>OX456985.1:95938456-97333487 GCA_949752695.1 Melanostoma scalare | reverse complement strand
GCCGAACTTTTCAAGGCAGCTGGAGATCAGTTGGAAAGGAGCATGCACCAGCTGATCTGCATGACATGGTCGAAAGAAAGCATGCCCGATGAATGGAACCTCAGTATCGTATGCCCGATCCTAAAGGAGGGATACCCTCACAATTGCAATAAATAAAAAGTCTAGTCATGAAAACCAACAGCCATGGAGCAAGCGAGATCGAGAATTAAGTCATCAGTCATCTAATATTCAGTCAAATGAAAAGAATGCACGTGGTCGTAGTGTAAGTCATAGAAGTCATCATCAACGAAGCAGTGGGAGTCGAAGTTACCGATTTTGGAATGGAAAGGGGAGTTGCAGAAGGTGCGGGAGGCAGCACAGTGAAGAGACGTGTCCGGCAAAATTTTGGACATGTTTTCAATGTGGAAAAGAGGGGCACACCAGCCGAGTTTGTACTCAAAAAACCAAGCAACTAGGAAGCATAAACGCCATTGGATGCTTCAGTAAATCATGTGAACTCCAGATCGAAATTTCTGGACAAGCTTTGGACGTTGAGGTCGATACCGGAGCCGCCGTGTCAGTAATAAGCGAAAGAGAGTACCGTTCTAAATTATCTCATTTGTGTTTGCATAAATCTAATCATATTTTGACATCTGTTTTAGGTAGATCAATAGTTGAACTAGGCACGGTGAAGGAAGTCGATGTGCGATTTGGAAGTATGTGCCGGTTGATGGATTTAGTAGTATTGCAGGGCGATCAGCCAACACAAATGCTGATGGGAAGGACATGGTTGGACGAATTCTTTCCGAATTGGCGCAAACAATTTTTGCAATAAATTATCATTTCTACTGTAAGTAATATATATGAAGAAATTTATAGAAAATATCCTACAGTAGTAAAACCGGCGAGTAACCATTCGATTGTCGGGTATCAAGCAGACATAATTTTTAAGAAAGATGCTAGACCTATTTTTCATGCTGCGTATGGGGTACCATTTAAATTGAGGGACAAAGTGGAAGCCGAAATTAATCGGCTATGCAATGAAAAGATTTTAGTTCCAATTAAATACAGTCGGTGGGCGAGTCCGGTGGTAATTGTGCCTAAGTCAAATGGGGATATACGCATGTGCGTTGATTTTAAAGTCACTCTAAATCAACGTATTGAAACACACCATCATCCTCTACCAAATCCTGAGGATATATTTGCTAGCCTGGCAAATTGCAAAGTCTTTTGCGTGTTGGACTTAAAAGGTGCGTATCAGCAATTGCCAGTTAGTCCAGAGTCACGCGAATACTTGGTTATAAATACATTCAAGGGACTTTTTGGTTATTTACGTTTACCTTATGGCCTTGCGGATGCACCCTGCATTTTCCAATCAATTATGGAGCAAATTTTGGCCAATATATCGCAGGTCTTCACCTTTATTGATGACATAATTATAGGAGCAGAGAGCGAAAACGAATGTAGAAAACAATTGTTTATAGTCCTGGATAGGTTGAAAAAACACAACGTCAGTGTTAATATTGAAAAATGTAAATTTTTTCAAACCGAGGTCAAATATTTAGGTCATAATATCTCCCATAATCAAATAAAGCCAAACCCCGAAAAGCTCAAGGCTATACAGGACGCACCTCCTCCAAAGGATTTGCAACAGCTTCAGTCTTATCTAGGCCTTATTAATTATTACAGAAAATTTGTACCCAAACTGTCTTCAGAATTGCATGTCCTATATGGGTTATTAAATAAAGGAACACCATATGTTTGGTCAACGGAGTGCCAGGAAGTGTTTGAGAAAAGTAAAAAACTTATAGTCAGTCACCAGGTCTTAGAGCTGTACGATCCAGCTAAATCTATTTATGTTTCAACCGACGCAAGCCCGTATGGAGTTGGAGCTGTGTTATCACACCAGATAAACGGCATGCTAAAACCAGTTTTCTATGCCTCAAGTTTACTTTCGGATGCCGAGAAAAACTATTCTCAGCTTCATCGCGAAGCGCTGGCAATAATTTTTGCTATAAAAAAATTTCATAAATATATATATGGTCATAAATTTCATATAATCACAGACCATCAAGCTCTCAAAGAAGTTTTTAATCCCAGAAAAGGGACACCGTCAGTAGCAGCAGCCAGACTGCAGAGATGGTCTATACTTTTATCTATGTATGACTATGATATTGCTTATCGTCGCGGTAAAGATAATGTCGAAGCAGACTTTTTGTCGAGAATGCCCTTAAAAGAAGGCACTGATGTCAAAGAGATAAGCATTTTTCATTTTAAATCCGCATGCTTAGTTAACTTAGAATTAGTCAAAGTGGAAACAAAGTCGTGTCCAAGTTTGTCCGAGTTATATGAAATTTTAATGTCAAAACCAAATAAAAAGTCATTGCATGCGTCGTATGGTTCAGAGTCATTAGCTGTTTTTCGAAAGTTTCAATCAGGGCTTAGCACCGATGGTGGTGTTATATATTACGGAAACCGGGTAGTTATTCCTAAAAGTCTTCGCCCAAGCATTTTACAAATGCTTCATGAAAATCATTGGGGAGTTATAAGAATGAAAATGATAGCCAGGTCGTATGTGTGGTGGCCTCAAATTGATGCCGAAATTAATGATTTTGTCACTACTTGTACAATTTGTCAGCAAACAGCAAACGTGCCAAAAGAAGAAGTAACGTCCAGGTGGGCGTTAACATCGTATCCATTTGAACGTGTGCATTTAGATTATATGTATTTTGCGGGCAAAAACATATTAGTGTTAGTGGACACATATTCTAAATATTGTGACATTCGAGTTCTCCCATCTTGGAATGCACAAAAACTAGTCGAACAATTAATGAAAACCTTTATTGTCTTTGGTTATCCGACTGAAATTGTCTCTGACAATGGGCCTCCATTCAACGCGGCATATTTCACTAGTTTTTGTAAAGAGAAGGGTATAAAATGCTCTAAAAGTGCAGTTTATCACCCTCAAGCGAATGGTTCTGCGGAACGAATGGTACAAACTATAAAAAAAGTTTTCAACAAATTTCTATTAGAACGTCCAGACATGTCCTTATCCGAAAAAGTTGAAAAGTTTTTAATAAATTGGAGAAATACTCCTTCTACGGTGACATCCAAATCGCCCTCCGAACTTATCTTTAACTATAAGCCAAAAATTGATTTAGATAATGTTAATCATAAGAAAAAAGTAAATTTTGATTTATTAAAAAACACAACAAAAGATTGTCATAATTTCAAAAAACAAGGAGAAAATCCAAAAATTGAAAATGTTCTAACAAAGTCAGGAAGTGAAACTCAACCTTATAAAGAGCGAGAAGTTGTGTGGTATAGAAACCATGAAGTTAGTTTTGTACACTGGATCCCAGTTAAAGTCATGAAAATTGTAAGTCATTTAACATATTTGGTAGATCATAATGGAAAAATAAAATTGGTGCATAGAAATCAAATCAAAAAGTCAAAACTCGACTTTCGAGTTTCTAAATCCGAAAAATGTACACAATATCAAGAAATGTCACCTGAGAAAACAAACGATAAGAGCAAAGAAAATATTTTGTCAAATAAATTAAGTAAAGAAAAATTACCAAAACAAAAAAAGAAATGGGAAACAGAATTCCCAGCACTTAGAAGATCTGAAAGATTAAAAAAATAAAAGTTAAACAAAATCTAAATTTATTGATTATGAAGAAATTATATGAACTATTTAAAATGATTGTAAAGCCTTTTTAAAAAGGGGAAGATGTTGTATTTGAAAGAAACACCCTGTAACTTTCAAGTCAAAGTATATAAATTCAGTTTACCATAAACGGTATAACAAGAAAGTATGTACATAGATTAAGATTACTTATACCTATTTATTGAATCATACGACACTCTGCTGATTGTCTCCACAGCGTGCGGTTGATTCCTAAGCCTAAGTTAATTCTACTTGTTATCTAACTATTTCCTAGAAAATTGAATTAATAAAAGAACGCGAAATATACGCCTGAATATTCTTCTTTTACCTGAACAAAACATAATAAGACAGACATAACTTCGAGGTAGTACAGGACTTCGTCTACCTAGGATCCGCTGTAGACACGGACAACAACATCAGTGCGGAGATCAAACGGAGAATAACTCTTGCCAACCGTTGCTTCTTTGGGTTAAGAAGGCAATTGAGAAACAAAACCCTCTCTAGAAAAACCAAGGTAACCTTGTATAAGACCTTAATCATCCCAGTCCTGCTGTACGGCGCGGAAGCATGGACCTTATCGAAAGCGGATGAAGAAACCCTTGGTCGTTTCGACAGAAAAATTCTCCGAATGATCTTTGGTCCCGTATGCGAAGACGATGTGTGGAGAAGAAGATACAACAACGAGCTGTATGAGCTGTACCGCGACATGGGCATAGCCACAAGAGTAAGCATCGCGAGGTACTGGGCCATGTAGAGCGGATGGACCCAAACGCTCCGGCTCGTCGGGTGTTCGAAAGCACATTGCAGGGAAATCGCGGAAGGGGAAGACCTCGTCTTAGGTGGCGCAATCAAGTGGATGAAGACCTCAACCGACTTGGAGTGCGAAACTGGAGAGAGCTCGCCCGAGATCGAAATCGTTATAGAAGGATGTTGGTTGAGGCCCAGGTTCACCCCGAACTGTAATGCCCACCTAAGTAAGTAAGTAAGCAAATTGGCGCGTTTTAATATGGATCCTCATGAAGAGCACTTAACAGCAGTTAAACATCTATTGAGGTACTTAAATTCCACTATTAAATTTAAATTGCGATATTTTCCTACAGGCAAGCAATTAGAGGGCTTTGTTGACGCTGACTGGGGTGGTGATGTTGCATACAGGAAGTCATGCCCTTTCCGCTTCAGCCAAAGAAGCTGTCTATCTAAAGAGGCTGGTTGTCGAGCTTGGTATTGGTGAGTTAGCAAAGTCACATATAACAATACATGGCGATAGCTTAAGTGCTCAGCAACTTGTGAAGAATCTAGTTCATCATCCACGCAGTAAGCACATCGACATTAAATATCACCACATTAGAGAGGTCTACAGCAGAGGGGACATCAACATCTGTTATATCCCAACAGAAGATATGTTAGCAGACGTTCTGACTAAGAATTTACACAAAGTAAAACACCATAAATTTTGTAAGCTTTTGGGGCTTGTTTCATAAACATTTTTTTTATTTAAAGTAAAGTAAATACATATTCGAACTCTTTTAATGAATTAAAGCTTTCACAGTTGTAAAGTATTACATGATATTCGCGTTGAGGGGAAGTGTTGAATCATTATTGTGAATTACCAATTGTATTATCTTTCATTCTCCTTCTATTCTCCTATCAACGCTCAAATAGTATTATACCACTAGAACATTGTACATATGAATTTATACCTTTGGCTACTTAGTCTCAAATAAACCTTAGAAGCATTAACACCACCGTCTATTAATTGCGTTCATCAAGTTGCCATCTTGGTAGAGTTCTACCAAAGTTGGTAGATTTTAATCGCTTTGGTAGGTTGGTACATTTATGTTTTCGAAGGGAAGCTATATGAGTCTAGAATAACAGATCAGCTGTAAGAATAATTTTAAACCATTAACTGTGGTTTTCCATGGTAAAAATAATCAATAATTTATTATTGAAATCTGTCAAAATGGTAATTTCGAAACTGAGCTTGAAAAATACTGTCGTATTTTTATTTTCGTAGCTCTGATTGATCAAAAGTACAAGATTTTTCAGATGACAAGTCAGATTTTTCAGTTTTTGAATAAAGATTTTCAGACGTGGAAAACAGCCTTAAAAATCTCAAGATAAGATTTTACTTGTCAAAGCAAGGAAAACATTCTAATGCTGATCGAACTTAACTTATTTAGTTTTCTGTTCTACTATAGTTTTCACTTATTTGTTGAATTTAAAATGATAATCATTGGTGTTTGGATATTTCGTATTGTAAATTGACACTGAAAGTGAAATTATCAACAGCAAAAATATATTTTTGAGGGCATACGATTTTAATTTTTTTTTATTATTTGCATACTACTTTGCACAAATACTTGGAAATCGAATTCCTGAACTGCAAACAAGGAAAATCTATATAACTTCAACCACTAACATAACAATACTATATTTTATATTTGACACAAAAGGTGTGTTTCTTTACTGAAAATTATCACGAAATGCACCGAAATTTGGCGAAAGTCAGTCTAATCATGTTCCAGCACAGGGATTTTTCGTAGCTGTGCACAAAAGAGAGTGCTCACGAGAGAGTAAAGTAAAGAAACAGACCTAAAGTTAAAACGCTCATTCATGAACTGCCAATAGGGTTTCGAAGTCTCGAAGCTGAATTCAATGCGAGCAATGACTTATCGATTTTTTGATCAAAGTCAAATTTTTGGCAGGTCAAAAGCTAATAAAACTTTGGGTGGCATTCGATTTTTTTTAATGTGGTCGACCGTAGGTCAACGGACACACAAAATCTTTTAAATTGACGAGAAAACATTCAATTGCATTTATTTATATAAAATAAAACAAAAACTGCACGTTTTATAAAATTGATCTTTGGTGGATTTTGCTTTGAGTTTGTAGATTCTGAAAAATTCCGGAGTAGGAATTTTTTTTGGAGAGCGGCAACCGTGAAAGTCTGCAGAGTTGCACGATTAAAATTGGAGGGAAAGTTGCCTTATATTTGATGCATATTTACCTTACAGCGTAGTGTCAATTTGCCTAAAGCTAGTCCTAAACGACGAACATGCTCGCCGAGCATGCTCGTGCTCGCCGTATTTTCATCGTCTTGGGGTTGGTTGGCGAGCAGTTGGCGAGCCGCTCGCTGTTGGCGAAAATTTTCGATTTTGTCATGTTCGTTGGCTTCGTTGTTTGCCATGTAGGGCCATGCTCGCGAGCAAACCTGTTTTTTATAATGAAGCAAACCTCATTTCTGCTGTGGACGTGCGTCGTCGTGTGCATATCGCGGGTAAAGTAAAAAGGCAACAGACAGCCACAATTTAATAGAAGAATACACACATTTACGCTGTGGAGAATCAACATGAAAGGAATGCTCGGCAAATGCGTTCGTCGTCTATGGGATAATGCAAACGAGCATGCTCGGCGAGCATGTTCGTCGTTTAAGCTAGTCCTAAACGACGAACATGCTCGCCGAGCATGCTCGTGCTCGCCGTATTTTCATCGTCTAGGGGTTGGTTGGCGAGCAGTTGGCGAGCCGCTCGGTGTTGGCGAAAATTTTCGATTTTCTTATGTTCGTTGGCTTCTATGTTTGCCATGTAGGGCCATGCTCGCGAGCAAACCGGTTTTTTATTATGAAGCAAACTCATTTCTGCTGTGGACTTCGTCGTGTGCATATCGCGGATAAAGTAATAAGGCAACAGACAGCCACAATTTAATAGAAGAATACACACGTTTACGCTGTGGGGAATCAACATGAAAGGAATGCTCGGCAAATGCGTTCGTCGTCTATGGGATAATGCAAACGAGCATGCTCGGCGAGCATGTTCGTCGTTTAGGACTAGCTTTAGGACTACCTTAAGAGATAAGGTAAAGTTACACAGACATTTTTGTTTTGCACCATAATGAGGGATATTTACCTAAGCTTAGGTGAAGTTACACACAGTTTTTAAGGAAATATTAAATATTTTGTAAGTGTTATGCTGGAATAAGAGAATGGATAGAGAGAATTTACCAAAGAGATAAGGTATAATTTCACGAATAAAATTGGAGGGAGAGTTGACAAATATATTAAAGGCAAAGTTGCCATCTTGGTAGAGTTCTACCAAAGTTGGTAGATTTTAATCGCTTTGGTAGGTTGGTACATTTATGTTTTCGAAGGGAAGCTATATGAGTCTAGAATAACAGATCAGCTGTAAGAATAATTTTAAACCATTAACTGTGGTTTTCCATGGTAAAAATAATCAATAATTTATTATCCAAATCTGTCAAAATGGTAATTTCGAAACTGAGCTTGAAAAATACTGTCGTATTTTTATTTTCGTAGCTCTGATTGATCAAAAGTACAAGATTTTTCAGATGACAAGTCAGATTTTTCAGTTTTTGAATAAAGATTTTCAGACGTTGAAAACAGCCTTAAAAATCTCAAGATAAGATTTTACTTGTCAAAACAAGGAAAACATTCTAATGCTGATCGAACTTAACTTATTTAGTTTTCTGTTCTACTATAGTTTTCACTTATTTGTTGAATTTAAAATGATAATCATTGGTGTTTGGATATTTCGTATTGTAAATTGACACTGAAAGTGAAATTATCAACAGCAAAAATATATTTCATACGATTTTATTTTTTTCTTATTATATGCATACTATTTTGCACAAATACTTGGAAATCGAATTCCTGAATTGCAAACAAGGAAAATCTATATAACTTCAACCACTATTTATATGTAGAATCGAAAGGTGAATAACAATACTATTTTATAATTGACACAAAAGGTGTGTTTCTTTACTGAAAATTATCACGAAATGCACCGAAATTTGGCGAAAGTCATTCTAATCCTGTTCCAGCACAAGGATTTTTCGTAGCTGTGCACAAAAGAGAGTGCTCACGAGAGAGTAAAGTAAAGAAACAGACCTAAATTTTTTGATCAAAGTCAAATTTTTGGCAGGTCAAGGGCTAATAAAACTTTACGTGACATTCGATTTTTTTTTTAATGTGGTCGACCGTAGGTGAACGGACAGCCAAATCTTTTAAATTGACGAGAAAACATTCAATTGCATTTATTTATATAAAATAAAACAAAAACTGCATGTTTTATAAAATTGATCTTTGGTGGATTTTGCTTTGAGTTGGTAGATTCCGAAAAATTCCGGGGTAGGAATTTTTTTTGGAGAGCGGCAACCGTGAAAGTCTGCAGAGTTGCACGCTAAAAATTGGAGGGAAAGTTGCCTTATATTTAATGCATACTTACCTTACAGCATAGTGTGAATTTGCCTAAGAGATAAGGTAAAGTTACGCGCTAAAAATCTGCAGAGTTGCACGCTAAAAATTTAGGGGAAAGTTGGCTTATATTTGATGCATATTTACCTTACAGCGTAGTGTGAATTTGCCGAAGAGATAAGGTAAAGTTACGCGCTAAAAATTAAAGGGAAAATTGCCTTATATTTGAGGCAGATTTACCATATTTCGTATAGCGTGAATTTGCCTAAGAGATAAGGTAAAGTTACGCGCTAAAAATTGGAGGGAAAGTCGCCTTATATTTGATGCATATTTACCTTACAGCGTAGTGTGAATTTGCCTAAGACATAAAGTAAAGTTACGCGCTAAAAATTATAGGGAAAATTGCCTTATATTTGAGGCAGATTTACCATATTTCGTATAGCGTGAATTTGCCTAAGAGATAAGGTAAAAATTGGAGGGAAAGTTGCCTTATATTTGATGCATATTTACTTTACAGCGTAGTGTGAATTTGCCGAAGAGATAACGTAAAGTTACGCGCTAAAAATTATAGGGAAAATTGCCTTATATTTGAGGCAGATTTACCATATTTCGTATAGCGTGAATTTGCCTAAGAGATAAGGTAAAAATTGGAGGGAAAGTATCCTTATATTTGAGGCATATTTACCTTACAGCTAAGTGTAAGTAAAGTTGCACGATTAAAATTGAAGGGGAAGTTGCCTTATATTTGATGCATATTTACCTTACAGCGTAGTGTGAATTTGCCTAAGAGAGAGGTTGAAAACTAGAGTTACATTAAATCTTAGGTAGATTTACATTAGTTTTGAGAAAGTTTTACGCAATCGAAGGAAAAAGAAAACACCCTAGCATTTTAAGGCAGTTTAGCTTAGATTGCACTTCCTAAGCCATACATATACTGCCTTAAATCCAGGGTATAATCAAGCTTGACTAACAAAATCCATACAAAAAAATTTACCCAAGCAGGATAAGCAAGTTTTACACAGATTTTTTCTCTGAGTGTAGATTGCATCATAACTTTCCGAATATAAGCGAAGTGTAATCCAAGTGTGTAGATATATAGTGGTTGAAGACCAGTCTCGAGATGGAGCATGTAGTTTGGGGCATTGTGCGGGAGACGGAAAGATCTCTTAATAAACTAAACTTGATTCACAAAGATGAATTTATCATTAAAATTGGTCCTGAAAGTAAATACTTTGTGCGTATAGAAAAAAGAAACTCTAAATAACCGAATTAATTGTATTATAGTCACAAAAGCATGCATTAGACTTACGATGCAAGCAGTGAGATATGCCTGCAGTGAGATATGCCTGCTTGCAACTCCTGCTTCTGCTCTCCATAAGCAGCTTTGGGGTGTGTGCCAATTTTTTTATATTGTAATGAACACCCAACATTTATACCAATTTCCTAATCGAAAACGTTTAACCGAAAACACAACTGGCAACACTATAATGGAATGGTATAAATGACAGGCATTGCTTGTAAGCCAGTGTGTCTGAGTGTAGACATGCTTGACAGCAAATGTGGAAACCATGGAGAAGAAACTGGAACGCTCTAGATGAGTGTTGTTCTATATAAATAGGCCGCTGACGCAACGAGCAGTTAGTTTTGATTATAGAGTGATAAAGTGAAGAGTAAATTGTTTACAAGTGATAGTCCAAAAGTCGAGTTGAGATCGAATAAAGTATAGATACTGAATAAAAGTGGTAGAAATAAATTGAAAAGTGAAGTTTTATTTTGCGAACTAAGCGCACGTTACATTGGTGTCAGAAGTGTAAATAAAACTTATTTGACTAGTAAAGTGTAAAAAAAAAAAAAAAGTTAAATACAGTGAAAATGGGTAAGTTGTTGGAAGAGCTCAACTGCATTGAGCTTAAAAGTGAGTAAGGTAAGCGAAATCTTTCTAGAGCGGGATCGCAAAATGAGCTCGTCCTGCGCTTGCGCAACTATTTGGAACAGCAAGGGGAAGACGTAAAAACTTTTATTTTTGAAAGAGAAGTGGAGGAAGAGGAAGTAAGTGAAACTGTAGATTTTTCTTGTATGATGAAACTTTTGTTAGAACAGCGAAACGAGCAAAAGAAGGAACAGCAGAATGTTCTCGAACAACTTGAAACACAAAGAAACGAACAAAAGAAGCTGATTGAAGAACAACGAAACGAGCAAAAGAAAGAACAACAGAATATTCTCGAACAACTTGAAGCACAACGAAACGAGCAAAAGAATTAACAGCAGAATGTTCTCGAACAACTTGAAACACAAAGAAACGAACAAAAGAAGCTGATTGAAGAACAACGAAACGAGCAAAAGGTGGAACAACAGAATATTCTCGAAAGACTTGAGGCGCAACAGAATGTTTAGGAAGGTCAGAAAAACATTCTAGAAGGCAAATTGGGTAACATTGAGAAAAATGTATGTGCCCTAGACGAACGCGTTGAAGGTGTGGAAAAACAGCTTTCTGTTGTAGAGAATCGTTTGGAAAGCCGATGTGATAAACAGTTCTCTGTTCTGACCAAGGAATTGGACCAGATCCGGAAAATCAAAGTTCGAGAATCTGCTGGAGAGTTTGCAAGGAAAAAGGAGATGAAACCGCCAACATTTGATGGACAGTCGTCTTGGCCAGTTTACAAGAGACAATTTGAGGCAGCCGCGACAACAAATGGCTGGGATGACGAAGACAAGTACATTGCACTGACTCTTGCTCTTAGAGGACCAGCAGCTGACTTACTTCAAACAGTTCCAGCTGGTAAGGGCGGCGATTTCAGTTCTCTCGTGGCAGCTATAGATAAACGCTTTGGCGATAGCCACTTGAAAGAAGTCTTCCGAGTCCAACTCAATAACAGAGTCCAGAAAAGGGGTGAAAGTCTACAGCAGCTCCAAGCAGACGTCGAAAGACTGGTTCACCTGGCATACCCGGATGCTGGAGAAGAAATCATCAACCAGCTTGCTGTTGAGTCCTTCGTTCGTGCCATTTCGGATATAAATCTTCAGAGGTCTGTGCGAACTGCTACAACACGTACTCTTTCTGAAACTTTAGCATTCGCATTGACAATTGAAGCAGCAGAACAAGCTTCTAATGGAGTACATCGACTTAGAGAAGCCATAGTCGAAGAGTGCTCGTGCCAAAGAGCTGAAATACAAAAGAACCAGCGGAGCGGACTAGCAAGATGTTGGAACTGCAACAAGACCGGGCACTTACAGCGTCAATGCCGACTACCACCAAATAAAGCCGGTTGTCAACATTGTGGAAGCAAGAGATCCAACCCAGAACAAGGTAACAACAACACCAACGTTGCCTATCAATCTGTTTCCCATCAGGGAAACGAGTAAGAACCAACTTCGAGGGGCAGAGGCTGGTTTCTTGTATCGATGGCCCCACAACCACCATCCAGGTCTCTCAGACCAAACGAGACAACAAAAGTCTGACTGTGGAGACTACTATTAACGGGAACAAACATGTGGCTACTACGACACCGGTGCCACAGCATCCATAGTACGTCGAGACCTGGTAAAGATGACGTGGCTTCATAACACCAATAGCTACCGTCTAAGAACCGCAACGGGAGAAGCAGCAAGAGCATATGGAGAAGTATGTCTTAAGATCCGACTGGCCGATCTAGTGTTTACTCATCAATTCCTGGTGGCAGATATATGTGACGAGTGCATCATTGGAATCGACTTTATGAAACAGCACGGAGTTGTTTCGGACATCGGTAATCACATTTTGAAGTACCAAAATAAGGAATTTCCAATGACCTTTTCGAACGAAAGTACGTCGACACTGAGGACTGTCATCACGGAAGATCTGATTCTGCCTCCTTCTTCTGAAGTGTTCGTTTGGACAAAACTGTAAGGTGAGTTTGGAAGCCTTCGATACCTCATGGTGGAACCAGACCCAGAGTGTTCCTCCCAAAGCGTCATGATTGGGAAAACACTGGTAGCACCGAAAAACAAAATGGTCCCCGTACGATTACTAAACACCAGACCGTACAATGTAAGGTTGAAGAAAGGAGAAGTCGTTGGACGTTGCGAATCGGTTGCAGAAATTGCGAGGATCACAGACGAAGCCCCGAGAAAAACTTTAATTTCGGAAGAGCTCAAAACCATCAAAGCTAGAGTACTGAATTCATCCAACCTTTATCACCAACAAACAAGGATGGCTGAAAATCTCCTACAAGAGTTCACTGATATCTTCGCATCGCAAAAGGGGCAATATGGTAGGACACAGTTGGTTCAGCATCGCATCAACACAGGAGATGCAAGACCGATTCGTCAACCCGCAAGACGCCTTCCACTGGCCAAACAAGGTGAGGTTGAGGAAATGATAACAACAATGAAGAAGGACGGTCTTATCGAAAATTCCAAAAGTCCTTGGGCGTCACCAGTGGTGCTAGTGAAAAAGAAAGACGGAAGCACTCGTTTTTGTGTGGACTACCGAAGGCTGAATGATGTGACTAAGAAGGACAGCTATCCCCTGCCGAGGATCAGTGATACCCTGGGTGCCATGGAGGCAGCCCAGTGGTTCTCGACGCTGGACTTGAAGAGTGGATATTGGCAAGTTGACATCCACCCTGATGATCGGGAAAAGACGGCATTTTCTACAGGTAATGGGCTCTGGCAGTTCAAAGTTATGCCGTTTGGACTATGCAACGCTCCGGCAACATTCGAGCGTTTGATGGAGTGCGTTCTTCAAGGACTGACGTGGAAAGCTTGCCTAGTCTACTTGGACGATGTCATTGTTTACGGGAAAACATTTGACTAACATTGAAAGAACCTAAAAGCTGTGTTTCAAAGACTTCGAGAGGCTAACCTTAAACTGAATCCGGAAAAATGTGCACTTTTCAAAACTGAAGTTAAGTATTTGGGACACATTATCTCTTCCCAAGGAGTGAAGACTGATCCTGAAAAGTTGATTCTGTCAAAAATTGGCCAACACCACAGGACAAACATCAACTCCGAAGCTTTCTTGGTCTTGCCACATATTACCGACGTTTTGTTAAGAATTTTGCTGGAGTTGCAAAGAGTTTGCATCAGCTCACCGAAAAAGGGAAGCAGTTTAAATGGTCAGGTGAGTGTGAGAAATCTTTTCAGGAACTCAAATACCGCCTCTGTAACGCTCCAGTGCTGGCACATCCAACACCTGGAAAAACATTCATCATCGACGCAGATGCAAGCAACGTTGGAATCGGGGCGGTACTATCCCAAGTGCATGATGGCGAAGAGAAAGTGGTGGCATACTACAGCAAGGTCCTCTCGAAACCCGAAAGAAACTACTGCGTGACCAGAAGCTCTTATCTTGGCAACAAAGCACTTCCATAAGGACATCTATGGACAGAAATTCCTTCTGCGGACAGACCATGGTGCTCTGAACTGGCTGTTGAACTTCAAAAATCCAGAAGGTCAAGTCGCAAGGTGGATAGAAAGACTGCAGACTTATGATTACCAGATTCAACACCGCAGAGGAAAGCTGCACTCAAACGCCGACGCATTGTCCCGAAGACCTTGCAAAGAGGATTGCAAGCATTGTAGGCGACAAGAAAACAAAGAAAATATTACCGCTCAGCGACTAAGAGCTGATCCCATATGCGGATGGAGCAATGAGGAAGTGAGGACCGCTCAACAGGAGGATCCAGATATCGAACCCATTCTCGCATGGAAAGAAAATGAAGAGAAACCGGAATGGGGAGACATTTCTGACAGGAGTCCAGTTCTCAAAGCCTATTGGGCACAGTGGGACTCACTATATGTGCAAGAAGGTGTCCTCAGGCGAAGATGGGAATCCGCTGACGGTAAGTCATACGTGATGCAGCTGATCGTACCGCAATCGAAAGTCAGTGAAGTTCTTCGGGAGATGCATGACGGACCTTCTAGAGGCCACCTGGGAGTTAACAAAACACTGGAGAATTTGCGACATCGGTTCTACTGGTTGCATGCTAGAGATGACGTGGAAAAGTGGTGCCGAACATGTGACAAGTGTGCTGCAACCAAAGGACCTGGTAGAAAGATTCAAGGTAAGATGCATCAGTACAACGTTGGATCACCTTTTGAGAGGATTGCAGTAGAAGTGGCTGGGCCTTTTCCAGAGACCAACGCTGGAAACAAGTACATTCTGCTTGTAATGGACTACTTTAGCAAATGGCCTGAGGCGTATGCCATCCCAAATCAAGAAGCCAAAACGGTGGTCGCCCAGATTGTGTTGAACTGGGTAAGTAAGTTTGGCGTACCTATGGAACTCCATTCCGACCAAGGGAGGAACTTCGAGTCAAACATCTTCCAAGAAGTGTGCGGACTACTTGGCATCAAGAAGACCAGAACCACACCGCTTCATCCACAATCTGATGGGATGGTTGAAAGATTCAACCGGACCTTGAAAGAACACCTCACCAAGGTCGTAGGCGACTACCAAAGAGACTGGGATAGGCACGTACCGCTATTCCTGATGGCCTATAGAAGTGCAGTACATAGCTCGACAGGACAAACATCATCTGACATCCTGTTCGGGAAAACCATGCGGCTGCCCAGCGAACTTAAATTTGGATGCCCCACAGAGGAGCCACAGGACACGAACGAGTATGTGGATGACCTCAAGGAGAGACTCGCTGACATCCATAAAAGAACAAGGGAACGGATGAAAACCTACAGCGACCGGATGAAGACACGGTACGACACAAAAGCGACAACCGCAGGATTCCAAGCAGGAGATCGTGTGTGGCTTTATAATCTTCATCGTCAAAAGGGATTGTCACCGAAACTTCAGCAGAACTGGGAAGGTCCTTATACTGTTGTCACGAGGATTAACGACTTGGCTTACCGCATCCAAAGAGGATTAAGAGGCAAGTTAAAAGTAGTTCATTGTAACCGGCTGCATCGATATAGTGGCGAGGCTGCAGATGGAATTATTCGGGACGAACAATCTTAAGGAGGGGGCAGTGTTATGAACACCCAACATTTATACCAATTTCCTAATCGAAAACGTTTAACCGAAAACACAACTGGCAACACTATAATGGAATGGTATAAATGACAGGCATTGCTTGTAAGCCAGTGTGTCTGAGTGTAGACATGCTTGACAGCAAATGTGGAAACCATGGAGAAGAAACTGGAACGCTATAGATGAGTGTTGTTCTATATAAATAGGCCGCTGACGCAACGAGCAGTTAGTTTTGATTATAGAGTGATAAAGTGAAGAGTAAATTGTTTACAAGTGATAGTCCAAAAGTCGAGTTGAGATCGAATAAAGTATAGATACTGAATAAAAGTGGTAGAAATAAATTGAAAAGTGAAGTTTTATTTTGCGAACTAAGCGCACGTTACAATATGATAAGTTTCTTTTAAGTATAATAATATAATTTTTTCAATGGTATTTGTAATCACGAGAAACATAATACTCAAAGCGGTTTTTTAAAATTTTTTTTCGTAAATTTTGACTTTGAAGTCAGTTATTTCAAAAATTATAAACTCAAACAACTTTATTTAAAATTTATTATAAAGTGCGGAATCCTGGTTTTGTTAAAAGGTATAATTTGTGTCTGTAAATGTTCTCGTTCTAATAAAGTATTTTTTTTTTTATATTCTAAGTCAATTTTTATAAAATTGCCCCTACCGCCTAATCGGGGGGAGAAAGACCCCCTTGCCTTAGTAAAAAATGCTTGTATTGAACCCCTCCACCAAATACCGTTTATATTTCTTGTCGCCAAAGTTATCGTACTCTCCCCAGATTGCATATTAATATAAGAAAAATTTTGGTTTTTGAAATTTTTATAAATATTTTAAAAAATTTTTAATTTTTTGAAATATTTTCTGTAAAGTAGCACACCCGGTGAGAAGCAAGGAACACTCAATTCCCGAGATAATCTCAGACTTCTCTTTCCAGAAACCTTCCATCTTGTCACCACCTTTGTGACCTCAGACCACAGGACTCCCAAGTCCAGTCCAGGCAGCTCGATGAAAGGGGGCTCTAGGCATAGCAAGTAAGGCAAGCTAGCTGCTCGATGCTCGTCCTAGCTCGTTGGATAGGGGAGTTCTTCCCTGCGATGCCTAAGAACAGGGTTACGA
This sequence comes from Melanostoma scalare, assembly GCA_949752695.1. Lineage (NCBI taxonomy): Eukaryota > Metazoa > Arthropoda > Insecta > Diptera > Syrphidae > Melanostoma > Melanostoma scalare. The sequence continues at coordinate 97,316,541 of OX456985.1, read as the reverse complement.
AAAACCATGCCAAGACCATGCTGTTGTTCGTCTTATCACTATCATATCTCTATTATTGAGACCCGAATCGCAACCAATGCATAAAAAAATTTTTAGAAGTTCCGATGTGTGGAGGAATTTAGATGTAATTTATCCTCTCTTACTTACCCACCCTCGCACTGTGGTGCAACCATGGCTACCAACCTGTTGCCTTCTTGGTGGCAGCCCCGAACTCGCATTGACTCCCTGCACTACTCCAAGTTCAGTTTAAGCAATCATGATTGAGTCACATCACTTACCTTATGTCTACTCACTACAACTCATCTTCATGAATATTCATATCTTTTCTCAAAAACTTCATGAAACATCTTCCCAGTATATCTCAGCAGCTAGTTCACATCCCAAGCCTTCACAAGTTAATAGAAGATGTAGAGAAAAAAAAAGTTTCGGATTTTTCTCTTACTCTAAATCTAACAATATTTATTTGAGAACGGCTTTATATCATATTTAGAATTATTTTCTTTTTCGTTAGATGTCTCTTCATTCTCCTTCCTTCCTTAGCATCTCTCTTGAAAACCAAATTTAGCACTATCTCCAAACTTATAAACTATTATGCATTTCTTTTATCATTTAAATCTTTCAAGGTCTTGTCTTTGATTTTTTTTTTTTTTTGAATTAACATATTAACTTTCTATCATAGAACATTCTATTTCACTTTACATGATAATTTAATTTGCGTGATATATTTTCATTTTCATATATTTTCAAAGCATGATATTGAACTTACAGTAACATGATCATTTCTTTGTCTCTTAATATATTACATTGACTTTAGTCTTCACTAATTTCAAGCATTTGTCAAACTCACGCTTCCTTTCTCTTAACTATCTTTCTTCTTATTTTTTTCTTTAAGCTGATTCGCCTCTAAGCTTTTTGTTAGTTTAGAAATGTCAAAAATAGGTCCGTTCTTAAAGGTAACAAGGAATTTCTCTTGGGTGTTTTTGACTATGCTTACATGCTGGGGTTGAATTCATATGAGACTTGTGATTTATGTATATGTGAGCTGGAAAAATTATTTTGGTACTTGTTTCAAACGAATTAAACTATTAATAATAAAAAAATAAAACCATTTTTATAGAATACTGTGATGCTTCTTTTGCTCAGGCTGGGGTATACTCAGGGTGTCCAAGGTCTACCCAAGGAAGCGTCGTAAGACTTGGGTTTCGGCGGTCCAACTTCTCAAAATGAAGACGCGGAAACGGTCAATTTCAAATTATAATTCTAATTTTATTATAAAGTCTCATCAGGATAAGTTTTACAATTTTCTGTTACAATTCTTGCAAGTTTTAGCACGTTTGATAATTACTCGAACAAAGCACAATTATGGTGCTAACCCAAGGCGGCTGGTACAGGTCCTCGCTTCAGCAAAAGGATGTCTTCCCTCTGGTCTGGCGTTGTCCTACGGCTACTTCTTCCTCGGTGTGGCGGCGGTGACTTCTTTGCTGGTTCTGCGTTTAGGCAGGGCGCTCTATCGGCAGCCGCGAATTTCGTAGGAAAGGTCTGCGTTGTATGCAAGGCAGAGCAATTTATCGGCGGCGGCGGACTGCGTAGGAAACGCCTGCTTTATGGCGTACGGTAGGACAATTTATCGGCGGCGGCGGACTTCGTGGAAAGTGCTTGCGTCGGCTCAGAGGCACAACACTTTGTCGGCGTCGGCGGATTTCGTGGGAAGTGTCCTCTACGGTGACTACACGTCAAAGACGGCACCACTTGCTCAGCTTGGATAACCGGGGCGAGTGGTACACAGAATAATAAAGGCAATACCAACCGCTCAGTTTGGATAACCGGGGCGATTGGGATTCCTTCTGGTATTGCGACTGTAAAACGTCAAAAAGCAAAATAACGACAATACCAATCGCTCAGCTTGGCTAACCGGAGCGAGTGGAATTTTCTTCACACGGAGACTGTAAAAGTCCGAAACCAAAATAATAAAGACAATGCCAAACGCTCAGCTTGGATAACCGGAGCGAGTGGGATTTTCTTCACACGGAGACTGTAAAAGTCCAAAATCAAAATATTAAAGACAATACAAAACGCTCAGCTTGGATAACCGGAGCGAGTGGAATTTTCTTCACAAGGAGACTGTAAAAGTCCAAAATCAAAATATTAAAGACAATACCACACACTCAGCTTGGATAACCGGAGTGAGTGGAATTTTCTTCACACGGAGACTGTAAAAGTCCAAAATCAAAATATTAAAGACAATACCACACACTCAGCTTGGATAACCGGAGTGAGTGGAATTTTCTTCACACGGAGACTGTAAAAGTCCAAAATCAAAATATTAAAGACAATACCACACACTCAGCTTGGATAACCGGAGTGAGTGGAATTTTCTTCACACGGAGACTGTAAAAGTCCAAAATCAAAAATATTAAAGGCAATACCAAACACTCAGCTTGGATAACCGGAGTGATTGGAATTCTCTTTACACGGAATAGGAGAAAGCGAATAAAATTCTTTCTGATTTTTGGTGATTACTTCACCCCTATTCATAGCTTTTGCCACCAAAACAAAATGTGACTTATAATGCAACGACACATTTCCATATAAAAATTCGATGTCAATTTGCCCATGCATTTCTCCATACAGAAATGCACATGAAAGGTACGCCGTGGAAAAGTAAACACAACTTGGCCTTGGAGTGTGTGTTTATTTTGCGATCAACAGCGAGATGGCTGTTGTTATTGTAAATCTCCATACAGGAATGCACACTTCTGATTGTTAAGCAATGTTTGGCCTTGGAGTGTGTGTTAATTTTGCGATAAGCAGTGGGATGGGGATTGCTATTGCAAATCTCCATGAAGGAATGTACCTGTTCGGTAGGCAAGCGACGTTTGGCCTTGGAATGTGGGCTGATAGAAAAATAAATGTGTGTATTGTTTTTAGTGTGGTCTTATGGGTGAGATAGATAAAAAAGAAATTGTGACGCTTCGTCACAGATCCCCCCTTCTTCGAAAGACGAGAACCCTCTCGTCTCAGCGTCCTCTGATACTGACTGGAGGAGTCATGCATGTTTTTCTGTTTCGAGGGACTTTAAATCCTGCCCTTCTTTTTTTTTTTTTTGTATTTTTTTTCATTTTTTTTTTTTTTTCCCTTTTTTCTTTTTGTATTTTTATTTTTTTATTTTTTTTTTTTTTTTTTTTTTTTTTTTTTTTTTTTTGTTTTTTCTTTTGTTTTTTTTTTCTTTTTCCTGTAAAACGTCAAAAAGCAAAATAACGACAATACCAATCGCTCAGCTTGGCTAACCGGAGCGAGTGGAATTTTCTTCACACGGAGACTGTAAAAGTCCGAAACCAAAATAATAAAGACAATGCCAAACGCTCAGCTTGGATAACCGGAGCGAGTGGGATTTTCTTCACACGGAGACTGTAAAAGTCCAAAATCAAAATATTAAAGACAATACAAAACGCTCAGCTTGGATAACCGGAGCGAGTGGAATTTTCTTCACAAGGAGACTGTAAAAGTCCAAAATCAAAATATTAAAGACAATACCACACACTCAGCTTGGATAACCGGAGTGAGTGGAATTTTCTTCACACGGAGACTGTAAAAGTCCAAAATCAAAATATTAAAGACAATACCACACACTCAGCTTGGATAACCGGAGTGAGTGGAATTTTCTTCACACGGAGACTGTAAAAGTCCAAAATCAAAATATTAAAGACAATACCACACACTCAGCTTGGATAACCGGAGTGAGTGGAATTTTCTTCACACGGAGACTGTAAAAGTCCAAAATCAAAAATATTAAAGGCAATACCAAACACTCAGCTTGGATAACCGGAGTGATTGGAATTCTCTTTACACGGAATAGGAGAAAGCGAATAAAATTCTTTCTGATTTTTGGTGATTACTTCACCCCTATTCATAGCTTTTGCCACCAAAACAAAATGTGACTTATAATGCAACGACACATTTCCATATAAAAATTCGATGTCAATTTGCCCATGCATTTCTCCATACAGAAATGCACATGAAAGGTACGCCGTGGAAAAGTAAACACAACTTGGCCTTGGAGTGTGTGTTTATTTTGCGATCAACAGCGAGATGGCTGTTGTTATTGTAAATCTCCATACAGGAATGCACACTTCTGATTGTTAAGCAATGTTTGGCCTTGGAGTGTGTGTTAATTTTGCGATAAGCAGTGGGATGGGGATTGCTATTGCAAATCTCCATGAAGGAATGTACCTGTTCGGTAGGCAAGCGACGTTTGGCCTTGGAATGTGGGCTGATAGAAAAATAAATGTGTGTATTGTTTTTAGTGTGGTCTTATGGGTGAGATAGATAAAAAAGAAATTGTGACGCTTCGTCACAGATCCCCCCTTCTTCGAAAGACGAGAACCCTCTCGTCTCAGCGTCCTCTGATACTGACTGGAGGAGTCATGCATGTTTTTCTGTTTCGAGGGACTTTAAATCCTGCCCTTCTTTTTTTTTTTTTGTATTTTTTTTCATTTTTTTTTTTTTTTCCCTTTTTTCTTTTTGTATTTTTATTTATTTTTTTTTTTTTTTTTTTTTTTTTTTTTTTTTTTTTTTTTTTTTTTTTTTTTGTTTTTTCTTTTGTTTTTTTTTTCTTTTTCCTTTTGTATTTTTTTTTCATTTTCTTATAATTTTTTTTTTTCCCTCTTTTTTTTTTCCAAAAACATTATAAATTAGGCAAAAAAAAACTAGCTACTCATCCTGAGAGAATATAACAAAAAAAATATAAAAAAAACGAACCTAATGGTCGTCCTACGACCGTAAAAACTAAGTAAATTTTCATGCTGCTTCGTCTTGCTTCCCTGGGTAGGACCTTATCATTCCAAACTCATTGGAAACAACTTTGCTTTTCCCTGAAATGACAGCAGGACTTCGGTTCCAGCGTCATTGGGGGTCGCCCCTATGATTCCACATTTCCTGCGGATAGTGAAGGGCCGTGTATCCTTCCGGAATATGGGCTTGATGCCCCGAAAAGGGTCTATGTTTGGGTTTTGTTGGCGGTTGGCCCGCCTCTTCTGCGCTCGAGTGGGTGGAGGCTGATCGTTGATTCGCCCTGGCAACTCCAACTCAGGCATGCGGGTGCCACTGGTGCTCACCGTATTTTCCTGGCAGTCCGGGGAGCTAGGGCTCTGGGTTGGTTCGTCCGACGGGGGGAACAACCGTGGGTCTTTCCGGTTTAAACGGGAAGCTGTTGGGCCCGTCAGTAGGTCGCGTATAAACAAGCGGCGCACTTCGACCATAGACGGTAAGTCTATCTCCCGCAACTCCCAGGCGCTGGTTGCTGGCTTCGGCTTAGGGTTCTGAGGAGCCGCCCGTCGCAGCTCGTTAAGCTGGCGCTCATCCCATAGTGAGCTCGCCTTGTCTCTAACTGACTTGGCCTGCGTCATCCGCTCTTCAGGGCCTGGCGGTGGTCGGATGAGTACGGCCGGTGGATGGACTGGCTTACAGTTCACTCGTCGGGTGGTGGAGACTTGGACCACTGGCTCGGATCGTACTAGCTGTAGTACGACTGGACGGTCTCCAGGGTGGGGTCGACGGGGATGTGTCGGGTGCCTTTTGCACGGGTTATCCGGAGAGACTGGTCGCGATCTCTTGGATGGTCCTGGCATTTCCCTTCTATCCATTTTTAATTTCTTTTTGTAAACTATTTTCTTATTTTCGCAATTTGGTCTGTGCTGGACGGTGGTCGGTGACTGACTGAAGTCTTCTTCGTTAATATTCGCTTGTGCATTACCTGTTGCCCAGCTGTCTTTTTTATTACATGCATTTGCTGTTGTTGTAACTCCTTTTAGATCTCGTACGTGTGCTCGAGTTGTAGCAGCTGCGTTATTCCGAGGTCCCAATTTACGTAGTACAACGATAACAGGAGAAACGAATTTGATTACTTCGTATGGTCCGTCGTATTTCGGTGCCAATTTTTCGGTAAAGTAGTTCGCAGCTGATGAAACTACGCGGTCCTTTTTATATACTCTTTCGCCGATGCATGGGCGCCAGGGGCGGTGTCTTAAATTGTAATGTCTCGCTTGTGTTTGAGAGGCACGCTGGAGATTAATCTTGGCGAGTGAAAACAAAGCTCGCATCCGTTCGGTGCGAAGGTTGGGCTCCTCGAGAGGGGAATTCGGAGATGAATCGGATAGTAGATGGCCTGGCACTCGCATTTCTCGTCCGAAATTGAGAAATGCAGGGGAAAATCCCGTTGACTCATGACGACTGGTATTGAGTGCGAATGACAATTCGGGTAAATGTTCGTCCCACCTTCTCTGGTCGCCTTGAGTGTATTGCGCGATCATTGTCTTTAACACACGATTCACTCGTTCAGTATAGTTTTCTTGGGGTGTGTACGGGGCGGTCAAGCGGTGCGTAATTCCCAACTCTGCCAAAAATTCTTTGAATGGCCGGCTTGTGAATTGACTTCCATTGTCTGATATGAAGATGCGAGGCACTCCGAAACGAGTAATAATGCGCTCGCGTACGGCCTTTATCAAACCAGTGGCGGTTGCTGCATGGAGAGGGATCGCTTCCACCCATTTTGAAAACTTGTCCACTATCACTAGTAGCATAGTGTTACCTCTGGCTGACCTCGGCAACGGTCCTATGAAGTCAGCGCACACGACGTCCCATGGAAAATCGGAGGGTGTAGTGTGCATCATGCCACTAGGTTTCTGCTGCGAAGGTTTGAACTGAATGCATACGTCACATTGTCGAACATATTTGGCGACGTCTCGGAACATGCCCGGCCAGTAATAGTGCTGCATAATTCGCGCGGTCGTCTTCGCGATTCCCAGGTGTCCAGCGGTTACTACGTCGTGATTTTCAAACAAAATCTTTTTTCGGTCAGCGGTCGGTACGCATAGCTTCCACTCGGACGTGTTCGGGTCGGCGGCAGGATTTGTAGAGATGAAGCGGCGGTAAAGTTGATCGTTTTCTATTTTGTAATCGGGGAAATTGCTAGGAGTGAGACGTACCTGTTCCTTTCGCTTCATGGTCCAATCGGGGTTGGCGTCGCGCGCGGCGGCAATTCGGTCTGGTTCGGAGATCGGTAGGGGGTCCCGGGACAGAGCATCCGCTACGACGTTGAGTGCTCCCTTACGATATTGTATGGTAAAATCGTATTGTTGCAGCTCCAACGCCCATCTGGCCAACCTCCCTGAGGGATTCTCTAAAGAATGTAACCACTTGAGTGAGTGGTGGTCCGTTACAACCTTAAACTGGTACCCTTCTAAATACGGTCTCATTTTCCTAATACCCCACAGGATAGCCAAGCACTCTTTCTCGGTGGCCGCGTATTTGCCCTCTAGCTCCGTTAACGTACGGCTAGCGTAAGCGGTCACTTTTTCGTGCCCTTCCAGGTTCTGCGTTAGTACTACCCCAAGGCCCGTTTGACTAGCGTCGGTTTGCAACGTGAACTGTTGCGTAAAATCTGGGCAGGCCAATACTGGGGCTTCAGTTAAACGCCGTTTCAGCGTCTCAAATGCTTCTTGCTGCTCATGCGTCCAATTCCACTTGACGGCCTTCTTCAATAAGTGAGTCAGAGGGGCAGCTACAGTGGAAAAGTCTTGGATAAATCGGCGGTACCATGAGCAAATTCCTAGGATCCTTCGGAGTTCTCGGAGACTAGTCGGAGCTTTCAAGTCGCGGACGGCGGCAACTTTGTCTGGATCGGTATGGATTCCTTCTTTCGAGATTACGTGTCCAAGGTATTTCAAACTGGGCCTGCAGAAATGGCATTTGTCTAAATTTATCCTCAGGTTTACTTCCCTAAGGCGGCGGAACACTTCTTTCAAATGCGCTAGATGGTCATCAAACGTTTTACTTAAAACGATGATGTCATCTAAGTACACTAGTACATGGTCTTGCATATCAGGGCCGAAAACTTCATCCATGGCTCTCTGAAAGGTCGCCCCGGCCGAGTGTAGGCCGCAAGGCATGACATTCCATTCGTAGAGGCCACGGCCGGGCACGGTAAAGGCGGTGTACGGGCGGCATTCAGGTTTTAGGGCGATCTGCCAATAGCCTTGCTTTAGGTCGATGGTAGACATGAAGCGGGCCCCTCGCAACTTATCCAAAATGGCGGTGATATATGGAAGAGGGTAAGCATCTTTAAATGAGATTTCATTCAGCTGGCGAAAGTCTATGCATACGCGCCAGGATCCTTCCTTTTTCCGGACCAGCACCACCGGTGAACTGTACGGGCTTTTTGAGGGACTTATCTTACCGGACTGTAGCAAGTCATCGATTTCCTCGTCGATAATTTTCTGCATTGCGGGATTGCGCGGATAGTACCGCTGTTTAAAAGGCTCGGTCGTTTTCAGGCGTATGTTATGCGGGGCGACGGTTGATATACCTTTCATCTCTGTGAACTTCGGGATTTCCTCGTCCAAAAACTCTTGTAATTTTTCATCCTGGTGGTGGGTATCGACGTCCGACACTGCACTCACTCGCGTGGCCTCAGGCGGACTCGATGAGCGCCCCATGACAATTCGGCGGCCTCCTACCTTTAGTGAGCATCCGGCCTTGCCTAATAGATCCATGCCCAAAATGGCGTCTTCTGCCAAGGTAGGTAGAAAAATGGCTTCTCCCTGCACTATTTTCCCGTTCAGGTTCAGTGATAAGACGTAATGCTCGGATGTCACGGCTGTTCGACCGTCGGCGAATTGTACAGCATGCGGTTGATCTCTTCGGGCCGCTCCAAGCCGGCAACATTCTTCGCGTAAGTCGGGCCCGATGAAAGATCGAGAAGAACCGGTGTCGACTAAAGCGTAGTACGTTCGGTCGCCAGCCTCGATATGAACGAACGGCCGGGGGTCGGTTGGACCGGTGGGGCCAGGTTGGCCGAGAACGGCGTTGGAGCTCTGGTGACAAGGGCAATCCTTGGTGAGGCGACCGTCCTCGCCGCAGTACGAACAGAACAATCGAAAGGGGCGTCGGCAGTCTTTTTTGTTATGCCCCCTTTGCTTGCACTGCCAACAATGTGTGTTTCTGTCGTACGGGGCGGGCGGTGGCTGTATGGGTGCTCGAGGCATGACGGCTTGGCGAGGGAAAGCGGGCGAAGGCGGTTGTACTTGTAATCGAGGTACGGGCGTGGTTTGGTACGGGTACTGCTGGTGATTCGCGGTAGGGCGCGGATTGCGGTCTTCTTGACGTACGAACTCGTACTCTTCCGCGAGATCCATCAATTCATCCAACGTTGTGAATTCCATGCGCTTAATGTAAAGCCGATACTCAGGCCTTAATCCATCGTAAATGCGGTCTATGTTATCCTCGATCGTCATGCGAGGATGCTGTCGAATCAAGTACTGAGAAGACCGTACATAGTCTTTTGCCTTCTCTTTGGGACCTTGTTTCTTTCGCATTATCTCATCCTCAAGCTTATGATAATACCTTGCGGGCAAGAAATGGCGTAGAAAGGCTTGGCGAAATACCGCCCAGGTGGTAAGAGCATCTCGGTTAATTCTAAACCATTCTAAGGCCGTGTTGCGGAAAATCTCGGGAAGCGTTCGGAGCATGTCATTCAAAGGTACCTCGTAGCAGACGGCCAAATCCTCAATTCTTTCTAGAAACTCCAACGGTTTTCCGGAACCATCGAATCGGAATCCCCACTTGCGAACTGTGTTCATCAGTTCGGCTTCGAAGCTGCGTCCGAATCGGCCGGGTTGGGGATATGCGGCTGCGGTCTGGTACGTATGTGGACTGGCGTGTGGTTCGATCTGCGGAGGAGCGGAGACTGCTCGTTCGGATCTGGCGGGAGGAACATAATTTGAAGTTTGAGAAGAACTGGGTGCGGTCATGGCTGGTCTCGGGAATAGTGGTACCTGAAGTCGGCTCTGGAATAACTTCTGTTGCGTGCGATCTAACGTGGGCGGCGGTACGTTCGACCTCGTAGTGGCTGCATAGTCTTCTCCGTCTGATGGGTCGGCGTTATTCCTCTCTTCTACCTTGTCTTCCCACTCAGCACACAAATTCTGTGTTGAGCGGTGCAGGCGGGCCTCTTTCAGGTGGCGACTCAGGCGTTGACGTAACTCTTGGACTGTTCCACTGGTGTCTTGTCCACGTTGGATAAGCGTCTCTATTAATTCGGCCTTTTTCAGAAAATAGATGAATCCTAAGTTCTGGTAGGGGTTTGGGTTCTCCTCGTATTCCTGGGCATCGTCTTCAGGTACTTTGGGTTCGGTATCGGTAGGCATCTTGGAAGCTGGTCGGTCAGGTTTCGGTGTCGGTCGGTGGACTCTGCGTCAGTTCCTGGACAGGTACGGCGGACGGTTGAACTTTCTGCAGGTCCCTGCTCGGGCGCCAATTTGTGATGCTTCTTTTGCTCAGGCTGGGGTATACTCAGGGTGTCCAAGGTCTACCCAAGGAAGCGTCGTAAGACTTGGGTTTCGGCGGTCCAACTTCTCAAAATGAAGACGCGGAAACGGTCAATTTCAAATTATAATTCTAATTTTATTATAAAGTCTCATCAGGATAAGTTTTACAATTTTCTGTTACAATTCTTGCAAGTTTTAGCACGTTTGATAATTACTCGAACAAAGCACAATTATGGTGCTAACCCAAGGCGGCTGGTACAGGTCCTCGCTTCAGCAAAAGGATGTCTTCCCTCTGGTCTGGCGTTGTCCTACGGCTACTTCTTCCTCGGTGTGGCGGCGGTGACTTCTTTGCTGGTTCTGCGTTTAGGCAGGGCGCTCTATCGGCAGCCGCGAATTTCGTAGGAAAGGTCTGCGTTGTATGCAAGGCAGAGCAATTTATCGGCGGCGGCGGACTGCGTAGGAAACGCCTGCTTTATGGCGTACGGTAGGACAATTTATCGGCGGCGGCGGACTTCGTGGAAAGTGCTTGCGTCGGCTCAGAGGCACAACACTTTGTCGGCGTCGGCGGATTTCGTGGGAAGTGTCCTCTACGGTGACTACACGTCAAAGACGGCACCACTTGCTCAGCTTGGATAACCGGGGCGAGTGGTACACAGAATAATAAAGGCAATACCAACCGCTCAGTTTGGATAACCGGGGCGATTGGGATTCCTTCTGGTATTGCGACTGTAAAACGTCAAAAAGCAAAATAACGACAATACCAATCGCTCAGCTTGGCTAACCGGAGCGAGTGGAATTTTCTTCACACGGAGACTGTAAAAGTCCGAAACCAAAATAATAAAGACAATGCCAAACGCTCAGCTTGGATAACCGGAGCGAGTGGGATTTTCTTCACACGGAGACTGTAAAAGTCCAAAATCAAAATATTAAAGACAATACCAAACGCTCAGCTTGGATAACCGGAGCGAGTGGAATTTTCTTCACAAGGAGACTGTAAAAGTCCAAAATCAAAATATTAAAGACAATACCACACACTCAGCTTGGATAACCGGAGTGAGTGGAATTTTCTTCACACGGAGACTGTAAAAGTCCAAAATCAAAATATTAAAGACAATACCACACACTCAGCTTGGATAACCGGAGTGAGTGGAATTTTCTTCACACGGAGACTGTAAAAGTCCAAAATCAAAATATTAAAGACAATACCACACACTCAGCTTGGATAACCGGAGTGAGTGGAATTTTCTTCACACGGAGACTGTAAAAGTCCAAAATCAAAAATATTAAAGGCAATACCAAACACTCAGCTTGGATAACCGGAGTGATTGGAATTCTCTTTACACGGAATAGGAGAAAGCGAATAAAATTCTTTCTGATTTTTGGTGATTACTTCACCCCTATTCATAGCTTTTGCCACCAAAACAAAATGTGACTTATAATGCAACGACACATTTCCATATAAAAATTCGATGTCAATTTGCCCATGCATTTCTCCATACAGAAATGCACATGAAAGGTACGCCGTGGAAAAGTAAACACAACTTGGCCTTGGAGTGTGTGTTTATTTTGCGATCAACAGCGAGATGGCTGTTGTTATTGTAAATCTCCATACAGGAATGCACACTTCTGATTGTTAAGCAATGTTTGGCCTTGGAGTGTGTGTTAATTTTGCGATAAGCAGTGGGATGGGGATTGCTATTGCAAATCTCCATGAAGGAATGTACCTGTTCGGTAGGCAAGCGACGTTTGGCCTTGGAATGTGGGCTGATAGAAAAATAAATGTGTGTATTGTTTTTAGTGTGGTCTTATGGGTGAGATAGATAAAAAAGAAATTGTGACGCTTCGTCACAATACTTAACAATTACCTTTGAAAAAAATGTCAACATTCACAGAAAAATGTGAAAGGAAATATGCACGAAGTACTTTCAATCACTAATCAGACCTTTTTTAATTACTATTACGTTGTTTTATGTATCTTTATATAAATCTACAAATCGAACCCTTGAAATCAATGAAATTCTTTACATCAAAAATTTTAAGCAACAAAATTGCGGAGTGTAAGAGTGGGCATACGATTTTATTCAGTTAAACATTTGTGAACCCATTTTGCTTTTGTTCGAGATACATGGAAGTCTCTAGACGCACCAACATTTAAAAATTAAAAATCGATAAACTCATTCGATACTCGACTAATCGTCAAAAATCTATCCCCGACCAAATTCTAACCATCCTTTTCACAACAACAGTTGTTGGGGATGTTGTTTTTGCTTTGCATGTAAAATGATGTTATGTATATAACAGTCTTGTGAAAAACACGCCTAATGTTATAATTTCAAAAGATAAATTGATGTCCTATCAAACCCTCTACACTTATATTTCGGTAGAGGGTTTCTACACTTATATTTCACCTTTCTTTCTTGTTTTCTTTTTTTTTTGTTTTACACTTTGATTCATTAAAATAAACAATGGTTATTCAAAGATCACTTACCGATCTATGATATGAATTTCTGCGGTGATGGTGTGTTGAGCTCAGCACTCCAGGCCGTAATTATGTTGTTATCACTATTGTTTTTTTTTTCTTTTTTATCATTATTTCTTTATCTGGATACATGAAAGGGAATTTTAGCTAAATGCAAATCATTAATTATTGAGCTTTATGAAAGTTCCATACTTCCTCAACTTAAAAGCTCAATATCTCAATAAATATCGATGCTAGCAATTTGATTCTTGGAACTTTTTTGTAGGAAATTGAGTTTCCTACAAGTTTATTGAACACATTTTTTTTGTAGCTATTGTCATTTACGAGATAGAGGCAAAAAAAAAATATTTTACGGAAAAATTGGGTTTGGTGGCCGGTACTAGCTCGCCGGTGTGAGTTACGACTTCACCGTAATGAGCTTTTTTGTAGAGCACACAATTCCAAAGAAAACCTACTAATGTCCTAGACTATACCATAAAATGCCTCTGAACTGTAGAGTTTTTAAGAAAAAAAGTTTAAGTTTACGTGTATTTTATATGGGAAATCTTTGCATGCCTTGGTCGAGTACTAAATGTTAATATCAAGGGCTCAATTTTTTTGTGAATTTTTTTTTAGGTATTTTCCACAAAATTTCGGGATGGGAGTGAAAAAAAAAATTAGTCAAAAAAAAAAGCAGTCTAATACATATGTTTCCTTTTTTTTTTGCTGTTTTTTAAAAAAAGACACAAGGAGCAATAATGATTTGCCCTCCTCACTAAGTTTTACTTCTTATAGTTTTTTTTTCTCTTTTTTTTTTGTGAACAATTTAAGCAATAGCTATTTTGCACAATAGCCAATTTCGCGATCTACTTTACTTTTACTTTTTGACGTTTTAACTTTATTAAGCGTTTCTTTACTTCGCGTACCGCGAGGAAGCCTAAGGCCACTCTTTTACTACCGTCTATCTATGATGTTACGCCGCAGGTTCATTTTTCGTACATCCTAGAGGAGTTATACTGTAGTTCTTTATGTACAACTTTCATCGCCTCATTACACCGTTTTTCCCAATAAGTAAATAAATAAATAAATAAACCAAATACGCTTTTGACATCAGGCCACATATCATCTACCATCCCCTGCATACTCTTTACCTAGCCCTTTACCACCATCCTAATACCAGTTTAAACCAGTTGAGATACCAAATTATTGGATTACTTCATGTCCCTGTTTCCATGAATTTGATACTTTGACGAATTCAAAAGTATCCATTATGGTGCAGTGCAATAAGCCCTGCGGCAATAGGACCCGTGGGCCTTATTGCTCAAGAAAATGTAAATAATACACACGGGTTTTGTTTCCACTTTAAAAAGGCAATAAAACCCACCAAAGAAAAGAAATTAGGCCCATGTCTTTTGTTGCGATTTTGAAGCAGCATTTATATGAGTCTGATGCACATGGGATCTTAATACTAGTTTTCGTTCTTAGAAAGGATTGAGAACATGTGCTAAATGTGGTGCAATGCAATAAGACCCGCGGCAATAAGACCCGTGGGTCTTATTGCCCAAGGAAATGGAAATAACACCCACGGGCTTTGTTTCCACATTGAAGAGGCAATAAGACCCACCAAAGAAAAGAATTAAGGCCCATGTCTTTTGTTGCCATTTTGAAGCAGCATTTATATGAGTCTGGTGAACATGGGATCTTAAAATTAGTTTTCCTTCTTAGAAAGGGTGAAGAACATAGTGGATGCGCTAGATGCATATATGTATTCTTTTTATTTGAAGGAAACAACATTTTGAGGTACCGAAAAGCAAAGCTCCAAAATTTCGAAACTTATTTCAGCTTTCCATGGATATGAATTCATAGCTCACGTTGTCTCCCACTTCGTGACATAGGACATAGGATGGAAGCTCAATCCACTTTCTTATGCGCACATAATAACTAAATCTACTTTCTTAGTTTTTGTTTTGCTCTTAGCTACATTCTCCTGTTCTGTTCGTGTGAATTTTTTATGTTCAACCCCAAGCCCGTACTACCCGAAAGGAAATTTCGTTCGCTTCGCTTTGCTTTTTACTTACGGATAGAATAATGAAGCTAAAAGCGAAACGGAAAAAATTTTCTCAAGGGAATATGGATGTGTGGTGTAAAAATAAAAATTCGCGCGAATTTTTATTTTTACACCACACATCCATATTCCCTTGAGAAAATTGGGAGTGACGTTTCAACTGTCAAAAGTGAAAGTTCAAAGTTTAAAATCTCTCAATAAGTTATTTCACTTTATAAGGTTTTAAATCGTTTTTTTTTTCTTTTTAATCTATACACAATTCAAGTTTAAACCATTTTTTCTACACTGATAAAGTCATTCAACTGGGAAATTAAAGGTACGAAGTTTTTCTTCACATTTAAATCTAAGAGAAATCAAACCGAAGAACTACGGGACTTTCCTTATGAAAGATAATCGTAATAAACGAAATCTAACTGAAACCTCGCCTGAACATAATACAAGCGGTAAAAAACTATTGCTAAATATGGAAGTGGGAAAGTTATCCATTGAAGAGTTAAAAAACATTCTCAACGGAATCCTAGCTGAAAAATTGAAGAATCTTGCCACAAGGGACGATCTAACTAAACTCTACAGCGAAATAAACTCCTTAAAAGCGGTGAACACTGCGCTTAATCACAAGCTATCCGCTATGTCAGAAAGATGCGAGCTCCTAGAGAACCAACTGGAAGTTATTTCAAGAAAAACAAACGAATGTTCTATTGTAGTTCACCTCCCTTTAAACGCGGAAACCAATGCAACTCAATTTGCTATACAGACTTGCAAGGGGCTTCTTAAGCTAAAAGAAGGTGACAATTTGCACTTAAAACGTTCCCGTGAAACTCGCAACAACAATACACAACGCGGAACCGTCTTTATCGAGTTAATGTCAGCACAGATTGTGGACAATATTATTTCAGCGGCACATCAACTCAAAAACTCCGGCATTAGTATTTTCCGCGAACAGTCACTGTTATTTAGAAAAAAGAGACAAACGCTAATTGAATTTAGAAGCAAGCTTATTGAAATAAACCCGAGTGCCAAAATTTTAATAAAAGGCGACAAAATGCAGATAAATACCCACACGTTTGTCTACAAATATTCACGAGGGCTTGTTGTCAAAAATCACACGGAGTTTTTGTTTGTAAAGCAAATGTTCGGTGACAGATCGTCTGAGTTTTTTGACATTGACAGCAGCGATGGAGCAGCTCCGCCACCTTCTATTCAACCTACACCATCTTACTCTCAACCGATACAAGCGCTATCTGTGGGTCAAACCTCACAAGGAACTAGGGTTCATTCACAATAGGAAAAATCTGTCGTTTGCCAAAATATTAATTTTCAAAATAATTTTTTAATTTTAAATTTAAAACTATTATCGTATAATATTACTGGTCTTAGAAGTAAGCTTTTATTATCAGATTTTTTTAAGTATATTGAAAAATTTGATTTAATTATTCTATTAGAAACATTTGTGGAAGAAAAACATGAAAACGATTATAGTAAATACCTGAAAAACTTTAAAATTATGTATTCTGCTGCTAGTAGGACAAATTTGCACGGAAGAGCAAGTGGTGGGATTATTTGTGGGGTTAAAAAGTCTATAAGTCATAATTTTGTTAAACTTTTTCGTACAGAAAACAGAATTATTTTTTTAAATATTTAACAATAATTTAAAGTATTCTATTATCCCAGTGTACTTAAACTGTAATAACTGGCAGAACGAATTTGATTGCTTAGTGGATTTTGTTAACAACTTCAACTTAGAAAAGGTTATGATCATTGGGGATCTAAATGCTCGAATTGGATCTTACCAAAATACTTGTTTTCCTATGGCTCAAAACATTAACATAAATGATGTAAGGAACTCCAAGGATGAAATCTTTAACAGAAATGGCCGACTTCTAACAGAATTTTTTGAAAACTTTGGGCTATGTGTGGTCAATGGGACGTCTAAAAGCAACAACTATGGTGAATTTACATTTGTAAGTGGTCAGGGACATTCCGTAATTGATTTGTGTGCAGTGTCCACAGATTGGCTAAATTCGATCGTAGACTTTAAAGTGGGCATGGAAAATTTCTCAGGTCACTTACCATTGGAGGTTACAGCCCAATTTGCTAATAATGATATAACCAGAAACCCTTTCAACTTTACGAAGCTAAAATGGAACGTTAATGCAGCTCCCCTCCTTAAAACTCTTCTTAACCGCAACTGCCGCTCTCTCCCTCCTCATTCAACAATCAGCTATGACCATTGTAGTGAACATATAATCAGAGTAATCAAATCATCAGCCCCGTTTGCTCACACAAGCAGTAATTATCCATTTACTCCACGTATCATATGGTTCGACAATGAATGTAAAAGACATCGCAAATTATCCTTTGTATACCTAAAACTTTTTAGGACAACAAATGACAGCTTTTTTAAACATTTATATTTGAAAATAAACAAGGAATATAAACAACTTTGTGCAAAAAAAAAAAAATTTATTACCTTAATAATCTCGCAAGAAGCCTAGTACACTGCAATGACTCTAAAACATTTTGGAGCAAGGTTCGCGATCTGGGTGGTCGTAATCGGAACTCGGTGAGCTCACTCGGAGCTGAAACTTTAGCAGCCCACTTCAAAACTCTTTTGTCGGCCGATTTGAATCATCAAAGCTTTTCCTACGCTTTACCCAACTTTATTGTCGAAGAACTGGATAACCCTGTATGCATGTACGAGCTGGAGACAACATTGCATAAAATGAAAAACAACAAGGCACCAGGGATAGATGGCATACCTATTGAGTTTTTTAAAAATAGTACAGAACAACTGAAGAATTACATTCTGCAATATTTTAACAATTTGTTCAGAGATTCTATCGTACCTAATACCTTCAACAAGGCAATTATCTTTGCCATTTTTAAGAAAGGTGACGCAAATTTACCTGAAAACTACCGAGGAATATCGATTCTTAACTCTATGAGAAAGATCTTAACGTCAATTCTGTACGCCAGGCTCACCAAATGGATAGACGACAATAATCGCCTGAGTATGTTCCAAGCCGGTTTCCGTGCAGGCTTTTCTACAATGGATCATATCTTTGCACTAACAAGTATTGCTAGAAAATGTTTGGAAAAAAAGAAGAAGTTGTATACATGTTTTATAGACTACAAAGCAGCATTTGACAAGGTAAATAGGCAGGCTCTGATATATAAGCTCTCAACGGTAGGCATATCCCGGAAATTTCTGTTGATGTACTGCAATTTTCTAGTTTCGTCCAGTGCTATTGTTTGGGATGGATCAGAGTTCTCCGACAGTTTCGAAACGACGGCAGGTGTTCCTCAAGGCTGTATTTTAAGCCCATTGCTATTCGCATTATTCATTGACGATGTATGTGATGTACTTCCAGGAGGAATTTTTATCGCCGACATCCAAGTGAAAGTCCTCCTTTACGCTGACGACTTAGTTTTACTGGCAGACAACCCCTTCACCCTACAGCTGCAGATAAACAGACTGAACACGTTTTGTGAGAAATGGGGCTTGCAGATAAATACAAACAAAACTAAGGTGTTGATTTTTGAAGGACGTCGATCAAGGAGGTTACCGGAAGAACGATGGTGTCTTAATAATTCACCTATTCAAGTTGTAGAAGAATTTAAGTATCTCGGGGTTTTACTTACTTATAACCTTAATTTTTCAAAACATGTAAAGCTGAAAAGTAATGAAGCAAAACTTGCTTTAAGTGTTATGTGGCCCAACTTCTTTGCCAACCAAAATATTGATCTGGCGTCAAAATATCGTGTTTTCAACGCAACTGTCAACACTTGTATGTGTTATGGAGTCCAGGTCTTTGGCTATTTATGTCTAGAGCAGTTTCAATCATTTCAACTGCATTTCTTCAAACGCCTATTAAAATTGCCCAATTCAACACCTAATTACGCTATTTATGTAGAGTCAGGTGTAACGCCTGTATATACCCAAAATCTTAAGGCCAATTCGGATTACATTATAAGAGTGATGAAAAGAAGTGAAAGAAGTCTTCATAAGTCCATCATGTCAAGACTTCTTCAAACTAATGCTTCGCCATTTAAAGAATGGAATCAGATAGCCCTTTCCCACGATACAAATCTATCACTTGCGTCAACTGGTGTTGATAACTGGTGTGAAACGTTTGCGGATCTGATAGCTAAAGCAGATGAAAAAATTTACGTACAACATTTAACCAGAGCAACCTCAACAACATCAAGAAACATCTATAGGAATCTCAACCATCTATTGCCATCAGAAGCCAGCTACTTTAACAAAAAACTTTCCAGCGAAGCTATAAGCTACATTTTCCGAGCGCGTGTTGAACTGTTTAAATTAAACTATATGCCTCATCGAGATGACTTGCCCCAAATATGTAATTTATGTAACAGGAGAGAAAACGAGGACATGTAGCACTTTATTGCAATCTGCCCCATTTTACAAGAAATCCGACGGCTATACTTCGAACAAAGCACTCTCTCTAGAAATGAACTTTACGAAGTTTTGAATGGATCACTAGGATGGTATAACCTTTTCAAGTACTGCAAACATGCCACAAATTACCGAAACAGCTTCTCAACTTAACACCCAATGTTCCACCAGTTAATACAGTTAATACAATTAAAATTTACTTTTTGTGTTTCAAATCACTCTAAAATTGATACAAGCAATTGTGCTATTTTGTGTTTTCAAATCACTTTAAAATTGAATATTTTAACTAAATTTTGTGTTTCAAATCACTTTAAAATTGATTGATTAAAGTTCTTTTCCGGTTGGCTTCACCCTTAAACCTTTCTTTATACTATTATAATTTATACGAAGAAATCATGGATTCAATTGAAATTCCTCCCTTATTAAAACCTTAAACCTTATGTTCATATATAAACTTACAACATAAAAGTATTTAATTTATTAATTTTGTAACTTTTTCAAATTTTAATTTTTTTTTTTTATTTTACAAAAAATGAAATGTCAGTCATTCCTGGCAAACGGCAGTAAAGCCATGTCATTATTCTTAAGTATCAAATTATGTATTGTCAAGCATTTTTTAGAAAATAAAGAATTTATCTATCTATCTATCTATCTACTGGCATGTGGTTGAACTTAAGAAATTCTCGCGAACTGACCGAACTAAACATATACTAATTATGATGTTCCATAGAAATTTCTTATAGACGTGTGTTCCTCTTTGATATATCACAATTCACATTCAGAGCATGGACTTATGTCTAGTGGAGTTGCGTCTCAGTGCCAGTTTATTCACATTGAAAATAAGTTAAAGTGCAAACGCTGAGACTTCTTTCCATTACGAAATAATACTTGAGTTCGCAGAAAAAGGAACTAAGGAATGGAAATAACCCCCGTTGGCCTTACTTCCAAAACAAAGAGGAATTAAGACCCACGGGTCTTATTGCCGCGGGCCTTAATGCACTGCACCATCCATTATTATTTGGGCTTCATTTTTTTCCCACACTTCAAAACTGGTTCTTTACTTTTCCTAAAACTTTTTTTTTTAATTTAGTAGTGTATTGACCAATTAGATTTATAATTGTTGGTGGAAAATTTATTTTCCTTCGGCTTTTTTTGGTCACTTTAAGTTTAGTAAAGAAACAAGATGGATCTTTTACTTTTTCCCGACGTTTCGGCAAGGGTTGTTGCCTTCCTCAGGGGAAATTATAAACGAGATTTTTTAAAACATGTTAAATAAACAAAGTTTGACAAAAATATTTCCGAAGCTGGAATTGCACTTCTCTTTATCAATAAATAGAAGTGCAATTCCAGCTTCGGAAATATTTTTGTCAAACTTTGTTTATTTAACATGTTTTAAAAAATCTCGTTTATAATTTCCCCTGAGGAAGGCAACAACCCTTGCCGAAACGTCGGGAAAAAGTAAAAGATCCATCTTGTTTCTTTACTAAACTTAAAGTGACCAAAAAAAGCCGAAGGAAAATAAATTTTCCACCAACAATTATAAAACTTTTTTCTTAGCACCTTCTGGCAATATCTTAAGCTTTACATACTTGATTTTTCAAAAACTCGATTTTAAAAAAATTAAAAAATAAAAAACCCGTTTTTTTTAAACTGGTCCAACGATTTTGATTAAATTTTCAGTTTTATATGTATTAGCAACTGCAAAAGAATGGCGTTCTTAGATTTCTGCTTGAAACCTTGGGAATGTTTTTTATATTAATTTATTTTTTTTTTAAATATTTTGCGTGATTTAATTCAATTTTCATAATTAATGGAAAGTTGACAACCCTGTATCATCCAATTTATTATGAAGGGCTAATACTAAAACCTTTTACTCATTTTTTTTTTAATTTCATTTTTATTGTTCAAACTTATGTCTATTTCCTTCCTAACGAAAATGTTTAAAGCTAGTATAAATATTAACTTAACTAACTTACTGACCTTAAGCGGGCACTCTTAGATATTCTATAAGTTAATATTAATGTCATCCAGCCTGAAAATTATTTAGGAACTATACATTAGAACTATTTAAGGGTTTACTGATAGCATTACCTTTTACATTATTTTCAGGTGAATGGTATCTGGGCACTGCCAAATTTCGTATGCGATTTCTACATAGCAATGGATGTGATATGCTCCACATCATCGATTTTTAATCTAGTTGCCATATCAATAGACAGGTAAATAAAATTTAAAAATAACACCAAAAAACTTATTTCATGCGAAAACAAATAAGAGTTTATTAATAGAGATTTGACACCTTGAAATTGAATTGCCGTGACTTCGAAAAACTAATTTAAGATTCTGTAATTTTTCTTCGTGCTGATTCGTTAAAAACTTTCAGATGACAGCTGAAATGACAGTTCTGATTTTTAGTTATTCGAACCTAGGGAATAGTCGGAAAATCTGAACTTAAGGTCTTTGCTGTCAAAACACAAAAAAGAACCAATGGGATAATCGAACTTAACTCGAAATTTTTAAGATAATTTTGTGTTTTCGCTTAAATGTTGAATTGAAGAATTGAAATTGATAGCTATCGATGTTTACATATTCTGTTTGGAATTTTACAAAAACGAAAATATATTTTTGAGTGCATACTATTTAAAACTTTTTTAACCAAATTAAGTAAAATGAATGTAATGTGAATACTATTTCGCACAAATACTAAGAGGTCAAATTCCTGAAATTTAAACTGAAAAATTCTTTTTGATTTGCAATTACTTTTAGTTCTATATGTATAGAGCCGAAAGAATCACGGTACCACTTTAAGAGATCATCTCAGTGTGAAATTTTCAAAAAATTGTTTTTTTTTTGTTTATCGGATAAAATACACTGTTAAATGCTGTTAAATTTTTAAATCGAAACTCGAGTTATTTTCGTTACTACAGCATTTCATAGAAAAGGGGAACGGAGCGTCGCATTTGTAGCGTCCGTACGGTCGTTCAACCGTTATTCCTTTTATTGTGCTCCTAAACCTGCTGAATGTTACCTTGTATCTTTTGTTACGGTAAATTTTCAAGCAACAATAACCTTTCATACATTTAGTTATTTTGATTTCGATAGTCTTATCTTTTCCTCAAACCCTTCCCTATCATTTCTTCGTCCCATCATTTCTCCGTTGTTTGCTCTCAGCAATGTAATCGAAACATAGCTTTGAGCAAATGACAAAATAGGTGCATGTCGTAATCAGCGGATGAGCTGAACTGATGTCGGCGTTTGGTGTATCGAGCCAGAAGCTTTTGGAGATTCGCACACCATTTACTTAAATTAAATTTTTTTTGTGTTTTTTTTTTTTTTTTTTTTTTTTTTTTTTTTGTCAGGAGTAAATCTTCAAAAGACACTTAGTAGTATTCGATACCAAGTAGTGTGGGATTCTTACCCACTAAAAACTCCTCATAATCAGAACCAATCTATAACGATCGACAACAGATTTTTCTTTCTCAATAATATTATCTCTTTAAGGGAAGCTTAAACTTTTAATGCTTCCCATGACTTTTAGGCCATTAGCTCGTGTGGCTTGGTTCTTCTTAATCTCCGAACATTGCCTCTCGTATTTAATACGGACTCCATTTCAGAGTTGATATGACTATGCAGTCGCTGATTGTGTGATACAGCATGTTTTCTTACAACTTCTGTAACCGTTTCTATTTGTAGGTCACGATGTAAATCGCTATTTCTTATATACCATGGTGCATTTACTATTCCACGAAGGACTTTGTTTTGGAACTTTTGGAAGATTTCAGTATTTGTTTTCTTTGAACAGCCCCATAATTGGATTCCATAGGTCCAAACAGGTCTAAGTACTTGTTTATAAAGCATTATTTTATTTTCGACAGATAAGTCCGAATTTCTACCGAGTAACCAGTACATTTTTCTATATTTCAAGTTGAGCTCTTCCCTTTTCTTTTTGATATGCTCTTTCCATTTTAGCTTTGCATCCAAATTCATCCCAAGGTATTTGGCCGTATTGGCGTAGGGTACAGCTTGATTGTTGATGAATTTTTGAACGTAGCTTAACTTTTTATTTGTAAAGTTTATATGTGCAGATTTAGCTTCATTGAGCTTGATACGCCATTTTTTGGTCCAATCACTAACGGTGTCGACGGCATTTTGCAATTTCTCAGCAGCCTTGACGACGCACTTACTGGATGCCAAAATTGCGGTATCATCCGCAAAAGTAGCCATAATGGTGTTGTTATCCACTGGAATATCCCTTGTATATAGCAAATACAGGGTAGGTCCTAGGACGCTTCCTTGTGGAACACCGGCTTGTATATTACATAGCTTTGAATATTCTTGATCATACCGTACTCTGAAGAGCCGGTTTGAGATATAAGATTTTAGTATTTCGTAGTACTGCCTGGGTAGGTCCCTTTGCAGTTTGTACGCTAGCCCCTCATGCCATACCTTGTCGAATGCTTGAGCAACATCTAAAAATATAGCCGAACATACTTGTTTTTCTTCTAATGCTTTTTCAACTGTATCCGTTATTCTATGAACTTGGTCTATCGTGGAATGTTTATTTCTAAATCCAAACTGATGATTTGGGATTAGATTTCTTTCTTCTATGACCTTGCTCAGTCTTTTCAGTAGCAATTTTTCAAAGACTTTTGCCATTATTGGTATAAGCGATATTGGTCTGTAAGACGTCACTTCTGTTGGTGGCTTACCTTGCTTTGGTATAACAATTACTTCAGCAATTTTCCAATGATGTGGGACATATTGGGTCTTTAGGCATGCATTTATTATGAATTGGAGTTTTATGAAGGCTTTTGATGGCATTTCTTTCATAACCTGAGCAGTTATTAGATCGTACCCAGGTGATTTTTTGTTCGATAGTTGATTTCGACACACACTTTTTATTTCTTTGAGTGTGACAATTGGTATGTCAACTTCATCGACTTTATCAATAAACTGTAAGCTGATTTCAGATGTATTTGCCGGGAATGGCTTAAAAACATTCGCAAGATGTTCTGCAAACAGGTTAGCTTTTTCTTTCGGATTTCCGATCCAATTCCCGTTTAGAGATTTAATTGGCGGGTTTTGTAACTGCGGTCTTTTCAGGCGCTTAGCTGCTTTCCAGAGCGAATAATCAGTTGAAGCATCAGTCGTTAAATTTTTCAGGAATCTACTTAATGAATCATTTTTGAATTCGTAGATTTGTTTTTTCAGTTCGTTGCTTAGCCGGTTAAACGCTGTTTTGTCGTCTGGAAATCTAGTATTTTGCCATTTTCTTCGAGCTCTTCTCTTCTCCAATATCAACTCTCTTATCTCGGCAGGGTATTTTGTTTCAGTTTGCTTCCTACTCGAGCAAGTTGGTGTACTTTCTTCTGCAGCTTGTTGAACATCGGCAATGAATTGTTCTACTTCAAGGTCGATTTGCTCTTTTGTTTCCATAGGGGATCTGAGATTTATATAGCTTTCAAGCTTTTCTCTGAATTTACTCCAGTTTGTTTTATTGTTTACTAGCTTAGGATTACTTTTTTCCATTATCTCCGATTCATTAAGTGATAAAATCACCGGTGTATGATCTGATGATAAGTCATAATTACCTTCGACTCTTATATGGTTTCGTTTGATACCTTTAACTATGAAAAAGTCAACAAGGTCTGGTATTTTACTTGAATCCGATGGCCAGTATGTTGGTGATCTGGATGAATAAAACTCACAATTGTATTTGAGGCATGCTTTGTAAAGCCTTCTGCCTTTTGTTGTTATAAGTCTGGATCCCCAATGGGTGTGCTTAGCATTAAAGTCACCACCAACAAGGAAGTTATGTCCTAGTACATTCAGCAGTTCTGTATAATCATCTTCAGTCGGGGAACGCCTCGGCGGGCAGTATATTGATGCCAACTTAAAGTCTTTCTTTTTCATACCAATACTAATTATTGTTACTTGCATATTCTCGTTTGTAAACATAACTTCTTCATGGTGTTTTAAGCTCTTTTTTATGAGGATTGCCGATCCACCTCTAGCCTCATCAGCTGGATGAGGAGCGTGGTAGCAAATATAGTTTGATATTAAATCATCAAGAACCAGCCCACTTGAGAAATGAGTTTCGGACACCAGACAAATATCTATGTGTTCGATGTCTAAGAAGATTTTTAATTCTGATAAATGGTGTAAAAGACCGTTTGCATTCCATGTTCCAATTTTTAGTGTTCTGTCCATCATTGTTTTTTAAGAGTGACTTCTTCACTTAGCCGTTTGATGTTCAAATCCTGATTGTCAATTCTTTTAAGAATAAGTTCAAGGATTTCTTTAATGGAAGTTTCTTCATTCTTCCGCACGTTTTTAACAATCTGTGAATAGGATTTTTTTTCGTCGCTTTTGCTTTTAACAGCTTCCTTCGGAAGTTCTTTCTTACTTTTATCTTCAGCTTCAGGAGTTCTTTTTGTGTTTGCTGGATTGCTGGGCTTTATTTCACCGGATGTCGTTTTGCTTTTGGATTTTTGAAATCTTTTAGCAACTGGACAGCCTCTGTAGCTTGCAGGGTGATTACCTTGACAGTTTACACATTTTGCTTTCTGTTCTTTGCTTGATGGACAGTCTTTAGTTGCATGTTTTCCTTCACACTTAACACAAGCAAACTCGCGGTTGCAATATTTTTGGGTGTGGCCGAATGCTTGGCATCGTTTACATTGCGGAACAATTTTTGATTTTCGCAGTGATTCAATTTTGACTTTTATGCCCAAGATTGATCGAATATTATAGACATTTTCAAGACTTTGTTTGCTGTCGAAAGATAGCGTGAATAAAGGCAGTGATCTCTTTATTATTATTGGTTCCCCAGCAGAGTTCTTAGTAGTCTCATTCTTAATAAGATTGACTGCATCAAGGGCTTGGAAGCCGGCTTGAACAAGGTCTTCTACTAATTCTTTTGGAGAACATGAGGAATGTAGACCTCTGGCTACTACCTTTATTGGTCTTGTGGATTTGTTTTCAAAGGAGTGCCACTGGATTTTATGTTTGCTTAGTTCCTCAGTGACCAGTCTATAGTCATCATCTTCCTCGACATTGACTTTCCAATTGTCTTTGTTATACGATGTATATTTGCAAGCTTTTTTAGTACATTTCTCAATCATTTTCTTAAGATCTCCAAAATTTGGGAATCCTGTGATCATAATTGGTGGTGGTACAGTTTTTCTGTTGCCTTTAGACAAAGACTTCTGTTTAGCATTGGCTAGCACATTATTTGCATTATTCTTTGTAGTACCCAAGTCTTTTTTATTTTCATTTTTCGAGGTTTGCTGGTTCTTTGTATGCAATTCGGGGCTACCTTCCGCTTTTCGTTTTTTAGCAGTGCGCTTATTTCTTTTTCTTTCAGTTTCAAATAAAAGTTCTTCTTCGTCAGTTTGATACACAGTAACAGTATCTTGTTGACTTGTCTGAACCGTAGACTTGTGTTCCTTGTCAAATAGGGACACCTTTTCTTCGAGTCTTTTTACTTGATCCTGAAGACTTTGAACTAAGGTTTCAAGTTTCTTTCTTGCTGCTATTTCCTTTTGCCATTCATCATAGTAATCTTTTGATTTGGTTTGGCAGTTTTCTTTGATTTCTTTGAAACTCTGTTGTCCTGCAGTGTCGATCATTTCAGAGACATTGGTTTCTTTTTGGCTAATGACTTTTACGTCATTTGTCTTAGTTGGGGTTTTCGATGGTGTAACCCTTTGGGAGTAGTTTTTTGGTGGAGTTCTCTGTATTTTCGTACTCCGTTTTCCAAAATTTTTAAGCAATAAGTGGTCCTCCCCAGAATCCGTAGGACCGATCTCTTTAGAGAGTGGATTTTCCAGTTTTGCTGGACTGCCACCTGGGGTAATAAATCTGTTTGTTTTGTTCATTGCCATAAATTTTTTTAAACTTTTTTTTTATGATACAAATAGGTCAGTTACTTCTATTCGCATTTTAAATTCAGCCGTCCCACTGGGATCAGACGCTGACCAGTGTGCCGCACAATATGTGTCAGACGCTCTTGGATTTATTGTTGAGCTGGTACATTCAGAGTGATATTTTTCTTTCTTTGCTCCTAGTTCCTGAAAAGATAACTCAGGTGACACAGCTCGTGGATCAATTGATCCAACGCTCGTCGTTAGTTGGATATCCAGCGGGCACCACTTGGAGGTGACGATGCGATTTTGCTCCGCCCACTTAAATTAAATGTGATTCATACTTCGTCACTCACAAGCATCATCATTCTAATTCATCGACATTCACCTATTATCATCATTCACGTATATCATCTTTACAGTCATCTTCATTCACACACCTCATTACACACACTACATAAAGCAGGATATCAGACACACAACACTATACATATAAGATACACATATCACAGATGTGAACAATTGAAATGGCACTTGTGAACGCCATACTTCGTTATGAGACACACTGTGCAGCGTAGTGCCGCTAGTGTAAACATCCTAAATTTAACTTTTATCTTTGTAAAGCCGAATCATAGAATGAAACGTTAATGGTTTTCCCTTTTCCCCAAATCTGCGCAAAGATCCACCGAATAGGGTAAAGTAGTTCTTTTTGGTTTTGGTAGCTTTTCCTCCCTTCTTCAATTTTTGAAAAGTTGTAACATAGAGAACTTTATCCTTCCCCTGACTCAGTAGAATATATAGTAGAGTAACTGGGAAAATGCTCAGAAGTATTATTTTCAACTTTCAGGAACTTTCATTTTTCTCGACATATTTTATGGGAGGGATCGATCTCGACTCAAGAAATGGATAAGTTCTGAAACAAACCCAGAACAACTTTTTCAGTTCAGTGTGATTGGAAAATTGTGCTAGTGAAAGGTCTCGCTGGAATTCGACAACGAAGATGCTTGTCATCCATAAGGCTGCATGTGCTAGAAAGCCGTGACAGAAAACCTCGAGACACGATTGGCTGTTTGTATGAATGTGTGTGTGAAATTGAGGGTCAAGAAAGGACAAATGGACCAGATCAATCACTTCTTGGTTTACCTAGCTAACAGTGGTTTATTTTGCGCTTTTGAAATTTTTTTTTTAAGAGAAAAAGGAAAGAAAGTGAACGTTGGAGATATTGTGAAAATAGTTTTGAGTATTGGATTTTTTTTAATCGTTATAAATGTTTTGAGAAAGTGTAGAGTCAGTAGGAGGCGAAAATTGAAAAGGAGAAGAAAACGTCAAAAGGACGAGTCGTAGGAAATACATAGAAGGAGGAAGGAATAGTTGCAAATAGAAATGATAAGTAGAGTGTTTTAGTTTCTTTTGTGAGTCTTAAATAAAAGTTTTGGTTGATCTTTGCCTTCGTAGATTCTCAATAATTGTGAGACATGCGACCCTTGTTAATTCGTATTAATTGTTCTTTTCCATTTTATAGTTGAAAAGATTTGGGTTCTGAATCCAACTTTTTGTACGGTTTTCCCAACACAGTTTACCCTCTCGTATTTTTCAATCAGCTAACTATTTCAGAACAAATTCGTGGTTTGGGAAATTCACAATTTTTCCAGTACACCGGTTACTGTGAAAATACTTTTCATCATCCTTTTTATTATTAAATAAATTGGTTTTATTCGCGATCAATCGTTTTATTCGCGCTACGCTATCTTTTTATTATATGTGAATTCGTTGAAGGTAAAGATTTGGTTCGTTGGGATGCAAAGTATTTAAGTTTTTTTCGGCATTCACTATGGATGATCTCAAAGTTTAAGTGCGTTTTCTCGGGATGGTGTTTTTCAAAACAATGTCCGCTACCGAGGGTAAAGCTTTCAAGCTATCGATTCAAATTTTAACAGAACATTCTTCTTGTCATCCTCTATCGTCCTATTTTTTTTTTTTTTTTTTTTAAAGCTTCCTACCTTTTTTCTTGAAAAACTGTCGAAAAAAGGGCAAATATACTACTTTTTGTTCAAATCGATGACTATTTGAAAAAAAAAAAATACTTAAAAACTGTCTCCACAGGACGATAGGTTTTCCTAATTTTTTTGAAGTTTTTGTTTCAGATCAAAATTGGGCTCCGAAAATTTTCCACCGATAAGGACTTTTTTAACAACATTTTGACAATTAATTGCGATGATAAAAAACTAAAAATCACCGCAACAAAAGTCATTTTATATTCTTTATTAAAAAAAAAAAACAGACCTATTAAGATCCTAACCATAAAAAAAATCGCGAAAATCAGTGATTTTTCGGGCGGTCACACTGAGATGATCCCTTAAGTCTGACACAAAATAAAGATAGTTATTCACGAACAGAAAGAAAGATTAGAGTTTCGAATTTTCGAAGTTTTTATGAACCCGTTTATTTTTTGCATGGTAAAGTACACGAACAAGCAACGTTTCCAAACTATGAAAAATTTCCAACCACCATTCCGGAACAGGCTACCAGAACGTTAAGAGCGCCATTAACTTCGACCTCAGTCGTGAATTACACCCTGCAGACTGCAGTGCCGATCTAGTATCAAACGCGCATACACGCGCCGCGCTTAGTGCCCGGATAATATTTTTTTTATTCCGTGCCACTTTTCTCTTACCAGCCAAAAATTAAATTAAGAACTTCCTTCTTCAAGCAAAACAATCTATTATAATATCTATACCCTTCAATGAATCAAAAAAATAAAACCTTAGCCACGCCGCGCCACGCCGAGCGAAAAAAAATCTGTGCAAAAATATTTCAGTGCTGTGTTGTGTGCCTGTCAATTTAATCAAGAAATAAATAATTAAAAAAAAAAAACAATAGCCCATACAGAAAAGGGCGTTACTTTTATGTACATCATCTCCTCCCCACACCACTCACGTAGTCTCAGTGACTGCACACATTTCTTAGATTCTAATTTATTATCTTATCTAGACAGTGTGTGC
Source organism: Melanostoma scalare (assembly GCA_949752695.1). Lineage (NCBI taxonomy): Eukaryota > Metazoa > Arthropoda > Insecta > Diptera > Syrphidae > Melanostoma > Melanostoma scalare. Next base: position 97,286,409 of record OX456985.1, on the reverse strand, counting down.
AGGCAATGAGGCTGTGGGTTTGCTAGGCGGATAGTTGATCAACGTTGTTGATTCCGTTGGTTAACCAAAGCCAAGTTGCTAGTTGGGCATAACACCGCTAGTAATTTGATTTGGTTTTCTAATAGATCTACACTTGTTGATTTTACTTAGATAGCGTCTGCGTTTGATATTTTGTTTCATGTGTTTTTGTGAATTGTAATGTTGGGCAAGTTTCCGGTCGATTTTAGCAACATTAGGGGGTTGCGATCGAATTTCTTTGTTGTGTACGCCCACACTGCAAAATGCAGGCCAGCTGTTTTGGCGCTGAGTGAAACACAGGTGGGTTTTCACTCTGATCCCTCAGAGTTCAATCTGCCTGGATATAGCGTAGTGCCAATCTTGTTTTCTTCTCATGGCATTGCCGTACATGTTCGAAACTTCCAACTTCTACCACAATACGGCCTCTGTTCTAACACGAACTTCAATTTCATGTGGTTAAAATTCACCGTCCGTAAGCAAATCATTCACTCTTGTTTTATTTACAGAAGCCCCAATTAAGATAGCATTTCAACCTCTAACGAGTGGGCGATTTTAATGTACACAATTCTGGTTGGCTTCGACATTCTTGTCTAAAGTAATTCTCAACGGCATGAGAAATTTTGTTCCTCACAGGACAAAGAGTATCATCCGTCATCCCCAAAGAGAATTCGTGGTTCGATTCAAGCTGTAAAGAGGCGATTAGGGATCGAGAAAGTAGTTTTCGAAAAGTTAAAGATAACCCTTCTGTAGAAAATCGAAATTTGTTCAAACGCGGCAGAAATAACTGTAATGCTCAAATACAAAGGGCTAATTTTTTATATGACCAAGAAGTTGTCAGACAACACTTAAAGGAGAATATGTTGAAATTTTCGCTGAGTTTAACCAATTAACTTATCTTGTTGATGAGCCCACTCGGGTTCCAGATATTGAAGGCCATGCGGCCAACACTCTTGACTCATTTCTCATTTGTCATCCCGAAAAATACAGGGTTGTAGTATCATCTCCTCTAGGCAAATCAGACCATTGTGTCATATCGGTAGATATTTCGTTTTCCGTCACGGTAAAAAAAGATAAAGTCCCTAAAAGAACTGTTTGGCAATACGAGAAATCCAATTGGGACGGCCTGAATAATTTTTTTCGAAATTTTAATTGGGCATTGTGCTTTCTGGACGGGAACGTTGACGAATCAGCTGATATGATATCTAATGCAATTCTCAACGGCATGAGAAATTTTGTTCCTCACTGGACAAAGAGTATCATCCCCAAAGAGAATTCATGGTTCGATTCAAGCTGTAAAGAGGCGATAAGGGATCGAGAAATTAGTTTTCCAAAATTTAAAGATAACCCTACTGTAGAAAACCGAAATCTGTTCAAACGGGCCAGAAATATTTGTAATCCTCAAATATAAAAGGCTAAGCTTTTAGATGACCAAAAAGTAAGGCAATTCGCGCGAATTTTTATTTTTACACCACACATCCATATTCCCTTGAGAAAATTTTTTCCGCTTCGCTTTTAGCTTCGTTATTCTATCCGTGAGTAAAAAGCAAAGCGAACAAAATTTGCCTACGTGTAGTGTAATACGTGCCTGCGGTTGAACTTAAGAAATACGCGCGAATTGACCGCAGTAAACACATAGTATGATTCATAGTTCCATAGATATTTATTATGTACGTAGGTTCCTCTTTGGTATGTCATAACCCACAATCAGAGCATGGACTTATGTCAAGTGGAGTTAAGTCCCTGTGCAAGTTTATACACATTGAAAATAAGTTTAAGTGCAAACGGTGAGACTTCTTTCCATTACGAAATGGTATTTAAGTTCGCAGAAAAAGGAACTAAGGCCCGCGGCTGTTACTGCCATTTCATCATGGAAATAACCCCCGTGGGCCTTACTTCCAAAACAAAGTGGAAATAAGACCCGCGGGTCTTATTGCCGTGGGCCTTATTGCACTGCACCGGGAGGAATAGGGTATCGGTCTGGGACTGTAACAGAATTTAACTTTCTATAGTCAATAACAAGACGATATTTTTTTTCTAAGGATGCGTCCATTTCCTTTGGAACGATCCAAACCGGGGATTTGTATGGGGACTTAGATGGTCTTATGATGCCATCTTTGAGAAGGTCATTAATTTGTTTCTAAACCTCCTCCTATAAAGCTCTCGGATAGGGGTATGATTTGGAATAAATCGGTTCGGACGTTGTAGTACGAACTTCTCCTTTAACTGATGTCACATAAGTTAAAGAATCATCGGGTTTAGCAAATAGTTTAGGATAATTGTTTACAATTTCGATGAGGTCAGTTTCGTCTTCTTTGTTCAAATGGGAAGTTCTGATATTTAAATTATTGATATTTTCTGAAACATGTTGTTTAAGAGGAATAATAATGTTTGAACAGATGGTCTTGGTCATATAGCTTTCTTTCGTGTGAACGACGGCGTTTAATTTTCCTAGCGTGTCGTTACCGATAATACCATCAAATGATATGAGAGTTGGAAGAATATAGAATTTAATTTTTTCTATATTGGGGCTAAAGAGTTGAGCAAAACTATGATGTGTTATTTTTATACTACCTCCTACTGAGTAAGCATTAAAATTTTTGTTGTTTGGAAGGGGATTTCTAACATACTTAGGTTGAATATATGTATAATCTCTGTTAGAGCCTGTGTCAATAAGAAATCTAAGTATTTGGCCGCTCTTCGCAAAGTGCTCAATGTAGGGCAGCGAAGAGCGTTTCAATCTAAAAAATAAATATCGTCAAATTCTTCTGGTAAATCATGATCGGGATCTTCATATGTGTCGGGGTATTCGGTAATGGATTGATCATAAATCTGGTCTTCTTGGTTCATCGTTTGCTCGTACTCCTCATAGTCCTGCTTATTTTGATTAGATTCATCGATATGATAAACTTTCTGCATTTTTGGCGGATGGACTTGCTGTGAGTACTGGTGTTGGCGTTTTTCAGGCATTGGTGGATTTCGAGGTCTGTTTTGATGATTAACTTTTTGTGATTTAATTGAATAATCAATGTCCATTGGCTTCGGAGGAAGTTGGCGTTGGTTCATTGGTTGCCTTTGTTGTTGTTGAAACCTTGGTTGATGTTGTTGAAATCTTGGTTGTTGATATTGAGGTTCTCTATAAACTTGAAGGGGTTGATGATTGCGAGGATTATGAAGTAATTGTGGATAAAATTCGCGTCTAACGCGCGAGAATTGGGGTTGGGGTTGGGGTTGGGTTTAAATTTCTTCTTGATGGAACCGGTGGTGATGGCTGAGGAAATGTTTTTCGGATAGAATGTTGAGAATTTTTGTATTTTGTATTTTATTTTATTCATCCATCAACTTAAAAAATATAGAATGATACAATTTGAGAATAAGATATGAATGATAGTGTACATTCTTTAACTATAGGAAGTTAGTGGTGAATGACACATCTAATTGAAAATTCATTGATAACTGATGTGGGGTGACAATCAGTTTAACTTTAAAAAAAAAGCATGAATCGAATAATAATAACTAAGAAAAATAGAAAAAGAAAAGCATGCAACATCAATTGTAGGAATCTAAAAAATTCTTTAGTATACTTTTTATAACAATATATTAACATAGATTTCATTGTTTTCTGTTTATTTTATTTATACTATATAAATGATTCAACTTCGTTAAAACTCTAAAGTAAATAACCAATCTTTAATCATTTTGTTATAAGTGGTAAATTGAAGGGTCTCTCTTATTAATAAGGGCAATTTATTGAAAATATTAGGAGCTGTATATGTGTAAAAATTAGTGAAATGTTGTTTATAAGCAAAAGGTACATTAACTAAGCTCATATTGTTTATACGTAGATTATACATTTGATAGCTTCTGCTAGGAATATTTCCACTTTGTTTGAAAAATTCTCTTTACTTTGAAAACATATAAATGTCTCATTGGTAGAATTTGCAGTCTCTTAAATAAAATCCAACTTTCAGCCAACCTAGTTTTATTTAAAATAATTCTTATCAAATGCTTCTGTGCTATTAATAGAGAATACATTTTTCGTGTGACCGATAACATGTAGGTTTTGATCATTTGAATGTGATTTTTCCAGTTCAGGTTGTAGTCAATTACTACTCCCAAGTACTTAAACTGTTGAACTGTTTCAATTTTAAAGCAGTTATCTGGACATTGAAAACTTGGTTCAAAATTATTTATGCCACACTTGTGAATAGGTAAAGGAAACTGTTTACAGTCATGGGCATGGAAACGCAAATTAAAGTCATAGACACTATTTCCTGATAATTCAAAACACATCAGTTTTGTTTTTTCACTTATAATTAATTTGTGATAAATGAACCAACTCCTTAAGATTTCAATATCTTTTTCAATAATTAAAATACTTTCAAAAACAGTACCTGATGAGTATCTCAACAGTATGTCGTCAGCAAAAGCAGTCGAAATACCATTTAACTTAATTTTGAAAATGGAGTTTAGGTAAATCAGGAAAAGCAAAGGGCCAAGCACAGATCCCTGAGGAACACCGTTTTTAAGCAGCCTTGATTCACTAAATATTCCGTTGTTGTTGACTCTTTGTTTTCTATTTTTCAAATAAGAAGTGAGCAAAACGAAAAAACTACCGCGAAAACCTGCATTATAAAGTTTTGTAAGCAGAAGATCGTGGTTGACTAGATCGAAGGCTTTGGTCAAATCTAAAAACAAACCCATAGTTGTTTTGTGGCCATTTAAACTTCCATAAAGTTGACTGCACACCTTTAAAATAGCATCTTCTGTAGACAAACCTGCTCTAAAACCAAATTGATTGTAACAGAAAAAATTATACTTGTCCAAGAAGGACAAAATACGAGCCTTGAATAGTTTCTCAATTTTTGGAAAAAGTTGAAAGCAGTGATATGGGCCTAAAATTAGACATAAGTTTTCTATTTCCTTTTTTAAAAAGCGGTATTACTTCAGCACATTTGAGATGATCTGGGAAGCAACCTGATTCACACATTTGTTGAAAATGAAAGATAGTACATCGACAACATACCAAGCAACATGTTTTAATAAGTGGCCAGACACACCACCACTAGTACATGAGTGCTTATTTTTTAAGGACTTAATAACCTTGAAGACATCTCTTGGTGTTATTACATCAAAAACAAAACTATTTGGTAGTATATCATCCAATACAATTTCTGCAGAAACGGAACAATCGCAACTTAAACATGGTATAGTAGTAGGTTTCAAATTGTCTGAAATTTCAGTAAAATATTCATTAAAATGAGTGGAAATTCTTTGGGGATCAGATTCAGATACTCCCTCAATATCAATAGAATCAATTTTGACAGAATCTTTATTTTTACCTAGTATGCTATCAACCACTTTCCACTCTTCACGAATATTCCATTTAACTTTAGAGAACCAGTCAGCATAATAATTATTACGTGTGTCATTAACTTCTTTATTAATCGTTTTGCATAGACTTTCATAGTACTTTTTGAGGTTATTATTAGTTTGATGATTTTTACATTTTAAACTAATTTTCTTCTTTTTTCTTATTTTGTTAAGGAGATAATTGTTCATCCAATGTTTAAGATGTTTCATTTTACCCGATTGCTTTTTTTGGAAAGTACTTGAAGCGATGTGCTTTTTAAAAGTTCTCAAACACAAATCAAATGCAAAAGAGGGATTATTTTCAGAATAAACTTGGTCCCAGCATTCGAAAGTTAAGAACTCTTTTAATAATTTATAGTTGATACAATATTTATTAGCTGGATCAATGATTTTATTATTTAAAAAAAGTTATCATCAGAAAGGAAATTTAATGCAATCATTTTATGATCAGTAATTTTCAAATCATAAACTCTTCCATTAAAAACTTTGTTATTGTTTCTATGAGATCCTAAAAAACTTTGATCTATACAACTATAAAAGAACACGTCACGCGGGTAGGTTCGTTTACTAAGCTTTTAAGACCATATGAAGCCATAGTGAATAAATAGCTTTCGGAATCTTTGTCAATTTTGTTGAGAATATCAAAATTGATGTCTCCTAAAACAATTAAATTTTTTGCTAGATTCGTATTTAGGATATTGCTTAATTCACCAATGAAAACATTTTTAGGAAAATCATGAAGTCTATGAATGCACAGCAAAGTATAGTCGATGTTCTCAAAAACAAAAGATAATTTAATTACATCAGCGCTAGATAATTTAAGACACGAGTAATCACACAAATAACCACTTTTCACATAGACAGCTAGGTACACTTCCAGCTGGATACGACTCATTACAATTTGCAAAAAGAGTGTAACCCTGTATATTATATAATTCTATCTCATTATTGAAGATCCAAATTTCACTTAAAACAATTACAACTGGTAGATTGGTGAGTTCATTAAGATGCGCTAAAAAATCGAAAATTTTTTTCTCATGCTACGTATATTCTGGTGTAAGCAAAAACAATAATATACAAAAGGAATAAGATCAACTGGGTGATTACATACAGAACCATTAAAAGGTGAATTAGTTCTATCTATCTTCATAATTTAGAAAAATCTGCAGTACAATTTATTCTTATATGATTGTCACCCTCATCTTTCCGCATGTATACAGTATTACAGTCCCATTCCTCGTCCAAACGTATTATTTGTATTTCTTGTTTATTTTCATTGTTGTTGCAGTCTTAAATAATTTCCTAGTTTCATACGATAAGCTTTCGTTGACAAACATCTTCTCCACAGTTGCACCAGGGTTGAGTAATCTTGTTGATAACGGCTCTCTTTTCACTCTCTTCGCTTTCATTATTTTTTCCTTGCATATATTCGATATTAATTTTACACAGAGAACATTTTTCGTGGCTGGATCTGGATTACCATTGTTTGTTGCATCTGATAATTTAATTCTCTAACATAACACTGGTCTATGTCTCTTTCTTGTACATTTAAGTTCAAACCATCACGAAACACCTTAAGAGCAGCATCAGTGTAAGGCATGTCGGGATTGATGGTAGAAACGTTAAATATTTCAATGCTGTTAGAAAGCAGTTGTTGCTCGAGGTTATTCACCTTTGCCTCTAGAAATTTGATTCTTTTTTCGCACTTGTTGCGGTATATTTTACCACAACAAGTTAGACCTTTACTTTTCTTCCTCTTCCCATTTTCACCCCTCCTTTTGTTGTGGCTTCAAGTGCTGGCAGAGTACAAAGCAACCCTAGTCCATCAGCTAGTTGTGTACTTCAAAGCATTTTGGAAAAGCAACCCGAATAGGTACCCCTTCATTGAGCCAGTGGACGGCTGGAGACTCAAAGAGCAGCGGTAGTAAGAACCAGGAAGGTTCTGGACAATTTCAACAGCAGCAGCAGCAGGTTACTATAACAACCTACTATTTATATAAAAGGGCTACCTATGGCTACCCATCTCTAACACACTGATTAGATATCAGTCAACGTTCATTATAACGTTCACCACCATCAGAATTTGGCATTTGAAGCCTATTTCAATATAAACGGCCAAGAGCCCAACGTAATGGCTGAGTGCCCACCATAAAGGCCGAGTGCCCAGCCTAAAGTGCTTTACCTTAGCAAGAAATGACTCTTTATAGAATTATCCCCATTCCCCCAAATCTGCGCGAAGGTTCACCGAAGTAGTTTAGTAGTTTTCGCGAAAAATGACGAATCCTCTTTAACTGAATCCTAGCTTAAATAGTTTTCTTGCACAGTGTAACTTGGGTCGGTTGGGCCGAGGGAATTTGTTGAAAGTAATAGTTTCTCGATTTTCTATTCAATTCAATTCAATTTATTCAGTAGCAGTAATCAAATAAATAGGTACAATTCAATATTTTTTTTTTTTAGAGATTTAGGATCGATACAATTCCATTACAACTATAGCAAATAATGGGTATAACGATTTAATTTTTTTTTGTTTTAGATTAATTACAATTTAAGTGAAGGGAAAGCTACAAACAAAAACCCTTTAAAAAAAACTTAAACCTAATATTGCAACACTCCCATAACAATCTTTTTTTGACTATTTTTATTATTTACCATTTCATAATACATATATGAGGTTTTGAAATTTACATTTGGCTTATTAGTATATTATCAGATAAGATACAATTTTGATAAAATTTTTGTTTCGAAATATTAATGAGAGTGTCTAAAAAGTTGATATTGGCTAATTCATGTAGTCTCTGAGTTGAGTAATATCGAGGTAAATTAAGCATAGTCTTAAGTATTTTATTTTGCAATCTTTGGAGTTTTAATTTGTGTGTTTTAGCGCAATCGTACCAAACAGGGGCACCATACAGGAGAATCGCTTGAAAAATTGTTTTAAACATAAGAAGTTTGTTTTCATTACTGAGCTTAGATTTTCTACAAATTAAAGGATAAAGAATTCTGATGTATATGTTTATTTTATCAATAGTGGTAGATACATGTTTTTGAAAGTTTAGTTTTTTATCTAACATGATGCCGAGATATCTGCAATGCTCGGACCAATCAATGTTAACTGAACCTAGCTGAAGTTGAACATTACAAGAAAACATGCTTTTCGGCGACGAGTGAACCAAATTGCTTGTGTTTTATCAGGATTGATTTTAATTTTCCACTTGAAAAAATATTTTTCTAATAGAATTAGAGAAGATTGCAGCTTTTGGTGGACATCTAAATATGTCACCCCCGAACAGAAGATAGCCGTATCATCAGCAAACATAGCTATTTTAGATGTTGAAAAGGATGGAACCAAGTACAGAACCTTGAGGCACACCAAATTCAATGTTTTGAACGGAAGAGGTTCCATTTTGAACTTTAACTAAAAACTTTCGACTGTTTAAAAAACTTTGAATGATTTTTATTGTTGGCAAAGAAAAATTTAACATATAAAGCTTATGAATCAAGCCGTTGTGCCAGACTGTATCAAAAGCTTTAGCAATGTCTAACATGATCAAACCGGTAGATTCCTTAGAAGAGAGCTTATGTGAGACATGTTTTTTAATCCTTGCAATTTGTTGGATTGTATTGTGGTTGCGCCTAAATCCGAATTGAAAGCTAGGCAAAATATTATGTTCAGTTAGGTGTTTATCAAGTTTTTCAAGTAAAATTTTTTCGAATAACTTACTAAGAGAGCTTAGTAGGCTGATGGGTCTGCAGCTACTAATTTCGTCCTTAGGTTTACCGGGTTTAGCAATTGGTATGACCATTGCTGTTTTCCAACATTCGGGAAAGTAACACGTTTTGAGACATCCATTAAATATAGATGTTAAGAGTTTTATACCAGAGAGAGGAAGGGACTTTAATATTTTGTTATTGATACCGTCCAAACCAGTAGATTTCTTGTTTTTTAAGGACTTAATGAGTGTGTGTATTTTATCAGGACTTACCAAATAGTTTTCAGGAAGAATGATATTAGAATTGATATGGTAGTTATAGAATTTGAAACCATTGTTAAGGTATTGGTGTCGTTAAAGTTAGCAGTAATATTATGATTTTTTTTAAATGTTGTTGCAAAGTCTGCTTTTTCTTTTGGGTCGATTAAAAGCCGGTTTTCTGCTTTAATAGGTGGTATGCAAGTACCTCTTTTCTTTATTATCTTTGTAATTTTCCAAAACGGTTTACTAGATTTGTCAAAAGAAGATAATAAACCATTCCATCGATGGTTTCGGAAATCTGAAATCTCTTTCGCAATCATTTTCGAGAAAAAAGTCGTAACGGTAGCGGAGCCATTGACGTCTTTCAGAGTTCCTCAAACGAATTAAGAGCGATATGTTATCGGGTAGTTTTATTATGTGATTATTAGTTGTTACAGGAAGCTTGGGGATTGCAGTTTCGGCAGCACTGTTAATTAATGAGTTAAACTTATCACATAGAGAATCAATCTGTTGCGAACTAATAGTAACGTTGGATGCAAAACCATTCATATTGCAGTTATTGTTGATAAACGATTTAAAAAGATTCCAGTTAGCAGCAGAATAATTATAATAAAGGCTGTTCTGCTTAAAAGGAGCTATGTTATCCAAGGTAATATTTACAGGAAGGTGGTCGGATCCAAGCTTGTTAAATGTAAAAGGCCTATTGCAGCAATTGGGTATGTTGGTGACAAAGAAATCAAGGGTTGAGGGACTTTTTCCTCGAGCGGTGGGAATATAAGTATAGTTAGGTGGATATAATAATGAAAAACTTGGATAAACTTCATTCACTTCGTATAGTAGATTACCCCAGCAGTTAGCACGAAGGCAATTCCATGTTTGATGCCGACAATTTAAATCACCCCCAACAATAATTTTGTTACGAAGTCTAAATATTTTTTGAAGATCATTTTTAAAGACGTGAATTTTATCAGCGGTTCTATTTCCACCAGGGAAGTAGGCAGAAAAACACTAACTTTGGAGTTATCACCTAAAACTATATCTACTCCTATTATCTCAATACACCGTAGATTCAAGCTTGAATGTAAAGTGTGTTCAATTTCTTTTCTTATAACAACAGCGACACCTCCACCATCTGTGTGCCGCCTGTCAAGACGATAGCAAATAAAATTTGGATGAGAAAATGATTTGTCAACTTTTAACCATGTCTCAGTGACTAACGCAATATCAACTTTTCTGTTTATAATAAAATTAAAAAATTCAATCTTTTTTTTTGTTATGCTTCTTGCATTCCATGTAATAATATTAAGAGAGGAATTTATCATATTAGTTTGAATAGACATACTTAATAGCTAAAGATGTGATGACGTTGAATTGATCAGATTTAGTGCGACAAGAGCTAAGCTTCGTCATGACTTCATTTAAAAGAGAATTGATCTCTTCGAAAGAGAACAATGTGTTGTTATCATTAGAATTAGTGGATGAAGGGTTCTCAAGAGGAATCTTTGGATTTGTGTTGGTTATAGATAACGATGATGACGTAGGTATAACAACAGCAGAGAGCTGTTTGGAACGTGTAGGCAACGCAGGGAAATGCGAAAGAGAAAATCGATCGTATGGAGTACGTTGCTGCACTTTCGGAGTAACAAGTGTTTTCATGTTGTTAGGATTGTTGATTAAGCGGCGAGAAGAGATTTTGTTGCGAATATCCAAATACTGTTTGCGGCTTATGCAATTAGGGTCGGATGATTTGTGAGCACCATTGCAATTGGCGCAGCGAACGACCTCAGTAGCAGTACAGTCAGTAGTTTTGTGGCAGCCGGAGCAATTGGCACAAAAACTTTTTATGTGACAGTTTGAAGAACCATGCCCATAAAGCTGGCAGTTATGGCACTGTGTAACCTTCCCTGGGATATGCCTTATAAAGTCCCAGCGAACAATAGTGTTGAATATGCCAGGGCAAGATCGCCTAAATTCATTTAGTTTTATAGTATTTCGTTCAAAGTACACGATATATATGTAGTTTTTGTATTGAGCTTTGGTGGGAATCGTTTTAACATCGATACATTTTAAACCAAGAGATGTGAGTTCATCTTTAATAAGTTTATCGTTGGTTAAATCAAGGCCTGACAAAATTACTTTAAGTGGTCTTGTTTCTTTTCGCGAAAAAGAAAAGAATTCACATTGATTTTTTGATAGTTCAGTTTTAATTGTTTCATAGCTTTCAAGAGATGGTGATATGATTTTTTGCCCGAGGGAGATATTTTTGATAAAATATTTTTCGATTTTTAAGTCGTTTAGAATGCCACGCACTTGTTCATTTGAAGATTTCAAAACCACAATTGGGGGGACACTTTGTTTAATGACGTTCAAACGTTCATTATCATTAGCACTTTCCATTTCATCCGTATCAGCCATAAGGCTTTGCAATGGTTGGTAATAATTTTGTCTATTAACCATTTCGGAAAATTTATTTAACTTATTTGTATTTAAGTGTTTACTGGGAGGGCGATCATCGCCTTCGCCAGAGTTACTACGAACTCTCTTATGAGTAATTGTAAAGGTTTTTTTTTTTTAGAAGATACGATAGAACACTTGATTGAAATGGAACAGGTCTGGATTCGTTCATTCCGGCGAGTTGTTGCGAATCTCTAACGACCGAGAGATTCAGCAACAAAGTTGTTTAGAAAAGAGCGATGGATGCGTTTCGCCTACGGCGCAGACTCCAGCGAATTTGCTGAGAGTACTGCAGATACCCCGTGACGAATCTCCACGACTCTGATTGGTCTAAGTGAGTGGAATTTGCTGAATGCGCCGATGAACGAAGAGACCACCAAGAAGATGGCACTTCTTGGTTGACCTCTAAAAAGGACATGTGCCAAAGAGTTTTTGAAGATTGAGAAATTATTCGGAAATTTTAAAATCGAGTGCTAGAATTTTGCAAGTAGTGCAAATTTGTAATAGTGATAGAGTTTGTGTTTGCACTTTGGCAGGAAGGCCAAGTTCAACACGGTTTTGAATCTGTGCAGGAAAGCTCCAATCAGGCAGGAGTTCAGGAGAGTTAGTGCCAGGACGGGCAAGATAACTCATAGGCAGGATTCGTCAGGAGAAAGTTAAGTATTTTCCGATAAAAGTAGAAAAGTGTTAGTAGTGCGTTTGTTTTGTTTTGACTATTGAGTCATATGCTTGAATCGGTTACCCTTCGCCTTTCGTAATTAATCCTGAGATTGCAGGACGTGCGACCTTTCTTTGACCTTTTGTCTGTTCAGGAAAATTCCCAAAGAGTCGTTTCTTCGCGGGTGCATTGTGCACATACTCTGTTGTTTGTTTACATTTTAAACTGGGTAAAACCCATCTTCGTACTTTAACTTCATATCATCTATATTGTACCCAATTGTTTACGAAAAGATTTCAGGTTTTATGCCTATACTTGTAAAGGTTTCCTGAACAAAATATAATTTTATTCCTTTTGGAAAATCGTTCTTTTAATTTTATTTGAAGACCATTTTCAGCGGTGAAGTTGGTTTGGAAATTCCAAGCAAAAATTTCCTGGCGCCCTTAATTTTGTAAAACACCCTACTGTGTTGATAGAACATTCTCTATATCATTCTTTCCTTTTTATATCAATTCTTCTATAACATAATCAATAAAACTATCTACGGACCACCCCTTGCTGAGCAGCTGGCATTGGCAGCATATAGTCTTGCTACCTGTTGTATTCTTTTCCCATCGAAATCCACCCAGCTGTCATTTGACAGTTCATCATAAAGTTAAAATTCGGTCAACATCGCCGCGGCACATCGGTGTGCATGTTTTATATTCTTGCATTTTAAATAATTAATTAATCAATCGTTGCGATTAATTAATATATTAGTTAACTACCATCCAAGTTGTGGATTCGTTTTTGATTCGTTTGGTTTCGGTTCTTCGGCAAAAAAGTGCAACAATTGGCGTCCAAACGTGGGGCTTTGTGTGGTGTTTTTTTAACACATATTTTGTCTACTGTTGTGTTGTTGTGTTGTGACTTCTACCTTAGGGAAGTGCACCTTTAATTTCTTTAATTTTCTTATTTATATTTTTAAAAAGTGTGTGAATCTTTTACTTTGGCTGTGTCTTGTTTTCTTTAGGTGAAAATTTAATTGTGGAAAATTATTGTGGTCGCCGCCGCCGGCCGTACATATATCTATACATACATCACTGTTGGTTGTTGGATTGTGCTTTGTGCATTGCGAATTGGGATTCACTGTGTTATTGGTATACCCAGTGCAACAAGTAGGTGCTTTTGTTTTTTTTTATATTTGGTTCATTTTTGGATTTTGATTGAAATTATTTCTTATCAATCAAATAAATCTTCATACAGTACATTTTATTTTGCTTTTAATTTTCTATTAAATATTAAAGAGTTTGACAGTTTGTGTGGCAATTTTTCAGCCATATTAAGCATAAGTCTGTCTCGCTCTCTCACATAGTGTTTTGGTGTGAACTAAATTTATATATCAAGAGTTGAGTGTTGCCGTCGGCGATATTTTTTTTTAATACTTTTTTGAATTTATTTGGTGCTTTTTTTCTGGTACTTTTTTTATTACTTTTTTTTTAATACTTTTTTAAATACATTTCTATTTTTTGTTTTATTTTGAATTTTCGTGTTTTTTTTTTGATTGCGTGTCTTTTTTTTTATTAGTTTTTTTTATTTTTTTATTCATCATGGACATCAACCGTTTGTCACAAGAGGAGCTTGTGTACGAAATGTTGAGTAGGGGGTTAGAGAAGGGAACTGTGGACGTAATGAGAAGTTCCTTAAGATCTTCTCGGATGTTGGAACGTCGCGGTTCAGTTGAGGCATACGGGAAGTACCCGTTTAGTTATGTTCAGGATAGGGATGCAGTTGAGGAAAAGATCAGGGAGATTAGGGTTCTTCTTAAGGATCAGCCAAGAAATCCGAAGTCGGGGGAATACTTGAAGATCCTTACGAAGATAGAATGGAGCTTGAATAGGATAGGAAAAGCGCAGGCAGAAGGAGATGAGGAAATAGGAGAGCAGAAATCTCTGAAGAGTGAACTGCTTCTCCTATTAGCTAGGTTATGAGATGAAGAAGAGCAAGCGTCGAACGAAGACAATGCTTCTTCTTCAGGAACGAGTGGTAGGCAGTTGGAGGAGAACACTCCCCAACAAAATCGGATGAACACACGAGGACCAGTGTGCAACGAAGGATCCCGACAGTGGTCAAATGATAGTTTTAGAGTAGGGATTTCCGAACCGCTAGAGCGATTTACGTAAAGGATTAGTAGGTGGAATGTTCAGTTCAGTGGTGAGCGTTGTGGCACATCAGTGAACTCATTCTTTGAAAGGGTAGAGGAACTTAGTTTAGCTCGAGGGGTTTCAGAAACCCGTTTGTTCCAGTCAGTGGTTGACCTTCTGACAGGTCAAGCCCTGCTGTGGTATAGGTCAGTTAGGGAAGACATAGCTGATTGGCAAGAATTCGTAGAGGCGTTGAAATACGAATTCTTGCCAGCAAATTATGATGATCTGTTGATGGAACAAATCAACCGTAAGACCCAAGGGAAGGAAGAGACGTTTGGAGCATATCTCGCTACCATGCGTACAATGTTTAGGAGATTAGGGGAGCCATTATCCGAACGTAGGAAAGTGGCTATCCTAATGAAGAATTTGGACCCGTTTTATCAAAAACAGATTGGTTTCCAAAAACCTCAATCTGTGAAGGAGTTAGCTAAATTAGGTAGGGACTTAGAAACTCTTAGGGCGAATGTAGAGAATTTTGAGCCTCCTGCTCGAAATAAAAATTGTGTAGAACCCGAATTCGGTTACTCAGCTGGTCCAGCAGTACCGAAGGTTGCAGCGGTTAGCAGAGATGAGCAGCCTGTCCAAGTAGTGGAAGCTAGAAGGTCTCCACCTAATAGATCCACTCAAGTTGATAGGTCCCTTCGATGCTTTAACTGGGGGAAGGAAGGTCACTTCTCTAGCAGGTGTTCCGCTAAAAAGCATTGCTTCGGTTGTGGCGCTGAAGGTGTCAGCCGCAATAACTGTCGTCATTGTTCTTCGGGAAATGGGCAACGGACTCTTGCGCCAGCAGGGCGGGAGTTCCGGAGGCATTAGGAGCTAGGTTGCCTGCTGGTAACAAGTTGGCTAAAATTCATTTAGGGTTTACGTTGGAGGCAAACGGAGAGGATAGGAGACCATTTTTAGGAGTTAGTATTTACGGGACTAGGTTTTTGGGTTTGTTAGATTCAGGAGCTTCTAGAACAATTTTAGGTAGGGATAGCTGGAGAATTCTCCAAGATTTATTATTAGTTGTTAAAGAGGGGAATATTCATTCTGTATGCTTGGCAGATGGAGCAGGAGTAGAAGTTTTAGGGTCAGTGAACTTACCAATCGTGGTTGAAAACAAGGCAGTTCTTATAGACTGCTTAGTTATTCCAACTCTGCCGCATACCGTGATACTAGGTGCAGATTTTTGGGGATTTGCGATCACGTATGTGGAGTTTTTCGGACCAAGAGTGTTTGGGCTCGATTTGCTCGATTACTGAGCGTTCAGAGTTGACGAAAGATCAGACTAGTTTTTTGGAAGCCATGGTTGAGGAAGCTTTTAGGAAGATGCCAGAGGGATTAGGGTGCACAACTATGATTGAGCACAAGATTAGGACGTCGGCGGAACCGATTAAACAACGGTATTATCCGGTTTCTCTGGCAATGCAGGGACACATTGATAGGGAACTCAATGAGATGTTAGAAGCAGGAGTTATTGAGAGATCCAACAGTGCTTGATCATCTCCAATATTATTAGTTAAAAAGAAAGATGGGTCTTTTAGGTTTTGTGTAGATTTTAGGAAGCTTAATAAGAATACTGATAGGGATGCTTATCCACTACCCTACATAGCGGCCATTTTGGACAGGCTTCGAGGAGCAAAGTTTTTGTCCTCTTTGGATATAAAATCAGCGTATTGGCAGATTTCAATGGAGGAGGAGTCTAAGCCCTACACCGCTTTCACGGTTCCCGGGAGAGGTCTCTTTCAGTTTAGAAGGATGCCTTTCGGGCTTCATAACTCGCCTGCGACATGGCAACGGTATATCGACACAGTTTTAGGTGCCGATCTAGAGCCGTACGTCTTCGTCTATTTAGACGACATCATTATCCTGACGGATACTTTCGAGAAGCATCTTGAAATCCTGAAGGAAGTTTTGAAAAGGTTGAGTGAAGCAAGGTTGAAAGTCGGTAAGGAGAAGTGTAACATCTGTAGGCCATCGTTGAAGTTTTAAGGTTATGTAGTGGATCGAAATGGGTTACATGTAGACCCGGAAAAAGTGGAAAGCATGGTTAGGATTCCAGCACCGAGGAATGTGAAAGAGGTTAGGAGTTTTATAGGGACAGTGTCGTGGTATCGTCGATTTGTGCCAAATTTTGCCAATTTGCTACGACCACTGTCATTTATTGAAGAAGAGTAGGAAATTCATCTGGACTGATGAATGTGAGAATAGTTTTAGGAAGGTTACAGCACCAATACTTACTTGCCCTGATTTTCAACGACCTTTTGTCGTACAAACAGATGCGTCGGACTACGGAATCGGTGCCGTATTGTCACAGAACTTCGATGATGGGAAAAAGGTTGTCTGTTACCTTAGTAGGTCTTTAAATAGGAGTGAACGCAACTATTCGACGACGGAAAAAGAGTGTTTGGCTGTACTATGGGCAATCGAGAAGTTACGACCTTACATCGAAGGTGTTCGATTCACGGTTGTGACTGATCATTATTCGCTCATATGGTTGAACAATCTTAAAGATCCGCAGGGAAGATTAGCACGTTGGGCAGTTCGGCTTCAACAGTTTGACTTTGAGATCATCCATCGCAAGGGCAAAGAACATGTAGTTCCAGACATGTTACCTCGAGGAGTTCCGGTAATAGCCGAGATCTCAGAAGAGCACAAGACCCTTGGATTGCGAAAATGATCTCAGCGATAAAGTCAAACCCGCTAGCTTACCCAGCGTGGAGGGTAGAACAAGGTCAACTGTTCAAACTGATTAAATCGAATCGTGTTGTTGTTCATGAAAATAATCAAGAATGGAAACAAGTGGTAGGAAAGCAGGATAGATTAGCTATATTACAGGAATGCCATGATAGTCCTTTAGCAGGACACATGGGAGTTAGGAAAACTTTTGCTAGGATAGGGGAAAGTACTATTGGCCTAAAATGAGAGGCGATATTACTAAGTATGTTAGGAATTGTAAAGTTTGCCAAGAAGTAAAACCGGTTAATGAAAAGCCAGCTGGTTTGATGACTGAGAGAGTAGGAATAAAGGCACCGTGGGAAATGATCTGTGTAGATCTCGTTGGTCCCCTTCCAAAATCAAGTAGAGGTTTTATCTACATATTGACTGTCGTCGATTATTTCACCAAATTCCCCCTTCTTTTCGCGTTAAGGTCTGCTACTGCCAAGGCAATTAGCCGGGAGTTAGAGGAAAATGTCTTTCTCCTTTTTGGTATTCCTAAGGTTGTCGTCTGTGATAATGGCCCTCAGTTCCGATCTAAAGAACTGAAATCTCTTTGCGATTCTTACTCTACCCAAATTCGATTTACAGCCCATTACCACCCACAGGCTAATCCAGCGGAGAGGATTAACCAAATCATCAAAACAACGCTCAGAGCATACGTCTCTGATAACCACCGGATATGGGATGCGCAGCTGTCTAAGGTTGCGTGCGCGATTCGCACGTCCACTCACGAAGTCTTAGGAGTATCCCCTTATTATGCTAACTTTGGTAGGGATATGGCGACTTCAGGTCGAGAAGTGCCAGTAATAGGTGATA
Organism: Melanostoma scalare; assembly: GCA_949752695.1. Taxonomy (NCBI): domain Eukaryota; kingdom Metazoa; phylum Arthropoda; class Insecta; order Diptera; family Syrphidae; genus Melanostoma; species Melanostoma scalare. The sequence goes on along the minus strand of OX456985.1, from coordinate 97,268,233 downwards.
GGTTAGATAGGGTTCAGTATTTTAGTGAGTTAGAAGTACGGTTTAGGGATCTTAGAGTAGACATCGAGAAGAAGCTACGCGCGGCAACCAAGAAGTCTGCGAAAACATACAACCTCCGCACAAGAGATGTTCAATATCTCGTTGGTGAGCAGGTTTGGCGTCGAAATTTTGTGTTGTCGGATGCCGCGAACTATTACGCAGCCAAGTTAGCACCGAAGTTTGTCGGTCCGTTTGTGATAAAGAAGCGTGTGTCACCTTGGACATATGTCTTAGAGGATAGTAATGGTAAAGAACGCGGAACTTGGCATGCGAAAGATCTCAAACCGTACACCGATGCATCCCTGGAGAATTGAGCCTTAAAGCAGTTTTTAGCTTTTATTTTTTTTACTTTTTTTAATACTTCTCCATATCGCATTTTCTTTCAAAGGCTGGCGATTCTATGCCCTGGTGGAAAATACCTTTTTCGTTTTTCCTTGAACCATTGGCTTAAAGAAATGTCTCACAGTTCTATCGAACTGCAAGAACATTTCTTGGCAGGTAAGGGTGGGATTTGTTGCGGTATATTTTACCACAACAAGTTAGACCTTTACTTTTCTTCCTCTTCCCATTTTCACCCCTCCTTTTGTTGTGGCTTCAAGTGCTGGCAGAGTACAAAGCAACCCTAGTCCATCAGCTAGTGGTGTACTTCAAAGCATTTTGGAAAAGCAACCCGAATAGGTACCCCTTCATTGAGCCAGTGGACGGCTGGAGACTCAAACAGCAGCGGTAGTAAGAACCAGGAAGGTTCTGGACAATTTCAATAGCATCAGCAGCAGGTTACTAACAACCTACTATTTATATAAAAGGTAGAGATATGGCTACCCATCTCTAACACACTGATTAGATATCAGTCAACGTTCATTATAACGTTCACCACCATCAGAATTTGGCATTTGAAGCCTTTTTCAATATAAACAGCCAAGATCCCAACGTAATGGCTGAGTGCCCACCATAAAGGCCGAGTGCCCAGCCTAAAGTGCTTTACCTTAGCAAGAAATGACTCTTTATAGAATTATCCCCATTCCCCCAAATCTGCGCGAAGGTTCACCGAAGTAGTTTAGTAGTTTTCGCGAAAAATGTGGAATCCTCTTTAACTGAATCCTAGCTTAAATAGTTTTCTTGCACAGTGTAACTTGGGTCGGTTGGGCCGAGGGAATTTGTTTAAAGTAATAGTTTCTCGATTTTCTATTCTGGAATGGATTGAAATGGAACAGGTCTGGATTCGTTCATTCGGGCGAGTTGTTGCGAATCTCTAACGACCGAGAGATTCAGCAACAAAGTTGTTTAGAAAAGAGCGATGGATGCGTTTCGCCTACGGCGCAGACTCCAGCGAATTTGCTGAGAGTACTGCAGATACCCCGTGACGAATCTCCACGACTCTGATTGGTCTAAGTGAGTGGAATTTGCTGAATGCGCCGATGAACGAAGAGACCACCAAGAAGATGGCACTTCTTGGTTGACCTCTAAAAAGGACATGTGCCAAAGAATTTTTGAAGATTGAGAAATTATTCGGAAATTTTAAAATCGAGTGCTAGAATTTTGCAAGTAGTGCAAATTTGTAATAGTGATAGAGTTTGTGTTTGCACTTTGGCAGGAAGGCCAAGTTCAACACGGTTTTGAATCTGTGCAGGAAAGCTCCAATCAGGCAGGAGTTCAGGAGAGTTAGTGCCAGGACGGGCAAGATAACTCATAGGCAGGATTCGTCAGGAAAAAGTTAAGTATTTTCCGATAAAAGTAGAAAAGTGTTAGTAGTGCGTTTGTTTTGTTTTGACTATTGAGTCATATTGCTTGAATCGGTTACCCTTCGCCTTTCGTAATTAATCCTGAGATTGCAGGACGTGCGACCTTTCTTTGACCTTTTGTCTGTTCAGGAAAATTCCCAAAGAGTCGTTTCTTCGCGGGTGCATTGTGCACATACTCTGTTGTTTGTTTACATTTTAACCTGGGTAAAACCCATCTTCGTACTTTAACTTCATATCGTCTATATTGTACCCAATTGTTTACGAAAAGATTTCAGGTTTTATGCCTATATGTCTATTATATATGCCTATTTATGCCTTTTGGAAAATCGTTCTTTTAATTTTATTTGAAGACCATTTTCAGCGGTGAAATTGGTTTGGAAATTCCAAGCAAAAATTTCCTGGCGCCCTTAATTTTGTGAAACACCCTACTGTGTTGATAGAACATTCTCTATATCATTCTTTCCTTTTTATATCAATTCTTCTATAACATAATTAATAAAACTATCTACGGACCACCCCTTGCTGAGCAGCTGGCATTGGCAGCATATAGTCTTGCTACCTGTTGTATTCTTTTCCCATCGAAATCCACCCAGCTGTCATTTGACAGTTCATCATAAAGTTAAAATTCGGTCAACATCGCCCCGGCACATCGGTGTGCATGTTTTATATTCTTGCATTTAAAATAATTAATTAATCAATCGTTGCGATTAATTAATATATTAGTTAACTACCATCCAAGTTGTGGATTCGTTTTTGATTCGTTTGGTTTCGGTTCTTCGGGAAAAAAGTGCAACACACTCATCATTTTTAGCAATAAGTGTATTGAATTGCTTTGTTTGGTATGCATCTATTGACTGATTTTTTCGTGTATGATTTCCAGTGTTACAGAAGTATTAGTCCGGTCAAAATAGACACTCAAGGTTACATTAATTCGCACCTTACTAAAAATTTGCATGAATGTTGGGAACTATTTCCAACATTCATGCCAATTTTTAGCAAGGTGCGAATTAATGTAACCTTACACCTATTTTTGAAGCTAATTTGACCGGACTATATAATGTAGGCTGGTGGCAGATGAAAGTGCATTTGATGATCGATGACTTGGTTGAGGTGTAGTAGAAGGTGGTTCTGGCGTTGACAGTGGTGGTGGTGGTGCAGTTGTTGGTGGCAATGAAGACGACGTAGTTGGTTTGATTAGATGGTTAGTGCAGTTTGATGGTAAAGAGAAAGACTCTCTAGGTTGATTAGCACATCCCTTGCATCTCCAAATTGACTTGCTTTTATTTAAGTAGTTGAGATCTACGGCAGTCATCTTGACACAATTACCATGAAAAATGATTCCACAGTCTCCACGCGTAATTTTAATTTCAGTTCTTGTAATTTTAGATTTACAAATGGAACAAGACATTTTGATAGTAATTATTATTCAATCAACAAACTAAAGCTCTTTACACAAGTGTACCCCACAACGACTCAGTAAGAATTGTTAGCATGTTGGGTTCGGAAGTCCACATTCTGCAATTTCAAACAAAGGTGAAGGGCCTGTGGAAGGTCCGCAGGTTCACGGATGCTTAAGAGTCTGGGAAGGTCACCCTTAAGCCCTCTGACAAAAGTGTCTAGAGCCTTACCTCTATAACACTGTGTCATGTTATTAAGGGATTCCTGATATTTGGGTGTGCCCTTGAGTCTTGAGATGTGCATAGATCGTGAGTATTCGCTCAACACTCTTTTTCCATGGATTAAACTCTTCAGGCTGTCCAGTAAATACTCGAAGACTTTTCACCACATCCGGAATTATATCCATGTCTGTTAAATTTGCATAATTAAGAAGGTTAATGGGTTGATCAATGTCGTTATTGATGTCAGATGCTGGATGGTTCATTATAGCATTAAAAATCTGTCGTCCTTGCAAATGCAGAGTTTCTGCAACTAATCTTGTAATAGTCTGTATCATTTCGTCATTAATTTGATTAGGTGGAGGAGGTTGTTCGTGTGGAACTTCTAAACGCGGTGGCCTATTAAATTATTAGGATTTGCCATGTTTAAATTAAATTATAGACACAGGTGGAGAAGATAAATTGCAGATAATTAAGGACAGAGCGACAAGAATTTCTGCTTGTGTTTTTAAGTAAATAAAATTATTTGGTTTTAAATGCTATCAAACTATTATTTTTTCTTAAGATTTTCTTGCTAATTTGGTATTTTATAATTCAATTCTTAAGTTTTTATAGAATTGTTTTTCTTTTCAAAAAGAAAACTTCAAAAATTTAAAGTTTCTTTTTACTTTAGATTTTCTTATTTATTTAAAATTTTTATTATTTGGTTTTCATATTTTATAGAACTATATTTTCAAGTATTTTTTCTGAGTAAAATTCTATTCCTTTGCAATAAGTAAGTATGTTTAATTAATCAAAAAAAAATAATACATCACATCTATCTTTCCTAAAAACTGTATAATTAATAGCATCAAATATTTCAAATGTAAGTTGATTTTCAGTTAGCCAAGTTTCAGTTATAAGAATAATATCATAAACACAAGATGAAAATGAAAGAAATATTTGATCAAGCTTTGTTCTTATACCCCCAACGTTTTGATAATAAAATGATAAATAACTAGGATAATGACAAAGTGTTGCATATGTAGCCGCAACTTTATCAGGAACAACAGTTGATGTAGCAGGAACATTATTTTGAAGAGCAAAAGCAGTAGTTGAAGTTATGTCAACTCGATCGACTGTTGGACATTGTCGTTTTTTGGCAGATTAATAAATTCTTTTACTTTAACACATCTAGGCCATAAAGATGAATCACTCATTAAGGAATCGAAAGAGTCTGCAGGGATACTCAATTTAAAGATAATGTATTTGATATCCGATTGAGAAATGTCTTTTTTAGTGAGATTATAACACTTAAACAGATTTTCAGGTAAATTAGATTTCAGTGAAATATGTTTAATCAAATCTTCCGGAAGAGTTTCACAACTAAACTTGGAAACATGCAGCCACTTTGAAGGAACTAAAGCATTAATAGAGCTTATACCTGTACCAGTTAGTACGAGGTTTTGATCATAGTTAGATTTTCTTTTTTGAGCCGATTTGTATTTAGTAGTGTTATTAAATTTTACCAAATTCAACAATTCAACGGAATAATTTTGAGAAGCACAGGAAGGATTATAGCATATAGCAGCAACATGTTGCTCTTTAAAAACATTGTCAACTTTACTTTTTTTTTGCCATAGCAACATTGACGTCATAAATTTTTTATTTAATTTGTGATTGAGTTTTTTCCAATTCATTGTTTACATCCTCACTTTTCCACAAACAGCGCAAAAAATTACCATCAACGCAATCCACATCCACCGATGATGCATTTATTTCGTCTATGAAGTTGTCATTAACACTTACAACATGAGAAACAGAATTTTCAGTGAGCAAAATCGGTTTGACTATACTTTTGCTCCTGTTTATGTCTAAGCTTGTAGACACTGCGGTCTGTGGGAGCTATCGCTGCAGGTAGAGGTGTGGGCGTAAGAGAGAGACACTTAGAACTAGCATTAATGTTTTTGCTTGATGTCGTGTGAAGAGAACACCTTGAAGAAGCAGTGGATAGACAAGGGGAACGTATAAGAGGAGAGATACAAACCAAATTATCACCGCTACTTCGCATTTGGTGCGTTGAAACTTTTTCTAATTACTTTTTAGTAGATTGCAATTCAGGGGATTTTTTTTTTTGCATGGTTTGAAGGTTCGTTGAAATTTTCTTTTATTTTGTTCCGCGTTATTATTCCCCACCACTGAGCTCAATGGTATTTTTAATGATATTGTTGTTATTGACACTTTCAGTTTGAAACAAATTGGGAAACTTATTCTTTAAACAATTAATATTTAGATTAATGCCAAGAACAAAACTTTCAATGTTTTTGATATAGTTGGATAAGGTATTAGTGCAGCACTTATTACACTTTATACAGAAATTATTTTTAAATTTTAGGGTTATAATCCGATTTTTTCATGAATTGCTGATACCGCACGAACAAAATTCAGTAGGCTCTGCTTTATTGCAAATGATACAGTTCATGATAAAGGTAAGATAAAAACAGGAGATTAATAAGATGAATAGAAAACGACCGTCGCGATTGATAGCTAAACTGGAAGTGAAATCGGGCGAAAATCGTAGATGACGCAATTAACCTTGGTATATAAACAAAGGAGACATTCCAACAGAAAGAAGAATTCGTCGTAAAAAGCGAATGGTTGGTGAGTTGGCAACTTGTTGCACCTTTTCCTTCCACAGAACTTTATCTTTTATACTAATATTTAATTTAAGTTACTAAGGATTACTTTACGATGAATACGCTTTTACTTAAAAACCGCGAACTATAAAACAAAAGGAATATACGATTCCAAATTAAAAGAAAAACAAATTGCACGACCGATGTGCACGCGGGGAAAAATTTCGATTAAATGACGTTTGATAGAAAAGGTGTGTTTGTTCACTTGGGAAGGAAAAGCGCGTCCAGCAACAATTTGTGCTGATACCACGGCCGCTCAGCTGGGGGTGCGTTCGGTGGAAAAGTGCTTGATTAATTAATATTTGAGGTAGATAAGTAATATTTTATTTGTTAGGAGGTAATAAGATTTCCGTTAGTACGAGAGCTAACGAAATATTAATGGGCGCCAGAAAATTTTTATTAAAAGGAATTTTCAAACCTTTGCTGAAAAGTAAAGAAAAGGAAAATACGACCCAGGAATATAAACGAATTTGAGTGGAAAACGAAAGACAATGTTTGAAAGGAATGAAATGAAATCATATAAATTGAACATTAAATGTGCCGCGTTTTATTATCACAATGATCCAATCCGGATCAGATCTTGATAATAAAACAGCTTTAGATCATCATACTTCCAGTTGGAAGCTGTGAGAGACTCGCTCTCTCAACTGACATTTCAAAAGAGTTGCAGAGTTGCTCTACGAACTTTTTTTTCAATGGTTAATTTTTTGTTCTTTTTTTTAGGGAAAAATGATATTCATCCACTTTGTCAAATATATATTTTTTTGCACTAATTCTTATTAATTTCACGAATATATGTTTTGTTTTGTAAAACTTTTTCATTATGTCATGTATTATACAAAAATGAATAAATGTGAAGTTTCTCGGTATCTATCTAAAATATATTTCATATCACACAAATAAAAATGTTCATGTGGCAATACTGTTGTTATTGGAAATATTGGAAATGATACCAACTTTTCAATGGAAAGTCTCCTCTTGTGTGAAATAGAAGAACTAATTTTTAGATCACAAAAATAGATCCAACTTAAAAGCAAGATTTCGCTTTGTTGTTGTAACGCTAATAAACCCATGATCTGATCCGGATCAGATCAATAATAAAACGCGGCTAATATTCACAAATGAAGCAAGATTCAAAAAAAAACTTTCAACGCACAATTTACTAAAACAGATTTCACTGTACTTATCTTAGAATTGGAATTCAATTGTTCCTCCTTGAACTTCTATGTCCTCTGACACTTCCTTATTATTTTTCCTTGTGGGAAATTCCGTCGCTGGCCCGTTCTGCCACAACCCTTTATCCACATGCAAAAATTAGGGAAGTTAAATTCCACAAAACTCACTAAGAAAATTACTAGTTTTCAAACAAGTCACCAAACTTGTAACTTGGAACTTTTTCTAAATCAATAGTTAAATCTTTAACCAATATGGCTGCTCAATTATAAATTCTTTCCAAAATTCGCTTGATCGCTTTTTCTTCCAAAACCTCTATGTCTCATAGCCAACAATGAAGTGACTTCCCCAACTCTCTTGTCAAGCTGTCTCATGTACGTCGATTTGTCTTGGCCGTTCATTCAGCCACAGTGGGTTCCATTACGGATATTTAGCACCAATCAGCGTTTTGCGTGAGAGGACTACCGTTTTATTTGGAATACCCTACTGTCTCTCAATATTCCCCTTAGCCACCAAATTTCCACGATCTTGGGAAATTTTGGTCGGCTTACAGCTGACGGAAGAGTTCAGTGCCTTTTTTTTGTAGCGAAAGCGATAAATCGAAGACATGCACCATTCTGTGCAACTAAAAGGTAAGCTACATCGGTGGTAGGAAAAGTTATGTGCAGAACGGGTCTGCAGACAATTTTTCTAGTAACGACGTAGCAAAATGTGAGGAAAAATTGGTATCGCGTATTTTTTTAACAATCTAGATCTGGTGGACTTTTGTTCAGATTTTTATCAGGGGAAGACTGACAAATAACGTGATTTTCCTGCAACAAAATTTAAGTGGCGATTAGTAATTAAAGTTAAAGTTAAAAGTTGGGCACTCGGCCATTGAAAAGTGTATTCGTTGGGTACTTTGCCATTGATGTTTTTGTGGTGATTAACTTATGTATCAGTGTTATTGTATGTGTGTGATGACGGATTTTTGTGTATGAAGTTATATATGTGTGATGGATGATTTGTGTTGGATGAATGGTTTGTTTGCCTCAGTGTAAGTATGTGTGTATGTGTGATGACTATAATGGTTTCTAATATTGTTTCTCCGTGTGGTTTGTGTATGTGATGTTTGATCTGATGTGTTTAGTGTAGGTTTGTGTGTGGGGTAGTTGAGACAGACTCCTTCTGTCTTTACGCAGTATTCATACACACTGTTGCGTGCGAGTCTCCAGCCAACCTGCTGGCTCGACACGATTGATGACAATCCAGGTGGAAAGATGGGGTAGGTATAAGGAATCAGGAAGTGAAGAGGAAGGGTAAAGAGTTTTACAGAACCGCCCGTTCTGTTCGCAAGTGGTTGGTTGCTTTTGCAGGGTTCTCTGTGAGTACGCCACTGGTTGATGGGACCATGGCTGCCCTCAACTCACCCAGAACCATGCAGCTGCGACCAAAATCAAAAGAATAAGGTTTTCGGACAAACTATCGTAAGATGGTTTTTGTTGTGGTAAATTTTACCGCAACAAACTTATGCAGGACTTTCTCTGACCGCTGAACTACGGAAAGACATGTACGAGTGCCTTGATGGATTCATCACTGAACTTCGATGAAGAACAGAGTCTATTAAGGAACTGGCTTCATTGTATGAAGTTGTACAGGCGAATACTTACTTTTAGCAAACATTAATGACTTGAAAATAGCTGCTTCAAAATTTGATAGTGCTTATGATGAGGTGTCAGGGTCAAAACTTCTCTCAGAGATACCAAGGTTGAGAAGTCATTTGAAAGCGGTTAAAGTGACAACATCTAATTGGTTATCTCTAGACTTTTTGACATTAATCCTGGAATGGGACCTTGCAGAATCTCTTCCGAATCTCATTGTCGCATTAAAATTGTTTACGACAAGTTTTCAGCTTTGATTTCAGTTTTGAATTCGTTTTTATTTCCATTTCTTAAATCTACTTAGGAGCTAGCGAAAATGTATAAAACTAGCTTATATAATAACTTAACTTAACTTACTGACCCTAAGCGGGTACTTTTAATTACTCAATATCTTAATTCTAATGCCTTTCGGCCTACTATTTAAAGATAACTTATAACTTATGGATTTACAAACTAGAACTATGGTTAAGAACTAAAAAAATTTAAAAACAAAAAACTTTGTTTGCTGGTGTTTATGACAATATGTGTGTCAGTTGCGTCTTGTGAAAGGAGTTTTAGTAAGATTATAGATTAATTAAAACTAACTTGTTTCTTGGGTACATTCGTATAAGAAACTTGTTTCTCATATCCGTTCTAAGAATATAAGAAAAGTTCGCTTATAAGAATTAAATACTGTGCAATTTTTTAGTTTCTTATAAGCGTTTCAAACTGTATGTGGAATAGAGGAATTTACTGTTTTTCATTCTGGGGGTGACACCATAATTGCCGCCCCAGGTGCCACCCATGCTATCTACGCTACTGTCCTCATTACCTCGCTAGACTTCTAGAAGACTCTTTCTTAAACGGTAGATAATTTCTAAATGGCAATATTTGTTAAATCCATTTGTAAAACATAGAGGGAGTGATATAAAAACTGATTGGAGGAGTGAGCGCTTCCAATCAAAAAAATATCAAGGGAGAGCAGTCACTCACGGCACAGCAGTTGTTGCAACAAGGCTTCACAATCACGGTCCTTCACCGGTATTGTGTGAGCTAGCAGCAATGACTGATAAGCTAAGATCTGAAGCTTTGGCCTCAGTAGGTACTCCTAGAGCCATAGTTAATAATATTATGGCAGGAGCTTCTTCTTCCGCATTGATTCTGTTGCCTACAATTGAGTCAATGCAAAGGGGTATTGCAAGAACGCGTAAGCGTCACTTTCAACCCTCCCAAATTCAACACTGTCGAAGTGACATAATTCTACCGCAGCTATTTACAAAAACCAGAAGACTTATTGTCAGCTGATTTTGGCAGTGGTGACGACAGTAGGATAATAATTTTTGGTTCCTTATCGGACCGATTAAAGTTGTCCCGATGACAAACATAATTGGCAAAGCATGTCCTGAGATGTTTTACCAGCTCTGGGTGATTCACGGCAATTTCGAGAAGGGCCGGGTATACCCAATACCATTGCACCCAATACCATCGCACACAATACCTTCGCACATAATACCTTGGACACTACATCCCTGCGATACATAACACCTCGGACACTTCATCCCAGGTATACCGTTATTAATGGGTTGGCACTTTGTTTTCATTAATGAATATGGAGTGCCATAATTTTTGAAGACATGGTGTTGAGTGATTTTCTTCTTGGCTGATATAACATGTGAGTGTGTGTGTTATGAAATGTAGTGCAATGCATTTATGTGATTGAAAAAAAAACTTTTTAATAGGCGTAGGGGTAACCGGGGCTAGTTGGCTCAATGGGCAAGTAGACTAACCGCCAATAATTTCAAAAGAAAAACATTTCTTTCAAGCTTATTCCGCTTGTAACATCGAGCAAACCAGCTAGATGAATCTCATACTGTATTTCGTTGGTGCCAGACGTCGTCGTTCAGGTATTATCCTCAGAAAACAAGTTTTGTCAGTAATTCTTTTGTTTCCTTTTCTTTTTCTTCTTTCTTATGGATGTTTGTGTTCAATGCAAATTTTTTTTTTTTTTGAAAAAGAGTACAGCTAGAGTTGTTATTCTTAACAACTGGTAGTTGTATTTTATCTTGATTTCGGAGTACCAAAAGAAGCCGTTGACTACTGAAAGACCCAACGGGGTAAGATGATTAATTTTTTCGGGTTAAGATAAATCAAATCTTTTTTTGCTCATTTCAAAAAAAAATGATAACAGATGACATAATGTGTGGAAAACCGCGAGAGCGCCAAAACCAAAAGTTTTTTCCGAGTTTTTAGTTTATTATACTACACGAAGTGGCTTTAATTTGTTTATTTAAATTAATTCTTTTTGTTTATTTTGTGATACCACAAGGGGTGGATTTTGTTTGTTAACTTAATTTTATTTTTTTAATCAGTTTTTTGAATCTAGTTCTTACGAAGTGTATTTGTTTGTAATTTTAAGTTTCAAATAAAATTCTATTTGCTTATAGTTTTAGTATCAGAAAGCTGAAAATTAGAATATAGTCAGCTTACCCCACAGCCTTGGCCAACTTACCCCGGTTTTGGGGCTAGTTGACCAGCTTGAGGTCGTTTTGTAAAACTAGTAAAAAAATATATCTGTATTAACAATGTTAAGAAGACATATTTTTTTTAATAAAGCAAAAATAATGTTTTATAAAATCAGATGTTACGTTTTCAAAACGTTACTATTGTAAGCGTATGATCGCATTGTTTTAAAAAAAACACCTTAATTGCCGCTTGAACACAAGAGCTAATAGTGCAGTCATTGAAGCATTATTGCTCCGAATTTTTTTTTACTGTGAACCGATTTGCATGGAATTTTGGAATTAGGCTCATCTTACTCTTAACTTCTAATAGTGTAACTCATTGCTCACTCACTAAATAATTATTACTACCTATATTAGACAAATCTAATAATTTATGTGCGACAAAAAAAGTTTGTAAATCCTTATGTTTATACAAGTAATTTTATTCTCAACACAACGCCCCTTATAGTGCAGTCATTGAAGTGAAAAATACGGTCTTACCTACGAATTTTTTTACTGTGAACCGATTTGCATGAAATTTTGGAATTAGGCTCATCTTACTCTTAACTTCAAAAGTGAAAATGATTTGAACATCGCCACCACCCCGAGGGTGGTTTGTTCAATGCAAATTTTGTTGTGGCAACCACCCCCAGGATGGTGGCGGTGTTCAAATATATTTCACTTTTGAAGTTAAGAGTAAGATGAGCCTAATTCCAAAATGTCATGCAAATCGGTTCACAGTAAAAAAATTCGGACGTAAGACCGTATTTTTCACTTCAATGACTGCACTATAAGGGGCGCTGTGTTGAGAATAAAATTACTTGTATAAACATCAGGATTTACAAACTTTTTTTGTCGCACATAAATTTTTAGATTTGTCTAATATAGGTAGTAATAATTATTTAGTGAGAGCAATGAGTTACACTATTAGCTGTTATTTCTGCCTCTTTATTTACTTTAAACTTCATTCTGGAAAACTTCTGAATTCTTTCTCCCACTCCAACAGTTTTTCCATTCATCAATAGTCTGCTTTCTTTGTTGTTCGACTCATGTGTTATTCCTTTGTCAAGTGCAGCACCAAGAGAAATAATCGCAAGTAAAAAGGATATACCTTGTTTGCAGCCAGTAGAACGTCAGTCAAATTCTTAGGTTTCCAGTGAATTCCATCGAATGCTAGTACAGTGCTCCCCAGATAAGAACTTCTTAGGTTTTGCTATCTTTTATGTGCAATTAACCGGGGAAGTTAGTCATTCAAAACCAGTTCCGTGCTTGCTGATAAAAGGACCCGCTTTAATAGTCCTTAGAAGCGATCGTATTATATAAATATATACATATATGTATATATGTATATTATTTCCGTCCTCAGTTCGAACTAATCTGGCTTCTTCAAATAACTTGAAGTTGGTAAACCATTCTCTTTGGTTAGACATGTGGTCACCCGAGTTCAAATACCAATCGTCATTATTAGAATCTGAATTTTGTGCTACAGATAAAGCTTCTTATTTTTCATTATTTCCTTGTATAAGGCACTAAAACGAAAAATTATTGTCAACAATTTAGAGGCCAATAGTTTTAGTCGTTACGCTTATACTAATGCTTCATTGGTTTTAAAGCGGCCTTTGATAAAGTCAATCGAAACGCCTTGTTCTACAAGCTCTATAACAAAGGAATATCAGCAAAGTTCGTGCGACCATTAGAAAAATTGTACCAAAAAACTACAGCAATAATATTCAATGGCAAGGATAAATCGGAGAAATTGGAAATAAATAGCGGAGTTAAACAGGGCTGTAATTTAAGTCCACTTCTGTTCGCACTGTTTCTGGACGATCTTGTTTATTGGCTTCCGTATGGAGTAGAGATCTTATGCTGATCTGGAGGCGTTGAAAGACATCTAAATTGTCTTTCGGTTCTTTAGTAACTTAAAAATATACTGAAGAATTGATTGAAGATTTAACAATTGCACATAGAAGAAAACAAGAATTGAGAAATTATACAACTTTAGATCTAATAAGGAATGAAGGAAATGACGAAAAGAAATATTCAAAATTTTATTTCTATCCAGAAATAACATCTAAGATAAAACCAATCTTTAATAAATATAATATCCGTATGAGTGAGTGCAGCGAAATAAAAATAAAAAATCTGATTGGAGGATCTAAGGATAAAATTGAACAACTTCAAAAGTCAGGAATTTATTCTATCGGATGTAATGATTGTGCAAAAGAATATATAGGACAGACAAGAAGACCTATTCTAAAAAGATTTAAAGAACATTTTGCACATCTTAAATATAATGAAAAAGAAAAGTCAAGTGTTGCAGAACATATGCTAGAAAATAGTCATAGCTTTAGTTTGCAAAATTTAAAACTAATAAGGAATGTAAATAGCAATTATGAATTAGATGCTTTTGAATCATTTTACATATTTAAAAACAAAAATAATCTAACGAATAGTGATGATGGACCAATCAAAGATTCAATATTCAAAAAATTTTTTAATAGATTCAACTCAACTCAACTGTAATTTTGTTTAGAAACATTTTTGTTTATTATTAGTTTTTTGACAAATAATTTAATTTAATTTAATTTTATAAATCTCACTGACGATGGAAGCATTGCTTCTGAAATGTACATCTGAGGAAATAAAATAAGTGTTTTAACTGTTAAAAACTTTACTAATCTTTTCATTTATTAGATTAAAAAACACGTGGAATATCTCAACTAAAAAACTCATCAATTATGGCTAACGTGCTTCAAGAGATACAAAAAACAAAAAATAGATACCTGAAACTGAGGACGAAGATTAAATATTTACAAGCAGATATATTTTTTCTTAGAAGATGTAAGAAACAGAATGTTTTTCCGAATTTTATTCAACTTTGGGGTCCAACAAATTGTGAAAATAAGGGAATTATAGAGAAAGCTATTTGTGCAGGACAGAAAATGTGGCTTAATCTTGAAATAAAGTCTAAATACTCAAAGCTGTCTGTAATTGAACGTGAGGCATATTCCCTGCATCTATATCTCAGCAATAAACTAAATCATGAGGGAAATAATCAAATGCAAATAATGGAACAATCAAGCGATTGGAATAATTTTATTATGCATGTTCAAGATACAGTTGACTGTAAATTTGGTAAGAAAAAACAAATCTTAATTAAAAAATTCAATCTTTTAATAGGTAGAGTCAATTATAATGAGCAAAAGAAGATTTTTAAAGAAGTAGAACCAGTAGAAGATTTCGTAAAAAATTTTTCAAGTTTGGAATTTACAACAAATGAATTGGAATTACTCAATAGAGGATTAAATTTTGCATTGCAACCAACAAAAGAAAAAGCTATCCAAAGTGCTTTGATTAACATTGAAACAGCTCTGAAACATTTCAATGATCCTGACGATAAAGTTAGAGTAAGGTCCGAAGCTATAGATAAAATTAATTTTAACGATCTAACGAACATGACTGCTAAAATGAAAAATTTTAGAGGAGCAGCGAAAAGTTTAAAAGAAAAGAAAGCTTCAGTTATTTTCAGTAAAGCTGATGAAAGCAATAATATTGTAATACTAGACAAACAAGAATATATTGCAATAACTGAACAATTTATAAGAACTGGACCTTATGAAGAAGTAATTTTTAATCCTTTACCGGGAATGATAAGGAGAACTAAAGAAGCTATCAAACAAGCAGTTAAAGTTTTTAATGATCCTAATTTATCAAGGAAATTAAATGTTTCAAATCCAATTTTACCAAGATTATATTCTCAGTTAAAATTACATAAACCAGGAAAACAAATAAGACCAATTACATCAACAACTGGATCAATATTATCAAAACTTGAATGTTGGTTATTAGAAAAACTAAATAATCTCACAATCAAATTTGAAACAGCAGCTATAAAAAATGGAATGAATTTGCAGAAAAAGTAAAGAACTTAAAAATAGCTAGCAATGAGATTCAAGTTTCATTCGATGTTGTTTCATTATATCCAAATGTTCCAATTGATGAAACTTTATTTTTTCTGAGAAAATGGCTAGAAAGAAATACACTTAAACCAGAAGAAATAAATGAATTTGTAAAACTTACTAAACTGTGCATGGATGAAAATTGGTTCCAGTTTAATGAAAAGTTTTACAGACAAAAATTTGGTTGCAGTATGGGATCACATATGAGCCCGTTTTTAGCAAATTTATTTATGTCGCATATAGAAAGTGAAATGAAAAATCAAGTAAATTTCCCAAGAATTTGGTTAAGATATGTAGATGATATATGGGCGATAATCAAAAAACATGAACTCCGTCAGCTCATTAACAAATTAAATAGAACTAAATACCCATCAATAAAATTTACATATGAAGAAGAAATTGAAGGGAAACTAAATTTTCTGGATTTAAGTATAACTCGGAATGGAGACAATTTCGAATTGGATATATACAGAAAACCAACGAATACTCTGAGATACATTACATCAGACTCGTTCCATTCCTTTGAACATAAGATGTCAGCTTTTCACTCAATGATTTTTAGAGCTCTAAATATTCCAATGACTATAGAAACAAAAATAAAAGAATTCCAAAAAATTAATGACATAGCCAAAATTAATGGATATACTGAAGAATTGATTGAAGATTTAACAATTGCACATAGAAGAAAACAAGAATTGAGAAATTATACAACTTTAGATCTAATAAGGAATGAAGGAAATGACGAAAAGAAATATTCAAAATTTTATTTCTATCCAGAAATAACATCTAAGATAAAACCAATCTTTAATAAATATAATATCCGTATGAGTGAGTGCAGCGAAATAAAAATAAAAAATCTGATTGGAGGATCTAAGGATAAAATTGAACAACTTCAAAAGTCAGGAATTTATTCTATCGGATGTAATGATTGTGCAAAAGAATATATAGGACAGACAAGAAGACCTATTCTAAAAAGATTTAAAGAACATTTTGCACATCTTAAATATAATGAAAAAGAAAAGTCAAGTGTTGCAGAACATATGCTAGAAAATAGTCATAGCTTTAGTTTGCAAAATTTAAAACTAATAAGGAATGTAAATAGCAATTATGAATTAGATGCTTTTGAATCATTTTACATATTTAAAAACAAAAATAATCTAATGAATAGTGATGATGGACCAATCAAAGATTCAATATTCAAAAAATTTTTTAATAGATTCAACTCAACTCAACTGTAATTTTGTTTAGAAACATTTTTGTTTATTATTAGTTTTTTGACAAATAATTTAATTTAATTTAATTTTATAAATCTCACTGACGATGGAAGCATTGCTTCTGAAATGTACATCTGAGGAAATAAAATAAGTGTTTTAACTGTTAAAAACTTTACTAATCTTTTCATTTATTAACTTAAAAAATAAAAAAAAATGTCTATCAATAGAAGCCTCGATCTTTTAAGCACTAACCCAGCTTTTTCAACTATTAAAAACACTGATGATATATTATTTTCTAATTCTGATATTAAAAACTATTTTTATGTTGTACATCAAAACATTAGGAGTTTGAGGCAAAACTTTGACTTGTTGCTTGGTAATCTAGAAGTTTTAGCGAATTTACCGGATCTCATCTTTGTTTCAGAGATTTGGATATACAGTCCATAACAATTGGATAGCCTCACATATTGTTTTTTCTTAAACTGTGTGTTTTGAAAGCTCTTTGATGTCTTGCCAAGGAAAAATTCATTGGCTTACAAGCTAAGAGCAAGAGAACCTGAGATTAAGAGAGCTTTTTACATTTTTCTTAAGTCAACGGGACTTTTTGAACTTGTTTTGTTTGCAATCACTCTAATATGGATTTTTTTTTGTAACATTAGAATAGCCTCAACAACGTTTCTTGCTCATTGTTAGCGAGTGCTTTGCAGTTTGAAGATCGGAAAGCTATTAGTGTTACAAACGGTAAATTTTTTTTGTGTTTTGCTCCTTTCAATAGTTTAAATGGGTAGAAAAAAGTCTTTGAGTGCAAGTGAAATTGCTAAAATAGAAGCTTACCGTGACTTAAACCTTTCTAATCGCGCTATTGCTATAAAACTTAATCGTAGTCCAAAAGTAGTTAACAATTATTTAAAAAATCCATCACTTTACGGGAATAACTACAAAGGCCGTACTTCTGTACTTTCAAACCGAGAAAAACGGAAAATTATTAAATTAGCTTCTAATTCAACCCATTCTTTGAGTAAGATTAGGCATGAAGCCGGGCTAGAAGTTAGCCGAATGACCATAAGTAGGGTTATTAAGAGCGCTGGATACCTGAAGCGCATGAAACTACAAAAAAACCACCACTTAATAAAGCTCGAGAACAACAGCGGCTTAGTTTTGCAAGATTTCATATGGCTTGGAACACTGATGGCAGCAGTCACTCAAACGATTGGCGGAAAGTTGTATTTTCTGATGAAAAGAAGTTCAACCTGGATGGGCCTGACGGATACAACTATTACTTCCATAATTTGAGAAAAGAAAAAATATTTTTGAACCGTCACCACAGCCGTGAAGGAGGAGTCATGGTATGGGGTGCCATATCATATTATGGAACAATCGATTTGGTTTTTGTTAACTGTAGAATGACAGCACCTTATTACAAAACTATACTGGAAGCGGCCCTTCCACAGTTCCAGGATATTTTTGGACCACTTCGGATTATTTTCCAGCAGGACAATGCTCCCATTCACACAGCTGGAATAATTAAAGCTTGGCTACAAAGTCAAAATATAGAACAACTTTCCTGGCCACCCTACTCGCCAGATTTGAACATCATTGAAAATGTATGGGGTTGGTTGACACGAAAAGTGTATGAAGGTGGGAAGCAGTACACCAACAAAGAGGAACTCATTGAAGGCATTAAAGTGGCCTGGGCAAGTATTTCCCTTGATTTCTTTAAATCTTTGTATAAATTAATAAATTAGGTTGTACAAAGTATTAAAATAATTTTAAAAGCAGTAGAATATAAATAAAAAAAAATTTTCTGAAAAATAATGGTCTAGTTTTCATTTCAAATACAATAAAGAAGGTGATGCTATTCTAATGTTACAAAAAAAAATTGCTTTTTAGTGTATCCAAGCGAATAATTTCAGATAATTTGGTTATAACTTCTCGAAACTATTTGAAACTTTTCTTGTTATGGACAGACTCAATTCTAACTTTCAAACCAACCCAAAATTTCATAAGCACAGATCAAATAGATGCAAGAACAGTGAGTTTAAGAAAAACTTATGCGTGAGGCTATCCAATTGTTACGGACTGTATGAGTGCGAAAGCAATGAATATTCAATCCCTGGGTATAAATTTCATTCTAACACAAATGAGAATTATTCTGCTGGCGGAGTTGGAGTTTTTGTGAGTGATTTGTTAGAATGTGAGGCAGTTTGCTTACAATTTACAAGTGCAGATGCTATTAAGATCTCTTGCAAACTATTTGATGCAAATTTGAGCTTTTTATGTTTCTATAGATTACATACGTATGAAATTCAAGTTTTTCTGGATGAGTTTTCAAATTATTTAAGTGGCGAGGAAGGAGCAAATTTGGTTATCTTAGGTGACCTTAATATAGACATTTTATGTTCAACACCGGTATCTGATACATATTTAGCATTAACAGCTGAACACGGATTTTATTCGTTTATTAACGAGCCCACTAGACTCTCTTCAGGTTCCTGTCTTGATCATGTTTTTGGTAGGTTCTCTAAGTTTTCAATAAATCATTGTACAGGTATAAATTTTGATCTAAGCATCACTGATCACTGCATGACTGGGATTATGTTCAGAAATTTGGTAAATCCGCCACGGAGAAGATCTACGAAACAAACAATTATTTCTAAAATTCAATACGACCAACTGAACTATGCACTACGCCTTGAAAACTGGTATGTTGTATATGCAGAGAAAGAAGTTAGCGTAGCTTATGACAGCATTTTAGAAATTTTACAGAAACACATAAACAATTCCACTCACACCTTTACGCAAAGAAAATCAGATGTGAGATTAAAACCGTGGATCAGCAGGTCTTTACTTAAAAAAATCAAATTGAAAAACAAATTGAGAAATAAGTTTTATAAACATCCCCTTGATACTAAGCTCAAAAACCGTTTAAATAGATTGAAACTAAATGTTAATAAAGAAATTAAACTGAGTCGTGATAGGTACTATAATAATATGGTTTATAACTCTTTAGGTAATCCAGCAAAGGAATGGAAGGCTATTAATAGTATCATCAATAGAAATGCCTCTAACACATCTAGTCCGTTAGTACTTCATAATGAAGGTGAAAATATTGATAACCCGGTCCGCCAAGCAAATATATTTAATGAATTCTTTGCTTCAGTTGGTAAAACACTGTCCTCTTCTAGTATAAGAAATAATATTTGCAATAACTGTCCAAGATCAGGTATTGTGGACACTTTACCGTGTAGTAACAGCTTCTTCTTTGAAAGTATTACTGGTTATGAAATTTATGCTCTTATCAACTCATTAGAAAACTCAAACTCATGTGGGTTTGACAGAATTTCTAATATTACTCTGAAAAAGACTGCTCTAAATGTTACCGATATTCTGACCCATTTGTTTAACCCAAGCATAAAAACTGGAATTTTTCCGACCAAACTGAAGTGTGCCAATGTGTTACCTCTTTTTAAAAAAGGAAAACGAAATGATAAAAATAATTACAGACCAATTTCTTTACTATCCTCTATGTCAAAGGTTTTTGAAAAAATTGTAAAAAATAGAATGCTGTGCTTTCTTAACAAGATAAACTTTTTCAGTCCAATGCAGTTTGGTTTTAGGGAAGGGCTTTCCACAGAGGATGCTCTATTGTTGTTTTGTTCTCTGATCAACAAAGGCTTGGACGAGAAAAAATTTTGCGCTAGTCTTTTTGTTGACATAACAAAGGCTTTCGATATGGTTGACCACAGCATTTTGTTAAAAAAACAATATTCAGTTGGCTTCCGAGGACTTACATATACCTGGTTTGCTTCATATCTTAAGGATAGAACGCAGACAGTGAAAATTGAAAACTTCACCAGTGATACGAAAGTGGTAAACTTAGGTGTACCTCAGGGTTCAGTACTTGGGCCTATTTTGTTCCTGGTTTATATAAATTCCTTGTTTCTCTAACCGTTCTGTGGAAAAATCACAGCCTTTGCAGATGACTTAGCCATTGCCTACACTACTAAAAGTCCTTTAGACTTAAATGCTGATATTAATCACGATATTTTCTTACTGAGAACCTGGTTCAGCCAACATAAATGAATTGTGAGCAGCAAAACAAAGCTGATGTCTTTTAGTTTAAGTTCAGTAGCTCAACAGGATGTTGATATATTATTTCATTCATCAGATTGTGCTAGGGATGCGGCGTACCCCACAGGCGGATCACTAGTGTGAAGCAGAAAAGTGGGAGAGTTGTGATCGCTTCAAGATCACTACTCGTAACGCCGGAAATGGAAAGAAGAAGAAGATCAGATTGTGCTAGGTACAGCTTGAAATTTTGCGACTGCAGTGGAAGTAATTCTGGGATTACATTCAACAAAGAAATGGTTTGCAGCAAAAACAGCTTTAAGGTTGAGTTAGTTAAAGAATATAAGTATCTGGGTGTCACTATTGATCAAAATATGAGCTGGTTGCAACATACTTTAAATCTGAAGCAGAAGCTTAGGTCGAATATGCGATGTTTTTATCATCTTAAAAAGTTTTTGGACTGCAAGACTTTGAAAGCAGTATACTTTGCTATCTTTGACTCAAGGTTGCAGTATGGAATAACCTGTTGGGGCGGTGCCTATAAAACAAATCTTCTACCACTTCTCGTTCTGCAAAATTGTGTTATCAGAAAAATTTCTAATGCAAATCGTTGAGCTCACTCTATGCCACTATTCAAAAGTTTGAACATTCTTCCTATAAAACATCTTTATTGTTATAAGGTTTCGAAGGCTTTCTTTTTGAAGAGTGGATACATGCAGAATCCTATATCTGATATTTTGTCTTTGCGTAGTAACCAACGGTTTTTAGTTAAGACTCCTTCCTTTCGAACAACTCACTACAGAAATTTTTACTCTATTGTGTCCTGCAAGTTTTTTAATAGTTTACCTGTTGAAATACGACGAATAAGAACTATGTCATCGTTTTTGAAAAAAGTAAAGTTTTGGCTCCTTGATTTCGAAGTTTTGCTTTCTTACACTGTTTGAAAAATAAATAATAAATAAATAAAATAATAACTACCTAATATTTATCAAAAAAAAAAAAAAAAATACTTAATTTTTCATGTAAATCTCGTTTTTGTCAAATAAAAACATTAAGATTCACCCCACAATATTGTACTATGTTCTTATATACAGTTTTATCTCTAATAAAGCAATGTTTTTTGTTTTGTTTCTAACACTTTGAAGTGACATTAATACTATTTTAAAAATTTAAATAAAAATGTCACTAACTATTCTTATTACCCACTAATTGTTAGTTTTTAAAAGTAATATTATATTTGTTAAGTAAGAATAGGAAATAAATAAAATAAAAAATAAAAAAAAAAATAGATCGGCAGTTTGAAAATGAAAGTAATTATGTTTGCAGATGACATCGTGTTACTTGCTGAATCACCTAGTTCACTCCAAATGATGATTAACAAGCTTTTAGAGTACTGCACAACGTGGTGCTTGGAAGTCAACGTTGACAAATCGAAAATCATGGTATTTCAAAAAGGATCTGGAAGACTAGCAAGAAACGAAATAAAAATGGAAAAACATTTGAAAACTAGATTGGGTAAAGCCAAGACAGCAATCTGCTCGAACTAGAACAAGATTTTCAGCAATAAACACATAGCTGTAAACTCTAAAATGAGTGTTTTTATTGCTACTGCGCAGTCTATTCTTTTCTATGGTGCACAGGTTTGGGGAGGGCAGAGATTTGAAATCATTGAGTACTTGCTTCGTTTCTTTCTGCGTAAAATTTTCTACTTACCCATTAATACACCCAAGTACATGTATTTCTTAGAAACCGGGCTCCCAACTATGTTTATCACAACCCTAAAACTACATGCTGATTATCTCGTAAGAGTTACAAAAATGAACGATTACAGACTGCCCAAGATAATTCTCCAGCACGCAATGTTAAAAAAAAATCTTTTTATAAAAGATTGGTTTAGGTTAGCAGCTGATTGTGGAATTACGTTACACCAAACGAAATAAATACGAACCAATGGAAAAGATGTTTCTATGAAGTTATACAGCTAACAGATGAAAATGAAAGATACAGCTTTATTGAAAGAGCTCGAGAGTCAACAGAGCGACAATTCTACTCGAAGGCAAATTACAACCTTACTCATAGCAACTATTTTAAAAGCAGCTATTCGTGCCTTATGATTGGAACAATTTTTAAAATTAGAGGAGAAATGTTAAGACTGAACTCTACACCATATCGTAACGAAGGATCTGGCAATTGTACTAGCAATTTACAGGAAAAGGAAGATGTACATCATTTCATTGGCGTTTGTCCAATACTGAGAGAGCTAAGGCGTTTCTACTGTGGAAAAAGTGTTCTTGATTTGGATGAAGTAAAAAGCTTTCTAAATGGCCAAAATTGGAGACAACTTCATGACTACTTCATCGCAGCCAAATCTTATAGAACGAGAAGTTGAAAATCAACTTCCAGAAATCGGAAACAATTGTGTTTAGAACCCCGTTGGCTCGGGCCTCATGGGATACGAGAAAGAACTGGCGAAAGCTGGTGATCGTTGATCTACATGGCCACCCACTGCCAAGCAAAGTAGTAGTCAAGTACCTCGGCATCTGGCTAGATCAGTATCTATATTTTAACAAACATATGGATGCGGCTCTGGCCAGGCCTAGAGGAGCTTTTGCTCTGACAAGGCGACTGTTTCACAGCAGTCAACTTGATAGCAGAGTGAAGGTGATTTGCTACATGGCCCTCATAAGGCCAATGATTGTCTATGGGTGCCCAAATTGGTTCAATGTTACAGCATCTCAGATGGAAAAGATTCGGGTGTTTGAGAGACAGTGTCTGCGTACCTGTCTTGGATTGCACAGAACACCAGAGTCGGAGTACAGAAGATATTATCCTAATGGGGTCCTTTACAACGGGGCTCAAATAAACAGAATCGACAACTTCATGATAAAACTGACTCGTTGTCACACTGCAAGGGCGATGCCTTCGAACAATGGCCTGATATTTGGGCTTACTACCCCAACATAGAATATATGGAGAGAACGCGTTTCAGTGGATTTGTCCCACCGGAGGCTTTCCTCTATTTTGACATGATTGGTTTGATTCAGGACAGATTGGCGGTTCCGTTAATCTACCACGTCTGCCGTTAGTCCGTAGAACGACGGCTCCTTTGCAACCGTGACGTCGCCGCAGTAGGCGGAGAAGTTGAAGAGCTCCTCCGTTTCAGTAGGGCGGTCTCAGATCGCGATCGTCGTGAAGTTGTTAAAATGTCAGATATGTTCTGGTGGTTGTCCGAGCAACACATTGTTATGGATGATGATAGTCAGTCGCCAATGGCTGGCTTACACAGGCTTAGCGTGTAAGTCTTAGGGTAGGGGGTGGACACAGTGGCAAACAAAAAAAAAAAAAAAACAAAAATCAGAAACAAAATACAAACAAAAAAAAAATAAAAAATATACAAAAAAAAAAAAAATTAAAAAAGTTAAAACCCAAAAAAAATCATAAAAAATCAAAAAAAAAAAAAATTACAAACACTAAAACCCAAAAAAAAAAAATTTTATTTATTATTAATTTAGAGTACCTGATAAGGGTCAGTAAGTTAGTTAAGATATTATATAAGCTAGTTTTCTACATTTTTGTTAGCATGTATGTAGTTATAAGTGAAAATGAGTAAAAAATGGATTAAAAATGAAATGAGAGTGTATTCGTTGATTGAACAAAAATCTTCAAGCGCACACAATGCCTACGTGAGTAATACACTCAAACATGTGTGACATGCATTTGAACAGTATAGGTCAGTGATTCCTAAAGTGGTCGATATAGACCCCTAGGGGTCGAAATCGGTTTCCCAGGGGTCGACAATAATGAAATCTGATTTTGTGGGTCGACAAGTTCAGCAATTGACCCTTTTACAAAAATGTTCTTATTTAAAACTTTTAAGATAGTGTTGCGTTACTAACGCCATTTTATTATATGATTGATAAGTAGTATTGTTGCACTTTAAAAAAAAACTCAACAAATTTCTTGTCGTACCTTAGGACTGTTTCGGCGAAAAGGTTGATGTAATTGCATTTTTATTGAGGTACACTCGGTTTTACAATTCTAACCCTTTTTGTGAGCGAATAACTGTTTATAAGTAGTTTAAAAAAGATTTAGTCTGTTTGGGCAAATTTTTGAATTGTGAATTCAATCCTGACTTAATAAACAAACCAAAAGAGGACACAATCGACGTAGTTTTCGATCTGCTGCAAAATCAACCTCCCTCCTCCGAAGCTTTCTGTTGGATAAGTCTATTATTGAAGACGTGTTTAGATTTACAAAATAAGAATCGTGAACCGAAAAAAAAAATCAAAGTAAAGAAGAACTTACTCTTTATACCTGTCTTGAGACTGATAGCCCAAAAGATGCTTATGAAGCTCCTCGATAAAGTCAGTTACTTAAGAACTCTGGAACAAAATCTGCTATCATCATCTGGAGAGATTACAAAAATCTGCACCTGTTTTGTGCTTCGCAGAACAAGAACACAATAATCATGGTAACAATGTGTTCTCTTTTGAAAAAGGTAGTGGTTTGGAGAAAATCAACTCTACTTTCCCAATAGAAGTCACAACAATGCAGGGTGAATATCTCAACTGGATCAAATCAAAATCAATTATATCTGCGGCATTTGTCAAAATCATCAGAAATCCTTCAAGACAATGTTATTTTACCATGTCACTCACTTGGATGCGCTACACAAAGATTTTACCAACAGATTTGAGGATCTTTTGAATCTACAAATTCCTCAGAAGATAATAAATCCGTACAGCATGAAAGCCATAGAAGAAAGTAAATGTGATAATGCACCAAAAGATGATCACCATCAAAACTGACTAAGAGCCTAAGCAAAAGTTCAACGAAGGATTTCAGAAGTTCTGGTTGTAGCGCAGCACTGAAACTCAAAATACTGCATTTGGAAAATTGCTGTAAAATACTTGATTGCTTCATCATCATATTTGGTTGAAAAAGGCTGGATGTCAACGAACGCGGAGATTTGAGGCTGCAACTTAATAATATTATACCAGATCTAGGTAGATTGGTTGAAAGTCACCAAATTCATCCAATGCATTAATTTTTCATATTGTAAATTTAGTATTTTTTTTCTCAAACTTTTTATCTTGCATTAATAATGTAATGTACACCCAACATTTAATACTAATTTCCTAATCGAAAACGTTCAACCGAAAGCACAAGCGGCAACACTATAATGTACATCTAATAGAAGACGTTGTTGGTGAGTGAGCGTTTGTGTGCAGAAATATACTGGGAGGAGAATGTGTGTAGCCATCATGGTTCATAGCAAAACTACTAGAAAGCTCTCGATGTTTCACACTGCTATATGCCGCTGATGCAACCTGAGAGTTAGCTTTTATTATAAAGTGATAGTGTGAAGATTGGTAAA
Organism: Melanostoma scalare; assembly: GCA_949752695.1. Lineage (NCBI taxonomy): Eukaryota > Metazoa > Arthropoda > Insecta > Diptera > Syrphidae > Melanostoma > Melanostoma scalare. The sequence goes on along the minus strand of OX456985.1, from coordinate 97,242,250 downwards.
CCTGATTATTAGTCGAGTTGTATATCGAAAATAGATTGTTGCACTCTTTTTTCTTATTCTTCCTTTCCAAGGGGGGTTGTAAATTTTCAACAATATTTAATATAAAACAAAAGATAAACTAAATTTTAGGATGATATCGAGACTATATAAACCGCGAACAAAACAAAAATTAATTGGGACAGTTTTTGCACGAAGTGTGCCGGTATGAAAATGGCGAAGGAATGAGTTTAATTACCTATAGCTGAATGAAGGGTGAGAAAAAAAGAAATATGCAACATACAGCATGTAATGATGCTGTCAGCCACGGCTACTCAGCTGGGTGTTGGGTATGCTCGATGATGATATGTGAAGTTTTTATAAGGTAGGTTAGATTGATTAATAAAAAGGGTTTTGATATCAAATAATAGGCAAGTATGTAATTGATTGATAAAGTCAGTGTTGTTAAATGAAAGAGGGTGGGCGCCAGAAATTTTTTTTTGTAAAAGGAATTTTCAAACCTTTTGCTGAAAAGAGAAAAGAAGTGGAAACACAACCAAGAAAAAGAACGACGAGTGAAAATGTAAACAACACGAGGTTTTAAATGGGAATATGGGATGATTTATTGTATGTTGGGAAAACCGTAGATAACTTGGATGAAAAACCCAAATCTTTTCAAACAAGTAAATAGTACAAAATGGATATTAAAAAAAATAAATAGATGACGTTATAAAATATGTATCAAGTTGAATTATATACAAGGGGTCTGAAGGACCGCTATGTGTCTTTGCAAAGGGCAAATGACGAAGATTGGAACGTTAAAGGAAATTTCCCGAAAATTCTCAAGACGAGAAGAAGTTAATGATGTTCTAAAACAGATATTTTTCTGTGCAATTAGAAGAAAAGGAAAGGGGCCACACGGTTATAAATTTTCTCAAAAATCACAAGTTAAAAAAAAACTACGACACTCAAAAAATATCACTTTACTTATCTTTTTGGACAAGATGTCCGCCGGCTATTCTCCTCGATTTTAATTACAAATTACGTCCTTCTGACGTCTTCTTCTCCTGCTCTGTTTTAATCCTTTTTTCTGTCTTCTTGCTGCTTCCTCGACTAACTATTCTCTTCACTTTTTCTTCAATTTTTCTTTGCTTCCTCCACACAAAAAACTAAAAACTTGATTTTCGCTTAAAACTCTCTGAATTTTCTCTGTCTCAAAATAACTACTTTTCAGCTTGATAGCTAACCAAGAAGTGTCTCCCACTTCAAGACACACACAAATCCGATCTCTCAACCAATCACGTTTCGTGGGATTCAGTTCCACGACATCAACCACCAATGGGGTTCTGCCATCGCTGTCGAATACCCAACGAAAGTGCTCGTACTCACTCTCTCAATTCAGCGAGTTCGACAAGTTGTTGGTGTCGTCCAAAACTTGACGATCTCATGGGTGAGTCCAGACCCCAATTACCCAATGTCAAAACCTTTCGAGAAAATTGAAAGTTATTGAACAAGAATCAAGTTTCATCTGGGCATTCTCCCAATTACTCTAAATCGCGCAAATAGTGAATCGAGGAAAGCTCATTTTCCAAGGTACTCTATTTTTAATAAACATTTTTTTTGAGAAGAATCATAGCCGGAAGAAATCTTTCATATTCGCGAACCCTAACTTACGCTGGTGGACCCTTTTGCAGATTTGGGGGAGAGAGGGGAAAACTATTAACGTTCCAACCTTTGAGACTCTATTAAATATTTAGGGTGGGCTTAAGCCTTGATTACATAGTGTATAAAATGTTGTGTTTGTGATGTGTACTTCATGTGATGATATTGTATATGATGTGATGTTGTGTATTGTGTACATGCTGTATATTGTGTTATGTTGTGTATAGTGTACATGGTGTCTTCGAATTTATGTGATGTTTGTGTATATGTGTATATCTCATTTTGTGTTTCGAAATATGGCAATCTCTCTTGCCATCTACTGGGTTTGTGTATTGGGTCAACAAACCATTCAGCTCATCCGCTGATCAGATGTACCTGCTTTTGTTATTTGTTCAAAGCAATGTTCCTTTCACATCAGGCGCGGATCCAGGATTTTGATAAGGGGGGGGGGGGGGGGTAGTTTTCCTTTATTTTCAATGAATTGATTTTATTGAATATAAACTCAATCAAATATAAGAATACATTTTTTACTTGAATTAGAAAAATTGTTTAAACAAAAATAAGTTAAATTAGTTTAAAACAGTTAATTAAATGCTAAAATCTAACTTTCTGTTGAAGCCGGTTTTTGAAAACCTTGTTATTACTTTTTCAACACCGATCGGGATTTGTCTGTGGTCTGTGGATGTGCATAAGTGCCAGACCGCAAAGGCGATTTTCACTTATTGTGGACCTTAAATAGGTTTTAAGGCGTAGCATTGAAGAAAAAGACCGCTCTGCCAAAAAATTCGTAACCGGAAGCGTTGCAAGGATTAAAAGAAAACTGTGTATAATGCCAAACACATCCTTATTGCATTTATCCATCAACTCAAGAGCAGTAACGGGAAATATGGTTGTTCTACTTCTTTACCGTTAATCATTTTACTCTAAGAGTTGACCAAAGCGATTTATTAGCGATTTAACGGTGGTATCCAACTCATCAGTACTCGTATTATATCGAATTGCATTTCCGGAATGAAAATTGTAAGTTTAAATACATCTAAGGTTTCCGGTCGAAATCTTTCATGAGAATCGGTCAGGACAAAGTCAAGTCGAGGTGCATATAACGCGATTCTGTCGTATACCTCAGCTGAATTAGTGTCAAAATTAGGTCGGTGAATTTGGCGTCCACCATGACGTGGAATACGAGGAATTCTCAACTCAACATTCAACTGCTCACATAAATTCTTTGCATGCTGCCAGATGTTGTAGAAACTGGTATCTATGTTCTCCCGGCGACCTTAAAGAACGGAAATCATGGCCAAGAGGTTTAGATTGTAGTAACTTGCTCAAGGACTGTGTTAAAGACAACACATCACTCAAACAAAAAACTGATACAATAAAATGTGAATTGCATAAAGATGTTATAAGTAAGGAAGCCTTGCCAGCCGTGGTAATTAGGTCACGCCACTGCGATATCGTTTCCAACGCTTCCACCACAATTTTGATGAGGTCCAAAGAAAATTGAAGTACACCTTCATGTCGTTCTACCCACCTTGTTTCGCAAAGTGATGTGAGGGCACACCCCAAGGTGTTCATGACGACAGTTTTTCGTTTCGGATGCGATTTGAAGAAGAAGATTACCTCTTTCATTATTGCAACAGCGCAGCGTCTCGAATGGCAGGTACTTTTGAACTTTGAGAAATGGAGTTATTTAGCTTATGACTGTAGCATGGAGTCCTAACAGCATTTTTGCTTCTCTCTGAGTTTCCATGACAGTACAACGAACTTCTGAAAGCATAACAGCACATCCGTCTGTCCCTATTCCCACACAGCATTCAAGAAGAAGTTTGAGCTTTTTCTTCAGTTGCAACAATACAATTTGGCCGATGGCTTTGCCAGTTAGAGATAACTCCTTAGATTTAGAATTTCCATCCAATTTTTCTTCGGCACCTAGTTTTTTTCTAGGTTCCCTCCAGCTTTCCTCATCAGATTAGTATTCTTCATCAGTTCTGGAATAAGCTAGTTCCTCAAATGCATCCACGAAAGAGACAAAATCCTCACGAATGCTACCATTGTGAATGTAGCTAAATATAATACTCAGTTGGGAGAGGTGAGATGCATCAGTTGTTTCATCAAAAAGTATTGAATAAAATGTGAGTCCCGAACGAATGACATTGACTTTTTTTATGCCTTTTGTCTGAGTTTTTCTCTTTCTTGGTATTCAATGAATTATTATTTAAAGCAATTTAGGGACCAACTGTAGCGAATACGTACAGTTTGCTATAGACTTAACATTTTTATTGACAGAGAGGGGGGGGGGGGTAATTGCCCCTATTGCCCCCCCCCCCCTGGATCCGCGCCTGTTTCACATTGCTAAGAACAAACAACGGAAAAATGGTGGGTCGAAGAAATGATGAGGAGGGTTTCGGGACCAAAAGAAAGGGATAAAAACATAAATCAGTTTTTAAGGGAAGATCTTTGTTGCGGTGAAATATTACCGTAACAAACTCCCCCCTTACCTACAAAGAGTTGCAATTGGCTTTTTAAAAGAAAAGCCGAAGTACAAGGATCAGTTAAGGTTAGACAACACCAACACAAGGAAAACTCTAATAGACAACACAACCATATCTCAATCGCTCTAGGCGAGAGTGTATGCACATCACAGAGCGTTTCGGCTCTCAGTTACTCTTAGCGAGCCTATACTCGGCTACGCGACTAATCTTGGGAATCATCAGGCTCATCGTGGATCGTGGTACGGTTTTAAGTCCTTCACATTCCAGGTACCATTCTCTATGCCTTTTTCGTCCATTAGGACATAAGTCCATGGCGAAACTCTATAGTTTGAATGGCCCCACATACTTTGGGGCCAGCTTAGCGGCGTAATAGTTTGCGGCGTCGGACAGTGTAAAGTTTCTTCTCCAAACTAATTCGTTCGGGAAGTACTTCACGTCCCTTCTTCGAAGATTGTAAGTTTTGGCGGACTTCTTGCTAGCCGCTTCTAATTTTCTACCTATTTCTTCCCTAAGCTTTCTAAACCTACTCTCTATTTCGCCCATGTCCCTTTGTCCCCCGGTATCATTAGTGGTATTGGTAACAGACTCGTCGGGATGTGTGGCGCTCGCGAGCCCTGACCCGGAGGTAATCATCGTCCTCCCGAATACAGCATAATATGGTGATAATCCCAAGACCTCATGTTGGGAAGTGCGAATACTACACGCGACTTTCGCCAACTGAGCGTCCCAAACGCGGTGGTTGTCCGACACATAAGCCCGTAGTGTCGTTTTCAAGATTTGGTTAATCCGTTCTGCCGGATTAGCCTGAGGGTGGTAGTGCGCAGTGAACCTAATAGACGACCTATAACCATCGCATAAAGATTTTAACTCCCTACTCTTAAATTGAGGACCATTATCACAAACTACTATTTTTGGAACACCAAATAGCAAAAAGACGTTATCTTCAAGCTCCTTGCACACAGCTTTCGCTATTGCAGACCTAAGGGGAAATAGAAGGGGAAATTTTGTGAAATAATCCACAACGGTGAGGATATGCATATATCCTTTACTAGACTTAGGTAACGGACCAACGAGATCCACACAAATCATCTCCCACGGATTGGAAACCCCTTTCCTCTCCGTCATTAGACCTGCCGGTTTATCATGAACTGGTTTCACACTCTGACATACTTTACAATTCCTAACGTACTTTGCTATATCTGCTCTCATTTTCGGCCAATAATAATTTTCTTCTACCCTAGCAAAAGTCTTTCTAACCCCCATATGTCCTGCTAGCGGATGATCATGACACTTTTCTAAAATATTTTTCCTATCACTCCTACCTACTACAATTTTTTATTGTCCCTAACTAAAATATGTTTTGCCCTAACATGTTTAAAAAGTGTTCCGTTTTCGAATCTCCATGATGGAAACGCTAAAGGGTCCTTCTTGATCTGATCGATCATCTTCTTCAGCCAAGTATCTGTGTTGTGTTCCGAAATCCCGGAAAAGACCGGTACGCTTCTCGAAAGCATATCTGGAACCACATGATCCTAGCCTTTCCTGTGAATTATTTCAAAATCAAACTGTTGCAGACGTACCGCCCACCGCGCCAGTCTACCAACAGGATCTTTCAATTTGCTCAACCAGACCAAGAAATGGTGGTCTGTAATGACTGTGAACCTAACTCCCTCCAAGTAAGGTCTCAGTTTCTCTATGGCCCATAGCACTGCCAAACACTCCTTTTCCGTTGTGGAATAGTTTCTTTCGCATCGGTTGAGGGATCTACTCAGATAGCAGGTCACCTTTTCCCCTTCGTCAGTAGTCTGACTAAGGACAGCTCCAACCCCGAAATCCGAAGCATCCGTCTGAACTACGAATGGCTTCGTAAAATCCGGGCAGGTCAGTCAGGATAGGAGCCGCAACCAAACACTCTTTTGCCCTACGAAAACTATCCTCACATTCCTCAGTCCATATAAATTTCCTACTCTTCTGTAATAGTTCGTTTAATGGTTTTACCAAACTAGCGAAGTTCGGTATGAATCTCCTATACCAGGAAACCGTTCCTAAAAAGCTCCTAATTTCCTTAACATTTTTCGGTTGTGGGATACCTAGCATACTCTCAACTTTTTCTGGGTCCATGTGCAAACCATTGCGGTCTACAACATAGCCCAAAAATTTTAACGAAGGCCTACAAAAGTGACATTTGTCCCTACCTACTTTTAAACCTGCTAATAAGCGTACTAAAAACTTCTCCCAAAATCTCAATATGTTTTTCGAAAGTGTCTGTGACGATGATGATATCATCGAGGTAGACAAAAACGAAGGGTTCTAACTCAGGCCCAAGGACTGTATCTATAAAGCGTTGCCAAGTTGCGGGTGCATTGTGCAATCCGAGCGGCATTCTCAAGAAATGAAATAGTCCACGTCCGGGAACTGTAAACGCCGTGAATTTCCTGGACTCCTTTTCCATTGGAATCTGCCAATAAGCAGATTTTATATCCATGGAAGACAGAAATTTCGCATTGCTTAACCTATCTAAAATAGCTGAGATATATGTGGGAGGGGGTAAGCGTCCCTAGCTGTAACTCCATTGAGTTTCCTATAATCTACGCAAAATCTATAGGTATCATCCTTTTTCTTCAACATCACAATGGGGGACGCCCAAGGGCTGTCTGATTTTTCGATAACCCCGTCCTTCAACATCTCTTCCAACTCCTTATCGATGAACTTTTGGATGGCTGGAGAAACAGGATAATACCTCTGCTTAATTGGTTCTGAATCTGTCCTAATTTTGTGTTCCACTAATTGGGTACACCCTAATCCCTCTGGCATCTCTTTATATACCCTATCTAAAAATGTCCCTAACTCTTGGTTTTGTGTCTGTCCTAAATCAGCTAAGTGTGTTGCTTCCGAAACTGAAGCTACATCACATTGGCTGGAAAAATCCCATTCCCCTGATTTCAAATCCGGGACAATGCCCGAGAGAGCCCAAAAATCTGCTCCTAAAATCAAAAACTGAGGAATGTTCGGAATAACTAAGCAATCTATCAAGACTACTTTTCCCTTGATGTTAATAGGGAGTGACACTATACCCTCTACCTCTATACCCTTTCCATCCACTAGTGTAACTCTTTCCGTTCTGTTTTTCCCTAATCTAACACCTAAACTTTTCAAAATTTTCCACCCTTCCCTACAAACTATTGTGCGTGAAGCGCCTGAGTCTAAGAGCCCTAACATCCTAACTCCATAAACACTAACTCCTAAATATGGCCTTCTATCCCTACCACTCTCCTCTAGTGTAAAACCTACTTCACAATTCACCGACTGGTCCCCAGTAGGCGACCTCACTGATTTCAACGGCGCTCTCGTCCTACTGACCCGAGAGTGCGTCTCACGTTTCCCCAGCAGGTGGAACAGTTACTTCGCGTAACTCCCTGCTTTCCACATCCGAAACAACTCCTAGGGGCAGAACACCTATTTGCAAAGTGGCCCATACCATTGCAATTATAACACCTAACCACAGAGTTCGACGAGTTAGAACTCGAATTCTGATTCGAAATCGAATGCAAGGGTTCTCGAGTTTGCCTGCTCTCAACAGCAGAAACTCTCCTAACCAACGACCTATCCGAATTCTGTCCCGCTGGACGAGATTGGTTGTTGTCCTCGACAACCGAACCTCTTCTACCATTCGACCTAAAAGGATTGGAATTCAAATTCTGATTTGAATTCCGTTCGACCTGGCGTTCTGGTTGCTCTCCTCAACAACCGCGACTCTTGGGGTTTCACCTCCTACGTAAGCCAGATCCGGCTCAAGTAGGTTCCTACTTCGATTGTTAGGGGGTGGAACGTAAGATTCCACGTTTGCCCTAACCATCTCAAGATTGCGCCCTAATCTAACCAGCTCAGAAACGCTAGTCGGATTAGCCAATCCGAGCTGCGTCTGGTAGAATGGTGTCAGGTTCTTTTGAACCATAGACAACATTCGCCCCTCTGAGATGGGTTCAGAAAGCCTCCTGAACATGTTCTGCATTATCGCAACGTAGACACCGATGGATTCATCGCGGCCTTGCGTGCGACGCCTAATCTCGTCTATTAGCAAATCATCATAGTTGGGTGGGAGGAACTCTACCTTCAACTCACTGACAAGTTCTTGCCATGAATTGATTGAAACCCTAACGGCCCTAAACCACAACAAAGCCCTTCCTACAAATAAGTCCACAGCTGACCGAAACAGCTGGGCCTCTGAAACTCCACGAGCTAACCGGATCTCTTCTACCCTCTCCAGGAACACATTCAATGAAGAACCACAGCGTTCTCCATTGAACTTCACGTCCCACTTTGAAATTTTTTCAAACCTATCCGAATTTATGAATATTCTATCCCTACCAAAACTATCTGCCCTATCACTATATTCCCTACTATTATTAAATTCCCTATAGCTTCCTTCAAAATTCCTATCCCCCGACTCGCCTAAACTTCTCGGTGGAGCTTGAGCTGAAACTGCTACAAGCCCTGCTGCTGCTGATGATGTTGAAGCTCCTGTTTCTGCTGGTACTGTGAATGATGTTAATGTTCCTGCTGATGCTGCTGCTGAGGCTGGTGCTGGTCCTGCCGCTGAAGCTTCCAGTCTATCGGTTGATAGCTGAGCCTCTTCTTCCTGTAAGTCTTCTATTTCTTCTAAGTCAGCTAAGGCCATAACTAACTTATTCCTCAAAACTAATTTCCGTTTTTCCTCACTCTCATCTTCTGGTTGAGACCTATCTAATCTACCTATTCCCCATTCGACTTTAGCTAAAACTTTCAGATACTCCTTCGATTTTCTTGATTTAGGCGGATTTTCTAACAGCTTCCCTATTTCTACTAACTTGCTCTCTATTGCCTTACTATCTTGTTCAAAACTGAACGGATATTTGGCAGGAGCACCTAACGATCCTCTTCTTTCTAGCATCCTAGCACCTCTCAACGATTTTCGCATTTCCTCAACTGTCCCTACATCTAAGCCCCTACATTCCATCTCGTAGGCGAGCTCTTCCTGTGCTAATCTATAAATATCCATGACTATTCACAAAAACTTTCCGAACTTTATCAAAACAATAAAAAAACTTTTCAAAACTTTATTTAAAACGGTGCAAAACTTTTCAAAACTCTATTAAATACACTGTAAAACTATTCAAAACTTCCAATTTAAAATATCCCAACAAGGAATTCTAAAATTTTTCCACCATAATAACTCGTAACTTCCAAAAACAACAAAGCAAATTTTCAAAAAATTAGCCAACAAAACTTCTAATGGAATAAAATCGCTTCAACTTCAACTCTTGCAACCGCACCAAAAAAAACCAACCAACTAAATATTCAAAACTGACCCGAAAACAGAATCAAAACCGATTCGATAACTCAACTATTAAAAAAAATACCAAACGAAAACCAACACAACTTAAAACAAATTCAAAAAGACAAACTCCAAAACACAATCAAAATTTCAAATTTAATATCGAGATAACAAAAAAAAATCGAAAATAAAATTATCGAAAAATAATCGAAAATAAATCGAACAATCTAAATAATGCGATTTCGTACACCGTGTACGCGACCCTAATCACTCACTGCAAAAAAGTAATATGCAAAATGTAAACTGTGTACACAAACGAGACCAAAAGCCGGCTAGTAAATAAATCGTGTACGGCAATATGTATGCATGTATGTCAAAGCAATAAAGTAAAAAAAGCACCGATGCTGATAAGCAGTGGCACTGGTTTAGGAACAAATTCTACGTCAAATAAATATGTATGTAAAATGTATCAATAAATGGAAAAAATGCACTAAAATTCACGAAAAATAAATTAAAAATATGTAAAGATAAAACCAAAAAGTATGCGCAAGCGTTTGTACCAGTTCAGCACAAGAAAAGACAGTATGTATGTATGTATAAAAAAAACAAATCAAAAGAATGACCTACTTGAGGGTATACGTTTTGTATACTTATTTGAGCACTTTCCAGATGATGTTTTCTTTGATAATTCCTCAATGCAGGCACTGGCTAACTCTTCCCAGACTTGATGTTCGATATTTATATTCACTAACCTATATTAAAAAGAAAAAAGAACACAGTAAATAGCTCACTCAACAAGTAAAATTCACAACAAACGACACTATTAGAACGACACAAAAGAACTCCACTATAAAACTCCACAAAGCCCCACGTTGGGCGCCAAATTGTTGCACTCTTTTTTCTTATTCTTCCCTTCCAAGGGGGGTTGTAAATTTTCAACAATATTTAATATAAAACAAAAGATAAACTAAATTTCAGGATGATATTGAGACTATATAAACCGCAAACAAAACAAAAATTAATAGGGACAGTTTTTGCACGAAGTGTGCCGGTATGAAAATGGTGAAGGAATGAGTTTAATTACCTATAGCTGAATGAAGGGTGAGAAAAAAAGAAATATGCAACATACAGCATGTAATGATGCTGTCAGCCACGGCTACTCAGCTGGGTGTTGGGTATGTTCGATGATGATATGTGAAGTTTTTATAAGGTAGGTTAGATTGATTAATAAAAAGGGGTTTGATATCAAATAATAGGCAAGTATGTAATTGATTGATAAAGTCAGTGTTGTTAAATGAAAGAGGGTGGGCGCCAGAAATTTTTTTTTGTAAAAGGAATTTTCAAACCTTTTGCTGAAAAGAGAAAAGAAGTGGAAACACAACCAAGAAAAAGAACGACGAGTGAAAATGTAAACAACACGAGGTTTTAAATGGGAATATGGGATGATTTATTGTATGTTGGGAAAACCGTAGATAACTTGGATGAAAAACCCAAATCTTTTCAAACAAGTAAATAGTACAAAATGGATATTAAAAAAAATAAATAGATGACGTTATAAAATATGTATCAAGTTGAATTATATACAAGGGGTCTGAAGGACCGCTATGTGTCTTTGCAAAGGGCAAATGACGAAGATTGGAACGTTAAAGGAAATTTCCCGAAAATTCTCAAGACGAGAAGAAGTTAATGATGTTCTAAAACAGATATTTTTCTGTGCAATTAGAAGAAAAGGAAAGGGGCCACACGGTTATAAATTTTCTCAAAAATCACAAGTTAAAAAAAAACTACGACACTCAAAAAATATCACTTTACTTATCTTTTTGGACAAGATGTCCGCCGGCTATTCTCCTCGATTTTAATTACAAATTACGTCCTTCTGACGTCTTCTTCTCCTGCTCTGTTTTAATCCTTTTTTCTGTCTTCTTGCTGCTTCCTCGACTAACTATTCTCTTCACTTTTTCTTCAATTTTTCTTTGCTTCCTCCACACAAAAAACTAAAAACTTGATTTTCGCTTAAAACTCTCTGAATTTTCTCTGTCTCAAAATAACTACTTTTCAGCTTGATAGCTAACCAAGAAGTGTCTCCCACTTCAAGTCTAGCTCCCTGTCTGGACCCAACACCTCACTCATACACACACAAATCCGATCTCTCAACCAATCACGTTTCGTGGGATTCAGTTCCACGACATCAACCACCAATGGGGTTCTGCCATCGCTGTCGAATACCCAACGAAAGTGCTCGTACTCACTCTCTCAATTCAGCGAGTTCGACAAGTTGTTGGTGTCGTCCAAAACTTGACGATCTCATGGGTGAGTCCAGACCCCAATTACCCAATGTCAAAACCTTTCGAGAAAATTGAAAGTTATTGAACAAGAATCAAGTTTCATCTGGGCATTCTCCCAATTACTCTAAATCGCGCAAATAGTGAATCGAGGAAAGCTCATTTTCCAAGGTACTCTATTTTTAATAAACATTTTTTTTGAGAAGAATCATAGCCGGAAGAAATCTTTCATATTCGCGAACCCTAACTTACGCTGGTGGACCCTTTTGCAGATTTGGGGGAGAGAGGGGAAAACTATTAACGTTCCAACCTTTGAGACTCTATTAAATATTTAGGGTGGGCTTAAGCCTTGATTACATAGTGTATAAAATGTTGTGTTTGTGATGTGTACTTCATGTGATGATATTGTATATGATGTGATGTTGTGTATTGTGTACATGCTGTATATTGTGTTATGTTGTGTATAGTGTACATGGTGTCTTCGAATTTATGTGATGTTTGTGTATATGTGTATATCTCATTTTGTGTTTCGAAATATGGCAATCTCTCTTGCCATCTACTGGGTTTGTGTATTGGGTCAACAAACCATTCAGCTCATCCGCTGATCAGATGTACCTGCTTTTGTTATTTGTTCAAAGCAATGTTCCTTTCACATCAGGCGCGGATCCAGGATTTTGATAAGGGGGGGGGGGGGGGGGGTAGTTTTCCTTTATTTTCAATGAATTGATTTTATTGAATATAAACTCAATCAAATATAAGAATACATTTTTTACTTGAATTAGAAAAATTGTTTAAACAAAAATAAGTTAAATTAGTTTAAAACAGTTAATTAAATGCTAAAATCTAACTTTCTGTTGAAGCCGGTTTTTGAAAACCTTGTTATTACTTTTTCAACACCGATCGGGATTTGTCTGTGGTCTGTGGATGTGCATAAGTGCCAGACCGCAAAGGCGATTTTCACTTATTGTGGACCTTAAATAGGTTTTAAGGCGTAGCATTGAAGAAAAAGACCGCTCTGCCAAAAAATTCGTAACCGGAAGCGTTGCAAGGATTAAAAGAAAACTGTGTATAATGCCAAACACATCCTTATTGCATTTATCCATCAACTCAAGAGCAGTAACGGGAAATATGGTTGTTCTACTTCTTTACCGTTAATCATTTTACTCTAAGAGTTGACCAAAGCGATTTATTAGCGATTTAACGGTGGTATCCAACTCATCAGTACTCGTATTATATCGAATTGCATTTCCGGAATGAAAATTGTAAGTTTAAATACATCTAAGGTTTCCGGTCGAAATCTTTCATGAGAATCGGTCAGGACAAAGTCAAGTCGAGGTGCATATAACGCGATTCTGTCGTATACCTCAGCTGAATTAGTGTCAAAATTAGGTCGGTGAATTTGGCGTCCACCATGACGTGGAATACGAGGAATTCTCAACTCAACATTCAACTGCTCACATAAATTCTTTGCATGCTGCCAGATGTTGTAGAAACTGGTATCTATGTTCTCCCGGCGACCTTAAAGAACGGAAATCATGGCCAAGAGGTTTAGATTGTAGTAACTTGCTCAAGGACTGTGTTAAAGACAACACATCACTCAAACAAAAAACTGATACAATAAAATGTGAATTGCATAAAGATGTTATAAGTAAGGAAGCCTTGCCAGCCGTGGTAATTAGGTCACGCCACTGCGATATCGTTTCCAACGCTTCCACCACAATTTTGATGAGGTCCAAAGAAAATTGAAGTACACCTTCATGTCGTTCTACCCACCTTGTTTCGCAAAGTGATGTGAGGGCACACCCCAAGGTGTTCATGACGACAGTTTTTCGTTTCGGATGCGATTTGAAGAAGAAGATTACCTCTTTCATTATTGCAACAGCGCAGCGTCTCGAATGGCAGGTACTTTTGAACTTTGAGAAATGGAGTTATTTAGCTTATGACTGTAGCATGGAGTCCTAACAGCATTTTTGCTTCTCTCTGAGTTTCCATGACAGTACAACGAACTTCTGAAAGCATAACAGCACATCCGTCTGTCCCTATTCCCACACAGCATTCAAGAAGAAGTTTGAGCTTTTTCTTCAGTTGCAACAATACAATTTGGCCGATGGCTTTGCCAGTTAGAGATAACTCCTTAGATTTAGAATTTCCATCCAATTTTTCTTCGGCACCTAGTTTTTTTCTAGGTTCCCTCCAGCTTTCCTCATCAGATTAGTATTCTTCATCAGTTCTGGAATAAGCTAGTTCCTCAAATGCATCCACGAAAGAGACAAAATCCTCACGAATGCTACCATTGTGAATGTAGCTAAATATAATACTCAGTTGGGAGAGGTGAGATGCATCAGTTGTTTCATCAAAAAGTATTGAATAAAATGTGAGTCCCGAACGAATGACATTGACTTTTTTTATGCCTTTTGTCTGAGTTTTTCTCTTTCTTGGTATTCAATGAATTATTATTTAAAGCAATTTAGGGACCAACTGTAGCGAATACGTACAGTTTGCTATAGACTTAACATTTTTATTGACAGAGAGGGGGGGGGGGGGGGGTAATTGCCCCTATTGCCCCCCCCCCCTGGATCCGCGCCTGTTTCACATTGCTAAGAACAAACAACGGAAAAATGGTGGGTCGAAGAAATGATGAGGAGGGTTTCGGGACCAAAAGAAAGGGATAAAAACATAAATCAGTTTTTAAGGGAAGATCTTTGTTGCGGTGAAATATTACCGTAACAAACTCCCCCCTTACCTACAAAGAGTTGCAATTGGCTTTTTAAAAGAAAAGCCGAAGTACAAGGATCAGTTAAGGTTAGACAACACCAACACAAGGAAAACTCTAATAGACAACACAACCATATCTCAATCGCTCTAGGCGAGAGTGTATGCACATCACAGAGCGTTTCGGCTCTCAGTTACTCTTAGCGAGCCTATACTCGGCTACGCGACTAATCTTGGGAATCATCAGGCTCATCGTGGATCGTGGTACGGTTTTAAGTCCTTCACATTCCAGGTACCATTCTCTATGCCTTTTTCGTCCATTAGGACATAAGTCCATGGCGAAACTCTATAGTTTGAATGGCCCCACATACTTTGGGGCCAGCTTAGCGGCGTAATAGTTTGCGGCGTCGGACAGTGTAAAGTTTCTTCTCCAAACTAATTCGTTCGGGAAGTACTTCACGTCCCTTCTTCGAAGATTGTAAGTTTTGGCGGACTTCTTGCTAGCCGCTTCTAATTTTCTACCTATTTCTTCCCTAAGCTTTCTAAACCTACTCTCTATTTCGCCCATGTCCCTTTGTCCCCCGGTATCATTAGTGGTATTGGTAACAGACTCGTCGGGATGTGTGGCGCTCGCGAGCCCTGACCCGGAGGTAATCATCGTCCTCCCGAATACAGCATAATATGGTGATAATCCCAAGACCTCATGTTGGGAAGTGCGAATACTACACGCGACTTTCGCCAACTGAGCGTCCCAAACGCGGTGGTTGTCCGACACATAAGCCCGTAGTGTCGTTTTCAAGATTTGGTTAATCCGTTCTGCCGGATTAGCCTGAGGGTGGTAGTGCGCAGTGAACCTAATAGACGACCTATAACCATCGCATAAAGATTTTAACTCCCTACTCTTAAATTGAGGACCATTATCACAAACTACTATTTTTGGAACACCAAATAGCAAAAAGACGTTATCTTCAAGCTCCTTGCACACAGCTTTCGCTATTGCAGACCTAAGGGGAAATAGAAGGGGAAATTTTGTGAAATAATCCACAACGGTGAGGATATGCATATATCCTTTACTAGACTTAGGTAACGGACCAACGAGATCCACACAAATCATCTCCCACGGATTGGAAACCCCTTTCCTCTCCGTCATTAGACCTGCCGGTTTATCATGAACTGGTTTCACACTCTGACATACTTTACAATTCCTAACGTACTTTGCTATATCTGCTCTCATTTTCGGCCAATAATAATTTTCTTCTACCCTAGCAAAAGTCTTTCTAACCCCCATATGTCCTGCTAGCGGATGATCATGACACTTTTCTAAAATATTTTTCCTATCACTCCTACCTACTACAATTTTTTATTGTCCCTAACTAAAATATGTTTTGCCCTAACATGTTTAAAAAGTGTTCCGTTTTCGAATCTCCATGATGGAAACGCTAAAGGGTCCTTCTTGATCTGATCGATCATCTTCTTCAGCCAAGTATCTGTGTTGTGTTCCGAAATCCCGGAAAAGACCGGTACGCTTCTCGAAAGCATATCTGGAACCACATGATCCTAGCCTTTCCTGTGAATTATTTCAAAATCAAACTGTTGCAGACGTACCGCCCACCGCGCCAGTCTACCAACAGGATCTTTCAATTTGCTCAACCAGACCAAGAAATGGTGGTCTGTAATGACTGTGAACCTAACTCCCTCCAAGTAAGGTCTCAGTTTCTCTATGGCCCATAGCACTGCCAAACACTCCTTTTCCGTTGTGGAATAGTTTCTTTCGCATCGGTTGAGGGATCTACTCAGATAGCAGGTCACCTTTTCCCCTTCGTCAGTAGTCTGACTAAGGACAGCTCCAACCCCGAAATCCGAAGCATCCGTCTGAACTACGAATGGCTTCGTAAAATCCGGGCAGGTCAGTCAGGATAGGAGCCGCAACCAAACACTCTTTTGCCCTACGAAAACTATCCTCACATTCCTCAGTCCATATAAATTTCCTACTCTTCTGTAATAGTTCGTTTAATGGTTTTACCAAACTAGCGAAGTTCGGTATGAATCTCCTATACCAGGAAACCGTTCCTAAAAAGCTCCTAATTTCCTTAACATTTTTCGGTTGTGGGATACCTAGCATACTCTCAACTTTTTCTGGGTCCATGTGCAAACCATTGCGGTCTACAACATAGCCCAAAAATTTTAACGAAGGCCTACAAAAGTGACATTTGTCCCTACCTACTTTTAAACCTGCTAATAAGCGTACTAAAAACTTCTCCCAAAATCTCAATATGTTTTTCGAAAGTGTCTGTGACGATGATGATATCATCGAGGTAGACAAAAACGAAGGGTTCTAACTCAGGCCCAAGGACTGTATCTATAAAGCGTTGCCAAGTTGCGGGTGCATTGTGCAATCCGAGCGGCATTCTCAAGAAATGAAATAGTCCACGTCCGGGAACTGTAAACGCCGTGAATTTCCTGGACTCCTTTTCCATTGGAATCTGCCAATAAGCAGATTTTATATCCATGGAAGACAGAAATTTCGCATTGCTTAACCTATCTAAAATAGCTGAGATATATGTGGGAGGGGGTAAGCGTCCCTAGCTGTAACTCCATTGAGTTTCCTATAATCTACGCAAAATCTATAGGTATCATCCTTTTTCTTCAACATCACAATGGGGGACGCCCAAGGGCTGTCTGATTTTTCGATAACCCCGTCCTTCAACATCTCTTCCAACTCCTTATCGATGAACTTTTGGATGGCTGGAGAAACAGGATAATACCTCTGCTTAATTGGTTCTGAATCTGTCCTAATTTTGTGTTCCACTAATTGGGTACACCCTAATCCCTCTGGCATCTCTTTATATACCCTATCTAAAAATGTCCCTAACTCTTGGTTTTGTGTCTGTCCTAAATCAGCTAAGTGTGTTGCTTCCGAAACTGAAGCTACATCACATTGGCTGGAAAAATCCCATTCCCCTGATTTCAAATCCGGGACAATGCCCGAGAGAGCCCAAAAATCTGCTCCTAAAATCAAAAACTGAGGAATGTTCGGAATAACTAAGCAATCTATCAAGACTACTTTTCCCTTGATGTTAATAGGGAGTGACACTATACCCTCTACCTCTATACCCTTTCCATCCACTAGTGTAACTCTTTCCGTTCTGTTTTTCCCTAATCTAACACCTAAACTTTTCAAAATTTTCCACCCTTCCCTACAAACTATTGTGCGTGAAGCGCCTGAGTCTAAGAGCCCTAACATCCTAACTCCATAAACACTAACTCCTAAATATGGCCTTCTATCCCTACCACTCTCCTCTAGTGTAAAACCTACTTCACAATTCACCGACTGGTCCCCAGTAGGCGACCTCACTGATTTCAACGGCGCTCTCGTCCTACTGACCCGAGAGTGCGTCTCACGTTTCCCCAGCAGGTGGAACAGTTACTTCGCGTAACTCCCTGCTTTCCACATCCGAAACAACTCCTAGGGGCAGAACACCTATTTGCAAAGTGGCCCATACCATTGCAATTATAACACCTAACCACAGAGTTCGACGAGTTAGAACTCGAATTCTGATTCGAAATCGAATGCAAGGGTTCTCGAGTTTGCCTGCTCTCAACAGCAGAAACTCTCCTAACCAACGACCTATCCGAATTCTGTCCCGCTGGACGAGATTGGTTGTTGTCCTCGACAACCGAACCTCTTCTACCATTCGACCTAAAAGGATTGGAATTCAAATTCTGATTTGAATTCCGTTCGACCTGGCGTTCTGGTTGCTCTCCTCAACAACCGCGACTCTTGGGGTTTCACCTCCTACGTAAGCCAGATCCGGCTCAAGTAGGTTCCTACTTCGATTGTTAGGGGGTGGAACGTAAGATTCCACGTTTGCCCTAACCATCTCAAGATTGCGCCCTAATCTAACCAGCTCAGAAACGCTAGTCGGATTAGCCAATCCGAGCTGCGTCTGGTAGAATGGTGTCAGGTTCTTTTGAACCATAGACAACATTCGCCCCTCTGAGATGGGTTCAGAAAGCCTCCTGAACATGTTCTGCATTATCGCAACGTAGACACCGATGGATTCATCGCGGCCTTGCGTGCGACGCCTAATCTCGTCTATTAGCAAATCATCATAGTTGGGTGGGAGGAACTCTACCTTCAACTCACTGACAAGTTCTTGCCATGAATTGATTGAAACCCTAACGGCCCTAAACCACAACAAAGCCCTTCCTACAAATAAGTCCACAGCTGACCGAAACAGCTGGGCCTCTGAAACTCCACGAGCTAACCGGATCTCTTCTACCCTCTCCAGGAACACATTCAATGAAGAACCACAGCGTTCTCCATTGAACTTCACGTCCCACTTTGAAATTTTTTCAAACCTATCCGAATTTATGAATATTCTATCCCTACCAAAACTATCTGCCCTATCACTATATTCCCTACTATTATTAAATTCCCTATAGCTTCCTTCAAAATTCCTATCCCCCGACTCGCCTAAACTTCTCGGTGGAGCTTGAGCTGAAACTGCTACAAGCCCTGCTGCTGCTGATGATGTTGAAGCTCCTGTTTCTGCTGGTACTGTGAATGATGTTAATGTTCCTGCTGATGCTGCTGCTGAGGCTGGTGCTGGTCCTGCCGCTGAAGCTTCCAGTCTATCGGTTGATAGCTGAGCCTCTTCTTCCTGTAAGTCTTCTATTTCTTCTAAGTCAGCTAAGGCCATAACTAACTTATTCCTCAAAACTAATTTCCGTTTTTCCTCACTCTCATCTTCTGGTTGAGACCTATCTAATCTACCTATTCCCCATTCGACTTTAGCTAAAACTTTCAGATACTCCTTCGATTTTCTTGATTTAGGCGGATTTTCTAACAGCTTCCCTATTTCTACTAACTTGCTCTCTATTGCCTTACTATCTTGTTCAAAACTGAACGGATATTTGGCAGGAGCACCTAACGATCCTCTTCTTTCTAGCATCCTAGCACCTCTCAACGATTTTCGCATTTCCTCAACTGTCCCTACATCTAAGCCCCTACATTCCATCTCGTAGGCGAGCTCTTCCTGTGCTAATCTATAAATATCCATGACTATTCACAAAAACTTTCCGAACTTTATCAAAACAATAAAAAAACTTTTCAAAACTTTATTTAAAACGGTGCAAAACTTTTCAAAACTCTATTAAATACACTGTAAAACTATTCAAAACTTCCAATTTAAAATATCCCAACAAGGAATTCTAAAATTTTTCCACCATAATAACTCGTAACTTCCAAAAACAACAAAGCAAATTTTCAAAAAATTAGCCAACAAAACTTCTAATGGAATAAAATCGCTTCAACTTCAACTCTTGCAACCGCACCAAAAAAAACCAACCAACTAAATATTCAAAACTGACCCGAAAACAGAATCAAAACCGATTCGATAACTCAACTATTAAAAAAAATACCAAACGAAAACCAACACAACTTAAAACAAATTCAAAAAGACAAACTCCAAAACACAATCAAAATTTCAAATTTAATATCGAGATAACAAAAAAAAATCGAAAATAAAATTATCGAAAAATAATCGAAAATAAATCGAACAATCTAAATAATGCGATTTCGTACACCGTGTACGCGACCCTAATCACTCACTGCAAAAAAGTAATATGCAAAATGTAAACTGTGTACACAAACGAGACCAAAAGCCGGCTAGTAAATAAATCGTGTACGGCAATATGTATGCATGTATGTCAAAGCAATAAAGTAAAAAAAGCACCGATGCTGATAAGCAGTGGCACTGGTTTAGGAACAAATTCTACGTCAAATAAATATGTATGTAAAATGTATCAATAAATGGAAAAAATGCACTAAAATTCACGAAAAATAAATTAAAAATATGTAAAGATAAAACCAAAAAGTATGCGCAAGCGTTTGTACCAGTTCAGCACAAGAAAAGACAGTATGTATGTATGTATAAAAAAAACAAATCAAAAGAATGACCTACTTGAGGGTATACGTTTTGTATACTTATTTGAGCACTTTCCAGATGATGTTTTCTTTGATAATTCCTCAATGCAGGCACTGGCTAACTCTTCCCAGACTTGATGTTCGATATTTATATTCACTAACCTATATTAAAAAGAAAAAAGAACACAGTAAATAGCTCACTCAACAAGTAAAATTCACAACAAACGACACTATTAGAACGACACAAAAGAACTCCACTATAAAACTCCACAAAGCCCCACGTTGGGCGCCAAATTGTTGCACTCTTTTTTCTTATTCTTCCCTTCCAAGGGGGGTTGTAAATTTTCAACAATATTTAATATAAAACAAAAGATAAACTAAATTTCAGGATGATATTGAGACTATATAAACCGCAAACAAAACAAAAATTAATAGGGACAGTTTTTGCACGAAGTGTGCCGGTATGAAAATGGTGAAGGAATGAGTTTAATTACCTATAGCTGAATGAAGGGTGAGAAAAAAAGAAATATGCAACATACAGCATGTAATGATGCTGTCAGCCACGGCTACTCAGCTGGGTGTTGGGTATGTTCGATGATGATATGTGAAGTTTTTATAAGGTAGGTTAGATTGATTAATAAAAAGGGGTTTGATATCAAATAATAGGCAAGTATGTAATTGATTGATAAAGTCAGTGTTGTTAAATGAAAGAGGGTGGGCGCCAGAAATTTTTTTTTGTAAAAGGAATTTTCAAACCTTTTGCTGAAAAGAGAAAAGAAGTGGAAACACAACCAAGAAAAAGAACGACGAGTGAAAATGTAAACAACACGAGGTTTTAAATGGGAATATGGGATGATTTATTGTATGTTGGGAAAACCGTAGATAACTTGGATGAAAAACCCAAATCTTTTCAAACAAGTAAATAGTACAAAATGGATATTAAAAAAAATAAATAGATGACGTTATAAAATATGTATCAAGTTGAATTATATACAAGGGGTCTGAAGGACCGCTATGTGTCTTTGCAAAGGGCAAATGACGAAGATTGGAACGTTAAAGGAAATTTCCCGAAAATTCTCAAGACGAGAAGAAGTTAATGATGTTCTAAAACAGATATTTTTCTGTGCAATTAGAAGAAAAGGAAAGGGGACACACGGTTATAAATTTTCTCAAAAATCACAAGTTAAAAAAAAAACTACGACACTCAATGAACCAAGAAGTGTCTCCCACTTCAAGTCTAGCTCCCTGTCTGGACCCAACACCTCACTCATACACACACAAATCCGATCTCTCAACCAATCACGTTTCGTGGGATTCAGTTCCACGACATCAACCACCAATGGGGTTCTGCCATCGCTGTCGAATACCCAACGAAAGTGCTCGTACTCACTCTCTCAATTCAGCGAGTTCGACAAGTTGTTGGTGTCGTCCAAAACTTGACGATCTCATGGGTGAGTCCAGACCCCAATTACCCAATGTCAAAACCTTTCGAGAAAATTGAAAGTTATTGAACAAGAATCAAGTTTCATCTGGGCATTCTACCAGTTACTCTAAATCGCGCAAATAGTGAATCGAGGAAAGCTCATTTTCCAAGGTACTCTATTTTTAATAAACATTTTTTTTGAGAAGAATCATAGCCGGAAGAAATCTTTCATATTCGCGAACCCTAACTTACGCCGGTGGACCCTTTTGCAGATTTGGGGGAGAGAGGGGAAAACTATTAACGTTCCAACCTTTGAGACTCTATTAAATATTTAGGGTGGGCTTAAGCCTTGATTAAATCGTGTATAAAATGTTGTGTTTGTGATGTGTACGTCATGTGATGATATTGTATATGATGTGATGTTGTGTATTGTGTACATGCTGTATATTGTGTGATGTTGTGTATAGTGTACATGGTGTCTTCGAATTTATGTGATGTTTGTGTATATGTGTATATCTCATTTTGTGTTTCGAAATTATGGCAATCTCTCTTGCCATCTACTGGGTTTGTGTATTGGGTCAACAAACCATTCAGCTCATCCGCTGATCAGATGTACCTTCTTTTGTTATTTGTTCAAAGCAATGTTCCTTTCACATTGCTAAGAACAAACAACGGAAAAATGGTGGGTCGAAGAAATGATGAGGAGGGTTTCGGGACCAAAAGAAAGGGATAAAAACATAAATCAGTTTTTAAGGGAAGATCTTTGTTGCGGTGAAATATTACCGTAATAAGATATTGAATAAAAGTAGTAGAATTAAAGTAAAGAAAGGAAAAGTTTTGTTATTGCGAACTAAGCGCACGTTGCATTGGTGTCTGAAGTGTAAATAAAACGTATTTAAAAAAAAAAAATACCAGTTTTACTACTAAAGTGTAAAAAAAAAAATAGTTAAATAGGTACAGTGAAAATGGGAAAGTTGTGGGAAGAGCTCAACTGCATTGAGCTTAAAAGTGAGCTAGGTAAGCGAAATCTTTCTAGAGCGGGATCGAAAAATGGGCTCGTAATGCGCTTGAGCAACAATTTGGAACAGCAAGGGGAAGAAGCAAACACTTGTTTTTGAAACAGAAGTGAAAGAAGAGGAAGTAAGTGAAAGTGCAGATTTTTCTAGTATGATGAAGCTTTTATTAGAACAAAGAAACGAACAAAAGAAGGAACAACGGAATGTTCTCTAAAGACTCGAAGTACAAAAAAAGATGCTAGTTGAAGAGCAACGAAACGAACAAAAGAAGCTGATTGAAGAGCAGCAGCAGAATATTCTCGGACGTCTGGAGGATCAACGAAACGATCAAAAGAAGGAACAACAGAATATTCTCGAAAGACTTGAGGCACAACTGAATGTTTTGGAAAATCAGAAAAGGATTCTAGAAGGCAAGTTGGGCAACATTGACAAAAATGTTTGTGCCCTAGAGATACACGCGTTGAAGTTGTAAAAAAAAAACTTTCCGTTGTAGAAAGCCGATGCGATAAACATTTCTCTGTTTTGTCCAAGGAAATATACCAGATCCGGAAAATCAAAATTCGGGAATCTGCTGGAGAGTTGGCAAAGAAAAAGGAGTGGCGATTTCAGTTCTTTCGTGGCAGCAATAGATAAACGCTTTGGTGATAGCCACTTAAAAGAAGTCTTCCGAGTCCAACTCAATAACAGAGTCCAGAAAAGGGGTGAAAGTCTACAGCAGCTCCAAGCAGACGTCGAAAAACTGGTTCACCTGGCATATCGGATGCTGGAGAAGAAATCATCAACCAGGCATGCTGTTGAGTCCTTCGTTCGTGCCACTTCCGATATACATCATCTTCAGAGGTTTGTGCGAACTGTTAGAACACGTACGCTTTCTGAAACTTTAGCATTCGCATTGACAATTGAAGCAGCAGAACACGCTTCTCATGGAGTAAATCGACTCAGAGAAGCCATAGTCGAAGATTGCTCGTGCCAAAGAGCTGAAATACAAAAGAACCAGCGGAGCGGACTTGCAAGATGTTGGAACTGCAACAAGACCGGGCACTTACAGCGTCAACATTGTGGAGGCAAGATATCCAACCCAGAGCAAGGTAACAACAACACCAGCGTTGCTTATCAATCCGTTTCCCATCAGGGAAACGAGTAAGAACCAACTTCCAGGGGTAGAGGCTGGTTTCTGTTATCGATGGCCCCAGAACCACCATCCAGGTCTCCCAGACCAAACGAGACAACAAAAGTCCGACTGTGGAGACTACTATTAACGGGAACAAACATGTGGCTACCATAGACACCGGTGCCACAGCCTTCATAGTACGCCAAGACCTGTTAAACTGACGTGGCCTTAAAACACCAACAGCTACCGTCTAAGAACAGTAACGGGAGAAGCAGCAAGAGTATATGGAGAAGTGTGTCTCAAGATCCGAATGGCCGATTTAGTGTTTACTCATCAGTTCCTGGTGGCAGATATATGTGACGAGTGCATCATTGGAATCGACTTTATGAAACAGCACGGAGTTGTTTTGGAAATCGGTAATCAAGTTTTGAAATACCAAAATAAATAAATTTCAATAACCTATTCGAATGAAATTACGTCAACACTGAGGACTGTCATCACGGAAGATCTGATTCTGCATCCTTCTTTTGAAGTGTTCGTAGCACCGAAAACAAAATGGTCCCCGTAAGATTACTAAACACCAGACCGTACGATGTAAGGTTGAAGAAAGGAGAAGTCGTTGGACTTTGCAAGTCCGTTGAAGCAATTACGAAGATCACTGATGAAGCAACGAGAAAAACTATAACTCCGGGGGAGCTCAAAACCATCAATGCTAGAATACTGAATTCATCCAACCTTGATCACCAACAAACAAGGATGGCTGAAAATCTCCTAAAAGAGTACACTGACATCTTCGCATCGCAAAAGGGGCAATATGGTAGGACACAGTAGGTGCAGCATCGACACAGGAGATGCAAGACCGATTCGTCCACCAAGGACGCCTTCCACTTCCCAAACAAGGTGAGGTTGAGGATATGATAACAACAATGAAGAAGGACGGTGTTATCAAAAATTCCAAAAGTGCTTGGACGTCACCAGTGGTGCTAGTGAAAAAGAAAGACGGAAGCACTCGTTTTTGTGTGGACTACCGAAGGCTGAATGATGTGACTAAGAAGGACAGTGGACAGCTATCCACTGCCGAGAATCAGTGATACCCTGGATGCGATGAAGGGAGCCCTGTTGTTCTCGACGCTGGACTTGAAGGTGCCGTGAAATAATGTCGAAGACAATAAGGCCGAATAGACCTTATTACCTTTTTTGGGAAATAAGGCCGAAAACAACAACAAAAATATTTTTCTACCTTATTTCCTATTGAAAAGGTATTAATGTCGAAAAGGAAAAATATTTGACACAAATAAGAATGCCAAAAGTTGAGAAATAAAGTCGAAATCCGTTGAGTAATCAAATCGAATTTAATTTCTGTTGGATAAAGAAGAAAGAAATTATTGGCAATGACATGCGTTCGTATTTATACATTTCTATGTGTTGAGGACCTACTATTCACACCTTACCACTGGTGGGGGGATATCAATAGCATGCACTCAGTTACTTAATCAAACCATTCTTTACCGCTGGTGGGGAGAACTTAATGAGAAAAAACACTAGTATGATTTTCCGTTCTAACTGCAAGTGCCTTTTTTATTATTAATCCAAAGTATTTATACATATTAACTGCTTACTAGACAATAAACAACTCGTAATAGAGAATAACAATAACATATACCTAAATGAGGTGCAACGACTCGTGCGAGCATAATAATGCTGATCGTTGCAGAAGGTGTCGTATTCATTTGCCTGTTGGTGGTGTCGTTCATTCACCTGTTGTTGTTCATTTAGTTGGTGGTGTCTGGTGTATTTTTTGGTATACGCTCGTTTGGCATTTGTTGTCATAACAAATGCAAACAGCCCAGATGCCTTGTCAGCACAAAATATTTACGTACTTGTACACTATGTGCTTTAGGGCGGCCGTGCAGTGGTGCAGTGGTAGAGTGTTCAGTAGATAGGCCGGACGCGTGGGTTCGAGTCCCGCTCTGGGCATCTACTTTTCTTTCAGCCTCCCAGTTTCATATGGACGCCGCCCTTGAGGTTATATGTGAAATTACTACCACCTTATTTCCAACTACTGCAACACAAAAAACGCTGCTACCCTGGTAGTACAATGGACCGGAAATTAGATCTGAGTTCTCCAGATTAGCATATAAGCCTCCTCTTTTTATATAAAAAAAAAAAACACTATATGCTTTAACTTGTCCTTATCGCTGCAATTTATTTATTACAATTTTTAACTATCAAATAGGAAAACCCTGCCATAATGATTCAATAGCATTTTGTCCTCGAAGCTGACAAAATGGGGGAATTTCTTAAATTTTCTGGAAGTGCTCCTTGAGCAAGATGCTAGCAAGAGTATTGATTTCATCAAATCTTTGAACGGTTTGGAGATTGAGATAGATAGACCGTTTGACTAAAAGTGATAGTTTCGTAACTGAAACAAAATTGAATTAACTATTTTGGCTTCGTATTGCTTGCGTTTTTTTTAAGTAGGTATGCAGGAGATACTGTTCTTCTAAATTTTGAAAAATTTTATGTTGCTATGAAATTTTGTCAACTAACTTAAAGAATTCATTCAAATGATACCCACAGTGACCTGAAAATGTTTGATTTTCATTTCAAGACATATGCAGGTGCATGCATATAATATTTATATAGAAAATTTTTGTGGAAAGTGCTGCGCCTCGCCGCCTCGCCGCCCGCCGCCGCGCCGACCCCGCCTGATGATTGGGAAAAGACGGCGTTTTCTACAGGTAATGGGCTCTGGCAGTTTAAAGTTATGCCGTTTGGGCTATGCAACGCTCTGTCAACATTCGAGCGTTTGATGGAGTGCGTTCTTCGAATGCGAGTTGTGATCGCTTCAAGATCACTACTCGTAACTCCGGAAATGGAAAGAAGAAGATGGAGTGCGTTCTTCAAGGACTGACCTGGAAAGCTTGCCTAGTCTACTTGGACGATGTCATTGTTTACGGGAAAACATTTGAGCAACATGGCAAGAACCTAAAAGCCGTGTTTCAGAGACTTCGAGAGGCTAACCTTAAACTGAATCCGAAAAAAAGTGCACTTTTCAAAACCGCAGTTAAGTATTTGGCACACATCATCTCTTCCCAAGGAGTCAAAACTGATCCTGAAAAAGTTGACTCCGTCAAAAATTGGCCAACACCACAGGACAAACATCAACTCCGAAGCTTTCTTGGTCTTGCCACATATTAGCGACGTTTTATTAAGAACTTTGCTGGAGTTGCAAAGAGTTTGCATCAACTCACCGACAAAGGGAAGCAGAACTCAAATACCGTCTCTGCAATGCTCCAGTGCTGGCACATCCAACACCTGGCAAAACATTCATCATCGACGCAGAAGGAAGCAGCGTTGGAATCGGGGCACTATCCCAAGTGCATGATGGCGAAGAGAAAGTGGTGGCATACTACAGAAAGGTCCTCTCGAAGCCCGAAAGAAACTACTGTGTGACCAGAAGGGAACTGCTAGCTCTTATCTTGTCAACAAAGCACTTCCATAAGTACATCTATGGACAGAAATTCCCTCAGCGGACAGACCATGGTGCTTTGAACTTTCTGTGGAACTTCAAGAATCCAGAAGGTCAAGTTGAAAGGTGGATAGAAAGACTGTAGACTTAAAGAGGAAAGTTGCACTCAAACGCCGACGCATTATCCCGAAGACCATGCAAAGTGAGTAGGAATAGGGGCACTTGGGCCTGGGAATTTTCTGAGCGAGCCAAAAGGGTGCCGTCGGTCTGATCAAAGGGGGATAATAGCGTTTAGAGTCACGTAGGTTGAAGATCCTTACGATGGGATGAGAGTAAAGAAAAAATGAAAAGTAATGTTGTGTGTGTGCGAAGAATCAAGAATAGACACGATCTGTTGATAGATCTTAGAACGGGGGTGTGAAATTTTGGTAGTTTGTTGATAGATATACGATTAGGTAGGACTGAGATTGTGATATGAGATTAGAAAATAGAGACAATAAAGGGGAAGATGGTTTCTATTGAGTATTTTTTATGGTTTTTTGTTTTAGATTTCGCTGGCGCTCGGAAGTGGTTGATTTTTTTTTTTATAAGTTTGGAATTTGTGCGCCGGTAGGTGAGGGTAATAGGAATGTTTTTTTTTTTGGTTTTGGCTGTACGCTAGAGAATTTGGTCACGTCCGATATTTGGTTGGGCATAGATTGTGTATGAGCAAGTCGTTTTACAGCTTAGCATGAAAGGTCGTTGTCATGTGGTTGTTTTACTCTATACCGTAGGGTAAGGATGTGAGATGTGACCCATGTTCGAATAGCGATCGCTTAGCGACAAAATCCATGATCAATGTTAAAATCGAGTATCTGTGTAGCTTACTTACTTACTTAGGTGGGCATTACAGTTCGGGGTGAACCTGGGCCTCAACCAACATCCTCCTATAACGATTTCGATCTCGGGCGAGCTCTCTCCAGTTTCGCACTCCAAGTCGGTTGAGGTCTTCATCCACTTGATTGCGCCACCTAAGACGAGGTCTTCCCCTTCCGCGATTTCCCTGCAATGTGCTTTCGAACACCCGACGAGCCGGAGCGTTTGGGTCCATCCGCTCTACATGGCCCAACCATCGTAGCCTTGCGATGCGTACTCTTCTGGCTATGTCCATGTCGCGGTACAGCTCATACAGCTCGTTGTTGTATCTTCTTCTCCACACATTGTCTTCGCATACGGGACCAAAGATCATTCGGAGAATTTTTCTTTCGAAACGACTAAGGGCTTCCTCATCCGCTTTCGATAAAGTCCATGCTTCCGCGCCGTAAAGCAGGACTGGGATGATCAAGGTCTTATA
The DNA here is from genome assembly GCA_949752695.1 of Melanostoma scalare. Lineage (NCBI taxonomy): Eukaryota > Metazoa > Arthropoda > Insecta > Diptera > Syrphidae > Melanostoma > Melanostoma scalare. The sequence goes on along the minus strand of OX456985.1, from coordinate 97,213,528 downwards.
CAAGGTCACCTTGGTTTTTCTGGAGAGGGTTTTGTTTCTCAATTGCCTTCTTAACCCAGAGAAGCAACGGTTGGCAAGAGTTATTCTCCGTTTGATCTCCGCACTGATATTGTTGTCCGTGTCTACAGCGGATCCTAGGTAGACGAAGTCCTGTACTACCTCGAAGTTATGTCTGTCTATTGTGACGTTTTGTTCAATTCGTCGATGTTCTGTGTCCTTGTTTGATGACAGCATATACTTCGTTTTGCCCTCATTAACCATCAAACCCATTTTTGCCGCTTCTGTTTCAATACTCGCAAAATCACCTATGACATCCCGCTTTTTTCTTCCCATTACGTCAATATCGTCTGCATAGGCGAGTAATTGTACAGACTTTTGAAAGATTGTTCCTCTGGTGTTGACGTTTGAGTTTCTTACAATCTGTTCAAGTATGATGTTGAAGAAATCGCATGACAGTTTGTCCCCTTGCCTAAAGCCTTTTTCGACATCAAAGGTCTCGGTGAGTTCTTTTCCGACCTTGACGGAGCAGCGTGAATTCTCCAAAGTCATCCTGTATCTGTGTAGCACAGGAAGGTAAAATAAACCAATACTCATTGTGAGGAAAGATGATGATAGCAAAATAGAGGCACGTTGACTTTTTTTGTTGTGAATATCGATGGATTGATATGACAGCTAGAATTTGAAACTTAGATATTTTATGTGCACAAAACGAAGTGAAACAAACGAATAGGTTTTTTTTTGTATTAGATTTCACTGGCGGTTGGTTATGGTTGGATTTTTTTTCTTGCAATTTGGTCTCATTCGATATTTGTGTGTACATTTTACACCTTAGCATGATTGGTCTTTGGTATGTTTTACTCTATGCCAAAGAGTAAGGATGGTTTTTTCTTGAAAGGAATTATTATAAGGTTGTCGGCGTTGAACAAAGGATAATAAAAGCGTCTAGAGGCACGTGGACAATTGGTTAAGAAAAAAATTGAAGCTGTGTGTATTTTGAACAATACATATGATCCGTTGATAGATCTTAGAACGAGGATGAGAGATTTTGGTAATTTGTTAATACTTGACGATAGAGAATTTTATCACGTTCGATATATGGTTGGGCACAGATTGTGTATGAGCAAGTCGTAATAAAGTAATACACATTGTAAAGAAAGATGATGATGATGAGATGATGAAAATGCAATCGTACATTGTTTTTCTGCTTTTTTGTGAATATCGATGCATTGATATGACAGACAGAATGTGAAGGTTAGAAACTATATGTGCAGAAGACGAAAAGAAATAAATGAATAGGTTTCCTTTTGTACTATAGATTTCATTGACAGTTGGTTGTGCATAGCTATACTGTAAAGTAAGGATGCGACCCATGTTTTGTTCTGAATTTTTAATTTTGCTGGCAAGATTTGAAGGTTTGGGATTGATTTGTCACATCCGGTATTGGTGGTTGTGGATGGTTTTTATTAATTTTAAAACAATTTTTATACCGGGAGTGTAAATTATACCAACAATGCAAAAATGCATTGTGAATATTGATAGAGGGTTGAGGTAGTTAGAACTTATTGATAAGCTATGGAATAATTTGTTTTCAATTCTTGAATGTGATGTTGTCTCTTTTTTCTTTTATAAATCAGTTATTGGTGCAATAACCAATATATTGCATCCCCCTAGAGTTTCTACTACCTATAAAAGCAAATGTTCTCTGAGTTTTCTGTTCAGATTATTTTTGAACAATCATACAAAAGAGTCAGCAACATGCAGAATATATTTAATATTTTTTCAATATACATGGAGGAGTTCTCTGCCGCGTGCTGGGAGCTTAAGGAGTTGCAGGAAGCTTTGCGCTTTGATATCCAGGACGAAAAACGGACTGGTACATTGGGGAGTGCGCAGACCATCGCGCATATTATTTTAGCTTTAAATATCCGAGCTATTGAGCTTGGATTCAAAGACGACATACCACAAATACCACAGGAGGCTCACATATTATCCCATTAAAAACTTTTTGAAATAAAAAACTTAACACAAATTTTCTTTAGCCTTTTTAATTATTCGGTTTCAGCTATTGTCATAACAGTAGTTTCTTTTTAGTTTTCTACCATATTTTGTTGCCTCATTTCTCTTGACCAGGGTGATATTAATGGCATGATCAGTGCTTCTAATGACAAGTTTAATTCGTCAAGTACTCGAAAATGGTTATCCTGGACACGTCGTCGCTCTTCTTCGACAGCATCAGTATTAACTGAACCTATTAGATTGTGTGATAAGACTTTGCGAGTTTTTTGTTCATCGACTTCTTCGTAATGATTTTCAGTGGGGCCATATCTGGTGATGTATTCATTTCGATCTTTAGATGAATCAACTGCATAAAGTGTTTTCGAGCGGAAGCTCTTTGCTGACCGAGGTGGAAAGGAATTCCTCGGTACACTATTTGATGGACCAGGAACTGGCAGTATTGGCAAAAGCCTGTCCTTGTAGTAAGGAATTTTTGTACAGCATTTGACATCACCTACCTCGTAGTATGCATATGAGTAGGCATGATCGATGATCACTCGCTGAGGTTGTTGTTGTTGATGTTGTTGCTGCAGAGTTGGAATGGAATTCCTCCATACACTCTCTGATGAAGAAGGAGTTGGCAGTATTGGTAAAAGCCTGTCCTTGTTAGGAATGTTTGTATGAAATTTGACAGCACCTGGCTCGTAATATGCATATGAGTAGACATGATCAGTGGTCGCTAGTTGAGGTTGTTGTAGCTGTATTTGTGGTATGTCTTTCATTGGCTGATGAAGTGGAGTTAAAGAAGACGTCGATGGAGTCTGTGTCACGAGCATATTTGTATCCACATCACCAGCAGCAAAACAATAATCCAAAGGTTTGTTCAAAGGTTCGCAAGGCCGTCGCAAATTTTTTTTGTGATCATTTGACCTTTAACATGGAAAGTTGTTAGAATTGCCAGTTACCGTCGTTACCGGTTGAGGTAGTCAGAACTAATACATAAGCTATGAGATAATTGTTTTCAATTCATGAATGTCATTTTGTCTCTTTTTTTTATACCAAGTACCAATAACCAATATATTGTTGCAACAACAGCAGCCGCAACAACAACAAACAATTGAAATTTTGGACCAAATCATATTTAATCAAAAGCCGAAGCAAAAGAGGAAGCAGAAATTTCTTTCGATAAATAAAATAAACTGAAAAAATTAAAATCATTTTTTTATTTTGCTCTCATCCTGAATCGTTCGACAATTTATGTTTTTAGAGCTTTAAATGTTGCATAGTGATTCGTGTGATATGTGATATTTTTCCATAACCTGAAAATGTGTCTTGCAAAAAAGAAATTCTTTTTTCCATGAATTGTTTTAAGTTCTTTGGATCGTGACCCTCATTTAGTAAATTTCTAAAGCTACAACGAGAGGGGTCCCCGTTTTGTTTTAAATAGAAACTGTCTATGTAAACTTGGAAAATGTATGTATTACAGTGAGAAGATATCGATAATTCTCATTTTCAGATGCACAGATACCCATATCAAATAATGACTAAGTTAATGGTCAAGAGAGAAGCGCTTGGGCAGTTGTATTTTGACGGCAAGCGGGATTTCAAAGATTCTTTTATTTTTAATCTATTTATTTTAATCTTTCGTACAACAACATTAACTTCTTTACTTTGAGCATTCTATTTTCAATCAAATAACATGCACAAGTATCAGGTCCGTCTTGGCATAAATTCTTTGACCAAGGGCAGTTAACAAAATGACATCTATGTTTCGATGTGGTAGAGGATACGTTTCTATACATCTTCAAGAAGGATAAGCATCCTGTCAGATATTCATGATGTTCCTCCAGCAGCTCATGTTGATGTGCTTTCATAAAATCCAGGATCTCATCGAAAATGAACTTGATATTTATGTTGGACATTATTGTCTGCTATCTTGTCAATGTGTTACTAAGGTTCAGATGGATTTGCTCGAAGATTTATATCGGATTCGTCTCTAGTAATAATTTCAGTTTTAGCTGTCAATGGCATTTACAAAAAAAAAAAAAGTGTTTCTCTAATTTCTCGACTTCAAATTGAATACATTGTGTATGTAGTTCGTATGATTTGTCAAGACAATTCTTTATAGAAACGTCAATATTGCCTTTGGTTGCTTAAGGTTTTGAAGTCGTTTAAAATCTAAATTTTGAACTGCTCTGATCTGCTCTGTTAACTGGGCTGATCTGCTTTTGAACTGCTCTGATCTGCTCTCTGATCTGCTCTCTTAACTGCTCTGATCTGCTTTTGAATGTGAGCTGAACGCTGTACACTGTTATGAACCACTCTCATAGAACAATGCAATACGAATGCTGTACGCAGCTGTAGTTATAAGATTTTCTACAGTTTCAGGAAGTAATCAAAACCTTTCCTGTAGCCACCACTGTTACAAGGGCTGTCCTTGTCAATAACCAAAAATCCGTATCTAGTTTTCCTACATTCCTTACATAATTTTTGAAACATTTGATATGTCATATCAGAATTAACATGATCATTGTAAATGTGTTTAAGATTCATATCATCTTGTTTGAAAGCAATTATAAAATTAGCGTTGTCTCGTATTAAATGTTACGGAATTCTTGTGTATGTGGCACAAATAAAAACTATCGATATGATGATGTCGTCCAATACTAAATCTAAAAATTTACATATAAAACGTAGGCAAACGTCGTTCTCGAATTCAGTTCTTATTTCCAAATTAAAACTGTACTACAATGATGTCTAATATCAATATATGTCTTATTTTAAGTAGAATGTCCAGTTTTTTAAGTCAATATCAACATGATATGCTTGAGGAGCATTATGAAGAGTTTCTTGGAAATATTTCTTTCTTAAGTAATTTTAAGGACGTTGACAATGATAACAATATTTCGATTTACGGATGTCATTTTACAAACTGTCTTTGGTCTTCAAATGCATGTCAAATGGAACCAGATACTTGTGCGTGTATTATGATTGAGGATCATGTAAGCAGAGTTAAAAAGATTATGAGTTTATATAAAAGATTGAAATAAATACAATTATATAAAAACAACACAAACAAAAAGTTTTTGTTTAAGAACTTCACAGCTCGGAACGAAAGTTTTTCAATCGTCGAATGGTTGCTATCAAAGCCATAAATGATTTATGACAACTGACATAGTTGAAATCATCTCATACTACGGTTTAATGACGTTTATCTATGCATTTTCAAAATTTGCGTGGGCGATTCCTTTAGGAAATAAGACAGTGTCATCTGTCACAGAGCCTATGAAAACGATTTTTATAAAAATCCTCACGACATCCCAAAAAACATGCAAACCGAAGATGGAAAAAAAGAGTTTTTCAGTAAGACGTTTTATATTTTGACGAAATTCCATAAAATAAATCATTATTCAACATTCAGTTCATTTAAGGCATCAATTGTAGTTTTCTGTAATCGTAACGTTGACTCTGAGAAAAGATTTACAATAGCTCTAAAAGGCTTTCCATATAGCACCAGGAGTAGTAAGCGAGATTTCGGCGTGTGAGCGCCCAGCTGATCTATCGAATGCTCAACAGCTTAACACCGCTTGTAGCTTAATTTGGTTTTCTAACTAATACGATCTTCACTTGTTGATTCGATTTTCGTCTAGCAAACTCACAGCCTCATTGACTGCATATATTTGTTTATGCTCAAGTAATCTTTCTAAGGGTTCAATGACCATATATTTTTGTGGTGTATCGCAAGACGAAATGTGAAGGATGAAAAACACGTTTTTTCCCTTTGATGGCTGAATGACAAGTGGTCTTTTATTCATGTGTCAAATTACATTTTCTCTCCACTAACTCTACAATGACAATTCAGTGATGCCACTGTTACAATACTTTACAATGACAATTCAGTGATGCCACTGTTACAATACTCTACATGTCCTCCCCTAAAATATAAGCTTAAGATATAAATTGACAATTGTATTGAGAAGTAACATGAATCTTTGATAGGTTAAGCACTTCTATTCATAAATTACAAAAAGATTCGTGTTATTTTTCAATTTCAATGTAAATGTTGATTATTCCGTTAAATACAATTCATTCTATTATTATTTTAAATATAATAAATTCTTTGTACAGTACTACATATATAAGTGTTTGTTTAATTCATTCCTTATATGATATCCCCTCTTGTCGTGGTCTCAATATTCTACTGTGGGCAACTTTTGGAGTTCGGTCTAAAGTAGGAGTAGCAAGATTGTTCTTTGTTGACATTGAATCGGTGTTTTGTATGTCACTTGGTTCCTCCTGAACGTTGGTTCCATCTTCATGATCTTGGTTGGTATTTTTATTTCGTATTTGATCCAAATGTCGTTTGATTTCTTTGCTGTTGTGAGCAATGATGCAAGAGTATGATCGAGGTCCAAGTTGTTTCTTTATAGTAGCTTGAGTCCAACTAGGTTTATTAGGGTTTTTATAGTCTCTTATCATGACGCATTGCCCTGTCGAGAACAGAGTATTGCGTTTGCCTTTGTAATTATTTATGTTGTTATCTTGACTTTCAATTATAGTTTGCCTGGTTGAAGGAGGCTTCAACCTGCTTAAAGGTGTTTTCAAAAGTCTTCCAAGAAAAAGCTTAGAGGGTGACTCACCTGTTGCACAATGTTTGGTGTTGCGATAGTCAATCAAAAATCTATTTATAATTGTGTCTAGACAAGAATTGTTATCAATTTTAAGATTTGCTAAGATTGATTTTTTTATCGTTTTTATGATATTTTCTGCCTGGCCATTAGTCGCTGGATGTCCAGGAGCAGTGAAAACATGCTTTACACCATTGACTTTTAAAAAAATTTTAAATTGTTCTGATGTAAATTGTCTCCCGTTGTCACTTACGAGAACGTCTATTAAGCCGTATCGACAAAAGAGTTCCCTCATTTTGGATATTGTAAAGGAGGTTGTAATCTCTTTTGTTTTAAATATTTCTACCCATTTGGAGTATGAATCAATCACGACTAATAGATAAAAATTTTTAATAGGGCCAGCGAAGTCTACATGAACCCGACTCCATACTGAACTAGTTGGATTCCATGGTATCAAAGCAGACTTCTCCGGACTTTGCTGCAGCTCTTGACAAGGGTTGCAATTGCGGATCAGTGTCTCAATGTCCTTGTCCAGACCTGGCCACCATACATACGAACGAGCTAACATTTTCGTTTTGACCATTCCTAAATGGGAGGCATGAAGTTCCTTGAGAACTACATTTTGCAGCTTTTTTGGAACAATGGATCTGTATCCCCAGAGAACACATTCATAATCAACTGAAAGCTCATACGCTTTGTTGCGAAAAGGAAGAAACTCATCTCCTTTCAACATGTGAACTGTTCCATTTAGAATAGCCTCACTTAACTTAGACAAAATCGGATCGCGTCTGGTCTCTCGTGCAATGTCTTTGAAATTCAAAAAAAAACCGAAACTGTTCTCCTTGTCTATTAAATTAATATAATTATTTTCAGTGTAATCTTTTATAACTGAGAACTGTGGCATCCGCGAGAGTCCATCTGCATTATTTAAAGAACCTTTTACATATTCAATGGAGTAATTGAAACCTGATAAGATGAGTGACCATCTTTGAATACGAGCAGAGGCCATGATAGGTAAGCCTTTATGCTCACCAAATATGCCCAGCAATGGTCTATGATCAGTGCGTAAAACAAACTCATTACCCAAAAGATATTGTTTTAGTTTTGTTACGCAAAAAATTAAGGCAAGAGCTTCTTTTTCGAGTGTGCTGTAATTACATTCACTTCTGAACAAAGCTCGTGAAATAAAGGCTATTGGCCTAAGACTGCCGTGAATTCTATGACATAGAACTCCAGCTACCGCATTATTGCTAGCGTCTGTAGTTAAAACGATTGGTAAACTTGGGTTGAAGTGCACTAGAACTTGATCAGATGCTACTTCAGCTTTTATTGATTCATATGGCATTCCTGTGACCAACAAAACTTAGTGTTTTTACGGAGGAGCTCATATAGAGGAAACATTTTCTGGCTAAAATTATCTATGAATTTTGAGTAATAATTTGCCATTCCAATAAAAGCTCTTAACTCAGAGATATCTTTTGGAATTGGTGCCAACTCGATACTTGACGTGCGGTCATTGTTTTTGCTCAAGCCATCTTTGTCAATTGAAAATCCTAAATAACTTATCTTGTTCTTAAAAAACTCACATTTACTTGAATTTAGCTTAAGACCGGCTGAGCAAAGTTTCTTCAGAACTAACCTTAAAGTTTCAATATGCTGTGACATGTCTCTACCAGTTATGGTTATGTCATCTTGATATACTACTACGTTTTTAATTCCACCCAATAAATTCTCCATTACTCTTTGAAATATAGCTGCTGCTGTTTTGATACCATAAGGTAATCTTTTCACTTTTAGTAAACCTATGTGTGTACTCCAGGTACATAAAAGTTGCGATTCTTCATCCAGTAGTAACTGGTTATACGCATTTGAAAGATCAAGTTTACTAAACAACTGTCCTCCTTGTAAAGAAGCAAAAATTTCATCTATTCTGGGCAATGGATGAACGAAATTTTCTAAATGTTTGTTAAGTGTGACTTTATAGTCACCACATATTCTTAAATCACCGTTTGGCTTCAAAATTGGAACCAAAGGTGTACCCCATTCTGAATTCTCTACTAGTTCAAGCACACCATCCTGAATCAGTTTCCGTAACTTATTTTCTAACGTACTTTTCCATGCAAACGGTAATGGCCTTGGCTTAAAAAAAATCGGTTTGGAATTCTCACAAACTTTCAACGAAATTTTGTTCCCTTTGTACTCTCCTAGTCGTTCTTGGAACACTTCTGAAAACTCATTTTTTATTTGATTTATAAGAGTTGATAAGTTTTCTTGAGTATTAATTGAGCTCACTTGAACCAATTCAAAGTTAAATTCTCTTAAAAAGGACCGTCCAAGCAATGGTGGACTCTTTGTGTTAGTAACAACTACTTCTATTTTTTTATCTGTACCTCGATATGATATTATTGCATCGTACTCACCCAAAAGTTGGATTTTTTTGCCACTATAATCGATGTACGGAATTCGACATGGTCTTAAGGACTTTTTGTTATGACTTTTTTCATAAAATGAAATTGGAACCAGCGTACACGGAGCTCCTGTGTCACAAGCAACTTTTATAGGCATGCCGTCAAACATAACCTCCAAGAAATAGATGCCCGCAGAAGAATTTGAAACCACGCTGTAAATAGAAAGATCAAAAAAATCGTTATTCATATCTTTATAAGAATTGCTATCAGAATCTGATACGTAGTTTACAGTTTTGAATTGTTCTTTTGATTGGCACACTGGTGCTAGATGCCCGATTTTTCCACACGAATTACACTTGCTCGATTTGTATTTGCAAGTATGAGATTCATGGTTGCGCCAACCACAATGCGTACAACTTCTTTTCTGCCTTTGCCTGCTTCCACCTGCTCCACCGCTACCTGCTCCACCGCTACCTGCTCCACTTCTGCTGTTGCCTGCATTTTTAGAATTAACGCCGCCGCCGCATAGATGATTGTTTGAACGATTGCTTTGGGAATTGTTCTTTGGCCACGTGCGTTTTTTTGTAATGAGGTTAACAGATTCTTCACTGTGAGTTTTTCCTATCATCTTAGTCTCCATAATCATCGCCTTTCTTAATGCATCTGCGACTGTTAACTTCTCGTCTTCTTCACACAGCTTTTCGAATATTTTATCTGGTAAGCTCATAACGAATTGATTCAGCACAAATTCTTCTAAATGTTCACCGAATTTGCAATTCAGTGCCAGGCTTTTTACTCTGGCAAACCACTCAGCCACTGTTTCACCTTCTTTTTTTATCGAAGAAAAGAAATTCTTTCGTTCGCGGAAAACTATTGTTGGTGGGTCATAATGTGTGCTTAGTATTGCACACAAGCTTTTATATGTTTTGCTGATCGGTGAATCTGGGCTACACAAACTGTGTAGAATAGTATAGGGAGCTGCACCCACTGATTTTAGCAAAATTGCCTTTTTTTGGTTGTCCTCAGTGCAATTAATTTCGCAATAGTAGATGTCCAGCTTCTCTCTCCAAATCGAAAAAGTTTCGTTGCTTGGGGAAAATTCGGGAATATTTGCTGTTTGGAACAACGTGATCGCCGTGCTCGTATTTGTTTCCGACCCAGCTGGCATTTTTACGAAAGATAATGATAATGACTCTTTAATTGTTTAAAATGATATATCGTACGTATATACGTATTTTAGATTTTTTTTCTTTGGAATCCTCGTCGCCAATTGTGGTGTATCGCAAGACGAAATGTGAAGGATGAAAAACACGTTTTTTCCCTTTGATGGCTGAATGACAAGTGGTCTTTTATTCATGTGTCAAATTACATTTTCTCTCCACTAACTCTACAATGACAATTCAGTGATGCCACTGTTACAATACTTTACAATGACAATTCAGTGATGCCACTGTTACAATACTCTACAATTTTATAATAGATATATTGATCCTTGTTTTAAGTAACATACTAGCAAACCCGGCGAACTCCGTTTCGTCGCCAGATGGCTTCGTTTTTGTAACATTAAACTCATTGTAACTATAAACCTCACGGAGCCAGAGACATTTCCAACGAATGCAAAACCGTGGAAATCGGTTCTGGAGTTATAGCGTCAGGAAGGAAAACCCGTCTTATTTTTATATTATAGATAGATATAACTCCCACAAACAAATAGTATAAGTACACCCTTGATTGTTTGAAATCGGATCAAAAAGCAGATCAAACCAGTTAACAGAGCAGATCAGAGCAGTTCAAAATTTAGATTTTAAACGACTTCAAAACCTTAAGCAACCAAAGGCAATAGTGACGTTTCTATAAAGAATTGTCTTGACGAATCATACGAACTACATACACAATGTATTCAATTTGAAGTCGAGAAATTAGAGAAACACTTTTTTTTTTTTTTTTGTAAATGCCATTGACAGCTAAAACTGAAATTATTACTAGAGACGAATCCGATATAAATCTTCGAGCAAATCCATCTGAACCTTAGTAACACATTGACAAGATAGCAGACAATAATGTCCAACATAAATATAAAGTTCATTTTCGATGAGATCCTGGATTTTATGAAAGCACATCAACATGAGCTGCTGGAGGAACATCATGAATATCTGACAGGATGCTTATCCTTCTTGAAGATGTATAGAAACGTATCCTCTACCACATCGAAACATGGATGTCATTTTGTTAACTGCCCTTTTTCAAAGAATTTATGCCAAGACGGACCTGATACTTGTGCATGTTATTTGATTGAAAATAGAATGCTCAAAGTAAAGAAGTTAATGTTGTTGTACGAAAGATTAAAATAAATAGATTAAAAATAAAATAATCTTTGAAATCCCGCTTGCCGTCAAAATACAACTGCCCAAGCGCTTCTCTCTTGACCATTAACTTAGTCATTATTTGATATGGGTATCTGTGCATCTGAAAATGAGAATTATCGATATCTTCTCACTCTAATACATACATTTTCCAAGTTTACATAGACAGTTTCTATTTAAAACAAAACGGGGACCCCGGAAAGCCTTTTAGAGCTATTGTAAATCTTTTCTCAGAGTCAACGTTACGGTTACAGAAAACAACAATTGATGCCTTAAATGAACTGAATGTTGAATAATGATTTATTTTATGGAATTTCGTCAAAATATAAAACGTCTTACTGAAAAACTCTTTTTTTCCATCTTCGGTTTGCATGTTTTTTGGGATGTCGTGAGGATTTTTATAAAAATCATTTTCATAGGCTCTCTAACAGATGACACTGTCTTATTTCCTAAAGGAATCGCCCACGCAAATTTTGAAAATGCATAGATAAACGTCATTAAACCGTAGTATGAGATGATTTCAACAATGTCAGTTGTCATAAATCATTTATGGCTTTGATAGCAACCATTCGCCGATTGAAAAACTTTCGTGCCGAGCTGTGAAGTTCTTAAACAAAAACTTTTTGTGTGTGTTGTTTTTATATAATTGTATTTATTTCAATCTTTTATATAAACTCATAATCTTTTTAACTCTGCTTACATGATCATCAATCATAATACACGCACAAGTATCTGGTTCCATTTGACATGCATTTGAAGACCAAAGACAGTTTGTAAAATGACATCCGTAAATCGAAATATCATTGTCAACGTCCTTAAAATTACTTAAGAAAGAAATATTTCCAAGAAACTCTTCATAATGCTCCTCAAGCATATCATGTTGATATTGACTTAAAAAACTGGACATTCTACTTAAAATAAGACACATATTGATATTAGACATCATTGTAGTACAGCAGGGGCGAACGCAGGGTTTCAACCCCCAAACCCCCCCCCCCCGAAATTTGTGAAATAAAAAAATAACCACTAGTTTTTTAAAACAAAAACCAAAATATAAAACATGGAAACATAAAATTCATCTGAAAATTTCATTCTGTCAACGAAAAAATCCCTCCAAATGCGGAAGCCATTTCTTTTCTATCGATAAGTAAATTTTCAGGTATTTCACACGTTTTGGAATGACTTTTTGGTTTGTTGATGTGGAGGTAGTATTGGGTCGTATACAACGGGACCTGTGATAGAAATATATGAAAATTCACTTTCCTACTTACTTGCAAACACATCGCATTTGTCGCTTCAAAACTAAAGGCAGTTGCGATCGAAACACATCGTATCGGTCACTCCAAAGCTAACGGCAGTCGCTACCGAAATCTACGAAAATTAAAATTTTCATCACCCATACTAAAAGCCACCCGCTCTGGCTCTGTATAAGAATGCGATCGACAACGGCAACTAGGAAAGGGTATACTTATGTATGAATAAGCATATGCATACCCATGAACATTGCTTGAGTATGCCAAACGATAAACTGCCCAACAACTTTATAAACACCTTAAATGTTTGTGATTCGTTCCTATATAAAACAGTTCATTGTTTTATGCAGATCGGTGCACCACTTCCGGTATCCGTGGCTTCAAGCAAGCGATCTTTTTCATGTCTGCGCAGATTAAAAACTTATCTGCGAGGAAGAACCAGCGAGGAGCGACTGAACGGTTTGATGTTGCTGAACATCTATAGGAGTATTGAGGTTGATTATGAGGACGTTATAAATATAATGGCAAAAGTTCCAAAGCGCATTGATTTTATTTTATAAAATACTGGCTGTGCCCGCGACTTCCTCCGCGTGGAATAGTGGCTTTCGGCAGCATTTTTAATTTTTCAGTAACTTATTGTTATATTATTTTACTTAAGTACATACATTTTTGCACACGATGTTCTTACTTTTTTCATCTTTTGCCAAATAAAATTGTTTTGCCGTAAGTACTTCCGTTCCCATGGCAATATGGAACAAAGAAAACAAATACAGACAGATTTAATTTTGAAATATTAGGAACGACTGTGGGAATATGGTGATCGTTCTCATAGGAATATGGGAATGAGTTAAAGTTTATGTTACTCGCTCGGGGATATTGTAGCATTCTAACGGTGGAAGAATTTTTGAAATCGGTGCAGTAGTTTCTAAGTTCTCGATTACGTTCCCGTTCCCGTAGGAATTGGGATAAAACTTTAGATTGAAAAGACTTTATCTATGTCTTTTCTCATGTCTTAGACTACCTCTGTACAAAATTTCTTTTGAATTGGTTCAGTTGTTTGGGCGGGAGATGGTAACATAGAAAGACGAACAAACAGAACTACTTTTGCATTTATAGTATAAGTTAGGATTGTTCCTAGCAAATCAATACAGAGTATAAAAAAAGCATACAAATATTAAGAACAATTGTTCGTGAATATTTAATATATTTTTTCAAAACCCCCCCCCCCCCCACGAAAAATTTTTCTGCGTTCGCCCCTGTAGTACAGTTTTGATTTGGAAATAAGAACTGAATTCGAGAACGATGTTTGGCTACGTTTTATATGTAAATATTTAGATTTAGTATTGGACGACATCATCATATTGATAGTTTTTATTTGTGCCACATACACAAGAATTCCGTAACATTTAATACGAGACAACGCTAATTTTATAATTGCTTTCAAACAAGATGATATGAATCTTAAACACATTTACAATGATCATGTTAATTCTGATATGACATATCAAATGTTTCAAAAATTATGTAAGGAATGTTGGAAAACTAGATACGGATTTTTGGTTATTGACAAGGACAGCCCTTGTAACAGTGGTGGCTACAGGAAAGGTTTTGATTACTTCCTGAAACTATAGAAAATCTTATAACTACAGCTGCGTACAGCATTCGTATTGCATTGTTCTATGAGAGTGGTTCATAACAGTGTACAGCATTCAGCTCACATTCAAAAGCAGATCAGAGCAGTTAAGAGAGCAGATCAGAGCAGTTCAAAAGCAGATCAGCCCAGTTAACAGAGCAGATCAGAGCAGTTCAAAATTTAGATTTTAAACGACTTCAAAACCTTAAGCAACCAAAGGCAATAGTGACGTTTCTATAAAGAATTGTCTTGACGAATCATACGAACTACATACACAATGTATTCAATTTGAAGTCGAGAAATTAGAGAAACACTTTTTTTTTTTTTTTTTTTAAATGCCATTGACAGCTAAAACTGAAATTATTACTAGAGACGAATCCGATATAAATCTTCGAGCAAATCCATCTGAACCTTAGTAACACATTGACAAGATAGCAGACAATAATGTCCAACATAAATATAAAGTTCATTTTCGATGAGATCCTGGATTTTATGAAAGCACATCAACATGAGCTGCTGGAGGAACATCATGAATATCTGACAGGATGCTTATCCTTCTTGAAGATGTATAGAAACGTATCCTCTACCACATCGAAACATAGATGTCATTTTGTTAACTGCCCTTGCTCAAAGAATTTATGCCAAGACGGACATGATACTTGTGCATGTTATTTGATTGAAAATAGAATGCTCAAAGTAAAGAAGTTAATGTTGTTGTACGAAAGATTAAAATAAATAGATTAAAAATAAAATAATCTTTGAAATCCCGCTTGCCGTCAAAATACAACTGCCCAAGCGCTTCTCTCTTGACCATTAACTTAGTCATTATTTGATATGGGTATCTGTGCATCTGAAAATGAGAATTATCGATATCTTCTCACTGTAATACATACATTTTCCAAGTTTACATAGACAGTTTCTATTTAAAACAAAACGGGGACCCCTCTCGTTGTAGCTTTAGAAATTTACTAAATGAGGGTCACGATCCAAAGAACTTAAAACAATTCATGGAAAAAAGAATTTCTTTTTTGCAAGACACATTTTCAGGTTATGGAAAAATATCACATATCACACGAATCACTATGCAACATTTAAAGCTCTAAAAACATAAATTGTCGAACGATTCAGGATGAGAGCAAAATAAAAAAATGATTTTAATTTTTTCAGTTTATTTTATTTATCGAAAGAAATTTCTGCTTCCTCTTTTGCTTCGGCTTTTGATTAAATATGATTTGGTCCAAAATTTCAATTGTTTGTTGTTGTTGCGGCTGCTGCTTTTGCTGAGGCTGTTGATGTTGCTGGGACTGTTGCTGATATTGTTGCTGTTCTTGTTGGTCATGCTGATGATGTTGTTGTGGCTCTTGCTCTTGCTCCTTTAAATGGAAGTCGACTTCCACAGACATCTCGCCATAAGACCCCACTACCTCCAAGCAGCAGCGGTCAAGATCGTTTATGTCGCTGTCGTCTAGCTGTCTATTGCATCTTTTGGGGAGGAATACCTAAAAAGAAAAAAAAAATGGCATATGATTTAATTCTTTACTTTTACTTTACCTTATACTCCTTCAACTTCAACATTATCTGCTCCCCGTATTTTGTGTTAATCTTCTTCGCCTTTAGGATCGGGTACTTTTCCCGATGGATAAGCTTCGACAAGCTCAATATTGGCTTAGAACCAAACCCAGACGGCGATGATTTTACTGTTTTTTTAATTTTGTTAATGAACGACATTTTTGTAAATTTTTGGAAGATCGTATGATTTTTCAAAGTGAAACTGAATACAAAACTCAGAGAACATTTGCTTTTATAGTATAGACTCTGGGGGGGGGGGGGGGGGGGGGGGGGGGGGGGGATGCAACAATATATTGGTTGTTGGTACTTGGTATAAAGAAAAGAGACAAAATGACATTCATGAATTGAAAACAAATATCTCATAGCTTATATATTAGTTCTGACTACCTCAACCGGTAACGACGGTAACTGGCAATTCTAACAACTTTCCTTGTTAAAGGTCAAATGATCACAAAAAAAATTTGCGACGGCTATGAGGATGGATTGTTTTGAACCTTTGAACAAACCTTTGGATTATTGTTTTGCTGCTGGTGATGTGGATACAAATATGCTCGTGACACAGACTCCATCGACGTCTTCTTTAACTCCACTTCATCAGCCAATGAAAGACATAGGTACCACAAATACAGCAACAACAACCTCAACTAGCGACCACTGATCATGTCTACTAATATGCATATTACGAGCCAGGTGCTGTCAAATTTCATACAAACATTCCTAACAAGGACAGGCTTTTACCAATACTGCCAACTCCTTCTTCATCAGAGAGTGTATGGAGGAATTCCATTCCAACTCTGCAGCAACAACATCAACAACAACAACCTCAGCGAGTGATCATCGATCATGCCTACTCATATGCATACTACGAGGTAGGTGATGTCAAATGCTGTACAAAAATTCCTTACTACAAGGACAGGCTTTTGCCAATACTGCCAGTTCCTGGTCCATCAAAGAGTTTACCGAGGAATTCCTTTCCACCTCGGTCAGCAAAGAGCTTCCGCTCGAAAACACTTTATGCAGTTGATTCATCTGAAGATCGAAATGAATACATCACCAGATATGGCCCCACTGAAAATCATTACGAAGAAGTCGATGAACAAAAAACTCGCAAAGTCTTATCACACAATCTAATAGGTTCAGTTAATACTGATGCTGTCGAAGAAGAGCGACGACGTGTCCAGGATAACCATTTTCGAGTACTTGACGAATTAAACTTGTCATTAGAAGCACTGATCATGCCATTAATATCACCCTGGTCAAGAGAAATGAGGCAACAAAATATGGTAGAAAACTAAAAAGAAACTACTGTTATGACAATAGCTGAAACCGAATAATTAAAAAGGCTAAAGAAAATTTGTGTTAAGTTTTTTATTTCAAAAAGTTTTTAATGGGATAATATGTGAGCCTCCTGTGGTATTTGTGGTATGTCGTCTTTGAATCCAAGCTCAATAGCTCGGATATTTAAAGCTAAAATAATATGCGCGATGGTCTGCGCACTCCCCAATGTACCAGTCCGTTTTCCGTCCTGGATTTCAAAGCGCAAAGCTTCCTGCAACTCCTTAAGCTCCCAGCACGCGGCAGAGAACTCCTCCATGTATATTGAAAAAATATTAAATATATTCTGCATGTTGCTGGCTCTTTTGTATGATTGTTCAAAAATAATCTGAACAGAAAACTCAGAGAACATTTGCTTTTATAGGTAGTAGAAACTCTAGGGGGATGCAATATATTGGTTATTGCACCAATAACTGATTTATAAAAGAAAAAAGAGACAACATCACATTCAAGAATTGAAAACAAATTATTCCATAGCTTATCAATAAGTTCTAACTACCTCAACCCTCTATCAATATTCACAATGCATTTTTGCATTGTTGGTATAATTTACACTCCCGGTATAAAAATTGTTTTAAAATTAATAAAAACCATCCACAACCACCAATACCGGATGTGACAAATCAATCCCAAACCTTCAAATCTTGCCAGCAAAATTAAAAATTCAGAACAAAACATGGGTCGTATCCTTACTTTACAGTATAGCTATGCACAATCAATTTTCGGATGTGACGAAATGCATTAAGTACAAGATATGTTTCAAAACAAAACAAATATCGGACGAGGCCAAATTCTCTATTTTACATAAAAAAAAAGCCCAACCACCACCAACTGTCAATGAAATCTATAGTACAAAAGGAAACCTATTCATTTATTTCATTTCGTCTTCTGCACATATAGTTTCTAACCTTCACATTCTGTCTGTCATATCAATGCATCGATATTCACAAAAAAGCAGAAAAACAATGTACGATTGCATTTTCATCATCTCATCATCATCATCTTTCCTTACAATGTGTATTACTTTATTACGACTTGCTCATACACAATCTATGCCCAACCATATATCGAACGTGATAAAATTCTCTATCGTCAAGTATTAACAAATTACCAAAATCTCTCATCCTCGTTCTAAGATCTATCAACGGATCGTATGTATTGTTCAAAATACACACAGCTTCAATTTTTTTCTTAACCAATTGTCCACGTGCCTCTAGACGCTTTTATTATCCTTTGTTCAACGCCGACAACCTTATAATAATTCCTTTCAAGAAAAAACCATCCTTACTCTTTGGCATAGAGTAAAACATACCAAAGACCAATCATGCTAAGGTGTAAAATGTACACACAAATATCGAATGAGACCAAATTGCAAGAAAAAAAATCCAACCATAACCAACCGCCAGTGAAATCTAATACAAAAAAAAAACCTACATATTCGTTTGTTTCACTTCGTTTTGTGCACATAAAATATCTCAGTTTCAAATTCTAGCTGTCATATCAATCCATCGATATTCACAAAAAAAAAAGTCAACGTGCCTCTATTTTGCTATCATCATCTTTCCTCACAATGAGTATTGGTTTATTTTACCTTCCTGTGCTACACAGATACTCGATTTTAACATTGATCATGGAGTTTGTCGCTAAGCGATCGCTATTCGAACATGGGTCACATCTCACATCCTTACCCTACGGTATAGAGTAAAACAACCACATGACAACGACCTTTCATGCTAAGCTGTAAAACGACTTGCTCATACACAATCTATGCCCAACCAAATATCGGACGTGACCAAATTCTCTAGCGTACAGCCAAAACCAAAAAAAAAAACATTCCTATTACCCTCACCTACCGGCAAACAAATTCCAAACTTATAAAAAAAAAAAATCAACCACTTCCGAGCGCCAGCGAAATCTAAAACAAAAAACCATAAAAAATACTCAATAGAAACCATCTTCCCCTTTATTGTCTCTATTTTCTTATCTCATATCACAATCTCAGTCCTACCTAATCCTATATCTATCAACAAACTACCAAAATTTCACACCCCCGTTCTAAGATCTATCAACAGATCGTGTCTATTCTTGATTCTTCGCACACACACAACATTACTTTTCATTTTTTCTTTACTCTCATCCCATCGTAAGGATCTTCAACCTACGTGACTCTAAACGCTATTATCCCCCTTTGATCAGACCGACGGCACCCTTTTGGCTCGCTCAGAAAATTCCCAGGCCCAAGTGCCCCTATTCCTACTAAAGCGGATTGCAAGCATTGTAGGCGGCAAGAAGACAAAGAAATTATTACCGCTCAGCGACTAAGAGCTGACCCCATATGCGGATGGAGCAATGAGAAAGTGAGTACTACTCAGCAGGAGGATTCAGATATCGAACCCATTCTCGCATGGATCGCCTTTTGAGAGGATTGCAGTAGATGTGAGCATGAGTTTTCTCATAAACATTGTGTTTCATTATGATACCTACAACGGTGCCTTGCAGCTGCATTTGCTTGATTTGCTGTGTTTCGGAAAAAAAATATAAAGTAATTAAAAAGGAAAATAGTGAAAATCAAACTATGAAAATCAAACAGTGAAATAGTGAGCATTCCAGCAACAGGATTCAATGATGGAAATATAGCGGAGACACGGCAAATTTTTGATTCCTGGGGCCTGAGTAGGTCGCGTCGGCGTTGACGTTGCTGACGTTGTATGGTGTCACATCCATTGAAGTCTTAGAAAAAATGGAGATGGAGACGTTGACAAGCTTTTCAGCAACTTCAATAGATAGATAGATAGATAGATAGATAGATAGATAATTCTTTATTTACAAATTAAGAAAGTTACATTATAAATTTGAATAAAGAAGTACAAGCATGGCGTGAAAGCCGTCTGCCGGCAACTTCAATAGTTGCGGGTACTTTAGAGAACGCATAAAATATCAAGGTGAAAATGGCAGTGAGTTTGCCTTATACCTTCTCGCTCGTTCAGCAGTCTTTGTCCCTTGCTGAGAAGGATCTGTAGCGTAACCATTGAAAATCACCATCACATTGGTGCCATAGTGACGCTGAACGTACTTGACGTAATCATGGTAAATCCCTTCAAAGGTGGAGCTTCTGTTCCATACAACCTTGTGCAGAAGGTACCCACCGTCAATAACGACCATGGAACGGTGGGATTTTCGATGGTTACGCTACAGATCCTTCTCAGCAAGGGACAAAGACTGCTGAACGAGCGAGAAGGTATAAGGCAAACTCATCGGAAGACGTTGTGTTTGACAAAACAACTGTCAACACCACACCTCAGGATAAGTTCCTGGCCAATGAGGGGAACAAGGACCGATTCATGAAGCTGCTCTCGAGTGCAATGCAAGCGTCAAGCATAGCCACAGACCAAGCTTCCGAAGATGCTGACAGGTTGATAGTTGCCACAGCTAAATGCCTCTCCCCCACATACGACGCCGTCATCATTGTCGGGGAAGACATTGACCTTCTCGTTCTGCTGACTGGCACAACACCTGCGGTGAACAATGTCTACCTAAAAAAACCAGCACGAGGGAAACATCCAGACGCAATATACTCCTCCACCTCCTACAAATACAACTCCAAAGGCTGCATCTTGCTCCTGTACGCAATATCGGGCTGTGACACCACTTCAAACATTTTTGGGTTTGGAAAGAATAAACTCTGCCAACTTTTTAGGAATGACCCATCATTGCTGGAGCAGGCGGAGAAGTTTAGTGACCCTGCTGCAAGTTGCCAAGAAATTTCAGCAGCAGGGGAGAAAATCTTGGTATCCCTGTATGGTGGAAGTAGAGAACAGTCGTTAAACTCCCTCCGCTATTGCAAATTGAAAACAAGTACCACCAAGCTCAATCTGGCAAAACTACCTCCGACCACTGACGCAGCACATTTCCACTTCCTGAGGACATACCACCAGGTCATGGAGTGGATGGGGATTGTCAAAGACCCTATCGAGTGGGGCTGGAGTAGAAAAGCTGGAAGACTGGAGCCTATCAGGATGAGTAGAGACGCGGCTCCCCCAAACCTGCTCAAGACTATTTCATGCAGATGTAAAACTGGCTGTATGGCGATGTGTGGCTGTAGAAAGGCAGGACTTAATTGTTCCACCCTTTGCAAATTCTGTGCTGGCCAAGAATGTGACAACAGGAATGAAGTCATCGTCGACGAGGAAGACGACGCCGATCAAGTAATTTCACTATGTTACGAAAATGAAGACCCCGACTTCATGAACTCACCACCTACAAAACGAGCGAAGCGCTTATAAAAAATTTTTTTTCAGTACTTAGTTCAATTACTAATGATTATTGTATGATAATTACTGCCTTTTGTTCTCACTATGTTTAAATAAATGAATATTCAAAAAATGTATCTGCTGTGTTGGTGGCTTATTTGAAATTGAACATCCGCTATCACCAGTTAAGTGAAATAGTGAAATATTCAAGTGAAATAGTACCTTTCTGATGATCATTGCGCTATAACATGTAAGAAACCCAAATAGGATTGGTATAAACTACAAATTCAAGCCACCACTGGAAAATAATAAGTGATTTTTTAAAAATACACTATGGAGTAACAATTGCTAAAACAAAACAAAAAACGCAATATGCCGTTGTTTTCATTTTAATGCTTACTGCCCCCTCCGTAAGGTTGGTTAAAACAAGTATACATCCATTTTGTAGGTAATTAAATTCCCTACAATTTTTATTCTTATACTTGTTTTTCTCACAGCGTTCTAAAGTTAGAAGTTTGAAAAAATTTCTGTAAAATGCGTATTTTTAATCTTTTTTAAAATATCATATCTCGTGAACTATCTGCCCTATAAACAAAATTTAACACGTATTATAGGGAATTTCATTCTCTACAACATTGAATAGAACTGTCTTGTAGCTAAAATTCACCGAAACAAAGATATAAGTGAAAATCTAAAAAAAGTTCCGATTTTTTTCGGTTTTTTCAAAATGGCGGCGGGCGCGGAGGGGGGGGAATTGTGCATTTTTCATTTTAAACACTTAACAACCATCCTAGACAACATATAAAAAATTTAGAACTACCGGACCTTTTGTAAGGTATCAGCTCTTTATTCACTGGGTTAATTTATATTTCATTCCACGAAATAATTTTACGTGATCCGCGTACAAGCATCCAGACAGCTAATATTTCTAAGATATTAAAATGCTTTAGATTTTTTTTTAGATTAAAATTATATTTAGATTTATTGTTTGCTTTCTTGTTTTAAATACAGATTTAAGTTTGCCTGATTGACACAAAATTAATCATTTAATAACAAGTTTGTTTTATAGGACCCATACACTACTCAGGCCTGCATGCGCAGTCAAGTGATTGCGCATGCAGATTGAAGGTGTATGGTGTTGACTGAGTAATTGTGCATGCGGATTGAGCAATATCAGAAAATTCTGATATTTTCTTGTTTGCACAATCATGCATGTGTGGTGTGTGGGCAAAATTGCTCAGCCAAATGATAAAATTCGAATGAAGACAAGAGCAACAGCGTAGTTTTAGCATGACATCTTTACAACTTGTCTATGAAGATTGCGTAGTTTGGATAAGTAGTGTAGTCTGTAGGGCGAAAGCGATATTGCGCAATCTTCTGATTGCGCATGCAGGCATGAGTAGTGTATGGGCCCTATTAATAGTACATACATTATATTCAATTCTTGAATTTAAAAATATTTAAAGTTGAAAGCTTTCAGTAATAATTTTACTACGGTAGTTGATAGCTGTTTTATAGAATTAAAAAAGTGGTTTAATCTCACCTTCGCAGTTTAATTAGTCTATAACTTCTTCTTTAGATTTTGTGTCAGTTCCTAGAAAACATCTTATTTATTTAAGGATGGGGCATCTTCCGATGAAATGTATAACATCTTCTCTCTCAGATTAATTGCGAATACTACAATAAATTGGTGATACCCGTGGCGTGATGGTTAGCATGTCCACCTGCTAATCCAGAGGTTCGAGGTTCGAATCCCAGCAGAGGCAAAAATGTTTTTCCACGGGTATCGCCTTTCGCGAGGAATTGGCAAGTCTTCCGTTAGTAAATTCATTGCCATGAAAAGCGCTTTCTCAATTAGCTGTTTGGAACCGGCAGAAAATTGTAGGTCCCCTCCATTCCCTCACAATGCATGGTTGTGAGAAATGCGCTAGGCCCAGGGGCTCCTCGCTCTATTGCGCCACCCTATTTATATATTTACAATAAATTGGTAGATCGGGACGATGTGGGATATAATTAAAGCGTATTAGTTCGCCTCTTATTTTAAAAACGGCCGAAAATAGTTCCTTGCTGTTGTCATTGCGGAAATAATTTTTTTCACACAGATTGTGATTTAAAATGCTGTATGTAGCTCGGTGTATCGACGACGAAGCCATATTTAAGTGATCCGCTCTGTATTGATCATCTAGTTTGGGAATAAGATTGACAAGCACATCCTTACGGTATCTTTCGTTTCCAAAAGCCAAATCGCCTTCTAATCCGCAGTACGTTGCTAGCTCTTCGAGTTTCTTATACCAGAGCGTATTCCTTTAAACTACCATCTTCGCAATTATTTTGGGAAGTCTATCGTCCGGCATATCTAAAACTTTCACTACATAATCTACATGCAACTTTAATGAAAATATGAAGCGGTGACAGTCCTGTTTCAATATGGATCATATAGTTTGATGTAGTGCTAGTAAGCTAAAGAAACGTTTTATGTAGTATGTTGTATGTAAGGAGTTTCTCTACTGTTTCATACTTGCAATATCCCTACGATTGCGCTGCGCACATCATAACAGATTCTGCTACAGCTTGGAAAACCTTGTATTTTACGCTGTGGTTAATCAATTGATTTGAAAAACATTTTTCCATGTAGCCGATATTGCACTTTTCGCTTTTATCAGTCTTTGCTTTACATAGATGAGGTTCCATGCTAAGATTACTAGCTATTGTTACCCCGAGATATTTATATGTTTTCACAACTTCAATGGACTATTCGTTGAGATGCCATTTTTCATTTCTGCACTCTCTACCAGCTCCCTTCTTAAAAATCATAATTTTAGATTTTGTAATGTTAACCGTAAGATTCCAAAATCGGCAGTACAAATCAAGAGGGTTAATCATTAATTGTAAGGACTCTGGTAAATAGGCAAATAGAACCAAATCGTCTGCAAATAAAAGTGCTTTTATTAAATGTCTATAGTCATCTCTATTCCTCCAGGCAAAAAGTCGATGAGGTCATCGATGTACAAAGCAAAGAGATATGGGCTTAGTGTACATCCCTATCTTACTCCCATATTTGTTTCAAACCATTTTGATGCTTCGGTCCCGCCCCACACACTCGATTGGTTATGGTTCGATAACTCTCCCAAACTTTTGGCTCATTCCAGCGTTATTTAGTTTGAATATTAAAGCTTTTCGATCGACATTATCGAAGGCTGCCTTAAAATCAACGAAAAAGGCGAATAATCTATTTTTTTGTTCGAGGAATGTTCCAGCAATGTTTTGCAGTACGAAGATGTTGTCTACAGTTGAATATCCATTCCGAAAACCTGCTTGAAATTCTTTGATCATATTGTTGTTTTGGTGCCGTGAAATAAGGTAGATTGCAGTGGCGTAGATAGGAAATATCAATTATTAAATAGGTTATATGTTAATAATTGTACATAAGTAAAAGACATTGATAGTGTAAAATAGTTGTAATGTCCGATGGACTTGGCATGCGATATGCATTTTTGGGGCCATTAGAGACAGCTCATTTAAATGCCGAAGGAATGTCTAATTACTTTGAACGTTACTCGGCAACAATGTTTGCAGTAAGCGAAACCATGGGCCCAATACCAAAAATGGGGGGAGAAACTGGCGCTGAAATTGCAAAACAACTAGAAGCTTCTAAGTGCGGAAATAGAACGCGAATCGTGCTAGAGCAAATTTGTTAAAAAAGAACATTCGAAAATATCAATAAACTATAGTTAGTTAGTTAATTTACTTTTTTATTATTTCAATTTGTTTCAACAATATTTACAATGTAAATAAAATAAAAATAAAAATAAAAGTATATGGTTTGGCCTAAGGCCGTCTACCAGATTGACAATAAGTTTTTAATTTTCTATATTAAGGTTTAATTTTTAATTCATGATTCAGTTATTACACTACTATATAAGTTTGTGTTTCTTAAAAATCTTCATTTATTATTTTGCCACGATATCGAAGTGCGTTGACTGCATAATTATACAACAGATCCCAGCCTTGTTCTCCATTTAAGATTTTGACTACTTTGCCTTCGTCTATGAATTTTGCTCCCAACCACCTTAGTCGGATTTCTTTGAAAATTGGACAAATAGTTGTAATGTCCGATGGACTTGGCATGCGATATGCATTTTTGGGGCCATTAGAGACAGCTCATTTAAATGCCGAAGGAATGTCTAATTACTTTGAACGTTACTCGGCAACAATGTTTGCAGTAAGCGAAACCATGGGCCCAATACCAAAAATGGGGGGAGAAACTGGCGCTGAAATTGCAAAACAACTAGAAGCTATGGTGCCACAGGATAAATTGGCTGAAAGACGTCTCTATCGTGACAATTGTCTTAACTAGTTGAGTATCCTTAAAAATGAGGTAGCAAAGGAAAATAAATGTTCAAAATTGTTCTCTTCGGAAATTCGTATTTTATTTACAAAAAATCACAATCATATACATATATCACAATCGGACTTTGCTCGGTAGTCTTGGGTTAGTATTTTGTTTTACTAGTTTAAAATAAAAAAATCTAGAAGTTGGACGGAGTGGAAGGGTATGTGACATAAAGTTGGACGACAAACTTGATAAGTGTGAACGTAAACTACATCAGACCATCCAACTTCCATCAAACGAAGTCTGTCCAATTAATTGTACAGTGTGAACAGGGCTTTACTTGTTGAATAGGAATTGATTATTATTGATGTTTTTAACATTGAAAGTTAATTTGTGATTTTTTTTTGTAGAAGTTTTAACGCAATTCACACACGGCCTAAATTGCCAAGCAAAAACAAGTAAACAATAATCAGAGTTAAGTCCTGCGCAAACCAGCGCGATTTGTGCGTACGATGCGATTGCGTTAAGTCAAACCTCCATAAGATTACATGTATTTCATTTTGACAGAAATCGCATCGCACGACGTTATCGCACTGGTTTGCGCAGGCAATAACAGAGCTTCTTGGTTTTCTTTCTTGTTCTTTATTCCTCTAAGGTGTAGGACTGTAGGTCTCACGATGCGACTTTTTTTCGAGCAGTAACTCCTCATCAAGCTAGTGGCGGCGCTACTTCGGTTAGAGAGAATTTTTATTTTGCTGTTATGATTGAACATGAACGTTGACTTATGATAGGCCAGTTCCACAAACAGAGAGTTCTGAGCCCTTTGAGATCTTTTTAATGCAATATAAAATCTCAGCTAAGCTTTTATTTTTTTGACGGAGATTTCTGAGACGAAAAAATGTATGCACCGTTTTTCTCTCAGCAAGTTTGGCATTTATGTGTCATAATTTTCGTTGTACATTCTGATGATGATGAGACACAGTTGAAAAAATATAAGCCCTAAAAAGCTGAGAATTATTTTCTTTGTGGAACTGGCGCAATAGATCAATGTGATTGAAGCATTGCATTGACTTATTATACATGGACTGCTAGTTGCATTAATTCTCCATACAAAAGTTGGATAACAATTGGGGTTTTTCTTTTTTAGTTCAGAACAGTGAACTGAACTGAGAACGAACAGCGTGAACGTGTTCTGAACTGAGCTATGTGAAGTTGGCAGCGCTCAGACTTTTGTTCTAGATGCCCCGTCATTTTATATCGAGCACGTAGAGTGCGCTCGCGAGCTCGCGTTGTTCTGAATAAAAAAAGAAAAGCATTTTGAGCCTTCAGGTGTTGCCGAATTGAAAAAGAAATACTCTTACGTTTTTGACGTTTCACTTTTCTGTTCGGAACTAAAAAAGAAAAACCCCTAATGGTTGCACTTATTTTTGGTTACACTAGCCCGCCATATCGTACTCTTAACTAAAACACTAACGACATCTGCTGTGATTTAGCTAGCGTGATTATTTAGCAGTGTCAAGAATGTTTCACTAGTTTTTCGCTGAAATGATGTTCGCTAGTATCGTTTAGAATAAGTGGAACCATCGTGAAGTTGGCTCCTAGCGGTTCATGTTTAATAAATCAATGATTTTAATAAAAAAGGAGCCCTACTAACACATTTCAACTGTTTTCTATAGTTCAATGTAGGCAAAAACACAAACATACATCTATTTAGATACTGATTTACGAAAAACAAATTTGTATCAATAAAACAAAATAAAATAAAAAAATAAATGAAGCGTTTGAATGATAATCGACTGAAATATTTTCGGGGGGGGGGGGGGGGGGGTTTATCCCCAAAAACCCCCCTACGCTACGCCACTGGTAGATTGTAATTAGGTCGAATCAGCCTAATTCGACACTATTTCTATCATAGCGGAAATAAGACCGATTTCATGTTTTCGACATTATTTTGTAAAAAGTGACCAAAATTTGTTGTTTAGTTTGCAAATCGGGCGTGGTAATAACATTAACCCTCCTTTACAAACTGGGGTCCATTTGGACCCTAGAGCATGTTTGAACACTCATGACTTTTTTGTTTTTCATTTTTGTTAAATGGGATTTTTACTCAGTGAACAAAAATCAATTTTTTATTCATTTCTTAAGCTAAAACGATTATCAGATGTTTACAGATTTTTCTGCGATTTTTTTTGTGAAAAGAACCCGTCCACCCGGGTGGACCCCACTACTGAAATTCTATGAAAAATCATATTTTTTCTAATAATTAGTTATTTTATTTCAAAAGCAGCATAGTTTATGTTTAGAACGATTTAGTTTGAAGTTGTTGGCAGTTCCGGCAGACATTTAACACATAAATTTCTAGTGTGGCAAGGGCAACAACATCTGCCACATCC
Organism: Melanostoma scalare; assembly: GCA_949752695.1. Taxonomy (NCBI): domain Eukaryota; kingdom Metazoa; phylum Arthropoda; class Insecta; order Diptera; family Syrphidae; genus Melanostoma; species Melanostoma scalare. The sequence continues at coordinate 97,185,368 of OX456985.1, read as the reverse complement.
ATCGCAGGTGGTTCTGCTTTTCTTGTCGTCTGCTCTTGGGCAAAGGTGACATCTGCTTGTTATACAAGAGAGCCTTTCGGGGACTGTTGGTAATTTTTCCTGAACTCTCCCCAAAATACAGAGAGCATCCAATGCAGATTTTCCAATGCCAGATTGTGTTGCAGGTTGTGAAGGGTTATTCAATTCTGACTCAACCAGGTCCTCCGCTAGTTCGATGAGTTTATCACTTCTGAATAAATATTTGTTTCTTCTAGGCGGATTGAAGTGCCGGAAAATGATGACAGTTGCTAGGGCTGCTACGTTCAGTAAGTTGTGGGATACAACCATCGGCCAGCGATTTGTTTGACGTGTCCATGAATAAACTGAAATAATGACTTTTTTTTTTGATAGGCATACCTGACAAGAACATTGATATACATGAATATTACAATCAGTAATTACGTAAAACAGACATATCGAAAGGGATAAGCGGGAATCCCAGATTTGCGAAGTTAGGCAATTTCCATCGTTTTTGAAATTGAAAAATTTTATTGATGACCTCCTACATACCTGCATAATGACATCTCTGCTTAAATTTCTTTATTACTGCTATATGAAATACTTAGAAACAATTCATACAATAGCCAGAAGAACTACAACTGCACAATATAAGTCAGAATCAAAAAAAATTCGGAGAAAAAATCGTGGGGTCCATTTGGACCCCAGTTCGGGTGGACACGACTTTTGTCGGTTCGTAAAGGAGGGTTAACATAGAAGCAAATGGAAATAAGATAGAGAAAGGTTTTTGCCCAAATGGTAATAATGCCGAAATTGTGCTGTAGTGCCGCATGTAAGCAGATGGTACTTGATTTTGTGCGACCAGCATAAAGGTGCACTCGAAAAATTTGTATTCCACTTGCTTCTTTTATATACTTATGATTTTTTTGGCAGTTTGCAAGCTAATCTTTGTAAAGCGTGATCTTAAGTGATAACACAAAAAAAAGAAACATTTTGTTATTTTTTTTAAATAATGGCTAGTGTTGTATTAAGTTACGAAATTTTAACTAACTTAATTAATTAACTATGTTCAAGACTGAATAAACGTGTTTATTGTTAGTCCGGCAAAGTATTCATTTTTTGCTCGTTTTATCAACTCAAACATAAAACTTCTAAGTGCGGAAATAGAACACGAATCGTGCTAGAGCAAATTTGTTAAAAAAGAACATTCGAAAATATCAATAAACTATAGTTAGTTAGTTAATTTACTTTTTTATTATTTCAATTTGTTTCAACAATATTTACAATGTAAATAAAATAAAAATAAAAATAAAAGTATATGGTTTGGCCTAAGGCCGTCTACCAGATTGACAATAAGTTTTTAATTTTCTATATTAAGGTTTAATTTTTAATTCATGATTCAGTTATTACACTACTATATAAGTTTGTGTTTCTTAAAAATCTTCATTTATTATTTTGCCACGATATCGAAGTGCGTTGACTGCATAATTATACAACAGATCCCAGCCTTGTTCTCCATTTAAGATTTTGACTACTTTGCCTTCGTCTATGAATTTTGCTCCCAACCACCTTAGTCGGATTTCTTTGAAAATTGGACATGACCCAAGAAAATGAAATACGTCTTCCCTTACCTTTAGATTACAGATGCTGCAGAGTATTAGCAAGTCTGGTCTGTGGGGTACGAAGTTTAAATTTGTAAGTTCGCCTCTCAATTTGAAGATCGTACTTATTAAGTTAACTTTATTTGAATTGACGAAGTACGTGTTTGCTTCCAGATTGTAATTCAGTTTGCTGTAAATCATCCTATACTGGGATTCTTCGGCTTCCTTTTTGAATTGTTCGTACATCCTGCATCCGGTTGCTTTCAGAAGATCGGTGAACTTCGACTTTACAATTGCTACAGGTTCATCCAGTTCGAATTTCCAGTTAAGTTTACCTACTGCTGCTAAGTGGTCCAATTCCTTGACAAATCCTCTTCTGTTTACTAATAAACTGGTTAAGATTATTTTTGGCAACCTTTCATTTTTCATTTCGAGTATCTTGACTACATAGTCTAGGTGCATTTTTAAAGTGTCGAGGTATAAGGGGGGTACTCCAGTCTCCAGATGTAGCATGTAATTAGGTGTGCTATTTGGTAATATGAATAGTCTTTTCAGAAAGTAGCGAAGAAATTTTTCATACGTTTCAAACGCACTATATCCCCATACTTGGGCTCCATAAAGCAGTATTGACAACGCAGTTGCTCTGAATATTTTTTGCTTTGTACTGTGTAACACGTTTTTGTTATCTATACATTTATTCCACACCGAAGAAACCGCTCTTTTAGCTTCCGCAAGTTTATTTTCCAGATGTTTGTTCATATTAGCATTCGTGGTGAATCGGACCCCCAAGTATTTGTACTCTTTTACTATTTCTATAGACACTCCGTTGAGATACCATTTTTCTTTTCGCGAAAATCTTCCTCCTCCACTTCTGATAATCATCATTTTAGACTTCTCCAAGTTGATTGTTAGGTTCCATGTTTTGCAGTATTCTGCCAACCTATTGATCATAAGCTGCATCCCGTCTACTCTATCGGCCAGGAACACAATGTCATCCGCGTACAAGAGTGCTGGGATTTTTATCCCGTTTAGTTCGATTCCTCCACGAACTGAGTCAGTTATATCGTTGATATAAAGATTGAACAGTAGTGTGCTCAGTGTGCATCCTTGTTTCAAACCTATAGATGTTGTGAATTCTTCAGATACGAATTCACCGTCCCAAACATAGGCCAAGTTGTTTTCGTACATGGCTCTTAAAGTATTAATGATTTTACTTGAGAGCCCAATTCTGCTCAGTTTGTAAAATAATGCTTCTCGTGGGATTGAGTCAAAAGCAGCTCGGAAGTCTACAAATAAGGTGTAAAGCTTTTTATTCTTATTTTGGTATATCTCCGCTAAGTTAAAAAGAGTAAAAATATGATCAACGGTAGAGTAATGTTTTCTGAATCCAGCTTGGAACTCTAGCAGCACGTGCCTATTTTCTATCCATGTGGTGATCCTTTTATACAATACTGTGCTAAATAGTTTTGTGGATGTGTTGAGGAATGATATACCTCTGTAATTCCCCGGATCATCCAAGTCACCCTTTTTATGTAGCGGAAAAATTAGCGTCTTTTTAAATGAATTCGGTATATCTGTTGCTTCAACTATTCTGTTGAACTCCTTTGTTAGAGCTGAGTAAAACTCCGGAGTACAATTTTTGTAGAATTCAAAGGGGATCCTGTCATCTCCTGGAGCTTTGTTGTTCTTTGAATCTTCAATAGCAGCTAGGACTTCTTTCAGCTCAAATGGTGCATCTAAAAACTCGTCAAACGTTAGAGGAGCTGCGTATTGAAAGCTCAGTGATGTTTGGACTGTATTGAGGAGCCCGTAGAAGTGTTCACGGAGTTCGGCTGCATGGAGTGACCTTGCGATGTTATTGCGTTTTCCGTTTATATACCGTGCAGCTTTCCAAAATTCCGCAGATGATCTTGACATGTTGATCTTTTCAATCATATTTTCGTCATATGCTCGTTTTTTAAGTTGGCAGATCTGCTTAAAGTTTTTGTTTGCTTCACTATATAATTTTCTGAAAATATCAGAATCGTATATTCTCCATGTCTTAAGGAACGCAAATGATTTCATTCGAGCCTTTTCACAGTCCCTATCAAACCACTTTTGTTTATTTGGGACCTTCGTTCTTTCATTTAAGGTAGGTGTTACATTTTTGACAGCTTCAGTCAAGGCTTCTATATTTGCTGGACTTCCTGATCGGCTTAGACTTTGCAGCTCCGTATTAAGGTTTTGTTGGAAGGGTATGCGAATTTTGTCACTCCAAATCAATTTTGGTAGGAGGCTAAGTGATCTTATATTACTATGTTCAGCCTTTTCAGTGTTCATCCTACACGTTACTTCCAGTGGCATGTGATCTGAGTAATTCTTTATTCCTACTTTAAAATTGATTACTTGAGAGTGCCAGGCACCCGCTATTAGACAATAGTCCACTACCGAGCATGCATTTCCTCTTACAAAAGTATATTCGCCTTTACAGTCTCCTTCGCAGCTCCCGTTTAAAACGCTGCAGTCGTATTCATCCGCAAGTTCAAGAATCCTATTCCCTTTGGCATCACTTATTTCATCTTTTGAATTTCTATTAGTTTTCACTAAAGATGTGGTACCAACACCATATTGCTTATTTTGTGACAATCCAATTCTTCCATTTAGATCGCCTAATAACATAAGGTCTGTTTTTCCTAATGCTCTCAAAGTATCTAAGAGTTTGTTATAATCCACATGCCATATGCTGCAGTTTAAATAAATCGGAACTAAGTAATAATAAATAATTAATTATATAATTGCTATAAAATCTGCAACCACATTAAAGTATTTGAAGGTTTTTTTTTTTTTTTTGCTCTTTTGTTCTCACGTTCACAAGTGCCCTCTTCGTTCTTCCAAGTTTTTAAGTATTTGTATTTAAATCTCTCTCTTAAGATAATGGCAGGCAGAACTCGCTCTGGAACAAATGAAAAAGAAAATTCAAAGCTCTCAACTCCAACTGTCGCCAGGAAGGCGGAATACAACAAAAAGACAGCCACTCCAGCAGGGATCAACTGTATCTTCTTCTTCTTCTTCTTTACATTTCCGGCGTTACGAGAAGTGATCTTGAAGCGATCACAACTCTCCCACTTTTCTGCTTCACACTAGTGATCCGCCTGTGGGGTACGGGGTACGCCGCAGGAATCAACTGTATCATCAGCTGATAATCACTCAGAGAACGAGTTGCCAACCACACCAATACCACCAACTATAAAAAAAATTGGACAGTGGGAAATCACAAACTCAAAATCAACCATCAACCAAAAACTTGGAACCGGAAAAAACAACAACACCTACCGCAATAACCTGCTCCCAGATGGTCATTCTGCTAAAAGATCTAACTCATGACATCGTTTCCCGACTCTCTAAAGAGATAAGAGATCTTCGGAATGAATTTATTCAAAGATTTGAACAAATTGAAAAAAATCTTTCCACACATGTCATAGAAGCTAACAAAAAGATCCAGTCCCTCTGTTGACGAAATCAACAAATATGTCAGTACATGATTATGCAAGAAAGTAACAAATCAACAACAATCAACAAATAGCAATAAGTATTATTTAAGTCAATAGGTCATAAGAAATTAGTGTCATAATATAAGTCAGTTTATATATCGTAAGCAAATGAGGCAAGCAATGTAGTCAAGTTCATTTTGTGTGTCACTAGTTTAAATAAAGCAAATATGCACTGTAGACAAAATGAGCTTGAACTGTATTGCTGCGAGCTGACTTACGGTATGATATAAATAGAATAAGAGAATGAATAAATGTTATTATTACTCAGTCAACAAGACAGTGATAGTCACTATAAATCTCAACAGTAAGATTTTCATTGGTCCTTCGAGACCTTTAAGGATAAAAAAAAAAAAAGAATATACAGTCCATTCAAATAAAAAAAAAAATATAAAAAAGAGAAAACAATTTTTTTTCATCATGTCATTCAACGAGACAGCAGTGAAACAGGTCAAAATCGCCGAAGACATACAAAAACTCTGGGCGAACGTCAAGAAAGATGGAGAGTCTCGATACTCATTAGAGTATTTCACAAAGAGGCTTGACATTTTGGAAAAACATTGGATAGAGTTTCAAGCGAACAATGAGTACTTGGAAGTCATGCGGAAGACGTATCCAGAGCACGAATACTTTACAAAGAAGTATTTTACTCAACTTGAAACCAAGTATCTGGATATAAGATCTACCTTCAAGGAGAAGGTGCAACGTTACATAGAGGATGTAACCCAAACACCTGGTGGCTCACAGGTACCACCAAAGCTACCGGTCAAGGGACCGGAGGAGAAGGTGCAACTTTACATAGAGGATATAACCCAAACACCTGGTGGCTCAAAGGTACCACCAAAGCTACCGGTCCAGGGAAGGCAGCAGGAGCCAGAAATAGATCCAAATCAACTTGATTTGGATCGCATTGTTTGCCAGCAACAGCAGTTATCAAAGAAACAGCTGACCACAACAGATGCAGACGAAAGCAACTAATTACTATTCAAGAAAGCAGAGGGTATCAAGATCACCTTCAAGCGTTTGACTAGTAGCTTAGACCTAGATCAAAACGGTGTATATCTGGCGTTCAAACTTGAACAACTAAAAGAATGCTGGGTAAAACTGATGGCTGTTGACGAGGAAATCATGTTGTCAGAGGATAGTAAACGCAAGCAGCAGCACGCAGACGACTACATAGAACTGGAACAAAAATACGAAGAAGCATACATTCAGCTCAAAGAAGCGGAACGTCAACGGCAGCATCAAGACATCATAGTCCCACAAACAAAAACCCATCGAAAAATTAAACTTCCAGCCATCTGTATACCATCTTTCAGCGGCAAGTATGAAGAGTGGACTCCATTCTGGCAATTGTTTGATCGTTTGGTTCATCAAAACGATGCATTGAGCGAACTAGAACGGATTCAATACCTAAAAACGAATCTAAAAGGTGAAGCGGCAAGAATTATAAGCCATCTGTCACCTACAGCTTGCAACTATGAAACTGCTATAGAATTGCTTACAAGGCGATTTCAAAATCCTGCGGTTTTAATCAGCAATTACATACAAAAGTTACTCACCTTGAAGTCAGTGCGAAATGAAAATGCATTTGACTTAAAAACCTTAATGGATTCGTCAAGAGAAATCTTATACGGGATCAAGAATCTAGGGGTTGACGTAAGCTCCTGGGATCCAATCATAGTTCAGTTACTGTGCCCGAAGCTGGACCCTGAGTCAAGAAAACTCTACCAACAGTCCAGAGGAACATCTACAGAAATTCCTAAGCTGTGTGATTTGTTCGAATTCATTGAAGGAAGATTCCGAGGACTGGAAAGTAGCCGTGAGGGAAACCGGGATCATCAGCATCAACCCTCAAGATATCCAACCTCATCCTCATCAGGAAACCATGATCATCAGCATCAACCCTCAAGATATCCAACCACAAAAAATCTTTTGACCACCCTAACAAAGCAAAAATGTGTTGTTGGCAGCGAAGCGCATCAACTGTATAATTGCAACAAGTTTGTGAGTATGAAGCCGCGTAACCGGTTGGACGTAGTGCAAGCATCAAAACTGTGTTTCAACTGTTTGGGAGGTGGACACAGAACAAAGGAATGTTCGGTGAAGAGAGGCTGCAAAATATGTACACGACAACATAACACCCTACTTCATGTTCCCCAAAGTGACAATGTTGCAGATCCAATAACAAACGTTACATCTACTAAAATTGCTACTGCCTGTCATAACAACAGGATGGTACTTTTAGCAACAGCTATGGTAAACCTATGTGTTGGAGGGAAAAATACAACCGTACGCGCACTGATTGATCAAGGGTCTCAATCGTGTTTCATTACAGAAAAATTAGCTTACCAATTAAAAATTCCACTAACCAAATATGAATCAAGAATCAAGGGTATTAACGGGCACTCAACAGAAATTATTGCATCATGTAACTTCAAGCTAAAATCCATTCACAATGAAAAAATGTGTCTTGAAGTTGAAGCTCTCGTTATGCCAAACATTAAGTCGAAGTTACCAGCACAAAATATAACAACCAACCATTGGCCACACGTACAGGGATTGATGTTGGCGGACCCATGGTACCACCAACCAAAAGATATTGATGTACTGATTGGATCAGACATATTACCACAATTGCTTACCGATGGATTAATCAAGGGACCAAATAACACTCCTATGGCACAAAACTCAAGGTTTGGCTGGATATTGTCGGGACCAGTAGTGACAACCTCGACAAAAACAAATTATAGTACACTAACTTCATTTATTAGTGTATGTTGTGAGGATGACGACCTGAAAAAATTTTGGGAACTAGAGGAAGTTCCCACAGCAGAAATTAAATCCACAGAAGATGAAATATGTGAAGACCACTTCAGACGTACTCACTATAGAGATGACACAGGACGTTATGTTGTCAAATTACCACTGTTAAAAGACATCATAGTCTTGGGGGACTCACGCAAAATGGCGTTAAAAAGATTCTTTAATTTGGAGCAAAGATTGGCAAAAAATAAAAGTCTTCAACATGACTATGTAAAATTCATCAAGGAATATATAACTCTTGGCCATATGGAGGAGGCATCAGCCGCAAATACTGACAAAACGTATTATCTTCCACATCATGCAGTGATAAAAAATGACAGCAGTACAACAAAACTAAGAGTTGTATTCGACGCTTCAGCAAAGACGACATCTGGAGAATCTTTAAACAACATCATGATGACGGGTCCTACACTTCAAAAGGATTTATTTTCGGTGATACTCCGATGGAGATCTTTTAAAATCGTCTTCACAGCTGACATCGAAAAAATGTATCGGCAGATTTTGGTTGACAGTAACGATCAAAATTTACAACGCATCCTGTGGAGAGAAAGTACCAAGGATCCAAAAAAGGAATACATTCTTAAGACCGTAACATACGGTACCACAGCCGCTCCGTACTTAGCAATCAAGACCCTACATCAGTTAGCAGAAGATGAAAAACATTTGTACCCAAGGGCAAGCAAATTATTGCTCGAAGGATTCTATGTAGATGATTGCTTAGGAGGTACAAACTCGATACACGAATGTATAAATCTCCAACAAGAACTAATTCCTCTACTTCAAAAAGGTGGATTCAACCTTCGTAAATGGACATCAAACAACTCAACCTTTATCAATAATTTGTCAAAAGACATTATAGAAATGGAGCCAGAACATGATTTTGACAATGATAGAACGTTCAAAATTTTGGGACTCACATGGTGCCCAACAACAGATGACTTTCAATTCAAACTTAATTTGGAGTTCAACTCAAAGGGCACCAAAAAGGCAATATTGAGTGATGCTGGAAAAATCTTTGATCCATTTGGTTGGCTGTCACCAATAACAATCAAGGCAAAAATTCTTATTCAAAAACTATGGCTTTTGGGCATCGGTTGGGACGAAACGGTTCCAATAAATATACAAAATGAATGGAATGAGTTCAAAACAAGGCTAGCATTATTAGCGAAAGTAAGAATTCCACGGTGGACACAACAAACTAAAGGATCTCGTATAGAGCTCCACGGATTTGCAGATGCATCAGAAGCAGCGTATGCAGCGGTGGTATATCAAAAGGTTATAAATAATGGCATTATTACAGTAAATCTCATAGCATCTAAAACCAAAGTAGCTCCTGTGAAGCAAGTATCGTTGGCAAGGCTAGAACTATGTGCAGCAGCACTATTAACTAAGCTACTGAAGTACATCAGAGAAGAATCAGACACAAAATATGATAGAATTTTTGCATGGTCAGATTCAACAATAGTATTGAACTGGGTGAAACAACATCCAGTGAAATGGAATACATTTGTTGCCAATCGGGTTTCTTATGTGCAACAAAATTTTGAGGGAAAATGGAGATTCGTGCCAGGTAAAGAGAATCCTGCTGACATTCCGTCCAGAGGAACATTTGGAGATGCACTAGCTGAAAACATAACATGGTGGCGTGGATCAGATTGGCTAAAGAGAAATGAACAATATTGGCCAGCTGATAATTCCCTAACAGAGATGCAAGATATACCAGAAGTTCGCCAATCTCACGTCATATTGGCGAGACATCGGAATTGTCCAAATGGAGATGACATTTTTCTGAGATTCTCATCAATGTCCAAACTTCAACGTATTAGTGCATACTGTTTACGTTTTAAAAACAATTGCAAACGAAACATAAATAAGCAACCATTACTATTTGGTCCATTAACGGTAAGGGAACTAAAGGAAGCAGAATTAGCAATGGTGCGAAGTGCTCAACAAGACTTTTCTGATTATATAAAAATTCTAAATACAGCAAGGGCTTTGACGTCAAAAAGCAGATTATCATCATTGAACCCATTTATCGATTCAAATGGAATACTGCGAGTTGGAGGTCGACTAAAACATGCCAACTTATCAATCAACCAGAAACATCCAATGATCCTATCACCGTCACATCCGTTGACAAAATTGATCATCAATAAAACTCACATCGATACACTTCACGGCGGAGTCAAGCTGGTTCTTAACCATATTCGAAGAAAATTTTGGATCATACAAGGTACAAACACAGTTAAGGCACTAGTTAATCAATGTGTCCGGTGTTTCCGTTTTAAAGCCAGAGAATCAAGTCAACTTATGGGACAACTTCCAGAAGAACGTGTTAAGTTTTCACGTCCATTTACTCATTGTGGGGTTGATTATGCAGGCCCGATCAACATAAGATGTTCACAAAACAGAGGCGTGAAGTTGCACAAGGCTTATATAGCACCCTTCGTTTGCATGGCAACAAAGGCCGTTCACATTGAGCTCACGTCTGATTTAACCACAGATGGGTTCATGGCTGCATTACGACGAATGACAAGCAGGCGGGGTTCCATACAACATATCTACAGCGACAATGGGACGAATTTTGTAGGAGCAAAAAATATTATTGAGGCAGTCCAAAACAAACTGACAGAAAACGCCATCCAATGGCATTTCATTCCACCTGGAGCACCACACTTTGGCGGACTCTGGTAAGCAGGTGTTAAATCGGTAAAATACCATCTAAACCGTATCATAGGTGAACAGAAACTCACCTACGAAGAGATGAATACCATTTTAGTGCAAATAGAAGGAGTATTAAACTCAAGACCTCTCTGTCCACTAACAGATAACATCGAAGATCTTGATGCCTTGACACCAGGTCACTTCATGATTGGGTCACCATTAAGAACGCCACAAGACGACATCATTCTGGACCTTGGCGAGAGTAGTTTGAAAAGATATAAATTAATTCAGAAACTCAAAAAAGATGTCTGCAAGCGTTGGTACGATGATTACATAAATAAACTTCAACAACGTTTTAAATGGAAAGAATCAACGATTAATGTGAGAATTGGACAACTAGTAATCCTCAAAAACGAACTGCTTACACCGTCAAAATGGCCTCTTGGTAAAATTATTGAAGTACACAGCGGTGTGGACGGGCTAATTAGAGTGGTGACCATCAAAACAGAAAAAGGAATGTACAAGCGACCGATAACAAAGGTGTGCTTGTTACCAAACGATGAAAACATAAGAAAACCTGACGGCAACCCTCTGCAGTCAAATCAGGTATTCATTGAACCTAAAAGAAACCTGAGAGATAGATTTCATAGCATCTAAAACCAAAGTAGCTCCTGTGAAGCAAGTATCGTTGGCAAGGCTAGAACTATGTGCAGCAGCACTATTAACTAAGCTACTGAAGTACATCAGAGAAGAATCAGACACAAAATATGATAGAATTTTTGCATGGTCAGATTCAACAATAGTATTGAACTGGGTGAAACAACATCCAGTGAAATGGAATACAATAAAAATGGAATACGAATAAAAATGAGACATGTAAGGCAACTATCCCACAAATCATGTCACTTAATGAAGATCTAGAAAGAGGAAACGAATTACTATCACCCCATCCAAATAGCAGTATGAGAGTTCGCCGTGCAGCATTCAACTTCATTGGAAACATTGCAAACGGTCTTTTCGGAATACTCGATTCGGAATATGCGGATAAGATGTCGGAATCAATCAATAAAATTCAAAAAGACGATGGTCATCTTTTACATCTTATTAAAAACCAAACATCAATAATTGACGCCACAATGAATATTCTTGTGAACAGAAAGGCATCTATGCAACCAGCATCATCCCATTTACAAGCAAGGAGCAGAAATCAGTGCATGCGAATTTGTTTATCTAAGTCAAGGATTGCAATCTCCGGACTGTCAACCTACCATAACCAGCAAGGGGCCTCACTGGATACAACTATGCAATCCTAACGAATGGATTTACGTATTGAGAGAGCGGACGACCCTAAAATTGTGTGCAATGGAACTGTTACCCAAACAACACTAGAAGGGGCAGGAAAACTACGTATCGATCCGAGCTGCGTAATAAAGACCAATCTTATTACCTTACGTGGTCATTCCATCTACCCATCATTTTCCAGAATTTCCGTTTCCCCTCACACCAATCTATCTAACACACTTATTCCAGATCATTTTGACAGATTGACACATAATCCGCTTTCAGTCAAAAACCATCTACAAGAACTGAATACGCTAAAACAGCAACTTCAGAACCTCACGATGGCCTTGCCTTCTAACGATCTTTCAACAAATGATGTTCATCAATTTGCAGTGGGCTACCTGGGACTACTAGTTTCCATCATCATTGTGATTCTCCTGCTTCGAAGGTTATACACCAAAAGCTTCAAACCAAATACGAAACCAATCAAGACATCCGAGAACACCGGTACTGCAGATCCAGGAAACCTCACCTTCGAGTTGCTCCCGTAAGCGGAGGTGGCAAAATGTTGACGAAATCAACAAATATGTCAGTACATGATTATGCAAGAAAGTAACAAATCAACAACAATCAACAAATAGCAATAAGTATTATTTAAGTCAATAGGTCATAAGAAATTAGTGTCATAATATAAGTCAGTTTATATATCGTAAGCAAATGAGGCAAGCAATGCAGTCAAGTTCATTTTGTGTGTCACTAGTTTAAATAAAGCAAATATGCACTGTAGACAAAATGAGCTTGAACTGTATTGCTGCGAGCTGACTTACGGTATGATATAAATAGAATAAGAGAATGAATAAATGTTATTATTACTCAGTCAACAAGACAGTGATAGTCACTATAAATCTCAACAGTAAGATTTTCACCCTCAAAGAGCGGATTGCAAAAGTTGAAACCGACCACTTAGACGATTTTCATAGTCTTAAAGAAGAAATCGATAACCTGCTGAAAAGATGTGACTCATCTGAAAGGAAGGAGGTTGCAACTGATGTTGTTCTTCTTGGCATCCCACAACTACCTAACGAAGACTTCAAATCCATTCTAAACAGCATCTGTTTCACCGTGGACTGTGTACCTCCTCCCTTAAAATCTTCATTTCGTACCAAACTAAGAAATGCAAACAACAGGCACGATATCCCCCCATCATACTGAAATTTGGTTCCCCACACGAAAGAAATGCAGTATTAAAATCAATTGCTCTTTTTCAAAAGTGTATCGGAACCGAGCTTTCGGCAAGGACTCTCTACAACTGTTTGTAACTCTCTCCAACAGCAAAGGTGCTAAAACTCTAAAATCCAAACTCACGACAGCACATTAACAAACTATTCTGATCGAGAAGTCCTATATCCTTTGCTTCCATTAACCACCATTACTGCCCACTATTTACAGGTATAGAGGGTTGATCCTGGCAGTGAAAGAAAAGGGTGTTCAGGTACAACAGCTGGCATGCTTGCGTAATGCACAACCTAGCTCGTCGGATGGGGGGGGGGGGGGGGGTTCTTGCTGTTGTAACTCTGAACGATTGTTACGATTTTCATGCCATAGTTAGATAAAAAAAAATCGGGTTCATTAAATATGACACCCAAATTCGCCTTTGATTGATAATTTCCCCTTTTCCTACCGTGAGGAGAGTCAGAGATGTTAATGACTCTCGAGGTTGCCCGCCCACGCATCGTAATGACACGGCCTTGCTATTATTTCCCTCAAATGCTTATAATAGCCCCTATCTATCATTTCTCAAAACTTAAAGATTCCTCGTCTTCAATCTAATTTTATGCTAACCAGTCAAAAAAAAATTCTAATCTGCAATATCATGCACTTACAAAAAAAAATCTATCTTTAACCCGGAACAGAATGCATCCTATCCTCAGATCATCAAAAAAAAAACGAAAGAATTGATCTTCCTACATACTTATCCCCATCCGTTCGGTCGTCACCTTCTCTCATAATTACCACATCCACCAATTAGAACTTCGCTCAATCCATAGTCATGTTTCGCCGTGGCACATTAAACCTGTATGGATAAAAGTGAACAATCTTCCCGAAAGAAACGAACGAGCGGAAGATGCACTAGCACAAAAACCAATTAACACCCAAATATTCCATTTGCACAATCTCAAAATTTTATTCAAAAAAAAATTAACTTAGCTTTACTACCAAAATGTAACAAAATATATGATCTTAGTTTAAAATTTTATAATTGACTGATTTCCTTGAATCCCCGATACACCACATAAGTAAATAGCACCAACGACGTTAAAAATCTACCCATCTGTTTTATAGACTCAGTGAATAAATTTCAATCAAATATTTCTTTTTTTTTTCATGCAAAATTTATTTTTTTTTAATCACTTTAGAGGCTTACCATAAAAAATCCTTTGTGGAGGTGCACCGCTCCAGAGGATATTGCTAAAATTCTAGAATAAGTTCATGAGGGAGAAAAAAATTGTTGAATGAAACTTAAATCACTGTAAGCGACCCATAATTGGCGAGATCTCTCTTTTATCACTTGTGAAATTTGTAACGATTCTTATCAAGGCTTTAATTACTTACTAGGTGGAAGGGAATGGTCAGGGAAAAGTTAAGTGAAATAACATTTTTCTTTTACTACGATGGGGTTAATTAATGAATCTAATAAGATTTTGATTTCGAAAGTACAATAAGGTAAGTTTTAACACAAGAAAATACACAACCAAAAATTTAAATTTAAATTTATACAAATTTATGACGAATGATGGGGTTGAATTCGTTGATTGTGAAGTCGTTGGTGGGTGGTGGATCTCGCGGTACTATGATAGGATTTTCCTTTACCGTCAGGCGTTCGTGTGGATGTAGACGTCTCTCATGTAGATAGATGACTTTTGGCCTTGGCAATCGAGTCTTTTCGGCGTATCTCATGCAGAGGAGTTTCACGAGTACGCTTGGCACTAACACTTAAGGCGGGGAATTTTCGGGGAGTGTAAGGGGGGTACACTGGGTAGTCTCTTTTTAAGGTGTTTTGTGGGATTAATTTTTTTTTTCCAGCTTAATGGTTTGTGCGACTAAGGTGCGCGGACTTTTATAGGATGATTAGCTGGGGTTTCACTTCACAGGGTTTTTATTTTTTTGTTCCCACTTTTTTTTTTGTCGGGTTCTTTTTATTTGTTTACACTTCGGAGTAGTCCTCACGCACCTATATAATTTTGGTTTATTTTTTTTTTTTCAGCTTTTACAAGGCAAATTTAGATACCACCAGGGCGGTTTTTTTTTATAATTTGATATGCCTTTTCTTACAACCCGTAGGGTATTTTACGGCAACCGACGACCTCTGCTATGGCACGTTTATACTTTTTCTTTTTACGCTAACCAAATTACCCGCCTTTTTTAAAATGGTAACCGACACGAATACTTTTATACCCGGATGTTAAGGTTTTCATTTTTATCTTCTCGGATTTTTGAGGATTTGGGGCAAGTGTTTAGAAAAAAAGTTTTAGCCTCGAAGTAAACCCCGAAATTTCGATAACCTAGATCTGCACCAGTCGAAATTTTACAGCACACAAAAAGAACGAAGCTGGTCGAATTTCCCTTTTATAGCCTGACGACACCCACGCTCACCAGTCAATTTCGAAGTTAGCAATTTCGATTATGGCAGGTAGTCATTTACGGATATGAGGCTTTTTGGCCGTGTTTTTGACCACAGACTACGATTTAGGTCTCTAAATTCATTTTAGAATTTTTGGAAAATAGGTGTGACCAAATAATAATTTTGTAGTCAAAACCCAGTCAGAAAACATTCCCGGAAAGGCGTCCATCGTTACTATGTTTGACTGTGTTTGTGACACAAAAAACCCAGGCCAGATGTGTATACTAGTTTCATTTTCTCTTAGATTTCTCTTTCGTGCCCAGCAAGCGGAAAGAGAATAGCAAAGTGGTATGTGGGACGTGGGAGTGGGAGTATTAATTTGAGTTCGAAATTAATCTCTTGCATTACGTTTTCACCACACCATTCCTCTGCCACCATCAAAATCACCAATGCATTCCACATTCTTTCATCAACCAATCTTTATTTGGTTTCGGTTCGCACCTTGGCTAATTGCTAGGAAGAGATCCTGCAACTGTGCCCACTGACCATTGCTGTTCTAAATAAATAAATATGTTATTTCAAAATCGTTTCCCACAAAAGGTAACAATAGACCTTTGCAACTGCAAGACATTGGACTAAAGACGGAAGGGAAAAGGTAGCATAATGTTTACATGCATACGAGCCTGACAGCAAAAAATCGCACTCTCATTCAACAGGCGATGCGTTTTAAGCAAAGTGGAGCTTTTTTCACAGTTTACAATACGCTCTGGTTCTGTTTTCGTTAAAAAGAGCGCAGATGGGGAGGCAATTCTCATACATAACGATGCAACGATGAATGCGATCGCCACCACGATCAATCAAGCAGAAGAAGAGCCAACAGAAGACGAGAGAATAACCCACCAGCCAACGACATGAATATTAATCATTTATTAAGTATTAGTATTTATATTATTTTTTTCCTTTTTTTATTTTTCTTTCTTTCGCTTTCTTCTATTACTCTTATTTTTCTCTCTTTTTTACTCTTTCCTATATCTTATTACTTATTGTTGCTTTTTGTCATATGAGGGCTTATGTTGACATTTTCAATATTATGAGCATGTTGCTGGTGGCTCGAGTTCGAGTTATTTTTCGCAGAGTCGAGTGAAAGCTTTGTGAATTCCAGGGGTAACAGCAGTGGTATACTGTGGGCAATGCTAAGAGTTTTCTGTAATCGGCAGGAAGGTTTTAAAGTTATACATATCAATGCACAAAGTCTGATGCCGAAAATAGATGAATTCAGATATATGTTTGAAAAATCGGAAATTGATGCTATTTGTGTATCAGAAACTTGGTTCTCCGTAGATGTTAGAGATGCATCATACTCATTGGACGGCTATAATCTGTTTCGCTTGGATAGATCTAGTCGGGGTGGAGGGGTTGCAGTTTATGTTAAAGTTGGTCTGATTTGTAAAATAAGATGTCTTTCGCCACCAAGCTCTCCTTGCGAATTTTTATTTTTAGATATAACTGGCCATGACAGTAATCTTCTCCTGGGAGTTGTCTATAGGCCGAATAGAAATGTTGACTTAGAGCTGTTCTACCAACTCATAGAGCAAATGACAGTTAGTTCTTCGAACATTATCTTATGTGGAGATTTCAACAGCGATATTATTATTGATAAAAGTCTCTGTGAAAATATGAGTTCCTTCGACTTACACTCTGTAAATGTATCTGAACCAACTCATTTCACTCAAACTTCAAGTACATTATTAGATCTCTTTTTGTAAGTGAAGACGAAAAGGTACTCTTTTATAACCAACTCGCCACTCCAGTTTTTTCCAAGCACGACCATTGTATATAGAATTTATAGTACTATCACTTCGGGCTTACTAGCGCCATTTCAAGACGGCCAATAGAGTTACTAACTCATTAAAAGAGCGGAAAATCACAAGAGAAATCATTTCTCTTGCTATTATTAATTCGGAGGAGTAGTAGGGTGAAATGCTTAAGAATACAATTAATTGATATCTCTTTTAATTGTGTGTGCTATGGAGTATGGCAGGTAGCAAAGCAAAAGAAGACAACTTATTGTTTTTTCTTATGGGTTTTCATTCCTTCATTCTCCACAGCTAAGGTAAACATTTATTGTGGCTTTTGCATGGGACATGGGGTAAGACAACAGATCATGTTAAGATGTGTGTGTGCTATTGATATACATATGTCGTGAACTCATATGATCATATGACATGACTTGTGTGAATTACCTGTATGGTTGCAATGAGTGAACGAGGGGATGAAAATTCGTTTGTAGGCTTCTTTTGTGTGCTTTTTGTGTGGGGTAGAATATGTTGAAAGTTGAGATTTGATACTTTGTTTTTAAATACATACTTTGTTTATTTTATTGTTATCAAATTGCTCTAATTTTTATATGTTTGATTTACTGAAAGGTTATGGGCCTTATCACGAACTAAATACAAAATAATAAAGAAATTTGTATTGAGAAAAGATGTCTGAAACGAAATTCAGTATTGAAAAGCTTCGGCGAAGCGAAAACTTCGAAGACTGGAAATTTTCCGTTGAAGCTTATTTCCAAATGAAAGGGCTTTGGACGGCTGTTTCTGATGGTAGTGAGACGGAGAAGGATGCAACGAAGCTCTTAAACGCAAAATCAAAAATGAATAAGGGTTGAATTGCTTAAACGCCGATATACGTGTCTTGAGCGTGTTTTAGCGCATAAATGTCATTTGATTCTGAGTATTGAGTTGTCATTCAGTGGTTTCCTTACAACTTTGAAAATTTTAAAACTAACTAAAATAGAAATTTATTCAAATTCAGGCGCGGATCTAGGGGGGGCAGGCAATAGGGGCAATTGCCCCCCCCCCTCTCTGTCAATAAAAATGTTAAATCTATAGCAAACTGTACGTATTCGCTAGAAAATTTCGGTTAGTCCCTAAATTGCTTAAATAATAATTCATTCAATACCAAAAACTCAGACAGAAGGCATAAAAAAGTCAATGTCATTCGTTCGGGATTCACAATATTATTCAATACTTTTTGATGAAACAACTGCTGCATCTCACCCCTCCCAATTGAGTATTATATCACGCTACGTTAACAATGGTAGCATTCGTGAGGATTTTGTCTCTTTCGTGGATGCATTTGAGGAACTAGCTTATTACAGAACTGATGAAGAATAAGAATCTGATGAGAAAAGCTGGAGGGAAACTGGAAGAAAACTAGCTGCCGAAGAGAAATCGGATGGAAATTTTAAATCTAAGGAGTTATCTCTAACTGGCAAAGCTAACTGTTATGCTTTCAGAAATTGTGGATCGCAGTGGCGTGACCTAAGCACCACGGCTGGCAAGGCTTCCATACTTATAACATCTTTATGCAATTCACAGTTTATTGTATCAGTTTTGTGTTTGAGTGATGTGTTGTCTGTATCACAGTCTTTGTTTTCCATCAAGGATACATAAACTCACATCCATACCCGAAAGGACATCTGTCGATTATGGAAAGTTTAGAAAAACTTAATATGTACCTTTAGTATGTGCTTGGATGCTACTATTCCCATGTACAACTTCAAGCTCGACTTCTCCATTGTCATCCCCCTAGGGAAGACTTGGAGAATACAAAACCTCATCCTTCAAGGCAAGATATGGTCTGGTATACGGACGGCTCAAAAATGGAAACTTGGAAACTGGTACAGGTTCCGGCATTTTCAGCGACTGTCCCCGAACGAATTTCTCAGTAAGTATGGGCAGTCACTCGTCCATTTTCCAAGCTGAAGTCTTTGCCATTAACGAATGTCCGAGAATAATATGTTCATCGAACACGAAAAACAAAACAATGTTCATTTTTTCAGACAGCCAAGCTGCACTAAAGGCGTTAAGCTCACCTGTCATAAGATCCAAACTAGTCCAAGAGACAGTCATGTTGCTCTCTGAACTAGCAAGGAAAAACACTGTAATCCTCCATTGGATCCCAGCACACAAAGGCTATGATGGTAACGAGAACGCAGACATCTTAGCTAAAGACGGCGCATCTAAACCATTCGTCGGTCCTGAACCCTTCTGCGGTGTAAATAAAAGCACCTTCAAACATACTGCCAAGAGCATCATACTGGAGGAATCAAATAAAGCTTGGAGTAACTCATCTGGCCAAATCTGTTCAAAACTCTTTTTGCCAGAATATACTGAAAAAACATCAAAATTCCTACTGAACCTCAATAGGAAAACCCTAAAAATTTGCACTGGACTACTAATCGGTCACTGTTCTTTAAAGAAACATCTTCACCAAATGAGGCTGGTAGCGGACACCATCTGTAGACTATGCCTCGAAAATGAAGAAACATCTCTGCACATTATTACAGAATGTCCAGCACTTTTCCGCCTTAGAAAGCAAATACTTGACTATGAGATCATCCCCTTAGATAAACTCAGTAAAATACAGACACTGTCTGTTTTTCGCTCAAGGATGAGCTGGTGTTGTGGCGGGAAAAATGGTTAACGGAAAAGAAGCAGAACAACCATCTTCGCGTTACTGCTATTGAGTTGATGGAAAAAATCTATTCATCAAAATGCTAACGTTTTCCACCCTTTTCAAATTCGTTTTTATCTTACATAATTTTGCATTTCTATACTTGCTTTTGTAAACTATTATTCGAACATTTACAAAAAAATATTGTTCAATATCATTTTTCAAATATAAAATAATAAATTCAAAATGCAAAAAAAGTTTCTGCTTCATCAATACAAAATTCCATTTTTCATGAAATTTTGCAACGTAGCAATTTCATTTTATCCCTTCAAATTGAAATTTCAGTACCTCAAACAGAACAGTATGATCAGATGTTCAATGTTCAATTGTACATAAAATCTTTCTTGACCTACTACCACCACTATACCCCACCCTAAAAGAAAGACAAAACAATTCATGTACCTAAATAATTTCTCACACCTATTCTGCTTTGCATAACCATAAGATAACTTACATTAAGATTACTGATTCTCTATACGTTGTCTTGTGTTTTCGATTCTCTTCCCCACGTTAAATGATTTGCTTTGATTTCTGCTTTGCTTATGGGTTTATGATATGATATGACATATGATTTGATTACTGAAATAATGATTCTCTATACGTTCTCTGTTGTCTTCGATTTTGTTCCCCACCTTAAATAATTTGCTCTGATTTTGGTCCTCTTGGCACTATTTGAAATTTAAGCGCTTAATTCTCTCTTGTTTGTGTCTTTTATGCTCTCTTTACTTAAGCGATTTCAGCGCACCACTCGGCCAATGCAGGTGGCAAAAGAAGCTATCTGATGGTAGTACTATAGATTATATATACAATGGCACGACCTAGTTTTTCTGACATACGACTTTTTTACAAAAAAAAATTCCATAAACCCAACATTTCAGTATAGGGACTTTAAAAATATTGATATGTCATCACTTCAATACCACATCAATTCCATACCTTGGCATAATATTTATCTCATGCCTTCGCCAGATGACCAAGTCAAATTTTTGACTGAAAACATAAACTTTCTATTCAATTGCTATGTTCCTTTAAAAACAAAGAGAATCATTTGCCCTTCTAAACCTTGGTTTACAAGTAGAATCAAAGAATTAATGAATCAAAGAGATCAAGCTAATCAGAGATGGATTCGTTATCGTGTTGAAGAACTGCATTTAGCTTATAAGTCTTTGCGTAGTAAAGTTATTCAAGAAATAAGAAGTGCTAAAACACAATACTACTCAAATCGACTTGTTATTGATTCGAATGGACGAAAATTTTGGGAAAACTTTCGAAAACTGTGAATTGGAAAGCAGAGACCAAAATTTTATAACATAATCGATAAGGATGAACTCAATCAAGAAATTCCTCTCTACGCCAAATGTCACACCATCCCGAGAAGTCGAAAATACACACAGTCCTCATACTTTTTCAGCTGGTTCTTCCTTCAGTTTTGCAAATGTAACCATTATGGATGTAGTCGAAAGTTTCATTTCAGTCAAATCGAATGCTATAGGAGTTGACGAACTTAACCCTGTTTTCTTAAAGTCCATTCTGCCTCTGCTACTACCGTATTTCACGCATGTATTTAATACAATTCTAACGACAGGAACATTTCCGCAGCAATGGAAAATGGCAAAAATAATACCACTTCCTAAGAACTCGCTCTGTAATGAGTTTCGGCCAATATCTATACTTCCATTTCTCTCAAAAGTCATGGAACGTATTATGCAAAAGCAACTGAATGACTATATAGCCCGGAAAAATCTCTTAGTGCAAATTCAATCAGGTTTCCACCCTCGACACAGCTGCATAACTGCACTTTTAAAGGTTATTGAAGATATCAGGGCTGAGCTTGATGATAATAAAGTGACGTTCCTGGTTCTTTTAGATTTTTCCAAGGCTTTTGACATGGTTAACCACACTGTGCTTTTGAACAAGTTGCACCAAGAATTTAATGTTTCTGTTGAAGCAATCAAATTAATTTCTTCCTATCTAACTAATAGAAAACAGGCTGTTTGCATAGAAAATAAGTTTTCGGATTTTCTTCCATTAGGAAAGGGTGTTCCCCAGGGATCAATATTGGCTCCTCTGTTATTTTCACTCTATGTAAATGAAATTGCCCCTATTATTCGAACAGCATCGAAACACTTCTATGCGGATGATATCCAAATATATAAAAGTTGCCCCTTAGGCCTTATTGAAAACTGTGTCTCCATCATTAATCAGGAACTCGATCAGATTTCGATTTGGGCAGGATCTAATGGGTTGGCTCTCAACCCAAACAAATGTAAATCTCTAGTGATTTCTAAAAAAGTTTTGGACCTGTCTTACTTTCCACCAGTCATGCTCAACGAGACTGCCTTAGAATCTGTTAATTCTTCCAAAAATCTTGGAGTTGTTTTTAATAGAACTCTTACATGGAATGACCATATTAACTCGATAGTAGGTAAGGCTTATGGTACTCTTCGGACCCTCTGGACTGCTCAGGAATTTACCCTCCTCAAAACCAGAATTTTACTTGTGAAGACTTTGGTAATACCAATCCTCACATATGGGTGTGAAATTTTTTATAATTGTGACTCCGTTAGCAAAAATAAATTGAAAATTGCTTTTAATAGTGCCATTCGTTACGTTTACGGCCTAAGAAGATATGACCATGTCTCGCATCTGCGGCAGAACCTACTTCCAATGTCTTTTATAATAATCTTATAGTAATAGATAATCTTATTAAATTTCGAATGTTACTACAATTTTTCAAAATTCAAAGGACTCGTCAGCCAATATATTGTATGAAAAACTTCGATTTTCGGCATCAAACAGATCTACATGTTTAATTCTGCCGCGGTTTTCATGTCTGAATTCAGAAAGACAGTTCTTTATTGCTGCCTGTCGCCTGTGGAATTCACTTCCAGCTTATTTGCGAGAGATCAGCAACATGCAACGATTTGAGAATAGTCTGCGTATTTTCTTCTCTGAACAAAGCAACTAATTTCTATCTTAATTCTATTTCCTTTCCCTTTTTTTCATCTTTTTCTCTTTCATCTTTTTCCTTATTATTCTTTTACAAACTTTTTATTTCATTTAAAAAAAACATTTGAATTGTTAATCAATTATATTGTGATTAATCATTTCTTCTGGATGTTTTCCAAATTTTTTCTTATGATTGTACATTTTTAGTCTATATCATTAACTTGTTAACTTGAACAGTCAATTAATTCATTATCTTCACAAATTTATAAGAATTATTATCTTACTGTGTAAGCTATTTGAACAATAAACTTAAACTTAAACTTAAACTTAAACTTAAACTTAAACTTAAACTTAAACTTAAACTTAAACTTAAACTTAAACTTAAACTTAAACTTAAACTTAAACTTAAACTTAAATAATTGCTGGAATGCGTAAAAACAGCTAACTTCTTTATGTGCCTGAAACATGCCAAATATATAGACTTAATTAAGTTTCGGGAAGTTTAAATTATTATGTGTGCTATGAAGGTGAAGGTCTGAGGTATTCAAATGTTTTGTTTTTGAGCATAAGATAAAGTAATAGTAAGAACAGGATACTTACGGTAAGTGATGAACTTAAAAAAAATTCTGCAGCAGCTGCATTCGCGCGAATTTATAATTTTCAGTACACAAACCCATACTCCCCTTGCAGAGCTCAGACATCCCCGTCCAGGCTTATTTACAGGGAATTAAATCATGTGCTGCATAGTAGAAATTATTTTAGTGGAAAGCTTTCTCTCAACCAGATGAGTCTTATATTTAAAGCGAGGACGGAAATGCTCAATTTAAATTATAAACCACATAGAACTGATCTTAACCCGATATGTAGTTTGTGTAACCAGAATGAAATTGAAGATGTGTTCCACTTTTTAGCTGTATGTCCTATTTTAAAAGAAATCCGCAGTCTTTATTTTCAAAAGAGCATTCTTACACGCGAAGATACAAAGCAGATTTTAAATGGTTATTTATGTTGGAAAACCCTTTGTCTCTTCATTAATCACGCCTTATATTACCGGAACAGCTTTACAATAACGTAATACAAATATTGTGATCAACTATTTAAATATATGTATGTTTTTAATTTTTTTCTTTTTTTTCTTTTGTTATAAGTTAGACTTAAATTTCAACCTTCTAATTTTTAATGTAAAACTCGAAACATGTCAATTGAGACAGACGGCAAATTTTTTGCCATGCTATTATTCTTAAGTAACATTTAATCAAAAATTGTAAATTTATCGAGAAACATAATAAAGAATTTATAATAATAATAATAATAATACTCCCCTTGTCAAATTTTTTTTCCGATTCGCTTTTAGCTTCCTTTTCTGTAGTTAAGGCAGCGGCTGCAGATTTTTTTTTAAGTTCATCACTTACCTTTATCTTAAAATTGAACTAAGTAAGAACACATCTTTTACACACACAGGCGAATTTCTTACTATTACTTGCTCAAAAACAAAACATTTGAATACATCAGACTTTCACACTATGAATGATAAGCGTGGGAGTTTCTTAGCTGTCATTAATAGAGGAGGGCTGTAAGCTTTTTACCTAGGAATCCAGGGCCAGTCAATGGATATTCATGAAATTTTCGGAAATGTATTTTAAATAGAAAAAAGTTAAAAAAAAAATTTTCACCGCTCTCAATTTTTCAATTATTTTTAAAATTAATTATTAACTTTTAGAATTTTCTTTTATTTATGTAGGGTATTTTAGATACGGTTTTCTAAGGACTCAGGATAGATAGGTTGGGTCAAGACAAGAAAAAAATTCTATTGGAGGGGGGTCTATATCCCTCCGTGTAGGCACAAGGGGAAATTTTATATGAAATTTACTCAATTTTTTAAAAAATTATTTAAAATCAACTAAGCCACTTCATTTCTCATACTTTAGTGTTTTTGAAAGCTAATGCTTTGTTTTTTAATAAAAATTTTAATTTGAGTTCACTTAATGAAAAGTTTAGTGAAATCAAGCCTCAAAGTAAAAATTTTGAAAAAAGAAAATATTTTTTTTACAAAATTTTGCCCCATTTAGGGCCATTTGTTCTTTCCATATTTAATGCTTTTTTTAATTATTACTCAAAAGCAATAAACTGAATCAAAAATTTTTTTTGGTTTTAGAGAATTAAAAAAAAGACGAAAGGTACTTTTTTCCAGAAAACAAAATGTCGTTAATAGCCCACTGATTGAACTTTATTCCTGGAAGTGAAATATGAAATGTGTTTCAAATAGCATATAGAAAAAAGTTAAAAAACAAATTTTATGTGATCTTAATTTTAATATACATTACAAATAATTATTAAAATTGTAAGTTATCTTTTAATTAGATTAGTTTTAAGTTAAATTTTAAACCTAAGACCAATTACAAACTTGAACTTTGGTCTCAAAGGACAGCATATATACTGATTTGTGCCCCTAATGCTGTTTCCGGTCAAACGAGTTGATGAAACCGAAAAATCCATGGAATGGCCGGATTCCTAGGTTTTGCCATTTTTATGTCTAACGGCCCTCCACTATAAGCCAATAATTGCGAAATTAGTCATGTCGCAAAGGACTGTTTTTGACTGACCTTTTTTCACGGCACCTGTTGTGGTGCCGTGAAATAAGGTCGAAGGCAATAAGGCCGAATGGACCTTATTTCCCAAAAATTGGGAAATAAGGTCGAATTTCTTTTTCGACCTTATGACCAATTTTGTGAAATAAGGTCGAAAATCATTGTGGCACTAAATTTGTCGAAAATAGCGTTCGACTTTATTTCTCAGTTGAATTCGACTTCATTTCATTGTTTAATATTTTGCGATCATTGTTTATAGAGGCTTTTACTTTTGGTAGAAACAGAAATGTTCTGAGGAACATTTGATTTAAGGAGTTGAACTTTTCTTCCATTGGGGGAGGGCGCGGCCCGGTGCGACGATCGGCCGGCTCAGCGCGGGGTCGGTGTTGCGTGGGGTCGGCGCGGGCCGTCGAGGCGCAGCACTTTCCACAAAAATGTTGTACATATTATATGCATGCACCTGCATGTATCTCCATCTCCAGTATACTAAAAAAAGAAAACAAAACAATGCGAAGCCAAAATAGTTATCTACATAATTAGATTTTGTTTCAGTTACGAAATTCACCCCTATCACGAAATCCATTCGGAGCTCCGAATGGAAAATCACGATACGAATCCCGAAAAAAAGCAATCACAAGGTCCGCAGGAGTTCTTAAAAAACATTGCCTGATTGAAAAAATAGTGTCCATTTTCGAAATCAGCTGTCCTATGTCAAAATAAATACTCGAAGCAATAGAAACAAAAATCCCTAAACTTTAAAAAAAAATCCCTTAACTTTTCCCAAACACATTTTTTTACCGATTTTTATTTTCTAGTAAAAGTTCATTTATTTGCACTTTTTGTGATTAAAATAAGCTAAAATAGATCTGCGTCATTGATCAAATCTTAAATATTATATGAAATAAACAATTTAACTCTCGAATATAATCAAATATTTTCTTCATCGAGTTAAAAATTCCCAAAAGAGGATTTTTGTTAAGTGGTCCCAGAGTACTTTCCAATCTGTCAAATACAAATTCACTTCACTTAACAAACCATAAAATAATTTGTGAAATCCAAGTTTGTTTACTTTACAGATAAAATCCAAGTGTTGTTTTGAGTGGTAACAGATAAAAAGTAATCTAACAATCTTACGACTACTATTTAAACACTCCAAATCTGTAAGTTTCGCTAAAATTTGCAAACGGGCACGGCAAAGACAGTCAACTGAAAAAATGTGATTTCTTTCGGAAATAATTTTATTCATATGTGTTTATAAATATAATCGATGTTCTTAAAAGGCGAAAACAACAAACAAACAGACAACAGGCTATATGCAATGTTATCCAGTAATCCAGACATAGCAAAAGGATACGCTAAACGTCCAAAAGAGGAAGTTAACCACTGGGAGGAAATAAAAACAGAGTTGGATCTAATTTAATTTACGAGATAATTTTTGTTGTTGTTGTTTTTTCAGAATTATATTTCGTAAAATTGTTTTATACAAATGTGTTTTTTATATTTTAACAAATGGATTTAACCTATGGCTCTACGCTCTACGACAGAAGAAACTTGTCGTAGAAAAGGACGTCATATTTTCGTTTCATTCGGAATTAGTGATACGAAATTTACGAATTTCGAAATTCGTTCCACTCCGAATGGATTATGTGATAGTAACATCGTGAAACGTAGACTTTTTTCGATTACAATGGATTCTGTGATAGGGGTGATTATCATTTTTAGTCAAACGGTTAACCTATCGTAATCTCCAAACCGTCCAAAGATTTGATGAAATCAATACTCCGGCTAGCATCTTGCTCAAGGAACACTTGAACACACAAAATGCTATTGAATCCTTCCAAAGAGCTTGTTGTTAGGTTCATTGTCATATGGCAGGATATTCCTATTTTATAGTTAAAAATAGTAATAAATCAATTGTAAGGACAAGTTAAAGCACATATAAATGTATAAATACGAACGCATGTCATTGCCAATAATTTCCATCTTCTTTATCCAACAGAAATTAAATTCGATTTTATTACTAAACGGATTTCGACTTTATTTCTCAGCTTTTGGCATTCTTATTTTTGTCAAATATTTTCGTTTTTTCTTTTCTACATTAATACCTTTTCAATAGGAAATATGGTAGAAAAATATTTTTGTTGTTGTGTTCGGCCTTATTTCCCAAAAAAAAGGTAATGAGACCGATTCGGCCTTATTGCCTTCGACCTTATTTTACGGCACCGTAAGGTACTTCTTCACCGCCATCGACCCGAAAGGTTCTGCAATTGCTGGAAAAGATTTCAAATTCTTTTAATTCAGCCGGTTCTTCAAGAGCTTTACCTACATTTAATTTTTCTGAGCCAACTGAAAATGATCTCACTGGCCTTCTTAAATCATCTATTAAAGGCTAGCTTATTTTTTCATATTTATAAAAAGCATTAGAA
Organism: Melanostoma scalare; assembly: GCA_949752695.1. Classification (NCBI taxonomy): domain Eukaryota; kingdom Metazoa; phylum Arthropoda; class Insecta; order Diptera; family Syrphidae; genus Melanostoma; species Melanostoma scalare. The sequence continues at coordinate 97,157,369 of OX456985.1, read as the reverse complement.
GAAAAACAAGTATGTTCGGCTATATTTTTAGATGTTGCTCAAGCATTCGACAAGGTATGGCATGAGTAAAAACTGCAAAGGGACCTACCCAGGCAGTACTACGAAATACTAAAATCTTATATCTCAAACCGGGTCTTCAGAGTACGGTATGATCAAGAATATTCAAAGCTAAGTAAAATACAAGCCGGTGTTCCACAAGGAAGCGTCCTAGGAACTACCCTGTATTTGCTATATACAAGGGATATTCCAGTGGATAACAACACCATTATGGCTACTTTTGCAGATGATACTGCAATTTTGGCTTTCAGTAAGTGCGTCGTCAAGGCTGCTGAGAAATTGCAAAATGCCGTCGACACCGTTAGTGATTGGACCAAAAAATGGCGTAACAAGCTCAATGAAGCTAAATCTGCACATATTAACTTTACAAATAAAAAGTTAAGCTACGTACAAATATTCATCAACAATCAAGCTGCACCTTACGCCAACACGGCCAAATACATTGGGATGAATTTGGATGCAAAGCTAAAATGGAAAGAGCATATCAAAAAGAAAAGGGAAGAGCTCAACTTGAAATATAGAAAAATGTACTGGTTACTCGGTAGAAATTCTGACTTATCTGTCGAAAATAAAATAATGCTTTATAAACAAGTAAGACCTGTTTGGACCTATGGAATCCAATTATGGGGCTGTACAAAGAAAACAAATACTGAAATCATCCAAAAGTTCCAAAACAAAGTCCTTCGTGGAATAGTAAATGCACCATGGCATATGAGAAATAGCGATTTACATCGTGACCTACAAATAGAAACGGTTACAGAAGTTGTAAGAAAACATGCTGTATCCCACAATCAGCGACTGCATAGTCATATCAACTCTGAAATGGAGTCCATATTAAATACGAAAGGCAATGTTCGGAGATTAAAAAGACCCAAGCCACACGAGCTAATGGTCTAAAAGTCAAGTAGCATTAAAAATTTAAGCTTCCCTTAAAGCGATTATATTATTGAGAAAGAAAAGTCTGTTGTCGATCGTTCATAGATTCGTTCTGATTACGGGGAGTTTTTAGTGAGGTAAGAATCCCACATTACTTGGTGTCGAATACTGCCAAGTGTCTTTTGAAGATTTCCTCCTGACAAAAAAAAAAAAAAAAAATCGTACTAACTTGAGATAACAAGAAACTGGGCTCAAGCAATTGGGGAAGCATTTCCCACCGAAAGTAGTATGTATGAAACTAAATAGTAAAAGAAAAGTATTTTTTTTATAGGAGTTTCCCACTGGGCTCATCATGCATTTATAGGAACACTTTTAAAAAAGAACATATGATTACCGTAATGGAGAACACCAATTGTTATATTTACGAAATAGTCGATTTTATCATTGAAGACTATAATGTTAAAATGATTTTAAGACAGTGGGATTGCTTCTCTTTTTGAGAACATTTTCAATCCTATTTGGTTGGAGATAAGAGTATATCATATACAATTATAAATTTTATTATACTAGATGGAGCCCCAACTTATTCGTATGACTTGAATAATGGTATTAAGGTCGTTCGTCCGAAAAAATTATGGGAAAAAGGCTAGCTCACACTATTAAATCAGGAGAAACTAATGGAACCATTAGCGATTTTGGGATCTGAGTTACACACAAAACGGTTTGTGTTTTAAGATAAATTAAATCACACAATTATGAAAATGAAATTCTTTTAAAATCTCAGAGGGTTATTGAAATAATGTGATACAATATTAACAAAATTTTGAAAAACTCAAATTTGAAAATGTATCATTTAATTTACTAAAACACAATTCATATTACTTATACTTGGCTCTGGGCACGTGACTGTTCCGTAAGTTTCTTGCTGATCTTAGCGTAGTAAGAGTGCTTTATGAAATTTTTTTTTTAAAGAATTTATTCATTTCCGTTGCGTTATTATGTTCATTTTAAATTATTAAATGGGTTGAGTTGTTTTGTAAGACTTAAGGTGGCGCTACAGTCCAGGTCGGACTAGGGCCTCAACCAACATGCTTCTCCAGCCAGCTTGGTCCCTAGCTAGCTGCCTCCAGTTTTGCACGCCAAGTTGGTTGAGGTCCTCTCCTACTTGCGTGCGCCACCTGAGTCGCGGTCTTCCTCTACTGCGCCGTCCCTCGGAATTGGATTCGAAGACTTTCCGGACCGGAGCGTTGGTGTCCATTCGCTCTGCATGACCCAGCCACCATTAGCTGGACCTTGACTCGTTTGACAAGGTCAGTGTCGCTGTACAGCCCGTACAATTCGTCGTTAAATCTTCTTCTCCACTCTCCATCTATGCAGACGGGACCAAAAATCACCCGAAGAATTTTTCTCTCGAAGCATTTTAAAGCGTTCTCGTCTGCCTTTGACAAAGTCCATGCCTCTGCACCATATACAAGAACCGGGATGATAAGTGTCTTATACAGGGACACTTTAGTTGCTCGAGAGAGGAATTTACTACTCAATTGAATTCTTAGTCCGAAGAAACAGCGATTGGCAAGAGTTATTCTTCGTTAGATTTCAGCGCTGGTGTCGTTGTCTGAATTAATAGCGGCGCCTAGGTAGACAAAGTCCTTAACTACCTCAAAGTTATAGCTGTCTATTTTGACGTTCTGTCCAAGACGTCGGTGTTGGATGTCCTTTCTTGATGACAGCATATACTTGGTCTTGCCCTCATTTACCACCAAACTCATCTTCTTCGCTTCCGTCTCAATGCTCATAAACGCGCCATTGACATCACGCAGCGTTCTTCCAATTATGTCAATATCGTCGGCATATCCGAGCAATTGAACGGATCATTGAAAGATTGTGCCTCTTGTGTTGACGTGGGAGTTTTGCACTATTCTTTCAAGAACGATGTTGAAGAAGTCGCATGACAGTGCATTGCCTTGTCTAAAACCTTTTTTGACCGATACATCGAATGTATCGGTGAGATCTTTTCCGACCCTGATGGACCAGCGTGCGTTCTCCATCGTCATCCTACACAATCGGACAAGTTTGGTAGGGATGCCAAAACTAGACATGGCTCTATATAACTCCTCTCTATAGATGCTGTCATACGCGGCCTTAAAATCGATGAAAAGGTGGTAGGTATCGATTTGAAGCTCCTGGGTTTTTTCCAAGATCTGCCGTAGTGTGAAGATTTGGTATATGGTGGAGTTTTCTGGTCTAAAGCCGCACTGATAAGGACCTATCAGGTTGTTGACGAATGGCTTCAGACTCTCACACAATACGGCAGAGACGATCTTATATGCGATATTAAGAAGACTGATACCTCTGTAGTTGGCGCAGTTCAGAGGGTCTCCTTTCTTGAGGACCGGGGAAACAATGCTGAGGTTCCATTCATCGGGCATGCTTTCTTCCGCCAGGTAATTGGCTGCCGCTTTAAACAATTCGGCAGTGAGCAGCTTTGTTGGACTTTAGCTTGGATACTGCTGTCTTCACTTCGTTCAGTTCGGGTTGGCGGAATTGGTGGTCTACGTCGCCTAAATCGAATGGTTCTATCTCTCTAACAGCGGAATTGGGTTCATCATCGCCGTTATAGAGCTTGGAGAAGTGGTCTTCCCATATCCTCAGCATTGACTGCGGTTCCACCACGATGTTCCCTTGATCGTCTTTGCAGGCTTCGGCTTCCTTCTATCTCCTCGATCGCGCGCTTCTCATGCTCTCTCTTTTTCCATCTGAGAAGCCGGTGTTCGTCTCTCCTCTTCTGCTTGTAGAGCTCATAAGCAGTTCTAGTCTTTTTGTACAGCGCCGCTTTGTATGCTTCCTGTTAAGCTGCATGTGCTTGCCGGCATTCGTCGTCAAACCAGGGGTTTCGTTGTGGTGGCCGTGTGAAACCCAGCACTTCAGAAGCGGCATCTCTGATGGCTGATTGGCTGTGCTGCCACTCGTTCTCTATACTTGATGCTGGCGACATAGGACTCCTTAAGAGGTTGTAAGAGACTCTATCGGAAAAGGATTTGGCGATCTCTTGCGATTGTAGTCGTCCAACGTCGAATTGTCTCACAGTATTTCCTTGTGTTGGCTTGGATCGGGATATTCGCAGTCGTACCTTGGCTACAACAAGGTAGTGGTCCGAGTCAATGTTGGCCCCTCGGAATGTTCGGACATCCTCTATACTGGAGAAGTGTCGTGCGTCGATCGCAATGTCAATCTGGTTGACGGTTAATTGATCAGGAGATTTCCATGTCCCTTTGTGGATATTGAGGTGGTGGAACCGCGTACTAGCTACCAGAACATCTCGCCCCGCAGCGAAATATCGGAGGTGTTGTCGTGCAGGCTGTATCTTCCGATTATTCCACCAAAGATATCCTCACTTCCTAGCTTGGCATTAAAATCTCTTAGAACAATCTTAATGTCATAGCCAGGGCACTGCTCATATGTTTTGTCCAGGAGCTTGTAGAATACGTCTTTGGTGTCTTCATCCTTTTCATCTGTGGGGGCGTGTGCGCAAATGAGGCTTATATTGACGAATATAGCCTTAATGCGGATTGTTGCTATGCGCTCGTTCACATAGTTGAAACTCAAGACTTTTTACCTGAGTATAGTTCCAACAACAAATCCACATCCAAACAGTCGCTGCTTTTGTTCTCGGTAGCAATCGCCGTAGTAGATGTCGCAGTCTTTTAATTTGCGTCTACCTGGTCCATCCCATCGCATTTCTTGAATAGCGGTAATATCTGCTTTGAAGCAGTTGAGGGCTTCCGCTAATTGTTCGGTTGCACGTGGTCTATTAAGTGACCTAACATTCCACGTACAGATCCGAAGTTCGTTGTCCGTTTTTCGTTTGCTAGGTTCGTCATCAGTTAATGCGGATTGTTGCTATGCGCTCGTTCACATAGTTGAAACTCAAGACTTTTTACCTGAGTATAGTTCCAACAACAAATCCACATCCAAACAGTCGCTGCTTTTGTTCTCGGTAGCAATCGCCGTAGTAGATGTCGCAGTCTTTTAATTTGCGTCTACCTGGTCCATCCCATCGCATTTCTTGAATAGCGGTAATATCTGCTTTGTAGCAGTTGAGGGCTTCCGCTAATTGTTCGGCTGCACGTGGTCTATTAAGGGACCTAACATTCCACGTACAGATCCGAAGTTGGTTGTCCGTTTTTCGTTTGCTAGGTTCGTCATCAGTAAATCCGTCCGTATCCGAGGCTTGTGGTGCTTCGCAGCTAACAATTGCTTTACGTGGCCGGGAAGTCACCCCGACAGCACGACCCCCAACCTGGAGGGCCAGATCCTTGTATAACTCCAAAGATGGGTAGCCGGATAAACCGTTCCTTATAGGCCTGTGCTCCAAATATGTTGTAGTAGCCCTATAAGGTGTTCACTAAGTAGTTCAACCTGACTGGAACTGTAGACGCCACCGTTGATTCCATCTAGGGAATTCATCCGCTGCCGTCTGGATGAAAGAAGAGGTGCCTTAGTAAGAACACCTCTCCCCCTCTCTCTCGTTTGCTGCCACCAACAACCTTCCACTAGGGTTGAGACCCAATCTCCAGTTGAGGTACTAGGCACCCGATGTTCACCACGTGGAGGTGAGAGTAGGAGTTGATAGACAGAGGTGGGTTTTAAGAAAAACCTATGAACGCTTGGGTCCTCTTGGGTGTCTACCATTTATTTGTTGTTTTGGACGCAACAAAAAATAAAAAAATTTAAAAAATAACTATTTCGTCATTTCATCAAATGAAAAAGAATTTAAAAATAACCATATATTATGAAACCCATATTGGGTGGAAGTTTCTTGAAAACAAAAAGACGAGCTTATTGAAAGTTTGTAGAATTCTGTTTGAAATAATGTGAAATAAAAGAAACTTAATTTTCAATCTTACTTCAGACACAATCCTACAAACTTGCAATAAGTTCACCTTATTGTTTTTACAAGAGATTTTCATCCTTTTTTAATAAGGTCTTCTTATTGTTTCTAAAAGCATGTCAAATATTATGAATAAGATCTTCTTATTGTTTCGAAAAAATTGTCACATACTATCAATGAGATTTTCTTATTGTTCCTTAGGGGTTTCCTCTTACTTTTCAATAAGTTTTCTCATTATTTATTGAAAGCTAATAAGATGGTCATCAACAATCTAATAAAACAATCTCTATGGTTTTAATAAGACTTTCTTCTTGGATGAAAACCATAGAGAAATTTATTACTTTTTTTTCTATTTTATGTACATATGTGTTACTATTTTCTCTGTGTTGGCACAACCTATCCGTCCTGGGTTGTTGTCGCATCTTATGCAAAACATCTTTTATAAATCGTAACAATAAAATAAAACTATGGACAATGATGAAATGTCTCCGTTGAATTTTCTACATGTAGAAAATCTGGTAGTCTACATTTCTTGTGTACTTTGAACAAGCATTTTGGCAAAAACAATTTAATTGTCAAAAATTAAAGAATTGTTTGTTTTTTGTTTTCTTTGCAGATACATTGCAGTAACACAGCCAATAAAATACGCTAAACATAAAAACAGTCGACGTGTTTGCTTAACAATACTTCTAGTATGGGCGATATCAGCGGCAATTGGATCGCCTATTGTTTTAGGATTAAACAATACTCCAAATCGTGATCCTGATTTATGTGTATTTTATAACACAGACTTTATCATGTATTCATCGTTGAGTAGTTTCTTAATACCATGTATCATAATGGTTTTCCTCTACTGGAGTATCTTCAAGGTGCGTATGATAGAACTATCAAAAGCAATTTCGAACTTCAATAAATCGTATCCGTACTCTTAGGCGCTACGCAGTAGAGCACGGAAGCAGAGAGCCGCCCGTAAACCTCATCTCTCTGAAATAACTTGCGGTAGCGTAATTGAAAACATTGCTCAAACACGAAGATTAGCTGAAACGGCATTGGACAGCAGCAAAAGTGCCAGTCGTATTATGCCAGATGAGCCAGCTACTAATACAGCATCCGGGTCCAACGAGGAAGAGGATGAAAACGCCATATCCCCTGATATCGATGACTGTCATGTTATTGTTAACGATAAATCAACGGAATTTATGCTAGCTACCGTAGTTGAAGAGACTGGAAAGTAAGTTTTGGCATACGTACATTGATTGCTTATGTCATACAACTGTGTTCATCTAAAACAACCAAAACACAATGCTATTCAATAGGTCATTTAATAAACAACCAATTAAATAGCTTTCGAATTATTTGCTTATGGACCATTTAGCAAATAGATCTCGTTATTATATTTGATTTAAGAGTAACCGCAGTGGAATCCAACTTCAAATTTTTTGATCAAATCGATAGACTAGTTTTTTTCTGAGATTTCCATAGCTACTCGCAAATATTAGACTTTAAATTAATTTTTATTTCAAACTAGCTGAACCGCCCGGCGGGTCTGTTGTTTTAAGGCTCCCGTTCTCGTTCCTGTTTCTGTTCCCATGGGATTATAGGGATGATTATGTGGCATCCCATTGCCGAAAGAATTTTTGAAATCTATCCAGTAGTTTCTACGTTTCCATTTCCAACCCCGTTCCTGAGGAAATCTTCCGTTCCCGTAGAAATATGTGAATGAAATATAAGTCTATGTCACTGATAGATAATGTAACATCCTAGAGTTGAAAGAATTTTTGAAATCGGTCAAGTAACTTTAAGGTTCCCGTTCTCGTTCCTGTTTCTGTTCCGGTGGGTTTATAGGGATGAAATCTACGTTAAGTTACTGACGGATTATTTGGCATCCCAGTGAATAACGAACAGCAATTCATTTTTATACATATATATTGATAGTTAGATAGAAGATAGGTAGATTAAGGATTAAATAATAGATTAATTAAAACTATTAAGTAATTGGGCTTATATTATGAGAACAGTTTGAAAAATTAGTCCGACCAATGTTTTGATTGTTATTTTGTCGAGGTTCAGTAGGAGGTTTGATGTTTTCTGAGCATATAGGCTGGTCAATGTTCTGAGAGTTATCTTGAAGAGGTTCAAAAGGAGTTTTGATGCTTTTTGAGTATTTTGCAAATAGGATATTTTTGGCTCTATAGTTGAATTTGTTTTTGTTTACACCTCAAAGTCTATCAGGGCTGACGAATGGCTTAAACCAGGATTTCCCAAACTATTTTGAGCAACAGACCCCTTTTCCGAAATGAACTGATACCGTAGACCCCCAAGGCCAAATTACTTAAAAAATCCTGTCTCAAGTTTCTTACTTACTTTTATAGGTACCTAGTACGTAAGCAAGTTTTGCAGTAGTGCAGAAAGAAAATTTTTTGAGATAACTTCATAAAAAATTCATAATTTATTAATGCAGGTTTTTAGAAATCGTGCTCTTAATTGAGAGCAAATAATAAATTCATGATTTGAAAAATTAATGCGATAGATGACTTTGGTGACTTTCTACCAATCTAGACAGATCTGGTTTAATATTGGTAAGTTGCAGCCTTAAGTCTCCGCGTTCGTTGACTTTCAAACGGTTTCTTTTTTCGTCAAATTGTTTGCAACCACATTGAAGCCATTTCCAACTAAATATGATGATGGAAAATTGATGATATATTTTTCAGCAATGTTCCACAATGCAGTATATTGAGTTTCAATACTGCGCTGCAACCAGAACTTCTGATACCCTTCGTTGAACTTTAGCTTAAGCTTTTTCGTCAGTTTGGATGATCAACTCTTCTTGCATTATCACATTAGCTTCTTCCATGGCTGTTATACTGTACGAATTTATTACCGACTCAGGAATTTGTAATTTCAAAAGATCCTCAAACCTTTTGGTAAAATCTTTGTGAAGCGCGTCCAAGTGAGCGACATATTATAAAATAACAACGTCTTGAAGGGTTTCTGCTGATTTCAACAAATGCGGAAACTGAAAGTATTCTTTTCTGCTTAAATTTTGTTTATAAAGAATAAGTTTTCCCACAAACGCAGCTATAATTGATTTTGTTTTGATCAAGTTGAGATCGGTCAAGTAATAAATATCCGTCATAGAATTTTTCAGGTTTTCTTCCAAATTCGGATCTTTTTTCATTTATAGAAACCCCAATACAGACCCAAAAATAGCTGAAAATCTTGCGTTGCAAGCACCTCTTGAAAGCCAGCGAACTTCAGTGTGCAAAAGTGACTTAGTAAAGACTTCCTCGTTATCCTCACAAAGCTGAGCAAATAACCGAGAGTCAAATGAATTGCTTCGAATCTTGTTGACGGCATTCTTAACCTATTGCAAACACTGCACTGGTGCAATCTGGGACTCAGATTTTTTGCTACTAAATGTTGTCTGTGAATCACGCAGTGTATTACCAGTACATCAGGCAATTGCCGCTTTAAGTGAGCTATAAAACCACGATGACGACCAACCATAGATGGTGCTCCATCAGTCGCAACAGAAATAAATGTTTCTCCATGGAATAGCTTTGTCGGTAAAAAAAAACGTTCCACTGCCAGAAAAATGGATTCTCCTCTGGTATCAGTTTCCACATAAATGGTAAAAAGCAGCTCTCGGCACATATTTTTATCTATGATATATCGAACATATCCTAACAACAGAGCTTCATTGCCGGGTAATGTAGACTCGTCTAACTGGAAAGAGAATCTCTTGGTCTGCAATAAATTGCATAAAATGTTTTCCACGTCACGACCCATTTCGTCTATTCGTCTCTGAACGGTGTTATTGCTCAAGGATATTCTTTTTATAATATCTTGAGCGGGCTTATGCAATACATTGTTGAGGACCTCTGCAATGGCTGGTAAAATAAGCTGCTCTCCAATTGTGAGAGGCTTCACCGACTTCGCTATTAGCAGAGATATATTGTAGGACGCTCGCAAGCCATCAACTTCTTGCATAAGACCGTTATAAGTGGTCCTCCATTTTTGAAGGCTTCATGGCATCGTTACTTAATACTTTTTTATATATGCAACTGTTGATTTGATGGAGATGAAATAAATCCAAACTTTTGGTTGTCCAAACTGTACTGTCTACATTTTTTTTCGTGTCTACGATCACACCGACCGCCAATCTTAAGCAAAAAATGCTTATAACTACTACTTATAATATCACAATTAAACAGTACCTACTATGTAATTTTTTTTATGCACATGCTTAAAATGTTTCATTAAACTTTTTATTTTTAGAATGGCAAAAGCAACGCAACACTATCTTTGAAGTTTAAAATAAGAAAATATGTTAAGGGGGTCGATTGAAAAACTTGTCGACCCCCAAATTCAGATTTCGTTTTTGTCGACCCCTGAGACCCCGATATCGACCCCAAGGGGTCGATATCGACCACGGGTTCGATATCGACCACTTTGGGAATCACTGGCTTAGACACACCGTCTTTTGTTAAATGTCTGAAATCTCGTCACCATCATAGCCCATGCCATGATAGGAACGAGATTCCGAAGTTTCACCGAAAGGTAAAAAGATCCAGCCAGAGTGGCAAGCCCCGAACTCAAGCCTGGAAAAAATAGTAATAGAGTCACATTTGCTACTGAGAATTTGGAAAGATCACTTCTGCAGACTGTTCAGCAGCGATGAAGACACAAATTCCGTTGACAGGCAGAATGACCCACCAAACATTAAGACCATGACCAAAATCCAAAGGCTTGCATGCATTGGCTCAACTAGTGCCATGAGAATAACACCAACTGCAGCTCTGGAAACCTTCCTGTCGCTAGCCCCCCTAGATCTTTTTACTAAGGAGATGGCGGCCAAAAGCGCACTGCGACTCAAACAATGCAACAATTTGAAAACTGGCATATCAGGCCATAGAACCATGATGAACCATACAGATATAAACATTCAAACATACTATACCCCCCGCATATTGACTTCAATCCAGTGGCTCTATCAGTCTTTCCGACAAGAGAAAGCTGGGAGGAAAACAGGGTTATAAAAGGAAATCACATTTTTGATTGATTTTTTATTTCGTAATAATATTTTCACAAAAAGTTGTTACCGCACATTTTACAATACAGTGATTTGATATATATTATCTTTCATCTGAAACATTATTTATAATTTGTGAAGAATAAGAGTTTTTAACATATAGTTCAATTTGGAGGAAAATACGAAAAAAAAAACCTCCAATATAAATGATAAAAAGAAAAAGGAATTGAATAAAATTGAAGACAATAAAAAGTTTAGGATATATGTGTGTATAAAGTTGTATTTGAAAATGCTCTAACTAGATTCAATAATAAATAAAACAATAATAAATAAATATACAATACAGTTGCAACTAACTTGAACCAGATGATAAATATTATATGACTTCAAGCCAAAAATAAGCACAATAAATAATTAACAAGTAAATAAATAAATAAATAAATAAGTAACAACACATTTTTATTTTCACGTAAGTATATAAACAAAAAAGAAAACAAAACGAAAAAAAAAAAAATAAATAAATAAATAGATAAATAATTAAATAGATGCGTCAATAAAAGTAAATAAATAAACAAACAAAACAAATGAATAAATAAATAAATATATAAAAGGTAAATGAATGTTAAATGAGCAAAAATTAATAAGTATACAATTTAAATAATAAATAAGTGAGTTATTCAATATAAATAAATAGATGAATAAACAAATTAAATAAATAACTGAAGAAAACTAATATACACTGGAAAAAAAAATAAACAAATAAATAGTAAACGAAAGTATTTATGACCACAGTTTATTAAACACTCATAATAATAGTATCAGTCTTAGTCATATAGATGGCTTATGAGGCAATTATCACTAGTATCGCAAATGGAGATAAATTTATTTGAAAGTTTTAGAATTCTTTCAGTTATCAATTCAACATTCGCTCTTTGGTGAAGATCATTTGTCGAGTGACGCCAAGGCAAGTCTAGCATCATTTTTAATAGTTTATTTTGTGAAACTTGCAATTTTTTTAAGTGACATTTTGAGGCGTTTCCCCATACTTGGCAACCATACAATAAAATAGCTTGGAAAATGACTTTATGAACAGTAATTTTATTTTCATTTGATAGAAAGGATTTCCTATTCCATTTCCGTCTTCACAGATGGTTCCAAAACGGACGAAGGGATAGGGTCGGGTATCTTCTCAGACTACCCCACCATATGAATAGATCAATAAAACTTCCCGACTTCTGCAGTGTCTTTCGTATGCAGAAGTACTCGCAGTTTGCGAAGCCGCAAAGCACCTAGCTACGCAAAACTTTATCAAAAAAAATATTGACTTCTTCATAAAAAGTCAGGCGGCCATTAAAGCTATCTCATCCTTTATCACAAAATCCAGACGAGAAGACAGCTGTCGCAGTAACCTAAGACTGCTCAGCGAAACAAACACAGTTAGTTTAACCTGGGTTCCAGGACATCGTGACATAATCGGTAATGAAATTGCGGATATGCTGGCTAAAATCGCGTCAACACTCGAATCCAGCGAAACAAACACCTCAGTTCTAAAGCCACTAGAGCAAGAGAAAAACAGAATCAAACAAAATTTTCTAAAAACCACCAATGACAGGTGGTCATCTTTAGAAACATGCGGAGTCTCTAGAAACCTTTGGCCAGATATTTCCAAGAAAAAAAATTTCTACTCCAGCTAAGCAGACCTCGGCTCTCTCTGTTGATTGGCATTCTCACCGGCCACAACTCGTTGGGTACCCACATGATGAGAATGGGCATTAACACATCGGACTTATGTAGAGGATGCCAAGATGAAGAGACAGAGGAAAGATCATTCCACTTCCTCTGTGAGTGTTCTAGCTTGGCCCACACTCGGAAAAAAACCCTTGGAGAATACTTCTTCGACGAACTGGGCGACATCTTTAATCTCCCATTGAGCAACGTCCTGAAATTTACTCAGGGCTCCAAATGGTTCAGTGGGAGATCCATACTCCAATAACCATCTACCTCTCCAATCCTCCCATCTCCTCATCCTCTGATTTCCCGGGGAGCACAATGGATCCTTGAGATCCGAGTGAAGTGTTGCCACTTGTGGCTGTACCCCCCATGCAACCTAACCTAACCTAAGGATGCCGTCCCTCCGACCTAGAAGAAGTAAAGCTAGCCATATGCAAACTTAAATAAAATAAAACTGCAGGTGCAGATGGCCTTGATGCCGAACTTTTCAAGGTAGCTGGAGACCAGTTGGAAAGGAGCATGCATCAGCTGATCTGCAGTGCATGCTGGGAAGAAAGCATGCCCGAAGAATGGAACCTAAGTATCGTATGCCCGATCCTAAGGAAGGGAGACCCTCACAATAGCGCCAATTATAGAGGGATAACCTCCTTACCGTCGCTAATAACATCTTGGCTGCAGTTACATGTGAACTTGTGAAGCCCCACGTCAACAACTTGATAGGTCCCTATCAATGTGGATTTGAGCCAGAGAAGTCCACAATAAATCAAATTTTCATATTACGCCGGATCTTGGAAAAAACCCGAGAATATAATATCGATATACACTATCTTTTTATCGATCTCAAAGCCGCGTATGACAGTATTTAGAAAGACGAGCTGTACAGAGCCATGTCTAGTTTCGACATCCTTGCAAAACTCGTACGACAATGCAGGATGACTTTGGAGAATTCACGCTGCTCCGTCAAGCCCGGTAGAGAACTTACCGAGCAGAGAACTGCATGAGTGCAATCACTAGCGATTTCGAATCATCCCCCGAAAAACAAGCTGTATAGTCTCACGCTCACAATGATGAAACAAGTGTGATGCTTGTAGAAAAAGTACACAACACTCGTGAATACGAGCCTTCACATTGCTTGTGCCCATGAATGATGAATGAATGGACCATTCAATTTCAAACAGGTACACCATTCGCTTGCATTAAAAAAAGCGAATGTTCACGAATGATGAAGGATGACAACAAATATTTTTTCATGTTCATACACACATTTTGTGACCTGACTTGGGCGTTATTTATATCTTTTTGATTTTTATTTTTTTTTTTGTTGTGTGCTGTGTTCTTCATCACAGTATTGCACTGTGAAGTACCTATTCGTTGCCTTATGAAGTATTCGTTGCACTGTAGATGATTCGTTGCTTTAGACACTTTTCGCACAAGTTCATACGCATACAGATATTGTCATTGCCTGCCATTGTTTCAGTTAAGTAAGTGAGAGTGAGAACCTGCCTTGTTGACTAAAAGAGAGTGCAGTGTGTGTACTGCTTTGGACTAAGATGAATGGTGCCTGAATAGTGTGTAAGCGTGTAAGGCAATGAAAAAGTGAATGCATTCATAAAACGAGACATTCACTGCAGCTCCCTGTCACCGAGACCTTTGATGTCGAAAAAGGCTTTTGACAAGGCGAAAAACTGTTATGCGATTTCTTTAATATCATACTTGAAAAGATTGTACAAAACTCAAACGTCAACACCAGAGAAACGATTTTTCAAAAGTCTGTACAATTACTCGCCTATGCAGACGATATTGACGTTATGGGAAGAAAAAATGGTAGATAATGTTATAGGTGCTTTTGCTAGTATTGAAACAGAAGCGGAAAAAATGTATTTGATGGTTAATGAGGACAAAACGAAGTACATATATGCTGTCATCAAAGAAGGACACAGTACATCGACGAATCAGACAAAACGTCACAATAGACAGACATAATTACAAGGTAGTTCAGGACTTCGTCTACCTAGTTTAGTTTAGTTTATTGAATATAGTACAAAAAATAAATAATAGGTATCTACATGAATGATAAAATAAATAATACGACAAAATAATATGATACTAAATAAATAATGTAAAGTACGACCATATTACGTTAGGCTTCAATGTATGTAATTTACATCTCCTTTTCTTGCAATTTAAAATAAAATATGACTGCAAAAAAAGTGATATTTTTTTTAACACAGAGAACTAACCTTAAAACTGTTAAAAATTCCTGTCTAGAAAGTGATTGAACATTGCGTTCTTAAATTTATGATTAGAAATAATTTGTTTAATTGTCAAAGTTAGACTGTTCCAAAGTCTGGTAGCATGAACAAAGAATAATCGCGAAGAATTTAAGAATTTTGTTAGTGGTGGGATCAGGTTTAATGTTCTAGGATAGTTACAATGTTGTATTTTTTCAAAGATCTAGGATGGAGTTTGGGTTCTTAATAGTCTGTGCATGAAAGTACTACACCTACAGCCGTATTTATTAGATTTTCCTAAATAGCTTTGAACAGATGAATAGTTATGTAGTGAATAGCACTCTATTCTACGTTGCATAAATTCTTATTTATAAACCATTATAGTTATGATGTGTATATCTTAAATATCTATAATCTATAATATAATCTATAATATTGAGCGGTAATATCCAGGTGTAATTCACTATCGAAAACAAACCGGTCTCTGAAAGCCATTTATGTATCCGCCGGCGCGGCGTACTAACACTCCTTTGTCATTTCACAATAGCGATGACAAAAACCTATTCAGTCGCTATACTACCTAAATCGGCGTTCAGCATATTCTATCTCTATGTTACGTTCAAAAAGTTTTATAAATAAGGTTTCCTGTTCAGAGATATTATAAGAGGAACATAGCGCTATTCACTCCCTATTATGGGTTTATAAATAAGGCTGATAATCTATAATATAATCTATAATATTGAGCGGTAATATCCAGGTGTACTTCACTATCGAAAACAAACCGGTCTCCGAAAGCCATCTATGTATCCGCCGGCGCGGCGCGGCGTACTAACACTCCCTTGTCATTTCACAATAGCGATGCCAAAAACCTATTCAGTCGCTATACTACCTCCATCCGCGTTCAGTATTCTACCTCTATGTTACGTTCAAAAAGTTTTATAAATAAGGTTTCCTGTTCAGAGATATTGTAAGAGGAACATAGCGCTATTCACTCCCTATTATGGGTTTATAAATAAGGCTGTATATATATATTTAAAAATTGTTGAAATGAGCACCCAAGGACTTTATAATGAAGGTGCGATATATGGTCAAGACGTCACAGTTCAAAGACATATCTCAGCATATCATTAAAGGCCACTAACAGTTTATGATACGACTGGGAATCTGGTTTACAATAAACAACGGTTCTGTAACTAATAAGACACAACAAGAGGACTTTTATCAGCATAAGTTTCGTATTTTCAGGAGTAAAGCTGGCACACAGCCAGAGTTTTCGTAGTCCACCATAAATTTGCCCAATAAAACAATTAATGTGATAACTAGCTGATAATGTGCAATGTATTTTGAAGCCTAAGTTTGTTACCTTGTCAACAAAGTAAATCCGAGAGCTTCCTAGGTAAACCGACGGAATATTATCAGAATTGTACTTTTTCTTAGATATAGTCATGGCTTGACACTTTAAAGAAAGTCCATTTGTAATTGACCATTTTAAAATTGCGCATAAGTCTTCGTTAATACGGCATACTAAGTCCCTTACCAGACCGATCGGCCTGGATAGATAAATTTGCACATCATCTGCATTCAGGTAAAAAGATACATTTCTACAAACTTTGACCAGATCATTTACGAAAACGCAAAATAATAAAGGACCCAAAATAGAACCTTGGGGCACACCAGCAATTATATTTTTATAATGGAAGACTTGTTTTCAACTGTCACTTACTGCTTACGGTTACAAAGGTAATTTTTTATTAGACACACAGCACTTTCACCAAATCCAAAATATATACTAAGTTTCTGACACAAAATTGTGTGGTTAACGTTGTCAAAAGCACTTGAAAAATCAAGAAGTAGAATTTCAATCTTATATCATCTAAGACTTTAACAATAGTGGTTTCGCAACTATGTTTCACTCTAAAACCCAATTTGTATGGAGACAAAAGACTATACCGGTCGACTTGAGTATTCATTTGCCTAGCCAAAATTTTTTCAAAGACTTTTGACAAACATGGTAAAATGCTAATGGGTCGGAAATCATTGCAGGTTATGGGATTTGCTTTATTAGCTACAGGCACAACCATTCATAATTGTCTTGACTCCATTTTTCTTTCTGATTGCAATGGTCAAAAACCTGTTTATGTAGTGCATCAAAATATAAGAAGTCTGCGTCAGAATTTCGATTCCCTTGTATGTAATCTAGTAAGCTTTAATTATTTACCTGATCTGATTTTTGTGACAGAAATTTGGATTTTCTCCTATGAAATAGAAGATTTCAAGATCCCAAACTATGTTTTTTATGCAAATACTAACGACTCATATTCAGCCGGGGGCTCAGGTGTTTTTATTAAGGATGGTTATGATAGTAAAGTTCTAAATTTAAATCTGTTAAGTGCAGATGCTATTAAAGTTACTTGCGTTATTCGTAATATAACTTTAGATTTTGTGTGTATTTATAGAATTCATTATGTTGCTACTAGTGTATTTTTGGAAGAAATTTCAGTCTATTTAGCTTCAGAGAAAGGTGCTAACTTATTTGTTCTTGGTGATTTAAATATAGATCTATTAACTTCTGGTAGCACACAAGACTCATATCAATCTATTATGGCAACCCACGGGCTAACTTCATTTATCAATGAACCCACTCGTCCAGCATCCGGTTCTTGTCTTGATCATATTTATGGTCGGTTTTTGAAATTTAATAGTAATGAATGTAATGCCTTAAATTTTAACCTTAATATTACAGATCATTGCATGACTGGCTTAATATTTAACAACATAAGTTTCAAAAATAAGATAAAAAACGCTTCTCCCTCTGTCTTATTTAAGATAGACTATAACATGCTAACAGACAAGCTGCTAAATGAGAGTTGGAGTTCTGTTTATCTTGAATCTAACCCATCGAGAGCATTTGAACTTTTTATTACAGTTCTTAAGACCCATATCCAGAATTGTAGTACGTTTACATACCGCAGAAAATCGGAAGATATGTTAAAACCATGGATGAATAAATCTCTCCTTTCTCGAATTAAAGCCAAACATAAACTTCATAAGAAGTGCTGCAAGAATCCACTTAACATTGCCTTAAAAAATCGATATTCACGAATGTGTAAACAATTGAATAAGGACATCACTGTCTGTAGGAATAACTTTTTTATTAATAAAATAGGGGAGTCTCAAGGTAATCTTAGAAAGCAATGGGAAGTTGTAAATACAATTATTAATCGAGATACTAAATGCAATAGAGAGTCGATAGTTTTGGAAAATGAAACTGGCGACGTCTCAGATCATATGGAAGTTGCAAATATTTTTAACAACTATTTTTCATCAATCGCACAAACATGTTTTCCTTCTGATTTCTCAATAGCTTGTGACTTTTGCTCAAAATCTGTAATTCTTCCTGAATGCACTTGTAATCGAAATAGTTTCTTCTATGATAATATTTCAGGTTTCGA
Source organism: Melanostoma scalare (assembly GCA_949752695.1). Classification (NCBI taxonomy): domain Eukaryota; kingdom Metazoa; phylum Arthropoda; class Insecta; order Diptera; family Syrphidae; genus Melanostoma; species Melanostoma scalare. The sequence continues at coordinate 97,139,099 of OX456985.1, read as the reverse complement.
AGTATTAAAAATAATTAATTCACTTAAAGGTTCAAACTCTACTGGAGATGATGAAATTTCAAGCAACGTTTTGAAAAAAATAGCACTTTATGTGGTAGATGTTCTGGCATATCTTCTGAACTTAAGTGTATATAAAGGAACTTTTCCTGAGTCTTTAAAAAAAGCTTATGTTATACCTGTTTTCAAGAAGGGAACACGTAAGGACAAAACTAACTATCGTCCGATTTCTTTGTTGTCTGTATTATCTAAGGTGTTTGAAAAAGCTATGAAAAGCAGAGTTTTGAATTATCTCACTAAACTTAATTTTTTCAATTCTAAGCAATTTGGTTTCAGAGAAAACTGTTCTACTGAAGACGCCTTACTAGACTTTTGTGAAAATATTTATAAAGGTCTGGACGCAAAAAAATTATGTGCTGGTCTTTTCGTGGACATTACCAAAGCTTTTGATACAATTGATCATGAAATACTGCTTAAAAAACTTTTTAGCATAGGTTTCCGTGGATTCATCCTTGACTGGTTTTGTTCCTACTTGAAAAACAGGAGCCAAAGAGTTAAAATTGGAAACAGTTTAAGTGATTCCTCAATCGTTGGTCTCGGTGTTCCGCAAGGGTCAGTGCTGGGACCGATTTTATTTCTAATTTATATCAACTCAGTTTTTGAGCTTCCTTTTGCTGGCACGGTAGAAGCCTTTGCAGATGACATAGCATTTGCGTATGTTTCTAATAACTATCTTGACTTAGTTGCTGACATAAATAGTGATGTGCACTTACTCCGGATTTGGTTTGCTAAACACAAGCTGATAGTTAGCAAAAAAACAAAGCTTATGTGCTTCTCTTTTCATAACACGATCTCTCCTGACTTCAACATTATATTTCATTCTGCTAATTGTCCAAAATCAAGTCTACAGCTGTGCGATTGCTACCTCTTGTACAATGAAGATAAAAGATGTAATGATGATTGTTTCACAATTGATATTGTTACTAGCTATAAATATTTAGGAATCTTAATTGACTGTAATTTGTCTTGGAGCGACCACATAATGTGCTTAAAACAGTATCTTCTCTCATCTCTACGTTGTTTCTATCGTCTGTCAAAATATTGCTCTTCAAATGTGTTAAAAAATATCTATTTTGGAATCTTCCATTCGAAATTACAGTATGGAATTAGCTGCTGGGGCGGAGCTTATTCCAACAAGATACAACAATTAACAGTCCTACAAAAATATATGATAAGAAAAATTTGCAAAACGTCTCGCTTAGCACATTCTATGGAGCTATTTAAAAGGCTGAAAATTCTTCCTACTAGGCATTTATATTATTTCAAAGTATTAAAAATTTTTTTCATCAGAAGTGGTTACCTACAGGGTCCTATTTCTGATACACACAATCTTCGAAGTAATATGGGTTCCACTGTTGTCATTCCACGTTTTCGAACTTCTCGCTTTAGAAACTTTTTTTCTGTTCTATCTTGTAAAATATTTAATGCTCTTCCGCAGAACATTCGAGTCGTTAGAATTTTATCGATTTTCCTAAAAAAAATTAAAATGTGGCTTTTAAGTATTGATCACAATGAAATCGAAAATTTGATGCGTTACATGGGTTAAGATTTGAATTTTTGTCTTGTTTTTTTGCATTTTTGAAATCAAATTTGAATTTGTTAAATTTTCTTTATGATCACCCCACACCAAATAAGTAACATAAATTTAATATAATTTTTTTGAAGTGGCATTTAACTCTATTTTGTTCTAATCTACAAAATGCCTCTAACTATTCTCTTTATTACATCGTTACGATGAAAATATGTTAATATTGTAAAGTTTTGAAATACTTTGTAAGTCATTTAATACCCTTGTATTTTAATTATGTATTAGAGAATAAAGAACTATTGAAAAAAAAAAAAACCTTGGCCACTTTCCAGCTGTCAGGAAATGAAGAAGACATAATACAAGAGTTGATTATATGTGTAAGAGAACTCAAGATGTGAGGCAAAATCGTTTTTATTAAAGAAATGGGAATCCCATCTTCGCCTATAGCATTAGATCCAATATCACGAACAATCTCCACAACATCCAATTCACAAACAGTCTCAAAATTAAATTCAACACATCGCTTACACACACTCACATCATCAGATACAAAACAGGTATCACTTACAGTGCTCAACGCAAAGGCATTGTTTAGATCATTAGGATTCGGTATATTGTTTAGCGAGTACCTCTTTCCTATTCCTAATGATCGCAAATTTGACCGATGAAGTGTTTTTAAGGGCTGATCTATACTAAGCTTCGACAGGTAAAATTGTTTTTTGGCTCTTCGAATCAAAGCAGTTGTTTGATTTCGAGCTTCACAGTAAAGCTCCCAGAAATACGACGTTTGGTTGACTTTCCAACTGTGGTTCAGTTTTCTGCGGTTTCGTATTGAGTTGTTAACCTCAGACGTAAGCCAGGGAGCATTTACATTACGAACATTCACAGACCTGAAGGGAGCATGATTATCAAATAACTTATATATATAGGAAATTTTACTTTGTCATTCAAATTCGGAAAGTACTGGCATGGGCATCTAATTCATTCAGTTCAACATGCATCTAATTGATGTGCGTGGTTGTCTATGGACTTAAAATCTATGAACTTGAAATTCAGTGGGACACTGAGCGAACGAATTTTATGTTGTAAATAGCTACACAAGACTATACCATGGTCAGAAATACCTTCAATCGATAGTTGGTCTTTCAGAAAAACATTCATAAGGTCTGAAACAATGACTAAGTCAAGGAGACTAGGTCTGGTGCTAGGAGCAAAACGAGTAGGATATTTATTTACTACTGTAAGACCAGAAGAAGCAACAAAATCAAGAAGTTGGTTAGATCTTGAATCAATTTTTAGAAGATCCGCATTAAAATCCACACAAAAAGTAATATGCTCATAAGTCGAGGAGAATTCTTGTAGCACTGAGAAAAACTTTCAGGAGGACAACTTCGATTAGGATTATATACAACACCAACAATACACTTTGAAACTTCTAATAGAATTAATTTAGTCCTATACTGTGTGGATTTACCAACGACCTTATAGTTTAAGGATAAATAAAAATAAATAAATAGGGTGGCGCAACAGAGCGAGGAGCCCCTGGGCCTAGCGCATTTCTCACAACCATCCCTTGTGAGGGAATCGAGGGGACCTACAATTTTCTGCCGGTTCCGAACGGCTAATCGAGAAAGTGCTTTTCATGGCAATGAATACTAACGGAGGACTTGCCAATTCCTCGCGAAAGGCGATACCCGTAGAAAAAACATTTTTGCCTCTGGTGGAATTCGAACTCGAACCTCTGGATTAACAGGCGGACATGCTATCCATCACACCACGGGTAGTTTAAGGATACATGCATATAAAACGCGACACCACCTCCAGTAGTTTCAGTGATACGATCATTTTGAATTAAATTGCAACCAGAAATATTATAACATGAATCTGGAATATCAGGTTTAAACTATGTTTCACTTACACAGATTACATCAACTCAGAAGCACCGAACACATACATTTCTCATGAAATCAAACTTCCTTTAATTACCTAAGACTTCGCGCATTGAGAAGACAAACATTAAGCCCGTCACACGCACCAGACAAAATTTTAAGAACAGAGCGCACAGAGATAATAGACATGCTTCACTATATCACTACATAGTATAAAACAAGGTCGCTTTCTCTGTCCCTATGTCCGTATGTATGCTTAGATTTTTAAAACTACGCAACGGATTTTGTTGCGGGTTATAGAGTGATTCAAGAGGAAGGTTTATATGTATAATACATGCATATTATAGAAGAGAAAAACCGAGAAATTTAAAGATTTGTAATGTCGTAACAAACATATTTTTCTGCGCTAACATTGCAAAAGCTGGCTAAACCTTACGAGATAGATCAAATTAATGTACTACGGAATTGTATATCTTAAAAAGATGAATAAAAAAATTCCGAGACAGCATATGTTTACCTCCTAACAGTAACCATTTTTTGAATATTTTCGAAGATATTACAGATTTAAAAACTGCGGGACGTAGTGTTTGCTTTAAGCCCGAACTACATCGAAACACAGAGTGAAAAAAGTAAATAAAGTGCACCTGTTGGCAACATTAGAAAAACTTCGAAAAGCTTTTTAACGGTTAAATATTTCAAAACAAAACAATAAACTATTTGTCAAAAATTAAAAATGTCTGTTTTCGGGAGCTGGTTATGGTTAATGTTCAATAAATTTAATTGAATATGCTTCATTTTACTTTAAAATTTGATAACACAGTTGACATTTACTTCAATTTTATAATTTTCAAAATTGATTTGAAACTATAAAAGAGCTTTTATTATGAAAACTACAAAATTTTAGTGATGAAAGCGCTACCTTTCAAGAAAAATAAACAAAATTATTTGATTGTGTTTAGCCTGAACTACATCGAAAGTCGAAACACAAAGTGAAGAAAGTAAAAAACTAAATAAAGTAAAAGCTTTTAAAATACACACATATTACTATGTGCAGGCCACGGGCAGTAATGAATAAATCAAAACTACTGAATCGATCCTAATCATTTTTTCAGTGAGTGACATAGGCTATATATTTTATACCAGTCCGAAGCCATAACGGGCCGCTATGTTTTTATATACAACGTTTAGTTTTTGGAATTTCATATTCACCTCAGCAAAACATCGCACTCTTAAATTGTCTGTATTCAAGCGATTAGGACGATTAAGGTGTCATTTTAAAGCTGATAAAGCATTCTTTTCAAATCAATCAAAAGGTTTAAGATATTTGAGTTGCTTTAGAAACCTGATCCTTTTGAAAACAACACATTTTATATACATTTTTGCCATTTTTGAAGTTGTCCTGTGCCTAAAATATCAATAGTAATTCCCTAAAAATTTCCCTGATTAAAAAAAAGCTTATTCTTTTAATAAAACACAATTCTTAGTTTCAAAGACTTTTTTTAATATCGTTCTATCCAAAAAATTTTAAAATTTTTTTTGTAAGCTTGTTTTTAATCAGCTGTAGCTACAGTGTACATGCGAATAACAAAATGAAATTTTGAAGACTTAAGAATTTTTTAAGACTTAAAGTTGAAGAATAGACCTTTAAATCCTGCCCACTCCCGTATTGATATCTGGCAGTCAACATTCCCAAAAATGTGCCCAAAGATTAGCTTTTTCCATAGCTTAGAAATAAGCTTGTTTTTAATCATCTGTAACTTCAGTGTACATGCGAATAACAAAATGAAATTTTCAGGACTTATAGTTGAAAAATAGGCCTTTAAATTCTACCTACTTTCATTTTGATATCTGGTAGTCAATCTTCACAAAAATGCTCCCAAAGATTGGCTTTTTTTCAAAAGCTCAAAGTTTGAAAGGGATGTTTGTAAAGCACATAAAAAAATTGTTTTTTGATCAACTTTGGATTTTTTATTTTGTAATTATTGTAAGGTTTAATTAGGGAAATTTTTAGGGACTTACTATTGATATTTTAGGCACAGGACTACTTCAAAAAAGGCAAAAATGTATATAAAATGTGTTGTTTTCAAAAGGATCAGGTTTCTAAAGCAACTCAAATATCTTAAACCTTTTGATTGATTTGAAAAGAATGCTTTATCAGCTTTAAAATGACACCTTAATCGTCCTAATCGCTTGAATACAGACAATTTAAGAGTGCAAAGTCTGAAGCCCATAAAATCGCTATGTTCGGTTCTTTGAGTATGGCTGGAGGGGAGAGGAAAATTACAAAAAAAAATCCTTTGACTATTACGTATTTCGATAGCAAAGAAACATTTCTACAAAGTTTGAGCAAAATCGGAGGTATAGCAACATTTCGGATTGACCGTTCTCATATGGAATGGCTCCTACACAAATTAATAAGGAATAAACAGAAGGTACCTTAAATTCCAAACGTGGATTAATCGAAGCCAATTTTTCTATACTTTAAGTCATTTAGGTTGAAATTCACTTTAAACTTGCAAATAATTCAAAACAATTATCAGTAGAACAAAAAAAAAAACAGCACAACAAAACCGAATTCGCAGTACATTACTCTAAGGCGAAAACTGTATTATTTTTTCCAAGCAGAAATTGCAGTAAGACGAAAATTATCGTCTTACATTTTTCAATAAGAGAACGTGTATTGAAAAGGGAGGCACCGGGGTGGAAGTATATCGTAGGAAAGACAGGGACAAACACAGAATATGTTCTGCGCGGCGATTTTCAATGCTTTGTGTTTTGTGTATGCTTTGTGTATTGTGTGTGTATCTCGCAAATTTAAAAGTGCTTGAAGAACATTGTATGTATGGGCAAAGATAGCCTGTTGACTGCTTTGTAGACTTGTTGTAGACTTATGTTGCTGGTTTTTTCTACGAACAAGGGACACATTTTAAAAGGTAAGACGATAGGAATCGTGTTATATGGACGCCACGCCACTGGTGTGTAGGTTGGACTTAGACAATCAAAAAATCGTATGGGAGGAAGGTCCATTTTCCCCCCTATAGGCGGGAGGGGCAATTTAAGAAAAAAAATCACTGAAAACGGAAAAAAAATATTTAAAAATAACGGTAATACCTACAGAGCTGTACTCGAGCTATACAAAAACAAGTTGGCAGGTTAATTTCAACCCAATGCTCTCACGCAGGTGTTCTCAATGAAAAAATGTGTGAAATGTGGTTAATTGAGTACTTTGTCACTTTATTGTATGTTTTGAAGACTAATAATAAAAAAAAGAAAAAGATAAAGTTAATCCTTTCTTTCGTAAGTTCACCTAATTATCCAATAACGTAAAAACTAAAAGAAGAGGTTTTTCTCAGAAAAAAGTAGTTTTGGTCATTTTTGGTTTTCTCAAAAACTACAGGTTATTTTGACGGTTTTATGTGTTTGATCAATAATAAACAAGAGCATTAAAAATGAGCCAGAAAAATACTACTTAAATACGTAAAATTTTGAAAAAAATGGTTTAAAAAAAAAATTATGTTTTTTTTTTAAATTTTGATTTTGAAAATAAATATTTTAAAAACAATTCATTTGAACAACCCATTTTAAAATTTTAATTAATGTATAGGTTTTTGGCTTTTTAAAATGCTATAGCACACCTCTGAAGGTATAACCGTTATTTTTAAATAATTTTTTTTCCGTTTTAAGTGATTTTTTTCTGAAATCGCCCCTCCCGCCTAAACGGGGGAAAATGGACTTTTTGCTTGTCTAGGTCCAACCTACACACCCTATCTTTTTGTCACACCTTGTGCAAATCACCCTGTATATTAACTGTGCTGTGTTTTTTGTTTTGTGTTTTGTCAATTCATTAGCTATTTTTACTTGCGATTATAGGTACTATAAGGCAAGTCTTGCAATCGTGCAGAAAAAAAAATTTGAGATAACAATTAAAAATGACATTACGATGATAGAGAATACGAAAAAAGTGGGTCCTGCAATTCTGTCTGTCTGTCTGTGTGTCTGTCTGTCTGTCTGTCTGTCTGTCTGTCTGTCTGTCTGTCTGTCCGTATATGGATCTACAGCCTGAACCGCTTGACCGATTTTCTTCAAAATTTGCAGTTATGGTCTCTGGAATAGCCTACAGAGGGGTTTTTGGAATTGGGTTTCTAGGTCTTGAAATAACGGTACCTGCCATACAACCGATATGACAATACCTATTTTTCTCGAAAACGGCTCTAACGATTTTGATAAAATTTTACGTGAAGTATTATTTTTTAATAACTGTTCTAATGATGTAAAATTTTTTTTGGAGAAAGCCTAAAGACGGTACCCCCCATAGTACCGTTTTTTTCAAAACCGACTTTCTCGGTAATGGCTAACACGATTTTGACGAAATTTCATATTTAAGAAGTCCTAAGTTGTTTGAGAAAGATTGCTTATCTACATTTGAAAAATTTAGTTTTTTCGAATTTTCATTAATTTTTTTAAAAAAAATTTGTTTTTCCGAATATTTTCAAAACGATATATTTGATTTATTTCAAATTTTTTGTCAATACATCTTTTAGCAAGATCTTAAAACTTGTGTACTTGAATTTTGAAAACCTCCTTTTTTAAAAAAATTAAAAATAAAAAACCAGTTTTTTAAAAAATGGCTCTAACGATTTTGATTAAATTTTAAGGGTTTATATGTATAAGCAATTGCAAAAAAATGGCGTTTTTAGATTTTCGCTTGAAACTTTTGGAATATTTAATTTAATTTTTTTCAATACTTTTCGTTATTTAATTCAATTTTCTCAATTAATGTGTAGTTGGCAACCCTGTTAAACCAAATGTATTAAGAACGAATACTAAAACCTTTTGCTCAGTCTTAAGATTTTGGTATTTTACTTAGCAAACGATCGCAAGTTCGTGCGACCCAGTCGTGCCCATTTTTTAAGTTTGGCTACCGACGGGTCACGTGGCACCTGTCGCAGTTAAAACATGTCAGGTGCCACGTGACATGCCGGCGTGGCGGTTACGGTTTTTTTGGGAGCGTCTCGCTTTATCATTTACAGGAATCAGTTGAAATAAACTTGTTCAGATGGCAGCCCATAATTCCTCTATAAGTCCGAATGAATTTTACGGAATAGTGGTGAAGATTCCGATGACGATGAGTAAGACTTCGCAGCTTCGAACTCCGATGGGCACATACCTTGCAGTGGCGAAGCGTCCATATAAGTCGATTATTTCCGACTTACCTTTTGAATTTTACATCCGATACATCTTAAACTTCTGGCAACATGAATCAAACTTAATCATACACATGAACTCGCTGCCAACATTTTTTAACAACTACCACTCTGCTTTCCGTCCTGTTCTACACATGTGTTGGCCCTTCAACTTTAACTCACTCCATAAACAAACACAAAACTTTAGCAGCATACAAGAGGTGCGTTTTTTTTATGCTAGTATATAGTACAGCATTCCAGTTAAAAAAAAACCATCTATCCACAGTATTTTCAGGTACATATTCAGCAACAAGATGGTGCTCAACGTGAAAGCTTTGTGGCGACATAACTTTCCACAACCAGATGGCGAAGACATCGCAATAAAAATTCAAAATTCTGGCACAACGAACTTTATTCCGACAGATGTTTTTCCACCGAAGACGCAGATGTATCTTTTTGCACAGACTACGCAGTTCATCAATTTTGTAATAATTAAAGTAAAGAGTTGAATTAAATAAAGTAAATAATCAAGAATCATATTATTTGTGTGTGACAATCATTTCATTTGTATATTGTGCCCACAAATCTGGTGACCCCGACGTGATCATCGAGACCACACGAACACGAATATTCTTGATTATTTTTTCGATTATTGCCTTGCGACACATAAGTTTACAACATGGAAGATAACAACGCTGAAAATAACAACGAAAATCCTGAGGTAAACGCGGTAAGAGTTGTGAAAATTCCACCCTTCTGGCTAGAGAACCCTTCACTGTGGTTCATGCAAGTAGAAGCCGCATTCGCAATTTCTCGCATCACTGCAGACACCACGAAGTATCGCTACGTCCTTGTAAATTTAGACTCGTCCACTCTGCCGTTTGTCTCAGACATCCTTTCCGCTCCACCAGCAATAAATGCTTACGACGCTCTGAAAGAACGCTTAATTTCTTCGTTCGATGAAACCAGCTAGTCCAAACTTCGACGTCTTCTCCGTGGCACTGAGATTTCAGAAGAAAGACCATCTAATCTCCTGCAACGATTGAGAAATTTGGCGGGAAGCTCATTCCCAGAAAACGTTCTTCGTTCTCTCTTTCTCGAACATCTCCCTGAGCAAATAAGAGGCATTTTGGCAATAAGTGAGGTTACAGACTTAACCAAACTGGCCACTCAAGCTGAGAAAATTATTAACCTTTCACGTCCCTCCATTCTGGCAGTGGAAACAACAAAACCATCGTGCTCCAAGCCAGATCCGTCAGGACTAGAGGCTCAGGTCAACGCCCTTACAAAAGAGATTAAAGATTTGCTCAAAACTGGCAAATAACCGCGGTAGATCCTCTAGTCGCACACGGAAGAACCCGAAACAAACTTATTGTTATTTTGATATTTGATATTTGATATTTACTGTGTATATGACAACTGTACATTAAGATAACTTATAACTAGTACAGGATATATAAAGTAGTTAAATTAAGGATGTGCAAGAATGTAAATACAAAAGGAATTGAATTAAAACGTATTGAAAAGTTAGTTACAATTATATAAATCTTTTAAACAAACATTAATAAAAAAAAGGGGGAAATGAGTAAAAGAAAAGCAAAGTCGCCACCAATATGTGAATATTTGAATACAAAAAAAAGGATGTACATATAATTAAAAGTATATTACAAAGTTCAGCTCAAATTGCAGAAATATTCAAAGCAGAGTTTATAAAACCTTCTGTGTTTGATTCCAGACCTCAAATGACTGGGAAGATTATTCCACAGCCTGACAGCACAAACGAAAAATTGCCTGCGTGAAGTTAAAGAGGCAAACGTGGTAAAGCGTAACAACGTATAACGATTGGAGAAGCAAAAGTCTAGTTTGTCGTAAAGATAGCTGGGAGTCTTGTTAATGATAAGCTTGAAAAGAAAAGAACAGCAACGATATTTCAAGAAAGCGTCTAGGCTACAACCTAAGAGCTGATAAGCCTTAGAAGAAACACCACGATCGTACCTTCGAAGATTAAAAACAAATCGAGCAATTTAATTGAATGCAACTTTGAATTTTTGCAGTGATTGGGAATCGAGATCTGCGAACAGTTCGCAACCATATGATAGGATGGGTATGACTAGCGCTTTGACCAACTTTAATTCAACATCAGTAGGTAGGAATGCTTTCGTTATAGATAACCCTCTTAGTGAAGCATAGATTTTAGAGATTACGGAATTGATATGCGCATCCCAAGTCAACGTATTGTTCAATATTAAACCGAGATTTTTTGCCTGGGTCACATACTCAATTTGGCTAACATTTAAGTAAAGAGGAGGAAAGTCTTCAAAATGAGGTTTATTTCTTGAAATTGGAGCTGCTTTCGTTTTTCCCGGATTAAGTTTGAGCCCATTACGTGTGGACCAATCGAAAATTGAACATAAATCAGCATTCATTTTACTTATTGCGTCTTCGATCATTTCGAAAGGAAAACTAATATATAACTGGACATCATCCGCGTAGATATGATATTGACAATAAGACACTACTGATGGCAAATCATTGATGAACATAGAAAACAGTAAAGGCCCAAGGATAGATCCTTGAGGGACGCCGACACCAACATTGAGGAATGATGATAAATTGCCATTGATCGACACAGCTTGCCTACGATTTGTCAAATATGAATAAATAAGATTTTTGGTTGTATCAGAGAAATTAAAATAAGTTGTCAGTTTATCACAGAGTAGTTTTGAGCTTACACAATCAAATGCTTTCGAGAAGTCAAGAAGTGTTATCACAGATGTATATTTCCTATCAATAGCCAGCCTTATATCATCAGAAACCTTAACAAGTGCTGAAGTGCAACTGTGTCCGGATCTGAATCCTGACTGCAGTGGGCTTAAAAGATGATTTTGGTCTAAATAATTTTTGATTTGGTTACTTATGATTACTTCAAAAGCTTTCGATAAAAATGGAAGAATGGCTTTTGGTCTGTATTCACTTTTTACACCTTGCTTCGGGATAGGGATAATCTTAGATTTTTTCCAGGAGTTGGGGTAGACTGAGGTCATAATAATGGTATTAAAGGTGTGGGTTATATGAGGAAGTATGAGAGGTAAAAGGATTTTTAGGAAGTCAGGATGAATTTTATCTAACCCAGTAGACTTGGATTTAATAGAAAATATAGCATTTCCTACTTCATATTCATCTACTATGTGAAATTCAAAAGCATCATCCCTATCATTGGATATTATTGTAGAAGTGCAAGTAGAGAAAGAATTGTGCGGGGAGCAGAACTTAAGGTTCAACTGCTCTACATCAATATTTTCATCGGGCATATACGTACGTTTATTCACACCAATGTTGCGAATTTCTTTCCACAGGAATTTTGATGATCGATTAGAATTGAATCTATTTTTATAGAAATTTAGCTTAGCTCCTCTTATTAATTTGGTAACCTGGTTGCGTAATGTTTTGAAATTACTTAGCATTTCTGCACACCGGAAACGTTTCCAGCGACGATATGAGATATCTCTAGCTTTTATTGCATTTAAGATTTCATTAGAGATCCATGGACAACTAGTAGATTTAATCTCTCGAGTCTTAATTGGAACATGCTTATTAAAAAGATTGTCTATGGCTGAGGTTATAAAATCGACTTGATTGTCAACGTCAGATGTCATGAAAACTGTTTGCCATTCAATTGCAAAACAATCGTTGAACAAATTTTCAACATTGATATTTTTAAAGTCCCGATACTGGAAAGATTGTGGAGGAGTAGTCTCATAATATAAATCAAAAGTAGCGAAAATAAGCTCATGATGCGAAAACACAGGAACGGATAACTGACTAGAACACGTTACAAGACTTACATCACTTACCAAAAAAACATCTAAGAGTGACGGAACACAGTTTGGCATGAAATGGGTTGGCTCAACACTATTTAAAAACGAAAGTCCCAATGAATACATAGAAGATTTAAACGAAACAGACGAAGATAGAAGAAGATTTATATTAAAATCTCCACAGAGTATTAATTTAGGTGAACGGTAGGACATTTCCTCAACAATCGGAGAGATCACACTTGAGCTAGCTATACGTGGTGGCATGTTAAAAGTACCGACGCTGCATCTATTTTCACCATTGAACAAGTCTATGAAATAATAATCACAAGCTTCGGTACTATCTGAACACTTGGCATGAGATGATTGAATATTATTTTTGACATAAATTGCAACACCTCCTCCTGTTTTTGGGTTCGGTCAGCTCGATAAGGTTTTTTGAATCCTCTTAGGGAGAAAAAATTGCTATTAAGAGAAGGGTGGAACCATGTCTCCGAGACACAAATTATGTCAATTAAACTGTCTTCAAATATCAATCTAAACTCATCAAACTCATTAACAAGGCTCTGAGCATTAATGTGGCAAATATGTAAACCATTACTATTTTTACAGAGTGTGTTTATTAGGAGTTTATTTTTTTCGTTTATGCTGTTAAACCCAGTGTCATTGTTGCTGCCCATTATGGCAACAAAATTCTAAAACAAGACTGGAATCAAAAAGAGAAATTCTGTAAACATTTGTTTTATAAAAAGGAGAGTAAGACAAATAGAATAAAAAAACAGCAATTTGAACTGAAACATCATAGACAAGAATTGAGTTCAAACAGAGAAAGAAAACTTGGTACGACAGAGAGAGAAAGTTTAAAGTAAACAATAGATTATGAAATTCTTGCAATAAAACAATCATTTTAACTACCATTGATTTGTAGAACATTGTCTGCGTCAGGTCCGACGGCATTCCTCAGATCGTCAAGCGTGTAGATGATGAAAGGATTTCCAATGTTGGGAGTGCTGATGTAGATTTGTCCGTTGAAAGAATGCACAGATTTGAGTAGACTTTTTTTTCAGTCTCTGTGCATAACGATGCAACTGATAATTATTTTTTGTGAGACAATCGTTGACATAAAAGCTTTTCGGCGAATCGATGTTGATTGCACTGAGTCGGAGGGGAGCTTTTTTAATTTTTCGAAAGCTCGTCACAGCATGCATAAATTTTTGCTTCTCACGCTTCTGCACAAATTTCAGTATGATGCTGGCATCAGTGGGAGAACTTCGTTTTGTTTTGGCGCAAAAAATATTTTGAAGCTGAGCGGGCTGAATATTTACGGTGGAGCAGATATTTTGGTAAATGGTCTCCAAATCTTCTCCAGGAAATTCTGGTACACCAACAATAACAGCATCAGAACATATTTTCTCTCTCTCGAACTGATCAACGATGCGCTCAAGTCGAATTACATCATGTTTGGTTTTTTCCAATTGTTCTTCAAAAAATAATTTATTATTATTAATCTGGGCATTTAAACGGTCTTCCAATGCAGCTAGTTTCCACATGAGATTCGGAGATAAGGCACGAAATTGCAGAGAACCATGTGATTTCCAACTCAGCAAAACAACTTTAAACCACTAAACCCTCCAGACAACCACGCAGGCACCTCTGGAGGCGCTTTAACGATACGCCTGCAAGTAAACGACCAAACAAGCGGTTTAAAGTTTTTGGTGGACACCGGAGCGAACATTTCTGTCATCCCTTGGCGACAAAAGAAAGGTGAGAACGTTAAAAAGAAATCCCTAACAAGTTCCAAACTATTCGCAGCGAACGGATCCACCATCGACACGTTCGGTTCAACAACCATGTCATTGAACCTTGGCCTCCGACGTCCATATCTTTGGACATTCACCATAGCTGACGTCACACAACCAATACTTGGTGCCGATTTCATTAAACATCATGGCCTGCTCGTCGATCTTCGTCACCGAAGACTGATTGACGCAGAGACCAAGCTCTTTTCTCCATCAAAACTCATCCGCTCTTCACAACCAACCATCCTCACAGTCAATTCCAAACACCCTCACTATAAGCTACTTAAGCAATTCGAGAACGTGACCAAACCTGTGGCGTGCAAAGCACCTACACACAATGTTCACCACTACATTACAACAAGAGGTCAACCAGTTGCTAAAAGAGCTCGTCGTCTAGCAGGTGAGAAACTCCAAGCCGCAAAATCGGAATTCAACAACATGATGCAACAAGGAATCTGCGAGCCTTCCAAGAGCGAATGGGCGAGTCCTCTACATCTTGTACAAAAGAAGAACGGAGAATGGCGTGCCTGCGGTGATTATCGCCGTTTAAACAAAATCACAATTCCAGATCGCTACCCGATTCCCAACGTACGTGATTTCATGTTCAATCTCCACGGATGCAAAATCTTTTCGACCCTCGACCTGGCTAGAGCGTACTACCAGATACCAGTGATTCCAGAAGACCGACCGAAAACAGCCGTCATCACACCGTTTGGCTTGTTCCAGTTTAACGTAATGACCTTCGGTCTGTGCAACGCTGCACAATCATTCCAGCGACTGATGGATTCCATTTTGCGAGAGCTTGACTTCTGCCACGTTTATATAGACGACATTCTAATCGCATCGTAGAACCTTGATGAACATGAACAACATCTACGAATTGTTCTAGAGAGGCTCCACCAACACGGATTGTCCATTAACGTATCCAAGTGCATATTTGGTCAACCGACTGTCAACTATCTTGGCTACACTATCAACGAATCGGGGATCAAACCACCTGAAGAGAAAGTCGAGGCAATCCGTAACTATCCCAAACCGAAAACAGTTGCTGAAGTGCGCAGGTTTTTGGGATCTTGGAACTTCTACAGACTGAACATGCCAAACGCAGCCGAAGTCCACGCTCCTCTCATCGAATTGGCCCCTACCGTGAAGAAAAATGACCGAACCGAAATTGTCTGGAACACACAAGCAGAAGACGCTTTTGAGAAATGCAAGCAATTGCTGGTCGACGCCGTCCAATTGGTGTTTCCGATACCCAGTAAAACGCTAACACTACGCTGTGACGCATCGGACAAGTCTATCGGCGCAACTCTTGACCAGACCGTCGATGGCATTCCTCAACCTCTTGGTTTTTTCACAAAGAAACTAAGCAAAGCCGAATCGAATTATAGCGCTTACGACCGAGAATTGCTTGCAATCTACAAAGGTATACAGTTCTTTAGACACATGATCGAAGGACGAAACATCACTGTGATAACTGACCACCGTCCTCTGTCTTTTGCTTTCGCACAACGATCAGCCAAAGCTTCACCAAGACAACAGCGACAGTTACATTACATCAGCGAGTTTACTACTAACATTGTCCACACACCTGGAAAGACGAACGTAGTGGCTGATGCAATGTCAAGGATCGAAACCATCAACATGCCTACACTCATATCCACCAGAGACATCGCAGAACACCAAGCAAACGACGAGGAACTTCAACAACTTTTGCGACCAGATTCAGCTTCCGCACTCAAACTGTTCCAGCTTAAAATCGATTCAGAAGAGCCCATCTACTGTGACATTGCCAACAAAACCATTCGTCCATTTATTCCGCTGCCACTAAGACGAACAGTGTTCGAAAACATACACAACCCGTCACACCCAAGCAGTCGTACAACAAAGAAAGCCATCACTCAACGCTACGTCTGGCCTTCCATGAATCGTGACATTGTCAACTGGGCAAGAATGTGTTTACCATGTCAACGAAGCAAAGTACATCGACATGTCAAAAATGTACCACAACATATAGAGATACCCAGTGAACGCTTCAAACATATTCACATCGATATCATCATGATGCCACTGTCCGAGGGCTATCGCTATTGTTTAACGTTCATCGATCGCTTCACTCGCTGGCCAGAAGCAGTTCCGATAAAAGATGTTACAGCGGACACGGTCGTTAATGCATTTTTCTCTGGATGGATAAGCCGATTCGGTGCTCCTTCAACAATAACAAGTGATAGAGGCTCACAGTTTGAATCACGTTTATTTGAAGCACTAACGCAACTCATCGGATGCACTCGAAACAGAACGACTACATACCACCCTGCCTCTAATGGTATGGTAGAACGATGGCATCGGTCATTGAAAGCAGCAATCATGTGCCACAGCACAAACAACTGGACAAAGATTCTACCCGTCGTACTACTTGGATTGCGAACAAGTCTAAAAGATGACATCAAGGCAAGCGCAGCTGAGATGTTGTATGGAGCAACATTGCGACTACCGGGTGAGTACTTCATCGACGAAGAAGCGAATCCAGATCCTCAAGAGTTCATCGAGCAGTTCCGTGTTTTTATGAGAGAAGTTCGCTCAGCTCCGTCAGCACACCACAACAAGACCAAAGCATTCTCCCATGGAACATTGTTCTCATACACACACGTTTTCATCCGAGTCGACAGCGTCAAGAAACCATTGGAACAGCCATATCGTGGTCCTTATGAAGTCATCGATCGCTTATCGGAGTTTGTTTTTAAAATCAACATTGATGGAAATCCAACTACGATATCAACAGAAAGATTAAAACCAGCCTTCATCGAAAATAATTCTGCTGTCACTGTCACAACACCACGAACAACAATTTCAGTCACACTGCTCACACAAAATCAAAAAGAACGAAACAGAGTTACTTTCGTGAACCTCGCTCCACATTCGTCCCACTCCCGAGGGCATTGACATATTATATATGGACTGCTAGTTGGCTCCTTAAAAGTGAAGCCAGCGATAAGCGACAGTGCTGCATCTTGGTTCAACTGGTTGTCGAATCTAGAACTAAACTAACACTTGTGTTTTTCGAGTTGTCAAACTGGCAGATGTTGTCTTGTCTTTTTTTGTTATTCTCGTGAAAGCATAAGTGTTTTTATTGTTGTTTGCACAGCAAACTTTTAGATGGCACCTAATTCTTGGGAAAAAATTGTAATGTTGCCGTAAATGGCGGACAGGGGAACCAAGAGGGCTAGTGTCGCTTGGCTTCAATATCTTTGCCAGTCTTATATGGAGATTACACTCAACTAGCAGTCCATATATAATATGTCAATGCCCGAGGGGCTCATGTGGCGACATAACTTTCCACAACCAGATGGCGAAGACATCGCAATAAAAATTCAAAATTCTGGCACAACGAACTTTATTCAGACAGATGTTTTTCCACCGAAGACGCAGATGTATCTTTTTGCACAGACTACGCAGTTCATCAATTTTGTAATAATTAAAGTAAAGAGTTGAATTAAATAAAGTAAATAATCAAGAATCATATTATTTGTGTGTGACAATCATTTCATTTGTATATTGTGCCCACAGCTTGCTGTTACTTTTCAAAGCTCTCTGTGAAATTTAAGATGAAACAAAATCAAACTCATACCAGGTTTGTTTCGTTATTTGTTCTATCAAATGAATACCGATACAAAGCCGAGTATGAATTTGAATTTTCTTTCTTTAATTCCTCTATTTTACAGTTTTTAGAGGCATCGTCCAGCAGTGAAGAAAACTCTATGTCAAAGTCAGCTGTTCTGTTGAAAAAACTTTCGGGTTTGTTCGGGGAGTATGTAAAAAGATTTTAGAAACTAATCTTTGATGAGATTTTCCATTGGCAAACAGAATCAATTTATTTTTTATCCAAATCTGTGGTAAAGCAATTTTACACTATTGACCAGTCCTTTCGATAGATTAAGAAAGAAAATAAGTTGAACCGTAATAATACCGCATAAATAAACACAACCCAAATTAAACTAAGTTGAAACACGTACTGCTAGTCCCAAACATGAATTTCTATTGGAGAATGTTTGATTTTCATACATATATCTTTCCCTTTTGATCAGTTAGTTAATAGAACCTTTATTTGTAACTATCAAATTAAATAATATATTACAATGATTGATAATACCTTAAGATTTATTTGGTTTGGCCTAGGGCCGTCTACCAGATTGACATTTGTTTTCATTTTTTATTCTTTTATCATTTTTATATCTTATACAATTTCCATACCATTAACTAAAAATCACCCCTAATTATACGTGTTCAATATCTAAGTGCAGTTACTGTATAGTTATATAAAACTTCCCAGCGTAAATCGCCATTCAAAATACTAAGGACTTCGTTCATATCCATCAAAGTTCTGCCAAAGTGTCGTACTCGGAATTCTCTTAGAACTGGGCATCTTCCGATGAAATGAAATACATCTTCTCTCTCTTTAAGATTACAGAGTTCGCACAAAATTGACAATTCTGGTCGATGTGGAATATATGTAATTCAATTTAAGTATTTCATTTCGAATTTTAAATATAACGCTTATCATGTTATGAGGAAATCGGTTTAGGAAGTATGTATTCTTTTGCAGATTTAAATTTAACTTGCTGTAAATCATCCTGTGCTGAGAAGATTGGGCTTCCAATATACATCCATCAAACATTGAGCGGCTTGCTCCTTTTAATATGTTCTGAAAACAGCATCTCAAGTCACTCGCGTTAATATCCGCATGCACGAGGACGCTTACACCGAATTCAGCTCCTAACTCTTCCCACTTTCTCACAAGATTTCCTTTTGTTTGTATTATCCTCTTGAGAACGAGCTTGGGTAGTTTTTCTTCTTCCATTTCCATCACTTTCAATACATAATCAAAATTTAATTTAAGTACATTCAAAAACAATGGAGGTACTGTAGTTTCCACATGCAACATGTAATTAGGTGTATTCGTCGGCAATCAAAAAATTCGTTTAATAAAGTATCTTAAAAAGCTTTCCACTTCTTCATATTTGGAATGTCCCCAGACTTGCGCACCGTACAGCAAAATAGAAGCTGCACTTGATCGAAACAGCTTAATTTTAGCATTATCGTCAACGTATTTGTTATCAATGCACCGCCTCCAAACTGCTGAAATTGCTCTTTTCGCCTCCGATAACTTGAACTGAAAGTGCTTTTTCATATTTAGATTAGGGGTTACCAGCAAGCCTAGGTATTTGTACTCCCTTGTAATTGTTACATTTTGCCCTTTGTAACTCATTTTTCGCTCCGTGAATATCTCCCACATCCATCTCGAAAGATCATTATTTCTGATTTTTCCAGGTTAACTGATAGATTCCAAAGGTCGCAGTAAATTTCAAGTCGGTTAATCATTCGTTGAATGCCCTCTATAGATTCTGCCAAAAATACAATGTCATCAGCAAACACGAGACAAGGTACCCGCGTTCTTCCAAAGTCAATTCATCCTCCAACTGCTTCATCAATATCATTAATAAATAAAATAAATAGTAGGGTGCTCAGGGTGCAACCTTGCTTAACAACCGTTTCTGTTGCGAAGTCTTCCGAGATGCTTTCACCATCCCAAACATACGTTAAGTTGTTTTCATACATCGCTTTTAGTATATTTATGGTTTTGCTTGAGATTCCATACTTAAATAACTTATAAAAAAGGGCTTCACGTGCAACGGAATCAAAGGCTGCGCGAAAATCAACAAAGAAAGCATAGAGCTTTTTCTTCCTTCTTTTATAACTTTCTGCAATATTGATCAACGAGAATAATTGGTCGGTAGTTGAGCGGTTCCTCCTAAAGCCAGCTTGAAACTCGTTCAGTATTCTTTTATTTTCGATCCACTCTGTCAATCTTTTGAATATCATTGTGCTAAAAATCTTCAATGAACTATTCAAAAATGAAATACCCCGGTAATTCTCTGGATTGTCTAGAGCTCCTTTTTTATGTAGATTATATATAATAGCTCTTTTAAAACCAAGTGGAACGCTTGCAGTCTCGAATATCCTAATAAACTCTTTCGTCAGAGCTGACAAAAACTCATTGGTACGGTTTTTGTAGAACTCTATTGGAATTCGGTCATCTCTTGGTGCTTTTCCTGCCTTCGCCATCTCAATAACATAAGCCACTTCCAACGATGTAAAAGGTGAATCGAGAAGCTCATCTTTGAAGAACGGTGCTGCATACTGTGGTAGCGGAGAGAATTGCGGTGTGTTGAGTAGATGTTCAAAATAACTCCTTAACTCAGCTGCTTGCAGAGAGGATCCTATCCTGTTAGTTCCACCGTTTATAGTTTTAACTGCTTTCCAAAAGTCTGCAGAAGATCTTGAACCGTTGACGATATCTAACTGTTGTAACTCCTTTTGCCTCTTTTTCGAAAAACTGAGCTGTTTTAAATCCTTATTAGCAATTGCATACATATTGTAATGTACACCCAACATTTAATACTAATTTCCTAATCGAAAACGTTCAACCGAAAACACAAGTGGCAACACTATAATGGAATGGTATAATGGAAGAAGTTGTTTGTGACTGAGTGTGTGTTTGCAGAAATATACCGGGAGGAGAACTTGTCTAGACATCATGGTTCATAGCAAAACTACCAGAAAGCTCTCGATGTTTCACACTTCTATATAAAGAGGCCGCTGACGCCACCAGAGTCAGTTTTCATTATTGAGTGATAATGTTAATACTTAAGAGTGAGTTAATGTGATTATTGGTAGAGTTGAAATCGAATAAAGTAGATACTGAATAAAAGTGGTAGAATTAAATTGAAAGGTAAAGTTTTTTTTTTGCGAATTAAGCGCACTTTACATTGGTGTCAGAAGTGTAAATAAAACTTATTTGACTAGTAAAGTGCAAAAAAAAAAATTAAATACAGTGAAAATGGGTAAGTTGTTGGAAGAGCTCAACTGAATTGAGCTTTAAAGTGAGTTAGGTAAGCGAAATCTTTCTAGAGCGGGATCGAAAAATGAGCTCGTCCTGCGCTTGCGCAACTATTTGGAACAGCAAGGGGAAGACGTAAACACTTTTGTTTTTGAAACAGAAGTGGAGGAAGAGGAAGTAAGTGAAAGTGTAGATTTTTCTAGTATAATGAAGCTTTTATTAGAATAAAACAAGCATTAGCAGAATATTCTCGGACGTCTGGAAGAGCAACGAAACGATCAAAAGAAGGAACAGCAGAATGTTCTCAAACAATTCGAAGAACAACGAAATGAGCAAAAGAAGGAACAGCAGAATGTTCTCGAACAACTTGAAACACGAACAAAAGAAGCTGATTGAAGAACAACGAAACGAGCAAAAGGTGGAACAAAAGAATATTCTCGAAAGACTTGAGGCGCAACAGAATGTTTTGGAAGGTCAGAAAAACATTCTAGAAGGTAAATTGGGCAACATTGAGAAAAATGTGTGTGCCCTTGACGAACGCGTTGAAGGTATGGAAAAACAGCTTTCCGTTGTAAAGAATCGTTTCGAAATCGTAGATAGCCGGTGTGATAAACATTTCTCTGTTTTGACCAAGGAATTGGACCAGATCCGTAAAATCAAAACTCGAGAATCTGCTGGAGAATTTGCAAAGAAAAATGAGATGAAACCGCCGACATTTGATGGACAGCCTTCTTGGCCAGTTTACAAGAGACAATTTGAGGCAGCCGCGACAACAAATGGCTGGGATGACGAAGACAAGTACATAGCACTGACTCTTGCTCTTAGAGGACCAGCAGCTGAATTACTTCAAACAGTTCCAGCTGGTAAGAGCGGCGAATTCAGTTCTCTCGTGGCAGCTATAGATAAAAGCTTTGGCGATAGCCACTTGAAAGAAATCTTCCGAGTCCAACTCAATAACAAAGTCCAGAAAAGGGGTGAAAGTCTACAGCAGCTCCAAGCAGACGTCGAAAGACTGGTTCACCTGGCATACCCGGATGCTGGAGAAGAAATCATCAACCAGCTGGCTTCGTTCGTTGCCATTTCCGATATACATCTTCAGAGGTCTGTGCGAACTGCTAGAACACGTACTCTTTCTGAAACTTTAGCATTCGCATTGACAATTGAAGCAGCAGAAATGGCTTCTCATGGAGTACATCGACTTAGAGAAGCCATAGTCGAAGAATACTCGTGTCAAAGAGCTGAAACACAAAAGAACGAGCAGAGCGGACTTGCAAGATGTTGGAACTGCAACAATACCGGGCACTTACAGCGTCAATACCGACTACCACCATACAAAGCCGTTTGTCAACATTGTGGAGGCAAGAGATCCAACCCAGAGCAAGGTAACAACAACATCAACTTTGAGGGGCAGAAGCTGTTTTCTCGTATTGACGGCCCCAGAACCACCATCCAGGTCTCTCAGACCAAACGAGACAACAAAAGTCTAACTGTGGAGACTACTATTAACGGGAACCAACATGTGGCTACCATCGACACCGGTGCCACAGCATCCATAGTACGTCGAGACCTGGTAAAGATGACGTGGCTTCATAACACCAATAGCTACCGTCTAAGAACCACAACGGGAGAAGCAGCAAGAGTATATGGAAAAGTTTGTCTTAAGATCCGACTGGCCGATCTAGTGTTTACTCATCAATTCCTGGTGGCAGATATTATGTGACGAGTGCATCATTGGAATCGACTTTATGAAACAGCACGGAGTTTTTTTGGACATTGGTAATCAAGTTTTGAAATACCAAAATAAAGAAATTCCAATGACCTATTCGATTGAAAATACGTCAACACTGAGGACTGTCATCACGGAAGATCTGATTCTGCCTTCTTCTTCTGAAGTGAAGAAGTGAACAGTTCTCTTTGTGACGTTGTGGGGTACACTCATATCGGGAGCTTTCATTTCAAATTTGCTAAGTTATTGCATTAATTTTATAAATTGTTTTCGCCTACAACCTAACACCTCAAAAAAATGTCGTGTGGTTTTTGTAAAAAAAAGGTCGAACGAACTGAGCTGAAAATCAAGTGCTCTGAATGCATTAAATATTTTCATGGAAAATGTGCAAAAATAACACCGAATGAGCTCGAATTTATGAAAAATTCCAAAGCAAGTTGGAGATGCCCCAGTTGTACGGCTGAGAGAAGAGGATCAATTTCGGTATCGGCTCAGGCGAAATACTCTTCAACTGCATCATCTTTAAAACGCACACCACCTACATCACCATCTATTGACTCTCTTGCATTAGGTCCAGCAAAGAAACCAGATGAAGACTCTGCTGCTGCCACTGCTACCAACGCAACTAATGCTACCGCTGTTGACACACACACCAAGCCATCTGACACTGATGCTTCTATTTCAACCACAACCATCGCCACTGCAGTTGCATTGTCTGCCCCCGTCACCACCAAGAATTATACCACCACTTCCAACACCACTGGTCAAAATAACAACATCTCACCGATGCCGATGGATGAACTACCTCCAATTGTCACCTTGGAGATGATCTATGCTGAAATCATTCAACTTAAGAAATTTCACAAACTGCAAATTGATGAACTGACTGCCAAAATTAATGAGAAGGAACAAAAAATTCTCTCACTTCAGCAAAGGGTAAATAATATGGAACAACAACTATTCTCAAATAGCATTGAAGTATACAATGTTCCACCCACAAACAAAGACACACCGCACATCGATCTAGCAGTTGGTATTTTTCGCAATGCTCTTAACATCAATATAAATGAAACTGACATCGATCAATGCTTTGTTAAGAAAACAAAAAAGGGTAATTCTCTCAACAGTGGCAATTTAAAGAGCACCAATGTTTTGCATGTGAAATTTGTTTCTCATCATTTGAAAGAAAAAATTATGAAAATTAAACGTGAGAAAAGAGAGCAAATAACAACAGAAATGCTTGGACTTGGAGTTCAAGGTAAAGCAGAGAAAGTATTTTTCAACGATTGTTTATCACATCAGAGACGTCAACTTCTTAACGCTGCATTAGCACTAAAAAGTACGAAGCGAGTCAAATACGTTTGGACGAGGAATGGAAATATTTTCGTAAGAAAGAATGAGGGTGACAATTCATTAAAAGTAAATTATATTTCAGGTTTAGAAAATTATGTATCCGGTTAATCCTATCCTTTCCCCAGTTCAAAATATTTGTAAAGTACCAGTCTTTGGTAATTTTATGGATTATAGTTTTTGTTTGCACCAAAATATCCGAATTTTGAGAAAAAATTTTAATGTGTTCCTAGATCACATTGTGTCTCTTAAAAAGTTGCCGGTTGTAATTGTTTTATTAGAGATTTGGGTTTTTGAGAGTGAAATGAGTTCTTATAATATACCGGGCTATGCGCAATTTAGTTGTTGTAATGAAACGTATTCGGCAGGTGGTGTTGTTGTCTACATTGAAGATAGTCTTGTTCACCAATCTACCAAAATTGATATATTATGTAGTGCGGATGTTGTAAAGTTATCTTTTTGTTATCAAAATGAAAATTATACAATGTTGTGTTTATATAGGTTGCACGCGTTTCGTAAAAGTTTGTTTGTCGAAGAACTCTCTAATATTCTTTGTATAAACAAAAACTGTAATTTAATTCTAATTGGTGATATTAATATTGATATATTAGACGTATCTGACAAAGACACTGAAAGTTATTTGTTCTTAATGGCTTCGAATGGCCTTAAGAGCAATGTCAATGAGCCGACCCGCGTAACAAGTTCTTCTAGTACTTGCATAGACCACATTTTCACCCGCTTTAAAGTATGTAATAAATCAAATTTTTATGGCAGTGTTCTTGACACGAAAATTACTGATCACAAAATGATTGTTCTAATGAAAGAACCACATATTCCTTTGAACTCAAACTCAAAAACACAAACAAATGAGCTTTTTAACACCGACTACGTCTTATTGCAGAATATTTTGAAGTATGAATTTTGGGATCAGGTTTATTCGGAAGAAGATCCTTCTGCATCATTTGGTATTTTTATCGCAATTTTGCAAAACCACATACAGTCTTGTACTTCTCTGTCCGTAAGAAATTCCAAATTAAAAAAACATCTAAAGCCATGGATGAATGACCGTCTCCTTAAGCAGATTCAAAATAAAAACAAAGTCAGTTTAAAGTTAAAAAAACATCCACACAATAAAAAACTAGAGAAGTATTACCTTTCACTCTGTAAGGCAGTTAACTCAAAAATTGAATTAACTCGCGAAAAGTACTATTTTAATTTGGTAGAAAAAGCGAGAGGTAATGTTAAAGAAGAATGGAGAGCAGTTGACTGCATTCTAGGGAAAACGAAAAAGGCTAACATGATTGAAACTATCGTAGTAAATGATGTTCCCCTAACCGATTTAAGTTCTATATCGAACAAGTTAAATGAATATTTTACTGAAATATCGGAAACATTGAAACCATCTACGAATCCCGTTGGTGAATGTAATTGCTTTAATGAAAACTTACAGTACGCGGAAACTATACAATCTAACAGCTTTGTCTTTAATCCCATCACCTCGTTCGAAACTTATAAAGTAATATTATCGCTCAAAAGTAAAAACTCGTGCACCTCAGATGGAATATCTAGTAACTTCCTTAAAAAAATTGCATTTTATGTATCTGATATTCTGAGTTATATATTTAACTTAAGTGTCGAAAAAGGGTGTTTTCCTGAGCAATTTAAATGTGCCGAAGTAATCCCAATTTTCAAAAAGGGAGATAAAAAAACATGACTAATTACAGGCCGATTTCTATTCTACCGACTTTTTCAAAGGATTTTGAAAAAATCATGATCAAAAGAATTAACTCCTTCCTTACGAAAACCAAATTTTTTAGCGAAAACCAATTCGGATTCCGCTATGGGAAGTCAACCGAAGATGCAATTCTCAGGCTTTGTAGTCAGCTCTATGGCAGCTTAAACAATAATAAATCGACTATGTCTCTTTGCATTGACATGACCAAAGCTTTTGACATGGTTGATCATGATTTATTACTAATGAAAATGTATAATTCAGGTTTTAGAGGAGTTATTTTTCAATGGTTGAAGACATATTTAAAGGCAAGAGTGCAAAATGTTATTATAAATGTTACACACAGTGGCACTCGTTTTTTAAAAAGTGGGGTACCACAGGGATCTGTTCTCGGCCCCTTATTTTTCCTAGTATATATAAACTCTATTTTCAAACTACGTTTGAACGGTATGTCAACTGCTTTTGCAGATGATATATCATTTACTTATCAGTCTAATTCTGACCATAATTGTGTTCTTCTAATAGAAGAAGACCTCGAACTTTTAAGAACTTGGTTCACAAACCATAAGTTTATTATTAGTGAAAAAACTAGATTTATGACCTTTAAAACATCTGGTCATTGTTCTTATAACTACAATTTGCTTTTCTATGCTTCCAGCTGTTAACAATTCAGCTTTCCAGTTCATGATTGTGGTAAATCAAATTTCGAACACAACGGTCGTTGTTCAAGTTCCTGTTTTAAAATAGATTCTGTGATGAGCTATAAGTATCTCGGTGTTACAATTGATTCAAACCTTAATTGGAAAAACCATACCAACAATATTAAAAATCATGTGATGGTAATTACGAGAAAAATGTACCTTTTGAAACCATTCTGTTCGAAAAAGATTTTGACTTCAATATATTATGGACTTGCGCACTCTAAACTGCAATATGGTTTATCTAGCTGGGGTGGTTCCTATGCAAATACTTTTAGACCTTTACTAATTGCTCAAAAACATCTTATTCGAATTATTTGTAACAAAAGTCGATACACGCACAGTTGGCCTTTATACAAGGAATTACGAATTCTACCTATGAGACATTTATATATTTTTATAGTACTAAAAGAATTCTTCAAGCAAAGTGGTAATATTCCTAGTAGAACCTCGCAATTATACAACCTAAGAATAAATAATATGCACCTTGTCAATGTACCCTCAGTTCACAAAGCTCATTTCTCTCACTTTTACACCGCCGCAGCACCGAAAATATTTAACAAACTGCCTCTGCCTATCAGAACAATTCCAAATATAAGCTAATTTCTAAAAAAAAGTAAAAGACTGGTTATTCACTGTTGACTTAATCTCTATCGAAAACTATTGTTAATATATGAATCCTAATGCTGTAAACTAGAACAAGTCTATCATTCTGCTGTATTTTATATATTTTTTTTCTCTTTTCAATTTTCAATTAAACATTTATCATTTTACTCTCAGTAGATTTATCATTGTAAGACGCTTTAAAAATTTTTAACTTATTTATTGTTTCTTAATTAAATATGTCCTGATTGTCACCCCACATCAGTTATTATCAATAAACAATTAATTCAAGAAAGCATCATTCAACACTAACTTTATGTTAAAGAATGATAGCCTTTATTTATTCACTTAAACATCTTTATTGCTGTACTAGTTTTAAGATTTAAATGAATGAATAAACTTTTTAATATCTAATATCTATCTATCTATCTAAGTGTTCGTTTGGACAAAACTGGAAGGTGAGTTTGGAACCAGGCCCAGAGTGTTCCTTCCAAAGCGTCATCATTGGGAAAACACTGGTAGCACCGAAAAACAAAATGGTCCCCGTACGATTACTAAACACCAGACCGTACGATGTAAGGTTTAAGAAAGGACAATTCGTTGGACGTTGCAAATCGTTTGCAGCAATTACGAATATCCCAGACGAAGCCCCGAGGAAAACTATAACTCCGGAGCAGCTCAAAACCATCAGAGCTAAAATACTGAATTCATCCAACCTTGATCACCAACAAACAAGGATGGCTGAAAATCTCCTACAAGAGTACACTGATATCTTCGCATCGCAAAAGGGGCAATATGGTAGGACACAGTAGGTGCAGCATCGCATCAACACAGGAGATGCAAGATCGATTCGTCAACCCGCAAGACGCCTTCCACTGGCCAAACAAGGTGAGGTTGAGGAAATGATAACAACAATGAAGAAGGACGGTCTTATCGAAAATTCCAAAAGTCCTTGGGCGTCACCAGTGGTGCTAGTGAAAAAGAAAGACGGAAGCACTCGTTTTTGTGTAGACTACCGAAGGCTGAATGATGTGACTAAGAAGGACAGCTATCCTCTGCCGAGAATCAGTGTCACCCTGGATGCCATGGAGGGGGCCCAGTGGTTTTCGACGCTGGACTTGAAGAATGGATATTGGCAAGTTGACATCCACCCTGTTGATCGGGAAAAGACGGCGTTTTCTACAGGTAATGGGCTCTGGCAGTTTAAAGTTATGCCGTTTGGGCTATGCAACGCTCTGGCAACATTCGAGCGTTTGATATAGTGCGTTCTTCAAGGACTGACGCGGAAAGCTTGCCTAGTCTACTTGGACGATGTCATTGTTTACGGGAAAACATTTGACCAACATTGCAAGAACCTAAAAGCTGTGTTTCAGAGACATCGAGAGGCTAACCTTAAACTGTATCCAGAAAAATGTGCACTTTTCAAAACCGAAGTTAAGTATTTGGGACACATTATCTCTTCGCAAGGAGTGAAGACTGATCCTGAAAAAGTTGACTCCGTCAAAAATCGGCCAACACCACAGGACAAACATCAACTGCGAAGCTTTCTTGGTCTTGCCACATATTACCGACGTTTTGTTAAGAACTTTGCTGGAGTTGCAAAGAGTTTGCATCAGCTCACCGAAAAGGGAAGCTGTTTAAATGGTCAGGTGAGTATGAGAAATCTTTTCAGGAACTCAAATACCGCCTCTGTAACGCTCCAGTGCTGGCACATCCAACACCTGGCAAAACATTCACCATCGACGCAGATGCAAGCAACGTTGGAATCGGGGCAGTACTATCCCAAGTGCATGATGGCGAGGAGAAAGTGGTGGCATATTACAGCAAGGTCCTCTCGAAGCCCGAAAGAAACTACTGCGTGGCCAGAAGGGACCTGCTAGCTCTTATCTTGGCAACAAAGCACTTCCATAAGTACATCTATGGAGAGAAATTCCTTCTGCGGACAGACCATGGTGCTTTGAACTGGCTGTTGAACTTTAAAAATCCAGAAGGTCAAGTCGCAAGGTGGATAGAAAGACTGCAGACTTATGATTACCAGATTCAACACCGCAGAGGAAAGCTGCACTCAAACGCCGACGCATTGTCCCGAAGACCTTGCAAAGAGGATTGCAAGCATTGTAGGCGACAAGAAAACAAAGAAAATATTACCGCTCAGCGACTAAGAGCTGACCCCATATGCGGATGGAGCAATGAGGAAGTGAGGACCGCTCAACAGGAGGATCCAGATATCGAACCCATTCTCGCGTGGAAAGAAAATGAAGAGAAACCTGAATGGGGAGACATTTCTGACAGGAGTCCAGTTCTCAAAGCCTATTGGGCACAGTGGGACTCACTATATGTGCAAGAAGGTGTCCTCTGGCGAGGATGGGAGTCCGCTGACGGTAAATCATATGTGATGCAGCTGATCGTACCGCAATCGAAAGTCAGTGAAGTTCTCCGAGAGATGCACGACGGACCTTCTGGAGGCCACCTGGTAGTTAACAAAATACTGGAGAAGGTGCGACATCGGTTCTACTGGTTGCATGCTAGAGATGACGTGGAGAAGTGGTGCCGAACATGTGACAAGTGTGCTGCAACCAAAGGACCTGGTAGAAAGATTCAAGGTAAGATGCATCAGTACAACGTTGGATCGCCTTTCGAGAGGATTGCAGTAGATGTGGCTGGGCCTTTTCCAGAGACCAGCGCTGGAAACAAGTACATTCTGGTTGTAATGGACTACTTTAGCAAGTGGCCTGATGCCATCCAAAATCAAGAAGCCAAAACGGTGGTCGACCAGATTGTGTTGAACTGGGTAAGTAGGTTTGGCGTACCTATGGAACTCCATTCCGACCAAGGGAGGAACTTCGAGTCAAACATCTTCCAAGAAGTGTGCGGACTACTTGGCATCAAGAAGACCAGAACCACACCGCTTCATCCACAATCTGATGGGATGGTTGAAAGATTCAACCGGACCTTGAAAGAACACCTCACCAAGGTCGTAGGCGACTACCAAAGAGACTGGGATAGACACGTACCGCTATTCCTGATGGCCTATAGAAGTGCGGTATATAGCTCGACAAGACAAACACCATCTGACATCCTGTTCGGGAAAACCATGCGGCTTCCCAGCGAACTTAAATTTGGATGCCCCACAGAAGAGTCACAGAACAGAAACGAGTATGTGGACGACCTAAAGGAGAGACGCGCTGACATCCATAAAAGAACAAGGGAACGGATTAAAGCCTACAGCAACCGGATGAAGGCACGGTACGACACAAAAGCGACAACGGCAGGATTCCAAGCAGGAGATCGTGTGTGGCTTTATAATCCTCATCGTCAAAAGGGATTGTCACCGAAACTTCAGCAAAACTGGGCTGCAGATGGAATTAGTCGGGACGAACAATCTTAAGGAGGGGGCAGTGTAATGTACACCCAAAATTTAATACTAATTTCCTAATCGAAAACGTTCAACCGAAAACACAAGTGGCAACACTATAATGGAATGGTATAATGGAAGACGTTGTTTGTGAGTGAGTGTGTGTGTGCAGAAATATACTGGGAGGACAACTTGTCTAGACATCATGGTTCATAGCAAAACTACCAGAAAGCTCTCGATGTCTCACACTTTTATATAAAGATGCCGCTGACGTCACCAGAGTCAGTTTTGATTATAGAGTGATAATGTTAAGACTTAAGAGTGAGTTAATGTGATTATTGGTAGAGTTGAAATCGAATAAAGTAGATACTGAATAAAAGTGGTAGAATTAAATTGAAAGGTAAAGTTTTATTTTTGCGAACTAAGCGCACGTTACAATATTCTTGTATTTTCTTAAAAGCCTTCCCATTTGATCATTTTCTACTGCTTTGTTTGTTTGTTTGATTTGTATTTTGCTTGCATTGGGCTATATTTCTTAGTCAAATAATTCCACGAGGAAAGCTATTAGCTTCAGCAAAATAGAACTAGTGCAAAATCCTGTGTTAAGAACACCACCAGGTGAAAAACAGGTCCAAATTTCAGAGCCGGTGCAGTAGCTCAGTGCTCATTTGCAGCATTGCTTCTGCACACTTCGGTGTTTGCATGATATTGGTTTTATAAAAGAAAAAAACGTTTTCCTTTGTATTTCTTCCCATGGACACATGCTTATAAACAGAAATGTACATGTCAGGTTTGCAGGTTGAGGTAGGTCTCTGCTTGAAGAACAAGAAAACAACACGCTGGACTCCGACTTACAGTGACAATCCACTAGCAGTTCAGTAATGACAACAGAAGTGGAAATAGCGCTCATTGAGTTGACAAAACATTTTGTCAAAATTTCTTTTTCAATGAAATGACAACCAATTTTTTGACAGTAAATGACACAAGTGGAAATGAACTGGCAATTGTATCAATTACTGACAAGATTTTGATCTGTCAATCTATGTCATTTTAGTGACATGTGGAAACCCAGCATAATTTCATGAATTTGTATGTGTCTCTGCACTGGACTGATGTGTCAAAGGTTGCCACTTTGATAACAAATATGCGTGGATATTAGATCTCATAGCATAAAGCATATTTTTGGCAGAAAATGCAAAAAATAATTGGAATTTTTCTAAAGTGGCACAACTGGCCTAAATGGATTAGGTTCCCAATGAACCGTATTTTATTTGAAAAACGCAGTTTACCAGCAGAACGCAGTGCAATACTTATTTAAATTGATTTAGTGCTTTTCGTGATTTTTTTAAATATTACAAATTTAGGCTTTAAAAATTGAAAAGTGCAAAAAGTCTGAAAAAAGTCCGATAGTAAGTTTCAGTGGTTTGATTATGGCCTTAATATCTGTTGACTGTTGCTTAACTGATTTTCACTTAGAGGAAACAAATCTCTATATATAAATAGGCTAAGGAAAATCTTTGGGTCCCTTTTTCTCTGTTGTTTTCCAACCGATTATCCTAATTTTTTTTTTGTGGTTTGGTATTGATGAGAAGAAGTGTCATCAATCATTTTTACCTTTGTCTCAATGTCCTAATTGCTTAAAATCAACAGGTGTGTTTTACATGTATTTTATATGGGAAAGACATATTTCAGAGCTGTTTTGTTGTTTTCTTATGTACAGTGTGTTTGTGCAGTGTGTGTGAGGAGTGTATTGTCGTTTTCCAAAATATCACTCCCAAATGAGATCGGGGGTGATTTGGAGAGTTGGAGCGATTTTTTGACAGATAAGCTATACTAGAAATGTCAAAGCTGACACTTCAACTCTCCAATTCACTCCCGATTTGGTTTTTGGAAAACGACATTAGTGTAGTGGGTGTGTGTAGTGTGTGCAGTGTGTGTGAGGAGTGTATGTGTAGTGTGTGTGTGTGCAGTGTGTGTGTGTGTGTGCAATATAAATAGGTTGGAGTGAATAATGCATTTACTTTGTTGCTGTTTCATAAAACCTGCTTATATTGAATGAAAAATGACAGATGACAGATGACAGATGACAGATGACAGATGACAGATTACAGATGACAGATGACAGATGACAGATGACAGATGACAGATGACAGATGACAGATGACAGATGACAGATGACATATGACAGATGACAGATGACATGACAGATGACAGATGACAGATGACAGATGACAGATGACAGATGACAGATGACAGATGACAGATGACAGATGACAGATGACAGATGACAGATGACAGATGACAGATGACAGATGACAGATGACATATGACAGACGACAGATGACAGATGACAGATGACATGACAGTGACAGATGACAGATGACAGATGACAGATGACATATGACAGATGACAGATGACAGATGACAGATGACAGATGACAGATGACAGATGACAGATGACAGATGACAGATGACAGATGACAGATGACAGATGACAGATGACAGATGACAGATGACAGATGACAGATGACAGATGACAGATGACAGATGACAGATGACAGATGACAGATGACAGATGACAGATGACAGATGACAGATGACAGATGACAGATGACAGATGACAGATGACAGATGACAGATGACAGATGACAGATGACAGATGACAGATGACAGATGACAGATGACAGATGACAGATGATAGATGACAGATGACGGATGACAGATGAGAGACGGCAGATGATAGATGACAAACGACAGATGACCTGTGTCTACCTTTCGTAATTGCTTAAAATCAACAGGTGTGTTTTACATTTTATATGGCATATTTCATATGACATATTTCAGAGCTTTTTTGTTGTATACATTTCATGTTTTGAACATTTACATTGAATAGTCATTTCTTTTTTATTTTGACCGTTCTATTCTAATTTAATCCCAAGTCCAAAAATGTGCGACATTGTAATTCTGAAAATGCACCGTTCTTCTTTTTCAATTTTATTATAAATTTCTTCCCTCATTTCTTCGCGTTGCTCCAATTCCACTAGAACACGGCACATTTCAATATTCAAATTGTATTTTTCTTTATAGCTTTGTGCTATAAGTTCTTCAAAATAACCAGCTGGTAAATAATTTGATTGCAACACGTTCACGACGGCGTGTACCACCAGTGGCTCGCACAGAACTGTCTCATCAGCTCAGCCGCCTGTGGGCGAGAAACATGAATTACAGTGCCGGCATGTGGTCGAATTTCGACCACTGGGCGACCTTAGTAGTTTTTATTAGCTTAGTTTTATGAAAAAAAAAGTTATGACGCTCTACCTGAAAGTTGGTTTGAAATACTTGAATTTTTGGCTAGATGCGGAGTCAAACATCGCACAAAAAAAATTTAAGTAAACTTTTTTTTGTTGGTGACTAAGTTTCCTTCGAGTTACCTTTTGGAATTATTCACCCCTCGCCACTGATACCTTCTGATGGAAATTCTAGTGTTTCGCATTTCCCCGATTACCTATACTGAATCATCTGGAGAAGAAAACGAGAAAATTCTGGCATGCATTCAAAACGAAGGGGGGCACTTAGAGCACTTGTTATAATTGTATTTGTATTAAATACATAAAAAGCTACTAAAAGTGCCCATATTATTGTTTTATTCAAACAAACCTCAAGGTTAAAAGTCTTTTTTTTTTTATTTTACCCATTTTGTATTTTTCTAGTATCATAAAATGTATGGGTTTTTAAGTGCACCTATTCCTGAGTTTTTTTTATTATTGTTTTGTTCATCTGTAAAAAATAATGAAACCAGGCATTTTCTGAAAAATAAAATGATCTCAAAGTCAAAACTTTGTTTGGGGAAGAAAACTTGAACACCATTTAAAATTGAAAATCTGGCAACTCTAAGCCTATAGTAGTCCAATTTAAAAACAGTTTTAAAGATTATCATTTTTTCAAAAAATTAAATTTAAAATTAGATCTCTACCATCAGTATTGACAGAGAAATCGAGTTTAACACAGGTCAGGGTACACCAAAGTTAGCTTTTTTTTAGATTGTCAAAAAGTGATGTCAAAATTGAGAAACGGACTTTACTGTAGAATAATTTTTTTCTTAGAATATGACCAAGAATCACATCCCGAAGTATGTAACACGATTTACGGGAAACCCTGTATATGGGGATTGTAAAATATCCTCGATTGCTCACTACTGGAACACTGGCAAATTTTTAAAGAATTCTTTCGTGCCCCAAATAAAGTCACGCAATAGATTTCAGTTGCTTCTAAATTTCATCCACTTTGTAGAAAATTTGGCCATGCGAGATAGCCGATTAGGAAAGGTGAGTACACTTCTTGAGCTTCTGGAAATGAACTTTGTCAAAGCACGAACTCCGAACGAACTCGTGGTAAACGTGGAAGACTCCAATTTCGCCAGTATAACCCCGGAAAATAACGCAAATATAGTGTGAAAGTGTTGTTGCACTTTTTTCCCGACGAACCGAATCCAAACGAATCAAACACGAATCCACAACTTGGATTATAACAAACTAATATATTAATTAACCGCAACGACTGATTAATTAATTATTTATTACACCGAAATATAAATATGCACAACGATGTGCCGCGGCGATGTTGACCGAATTTTAACTTTATGATGAACTGTCAAATGACAGCTGGGTGGATTTCGATGGGAAAAGAATGCAACAGGTAGCAAGATAATATGCTGCCAATGCCAGCTGCTCAGCAAGGGGTGGTCCGTAGGTAGTTTTATAGGTACGTAGGTATAATTGAAGGTAAATAAAAAGATTTAATGAAATGAATAATATTCAATCAAAACACAAGCAGGGTGTTTCACAAAATAAAGGGCGCCAGGAAATTTTTGCTTGGAATTTCCAAACCAACTTAAACGCTGAAAATGGTCTTCAAATAGAATTAAAACGCGATTATTTTCCAAAAGGAATAAAACTATATTTTGTTCAGGAAACCTTTACAAGTATAGGTATAAAACCTGAAATCTTTTCGTAAACAATTGGGAGTGTACAAAGTATGCAAAGTTTGGCAAAGTGCCAGTTAACAATTTAAATGGTATGGTATTTAGTGATCGAAGATGGGTTTTTACCCAGATTAAAATGCAAACAATAAAGTATGTGCACAATGCACCCGCAAAGAAACGACTCTTTGGGAATTTTCCCGAACAGACAACAAGGTTAAATGGAGGTCGCGCGTCCTGCAATCTCAGGATTAATTACGAAAGCGAAGGGTTGCCGAAACAACAATATGACTCAATAGTCAAAACCAAATCAAACGTATAACTAACACTTTTCCACTTTTATAGGAAATTAACAACACTAAGGTATAATAATACTTAGCTTTTCTGACGAATCCTGCCTATGAGTTTTCTTGCCCGTTCTGGCACTAACTCTCCTGAACTCCTGCCTGATTGGAGCTTTCCTGCCACAGTAAACAATTGTAGTTATTTTGGCCTTTCTGCCAACAAAAACACAATTTCAATTTGCACTACTTGCACTAACAAAATCACTCGATTTGTAAAATTTTCCGACACTTTTTCAATTTTCTAAAACTCTTTGGCACTATGTCCTTTTCAGAGGTCAACCAAGAAGTGCCATCTTCTTGGCGGTCTCTTCGTTCATCGGCGCATTCAGCAATTCCACTCACTTAGACCAATCAGAGTCGTGGAGATTCGTCACGGGGTATCTGCAGTACTCTCAGCAAATTCGCTGGAGTCTGCGCCGTAGGCGAAACGCATCCATCGCTCTCTTCTAAACAACTTTGTCGCTGAATCTCTCGGTCGTTAGAGATTCGCAACAACTCGCCCGAATGAACGAATCCAGACCTGTTCCATTTCAATCCATTCCAGAATAGAAAATTGAAAAACCATTACTTTTAACAAATTCCCTCGGCCCAACCGACCCAAGTTACACTGTGCAAGAAAACTATTTAAGCTAGGATTCAGTTTAAGAGGATTCGTCATTTTTCGCGAAACTACTAAACTACTTCGGTGAACCTTCGCGCAGATTTGGGGGAATGGGGATAATTCTATAAAGAGTCATTTCTTGCTAAGGTAAAGCACTTTAGGTTGGGCACTCGGCCTTTACGGTGGGCATTCAGCCATTACGTTGGGCTCTTGGCCGTTTATATTGAAAAAGGCTTCAAATGCCATAATCCGAAGATCACTGATATGTATCAGTGTGTTAAAGGTGGGTAGCCATATCTCTACCTTTTATATAAATAGTAGGTTGTTAGTAACCTGCTGTTGCTGCTGTTGGTGAAATTTCTCCAGAACCTTCCTGGTTCTTACTAACGCTGCTGCTTGAGTCTCCAGCCGTCCACTGGCTCAATGAAGGGGTACCTATTTGGGTTGCTTTTCCAAAATGCTTTGAAGTACACCACTAGCTGATGGACTAGGGTTGCTTTGTACTCTGCCAGCACCTTGAAGCCACAACAAAAGGAGGGGTGAAAATGGGAAGAGGAAGAAAAGTAAAGGTCTAACTTGTTGTGGTAAAATATACCGCAACAAATCCCACCCTTACCTGCCAAGAAATGTTCTTGCAGTTCGATAAAACTGTAAGACATTTCTTAAAGCCAAAGATTCAAGGAAAAACGTAAAAGGTATTTTCCATCAGGTCGTACAATCGCCAGCCTTTGAAAGAAAACGCGATATGGAGAAATATTAAAAAAATAAAAAAAAATAAAGCTAAAAACTACTTTAAGGCTCAATTCTCCAGGGATGCATCGGTGTACGGTTTGAGATCTTTCGCATGCCAAGTTCCGCGTTCTTTACCATTACTATCCTCTAAGACATATGTCCAAGGTGACACACGCTTCTTTATCACAAACGGACCGACAAACTTCGGTGCTAACTTGGCTGCGTAATAGTTCGCGGCATCCGACAACACAAAATTTCGACGCCAAACCTGCTCGCCAACGAGATATTGAACATCTCTTCTGCGGAGGTTGTATGTTTTCGCAGACTTCTTGGTTGCCGCGCGTAGCTTCTTCTCGATGTCTACTCTAAGACCCCTAAACCGTACTTCTAACTCACTAAAATCCTGAACCCTATCTAACCTATCACCTACTATTGGCACTTCTCGACCTGAAGTCGCCATGTCCCTACCAAAATTCGCATAATAAGGGGATACTCCTAAAACTTCGTGAGTGGACGTGCGAATCGCGCACGCAACCTTAGACAACTGCGCATCCCAAATCCGGTGGTTATCAGAGACGTATGCTCTGAGCGTTGTTTTGATGATTTGGTTAATCCTCTCCGCTGGATTAGCCTGTGGGTGGTAATGGGCTGTAAATCGAATTTGGGTAGAGTAAGAATCGCAAAGAGATTTCAGTTCTTTAGATCGGAACTGAGGGCCATTATCACAGACGACAACCTTAGGAATACCAAAAAGGAGAAAGACATTGTCCTCTAACTCCCGGCAAATTGCCTTGGCAGTAGCAGACCTTAACGCGAAAAGAAGGGGGAATTTGGTGAAATAATCGACGACAGTCAAAATGTAGATAAAACCTCTACTTGACTTTGGAAGGGGACCAACGAGATCTACACAGATCATTTCCCACGGTGCCTTTATCCCTACTCTCTCAGTCATCAAACCAGCTGGCTTTTCATTAACCGGTTTTACCTGTTGGCAAACTTTACAATTCCTAACATACTTAGTAATATCGCCTCTCATTTTAGGCCAATAGTACTTTCCCCCTATCCTAGCAAAAGTTTTCCTAACTCCCATGTGTCCTGCTAAAGGACTATCATGGCATTCCTGTAATATAGCTAATCTATCCTGCTTTCCTACCACTTGTTTCCATTCTTGATTATTTTCATGAACAACAACATGATTCGATTTAATCAGTTTGAACAGTTGACCTTGTTCTACCCTCCACGCTGGGTAAGCTAGCGGATTTGACTTTATCGCTGAGATCATTTTCGCAATCCAAGGGTCTTGATCCTCTTCTGAGATCTCGGCTATTACCGGAACTCCTCGAGATAACATGTCTGGAACTACATGTTCTTTGCCCTTGCGATGGATGATCTCAAAGTCAAACTGTTGAAGCCGAACTGCCCAACGTGCTAATCTTCCCTGCGGATCTTTAAGGTTGTTCAACCATATGAGCGAATAATGATCAGTCACAACCGTGAATCGAACACCTTCGATGTAAGGTCGTAACTTCTCGATTGCCCATAGTACAGCCAAACACTCTTTTTCCGTCGTCGAATAGTTGCGTTCACTCCTATTTAAAGACCTACTAAGGTAACAGACAACCTTTTCCCCATCATCGAAGTTCTGTGACAATACGGCACCGATTCCGTAGTCCGACGCGTCTGTTTGTACGACAAAAGGTCGTTGAAAATCAGGGCAAGTAAGTATTGGTGCTGTGACCAGACACTCCTTAGCCTTCCTAAAACTAGTCTCACATTCATCAGTCCAGATGAACTTCCTACTCTTCTTCAATAAATCTGACAGTGGTCGAAGCAAATTGGCAAAATTTGGCACAAATCGACGATACCACGACACTGTCCCTATAAAACTCCTAACCTCTTTCACATTCCTCGGTGCTGGAATCCTAACCATGCTTTCCACTTTTTCCGGGTCTACATGTAACCCATTTCGATCCACTACATAACCTAAAAACTTCAACGATGGCCTACAGAAGTTACACTTCTCCTTACCGACTTTCAACCCTGCTTCACTCAACCTTTTCAAAACTTCCTTCAGGATTTCAAGATGCTTCTCGAAAGTATCCGTCAGGATAATGATGTCGTCTAAATAGACGAAGACGTACGGCTCTAGATCGGCACCCAAAACTGTGTCGATAAACCGTTGCCATGTCGCAGGCGAGTTATGAAGCCCGAAAGGCATCCTTCTAAACTGAAAGAGACCTCTCCCGGGAACCGTGAAAGCGGTGTAGGGCTTAGACTCCTCCTCCATTGGAATCTGCCAATACGCTGACTTTATATCCAAAGAGGACAAAAACTTCGCTCCTCGAAGCCTGTCCAAAATGGCCGCTATGTAGGGTAGTGGATAAGCATCCCTATCAGTATTCTTATTAAGCTTCCTAAAATCTACACAAAACCTAAAAGACCCATCTTTCTTTTTAACTAATAATATTGGAGATGACCAAGCACTGTTGGATCTCTCAATAACTCCTGCTTCTAACATCTCATTTAATTCCCTATCAATATGTCCCTGCATTGCCGGAGAAACCGGATAATACCGTTGTTTAATCGGTTCCGCCGACGTCCTAATCTTGTGCTCAATCATAGTTGTGCACCCTAATCCCTCTGGCATCTTCCTAAAAGCTTCCTCAACCATGGCTTCCAACAAACTAGTCTGTTCTTTCGACAACTCTGAACGCTCAGTAATCGAGCAAATCGAGCCCAAACACTCTTGGTCCGAAAAACTCCACATACGTGATCGCAAATCCGGGACGATTCCCGACAGTGCCCAAAAATCTGCACCTAGTATCACGGTATGCGGCAGAGTTGGAATAACTAAGCAGTCTATAAGAACTGCCTTGTTCTCAACCACGATTGGTAAGTTAACTGACCCTAAAACTTCTA
This sequence comes from Melanostoma scalare, assembly GCA_949752695.1. Lineage (NCBI taxonomy): Eukaryota > Metazoa > Arthropoda > Insecta > Diptera > Syrphidae > Melanostoma > Melanostoma scalare. Next base: position 97,098,892 of record OX456985.1, on the reverse strand, counting down.
CTCCTGCTCCATCTGCCAAGCATACAGAATGGATATTCCCCTCTTTAACCACTAATCCTAAATCTTGGAGAATTCTCCAGCTATCTCTACCTAAAATTGTTCTTGAAGCTCCTGAATCTAACAATCCCAAAAACCTAGTCCCGTAAATACTAACTCCTAAAAATGGTCTCCTATCATCCCCGTTTGCCTCCAACGTAAACCCTAAATGAATTTTTGCCAGCTGGTTACCAGCAGGCAACCTAGCTCCTAATGCCTCCGGAACTCTCGCCCTGCTGGCGCAAGAGCCCGTTGCCCATTTCCCGATGAACAACGACGACAGTTGTTGCGGCTGACACCTTCAGCACCACAACCGAAGCAATGCTTTTTAGCGGAACACCTGCTAGAGAAGTGACCTTCCTTCCCGCAGTTAAAGCATTGAAGGGACCTATCAACTTGAGTGGATCTATTAGGTGGAGACCTTCTAGCTTCCACTACTTGGACAGGCTGCTCATCTCTGCTAACTGCTGCCACTTTCGGTACTGCTGGACCAGCTGAGTAACCGAATTCGGGTTCAACGCAATTTTTATTTCGAGCGGGAGGCTCAAAATTTTCTACATTCGCCCTAAGAGTTTCTAAGTCCCTGCCTAATCTTGCTAACTCCTTCACAGATTGAGGTTTTTGGAAACCAATCTGTTTCTGATAAAAAGGGTCCAAATTCTTCATTAGGATAGCCACTTTCCTACGTTCGGATAATGGCTCCCCTAATCGCCTAAACATTGTACGCATGGTAGCGAGATATGCTCCATACGTCTCCTCCTTCCCTTGGGTCCTACGGTTGATCTGTTCCATCAACAGATCATCATAATTTGCTGGCAAGAACTCGTATTTCAACGCCTCTACGAATTCCTGCCAATCACCTATGTCTTCCCTAACTGACCTATACCACAGTAGGGCTTGACCTGTCAAAAGGTCAACCACTGACTGGAACAAACGGGTTTCTGAAACCCCTCGAGCTACACTAAGTTCCTCTACCCTTTCTAAGAATGAGTTCAGTGATGTGCCACATCGCTCACCACTGAACTGAACATTCCACCTACTGATCCTTTCCGTAAATCGCTCTAGCGGTTCGGAAATCCCTACTCTAACTCTATCATTTGCTCTCTGTTGGAATCCCTCGTTGCACACTGGTCCTCGTGTGTTCATCCGATTCTGTTGGGGAGTGTTCTCCACCAACTGCCTACCACTCGTTCCTGAAGAAGAAGCATTGTCTTCGTTCGACGCTTGCTCTTCTTCATCTGTCAACCTAGCTAATAGGAGAAGTAGCTCACTCTTCAGAGATTTCTGCTCTCCTATTTCCTCATCTCCTTCTGCCTGCGCTTTTCCTATCCTATTTAAGCTCCATTCTATCTTCGTAAGGATCTTCAAGTATTCCCCCGACTTGGGATTTCTTGGCTGATCCTTAAGAAGAACCCTAATCTCCCTAATCTTTTCCTCAACTGCATCCCTATCCTGAACATAACTAAACGGGTACTTCCCGTAGGCCTCAACTGAACCGCGACGTTCCAACATCCGAGAAGATCTTAAGGAACTTCTCATAACGTCCACAGTTCCCTTCTCTAATCCCCTACTCAACATTTCGTACACAAGCTCCTCTTGTGACAAACGGTTGATATCCATGATAAATAAAAAAAATTAAAAAAAAAATTATCAAAAAAAACAGATTCGCAATCAAAAAAATAACCACGAAAATTCAAAATAAAACAAAAAATAAAAATGTATTTGAAAAAAGTATTAAAAAATAGTAATAAAAAAAAAGTACTAAAAAAAAACACCAAATAAATTAAAAAAGGTATTGAAAAAAATAAATATCGCCGACGGCAACACTCAACTCTGAGTATGAAAATTTACCTCACACCAACACGCTGTGTGAGAGAGCGAGACAGCTTATGCTTCACAATGGCTGAAAACAAGCCGCACAAACTGTCAAACTCTTTAATATTTAATAAGAATTTTAAAAGCAAAATAAAATGTAATATATGAAGATTTGATTGATAAGAAATAATTTCAATCAAAATCCAAAAATGCACAAAATATAAAAACAAAAGCACCTACTTGTTGCACTGGTTATACCAATAACACAGTGAATCCCAGTCAGCAATGCACCAAACACAATGACGTATGTATGTACGCTGTACGGCAACCACAACAAATTCTCCACAATCAAATTTTCACCTAGGGAATACAAAACACAGGCAAAGTAAATATTCTCACAATTTTGCAAAATATCGAGAAAAACAATTCAAAACAAAATTAAAGACACACTTCCCTAAAGTGTTCCACTACGAAAAATCACAACACACAACAGGAGAAAAAAAAATATATGTATGTAAAAAAAAACACCACACAAGGCCCCACGTTTGGACGCCAATTGTTGCACTTTTTTCCCGACGAACCGAATCCAAACGAATCAAACACGAATCCACAACTTGGATTATAACAAACTAATATATTAATTAACCGCAACGACTGATTAATTAATTATTTATTACACCGAAATATAAATATGCACAACGATGTGCCGCGGCGATGTTGACCGAATTTTAACTTTATGATGAACTGTCAAATGACAGCTGGGTGGATTTCGATGGGAAAAGAATGCAACAGGTAGCAAGATAATATGCTGCCAATGCCAGCTGCTCAGCAAGGGGTGGTCCGTAGGTAGTTTTATAGGTACGTAGGTATAATTGAAGGTAAATAAAAAGATTTAATGAAATGAATAATATTCAATCAAAACACAAGCAGGGTGTTTCACAAAATAAAGGGCGCCAGGAAATTTTTGCTTGGAATTTCCAAACCAACTTAAACGCTGAAAATGGTCTTCAAATAGAATTAAAACGCGATTATTTTCCAAAAGGAATAAAACTATATTTTGTTCAGGAAACCTTTACAAGTATAGGTATAAAACCTGAAATCTTTTCGTAAACAATTGGGAGTGTACAAAGTATGCAAAGTTTGGCAAAGTGCCAGTTAACAATTTAAATGGTATGGTATTTAGTGATCGAAGATGGGTTTTTACCCAGATTAAAATGCAAACAATAAAGTATGTGCACAATGCACCCGCAAAGAAACGACTCTTTGGGAATTTTCCCGAACAGACAACAAGGTTAAATGGAGGTCGCGCGTCCTGCAATCTCAGGATTAATTACGAAAGCGAAGGGTTGCCGAAACAACAATATGACTCAATAGTCAAAACCAAATCAAACGTATAACTAACACTTTTCCACTTTTATAGGAAATTAACAACACTAAGGTATAATAATACTTAGCTTTTCTGACGAATCCTGCCTATGAGTTTTCTTGCCCGTTCTGGCACTAACTCTCCTGAACTCCTGCCTGATTGGAGCTTTCCTGCCACAGTAAACAATTGTAGTTATTTTGGCCTTTCTGCCAACAAAAACACAATTTCAATTTGCACTACTTGCACTAACAAAATCACTCGATTTGTAAAATTTTCCGACACTTTTTCAATTTTCTAAAACTCTTTGGCACTATGTCCTTTTCAGAGGTCAACCAAGAAGTGCCATCTTCTTGGCGGTCTCTTCGTTCATCGGCGCATTCAGCAATTCCACTCACTTAGACCAATCAGAGTCGTGGAGATTCGTCACGGGGTATCTGCAGTACTCTCAGCAAATTCGCTGGAGTCTGCGCCGTAGGCGAAACGCATCCATCGCTCTCTTCTAAACAACTTTGTCGCTGAATCTCTCGGTCGTTAGAGATTCGCAACAACTCGCCCGAATGAACGAATCCAGACCTGTTCCATTTCAATCCATTCCAGAATAGAAAATTGAAAAACCATTACTTTTAACAAATTCCCTCGGCCCAACCGACCCAAGTTACACTGTGCAAGAAAACTATTTAAGCTAGGATTCAGTTTAAGAGGATTCGTCATTTTTCGCGAAACTACTAAACTACTTCGGTGAACCTTCGCGCAGATTTGGGGGAATGGGGATAATTCTATAAAGAGTCATTTCTTGCTAAGGTAAAGCACTTTAGGTTGGGCACTCGGCCTTTACGGTGGGCATTCAGCCATTACGTTGGGCTCTTGGCCGTTTATATTGAAAAAGGCTTCAAATGCCATAATCCGAAGATCACTGATATGTATCAGTGTGTTAAAGGTGGGTAGCCATATCTCTACCTTTTATATAAATAGTAGGTTGTTAGTAACCTGCTGTTGCTGCTGTTGGTGAAATTTCTCCAGAACCTTCCTGGTTCTTACTAACGCTGCTGCTTGAGTCTCCAGCCGTCCACTGGCTCAATGAAGGGGTACCTATTTGGGTTGCTTTTCCAAAATGCTTTGAAGTACACCACTAGCTGATGGACTAGGGTTGCTTTGTACTCTGCCAGCACCTTGAAGCCACAACAAAAGGAGGGGTGAAAATGGGAAGAGGAAGAAAAGTAAAGGTCTAACTTGTTGTGGTAAAATATACCGCAACAGTGTACAAGCATTGTGATCCACACGGTTACACTGTAACGAGGCAACTTTTAAAACCTCGTCACATGCTTTTCATTTGCCGAACGGAAAGATCAGGGGCCGCCCTCTAGCGTCCAATAGTAAGAGGAAAAAAAAAAAAAAAAAAAAAAAAAAAAAAAAAAAAAAAAAAAAAAAAAGCTCCACCCGAGACAACAACCTACGAAATAAGTTTGCAGCTAAGGCACTACACCCAGTGGGGAGAATTAATTGTATTCTACCAAGCAGGAGGAAAGCTCACAACGCCACCACTAATGGTTAGTAGTAGAGTGGGTGGTAGCATTCGAAACACCACAGCATGCCCACTCCCCATGCACAAGCAGTGCCAATTACGCCGGTCGGTAGAGATCGATGGTGAATTGTATTTATTTTTATAGTAGTGTTGTGTAGGCTAACATATGTATATGGGCTGCACAAGAACAGCAGATAGGAAGATTACATGGGAGTAGGGTTATCCCATATCCCATTAGGTAATATGGAAATTGCGCACGACACCACAACCAGCTGGGGTATAAATAGAGCAGCTCAGCGCAAGCAAAAATCAGTTCGCCGGCACCAGTCAAGAGGTGCATATCTCCCTAGAGGAATAGTAACAAGCAGGAAAGTAACCCAGTCTAACCAGGAAGAAGTAAGAAGGTAGTACGTAGTAAGTTCTTTTTAAACAAAACTATATTGCTTACGTATTCTGCCACCAGGGGAAGCGACTAGTACCTGCCGATCCCCCAGAGCTTTTTGCCTGTGATCACCCTACCGAAGTCTTCGGACGCTCGTGTTTCACCCTACCGTGGTCTTCGGATGCTCGTGTTTCACCCTACCGAGGTCTTCTGCGGCTCGTTTTTCACCCTACCGTGGTCCTCGGACGCTCGTGTTTCACCATACCGTGGTCTTCTGACGCTCGTGTTTCACCCTACCGTGGTCTTTGGCCGCTCGTGTTTCACCCTACCGTGGTCTTCGGACGCTCGTGTTTCACCCTACCGTGGGTGTTTCACCCTACCGTGGTCTTCGGACGCTCGTGTTTCACCCTACCGAGGTCTTCTGACGCTCGTGTTTCACCCTACCGAGGTCTTCGGACGCTCGTGTTTCACCCTACCGAGGTCTTCTGACGCTCGTGTTTCACCCTACCGTGGTCTTCGGACGCTCGTGTTTCACCCTACCGTGGTCTTCGGACGCTCGTGTTTCACCCTACCGTGGTCTTCTGTTGCTCGTGTTTCACCCTACCGTGGTCTTCGGACGCTCGTGTTTCACCCTACCGTGGTCTTCGGACGCTCGTGTTTCACCCTACCGTGGTCTTTGGACGCTCGTGTTTCACCCTGCTGGGGTCTTCTGACGCCTACGCGCTCCGATTTACCTATGACTACCTATAGGGTAAAGGTTCACACGGGATTGTGCCGCCAAAGGCAGTAAACTCCACTAGTTTGACTACCATTAATAGTTTCTCTCCCATAGCCTCTGTAAAACTAAAGGGGAATACTCAGACCAGAGCCGTAAACTTGACAAGGGCCCGAGGAGTCAGAGGCAGTAAACTACACTAGTTTGACTACCATTAATAGTTTCTCTTCCATAGCCTCTGTAAAACTAAACTGGAATACTCAGACCAGAGCCGTAAACCTGACAAGGGCCCGAGAAGTCCCGAAGATTATAAGACGCAACCGGAAGTACCTGAGATAACTTATCCTGAAATATATCATACTATTTTGTTATTTATAATCGTAATATCGTAAGTTCTAATAAAAGAGAATTTCTTGACCTTTGTGAAGTTTTGGTGTTTTTATTCACTAAACCTTGGCTAGCCGTGAGCATTACCTCGGCTGGAAAACGAAAAACACGTCACAATTAGGCGCCCGATGGTAATAGAAAGGGAGTATAAGCAAGTGCAAACGCACGAAGAGGAACCCGAGCCTAAATTGCCAATGTTCACTGAGATCTCCTTTCAGGTACCATCTTATGTGCCACCACCCGCTGTCTCGCCCGCCGAAGGCGAAATTTCAAGGGGGCCCAACGTCGTCCAATAATGCGTTCGCTACCGAAGTTATTACCCCACGTCCGACTGAACAACCGGCTACTAGGCCGAGCCTCCGACCAACCGGCCGGTTCATACTCAGCAACGAAGCAGAATTAATGAACAATGTTCGGAAATAAGGGATGAGGTTTGACTCGTCGGGGAACGCCATCGAGTTTTTGGACCGGCTCGAAGAATTGACCGCTTGCTACGACATACGCCCGGACGATATCGTCAAGGCCTTACCAGAAATACTACGCGGCACCACCTTAGAGTGGTTCCGCATAAACAAAGATTGCATGAGATCGTGGACCCAGTTCCGTACCTCTTTCCTAGACCATTATTTGCCCGCCAGGTACCTCTGCAAGTTAGAGGAGGAAATTTTGCGGAAGAAGCAAGGGCCACGCGAAAAGGCCAAGGATTACATACAGGCCACACAATATCTAATTTACAGACACCCGCGTATAAGTATCGAAGATAGCATCGATTATATTTACGATAGTTGGCGATCGGAATATCACTTATACATAAAAAGACGCGATTTTGATACGCTGGACGAACTCATGAAGCTGGCCGAGGAGTATGAATACATACGTGGAGAAGACCGTACGCCTCGCCAAGCGCAGCCATACGTTGCCCCTATGTCTCGACCAGTACCGCCCCGCAACACGCATAACGGTTTCGCTTCCGACTGACCGCTAACCGACAGCCGAGCAGTATTGCCGCCACCCCGACCAAATTTCAACCGTCCCGACCCGCCTCAGCCGCCATTGCCTTTCGGTCAATATGACAGAAATACGCATTGCTGGAATTGCAAGCAGCGCGGACATAATAAGAGCAACTGTCGAAGGCCGTTCCGTCTTTTTTGCTCATACTGCGGAGAGGACGGGCGGCTGACGAAAGACTGCAGTTGTCATCCGCATAGAGCTGCCATCATGTCCGGTCCAAAGCACGTGCATGAGCCACGACCGCAAGTTCAGGTGATAGCCCTAGCGGGGGCAACACCATTACCAGCACGATCCGAGGGCATGGAAGAGAACACCGACCCAAGATGTTTCGTGATCCTAAGAGTGGGTGGTCAGGCCATCAAAGCCTTACTAGACACCGGAGCCACGAAATCGTTCATCAACGCAACCACCCGCCGTTTATTGCGTCGCCTTAATACCCCAGTCCAACATCAGCCTCACCGTACGCATTTAGCCAGTGGCGAAGTAGTGGTCAGCCATGAGCACTATCCGCTGGCTATGACTATTAAGGAGCGGACCATCCACGGGACGGTGACGTATATGGAACAACTCACCAAAGATATGGTGATAGGGGTAGACATATTGAGGAACGCTGATTTCCGTATAAGTTTAAGTGGGACGGAAATATCATGGTTGCCAACACCGAACGCAGCAGAGGAAGTCGTGAACGAACACCGAGAACATCTATGTGCTCTGGGAGGAAAACCACTGACCGGTTCTCAAGAACAAGTATTACAATTGTTGTTAGACGAGGAATTACCAAAGTTTGAGCGCCTGCCGAAAGTTACGGATACCGCCGTACATCGCATCAAACTGAAGACCGACCAGCCGTTCAAACAGCGGTATAGCCCTGGGTAAATCGATCATTTTTGATGATCGAATCGATCAAGTATCGGTTTACTAAATGATCCGATCATTTGAATCGATCGATCATTCAATCATTTGTATTTTCTCGTTCTGTTTCGATTTCAATCATTTTAGTTTGTACGATTCGAATTGAACCAAATAAAATAGGTATGTATGCGTCAATCGAACTTAACCGTGAGCGTGGTTTGGTGCTGTGGAAGCATAGACAAAAATGTATTTTTTCAAGCAACATTAGCTCGGGAAGATTTCTCTTTCAAACTTGAAGTGCATCCTACATCTACTCAACATTATTCCGATAAGCTATACCCTTATGTCCCGAAGTCATCACAAACTGCTAGAAATGCTTGACGCATACAAACAAACATAATTTGAAATCATATCTCATCTACCCAACATCAACATCTACACTACACTGCTTATGACTCCACCCTTCACTGCACCATGATAGAGAGAGCAACGTAAAGTTTTCGTACACATTCAAATGATTGAATAAGATGGAGTCAAAAAGATCGAAATCGAAACTAAATGGAAATGAAATATCGAATCAAAATGCATAGAATAATATTGTAATTGAGATCGATTGATTGAGATCGATTGATTCGGACTTGAATGATTTCGATCATCAATACTTTTGAATGATCGAATCAAAAAGATCGAATCGATCATAATTTACACAGGCCTAAGCGGTACTACCCCAAGAACCCAGCGATGCAAAAGGTAATTGACGATGAGATCAATGCTCTGCTCCAGAACGATAAAATAGAACCGTCAAAGAGTCCGTACAGCTCACCCATCGTACTGGTAAAGAAGAAAACCGGCTCCTGGAGAGTTAGCGTTGATTACCGACTGTTGAACAGCATATCAATCATGGACGCATATCCTCTCCCTCAAATCGTAGCCATTTTAGATAAATTATAAAAAGCGAATTTCATCTCCACTACTGATATCAAACAAGGGTGCTGGCAAATCCCGCAAACCCGTGCTGACACTGCGTTCACTGTACCAGGGTGCGGGTTATACCAATGGGAGGTCATGCCATGCGGGCTGAACTCAGCCGCTGCCACGTTCCAGCCAATGTTAGACAGTATCATCGGCCCAGATATGGACGAGTATGTGTTCGCTTATATGGACGACATCATCGTTGTTACATTTAAAGCACTTGAGAAAAGTTTTCTCTAGGTTACAAGCCGCGAACTTGCGCATCAATCGTGAGAAATGCGAGTTCTGCAAGAGTCAGCTGAAATACTTGGGTCACGTGGTGAGTGAGCAAGCTATCAGTACCGACCCTGATAAAATCGCGGCCGTGCAAGATCTAAAAGTCCCACGAAACGTAAAGGAGCTAGGGCGAGTGATGGGAATAACATCCTGGTACCGTCGGTTCATACAGAATTTCTCCCAAATAGCTACGCCCCTGACCAAGTTGCTAAAGAAGAGTCAGGAATGGACCTGGGGAGCAGAACAAGAACATGCATTTTCTGAGCTAAAGAAACGTCTAACAGAAGCACCTGTCTTGATGTGCCCCGATTTCGATTTGCCTTTTACGTTGCAAACGGACGCCAGCCAGTATTTGCTGGGGGTGGTTCTGTCTCAACATACCGAGAAGCAAGAAAGGGTAATCGCATACGCCAGTCGCACACTCACCGACTTAGAAAAGAAATATTCCGTAACTGAAAAGGAGTGAATGGCCATACTGTTCGGAATACGAAAGATGAAACCTTACCTCGAAGGCTATCATTTCACTGTCGTCACCGATCATCATTCATTAAAGTGGTTAAGCCATTGTATATGAAAACTATAGTAATATTACTGAATCCCTTTTTCTAGGGTCATTATTGATCACTAGGGTGCGCTGCGTCGGATAAGGAATGTAATGCCTGCAAAGAGGCAGCTGCTATGCACATGGTGGAATGTATTATTTGGGGCGGAGCTTTCGTATGGGTTAGAAAGAAAGGCATAATTGTTTCAATTTAAACGAATGTAGAAACCAAAACCGTTGGTACCCAACGATATCATATAACATACGAGATTCGATGTGGTAGTAGCAGAACTTTATTGAGATTTCTTTAATATATCGAGATTTCAGAGTGGTAGTGAATTGTACGCAAGGTAAACTGATAGCACTACAATATTCAAAAGCAAGCTAAAAATTCTACTATCTAGTAATACCTAAAATTATGTAAATATGTATTTCCTCCCTCTATTACAATAATTTTTCTCTCCTATTCTTTCTTTCTCTGCTTTCTCTTTTACATTCTTATAAATGAAAAACCTATGTAAATTTGAAATAATCTTCCTTTATTACATCTTAAGCTTCTTTAAATTATTCTTAATCATGTAAATTTAATTTTTTTTTTCTCATTTTTCCTTCCTTTTCGTAAGTAAACTCATATAGCTTTCATTTATCTTTTTTTAATTGTACTTCTATATTGAAGCTTATCACTATTTTATAAGATATGTATCTTACTGTGTTAAGCTATTCACTGAAATAAATAAATAAATAAAATAAATTAAGGTGTCTGTGGCATTGAAAGAAAATGCGCGATCAGTTCTCGTAAATGCATAAACTTATAAATTGATTTGCAAAGAAGAGGTTGCAGACTTTGAAGTCTCAATTAACTTTTTTAAATTGAAAATAGTACAAATGAGAAAAAAATCTCAATTCATCAAACTGAGATTTGTTCTCTCTGAACACTGAACATAAGGAAATCGTTGTTTTGATAGTAATAATAATATAATAAATATAATAATAGGTTTGTTCGCTGAAGCAATAGGGTCCCCCTGTGGTCGCCACAAAGCATTTTTTGAAAAACCTAAACTAGCCCTGAATGTCAAACCGAGTGTTTTGTGAGCCCTAGGATTGACCTGGGTTTTCCCTCAACTCGCCTTAGGTGTACTTTGGTGTGGCGTTTTGAGTTCTGTCAAATGGCATGTGATTTTAACGACAGGGTTATGTGGTGATTTTGTGGCTTTGCGTTTTTTGAGAACAGCAAAACCCAGGTTTCTTTGAAAACTCATAGGATTGTTATGGAGACCTTGGTCAACCCTCTGTAAAGTTCAACGAACGAGCATATTTTGTATTAGAGATTTTTCATTTCTCTGAAAAAATTTGTTTTTTAAAAGGTAGGTAGAGGTAGTTTCTAATCCAACAAAAAAAATTCTTATTATTTTTTTTTTTTTTTAAGTTTTTTTCGGGTTGAGCAATTCTACATACCGGTTGAGCGACTAAAATAAGAATCTCTATACTTGACCACTGCTACCAAAAGCACGCATTTTCGATTAAAAAAAGCCTAATGCTAAATTAAATATTGGAAATTAGATTAAAAAAAGCCTAATGCAAAATTCTATTATCTATTGGAAAAAAAACCGGTAAGTTCTATGGAGGGTACCGTTTTTCGATAGTGCCGTTTTCGAGAAAAATTGTATTAATAAAAGTAGTATTATCATATGTCAGGTATCGTTATTTGAAGACCTAGAGACCCAATTCTGAAAACCTCTCTGTAGGCAGACTTTAACTTTAACAAATTTAGAAGCAAATCGCGGAAGGTGCGGGGACATAAGGCCACGGGAAATAACCCCACTGATGGTTTTACTTCCCACTATGTGAGAAATAAGCACACTTTGATGAAGTGGACCTAGTTCCCACGACCGGTGGGAAATAAGTCCTCTTTCTTATGGGAATTAAACTCACATGAAGAAATTCGAAGAGCGACCAAATTTGTCAACAACCGCTGGTTATTATAAATATGAACAAAAACATTTCCATTATGCAATGACAAAAACTATTGGAAACTTAAATAATTCAAAACAACGAAAATATAAACCATGAAACCATGCCTATGAGTTCTACGAATTGTTTTTATATTAAAAAAAAGTTCTTCAAGAGCTTTAATTAAAATTGTGAAAAATAGGAACAAATAAAAAATTGATATTTAGTTTTTTAGTAGTTTATAAAACTATAATGTGAAATTCGCGTTACGGACTTTGGATTTTCTTTGCGTGCGACATTGTATTTTGTACCGGAGATAAAGCAAAAAGCGAAGCGGAAAAAAATTTTGGCCAGGGGAATATGGATATGGATTTGTTTTCACATCACAAATCCATATTCCCCTGGCCAAAATTTTTTTCCGCTTCGCTTTTTGCTTTATCTCCGGTACAAAATACAATGTCGCACGCAAAGAAAATCCAAAGTCCGTAACGCGAATTTCACATTATAGTTTTATAAACTACTAAAAAACTAAATATCAATTTTTTATTTGTTCCTATTTTTCACAATTTTAATTAAAGCTCTTGAAGAACTTTTTTTTAATATAAAAACAATTCGTAGAACTCATAGGCATGGTTTCATGGTTTATATTTTCGTTGTTTTGAATTATTTAAGTTTCCAATAGTTTTTGTCATTGCATAATGGAAATGTTTTTGTTCATATTTATACCTTTGATCCGAAATGTTTATAATTTTGCTGATTAAGTTTGGTATCATTTATCTATTTTTTCTTGCAATTTAATTATTATTATTTGTATATATAATAAAATTAAAAACATGCTTAAATGTTAGTTTGATTTTTTGTTCTTGGGTTAAAATTTCTTCAAACTTGATGGGAAATAAAACCACACAGATATTTTGGGACTTATTTCCCACCTTGCATGGGAATTAAGTCCACTTCATGAAAGTGTGCTTATTTCCCACATAGAGGGAAGTAAAACCATCAGTGGGGTTATTTCCCGTGGCCTTATGTCCCCGCACCATCGCGGAAGCGGTTCAAGCTGTAGATCTACAGACAGACAGATTTGCAGGACCCACTTTTTTCGTATTCTCTATCATATCGTAATGTCATATTAAGTTGTTAACTCAATTTTTTTTTTCACGATTGCAAAACTTGCCTGATAGTACCTATAATCGCAAGTATAAGAAAGTAACTACTAGTTTTTATACAAAAAGTTTAATACTTTATTTTCGGCATTTACTGCATTATTATCAGAGATGGCAAAGTAAAGCACTTAATGTAATCTACTCGAATAACTACGCGTAGTTAATCGGGTAAAATACTTCCCTCATTTGTTACATTTTGTTACCTACGATTATCACCAGTTTGATACGATTGGATGCACATGACAATGATAATTTAAACAATGATATTTAATTAAAATTAAAATTAAATAAATTAAGATTTAAAAAGAGAAACACGATGAAATATTGAGGAGAACTGAACTTCTGTATTCAAATAAAAAAAATGTTCCTTAAACAAATCCGTTTAAAATGGTTGTAACTAGAAAAAGAAGTGCATTTTCATCTGCACTACAGAGCAAATTGCTAATTGATTAAAAAATTAAAAAATAAGCATTTTGACAATCTACGCTAACTGCCTGAACACAATGTTGCAGCAGCGGTAGTAGTAGTAGTAAGCAGCACTGTCAAATCTAAAGCCAAAAAGCAGCTGAGGAATGCAGCAAGCTCGTCTACACTGGCACTGGTGTAACATAAGACATCAATTTGCTGAACTATTTTGTTTTGTTTTTTGTTGTGGGTGAAACCTCAAAATGCAGCACTAGTGTAAGTATCATTCTATGGAAACTATATAAAAAGACTAGAACCACCCTGCACTGTGCATTTGCATAGGGTAAACGCACTAGTACCCGGACACTTAACTTTTTTCTCAACTTTGACTTGAAACCATTTTGTAACCATAAATGCTACCCCGGAAACTTTTATTGATTATAAGAATATAGACATTTCTCAAAAATATTGCGTTCAAGTAAATTGCAAAGGAGTCATTGTTAAAATGAATAAAATCACAATTCAGAAAAGTTCCATTTGCGTTAGTACCCGGACAGCAAAATTTAGTACCCGAACACCTTTGTTTTAGTACCCAGACACAATCATTTTAAGAGACAAGCCCTGTCTGTAACCTGGATACTGAAAATATAAGATAAGCGCACATTTTTTGTATTGATACAGGGCTTGTCTCTTGAAATAATTAAATCTCTCAATAATTAAGTCTCTTAAAATAACTGATCTAGTATCAGAACGCTTTTGTATTGGTATCCAGACACAATAATTTTAAGAAACAACCCCTGTCTGGGTACTGGAAATACATGATAATGGCACATTGTTAGAACCCGGACAGCATGGCTGGGTACTGAAAAACATATTCAATTTTGGTGCTAGTGCCCGGACACCACAAATAATGGCAAAGATTTTATTAAATTTGTTTTTTTTTTGCAAATTGTTTTAGTTAATCATATTTCCAACGAAACCAATGACTTTCCATTACAATAAATTAACTATTACTTGTTCAATTGCTTACTACTAAAAACTGTTCCCACTATTTTTTTTTACCTAAATCGACAACGAGGCCGCACCTTCAAACCGCAATAATATGACGCGTAGTTCCTAAAGTACGAATTTCGAGTACCTGAAACTTTGCATGCATGTATAGGACACATTGAAGGACCCATGTTTGTTGTTGTTTGTGGATTTTTTTGAGTGATTTATCGATTATTCGCAAAAAAAGGTCAATGTGTCCGGGTACTAACACTGTCCGGCTACTAGTGCGTTTACCCTATTCGCTTTTAAGTTCTAAAATACGCTTCGTTGTATAAGAGATTACTTAGCATACAAATGCACTCAATTATATGGTAAATGAATGTATTCTTTATTTTCTTGTATCTAAGCCACGTCATAGATCGAACGATGTCGTATGATTTAAATATTAAATATAACATCATCTTCATTTTTTTTGGTGAATTAACGTTTATTAGTGGTCAGGGCCAATCTGTTATTGATTTTGCGGCGGTGATGAACAACTTTGCGAACGCGGTTGAAGATTTTAAAGTAGATTTGATAAACTTTTCGAGTCATTTGCCAATTGTTGTGAAAATGAAATTTTTCAATAATATCTCGGATAGAAATGCTTCCAATCCGTATAAACTCAAATGGTCTAACACCAATGAAGCACTTTACAAAAGACTATTAACCCGTCACTCGCAAGTATTGTCAAGTTTCGAAAATAACACGGTTGATGAGACCTGTGAAAATATTGTCCGAGTTATTAAAGCTTCAGCTCCTTTTGCATCTAAAAATCCTAATACATTCGTCCCTCTTAACAAGTGGTTTGATAATGATTGTAAACTTCTGCGAAAGCTATCATTTAAATATCTTAAACTTTTTAGAACAACAAACTCTCAGTTTTTTAAAAATATCTATCTTCACATAAATGAAGAATATAAAAAGACTTGCTCTGACAAAAAAGTAAGCTATTTAAAAAAATTGGCTAAAAATCTAATAAACTGCAAGGATTCCAAAATTTTCTGGGAGACGGTGCGAGAGCTTGGTGGTCGTAACTATGGTGTGAAGCATTCCTTGGAGGCTGACACGCTAGCAGCACATTTTAAAACTCTACTGTCAGCTGACGAGGATCTTCACACCTTTGATTACGCACTACATAACTTTGAGGTTACCGAACTTGATGAGGATATTTCCTTAGTTGAGCTTGAAAATACGCTTCATCGAATGAAAAACAATAAAGCTCCTGGTATGGATGGTATCCCAGTCGAATTTTACAAACACGGTACGACTGAATTCAAGAATTTTCTCGTACATTTCTATAATAGAGTGTACAATAACGCATCTGTTCCTACTAGTTTTAATTCTTCTGTGATATTCCCGATTCACAAGAAAGGAGATGTGAATGATGTACAGAACTATAGAGGAATATCCGTACTAAACGCAGTAAGAAAGATTTTTTCTGCAATTCTTAACGGTAGGCTAACAAAGTGGATTGAGGATACTAATCACCTAAGTATATTCCAAGCGGGTTTCCGCCCAGGTTTTTCAACCATGGACCACATCTTTGCCATATCCAGCATTGGAAGAAAGTTTATCGAAAAAAAGAAGAAGCTATACGGATGCTTTGTTGACTTTAAAGCTGCTTTTGACAAAGTCAATAGACAAGCCATAATTTACAAGCTATCTTGCTTAGGTCTTTCAAGGAAATTTCTTCTGATGTATTCGAAACTCATTTTTTCATCGAATGCAAAGGTATGGGACGGATGTGAGTTCTCCACTACATTTGAAACTACGGCAGGTGTTCCACAAGGATGTATTCTCAGTCCGTTACTCTTTGCCCTTTTCATAGACGAGATCAGTGATGTCTTACCTGGTGGCATTGTTTTTGGTAACACCAGGATTAAAGTCTTATTATATGCAGACGACTTGGTTATGTTTGCAGATAATCCTTTTTCGCTCCAGTTGCAAATAAACAGGTTAAATTCCTTTTGTGAGTCTTGGGGCCTGTGCATCAATACCGAAAAAACCAAAATCATGATCTTTGAAGCGAGAAGTACTAGGAGACTTCCAGAAGAAAGTTGGTCATTAAACTCTTCACGGATTGAAGTTGTGCAGGAGTTTAAGTATTTAGGTGTTCTATTAACATATAATTTAAGTTTTGTCAAACACTCTATCGAGAAAAGCAACCTAGCCAAATTGGCTTTAAATCTGATGTGGACTAAGTTTTTCTCCAACCAAAACGTCGATATATCGTCTAAATACCAAGTGTTTAATGCAACGGTAAATACATGTATGTGTTATGGTGTACAAGTTTTTGGATACATATACCTTGAAGTTTTTGAATGTTTTCAAAGGCATTTTTTCAAGCGCCTCTTTCGACTCCCAAACTCCACACCGAATTATGCAATATATGTAGAATCAGGTATAGCTCCAATATATGTACAAAATCTCAAGGCCAACGCAGACTTTATCACTAAAGTAATGAAAAGGAGTGATTCATGTTTACACAAGATAATTCTGAAAAAATTACTGCAAACCAATGCATCCCCTTTCAAGGAGTGGAATCAACTAGCCATTAATCATGACTCCTCTTTAAATTTGTCGGAATCTAACGTCGCCGTCGATAATTGGCAATCTCAGTTTGCAGACGTTATCGCGAAAGTTGACCAAAAAATATTTATAGAAAATCTTTCTAGAGCAAGTTCGTCCGCTTCCAGACTTATCTACAGGCAGTTAAATCACCAAATAAATTCAAATGTCAGTTACTTCCGAAAAGAATACTCAGCGTCCGAGATAAGCGTTATATTTAGAGCTAGGGTAGAAATTTTGAATCTAAATTTCATACCGCACCGAAATGATCGACCGCAGCTTTGTACTTTATGTAACAGAAGAGAAAATGAAGATATTTATCACTTCATAGCGATCTGTCCAATGTTACAGGAAATTCGACGTTTATATTTTCAAGAAAGTTTTTTGACATTGCCGAAACCTTATGATATTTTAAATGGATGCCAGGATTGGCTTAATCTGTACAAGTTTTGCAAACATGCCATTACTTATCGGAATAGTTTCCCATAAGTTGCGAATTTTCCCAGTTAGTGCAGTTTCTCGAGTACACATTTAAAATTGTTTTTTGCTTTTCTTTTGTGTTTCAAATCACGTTAAAATTGAAAATTGTATAACAATTTATGTAACAAACCATTCAAAATGCTTTTTTTGTGTTTCCAATCACTTTAAAATGGATAATTTACTACGCTTTCTATTTTTTAACTCATGTAAAGAAGAACTCGTAAGATTTTAGAAACACTACTGTACTTTTATTCTTTTTCTCAATTTGTTTCTAATTTATAATATTTAACTTGTTTGAAATGATTATAAGACTTTATGTAAATATTACCTATAAAGCTTCACACTTTTATATTTTTCTTTATTTTTGAAATCAAATGAAATGTTATTTCAGGCAGACGGCAGTAAAGCCATGTCCTTATTCTTAAGAAAACTAATTGTTACGAATATTGATGTAATAAAGAATCTATCTATCTATCTATCTATCTATCTATAACATCATCTTGATATTGTTAATACCTTTCGAGTCACGTTAATAGTTGCATAAAAGTCAGTTGTAATCTTGTTACAATGCCTTGCAAAACGAATCACATTTATCTTTTAATTTTTGGACTAAAGCTCTTACAGTAGCATAAGCTCTATAAAACTGGCAGGGCTAAATGAGCAAAAATTAAAAAAAATTATATCAAAATTTGTTGCTAAATTGTTGCTAATTAGTTGCGAAAAAATCGATTTCTTTGCTCCAGCCGATCCCGAGAAGCCGACAAACATGCTAGCTTCACATAAAAATAGCATGAAACATAGCGAAAAAGGGTAAGAATTGTGAAAACAAATAGACTGCATTTTGTTGCTAAATTGTTGCTGTAAGATCGTACAAAATTCAATTGTCGAAAAAAAAATATTTCATGTTTTTTAAACAAATAAAATTTTTGACCGTTTATGCTTGCTTAACTTAATGTTAATGCTTTTTAGGGAATAAACAAACAAATTGATTTTGTTGCTCATCGTTGCATCAGTTATCAATGTCCGGAGAGTCAGCAACAAAATAGAAACCGGGAGATCGGGTGAGTTTCTGATCGGTATCCTTGTAAACCGTGCAGGCTTGCTTGAATCTCCATTTTCCCAGGATAAACATAATTGATTTTGTTGTTAAAATTGTATTTTTTTTTTAATATCTAATTGATTACTGTGCTGAATGGTAATTGTTTGGATTTAATTTTTTTCTAGTACTTAGAAGTAGGTAACCTAGAGGCCATCTCTGCAACTTCCCGCTAAGTTCAGGAATCCGGACACCCTCATGGGAACCGTCAATATAGCGTCAATATAGATGAAAACTGGAATTTCGAAAAACGGGGTAAAAGCAATAACTTTTCGATTTTCCAAAAAATTTCAATTTTCTTAGCGGGAAGTTAAAAATATTTTCTGGGAACTAGTTGGTGAATAAAATGCACATTTACGTTTATACATATAAATGTAAGTAAATTTAAAAAATACTCTTACGATACAGATTTTTCAAACTAAAAACAGTTTAAATTTTTCGAATAATTTTTCGGGAATACTTCTTTATTGCACTTTTACATACATTAATATTCTCGGATACACAAAATGATTCGCTTTTCGTAAAATTTCTTTTGGATTTCGATCATCATACTCTATCCATTGAGTCTCTCGCAAACATACCGCTGTAAAATGACCAGAAGATGTCCTGGTCACCAATCTAGGAGGCATAAAATCTGCGACTCCAACAAGTCTGTACATTTCTCCAAAGTTTGTAGGGTTTTTAAGATATTTTGGTAGATTATTTAATTTCCTTTTCATATTTGTTCCAGCATCAAATACTTCAAAAACAACTATGTCCCCTGTTAATTATAAGCTAAAATTAGTCAGATGTAATATACTTTTTAATTTACGCGTATTCAAAAGTATTGATATGTTTACCTAAATTGATATGTTTACCTAAACTAGGGTCGCCATGTGGTCGAAATTCGACCACACGCCGGCACTGTAATTCATGTTTCTCGCCCACAGGCGGCTGAGCTGATGAGACAGTTCTGTGCGAGCCACCGGTGGTACACGCCGTCGTGAACGTGTTGCAATCAAATTATTTACCAGCTGGCTATTTTGAAGAACTTATAGCACAAAGCTATAAAGAAAAATACAATTTGAATATTGATATGTGCCGTGTTCTAGTGGAATTGGAGCAACGCGAAGAAATGAGAGAAGAAATTTATAATAAAATTGAAAAAGAAGAACGGTGCATTTTCAGAATTACTATGTCGCACATTTTTGGACTTGGGATTAAATTAGAATAGAACGGACAAAATAAAAAAGAAATGACTATTCAATGTAAATGTTCAAACCATGAAATGTATACAACAAAAAAGCTCTGAAATATGTCTTTCCCATATAAAATACATGTAAAACACACCTGTTGATTTTAAGCAATTAGGACAGGTAGACACAGGTCATCTGTCATCTGTCATCTGTCATCTGTCATTTGTCATGTATCATCTACCGTCTGTCATCTGTCATCTGTCATCTGTCATCTGTCATCTTTCATCTATCATCTATCATCTGTCATCTGTCATCTGTCATCTGTCATCTGTCATCTGTCATCTGTCATATGTCATCTGTCATCTGTCATCTGTCATCTGTCATCTGTCATATGTCATCTGTCATCTGTCATCTGTCATCTATCATCTGTCATCTGTCATCTGTCATCTGTCATCTGTCATCTGTCATCTGTCATCTGTCATCTGTCATCTGTCATCTGTCATATGTCATCTGTCATCTGTCATATTGCCGTCTGTCTTCTGCCGTCTGTCAGCTGTTCTGTCATCTGTCATCTGTCATCTGTCATCTGTCATTCAATATAAGCAGGTTCTATGAAACATCAACAAAGTAAATGCATTATTCACTCCAACCTATTTATATTGCACACACACACACACACACACACACACTGCACACACACACACTACACATACACTCCTCACACACACTGCACACACACACTACACATACACTCCTCACACACACTGCACAAACACACTGTACATAAGGAAACAACAAAAAAGCTCTGAAATATGTCTTTCCCATATTAAATACATGTAAAACACACCTGTTGATTTTAAGCAATTAAAAATGATTGATGACACTTCTTCTCATCAATACCAAACCACAAAAAAAAATTAAGAGAATCGGTTGGAAAACAGCAGAGAAAAAGGGACCCAAGCATTTTCCTTAGCCTATTTATATAGAGAAGAAGATAAGAAATTGAATAAGAAATGTTTGTCGATTTCTCGGGATCGGGTGGAGCAACAAAATCGATTTTTTCGCAACTAATTAGCAACAAATTTTTGTTTTTAATTTTTGATCATTTAGTCCTGCCTTCGCTAAGTTTCATGCTATTTTTATGTGAAGCTAGTATGTTTGTCGATTTCTCGGGATCGGCTGGAGCAACGAAATCGATTTTGTCACAACTGATTAGCAACAAATTAGCAACAAAATGCAGTTTTTTTGTTTTCACAATTCTTACCCTTTTTCGCTAAGTTTCATGCTATTTTTATGTGAAGCTAGCATGTTTGTCCATTTCTCGGGATCGGCTGGAGAAACAAAATCGATTTTTTCACAACTGATTAGCAACAAATTAGCAACAAAATGCAGTCTATTTGTTTTCACAATTCTTACCATTTTTCGCTAGTTGATTTCTCGGGATCGGCTGGAGCAACAAAATCGATTTTTTCGCAACTAATTAGCAACAAGTTTTGAGCTAATTTTTTTTAATTTTTGCTCATTTAGCCCTGCCAGTTTTATAGAGCTAGTAGCATACTAAAAAACTGCTGCACCATTTCGTTTAGGCAGTACCTACATACGTCCTATATTCAACTACATACATAAACTACTCCATTTGTGTAGCAGGCATAAAAATGTATTCAGTTGAAAAAAGTTGAATCTCCGCCATTTTTGATTATTATGGATATCAAAAGTAGTACATAAATACTTCGGATATGATCAGTCAAAGCATTTGTTGTGTTGTATGTATAACACCACCCAATGCTTAAGGCATCACACAGTAAAATATTTTTCATTGTCCTTTCCTATTGAAAAGCACACACACAGTTTAACATTTTAGTTCTCCATTGTATATTTACTATATGATTTCATACAAAATAACTCCTCTCATGCAATAAACCGTTAAACATTTGTTATTGTTTGTGTCCTGCTCGCACATATACGACCTCTCACTTTTTTAATGCATGCTTGTGGACAAACTTCAAATTCCCCTTTTCAGTTTTGTGGACAACATTCCAAATTCATTTTGAAAATGAACAATGAACTGTGATAGTACTATAGAATAAATTAACAATGGTTACACTCACTTCATAACCCTTCTGGCCGACTAGCACGATGGGCAATGGAGCTACAGCAGTACGATTTCGATATCAAATACCGCATAGGCGCCATGAACGTCGTTGTCGATGCTCTATCGAGAGACCCCTTGCTATATAACCCAAGCGATTTGTCAATCATCTGTAGTATTACCGACGACTGGACCGAACGGCGTGGCAGGCAAATAGAATGCAACCCTTCACAATACCCCGAATACCGAATAACTAACAACAAATTGTACAGCAAATCTTCTGCCCATCCACTCTCTAGTCAAGAAGAGGATTGGAAATTATACGTACCAGCGACCGACAGAAAACAAATATTGTTTGAGAACCATGACGCCACGACAGCTGGACATCTCGGTGTTGCTAAGACAGCCGATCGTATTATGAAAAACTACTACTGGCCGGGAATGTATCGCGATATTGCTCGTTATGTTAAGAAATGTTCAGTATGTCTAGCCTACAAGGTACCGCAGTAAAAGCCTAGCGGACTTATGCACACTACCATACCTAACACTCCTTGGGATACAGTATGCGTAGATTTCGTCGGACCCCTTCCACGTTCCATGAAAGGTCATACCATGATGTTGGTAATGGTAGACCGCTTTACTAAATGGGTGGAGGCGGTACCTTTGAGATCGGCGACCAGTCAGGCAGTAGTCAAAGCACTACGAGAGCGCATCCTAACACGTTTCGGAGTTTCCCGCGCTTTACTCTCTGACAACAGTTTACCAGTACTATCCTTACCGATTTCCTATATGATATGGGAATACAACAACGTTTCACCGCCCCTTACTCTCCGCAAGAGAACCCGACCGAACGTGTCAACCTTGTGCTAAAAACAATGATAGCACAATATGTACACACCAACCACCGCACATGGGATGAGCATATACCTGAGTTGTCGTTTGCCATCAACACACGTAAGCACGAGTCAACCGGGTTTACTCCAGCCTTTCTCAATTTTGGCAGAGAGATCACCGCCCCGCACCAACCGACTGTATCTACCACCGACAACAACGAGACACCTTCAGTGAGGGAAGAGAGAATGCGAATGCTATACCAGCTGGTGGTGAGTAATTTGCAGGCCGCCGCACAAAAACAAGCCCGACACTATAACTTAAGGAGGAGGGCGTGGCGTCCCAGTATTGGCGAGCTAGTATATAACAGAGTTAGAGTACTCTCCTCCGCAGTCAACCACTTCACGGAAAAATTTGCGCCGCGGTATGAGGGACCGTTTGAGGTTCTCCGTTTCGTTTCCCCGGTCATCGTGGTGTTAAAAGACGGAAAGGGGAAAGGGAATATCATTCGCTCCCATGTAAAAGATTTACGATGTTTCGCCTCCCCAGACACAAATGATATAAAAAAGGACGATCTGGCGAATATAAGCCTTGTATATTTATTCTATAGTATTATCACAGTTAATTTCTCATTTTCAAAATGAATTTGGAATGTTGTCCACAACTTTTTTTCCTATACAAAGCTGTATGAAAAAAGGTTGTGGACAACATTCCAAATTCATTTTGAAAATAACAATGAACTGTGATAGTACTATAGAATAAACATACAAGGATATAAGTCAGTCAGTAGTGAACAGTCATCGCGACCAGATCCCAACAAATTTGACAATCGAATACACCACTGAAGAGGAAATGGACCCCGCTAAGCCATTTAAAAGGCACATTAGGATGCCTCGCAAGGTGAGTGCTCCGCCACGCACCGTCATCTTGCTGCTGGAATTACCCGCTAATCCAGGGAAGACAATCAGCACCACTGCAGCTACCGGAGGAGGAACACGAAAACGAGTAGCCCATACCCCTAGCACCGTGCCGCACACTACAGGTCCCGTAGCTAGTACCAGTCAGGCTAATAGGCGAAGGGGCGACGGAGCAGTCATTCCCATGGAGGTGGATCCCGTTCCTAAGCATATGCCGACCATTCGACCAGTCAAGCCTCGGAACAAAGCAACCAACCAAATGACAACTGTCCGGCCAGTCAAGGCGAATAACCCAGCCGCTACATCCGACAGGAAGACGGACCGAAACAACCAGGTAATACCAGACCAGAAGGCCCCCATCAATAGAGGTCCCGTATTCGACCTCCAAAGTATGGGTCGGTCCAAAATAACCCGACCCAGCCCAGTGACCACCAGACCAGGCATAGAGGGACCCATCGTAACGGCCATATGGGAGTTGCCGCCAGCCAACCCGCAAAGCCAGCTAACCCCTGGCATCCCTTGTTTAGGAAGCCAGCTAACCCCGGCATCGACTTGCGCCGTCACTAAAAACGAGCAAGGCTCTGCTCGCCGGCCAGTGCACCAACCAAGGGAGACGGTGGACCCGTTCATAGGGTTTGATATACACCGACACGCTCAATATCACCCATCGAGGCGTCGCCAGCGATTAGTGTTCAAGCGTCGGTCCAGCACAATCTTATGCCGAGTGGTGCAGCGTGGGGAGGCAGTCCTCGTCCACCGTGTCCGGTGGGTCATCCGTGTTGAATACAAAAACTCACCTCGTAGCAATCCAAGAGCCATGGGCCTGGAAGGGCCGAGTTCTTGGTCTTGGAGGGCTACGAGGGTTTAATATTCTCTATGACGAACGGTCTGACTTACCCCGGACCTGTCTCATCATACCGAGCTCTTTTGCAGCAACTAAACTTGATCACTTCTGTGGTCAAGACCTGGTTGCGGCTACGATAAACTACGAAACGAACGGTGAGTGGAAAACTTTCGTCGTTGCGTCAGTTTACTTTCCCTGGAACTCCATTCTACCCCCTCCCTCAAGACAGGTTGTGGATTTGGTGGAGTTTTGTGAAAACCGGAAGTTCGGGCTTATCATGTGCTGTGATGTTAACGCTCAAAACTTAGTTTGGGGTAGCGTCAAATGCAACATGAGAGGCAACCATCTTCTTAATTACATTCTGTCTTCTGACTTGAACATTAACAATGTTGGTAATACGCCATCTTTCGTTACGGCTATACGACAGGACGTAATCGACAT
Source organism: Melanostoma scalare (assembly GCA_949752695.1). Classification (NCBI taxonomy): domain Eukaryota; kingdom Metazoa; phylum Arthropoda; class Insecta; order Diptera; family Syrphidae; genus Melanostoma; species Melanostoma scalare. Next base: position 97,074,026 of record OX456985.1, on the reverse strand, counting down.
GACACTATCTAACAGATATGCCAAGGAGATTACCAACTGGAAAGTGTTACTGGACGTGTCACTCTCAGACCACAGATACATTCAATTCCATGTAGCAAATGTGATTCCCACTCCTTTAGTTACAAGAAATCCCAGAAAAACTAACTGGACACTTTTCAACGATGAGCTCGGTAATCTCGTCAAAACCCTACCTAAGCTCTCAACATCACAAAAAGTGGAAGATGCAGTTCTAGAAGTGAATTTTGCCCTTACAAGTAGCTTCGAGCTGGCATGTCCAGCTAGACAATCACCTAGTAGATCTATTGTTCCGTGGTGGAACAATGAACTACAGAAACTTCGCAGGGAAACCAGAAGTATTCTGAACAGGTCCCTCAAGACCAAATCAGATGTCGACTGGAACCTGTATCGATTTAAACAGAAGGACTTTAAAAGGTTAATTCGAAGATCAAAGAAGGCCTCTTACAAAGAATTCTGTGAAAGTATAGAAACACTCAGTGAAACTAGTCGACTTACTAAAGCCCTTAAAAGGAGCAAGGTAAACAAACTAGAAACGCTCAGGAAATCAGACGGTTCCTATACCGAGTCCAAAGCAGAGACACTCAGTCTTATGCTGGAAACTAATTTTCCAGGAAACCAGATATCAATCGGACCACAGCAATTTATTTCCCTTAGATCAGGTGAATCCGATAAATCCACTCGACTAAGCTGGTACACGTCATCGTTAGTTATTACCGACTGTTTCTTGATATACAAGATTTTTCTTTATTTATTTGTAGTTTCGTTTTATTTTAATAAATTCTTTTTAGGTTGCATTTTTACATTAGGTTTTATAATTTCAGCAAACAAAAAAAAGATATGTAAAAGATATATGTATGTGGGGAGGCCACCAAAAATTTAGACAAAAAGCACGTCTTTGCTGCTCAAATGCCAAAAAAAAGAGAGAGCGAGAAAACGCATGTCATGGATGACATTTCCGGGCAGCCGGCAGTATTCACACCATCGCGAAGTTGGGCGCGGTTGAGTATGTATTACTCACTCCAGCACCAGAGATGTGCAAGGAGGAGTGATACATACTACTGAACCGTAGATGGCGTGAACATTACCGGCCCCCTTGGCATATAGTGCCAAAAGCAATTTATATGTACTTCTAATAGCTATACAGTTTTAAGATATAATAATAATTAATTAATCAATTCAAGGGTTATAAAGTACAAAATGGTTGTAGAACAATGATCTGAATTCATTTGATTTCTTATTAAGTTCTCAGTTGTATTCTCAGTTGTGTGCTCAGTTGTGGGTGCTGTTTTAGAGGTAAAAAAAAAAACAAAGTTAAAATTGAGTTTATAGATACTTCATCTAAAAAATGTATGAGTTTATAGATACTTCATCTAAAAAAAATGAATGTATTGAATTACGACAATTCATTTGTTCCTTGGTTCAATCATTTATAGGCAAACGACAAAGTTTGACTATTGGGCGAGTAAATTCACCAAATCGCGTTTTTATTGTTGCCACCCGCACTCTACCATCTGGACCAGGGAATACTTTAATGATACGACCCATACACCAATCAGTGGATGGAAGGTTTTCCTTTTTAATTAAAACAAAATCACCGATTTTAAAATCTTCAGTAGCGTAATGCCATTTTGTTCGTTTGTGAAGCTCTTTGATATATTCTTCCTTCCAGCGTTTGCTGAATTCATGCTGAATTGATTTGAGCTTTTCCCAGCGGTTTATGAGTGAAAGAGATTTTTCTTCGGGCAACAGTTCAGGAAAAGTTAAAAGTGGAGTTCCGGTCAGGAAATGACCTGGGGTTAACGCTAATAGGTCGGTAGGTGCATTCGACATAGGACGTAAAGGTCGCGAGTTTAAGCACGCCTCTATGCGAGCTAATAGTGTAGCAAATTCTTCGAAAGAAAAATGAGTTTGAAGTCCGATTTTACGAAAGTGAGTTTTGAAACTCTTTACCCCGGCTTCCTAGAGCCCACCCATATGGGGAGCACCTGGGGGAATGAAATTCCAGTTCAAGCCTTGAATCCCATATTTGGCTAAAGTTAATTCTGGAAATGATGAATGAAGCTTTTTAAACTCATTTTTTAACGCCGTGTCGGCACCAACGAAATTGGTTCCATGGTCTGAATATACAGAATGCGGAAGACCCCGCCTTGCAACAAACCGAGCAAAGGCAGCTAGGAAAACTGCCGATGACAAATCGCTGGCGGCTTCCAGATGTATGGCTTTCGTTGAAAAGCATACGAAGAGGCATGCATAGCCCTTTGTCAAACGACAATTTCTACCCGTGAAGGTTTTGATTGTGAAAGGTCCCGAGAAATCTATTCCGGTATGAGTAAAGGGAGGAGAGTAGTTACAACGTTCATCAGGAAGAGCTGCCATCAATTGTTGACCTAACTGTTTTCTGTGGATCGCACAGGTTTTACACTTATAAATATGAGATTTTACGAGAATTTTTACTTTCGGTATCCAATAAGCTTGACGAATCATCCGTATCATCAAGGCGTTTCCACCATGAAGTGTAAGTTCATGAATGAAAGCAACTAAGAGTTGGGTAAATTTTGCTCCGTAAGGTAAGATGATAGGATGGCGTTCACTGTAAGATAGATTTGCATTTGATAATCGTCCGTGAACTCGTAGAATTTGGTTGGAATCCAAAGTAGGATTCAAAGATAAAATTGGGCTTTTTGAACTGATACTGCGGTTTGTAGACAGAGCTTTGAATTCTTCGAAGAAAAAGGATTGCTGACATTGACCTATTAGACGTTGTTGAACGAATTGAATTTCTGGTTGAGTGATACGAATGGAATCAAACGAAATTGGTTTGAATTTCTTCGGAAATTTTATGCGAATGTAACGATAAACATATGAGAGAACTCTCAATGCTCGTGGTAACGACGAAAATCTCGACAAGATATCGATATCACTAAAAACAGTAAACGTCAAAATTGTTTGCGGAGGAAGAGAGATGAGACGATGCTGAACGAACTGAATTTCAGGAAGTGTGATACGGCATGAATTATAAGAAATTGGTTCAAATTTCTTTGGAAACCTTTTACGAATAAAGCGATAAACATAAGATAGGATTCTTAAGGTACGTGGTAAACACGGAATCCGGGAAAAAATATCGTTAGAAGTGATTAAAGTAGCAAACGTCAGGACTGGTTTCGCCTCCAAGACCTCGATTTTCGGTTCAAGGGGAAGGCTTGACGGCCATTGCGATTGAGGCTCGCTTATCCAGGAAGGGCCTTTCCACCATAGATCACTATCTTTTAAAACCGATGGAGTGAAACCCCGAGTAGCGAGATCTGCAGGATTATCGCCAGATCTAACATGATTCCAGTTCCTGTTGCCAACATATTCGATGATTTCGCTTGTTCGATTTGCGATGAAAGTTTTCCAAGTCCCTGGATGTTTTCTGAGCCATGCTAGGACCACAGAAGAGTCGGACCAGAGAAATATTTGATAAGATTCGACTGGTATTTGCGGAAGATAGGTTTTAACAAGTCTCGAAAGAAGAAGAGCCCCACAGAGTTCTAATCTAGGTAGTGAAATAGATTTTATTGGCGCAACTTTGGACTTTGCGCAAACTAGATGTGAACGTATGCTTCCATCATTGTGCTGAACTCGTACGTAAAGACAAGCAGCATATGCTTGTTCCGATGAATCGCAAAACCCATGGAACTGAACATCTCCAGAAGGAGTGTATTCCGTCCATCTTGGTATTTGAATCAACTGGATTTCACTGAACGACTCTACAAAGGCTTTCGACTTGAGAAAAGTGTTGGACTTTAGGAGCTCATCCCATTCAGTTTCTTCGATCCAGATTTGCTGCATAAGAATTTTTGCGGTGACTATAATCGGGGCTAACCAGCTCGCAGGATCAAAAAGCTTGGAAATTTCGGAAAAAACTTCACGTTTGGTAGGAGTCGTAGAAAATCTGATAGGCTGAGTGGTGAAGTAGAAAAAGTCGTCTTTAGCGTTCCAACGAATCCCTAAGGTTTTCGTGGTGCTGTCAGAATCAATTTTTAAAAAGTTTTCGTTTAAAACGTGATCAGAAGGGAGATGATCTAATAGAAAGGATGAATTCGAAGTCCACTTACGAAGTGGGAAGCCAGCAGAGTTGAGTGCTTCATTAACTTCGAGTTGGATACTTTTCGCCGTTTGAAGATCATGCGCACCAGAAAGCAGATCATCGACGTAAAAATCGGATTCAATGACTTTTGCTGCAAGTGGATATTTCTGCTGAACATCCTTTGAAAGTTGCTTGAGTGTTCTGATAGCTAAGTATGGAGCACAATTCACCCCAAAGGTTACCGTAAGAAGCTCGTAATCTACAATATTTTCTACTGGTGAGGCTCTATATAAAATTCGTTGAAATTTTGTTTGATCGGGGTGTACCAAAATCTGCCGGTACATCTTTTCGATGTCGGCGTTGAAGGCATATTTGAAAAATCTCCATTTGAGTATTAGTGAAGGTAAATCACTTTGGAGCGTAGGTCCTGCATAAAGACAGTCATTGAGACTCCTACCAGTAGACGTGGAGCTAGAAGCGTTAAACACTACTCTTACCTTGGTAGAGTGGCTTTCGGGCTTGAGCACTGCGTGGTGTGGCAGATAATAGGGGTGTGCATTACTGCTATTATGCTTTTCATGAAACGTTAATTTGCGCATATGATTGAGCGTTAGGTATTCGGTAAGCACCTGAGAATATTTATTTTGAAGATCAGGTTTATTTTGAAGATTGCGTTCTGTGCGACAGAATTGTTGAAATGCAATATTTCTCGAGTTTCCTAGTTGAGACGGTTCGAAATCAGGCTTAAAAGGTAAGCTGACCACATATCTTCCATCGGGAAGTTTAAACGTAGTGTTTTCATAAAGGTGTTCACAGTATTTATCGGATTCCGAAGCAAAATGTTTTCGTTCAGAAAGCTCTTCCCCCTTAAAAAACTTTTTGATGCTTTCAGTAAGGGATTCATTCTCCTTTATACTCGTAGAAAAACTTTGGACTGTGGTAGGAATTGGTCCGGAAAGGATCCAACCGAAAACGGTTTTTTGAGCTAAAAGTGACTTCGAAATCTGTTTAACACCATCGCGTATAATGCTTGGATAAAGATCTGCTCCGATAAGCAAATTAACTTGAGAAGAATAATTGAAGTTGGGATCTGCTAAACAAATTCCTTCTAAATCATGAGTATCAATTAAAGAAAATGATGTACTGGGTAAGTTATTTGTAAGTTTCTTAAGAATAAGTGCATTCGTTGTTATTAGTTCGCTTGGATCTTCACTATTGATAATTGAAATGAGGCATTTTTTACTAGATTTGGCTGTCTGAGCACCACTAACTCCTAATATCGAAATGTCCGAATCTTTAGTTGGCAAGTTTAGACGCTGTTGAGTTGCTTCCGTGATAATAGAAGACTCAGAACCGGGGTCAATTAAGGCTCTTATTCGATGAATACCATCTTGACCGCGGACATCAACTAAAGCTGTCGCAAGTAAAACTCTTCGATGAGCTTTGACAAAAAAATTTTGTTGTTTTTCTTGTTCAATATCGGAAGATGAAATGGACTGTATGTGTGGAGTTGAATTATGATCGGAGGTATTTGCGACGCCAGCATTGCGATCCAAATTAAGGAAATGAGAGTGCGAGGTACTTGATGAGTCATTGTGAGGTATAAAAGGTTGCGAATTTTTGTTTAAATTACTTGAATTGGCCTGAGAATTGTTTGCTATGTGAAGTAAGGAGTGGTGTCGTCGATTACATGTATTGCAGGTGTATTTGCTAGCACAATGATTGAGAACATGATTTAATGACAGGCAGTTGATACACATTTTGTTTTTTCTTATAAGTTCAATTCTCTCTAGCACTGGCAACTTTAAGAATTGTGGACATTGACGGATATAATGCTTCCCAGAGCACGCCTTGCATACAAATTCTTGTGCCTTTGTGTGAAAAAGATTAACATGTTTCGGATTTTGAGAATAGGACTTAGTTGGTGCATGACTATGTTGTCTGGATGCCATTCTAGCTTTATTGGATGAAGTTTGCGATGAGGTGGTATCAGAAATAGATTCCAAAACTTGAAAACGGTTGCTCAAAAACCTATCCATTTCTTCCCATTTAGGAATTTCTGTAGGATTGGAAAGTGACTGTTCCCATAAAGCGAGTGTGATGGGGGGCAATCGATTAGCGCAAGCAAAGATAAGAATTGGATCCCAATTTTTAGTGCATACATCTTGTGCATGAAGTTCTGACTTACAATCATTTATGCTTCTTTGAAGAGTCTTAATGGCAGAAGAAACTTCATCCTTAAAACTAGGAAGGTTGAATAAAATTTTGATTTGGTTATTAACCAAAATTCTCTTGTTTTCGTACTGTGTCCGAAGTGCTTCCCAAGCTAGCTCAAAACTTGCATTGGTTAAGGGCAATTTACTAACGATGTCATGAGCTTCATCACTTGTCTTCGCTCTCAAATGGAATAATTTTTCGACAGCACTCAACTTTGGGTGATCATAGTATACGGCTTTAAACATGTCACGGAACGACGGCCATGAAACATAACCTCCTTTGAATACCTGTGTATCACAGGGAGGTAACTTTAAATAGTGCGAAAAGGACGACTTTTCCACTAATGAAGCATTAGAATTACTCGAAGATGTCAAAGGTGTTTTGAACTCTTCCTTCTGTAGATTTACTTGGATTTCCAGAAACAGACCTAAGCATGATATATACGTTTCATTAGAGCTTGAGTATTTCCTTTCAAGCGTTTCTATATCTGCTCTATCCTCTGATGGAGAGCGAAGGCATTTGGTATAGTTTAACTTTGTCTCAGACCACAGACATTTTAGCTCTTCTTTACGAGCTTCAATTGTAGCTAGGGTATGGTTTTTTACTGGGATCTCCTTTGCATTAGAAAAATATTTGACCAACTGGTCAGCGGAAAGAATAAAATCGTCTAATAAAGACATTTTAGATCGAAGTTATAAATGATTTCTAAAGGATTTAATTTCAAAATGCGTTCTGCGAAGGCAGTAAATTGAAATAATTATTTCAAATTAATTTCCCAAAAAACCTTGGAATAACTTTAAAAAAAAAAAACACAAAAAAGCAACGAACTAAATAATTTCCTACCCCAAGACGAATGGCAGTGGCAACACTTATTTCATGAACAAAGTTCCAAACCAATTAAGACGAAAATTGAACCAGCGAAAAAATGACACTATGGATGAGTAAGCAGGGTATTGTGCAACATAGGCACCAATGCAAATTTTTGATTTTTTTTTTTTGTAAAAACAATTGAAAAACTTTAAATTTATTTTCCTTCTAACCACCAAACGCACACACAACTGTTTAAGAAAAATTTTTTTTTTTTTCTTAATACTCTAATGTATAAAATGGTTACAAATGAAATCAATGAAAAGAGATCAAAATTCTTACCCCAATACAATTTGTCGTTTTTTTCTTGTTTATTATCGTTTTCTTTTCCAGAAAATCTATGTTGGTAAGTGAAGGTGATGTGCTGCTGGAACTGTGAGTGCTGATGAATGTGTGTATGTTGATGACGACCGCGACGGAGCGGTGGCGATGATGTATGTATGTATGTTGATGAAAAATGTGGTTGCTATCTAGCCCTGTTGCGGCTGTGAAATTGCACTGGTGCTGGAGTGAGTGCTGATGAGTGTGTGTATGTTGATGACGACGGCGACGGTGCGGTGGCAACGATGTAGGTATGTATGTTGTTGACGACGGCGACGGTGCGGTGGCGATGGTGTAGGTATGTATGTTGTTGACGACGGCGACGGTGCGGTGGCGATGGTTGTATGTATGTTGTCAGTAACCACAATCTGGTATGATTATGGATGATTTTTGGCGGTCGTAGAACCGCTGTAGACTCGTCGTTTGATTTTGACGATGATGTTTGGCACTGATGGCCACGATGAAATTGTCTAAGACGACGACGCTCAGGACGATTGGACTGGCGCGATATGGTCAGTAGCCACGATCCGGTTTGATGCTGGATGATTTTTTGGCGATCGTAGAACCGCTGTACAATCGTCGTCTAATTTTGACGATAATGTGTGGCAATGATGACCACGATGAAATTGTCCAAGACGACGACGCTCAGGATGATGGACTGGCGCGATATGATCAGTAGCCAGGAACCGCTGTAGAATCGTCGTTTAATTTTGACGATGTGTGGCAATGATGACCACCATGAAATTGTCCAACACGACGACGATGAGTACGATGGTATGGCTTGATGTGGTCAGTAGCCACGAACCGCTGCAGAATCGTCGCCTAATTGTGACGATGATGCGTGGCAATGATGACCACCATGGATTGTCCCAGACGACGATGCTCAGGACGCTGGATTGGCTCGTGTGTGATCCGGTTTGATGAACCAAATGTTTCTTGATATACAAGATTTTTCTTTATTTATTTGTAGTTTCGTTTTATTTTAATAAATTCTCTTTAGGTTGTATTTTTACATTAGGTTTTATAATTTCAGCAAACAAAAAAAAGATATGTAAAAGATATATGTATGTGGGGAGGCCACCAAAAATTTAGACAAAAAGCACGTCTTTGCTGCTCAAATGCCAAAAAAAAGAGATAGCGAGAAAACGCATGTCATGGATGACATTTCCGGGCAGCCGGCAGTATTCACACCATCGCGAAGTTGGGCGCGGTTGAGTATGTATCACTCACTCCAGCACCAGAGATGTGCAAGGAGGAGTGATACATACTACTGAACCGTAGATGGCGTGAACACCGACGAAGCCATCAAATATGCCGTGGCATCTTTTGACAGTTTCAAGTCACCTGGCACTGACGGTGTTTACCCAGCTATGTTTCAGGAAAGTATAAACCTTTTGCTTCCTACTTTGAAAAATATTTTCACTGGTAGTTTAGCCTTAGCGTATATACCAACTCCATGGCAGAGTGTTAGAGTCGCCTTCATACCAAAAATTGGTAGACAAGACTACTCACTCGCCAAGAGCTTTAGACCCATTAGTCTTACCTCCTTCCTGGTTAAGACGCTGGAAAGAATGGTTGAGATTTACATTCGTAAAACCTCACTCCAATTACACCCTCTGTCTCAGATGCAACATGCTTACCAAAGAGGAAAATCTTGCGAGACCGCACTTCAAAATCTTGTTAGCAGGATTGAATGCGTGCTTGACAGGAAAAAATTTGCGGTGGGCATTTTCATCGACATTCAAGGTGCTTTTGACAATGCTAGCTTCGATGGTATGTGCAATGCTGCCAGAGAACACGGTGTGAACGGGTCATTAGTGTTGTGGATTAAAGCAATGCTAATGAAGAGAACCGTAATCGCTGAGGCGGACTGTGGACAATATGTTGCAACGGGAGTAAATAAGGGCTGCCCACAAGGTGGCGTTTTATCTCCTCTTCTGTGGTGCATGTTGATCGACTCTCTACTTGTAATGCTCGATGGTTCTAACGTTCATGCCCAAGCATATGCAGACGACGTCGCCGTGCTCTTGGTTGGCTCCAGCCTCCAAGCTGTCTGCTCCCGAGCACAGGCTTCGCTTTGTATGATTGACACCTGGTGTGTTAGAAACGGTCTCTCCGTCAATCCTCTTAAAACCGAGGTTGTACTCTTCACGAGACGTAGAAAATTGACTGGTCTGACCCAACTTACGCTTAAAGGCGTCAACATCCCCTTTTCAAAAGAAGTCAATCATCTTGGAGTAATCCTGGATAACAAACTTCTTTGGTCGAAACATGTCGAGTCTAAAACTACTAAAGCACTGTCAGTTTTCTGGCAATGTAAAGGAGCCTTTGGCAAGACATGGGGTCTTTCACCGAAAAGGGTCCTTTGGATCTTTTGTTTGGTGGAATAAGCTCTCGCGTAAATACGTTATTGCCTCGTTTGCCAAACTTCAAAGAACAATTTGTCTGGGTGTTACGGGGCCTTCCCCAGCACACCGGGTGCTGCTCTCGACGCACTGTTGAATCTTCCTCCCCTTGATACCTACATCATGGGGTGCACTCTCAAGACCATTTCTCGTTTAAAACGATGTGGTCTCTGGCACAATTCGCACTGGAGCTTTGAGGAACTCGCAAGCAGCATATCTTTTGACTCACGTCTAATGGATATGCCGTCTGACACGATGATCCCAAGGCTCAAACTGCGTCAAAATTACTCAGTCAACTTTCCTTCGGTTCAGGACTGGTTCGCTCCAGAATCTGAGCCTGGAAAGAACTGTTATCGTATCTTCACAGATGGCTCCAAAACCGACGAGGGTTCTGGTGCTGGTGCCTTTGTTGAGAACGACGACATATGACTGCACTCATCTTTGGGATCATACGCTTCCGTTTTCCAAGCGGAGGCTTATGCTATCCTATTAACCTTGAGCCACGTTACGAACAATGGATGGACGGGGAGAAGTATCTTTGTTTGCAGCGATAGCCAAGCTGTGCTTAAGGCCCTTCTCAACCCTCTAACCACTTCGAAAGTGATCCAGGAATGCAAGAGCTCTCTGAATGCGATCGGAAGATGAAATTCCTTGAGTCTCATTTGGGTTCCAGGCCATCACGGCATAACTGGAAATGAGATCGCCGATGAACTCGCTAGGCAGGGATCTCAGACAGCTTTCTCAGGACCTGAACCGTCGCTAGGTCTGCCAGCGTCCTCAGTGAGGGCTTCAATCAACGATTGGATCTGTGAAGAGCACAACCGTAGATGGCATGCCTCCATTGGATGCAGACAAACCAAGCGTATGCTCCCCAACGTTAGTAAGAAGACTGCAACATTTTTGCTAGCTCGTAGCAGAAAAGACTGTAGAAAGCTTATTGGCGTTGCCAGCGGGCAGGGCACTTCTCTTTTGCCAAGCATTTAAACGTGTTAGGCTTAAGTGATACCACACTCTGTGAATCTTGTGGAGAAGATGAGGACACCGCAGAGCACTTCCTCTGTGAATGTCCTGCTTTTTCTCGCATGAGGTTACAGATACTCGGCGAAGACATGGTGAGAGCTGGTAACTTAGGCTCCTTACCATGGCAGCGTCTTTTGGCTTTTCTCCGAACATCTGGAAAGCTATAACAAATAGAAGGTTGCTATCTGATAGTACAATGGACCGGTATTTAAGTCTGAGTGCTCCAGATGGTATTTTAAAAACCTCAAAAAAAAAAAAAAATTTAAAAAAGTCCTCGTCCACCGCCCAACGGGAATAACGAAGAGGATCACCTTTGAGCCGTAATTTTCTTTCGTTTTTCTTACCTTTGTTTTTTTGCCAAGGAGGCCTCTTGTTACGTTTTTTTTATTGTTAAATCACTTGTAATAAAAAAATTTAAAAAAGAAAAATGTACAAAATAAAGTAAAAAAAAATATAAATACACAAGGACATCTTTTAAATGGAATATGACGAAGTGTGCTGAGGGACGTAGGGTTATTACCAGGAAACCATGGGTCAGACGAGGAGGTCCTCGTCTCCGAAGAAGGGGGGTATGTAACGAGGCAACTTTTAAAAGCTCGTCACATGCTTTTCATTTGCCGAACGGAAAGAACAGGGGCCGCCCTGTAGCGTCCAATAGTAAGAGGAAAAGCTCCACCCGAGACAACAAACAATGAAATAAGCTTGCAGCTAAGGCACTACACCCAGTGGGGAGAATTAATTGTATTGCACCAAGCTGGAGGAAAGCTCACACCGCCACCGCTAATGGTTAGTATTGGGTGGTAGCATTCGAAACACCACAGCATGCCCACTCCCCACGCACAAGCAGTGCCAATTACGCCGGTCGGTAGAGATCGATGGTGAATTGTATTTATTTTTATAGTAATGTTATGTAGGCTAACATATGTATATGGGCTGCACAAGCACAGCAGATAGGAAGATTACATGGGAGTAGGGTTCAGCGCAAGGAAAAATCAGTTCGCCAGCACCAGTCAAGAGGTGCATATCTCCTTAGAGGAATAGTAACAAGCAGAAAAGTAACTCAGTCTAACCAGGAAGCCCCAGGACAAAGGTAGTAAGAAGGTAGTACGTAGTAGGTTCTTTTTAAACAAAACTATATTGCTTACGTATTCTGCCACCAGGGGCAGCGACTAGTACCTGCCGATCCCCCAGAGCTTCTTGCCTGTGATAACCCTACCGAGGTCTTCGGACGCTCGTGTTTCACCCTACCGTGGTCTTCGGACGCTCGTGTTTCACCCTACCGTGGTCTTCTGACGCTCGTGTTTCACCCTACCGTGGTTTTCGGACGCTCGTGTTTCACCCTACCGTGGTCTTCTGACGCTCGTGTTTCACCCTACCGTGGTCTTCTGATGCTCGTGTTTCACCCTACCGTGGTCTTCGGACGCTCGTGTTTCACCCTACCGTGGTCTTCTGACGCTCGTGTTTCACCCTACCGTGGTCTTCGGACGCTCGTGTTTCACCCTACCGTGGTCTTCGGACGCTCGTGTTTCACCCTACCGTGGTCTTCGGACGCTCGTGTTTCACCCTACCGAGGTCTTCTGACGCTCGTGTTTCACCCTACCGTGGTCTTCGGACGGTCGTGTTTCACCCTACCGAGGTCTTCTGATGCTCGTGTTTCACCCTACCGTGGTCTTCGGACGCTCGTGTTTCTCTCTGCTGTGGTCTTCGGACGCTCGTGTTTCACCCTACCGTGGTCTTCGGACGCTCGTGTTTCACGCTACCGAGGTCTTCTGACGCTCGTGTTTCACCCTACCGTGGTCTTCGGACGCTCGTGTTTCGCCCTACCGTGGTCTTCTGACGCTCGTGTTTCACCGTACCGTGGTCTTCGGACGCTCGTGTTTCACCCTACCGTGGTCTTCTGACGCTCGTGTTTCACCCTACCGTGGTCTTCGGACGCTCGTGTTTCACCCTACCGTGGTCTTCGGACGCTCGTGTTTCACCCTACCGTGGTCTTCGGACGCTCGTGTTTCACCCTACCGAGGTCTTCAGACGCTCGTGTTTCACCCTACCGAGGTCTTCTGACGCTCGTGTTTCACCCTACCGTGGTCTTCGGACGCTCGCGTTTCACCTTACCGAGGTCTTCTGACGCTCGTGTTTCACCCTACCGTGGTCTTCTGACGGTCGTGTTTCACCCTACCGTGGTCTTCGGACGCTCGTGTTTCACCCTTCCGAGGTCTTCAGACGCTCGTATTTCACCCTACCGTGGTCTTCGGACGCTCGTGTTTCACCCTACCGTGGTCTTCGGACGCTCGTGTTTCACCCTACCGTGGTCTTCGGACGCTCGTGTTTCACCATACCGTGGTCTTCGGACGCTCGTGTTTCACCCTACCAAGGTCTTTTGACGCTCGTGTTTCATCCTACCGTGGTCTTCTGACGCTCGTGTTTCACCCTACCGTGGTCTTCGGACGCTCGTGTTTCACCCTACCGTGGTCTTCGGACGCTCGTGTTTCACCCTACCGTGGTCTTCTGATGCTCGTGTTTCACCCTACCGTGGTCTTCGGAATCTCGTGTTTCACCCTACCATGGTCTTCGGACGCTCGTGTTTTACCCTACCGTGGTCTTCTGACGATCGTGTTTCACCCTACCATGGTCTTCGGACGCTCGTGTTTCACCCTACCGAGGTCTTCTGACGCTCGTGTTTCACCCTACCGTGGTCTTCGGACGCTCGTGTTTCACCCTTCCGTGGTCTTCGGACGCTCGTGTTTCACCCTGCTAGGGTCTTCTGACGCCTACGCGCTCCGATTTACCTGTGACTACCTATAGGGTAAAGGTTCACACGGGATTGTGCCGCCAAAGGCAATAAACTCCACTAGTTTGACTACCATTAATAGTTTCTCTCCCATAGCCTCTGTAAAACTAAAGGGGAATACTCAGACCAGAGCCGTAAACTTGACAAGGGCCCGAGGAGTCAGAGGCAGTAAACTCCACTAGTTTGACTACCATTAATAGTTTCTCTTCCATAGCCTCTGTAAAACTAAAGGAGAATACTCAGACCAAAGCCGTAAACCTGACATGGGCCCGAGGAGTCCCGAAGATTATAAGACGCAACCGGAAGTACCTGAGATAACTAGTCCTGAAATATATCTTACTATTTTGTTAATTATAATCGTAGGTTAGGTTAGGTGGAAGTGGCTGTCAGTCAATGAGTACATTGCCTGACACACTTAGGCCGCAAGGGCCCATTGTGATACCACAGAGATCAGCAAGTTAATGACCTACTGATCTCAGAAACCCGATGTAAGATTAACGAGTTGATCACTTATTAATCTTCCATTACGGAACTAGCCGGTTAATCACCTGCTAGTCGAACCGCGCGGGACTTTTAATGTATTTTGAAAGACTTTAAGGGTCTATGTAAGCTAAGTCGCTAGTATCATCGAATCAGAATTCACCGAGATGAGTTCTCCTCCTATGAAGTAGTGCAGGGCATGAGCAAAGAAGGTTTTGAACGGTTTCTTCCTCCTCCTCGTCCATGCAGCTTCTGCAGAAATCATTGGAAAACACACCAAGTCTTTTGGCGTGTCTCCCTATTAGACAGTGTCCCGTAAGAACACCTATGGTAGAACCTACGTACAGGCGGCTCAGGGCCAACAAACTCTTAGAGCGTTTTGAGTCTACACACGGCCAAACTTTTTTGGTGGCAAGGCAGTTGTTACTCTCAGTCCATCTAGTGTTTGCTATCCTTGAAGCGTCTTGTCTAAGTAGGAGTTTACATGTTGCGATAGGTACACCTATGTTGTTCCATTCTGAGCGTAGGGAAGTGGTCGTGCCCTTTTTGGCTAGTTCGTCTGCCATACAGTTGCCTGACATGTCCCTGTGCCTTGGCACCCATGAAAGGTGAATGTTAAACTGATTTGACATCTCTTTCAGAGACATCTGACAATTTTGGACCGTGATGGATTTGGTAGAGACAGAGGCAAGAGATTTAAGGGCAGCTTGGCTGTCTGAGAAGATCCGAATATCCGTGGAGGATATGACGTTTTCTTTGAGCCAGGACAGCACCTCCTTAGTCGCCAGAATTTCCGCTTGGAACACACTACAATGATCGGGTAGGCGGAAGAAAAGACTGAGATTCAGTTTTTCTGAGTAGATTCCACTTCCCACACCTTCGCTGGTTTTTGAACCATCGGTGTAGAAGTGTATTGCTTCATTTTCCAAAAGAGCGCCATTTTCCCAAGCTTCTCTTGAAGGTATGGTTACTTGGAAATTATTGTCAAACACCAACTTGGTGGTGGTGTAGTCGGATCGATTCGGTAGGAATCTAAAGTTATCTAGAATGGTAGTGTGGCCGATTTGATTATTGGTCCACTGTGATGTAGCTCTGAGTCGAGTAGCTGAGCTAGCTGCGACTTGTTTGCTGAAGATATCTAGGGGTGTGAGATCTAGTAGTACATTGAGGGCGTCCGATGGGGTTGTCCTCAGTGCGCCACTAATACACAGACTAGCCGCTCTTTGAACTTTGGTCAGCTTGTTGTTGTTGATCATCTTGTCTAGTGCTGTCCACCAGACTATCACCCCGTATGTGAGTATCGGTCTAATTACCGAGGTAAACAGCCAATGGGTGATTTGGGGGGAGAAACCCCATTTCCCGCCAATGGCTTTTTAACAGGAGAAGAGTGCAACGTTGGCTTTATTTACTCTTTCCTCAATATTGGTTTTCCAGGTCAGTTTTTTGTCAAAAATGAGAACTAGATATTTAGCCTGATTTGACAGTGTGAGAGTTACCCCTTTAATAGTTGGGGGTCTGAAGTCCGGAATTTTGTATTTCCTCGTAAAGAGAACTAATTCCGTTTTGTGTGGATTGATGTTCAGACCACAATCTGCAGCCCAATTGTTAAGCTTGTTAAGTGCTGTTTGTAGCAGCTCAGCTAGGGTTTGTGGGTGCTTGCCTGAAACGGCAATTGCTACATCATCGGCATAGGCTATAGTTTTGAAACCATCGTCCTCTAGGTCGATTAACAATTTGTTAACGACCAGGTTCCACAGTAGGGGAGATAAAACTCCTCCCTGCGGGGTTCCTCTATTGGCCATTCTGCTTGTTTTGTAGTTCCCCATTTCGGAACTAATGATTCTGCTGCTGAGCATTGTTGTTATCATGTTTTTGATGTGTTCCTCTATGAGCAGCCCATCAAGAGCATTAGTGATTGCTGAATTGTTAACATTGTTAAATGCACCCTCTATGTCTAGGAATGCAACGAGAGAGTATTCTTTGTAGTGCAGGGATTTTTCAATGGTGCAAACCAGAGATAGGAGTGCACTTTCCACTGATTTACCTTTTGTATAGGCATGGTGCGCCGTTGAGATCAGACTAGGTTTAATTTCTTGTCTTAAATGTATGTCAATCATTCTTTCCAGTGTTTTAAGGAGGAAGGATGATAGACTAGGTGCCGTGAAATAAGGTCGAAGGCAATAAGGCCGAATCGACCTTATTTCCCAAAAATTGGGAAATAGGGTCGAATTTTCTTTTCGACCTTATTACAAATTTTGAGAAATAAGGTCGAAAATCATTGTGGCACTAAATTTGTCGAAAATAGCTTTCGACTTTATTTCTCAGTAGAATTCGACTTTATTTCTTTGTTTAATATTTTGCACTCATTGTTTATAATGGAATTTACTTTTGGTAGAAACAGAAATGTTCTCAGGAACGTTGGATTTAAGGAGTTGAACTTTCCGTCCGTGGGAGGGGGGAGGCGTCCCGGTGCGACACGCGGCTGGAGCGGAGTCTGCACGGGGTTGGCGCGGGATCGGCGCGGGGTAAGCGCGAAGTCAGCGCGAAGTCGGCACGAGGTTGGCGCGGCGCGGCTATTATTAGTTTTGTGGTTAGAAAATTAAACTTTTTTATGAATTTCTAGCCACAAAACTAATAATAGCTTGAAATTCGCGCGAATATAATTTTGACCGTCCACCTGTCGGCAGAGATGTTTCCATCCATATTGCTCCATATTGACCGCGACAACAATCTGTCCCTTTACCACGTCACCAAAGGATTGCCCGGCACCAGTGTCGATGGAACGCTAACCCCGACTATTGGCTTTTTTGGTTGAGGTTTTTCAACCTCAAACGACCTGTTTCGCTTCGACGTTGAGTCTTGGCTGGTCTCTTCTGCAATTTTACTCTCCCACTTCAATTTTTCAACCTCACCCGGGGTTCTCTCCACTGCGGGTTTACCACCCACCGTTTCAATTACCCTTCTGGCTTGGCGACGTATCTGAGCGGGCGTTTTTTTGATCTGAGTCCCCCCCTTTGGCCGAGCTGGAGTTGTTAATCACCTCTCCCGCTCCACCAATTGGAGGATTCATTGTACTCGACGAGGGTACGTACCTACCCGCAGAGGTAGGGTTGCTAATCGCCTCTCCAACCCTGCCAGTCTGAACGGCCCTCCCCGTGTCCTTTATTTTAAGGGCATTCAAAGGTGGAGACGGAGTCGTTGATCACCCCTCCATTTCCCCTCTTTGTAAATTTCACCTCGTCCTGTCTTGATGATAGCACCAAAGCAGGCGAATTGTTTTCAAAGCTAATATTGGGGACTTCATCCCCTCTATTAGCAGTGGCGGTCCGTTTGCCCTCCGATTCACTGGCTAGAACTAGCTTTGCAGCATGCTCTTGACCAGTTTCCAGCGGGCTGTGCTGCTCGCCAGAGTCGGGATTCTTGGTTCCCACTGCACAGACCTGAACTGGCTTTGCAGCTGGTTCAGAGCCTGTGTGCGAACCTTGTATCCCACTGGTGGAAGGTATGGCCGTTGGCTCACATTCCTGCTTCGACTTTTCAGCCAAATCGGAGAATGTGTACAACTTTCGTTGCCTCCCTCCAGTTTTCTTTTTTGTCATTATTATAATCGTAATATCGTAAGTTTTAATAAAAGAGAATTTCTTGACCTTTGTGAAGTTTTGGTGTTTTTATTCAATAAACCTTGGCTAGCCGTGAGGATTACCTCGGCTGAAAAACAAAAAATACGTCACAACACCGACACCAATTCAATATTAGCCGGAAAAAAGGAAAGCATCGTCCAAAGAGGTAGACCAACCCCAATCCCCAACCACCGAACAATATTTAAATCAAGGAAGAACTATATCAGCCGATACCTTACATACAATTTTAAATTTATTAGCTTACTAACGTCGCAGATATCCCGAAGGGTGAATAGTAGAAAACGACGTTGAACGCTTCCGAACCTTGAGATGTGAACCGCTAGATATGGAACCCACACCTGTGACGCATATTCTACGAGAGGACGAACATAAGCAAAATAGAGGGTTTTGGTGACAAGGGGGCTGCGGTGCTCCTTGGACCATCTCTTGATAAAGCCCAGGGTTGAAGTAGTTCTTGATAGTTGATATGACTTCGTCAATATGAGAGCGAAAATTTAATTCGCCGTCACAGAGAACACCTAAGTCAGGAATAAGTTGCGCACAAGGTTTATGGGAAGGCTTTATGATGAAGAGCGTAGATAAGTACGTACAAATGAGCCTGCTCAAAGCTTCGTGCGACTTAGTCTCTGAGATGCACAAAAAAGGCTCAGAAGGTAATAGAATCTGGGGGAAGGTTTTTTAATTGTTTTGAGAAAAGTTATTGTCTCGCATTATGCAATTTTTAATTCAAGGAAATTTTTGCTACATCAAGTGACAAATGAGTTGAGGTCGTTTTGAAACTGGAGAGAATCCCGATCAGAGGAGATGACTTTGAAAAATTTTGCATCATCAGCGCAAGGTGAGATAGAAGAATATTGGATGATCTTTTCGACATCATTAATGGAAAGGATGAAAAAGAGGGATACAAGATGGTTACCTTGGGGTATACCGGAGGTAGCCACTAACGGAGCTGAAAGAGTAGAACGAAAACGAGTTCTATATCGGCGGTTGTCAAGATATGAAGAGATCCATTTGAGTAGGATTGCGCTAAATCTGAGGAAAGAAAGTTTAAAGAAGTTATGAGTATGAGAGATTTTGTCGACAGCTTTTGCTGAAATCTGTGGCGATGACGTCTACCTATAGGGTGAATGGTCACAAGGGATTGTGACGCTAGAGGCAGTAACCGAATCTAACTCGATAATTATTAATTACTTCTCTCCCATAGCCACTACGATACTAAGAAGAGTACCCAGACTAAGGCAATGTAGATCCATTGTGATACCCATTGTAACGTCCTAGAAACCTATGAGTTTATGTCTGATCAGTTTTTAACCATTTTGTGGCCTTAGTGAAGTTTAACAGGCTGCTTTGAATGTCCGATAATTCTTCTAGTTCATTGAAAAAGTAATTGCCTAGAAATTTTTTCCTAATGTGACAGATTGCTGGACATTGACAAAGGAAGTGAGTTGTATCCTCATGTTCATCTTCGTCATTGCATCCTCTGCACAGGTCATCGGTGCAGAGACCCATTTTCTTTTTGTGGTAACCTAGTAGGTTATGTCCAGTTATGATAATGATAAGCATTCGTAATGAAGTTCTATTCAATGATAGCAGCTTTTCAGATCCGTTCTTATCGTATTTCGGCCAAAGTTTCCTGGAAGTAACACAGGAATCTAGGCATTCCCATCTTTCATTGGATTTTCGCATTATTTTGTTGTCTTTTTAATTTCACAGGGTGGAATCCTAATTGATTGGTCAATGAGAGAAGGGTCAAGTGCTGATCCTTTCCTCGCTAGTTCGTCCGCTTTTTCGTTTCCCGATATACCACTATGACCAGGAACCCAGAAGAGTCTAACGTTACGCTGTGTGCCAAGAACCCTTAGCTCTTCACGACAGCAAGAAACAAGCTTTGATTTGACAAGAGTGGCAGAAATCGCTTTTATTGCTGCTTGGCTATCAATGAAAAAAGCGATATCAGCATGTGATAGCGCCATCATGGACACCTGTTTTGCAGCGTTTGTAACTGCAAAGATCTCGGCTTGGAAGACGCTGCTGTGATTTGGAAGTCTGAAAGAACTGGCTAGGTTTAGGCTTTCTGAAAAGAAACCTGCACCTGTTCCAACTTCCATTTTTGAACCGCCGTCGGTATAGATTGATGTAGACGTCTCGTTCAGGTAAGGTGTTTCATTCTCCCAATTCTGTCTATTGGGGAAGCTGTTTGTGAAGGATTTTTTAAAGTCCAGGTATGGAGTTATGTTATCCGTGCAGATATTGTTATCTGCGTATCGTGATAAAGTCTGTGCGTGTCCTTTTTGGCTGGATTTCCAGACATTACACTGATTTAGTCTAAGTGCACTGTTTGCTACCGCTTCTTGAACATAGAGATCCAGAGGTGTCGGATTAAGGATTACTTCCAAGCTCGCGGTTGGTGTAGTTCCCATTTCACCAATTACGCAAATACAGGCTGATCTTTGTACTTTGGTTGAGGTTTTTAAAAGCGTGTCCAGCGCCTTCCACCAGACCAAATTGCCATAAGATAGGATGGGTCTAACAATGGCAGTATACATCCACAAGATGATTTTGCGATTTTGTCCCCAGTTTTTGCCAAAAATCCTGCTGCACGAATACAGTGATATCATAGATTTCTTGTGTCTTTCTTGTATATTGGGACCCCAATCCAGTTTTTTGTCTAAGATCACTCCCAAGTATCTGACTTGATCAGAGATCTTAATTGGGGTCCCATTTAGTCTTGGTAACTCAAAAGTAGGTATTTTTCTTCTATTTGTAAAGAGTACCAGCTCTGTTTTGAGGGGGTTAACTGCAAGGCCGCATCTTTTTGTCCAAGCGCTTACCTTGGTTAGTGTATTATTCAATTGTGCGCTAATAGTGGTAGGAAATTTCACCGTCGCCAGAAGAGCTAGATCATCGGCATAGGCAACCACTTTCACGTTTTTACTTTCTCTATTGTTCTCATTACACAGTGAAGTTCTGTTTCTACACTTCGTCCTTTTGTGTAAGCATGTTGAAAGGTAGATACTACTCCCGGTTTCATAAAGCTACGGATATGTAAATCAAGTAACCTTTCAAACGTTTTCAGTATAATAAGGAGGTCAGACTTATAGGTCTGAAGTCTTTTGCTTCTGTATGGCTGGGTTTACTGGCTTTCGGTATGAAATCGACATTAACTTCCCGCCATATTTTGGGAATGTAACACCATATAAAGCTATTCTCAAAAATGTTCTTGAGATGTGGGATGACTTTTCCGCTGCTTTTTTGCAGCATCATAGGGAAAATGCCATCATGACCCGGAGATTTAAAAGGGGAAAAGGAGTTGATAGCCCATTCCAACTTCTCTTCCGTTACAATATCTGTCGGGATTTCGTGTCTAGAGTAATATGTGGTTTCTACTTCACTATTCTCGATAGGGCTGCATCCAGGGAAGTGCGAATCGAACAGATGTTCCAGACTCTCGACTGGGGACTCAGTCCAGTAATTATCCTGTCTCTTCAGGGAACCAAGAGGTATGGTCTCTTTGGAGAAGATTTTCCGTAGTCTGGCCGATTTGTTCGTGCACCAAAAATTAGTGGTTTCTACTTCACTATTCTCGATAGGGCTGCATCCAGGGAAGTGCGAATCGAATAGATGTTCCAGACTCTCGACGGGGGACCCAGTCGAGTAATTATCCAGTCTCTTCAGGGAACCAAGAGGTGTGGTCTCTTTGGAGAAGATTTTCCGTAGTCTGGCCGATTTGTTCGTGCACTCAATTTCACTGCAAAAATTTCTCCATGAGCAAAAACGCTGCCCGTTGAGTTTTGTTTTTGAATTTCCTTTGGCTGGATTTGTAATTGCTCCCTGTCATTCTCGGAGCCGGTACGTTTGGCAGCATTGAAAATTCTTCTAGTTTCTTTCCTAATGCTGCTCAGCTCGTTATTCCACCAGATTGTTTTTTGTTCTTTTTTACCGTTGTGATCAGAGGACAGTTTTTATTCAGGGAGTTCCTTAGAATCCCTGTGAGTTCTGCAGTCAACTTATTAAGGCTTTGCGGTTCAAGGTTGCTATTTATATTGAGGGAATCTAGAGGTAGCCCAATCTGTTCAATTTCGATTTCAATTTCAATTTATTTCATAATGGTGTACAAATAAAACTGAGTCTTTTATAGTACCTTAAGACAGGACTTGCAAGTACAAGTTAAGTTATTTAGATAAGTAACAATAATAGTACATACAATATTTTAACAAAAACAAAAAAAAAAGTTAGATAATATTTTCAAAATGATTTTAATTTTAGGTAAGAAGAATTTTATTAGACTAAGATTAAATATTTTATTTTCAATTTACTGTTTGTATGTTTAATGAATTAAAATAGTTAAATATTGCTTTTTTAAACTGTAAGATTCCTACTATTTGTTTTAAACTTACTGGCAAGGAGTTCCAGAGTTTGCTGGTATATACAGGGTGTCCCGTAATTCGTTTTACTTACTTTGGGATATGATTCTTGGTCATATTCTAAGAAAAAAATTGTTATACAGTAAAGTCCGTTTCTCAAGTTTGACATCACTTTTTGACAATTTAAGAAAAGGCTAACTTTGGTGTACCCTGACATGTGTTAAATTCGATATCTCTGTCAATACTGATGATAGAGACCTAATCTTAGACTCAATTTTTTGTAGAAATAACAACCTTTAAGACTGTATTTAAATTAGGCTTCCATAGGTTTAGGGTTGCCAGATTTTCTATTTTAAGTGGTGCTCAAATTTTCTTCCCAAAACAAAGTTTTGACTTTGAGGTCATTTTTTTGGAGAAAAGGCCTGACAAACATAGAGTTTCTTTATTTTTTACAGATGAACAAAATAATAATAAAGAAAAAACTCTGCATTAAGTTAGCTCAAAAACCCATACATTTTATGACACAAAGAAAAATACGAAATGGGAAAAATAAAAAAAAAAAAATAAAAAAAAGTTCTTGCTTTGAGGTTTGTTTGAATAAAACAATAATATGATCACTTTTAGTAGTTTTTTTATGTATTTAATACAAATACAATTATAACAAGTGCTCAAAGCGCCCTCCTTCGTTTTGAATCCATGCCAGAGCCCGTTTTTGGATTTCATTGTGGATGTTTGCTTTAAATTTGGGGTATGAATGTTCAATAGGTAAATAAGTCGTATAAAAGAATAAGAAAACAAATTTGTTCATTAGTTTGTCAAATTAAGTCACGATTGCAGTTTGATCAGAGAGTTTTTTGAAATGCTTTTCATTTACGAGAGAAGAATACGCAGACATTTTTTTTTCTTATATGAGTTTTTTAATGGAAATTGAAGAAAAGCACAACAAAGGATACCAGGAACTTTATACTAACTGAAAATCTGGCAACCCTTAGCCTATAGGAGTCAAATTTAAATACAGTTTCAAAGATTACAAGACTACAAGTAAGACAAGAGTTATCGACAGCAAACACCCACAATGAAATACAAAAACGGGCTCTGGCATGGATTCAAAACGAAGGATGGGGCTTTGAGCACTTGTTATAATTGTATTTGTATTTAATACATAAAAAAAACTACTAAAAGTGATCATATTATTGTTTTATTCAAACAAACCTCAAAGCAAGAACTTTTTTTATTTTTTTTAATATTTTTCCCATTTTGTATTTGTCTTAGTATCATAAAATGTATGGGTTTTTGAGGTAAATTAATGCTGAGTTTTTTCCTTATTATTGTTTTGTTCCTCTGTAAAAATTAAGAAACTCTATGTTTATCAGGCTTTTTCTCCAAAAAAATGACCTTAAAGTCAAAACTTTGTTTTGGGAAGAAAATTTGAGCACCACTTAAAATAGAAAATCTGGCAACCCTAAACCTATGGAAGCCTAATTTAAATACAGTCTTAAAGGTTGTTATTTCTACAAAAAATTGAGTTTAAGATTAGGTCTCTATCATCAGTATTGACAGAGATATCGAATTTAACACAGGTCAGGGTACACCAAAGTTAGCCTTTTTTTAAATTGTCAAAAAGTGATGTCAAACTTGAGAAACGGACTTTACTGTATAACAATTTTTTTCTTAGAATATGACCAAGAATCATATCCCAAACTAGTGGAAGCAAAAAAAGCCATCAACTGTAACTGGGCAGGAGTCCTTGGAAAAAAACATATAGCTCCAAGCGCTAAATATAAGCTCTTTGTAGCTGTGATGAGGTCTGTGATGTGCTATGCTGGTCAGGTATGGGGTTATCTGCAGTATGATGAAGTGGAAAAACTGCTGAGATATTTTATCAAAAGGATGTTCTGGTTACCAGAAAATACTCCCACATATATGCTACACTTGGAGACCGGTATATCACCACTCTACATTTTTACACTTAAATTACACTTAAGCTATGTGAAGAAAACAATGGCTCTACCAAACCACAGGCTACCCAAAATCATTGCAAGCTACCTGCTGCAACGAAAATCCCAGTTCTTCGCGGAGTGGTCACTACTGGAACGACAACATGTCATCGAGAAAGAAACATCGAAGTATGGCATGATGCTATACCTGCACTTTTGGGGAGAGTTGAAGACAGTATATTCTCCAATTTCACGGAAGCAGCGCAGCGGAGCGAGACGCGTAATATGTATAGGGTCCTTCAACACAACCTTGGTGCAAGTAACTATTTCAACGGCCGATACTCTCTTAATACGATATCTCTAATTTTCAAAACCAGAGGAGAGTTACTACGTTTAAATTACCAGCCATATGGACCTGACGGAAACACGGAATGCACTTTATGTAATCATCGTGCCACAGAAAATGTTTTTCACTTTTTAACAACATGCCCCATCCTGCAGACAATACGACATGCGCATTGGGGAAAAAATTACTTAACTATCGATGAAGCGAAAGAAGTTCTAAATGGTCAAGATTGGATGATTTTAGCCAGTTATGTTAAATCTGCATTTGATTATCGAAGTAAAATTTTAAACGAGGCTTTTTAAAACAAAAAACAAAAAAACTATGAATTATGTAAAATAACTTTTTGAATTATACAATTAATCTTATAAATACTCTTTTTTCTGGCTGACGGCAAAAGCCAATGCTATATTAGTGAAATTGTAAACATGTTTATAAATCAATTCCATTTTTTGATTAAATAAAAATCACAATACTACTACTACTACATATCCCAAAGTATGTAAAACGAATTACGGGACACCCTGTATATAATAAGATTCAGAGTTCGGGCAGATTGTGAAAACTGTAACTTTTCAAATAAATATAGCGGCGTTTTTCTTTGAATTATTTTGTGTAAGAATATACAACATCTCGTATCCGACCCGCAGTGGGAATAATAAAATTTATCAGACGATGGTCTGAGAAAGAAATTTCTTCTAGTACTTTCCATTGCTCTACTGGACAAGTGTCCGAGTTGTTTGTGAGGGTAATATCAAGTACTTCTTTACGGTTTTTTGTAACAAAAGTAGGTGTACTATCTTTTTATGAAAAATGGAAGCACCATTGTCCTGAGATTACAAATTTTAATTCAAAATGTATATTAATTTAAAAAACACTTTTTACGTTACAAAACATTAAAGTATAAAGTATAATTTATTTCAAGCAAACAATTTGAATTTTTTTTTTTTTTTTTTTTTTTATTTATTTATTATCTACAGCTTAATGCTAACAGATTAATTTGCATAAATTTATGTATATATAAGTATATGTACAAATAATAATAAGAATAAGTTAATAAAATTAAAATTACAAAGTAATGCCACGCATAGAATTTTTAAACAATAATCTTGATTGGCTTATATCTACCAAGTTGCAGACAGAGTTAAAATTTGATAAGGTTCTTGTTAGCGGTTCATTGGACCCGTAATTCGTTCTATGACGAGGTTGGAAAAGAAAATCACGTTGTCTAAGTGGTCTTTCGGGTGCATAAATAGGAACTAAAGCTAACAACTTAGGACATTTTATATGATAGCATAGAATGTCTCTCACAAACATTATATCATGGGTCTTACGTCGACTATCCAGCCTGGAAATCCCTAGAAACAAGCATCTAGCCTCATAGCTCGGTGAAAAACTCCATCTCATTTTGGTAAAGATGAACTTTGTGAATCTTCTTCGGACTTTTTCTATACGATTTGATTGCACTTGAAAAGCTGGGTACCAAACAGTATCACAATATTCAAGGACAGATCTTACTAAAGCCAAAAAAAGTGCTAAAAGAGCATGCGGATCCGTAAAGACTATTGTATTTCTTTTAATAAATCCGACCATTGAATTCGCTTTTGATATTATATAATCCACGTGATCATTAAACGACAGAGTCCGATCAAAAATCACACCAAGATCCTTAACTTTTTCTAACCTATTCAAAGGGTCAGAGCCAATTGAATAATTGAATAGAAATGGAACGGAGCATCTGTAAAAAGATACGATGTTGCATTTCTTTACATTGAGTAAAAGGCGATTTTCTTTGCACCATAAATATAATGCTTCTAAATCTCTTTGCATTTTATTGCAATCGCTTATGCTTGATATGCTAGAGAACATTTTAAGGTCATCTGCATAGAGTAAAACTTGTGTATATTGAAAAATTGGTATTATGTCATTTATGAAAATGATAAATAATAGCGGTCCCAGATGACTACCTTGAGGTACTCCTGATGTGCAGTTAAATTTCCTTGAGGTAAAACTACCAAGCTTTACTATCTGTACCCTGTTTATCAAAAACGATTCGATCCAATTCAAAATCATTGAATGGAACCCAAAACTCTTTAATTTTTTGATAAGTATAGTATGATTTACAGAATCAAATGCTTTGCTGAAATCTGTGTAGATAACATCAACTTGCATTCCTTTTTCTATTAAGTTAATGGCACACGATGAAAAGTATAAAAGGTTTGTTGAGGTGGATCTACCACTCACAAAACCATGCTGAAGCTCAGAGATATGCTCTTTTACGAGGAATTCAAGTTTATCTTTTATAATACTTTCGAATAGTTTTGGGATTGCTGAAAGCTTACTTATGCCTCTGTAGTTCTCCACTTTATTTTTTGAGCCAGCTTTATAAATTGGAACTAAATAAGACATTTTCCATTCATTTAGAAAAATACCCTCACGTAATGACAAATTAAAAATTATGTGTAAAGCTACGCTCAAGCTATCAACACAGTTTGTTAGAAGACAGGCTGGGATACCATCAGCACCAGGGACAATATTGGGTTTCAACAGTTTAATTGCAGACGCAACTTCATATAAGTCTAGAACCATCGAGCCTAAATCAACGGGTGAATTTATTACAGTTTCGCTATTTAAGTGAACGTCTGACTTCGTATACACAGATTCAAAAAACTGTGCAAAAAGTTCACACACTGATTGAGAGTCATTTGCGACACTAGAGCCGTACGCCATTGTCTCAGGTAAACCATAAGTACAGCGCTTTGACTTTATGTAAGACCAAAAACATCTACTATCATCTATAAGCTTACTTTCAATACCCATAATATAATTCTTGTGCAAGAACTTACTTAAAACATTAAAATCATTTCGAAATTTACAAAAATTTTCGTAATCAGAATCGCTACCAGAATTCTTACATTTTTTGAAAGCTTTAGTTCTTTTATTTTTTAAATGAGACAATTGTCTATTATACCAAGGAGGCTTACTGTTTTTTTTTATCGAAGACAACGGAACAAACATTCTAACCCCTGACATGATAATTTCGATAAATCGATTATACACAAAATGTAGACTTTTATTATAAAATTCAATTTCCCAATTAATGGTATTCAGCCAAGCATTAAAACCGTTGAAATTTGTTTTGGCAAAATTAAGTTTACGTTCAGAGTCTATCTCTCGCGAGGGATTATAAAAATCAAATTGTAACTCAATCTGCTCATGGTGAATGGAATTATTTAGCAAAGGAAAAGGGCATTTTAATATTTTTACTTTAACATCATTTTGACAAATAAAAACCAAATCCAATAACCTATTCAAAGAATTGTAAACATCATTTATCTGATGTAAGTTTAGCGCATAAACATAATCAATGAAAACATATTCATAATCTCTAACAATATTAGCCGGTATAAACATTTTATCTTCATCCGACCAAAACCAGTTTACGTCACCCATATTAAAATCGCCCAATATACACATTGTTTGCAAATCTTTGTTAAATGACTTATTAATGAACTCAATGTTATTTATATGCTTTTCAAAAACGCTTAATTCACATTTTGGAACATAGCTTGCCATAAAAACTAGCTTCCAATCAATATTTTGACTATTTTTTACATTAATAACAACAGACATTTGTTCTATATCACTATATGGAAGTGCTATTTCATTACATATAAAATTATTTTTTACAGCAATTAATATACCTCCACCTCTATCCTCAGCGTTAACACATCGATCCTTTCGGAAAACAGTATATAATCTACTATCAACAATTTCTGACGATAAAATACCACCGTACAGCCAGGTTTCAGTGATAACAATGACATCATAATCGAGGTTTGCGGATACAGCATAAAAATCTTGTATTTTGGTTCTCATTCCACTCGCATTATGGTAAAAAGTCTTAATTGAACAGTTTCTTGATTTGCGTTTTTGTATGCATTTCGGCTATTCTACTAGCCATCTATCTTCAGCAACACGACTGAGGGGAAAAAACTATGCAAATTTAAAAACAGAACAAGTGAATACAAAAAAGAAAAAAGAAGAAAAGAGAAAAGAAAAGTACAACTGGATAACATTACAAAATAAACAAAGAAGACTCTATAGGTTTGTTCGTTGAAGCCCTGGGGTTGCCCTATGGTCGCCACAAAGCGCTTTTTGAGAAACCTAAATTCACTCTGAATGTCAAATTCAGTGTTTTTTGAGCCATAGGTTTGCCATAGGTTTTCCCCAAGCTCGCCCTAGCTTTTTGCTGTGGCGATTTGAGGGCTGTCAAATCGTCGCCCGAGAATTGTTTTGTCGTATCTCCCAAAAACACAATTTTGGGAAATCGCATTTAAAGGTTTACGTTACTATAAAAAGAAAACGAAGCGATTAAGTTGTTCTTTTTTTAATTAGAATATAATGTGTGGAGTATCTTCTTTTTATTTATGTATTCAAAATTGTCCTAACTGTTTTGGTTTTCAAATTATAGAGCTTTTTACCCAAAATGAGTTTGTCGTATACGCCACCAAAATAAGCTTTTTGTTTCCATCCCATACACGTACGACAAACTGAACGCACGTACGACATTTCAATATTCAAGCGTCTTGTTTAAATCGTATAGAAATTGGTATGAGAACCAATAAAAAAAATTAAATTTTCAATGTTAACAATTAAATTTTATTTATTTTATAAAGGTTAAAATAAGAATACATATCTACATCACAAGAGTTTTTGTGTTCATAGGTAAAATCTTGGTGTGAAAAAAATTTACTTGAATAGTAATAAAAAAAAACAATAACAAAAAAAGCATCCTATACCATAAGATATCAATGATATTTACATTTACAGGAACAAAATTTCATTCACATTTTGGTTATAAAAACTAACGAAAAAGTCATTTTCTGACTATGAAGTATAAAATTAGATCTTTGAGATCAAAAATGTAATTTTTGTTAGTAAAACTAACGCTTACATAAGTAACACTGTATGATTTATAAGCACACCATAGTTTCAAATAATAAATTTATGATGATTTCATTCTTACGCTCTTGATTTGAACAAGGCTTCGTAGTAGTTTTATTCTACCTTTGGCACAAAAACAAATAAACTTTTAAGATAATTCATTTTGTCATTAAATAGTTTTGACTTGCTTCCTGATAAAAACAAGACGATTTTGAGTGAACAAGTTTGATGGTATTGCCCGGCTACTTTTGTTTGACTTTTTCTATATTAAAGCTGTTTTATACCCAATTTCTCTTCTGTTCGTTTTATAATAGAGTGTAAATTTTTCGTCCTTAATAAATGTTTAAGAAACTCTATTTTGCTAAATGGAATTGACGAAAAGTTTAATTGGCCCGCTCTGGTTGAAAATGCTTTGAAATCTGTTGGCAACATTTGAATTAATTTTAATTTTACGTTCTTAAAGTTCATATTTTTAAGATGTCGCAAAACCGAAGGCAGGCTAAATATTTCTAAGCTGCCTCTGGAATTAGAGAATCTCCAGGCTCTGAAAATTTTTCTGTAATTTATTTTAAGAATGTTGAATTTTGAATGAGAAAAATCGCAGCAGTGGACATGGCCTTGTTTTAATTTCGGGGGACGCAGGAGTCACTCCAAAGAGGCAGAACTTCAACAAAAGGATTGTCAAAAAATATTTGATACAGTATTTTTAAAGCTACGCTGGCAATATCTTTGTATTTATACTTTCTGCACCGCCGCCCCAGTTAAAATATCTATACGCGTACGACAAACCAAACCGCAATCCTTTTTTTCTCATTTTTGTCGTACTTGCATACGATCAGTCCTACATTATATGTGAGTAAGTGTATGTACGACAAAGCAATTTTAAGGTTTTATTTTAAATTTTTGATCGTATGTATTAAGCCTATACACTTACGACAAAACAACATTAAGAAAAAAAAATAGGGAAAACACATGGAACTTTTGTCGTATATGCCAAAAAATGGCGGTTACGACAAAACAAAACTCAAGGGGTGATTATTTTGTGGATATACGACAAAATGCATACTAATTATCTCAGCAACGGTAAGAGATAGGCAAACTCTGACAACAGAAATGAAAAGAGCACCTTTGAAAACATAAGACTGCATATCCAGTTTAAAAAAACCCATTTTGGCGCTTACGACAAAACAATTCTCGGGCGACGAAATGGCATGTATTTTTTGTAAATGACAGGGATGTGTGGCGATTTGTGGTTTAGCGTTTTTTGAGGACTGGAAACCCCAGGTTTTTTTGACAACTCAAGGGGTTGTCAAGAAAACCTGGGTCAACCCTGGGGAAGTTCAACGAACAGACCTTATATTTCCCAAATCTGCATTTAATGCTGAAACATCTCTATGTATGTATAGACTCTCCTCGTATGCATCCAGTCTGCGGTTCTCGTTCACGCACTTTAAAAGCTGTACATTATCTATTGTTGTTGTTAGATGTTGTTCTTGCAATGCGTGTTGTGCAAACTTCTTTCTTTGTTGCAGACTTCTTTGGTACATTATTTTTGATGTTATTGCTGTGCTCTTTGAACCTTGTTTTTACACTACGTTTAGTCTGACCGTAATACTTTTTGTCGCATTCATTGCAAGATATTAGATATTGCATAGA
This sequence comes from Melanostoma scalare, assembly GCA_949752695.1. NCBI lineage: Eukaryota > Metazoa > Arthropoda > Insecta > Diptera > Syrphidae > Melanostoma > Melanostoma scalare. Next base: position 97,042,953 of record OX456985.1, on the reverse strand, counting down.
TCCCGGCTTTGTCAAGTTGTTCTTTTTTGTCTTTCGTAGAGAGTAGAATGTTTCTAAGCTTAAATGGGTTGGAATAGACAAGCTGCATACCATTCTTATTGTGAGACGTTTTTATATTGTTGGTTATTTCTGGAGAGAATATTATGACTACTCTTTGTTTTTCTTTTTAAATTTTTTTGTTTTGTGTAAAAAATGTTGTCAGGTTGCACTTTTTTCTCTTGGTTGAGTGTCGGTGGATTATCTTGTCGATTATTATTTGGCTGTAACCATTCACTTTAGCGGCGTCTATTATGTAGTTGTATTCTTTCATGTAGTTCGTCATTGATAGGGGTAAACTAACCAAACGGTGCGGTGGGCCAAGGAAATGAAGGCTGCTAATTTGTGTTGTATGGGTGAATATGAATCGCTTGGGATGAAGCGTAAGGTGTTTGTGTCTTTATGGTGTATACTGGTGTCAATCTTGTTGTTTGATCGATGAAGTTCTAGGTCAAGAAATGTTATTTTGTTGTTCTCTTCAATTTCGCAAGTGAAATTGATCTCGTCATATTGTTGGTTCAAAATTGAAAGTAATTCGTCTATTTTAAAACGTTTTGTGATGGTTAACACGTCGTCAACATATCGTTTCCAAAAGCTAGGCAGCAGATTTTTGTTTTTTAAGTCTATTTCAAACTTTGACATGAAAGCTTCTGCAATTAAAGGGGAGAGGGGTTTCCCATACTGGTTCCCGATTCAATTTTAAAAAATCGTTTTTTATATTCGAAATAATTCATGTTCATACACATTTCGGCTGCTTGCATGTAAACGTTTCTTTTTTCTGTTGGGACGTTGTGTTTAATGAGATGGGCATAGAAACAAAAAGTAGGTGTGTTACCTCTATTGATAACCACAAAATTGTTTCTTTTAATGAATTCAAATGAATTTTCCCCCCTAGAATTTGTGTCGGTGCTTCCCCATTGCACATGGTGTGCGTTAGAGTCGCAGCCCATAATAATATCTGGTCTACTTTTACTTGATTGTTCCACCAGTTGGTAAATGATGTCCGCTGGCGGTCCTTCAGTTCCATCATATGGCATGTAGATGGAGGCCATAATTAGAGATGGGAGTTCTTTGCGTTCCATCTTTACTGCGGTCTGGTCTATTGTGCTATAAGTAGTTAGAAGAAAAAGATTTAACTTTTCTCTAGCTACTATGCATGTTCTGAGGTTACTGTTTGGGCTAACAAAATTGGATTTGTACAGCGTAAGTTCTTTGGAGTGTAGGCCCTTGATTTTTCCTCTTGCGACCCATGGTTCTCGTATAAGGGCTACATCAATTTGTCTACTCTCCATGAGGTGGACCAGGTTGGCGGAGGCGGCTTTACTATGTTGGAGATTGATTTGTATAAACTTCAACTTTTCCATTGCATATTTGGTTTTTTATGTTAAACATCAAGTTTATACAATAGACCTAGGTATATTACATACTGTGTTAACATGAAGTGCCTACACTTATACACTTAAGCACTTAAAAGTATATAAGAACACTGTAAACGAAAACTTATGTCTCAGTCATTCAAATAAACTCATTAAGTGAACTTGAGCGAACTTCTTTTTATTTCAAGTCTAACAAAGGTTATTGGCCCAGGTTTCAAGGTACAACATAAAAAATAAGTTTTTTTTTTGTAAGAAGCCAGTATCTAATAAATATAAAGATGAGTTCCGGTCTATACCAGATAGAAAAACTGGACGATAACAACTACGATGGATGGAAAGTCCTCATGAAATCTGTCCTAGTACACTGCGATTTTGGGGGTATGTATCAGGGAAAATACCTATGCCAGTCACTGTGGCTGATCAAGCAGCATGGTATCTTAAGGACGACAAGGCTATTGCGACGTTGTTTTTGTGTGTCAAGCCAAGTCAGCTACTCCACATCAAGAATGCGAGAGCCTCTAAGAAAGCATGGGCAACGCTGTCGGACCTGCACTCTTCAAAAGGCCCTGCACGAAAGGTTACAATTTTTAAATCGCTCATAAATTTAAAAATGTCTGAAGGAACAGCAATGGGTTAGCATCTGAATAAATTCTTTAATTTTTCTGAAAAACTAGCTGAGCTCGAATTAAAGTTAAATGATGAGCTGCTTTCAATCATTTTGCTTTCGGGCCTGCCACAAAGCTACGAAAATTTCGTAGAGCCATCGATTCACGGGATAAATTGCCAGATTCAATCACACTTAAAACTAAATTGATCGAAGAAGCGAAAAGAAGAGAGAGAGTGACAAAAATTGGTGATGAGTCACATGAAACAGAATTAGTTGCAAATAAAAACCGGCCAACAACACATGATAAAAACGTACGGACTCAACCGAGTCCGCAATACCAAATAAATAAAAAACAACAAAAGGCAAATGCTATAAAAATGCCAACGAAGAGGGCATTATGCTGCAGATTGCCGAAGCAAAGCCGCTAAGCATAACATAAATTGCGCTTTGCTTAACCTCAGGGCCGGTTTTAAAGGTGGGGAGGCCCCGGGGCAACAAAGCAGTGGAGGCCCCTTGCCCCCAAATTATATTCCAAATAAAATGAACAATTTTTTTCAATCTAGTTTTCCAATAAATAATTTATTGTGAAACCAAGTATAGATAATTTTATTATTTAACGAACAAATAAATATAATCGGAAACAAGAATTATCTAAAATTAAATTTTAGAGTTAAAGAACGGAACGGATTTCCCTGAAATCCAGTTCCCGAGTCACATTCAATGCTCATTAGAGAAAGCTTTAATAGACGGTTTTGTCCCAACGTGGTTCGAAGCCTTTTTATTATAATTTTCAATTTTGAAAATGAGCGCTCTCCAGTGTAATTTGATACCATCAAAACCAAATACATTCTCAATGATCTTCGAGAGTTTGGTAGTAAAATAGTTCAGTAGATTGAAATTGAGAAGTGCAAAAATGGAAAAAATGTATCTATCATCCACAGATTCGGTAGAATATGGTGCCAAGTCCCGTTCAAATTCGTTGAAAACGGCCGAACAATTTTTTATAATTTATTTTTATTGAAATAAACTTATGTTAAAATTTATGCTTTCTGTCAATTAAAGGTTACATCTTACTAAACTGTAATAGTCCGGGATCCCTGGTCCAATTTTTTTTGTGACTACTATCAAGCTAATTTTCCCTGAGTGGCTTTATTTTGTTGAGACGCCCAACAATTTTCTAACGAAAACTTTCGAATGTGGTAGCTAACAGAGGTAGAAAGGGTGAAATATGTCGATTTCATGATACTTCATTCAGACTTATAGATCTGAAGTCTTTTGCATCTGTATACATGTACATACATGTATCACACAGAATAGACGCTAATTTAAAACGTCCATAGTCGGCATTCTTTATAATACAGTACTTCACTAATATAAAGTGCTTTAGTGCGGATATTTGAATTAACTAAGTTAATAACTAACCACAAATTTAAAAATATCGCCGCATTAACCAGTGAACAATTAAGAATTTAGTGATTAAAAATTTCTAAATTATATCCACCAACCACCAACCACCACCAATATTTCCCCTGCAAATACAATGTCAACATTAACACGTTCCAAAACACCTGCAACAGCACTAGCACCATCAAACATCGATTTTCCAGCATCAACTGTTTCAAAACGGAATAAATTAAAAACAACGCACTCGCAAATACCCCTTTCTACACCACCGTCATCGCGGATCAGTCAACCAGGAGTCGCAACAGTAAATGCATTCAGCGGAGATGTTGGATCTTATCTCACGATCGCCTTACTCGAAGAGCGCTTAAATAAACATGCTGACTCAATCATGAATCACATTAGGCTAGGTTAGGTTGAATGGGGGGTGCAGCCACAAGTGGCAACACCTCACTCGGATCTCGAGGATCCATTGTGCTCCCCGGGAAATCAGAGGATGAGGAAATGGGAGGATTGGAGAGGTGGATGGTTATTGTGGTAGGGAACTCCCACTGAACCAATTGGAGCCCTGAGTAAATTTCAGGACGTTGCTCAGTGGGAGACTAGAGATGTCGCCCAGTTCGTCGAAGAAGTATTCTCCGAGGGTTTTTTTCCGAGTGTGGGCTAAGCTAGGACACTCACAGAGGAAGTGGAAAGATCCTTCCTCTGCCTCCTCATCTTGGCATCCTCTACATAAGTCGGATGTGCTAATGCCCATTCTCATCATGTGGGTACCCAACGAGTTGTGACCCGTGAGAATGCCAATCAACAGAGAGAGCCGAGGTCTGCTTAGCTGGAGTAGAAATTCTGTTTTTTTCTTGGAAATGTCTGGCCAAAGGTTTCTAGAGACTCGGCATGTTTCTAAAGATGACCACCTGTCATTGGCGATTTTTAGAAAATTGTGTTTGATTCTGCTTTTTTCTTGCTCTAGTGGCTTTAGAACTGAAGTGTTCGCTTCGCTGGATTCGAGTGCTGACCCGATTTTTGCCAGCTTATCCGCCGTTTCATTACCGATAATGTCACGATGTCCTGGAACCCAGGTTAAACTAACTGTGCTTATCTCACTGAGCAGTCTAAGGTTACTGCGACAGCTGTCTACTAGCCTGGATTTTGTGATAATGGATGAGATAGCTTTAATGGCCGCCTGACTGTCTACAAAAAAGTCAATATTTTTGTTGATCAAGTTTTGCGTAGCAAGGTGCTTCGCGGCTTCGCAAACTGCGAGTACTTCTGCTTGAAAGACACTGCAGAAGTCGGGAAGCTTTATGATCTATTCATGTTAGGGTAGTCTGAGAAGATACCTGATCCTACCCCTTCGTCCGTTTTGGAACCATCTGTGAAGACGGAAATGTGATTTTCTTTTATAACCCTGTTTTCCTCCCAGCTTTCTCTAGTCGGAAAGACTGTTAGGGCCACTGGATTGAAATCAATATGCGGGGGGGGATTAGTCTGTTTGGATGTCTATATCTGTATGGTTCATGATGGTTCTATGGCCTGATATGCCTGTTTTCCAATTGTTGCATTGTTTGAGTCGCAGTGCGCTTTTGGCCGCCATCTCCTTAGTAAAGAGATCTAGGGGGCGCTAGCGATAGGAAGGTTTCCAGAGCTGCAGTTGGTGTTGTTCTCATGGCACTAGTTGAACCAATGCATGCAAGCCTTTGGATTTTGGTCATGGTCTTAAGGTTTGAAGCCTTCTCTAATGATGGCCACCAGACTAGACAGACATATGTGAGGATTGGTCTTATTATGGATGTATACATCCAGTGAATGGTTTTGGGACCAGGTCCCCATTTTTTACCAAAAATTCTACTACAAGTGTAGAAAGCGATTTGAGCTTTCCTTTCTCTTTCTTTTAAATTTTCTTTCCAGTTAAGTTTACGATCAAGGACAATTCCGAGATATTTTGCTGTACCAGATAAGTTTATTGGTATTCCATTAATGGAGGGAGGAAGTATATCTGGAATGTTACGTTTTCTCGTAAACAGAACAAGTTCTGTTTTTGTAGGGTTGACGTTTAGCCCACAGTTTTTCGCCCAGCTGGTGAGCTTGTTTACAGCTGTCTGAAGAAGTTCACAAAGGGTGGTTGTGAATTTTCCCGACGTCATGATGACGATGTCATCGGCATAGGCTACTGCTTTTATTCCGCTCCTGTCGAGTTTAACCAGGATTTGGTTAACTACTAGGAGCCAGAGTAGCGGGGATAACACTCCTCCTTGAGGTGTACCTCTACAAGTTTTGACTTTTAGGGTACTTTCACCCATTTCTGCTTTTACTATTCTCGTTTGGAGCATGGAGTCGATCCAGTTTGATAGCGTTGGCTCGATATTAATGGAACTTAATGCCATGCGAATAGCATTGTATTCAACGTTGTTGAAGGCCCCTTCTATATCGAGGAATGCAGCCAACGTGTACTCTTTATATGGGATTGACTGTTCAATGGTTCCGACTACTTCATGAAGTGCAGTCTCAACTGATTTGCCCTTTATATATGCATGTTGGGCTGTAGAGACCACATTGTTATTCAGTTTTGTTCGGATATGCGTTTCTATAATTCTTTCTAGAGTCTTAAGTAGAAAGGAGGATAGGCTTATTGGTCTGAAATCTTTGGGTTCAGTGTGTGAGGTCTTACCTGCTTTGGGAATAAATATGACTTTAACTTCTCTCCAACTAGTTGGAATAAAGGTGAGGTTTAGACAACCTCTGAATATTTCCACTAGTATCGGCACAATCAAGTCTTTGGGACTTTGGAGCATCATTGGAATGATACCGTCCGGACCCGCAGATTTGTATGCTGAGAATGAGTCAATGGCCCACATTACCTTCCTATTATCTACTAATAGATTTCCTATGTTGGATCTAACGTTAGCGCTAGGGTTTCCGCGTTCTGGGGATGTCATTTGAGAACACCCTAGAAAGTGGGTGTTCATGAGTGACTCTAGAGTTTCAGAGCATGAGTCAGTCCATGTGTCATCAGGTCTTCTAAGAAAACTAGGGGTATTTTGGACCTTGGACATGACTTTTCTTAGCCTTGCTGCGTCATTTGTGCACTCAATATCTGAGCAGAAGTTGCGCCAGGCTGCTCTTTTTGCATAGGTAGTTCTATTTTTGTATTCATTTTTGCTGATTTTGTATAGGTCCCAGTCAGCCGAAAGGTTGCTAAATTTTGCTCTATTGAAGAGCCTCCTAGAGTTCCTTCTAAGGATCGATAGTTCGTTTGTCCACCATATGGGGTTGGATCTACCTTTCCCTTTGGATAGCGGGCATGAGCTTTCGTAGGCATTGATAATGTCTGACGTAAGCTTGTTTACCTGTGTCTCTATGGCTGAGCAGTTAAGCAAAGGCTGATTGTTGTTCTGGCTGAGAGTTAGGGCCAGTTTTTGGTTATAGAGACCCCAGTCAGTTTTCCTAGGGTTTCTAATCACATTACGAATAAGCTCTCAAAAATACGCTGTGAACTCTTCGGAAGACTAGAGCAAACTGAACAACATTGGTCTCAGAAGTTTGACAAGGTAAACAACACGATTACTGAAATTATGAACCGTGTTGAATGCATTGAAACCAAATCAGCTGAAGATCCCACCTTTGACACTAAGTTGGAAATTGCAAACACCACGATTGCACATGCAGTGCAGAGATTAGATACCATCGAAGAGAACTCTGTTGATGTGCGTAAACTAAATTTTAAGCTTTTGTCATTGCAACAACATATTGATGAATATAATAAGAGAGACATTGCAGCAGACGCTGTATTATTTGGCATACCTTGTTTACCAGAGGTAAATTTGAAAATGCTCTTTAATCATTTGTGTTTAACAACCAAATGCAAACCTCCCACTCTAAAGAGCATTTTTCGCACACGCATTCGAAACCGTAAGAGTTCAGTTTCGTTACCCATTGTACTTAAATTCAGTAGTGTGCAAGAGAAAAACTCAATTCTAAGGGGTATCAACATCTACCGAAAGCAACAACAACACCAACAACTCTCGCTGCGTGACCTGGGCATAGATTCTAATAACTCTTGTTTTCTGAATGAAAGCTTATCAAAAAGTACGCGTACCATTCTCCACCACGCTATTCGCATGAGGAATAACCACCAACTTCTCAGTGCTTATACAAAACATGGAACTGTTTACATCAAACTAACAGCTGATGGAGAAAGCTTTGCTGTGAACAACGTTGAAGACTTAGAAGCTGCCGTAGTGTCGTCATCCTAATGTTATTGTAAGCAATGATCACCATTTACACAACTTATGCAAAACGGCTTTATTACGAACACAAAGTTGGCCCATTAGTTACTGGAAAAACGTTATGGAAAAACCTCCGTGAAATTGGTATTGGGAAGCGATATACGAAATTTGCTGATGATATCGACTGTGATGCTCTCAACAAAAAGTTCACCTCCACCCCACAAACTTTTGACAATGTTACACTTACCGACGAGGAATCATCAGGCGTCAACTGTTCGCTTAACTTCATAAGAATTCGAGAGGAAGACTTAGTTGAGGCGATCATATCAATCAAATCCAATGCTACCGGCCTCGATCTAATGGAACCCAAGTTTGTTAAGTTACTACTTCCTCACATACTTCCTTTTATAACTCACCTTTTCAATTACATTCTAACCACATCTGAGTTTCCTTCAGAATGGAAGAGGGCTAAAATTATCCCTGTTCCTAAAAAACAAACCTGTACTGCGACGGAGTACCGGCCAATCGCTATTCTCCCGCTTCTCTCAAAGGTGTTTGAAAAAACCATTATGAAACAGATTCATCAATATCTATCTATCAATAAACTTTTAACTACATGCCAGTCTGGTTTTAGACAAAAGCGCAGCTGTAAATCTGCTTTGCTTTTTGTTACTGACGAAATAAGAACAGCAATGGACAAAGATCAAATGACACTTCTAACGCTTTTAGACTTTTCAAAAGCTTTTGACACTGTGAACCATTCAATTCTTTGTAAAAACTACGTAATAATTTTGGCTTTTCTTCGGAATCCTGCAAACTGATTCTTTCATACCTTAGCGGAAGGCAACAACGCGTGGTGGCCAATGGTCAATCATCAATCTTTCTTAATGTATCAACTGGAGTACCACAGGGATCCATTCTTGGGCCCACTCTATTCTCACTTTACATAAATGAGCTACCAAAAGTTGTTAAACACTGTCTGATTCATCTTTATGCTGATGATGTGCAGCTTCTGACAAGTAGACCTTTCGGGGAGAAGAACGATGCTGTTGCATTGATGAATGAGGATCTCCTTCTAATTTCACGTTGGTCTAAGGAAAACCATCTTTGTTTAAATCCTGCCAACAGCCCTTCCTATCTATCGCAAAACCTTTGATTTCTCAGTCCTAAATCCAATGACTCTTGAAAACGAAACTATCAATTACGTTAGTAGTGCTAGAAGCCTTGGAATAGTTTTCAATTGCTCCTTCACATGGAACGACCACCTAGTTAAGGCTATTGGTAAAGTTTATGGAAGTCTCCGTGCTCTACAAGTTACTCGAAGTTTCATCCCTACAAAATCCAAACTTCTCCTTGCCAAAACGCTTTTACTACCTATATTATTATATGGATGTGAAATCTTTTGCAACCTGGATTCTGCCACAAACCGCAAATTGAATGTAGCATATAACAACATCGCTCGCGATGTCTATAATCTACGTCGCTTTGACCACGTTTCCACTTTTGCTGCTCGTCTTTCTGGCTGTAGTCTCGACAATCTAATAAGTTTTCGCTCACTTAGCTATTTACATGAAATCGTTCAAACAAAACAGCCCGATTACCTATACAGTAAACTAAATTTCCCTCATTCAACAAGGTCATTTGCTTTTATACTACCCCGCTACAAATTTCTCATTACCGAGCTTCAATACTTTGTCCATGTTATTCGCCTTTGGAACTCCCTGCCCATAAGTATGAGAAGTGTAAGAAGCACAAGAACATTTAAATCATTACTCTTTAATTATTTGGCAGACCATTGAGAATGTAAATTTACGCATTACTATAGCTATTACCTTTTCTTTTCTCTTACTTTTAATTTTTGCTATCATTATTAATAGTTAAATTTGTACATATACTTCCCAGTTTTAAAATTTAATTTCTAAAAATAATTTAAAGGCTTTCAACAACTTATAAGACTTCTGTCCTACTTTGTTAGCGATTTGAAATAAATAAATTGAAAATTGAAATTGTATGGCTGGGTTTGCCGGCTTTCGGTATGAAAACGACATTAACTTCCCGCCATATTTTGGGAATGTAACCCCATATGGGGCTATTCTCAAAAATGTTCTTGAGATGTGGGATGACTTTTCCGCTGCTTTTTTGCAGCATCATAGGGAAAATGCCATCATGACCCGGAGATTTAAAAGGGGAAAAGGAGTTGATAACCCATTCCAACTTCTCTTCCGTTACAATATCTGTCGGGATTTCGTGTCTAGAGTAATATGTGGTTTCTACTTCACTAGTAAAAGGGAACCAAGAGGTATGGTCTCTTTGGAGAAGATTTTCAGTAGTCTGGCCGATTTGTTCGTGCACCCAAAATTGGTGGTTTCTACTTCACTATTCTCGATAGGGCTGCATAAAGGGAAGTGCGAATCGAATAGATGTTCCAGACTCTCGACTGGGGACTCAGTCCAGTAATTATCCGGTCTCTTCAGGGAACCAAGAGGTATGGTCTCTTTGGAAAAGATTTTCCGTAGTCTGGCCGATTTGTTCGTGCAAAAATGTCTCCATGAGCAGCGTTTTGCCCGTTGAGTTTCGTTTTTGAATTTCCTTTGGCTGGATTTGTAATGCTCCCTGTCATTCTCGGAGCCGGTACGTTTGGCAGCATTGAAAAGACTTCTAGTTTCTTTCCTAATGCTGCTCAGCTCGTTATTCCACTAGATTGGTTTTTTTTTTTACCGTTGTGATCAGAGGACAGTTTTTATTCAGGGAGTTCCTTAGAATCGCTGTGAGTTCTGCAGTCAACTTATCAAGGCTTTGCGGTTCAAGGTTCCTATTTATATTGAGGGAATCTATATTATCGTCTACCTCCCTGCTTAAGGTAGTCCAATCTGTTCGTCTATTATTACAAAAGGGTTTGATTGGGCGACCCGCAGTGGGAATGATAAAAATTTATCAGACGATGGTCTGAGAAAGAAATTTCTTCTAGTACTATCCATTGCTCTACTGGACAAGTGTCCGAGTTGTTTGTGAGGGTAATATCAAATACTTCTTTACTGTTTTTTGTAACAAAAGTAGGTGTGTTACCTCTATTGATAACCACAAGATTGTTTCTTTTAATGAATTCAAATGAATTTTCGCCCCTAGAATTTGTGTCGGTGCTTCCCCATTGCACATGGTGTGCGTTAGAGTCGCAGCCCTTAATAATATCTAGTCTACTTTTACTTGATTGTTCCACCAGTTGGTAAATGATGTCCGCTGGCGGTCCTTCAGTTCCATCATATGGCATGTAGATGGAGGCCATAATTAGAGATCGGAGTCCTTCGCGTTCCATCTTTACTGTGGTCTGGTCTATTGTGCTGTAAGTAGTTAGAAGAAAAAGATTTAACTGTTTTCTAGCTACTATGCATGCTCTGAGGTTATTGTTTGGGCTAACAAAATTGGATTTGTACAGCGTAATTTCATTGGAGTGTAGGCCCTTAATTTTTCCTCTTGCGACCCAAGGTTCTCGTATAAGGGCTACATCAATTTGTCTACTCTCCATGAGATAGACCAGGTTGGCGGAGGCGGCTTTACTATGGTGGAGATTGATTTGTTTAAACTTCAATTCCATTGCATATTTGGTTAAACATCAAGTTTATATAATACACCTATGTATATTGCATACTGTGTTAACATGAAGTGCCTACACTAATACACTTAAGCACTTAAAAGTATATAAGAACACTGTAAACCAAAACTTATGTCTCAGTCATTCAAATAAACTCATTAAGTGAACTTCAGCTTCAGCTATTTAAAGTCTAACTAAGGTTATGGGCCCAGGTTTCAACGTACAACATAAAAAATAATTTTTTTTTTTATAAGAAGCCAGTATCTAATAAATATAAAGATGAGTTCCGGTCTATACCAAATAGAAAAACTGGACGATAACAACTACGATGGATGGAAAGTCCTCATGAAATCTGTCCTAATACACTGCGATCATTTCATTTCATTTTTAATTTATTTTTATTTACTTTTTCTTATATCTACTTACATGCTAACAAAAATGTGTTAAACTAGCTTATATAATAACTTAATTAACTTACTGACCCTAGGAGGGTACTCTAAATTATTCAATATCTTACTATTAATGCCTTTCGGCCTTAAGATAACTTATGAATCAAAAACTAGAGCTAGTTAAAACTAAGAAAATTTTTTAAAAAACTTAGTTTGATTGATAATTTTTTTTTTTGTTTTCTTAAGATTAATTAAAACTAATTAAAACTACTTAAATCTACTTAAAACTAGAGCAGCCACAGTAGCTTTTGGGTTTTTTCTTTTTTTTTTGGTTTTTTAAGTTTTGAAATTTTTTTTGTTTAGGTTTTTTGTATTTTGTAATATTTTTTTTTTTTTTGGATTTTATGTTTTTTTTTTTTGGATTTTTGTGATTTTTTTGTTTGCCACTGTGCCTACCCCCTATACCCTAAGACTTACACGCTAAACCTGTGTAAGCCAGCCATTGGCGACTCGCTATCATTATCAAATTCGTGTTGTTGCTCCGACAACCACCAGAACATTTTCGACGTTTTAACAACGTCAGGACGATCGCGATCTGAGACCGCCCTACTGAACCGGAGGAGCTCTTCAGCTTCTCCGCCTACTGCGGTGACGTCTCGGTTGTAAAGGAGCCGTCGTTCCACGGACTTTCGGCAGACGTGGTAGATTAGCGGAACCGCCAACCTATCCTTAATCAGCCCTACCATATCAAAATAGAGGAAAGCCTCCGTTGGGACAAATCCACTGAAGGGCGTTTTCTCCATATATTCAGTGTTGGGGTAATAAGCCCCAAAAATCAGGCCGTTGGTCGAGGTCATCGCTCTAGTTGTGTGACCACGAGTCAGTTTTTTAATGAAGTTGTCGATCCTGTGTATTTGAGCCCCGTTGTAAAGGACCTCATTAGGATAATATTTTCTGTACTCCGACTCTGGTGTACTGTGCAATCCAAAACAGGTACGCAGACACTGTCTCTCAAACACCCGAATCTTTTCCATTTGAGACGCTGTAACATTGAACCACACGGGGCACCCATAGACAATCATTGGCCTTATGAGGGCCATGTAGCAAATCACCTTCACTCTGCTATCAAGTTGACTGCTGTGAAACAGTCGCCTTGTCAGAGCAAAAGCTCCTCTAGCCCTGGCCAGAGCCGCATCCATATGTTTGTTAAAATATAGATACTGATCTAGCCAGATGCCCAGGTACTAGACTACTACTTTGTTTGGCAGTGGGTTACCATACAGATCAACGATCACCAGCTTGCGAAAGTTCTTTCTCGTATCCCATGAGGCCCGAGCCAACGGGGTCCTAAACACAATTGTTTCCGATTTCTGGAAGTTGATTTTCAACTTCCAGTCATCGCAATATTGCTGGATCTTATCGAAGTCACGCTGCAAGAGTGTTCTGATGACTTCGATCTTTGGACCTGTTCTGTACGCAATGAGGTCGTCGGCGTACGCTATAGCATGGTGAAGAGAACCAATTAGATCGCCAGTGAAAATGCTAAATAAAATAAGCGAATTCACCGCTCCTTGTTGCAGACCGTTCTGTATTTTAAAAGTTCTGGTCGAAGTTTTATTGCAACTTTTCACCACAAACGTTCTACCATGAAGCATGTCATTGAGAATATAAAGCAATGGTTTACTCATGCCATACCTAATCAACTTATAGAAAAGACCGTCTAACCAAACGGTATCGAATGCCTTAACCAAGTCAACCAGACATGCACCCGTACACTGTTTTTTAGCTTTGTTCCATTGAATATCTGATACTAGTTTAGACGCGGCATGTATGGTATCATGGCCCGCCTTAAAACCGAACTGATTTTCAGGAATAATATGTTTGTCCTTAGCCCATGTGGACAGAGCTCTATTGAGAACCTTCTCGAATACCTTGCTGATACTCGGAAGAAGACTAATTGACCGGAGATTTGCTGGATTGGAACCATCCTTCCCTTTTTAAGGAGAGGATGGACCACTGCCGTCTTCCAACGCACTGGATAATATGCATTATTCAGCGCATTGTTGAGCAACGTGGTGTATATGTCCAACGCTTCCGAAGGGAGGTTTTGCAGCACAACATTGGGTATGCCGTCGACTCCTGCTGACTTCTTTTTCTTTATTTTGTGAAAGATGTCCAATAGGTCCATCTTAGAAACGAACAGGGTGTTATCCCCGTTTCGCTGGGCGATTACTGCATTTGCAAGTCGGTCGTCATTGAACCTAGTGAAACCAGGATTCTCGGATCGCCAATGCGAGATCTCGTCTCTAAGATAGAAGTGGCCAACAAAGCCTCTGTTCTCAAGATCGTAATTCGGACGAATGCACTCATTCACCTTATATACTCGCTCGAAAACAGCACCCACCGTCTCTACCTTCTCTTGAGCATCTTCCACTTTAAAGTGGTCACCATCCAAGATGGCCTCATCCGGGTCTATTCCTATTGTCAGAAGTAAGTCTTTGTTCTCTGTCGTCCTTTGGAGTTTAATACCCTGAAGGTCATTTTGATCTTTTCTCCGAAAGATTTTGTTTATTTCCGGAAACATACTCGGGTTGTTGGACTGCACAGCCCGAATTTTATTGTTCCAGAAACATGAAATGGAAATTCTATAGTTTTCTTTAATAAGTTGTTGGAGATTTTTGATCTGTGACCTCAGAGTTCTAATCTCCAAATCGTGTCGGTCCGTAAACCTCTGTGCAAGAGTTTGAGTCTCGATAGGAGTCTACTTTTTTGTTTGTAAAGTGCGTCTATTGTCGCGTTTCTTTTCATGTTCGTTGGACCATTTTGCCTATACCTAGGAATTGTCCTGTCCATTGTACTACGGATTGCATCCTCCATACGTTGCAGGTATCCATCGATCTCAACGTTCGACAGATTCCTGTTGCATGGTGGTGCAATACCGTTCGAACGAAGTTCCCTTGAGACGGCACCGGAAAAGTGTGGCCAACGTGTCTTACCGTAGTTGTAAGAGTGCGTCGGCACGTACTCCTCCAGTTCCACAAGGTCGTTCGGAAGCAGTATGACGGCGGCAAGTCCACAGTGGTCACTGTCGTACTCAACCGTCGTCAAACAATTTTTCGTCCGTCGAAGAATGTCGTCGGTCAGTTTCAGTCTTGAGTCTTAAAGCAATAGATCCAAATAAGAGCCACATCGAGGATATGAAGGCAGTAGCCAACAGTTCGACTTTACACTCAATGCTGTGGAGCCCCAGCCAATTGAATAGCTGGGTCCCCCTTGGGTTGGCTAATTGATATCCCCAATCTTGGTGTTTAGCATTGTAATCACCGGCCAAAAGGAAATAGTTTTCTTCTGAGTTCAGTTTCAGACATCGAAAAAGTGTTTCAAGCTCTGTTATAAAACATGAATTTTGAGAAGCCCCCGGCGCATAGATCGCGACCACATACAACCGCCTCCCCTGTTGGAGAGGGATGCATACGATACACGCTTCAAGCAACTGGAATCGGCGTACTTCACCACTATATATTACTTTATGAGCAATGCCCTTACGTATGAAGATCGCAACCCCACCCGCGAAAGTCGAGTTGGGTCGGTCCCTCCTTACGATAATGTAATTATTATTCGTCAAATTGTGATGCTGGCTTAGCCTAGTTTCGCTAACCATACATACATCAGGACGTTGGTCTTTTAACAACTCAAGGAAGTTGGCTCGTCGTTCTACCCTAACTAGCAAATTCACATTCACGGCTAAAAGTTGCGCAAGCGAAGGCACTGCACGGTAGATTACATCCACCCTACGCGCCTGCTCACTTATTCGCCGTTTGCTTTCCCTCATCCTAAGTTGCTGTTGGAGCAGCTTTTTTTGATTTTTTTATTAATCTGGTATCGAGGACAACCCCGATAATTAGCAGGGTGCCCATCTCCACCACAGAGAACGTACTTCAATAGGGTCTTGGCCCTTGTCTCACCGAGCTTACACTGTTTGTCTTTGTGGTTCTCTACACACTTTACGCACCTCGACTGCATTTGGCAGTTGAATGCGGCGTGCCCGAACCGTTGGCAACTCCAACCTGCGGAGTTCAACTAAGAGCTCCTCTGGGTCAGAGGTAGGCTCTAACCCTTTCAATAGCATTGTTTTCGGTTTCTCCTCTTTGGGAGTATAACTAAAGTGTTGGGTGGTTGTTGTTTGCAACAACGCCCGAACGATCTTGTGGTCACCAATGTTTTTGCATTGGATCGCATGTCGATCTTGGCCTAATCTTTTAATTGTAAATTTGTCACCAATGGCGGACTTACATAAGTTTTTGGTAGCTTGAAGTTCCGTCTTTAGTATGTTGATTGGGGGCACCCTGCTCTTTGTCTTCTTCTTTTGTTGTTGTTGGGTTGTCTGCTGCTCTGCTGGTTTTTTATTTTTTATTTTTTATTTATTTATTCATAAAAGCAACGCTGTACAGTAAGAATAAAATTCTTTTAAATAGTACAGGTACAAGATTCTTACTTTATATACATACTTTACACAAGTTTAAAAATTAAAAAAAAAAAAAAAATTAAAGCAAAGAAAAATTTACATGATATTACAAAAAAAAAAAAAAAGGTTAAATTTACTGTGATAAATAAGAGAAAACTAAGGACAAAAATTGTTTCTGTTGTATCTTGTTTTTCAATGACAAAGGAAGACCATTCCAACATGCTACGGCAAAAATGAAAAACTGACGACGCGAGTTAACACAGCTATAAGTTTTCGGTTTGATGGATAGATTACGCGAAGACATAGAGCAAATATTAGCAGACAGATGAACGGGTAATTTACTTTTTACTAAGTTGATGAGAAAAGACTGGGATTTAAATTTAAGAAAGCTTCGGAGGTCACATCCCAAAATTTTCTTAAGAAAACTTGAAACATGATCATATTTACGAAGGTTGAATACAAATCTGGTAACAGAGTTCAAGGCCAAGTTGAGCTTGCGAAAAGATTCGCAATCCAAATCAGCGAAAATTTCACAGCCAAAAGTCACAATAGGCAGAATCAAAGACTTAACTAATTTCAATTTGACTTCACTAGGAAGAAAGGATTTTGATCCAGCTATACTACGTAATGCTGCATATATTTTAGCTACTATGTGAATTATGTTGTCTTTCCATGTCATTGTGTTATTGAATATAACACCAAGGTTACGTACTTTATCTAGCATCTCAACTACTTGACCATTTAAAATTATATTGGGGAAATTTCGATGGGATACGAGTTGCTTGAACATAGGAACACATTTAGTTTTCGATGGATTTAATAGAAGTTGATTTCGAACTGACCAATCAAAAACAGAAGCTAGGCCTTGGTTTATTTTCTTAATTGCATCTTCAACCAATTCAAGCGGAAAACTGTAATACAGTTGAACATCATCTGCATATATATGATAATTGCAATATTTAACTGTGCTAGGAAGATCATTTATAAACAAAGAGAAAAGCAGAGGCGAAAGTATCGAACCCTGTGGTACACCCGTCTTTAAGTTTAAAAAACTCGAAAATTTGTCTTTATGAAAAACAGTCTGTGATCGGTTACTAAGATATGAAAAAATAAGCTTCATCGCGTTTGAAGAAAAGTTGGACTGTGTGCTACGTTTGTTACATAAAATTGTGGATTCAACAGAATCGAATGCTTTTGAAAAGTCCAAGAGGGTCAAAAGCGTCACTTTGGATTCTTCTGAAGCAAGACGAACATCTTCTGTAACTTTTAGGAGCGCAGTTGTGCAACTGTGCTTTTTCCTGAAGCCGGATTGAAGTGGATTTAGTGCATTCAAACTGTCAATATAGCTTTTCATTTGGTTACTTGCAATAACTTCAAAAACTTTGGATAGAAACGCAAGAATTGCAATTGGCCTATATTCGGTATTTTTGTTGGAATTTTTTGGTACAGGTATTATTTTGACACGCTTCCACTCCGTGGGGTACTGATTTGTGCTGATAATTATTGTATTGAAAACAAACGTCGTCAATGGAAGTATTTTCGGTCAAAGAATTTTTATAAGATCAGGATGGATTTCGTCAAGACCGATGCATTTCGATTTAACTGCAAAAATTGCATTCCCAACATCGTACTCGTCTACTTCTCTGAACTTAAACGCATTGTGAGCTGTATTGTATACAAGTTCCTCACTGTTTCTTTGGAAGCCTTGAATAGGATTTGCGAACTTTTCATTCAAACCGTCGATATTTAACACATTAACATTGTCATTAGAAGATTTCTGTAAAATTCCAATATCTTTCACTTGTGACTAAACTTGTGAATATAAAATGATCTTTTAGCTTGACGTATCATACAAGTCACTCTATTTCGAGCCTTTTTAAAATCACTCAGCATATCGGCACATTAATACGTTTTCCACCTAAGAAAATGTTTATCACGCAGGACCATTGCTTTTCGAATGGAAATAGACATCCAGGGATAATCTGGATTTCTGACAACTTTTGTTTTCAATGGGACAAATTCATCGTAAAGAGAGTTCACAAAGTTGTTAAATATATTAATCTGTTCATTAACATCATTTGTTTCGTAAATTGAGGACCAGTCTAGATTATCAAAAGCAAAGAATAAGCCATGTAAATTTATATTACGAAAATCTCTATAGTTGTAACTAATGGGTAAACTATTTATTTTTGTTTGAAAATCAATAGTAATAAACATCAAGTCATGAAAAGAAAAGGCAGGAGCAGAGAGCTGAGTGTAAAATTTCAGATGTTTTGGGTTGCTTAAAAGAACCACATCGAGAAGTGAGGGTAAACAGTTTGGTTTGAAGTGTGTAGCTTCTGAAACATTTGCAAAGCTGAGCCCTAGGGACTGCATCACATTTCTAAAATTTTCGGAAGAATTTTTAAAAAGATTAATATTCACCACAAAGCACTAAATGCGAAGATCTAATAGACAATTGACTAACAAGATCTTCCACTACTTGGGCACAGGCAAAATTAGGTGGCATATACAGTGCTCCAATAGTATATTTGATCATGGCATTATGTATCTCGATGCAAATATATTGACAAGCACTACCTTCGTCAGAGCGCAGTATCATATGTGATTGAATTATATTTCGAACATACATAAATCGCCACTCCTCCACCAATTCGATCAGAGCGATCAGATCGATACAGCTTGAAACCTGCTAAAGAGAGACAATCATCTCTTACATTTGGATTAAACCACGTCTCAGAGATGCAAACAAAATCAACTTCGCTTTTTTTAAAAATCTGCCTAAACTCATCAATTTTGTTTACCAAGCTTTGGGCATTGATATGACAAATTTTAAGACCCGGTTGCTGTTTACAAAGAACATTTACCAGCGAGCATAAGTTTTCATTATTACCTCTGTATGCATCGGTCATATTAAATGAATAAGTAAAATTAAGAGAAACAAGATCGACAATTGAAACAAAATTTCACAAGCAAAAAAGAAGAAAAAAAAGTAATAAGTTGATAAAGAAAAAAAAAAAAGAAATTATTAAAAGAAGAGTGAAAGTAAGAGAAAAATAGGAGAGAGAAAAAAAAAAGAAAATAGATAACTCAATAAATAAGTAAACAAACTTAGTTGTAGAAAGTAGAAGTGTAGATTAAGTCTCGGCCCTCAGGCAGTGCTGCCGTTTCTACTGTCATGACAGTAGACTACTGTTTTTTCACTCTAAAAAAGTCCAATCTCCTGTCTCCTGTTACCAAGGCATTTTTTTCAAAATTCTACTGTTTTTCTGGCTTTTCTAACTATTACATTGAGTAACTCAGTAGTCAAACATTTTATTACTTTTTACAAATATTTATCATAAGTTCATAAGAATTTTTTTATCCTCGTACCACAATATTCTTCATCTTTAAGAAAAGATACTATAAAAGAACATACCTGTTCAAGTTCTACCTCGAGTTCTGTTGGTATTTCAGATGCTGATAATTATAAAAACTTGTCTCAGATTTATTTGGGGGCCGAATGTGAGGAATTTTTAAGAAAATCAGTTTTTTTGATTGAAGATGTTGAAATTATTCGGGAAAATGCTTTAAATTTCTACATTAAAGGATGCAGTGAAATAAAAAAACGTTGTCCAATAGATAGTTTACTTTTCAACAGTTTCAATTTGTAGATCCTTGTATAGCTCTTAATTTAAATAGAACACAAAACTTGAATTCTTTGCAAATACTTTGTAATCATTTTTCAAAATTGATAAATACAGTTGATCTTTTAAACGAGTGGCATAGTTTGCCTACGTTCTTTAAAGAAGAAGAAAGACAAAAAATAAAAGACGCAGGTATTGAAGAATTTTGGAACATGATTGCAGGTATCAAAGATTACAACGATGAAATAATTTTTAAAAATATCTTTAAATTGGCTGAGATTGTTTTAAGTTTGCCACACTCAAAATGCAGAATGTGAGCGAATTTTCAGCATTGTTACCGATGAAAAAACAAAAAAACGAAACTGTTTAGGGAATAAGACTCTCAATGCTATTGCTGTCATAAGATCGCACTTAAAAGAAGATGATTTGAATTGTACGACAATCCAAAATACGGAAACACATTTGAATTTAATGAAAAATCAATGAGAAAATATGTGATTATATTTTAAATAATAATTTCAACTAAACGACTGATATATTGTCCTATTTTATTTTAGTTTTTAATTCGTTTTTGATTAGTAAGCCATACATTTAAAAATATGTAATTGTGAACATGAAATTTTTTTGTTTAGTTTTTGGATAATTTTATAAGTTATTTATTTTGTTTGCTTTGAATAATAATTAAGTTTTGTTTTGAAAAAATAAATAAAAAATAAATAAAAGAATTTCCAGTTTAGTTTGGTGAGACCAAACAGAAACCTTAGAATTTTTTTCATTTTGTAAGGTTGATGTATCGAGTTTTCAACTCTCTGCTTAGCATTCTTATACAATTTAGAAGAAACATTGCTAAATCTTTATTTGACTTAAGGTGATGCCAGCACGTTATTGAAAATACCGACGTAAGCTAGGTTCACTAACACATTCGAGTCCATTTGTACGTTCTATTCGAAAAAAATTAAATCTCCTGTTTTTCAACCCGTTGAACAGGAAATCTCCTGTTTTTGTAAATTCATCGAACGGCAGCACTGCCCTCAGGTGCCTCGTATCACGATCATTATCGAACGCTGATCCGATGATATTTCTCAGCTCTTCCGTTGAGTGAATCCGTATTGGAGATTGATTTTGTGTTGTGCGAATGAAAAGATTTCCGTTGTAGGTGTGTACCGAGTTGATGAGCGAGCGCTGTTTGAGCTTAAGAGCTTGTCTTTGTATAAGGTAGATGCGTTTGGTTAGACTCTCTTTTATATGAAAACTTTTTGGAGAGTCAATACAAATGTCACGTAGCTTTAAATCAGTGTTGGTATTTTTACGATGTGAAGCTATTGCTCTTAAGAAAACTTGCTTGTCTTTTACGTGATTAAATTTTAACACGATACAGCCATCGACATGTGAATCCCAATTTCGAGGTTTTACTCTAAAGTTGTCAGATAAGGTCGGGGCGGGGGTTTCAACAGCATGACAAATTTTTTGATACACATCAGAGAGATTCTCATCAGTTTGGAATGGTATACCGTAAACAATGACATCTTTTTTCACCTTTTCTCTTTCCATTTAATCGAAGATGTTCTCATGGCGTTTTAGTTCTTGGGAGATATCATATAGTCTTTGTTGAAATTCAAGAGTAACAGTTTCAATTTTTTCGTTGTAAGTTTTTTCAAGAGCAGTCATTCTCGACTCCATGATATCACAAAGCTCTCGTTTGATCTCATCTCCCCACTTTTCCAATTTCTTCTCCATTTTGCTACACAATTTATCCGCAATGCATGCTGAATTGCTCTGAGGGGTAATCGGAGAATTCACCTTGGATACTTTGATCTTTGCAGCTCTTGTGTCTGGCATTGTGGTTTAATTTAGGTTATATTCTTTTTTTCTTTTTCACAATTTTATGAGAAAACAAATTGTTTTTCAAAGCAAATATAACACTATTGAAACCTTAAGGGTCTTATGTCGACAACAAATGAATTTTGCAAGACAAACAAATGAAACTACTATGAAAAACAGAAGAAATTCACGGACAGCGTAAACAATGCGACTAGTTACGAACCATAATTTTTTTTTTTTTTTTTTTTTTTTTTTTTTTTTTTTTTTTTTTTTTTTTTTTTTTTTTTTTTTTTGCTGCTGCTGTTGGTCTGCTGGCTGCTTCTGATGCTTCTGGATGTGGCTCGGTGTCGCGGCTTTTATATCCGCGGTCCCCCGTGGCTGCTCTTCGGTAGCAGTTTTTTTATTTAACTCAGCTTTTTTAGCTGTAGTCCCGCGTTGCTCCACGGGCGCAGTTTTTTTGTTTGCAGCATTTTGTGCTGCTGCTGCTGGTCGCTGTTCTTTTGGCGCATCAACTTTTGGTTGCGACTGTTGTTGATGCGCCTCACTCACCGCTTGCCTACGATCCTCTTGCCTTTGTTTTATTTCGGCAATTTCTTTATTAAACTTAGCCAGTGTCTCCGTGAGAAACTGGATCCGCTGTTCTTCTTCCTCGTCGTTGTCGATGTTATCTGCCAAGGCAGCGAACGAATTGCCGCTATATGTATAACGGCCCTCGCCACCGTTTGACTCATAATCGTAAGTCGAGTTGAGACTAACGATGCTTTCTGTGTCCGTCGACATTAAATCGTCATCGACCTCCTCTGCCGCTCCCTTCGCCTTCTGCTTTCGGGGCACTAAATTCGGCTTTCCCTTTAGGCACCGCCTCCTTTTAACTGCAGTTCCAGCAATTCTTTACTCGCAGAGGCATCTTTCGATGCCCCTGCCTTCTTCTCTTTCACCATCTGCTCTTTTTCCCAATCAATGTAGTTTTCAACCGCCCGGTTATGAAAAAAAGCTTCCAAAATTTTGGTCGCCTCAGAGTGGGATTGGGACCCTTGGCTTCAGAGTCCGCCACTCTAACTCTACCACTGTGCTAACTTTTCAGTTAACAAATCGATAGCTAAATTAGCACATAAACTTTCTCACTTGAAAATACACTGTCACTGCTCTGCTATAGTCTTTCCTGAACGAAAGTCAAAGATCGACTGAGTAGTAGTAGTACACTGCGATCTTTGGGGGTATGTATCAGGGAAAATACCTATGCCGGTCACTGTGGCTGAGCAAGCAGCATGGTATCTTAAGGACGACAAGGCTCTTGCGACGTTGTTTTTGTGTGTCAAGCCAAGTCAGCTACTCCACATCAAGAATGCGAGAGCCTTTAAGAAAGCATGGGCAACGCTGTCGGACCTGCACTCTCCAAAAGGCCCTGCACGAAAGGTTACAATTTTTAAATCGCTCATAAATTTAAAAATGTCTGAAGGAACAGCAATGGGTTAGCATCTGAATAAATTCTTTAATTTTTCTGAAAAACTAGCTGAGCCCGAATTAAAGTTAAATGATGAGCTGCTTTCAATCATTTTGCTTCCGGGCCTGCCACAAAGCTACGAAAATTTCGTAGAGCCATCGATTCACGGGATAAATTGCCAGATTCAATCACACTTAAAACTAAATTGATCGAAGAAGCGAAAAGAAGAGAGAGTGACAAAATTGGTGATGAATCACATGAAACAGAATTAGTTGCAAATAAACACCGGCCAACAACACATGATAAAAACGTACGGACTCAACCGAGTCCGCAATACCAAATAAATAAAAAACAACAAAAGGCAAATGGTATCAATTCCAACGAAGAGGGCATTATGCTGCAGATTGCCAAAGCAATGCTGCCGCAGCCGCTAAGCATAACATAAATTGCGCTTTGCTTAACCAGACCTCTGCAAATTTGATTACACGCAACTCAATCGCGGCTTTTATATCCGCGGTCCCCCGTGGCTGCTCTTCGGTAGCAGTTTTTTTATTTAACTCAGCTTTTTTAGCTGTAGTCCCGCGTTGCTCCACGGGCGCAGTTTTTTTGTTTGCAGCATTTTGTGCTGCTGCTGCTGGTCGCTGTTCTTTTGGCGCATCAACTTTTGGTTGCGACTGTTGTTGATGCGCCTCACTCACCGCTTGCCTACGATCCTCTTGCCTTTGTTTTATTTCGGCAATTTCTTTATTAAACTTAGCCAGTGTCTCCGTGAGAAACTGGATCCGCTGTTCTTCTTCCTCGTCGTTGTCGATGTTATCTGCCAAGGCAGCGAACGAATTGCCGCTATATGTATAACGGCCCTCGCCACCGTTTGACTCATAATCGTAAGTCGAGTTGAGACTAACGATGCTTTCTGTGTCCGTCGACATTAAATCGTCATCGACCTCCTCTGCCGCTCCCTTCGCCTTCTGCTTTCGGGGCACTAAATTCGGCTTTCCCTTTAGGCGCCGCCTCCTTTTAACTGCAGTTCCAGCAATTCTTTACTCGCAGAGGCATCTTTCGATGCCCCTGCCTTCTTCTCTTTCACCATCTGCTCTTTTTCCCAATCAATGTAGTTTTCAACCGCCCGGTTATGAAAAAAAGCTTCCAAAATTTTGGTCGCCTCAGAGTGGGATTGGGACCCTTGGCTTCAGAGTCCGCCACTCTAACTCTACCACTGTGCTAACTTTTCAGTTAACAAATCGATAGCTAAATTAGCACATAAACTTTCTCACTTGAAAATACACTGTCACTGCTCTGCTATAGTCTTTCCTGAACGAAAGTCAAAGATCGACTGAGTAGTAGTAGTACACTGCGATCTTTGGGGGTATGTATCAGGGAAAATACCTATGCCGGTCACTGTGGCTGAGCAAGCAGCATGGTATCTTAAGGACGACAAGGCTCTTGCGACGTTGTTTTTGTGTGTCAAGCCAAGTCAGCTACTCCACATCAAGAATGCGAGAGCCTTTAAGAAAGCATGGGCAACGCTGTCGGACCTGCACTCTCCAAAAGGCCCTGCACGAAAGGTTACAATTTTTAAATCGCTCATAAATTTAAAAATGTCTGAAGGAACAGCAATGGGTTAGCATCTGAATAAATTCTTTAATTTTTCTGAAAAACTAGCTGAGCCCGAATTAAAGTTAAATGATGAGCTGCTTTCAATCATTTTGCTTTCGGGCCTGCCACAAAGCTACGAAAATTTCGTAGAGCCATCGATTCACGGGATAAATTGCCAGATTCAATCACACTTAAAACTAAATTGATCGAAGAAGCGAAAAGAAGAGAGAGTGACAAAATTGGTGATGAATCACATGAAACAGAATTAGTTGCAAATAAACACCGGCCAACAACACATGATAAAAACGTACGGACTCAACCGAGTCCGCAATACCAAATAAATAAAAAACAACAAAAGGCAAATGGTATCAATTCCAACGAAGAGGGCATTATGCTGCAGATTGCCAAAGCAATGCTGCCGCAGCCGCTAAGCATAACATAAATTGCGCTTTGCTTAACCAGACCTCTGCAAATTTGATTACACGCAACTCAATAGCTTCGTTTGGATTTTAGAGGTTTTTGGAAGAACTTGGATTCAAGCAACTGAGTGATCAACCTACAGAGCTGTTTGGGGACAATGTCAGTGCACAGAAGATGGTGAAAAACCCTGTGTTTCACAATAGAACGAAGCACATTGACATTCAGGCAAACTACGTCCGTTAAGTCTACGAAATAGATCTCATTGAAGGAATAGGCCAAGTGTGGGTAGAGACAGAAAACAGTAAAATATATTTACATAATGTGCTCTCTGTTCCCCACCTGAGAACCAATTTTCTATCAGTGAGAAAAATAACGGAAAACAATTGCAAAGTAGAATTTGGAAGAAACATTGCACTTGTGAAGACAGTTAGTGGGGGTATAAATGTTATGCAACTAAACAGAAGCGGTGATTTATCCATTTATGTGATGTAAAAAAGTAAACTATATAAAGCGACAGTTATTTGTAATAACGTTGTTCGTTGTTGAGTGGCATCGACGCCGACGCGATGGTTTGGGAACTTAAATTTACAGAGCTTGGACTTATTAAATAGAAAAAATACGGTGAGCGGCATGTTTATGAAAGGAATAAATAAATTTGATTGTGATGTGTGTTTTAAGGGCAAAATAAACGTACTACCATTTCCCAAATACTTAGAAAAACCAGGCACTGAGGTGCTGGACATTGTCCATAGTGATGTTTGCGGGCCAATTTTTTCGTCATTAAGTGGGGCCAACTATTTCGTCACGTTTATTGACGACCATAGTCGAAAAATATTCGTTTACTTTATTAAATAGTCGAAAAATATTCGTTTACTTTATTAAAAACAAAAATGAAGTGTTTAAAACCTTTAAAATATTTAAAGCAGCTGTAGAAACAAGTCGAAAAATTAAGACTTTAAGATCGAACAACGGTGGCGAGTATGTAAACCATGAGTTCGCTGACTTTCTAAGGCAAGAGGGGATACGCAGGCAACTTACTGTTCCGTACACACCTCATCAAAATAGCATCGCAGAACGGGTAAATCGGACGCTGGTGGAAATGGGTCGATGTATGATCATTGATTGATTGATTCATCGATGCCAGAGTTTTTATGGGCTGAGGCTGTAAATACAGCCGCATTTTTGCGAAACAGGTCACCAACAAGGGCGCTGCCTGACTTGCCACCGTATGAAGCATATTGTGGCAGAAAACAAAACGTTTCTTATTTAGAGGTTTTTGGCAAGAAGGGTATTGTTTTAGATAAATCGCCAGGCAAGTCTAAATTTTCATCAAAGGGCAATGAGTGCTTTATGGTTGGGTATGCAGAGCAATCAAAAGCATATCCTGTACGATAAAAGCAGAAGGACCGCAATCATTGCAAGAGATGTGAGGTTCATTCAGTCCGAAAATGTTTCTTCCTCTTCAAAGGTTCTATTTGATGGTCAGACAAGTATAATTATGGATACGAACAAAGTTGCGATGGTTCCACCAAAGGTAAATCCAGATTTTTCTGATGAAGACGATTTTGATGATGCTGTAGGTTTTGGAGATTCTGTTTTTGGTGCTAATACAGAAAATGAGGTGACAAAAGAGGACATTGCTGTTGATTCTACTGAAGCTATGATAAGTCAGGGTGCTGTTTTCTATCCTGCTGAACAAACCCTGACTCGTGATGATGGCGAGAATATGCTTGTTGCTGGTAATGATAAAACTGCTGCTGATGGTAATAATTCGGGTTTTAGAATGAAGTTGCATCCTCGAAATATTGTTTCTAAAAATTTTACTAGCTATATGCAGAGTGATCAGAAGAATAGAGTAACAAATCCACTAACTATCTATTTGATGGTCAGACAAGTATAATTATGGATACGAACAAAGTTGCGATGGTTCCACCAAAGGTAAATCCAGATTTTTCTGATGAAGACGATTTTGATGATGCTGTAGGTTTTGGAGATTCTGTTTTTGGTGCTAATACAGAAAATGAGGTGACAAAAGAGGACATTGCTGTTGATTCTACTGAAGCTATGATAAGTCAGGGTGCTGTTTTCTATCCTGCTGAACAAACCCTGACTCGTGATGATGGCGAGAATATGCTTGTTGCTGGTAATGATAAAACTGCTGCTGATGGTAATAATTCGGGTTTTAGAATGAAGTTGCATCCTCGAAATATTGTTTCTAAAAATTTTACTAGCTATATGCAGAGTGATCAGAAGAATAGAGTAACAAATCCACTAACCGTTGATGATGCTCCACAAAGAACAGATGCAGATAAGTGGAAAGATGCAATGATATCAAAGTACAATTCACAAATTAAAAATAAAACTTGGGAGTTGGTCGACCTACCTAAAAATCGTACCCCAATAAAGTTCAAGTGGGTTTTTAATGTCAAATTTGACAAAAATGGTGTTGTGATCCGCCACAAGGCACGGTTGGTGGCAAAAGGATGCTGTCAAAAATACGGGATTGACTACACAGACGTTTTTTCTCCTGTGGTAAGATACTCTTTGATCCGTCTGATCTTGGCGTTGGCGGCTGAGTACAAGTTAATTGTGCATCAGATGGATGTATCTTCGGCCTACTTGAATGGAACTCAGCAAGAGGAGGTTTATATTTACCAGCCAGAATGCTTTGAAGACAAGGAAGACAGAAATAAAGTGTGCTGATTGAAAAAGGTGCTGTATGGGTAGAAGGAATCTGGAAGAAATTGGAACGAGTAGTTAAATGGATTTCTCAAAAGTTTGGGATTTGAGAGATGTCACGGAGATGCATGCGTATACGTGTTGAAAAAGGAAGGCGAGGTCATCCTGATCGCCGTATATGTTGATGACATTCTGCTTGCATGCTCCAAATTTGAAAGACTAGAGGAGATAAAGAAGAGCATCGGCCAAAGATTTGAGGTGGTGGACAAAGGACCAATAGATCAATTCCTTGGCATGGAAATTGTATCTGATCATGGTGGAATAACAATTTCACAACAAAAGCTGATCCGAAATCTACTCGATGATTTTGGTATGAGGGACTGTAGGAGCAGTGCAACACCATTGGAGCCGAGAACGAGGTTTATCAAAAGCGAAAACTGCACCAAATGCAAGATGGTTGATCAGAAGCAGTATCAGTCATTAATTGGGTTGTCGACTTACTTGAGTTTTTGCCTGAGACCGGACATAATGCATTCCGTCTGCAAGCTAGCTCAATTTAACACAGCACCACACGTGGAGCATTTGAACGCTGCAAAATATTTGCTGAGGTACTTAAGTGCAACCATTAATTATAAACTTAAATATTTTCAGACAGGTGAAAAATTAAAGGGCTTCGCAGATGCTGATTGGGGTGACAATAGTGTAGACCGCAAATCATACACTGGTTTTTCCTTTTTCCTTGCTGGAGCCGCTATTACCTGGGGAAGTAAAAAACAAACCAGCATCGCTCTTAGCAGTACAGAAGCCGAGTACGTTGCTCTATCAACAGCATCGAAAGAAGTTTTGCACCTTTGGCGGTTTTTGGAAGAACTTGGATTCAAACAACTGAGTGATCAACCTACAGAGCTGTTTGGGGACAATGTCAGTGCGCAGAAGATGGTGAAAAACCCTGTGTTTCACAAAAGAACGAAGCACATTGACATTCAGTGAAGTCTACGAAAAAAGACTCATTGAGCTGAGGTATATACAAACTGATAAAATGCCTGCTGATATTTTTACCAAAAATCTGAAAAGAATCAAACAACAAATCAGTTTCATCATATATTAGGATAAAATCCATGGAATCCATTTAGTTTTTTTCTTATATTTTGTGAATATTAATTTTTTCATTTTGAACTAATAATCAAACAAAATTAATTTGAATAATGATGCGTTTATAAGTTTTGAGGGAAGGTTTGTTAAACATCCAGTTCATATAATACACCTATGTATATTGTATACTGTGTTAACATGAAGTACCTACACTAATACACTTAAGCACTTAAAAGTATATAAGAACACTGTAAACCATGACTTATGTCTCAGTCATTCAAATAAACTCATTAAGTGAACTTCAGCGAACTTCTTTTTATTTCAAGTCTAACATTTTATACATGGCCTTACTAACCTGTTCTTTGATTCTAGCTATCAGCCTGAGTTTGCATCGGGTAATGCCAACGCGAACTTTGAAGCTGACTCTTCTTAGAAGTGGTATAGAGTTGTGAGTCAATCTCACAATCACTTCAGTTTCTGTCTCCGTTTTCTCCACCTTCACGATCTTCCATTGGTCGCTCAGAAGTTCGGCATTTAGTGAAAGGATGTACCTTTCCAGCCGATCGCGGGGAATAGGGGGGCTCTGACCAACAGTTTTCCCATTGGTCGGTTTAGATCCTTAATCTCATTGGCAGTCACGAGCCGTAGCTTGGCATTCTCCCAGGGAGCTTCCGTCTTCTTCACGAACTCCTGGAGCCATTGAAGGGTCTATTCGTCCTCGCAGTTCATCAGCTTGAAACCGTGGACGGTAGTGAGGTCTTCGAAGAGTGGCGGTTGCCTACTCTTAACGATCGCCTCATTTACCTCTTCCAGGATCCTTAGTTCAAGCAACTGCCATTCGTCTTCACTCAGTTTGCGGTCGGGTTTCCCAAAGTCGGCGATAGCGACTAGGTGGCCCTTTGCAGCAGGAACTGAGGAGGTCTTCATCCTCTTAGGTATCCTGTTGGGTTAGGAGTTATTCGGGGAGTAGCTGGCATTTCTATGTCGGTGTCGACAACGGGCAGGGAGGCCACCTCACCAGTTCCGGTGTTTGCTCCGCAGCCGGCTCGTTTTTTGTTTGTCGGGTCTTGTCCTGATCGTTTTGTTATATCTGTTGGCGTTATTGTCCGTAGTCTTCATCCGGACCTCACCAGAGCCCTTTTAGTCTTTTCCGTTAAGGAGTCGGGGTTCTTTTTAGATAGGCGTCTGCGTCGTTGTCTCAGTTGTAGTTCGTTTTTGCTGAGGACCCTCGCTCGTCGTTGTCCAGCATTTCTGTCGATGACAGTTGCCAGACAGTCAGTCGTTTTGTTGTGTCCCGGATTTTCGGGGTTGGATTCCTCAGTCACGTTCAGGTCTTGTGGAGGGCTATGGCCTTCTACACTACCCTCACGCTTCCGTTCCTCCTTCTCCTCAGCAGAGGCTTCGTTTCCCATTTCTGGGTGAGAAGTTCTGCTGTGTTTCCGTACTTTAGGGTCTGTCTGTTTGTCCTTCGTGTTATGTCCTGTATCAGTTGTAGTCCCTGCACCAGCCTTCGATGGGGTTGGCCCTTTCTTCGGCTGAATTTTATCAACAAAAAGAGCAGGTGGACCCATCGAAGTCTTAGCACCCTTACCTAGAAGGGAGAGAGGGTTCGGTGCTGGATTAGAAGTTGGCCCATCCTTTCCCAAGCCCTCCCCATCCAAAAAGGCTCGTGTGTTGTGAGGTTTGTTTTTGTCAGTATTGTCAGTCGTACCTTGCAGGGGGCTTGGTGCTAGACTAGCAGCGGGCCTGTCGTTTCGCAAGTTCTCCCTGTTTGAAAAAGCTCTTGCGTTATGCAGTCTTTTCCGTTCTATGTGTGTCGTCTCGTTCCAGTCAATTTTCCCCAGCCTTTTTACCATGCACTTGCAGTTGAAGATTTTACTCCGCCTGGAAACGCACGATAGGTTCGAGATGTCGGAGTCAGCTATGGAGCTAGCATCACTGATATCATCAACAATGATAGCTTCACCACTGGCTCCATCTTCCATACCTAAGCTGGAGAAAGGGTCGAGGAAGAGGTTTTCCTCTTTCTCAAACATCTTCGTAACGTTGTTGTTGTTGTTCTTTAAATTGTTCATATTAATTTCGGTGTTTCCCTTTTTGTTGTTTGAATTAGCTTCGACGACTTTTTATAAGTTGGATCTGTAAGAAGAAAGGAAAAAAAATGGAAAAAAGAAAAAGTTCCAAAATTAAAAGTAAAATCGTCAAACAAACCAAATAAAAAATTAAATGAGAAAAGTCAGTCACTGGCGACTTCTCCTTTCGATATTGAGATCGTAAGGAAAAGCCCAAGCCAGCAGCCGTGACGTCTGCTGACACTTTAGCGTATATCCCCGCTATTTTTTTATTGCTTTTTTGTGTCCTTTTCATAAATTTTATAGGGGTGGGTCTCACTTAGTTTGCCCGAAACCCTAGCTGGTAGCTGATTTTCCGCTCAAGAGCATCCAACCGTACCCATCCTGCTTGAGGTTGCAGCGTAAGCCTCTTCACCACGGCAAGGTGGAGACCCGTTGAGGAGGGGATGAACTTTAGAAGCAGCTGAAATCTATTTCGTGACTTTATTTGGGGCACGAAAGAGTTCTTGAAAAAGTTGCCAGTGTTTCAGTAGTGAGCAATCGAGGATATTTTACAATCCCCATATATACATAGCAAGTCCTAAAAATTATTTTATCTCCGGTATGTTCGTAACTTCCCACCGTTTGAACGAGAGTTACGTGCTATAGTAGTTATTATTTAATAAGTTTTGTAGCTGAGATAATCCATGTTTTTTTATCTAGTAAATGAAAAGATTAGTAAAAAATTTTAACGGTTAAGCACTTTACATATTTTCTCAGATGCACATTTCCGTAGCAGTGCTTGCATCGTCAGTGAGATTTATAAATTTTTAAGGTCATTGAAAAAGGTCTCGAAAAGGACAGACGTCTCCAGTAAAACATCAATTAGTCGCATTGCTGGTGACAGTGGCGGAATATCAGTTGATCTTGCTGAGTTTGTCGCTTTACCAAAGCGTCATTGTGCCAAATTTTATGCACTTGGCATAATGTCGCTTAGCACAATGTCACGGCACCGCTTGGAGTAAGTAGGGACAGGAAAAAAGAAATAGAGATGGTCAGGAAATAAAAGAGCTACGTATGATCACAGACTACAATCATGCCAAGCAGACCAAATGGCGTGCTACTTCATGCCACTACTTAAAACAATACGATGGTAAAGCGTTATCTATTTAGCGGTTTCAAAAGTAAACGTAAATAAAGCACATCTAAAATATTTTTTCTCGCGATATTTCTTTTTTATTTTAGAGTTTGAACGTTGACATTATGTGTGAAACACTACATCATTTAAATGACGAGTATTCTCGTCCTTAGCATTTTATCCCGCACTGCCAAGACGAGTGTACTCGTCCTATTTTGAATTTATTTTAACATGCAGGCTTTTGAATTTTTTTTATGCCACAAACATAATATAAATTTAGGTAAAAAATGCAATGGGAAAGACTATAGTTAATTTAGTCTTGGCAGCGAATGTGATATCATTTCGTAATGGAAAGAAGTCTCACCGTTGGCACTTTAACTTATTTTCAACGTGAATATACTGGCTCAGGGACGCAACTAAACTAGACATAAGTTCATGCTCTGATTGTGGATTATGGCATATCAAAGAGGAACACATGTTCATAAGAAATATCTATAGAACTATGTATCATATAGTACATATATGTTTTGTGCGATCAGTTCGCGCGAATTTCTTAAGTTGAACGTTGAACCACAAGCCGGTATTACCCGGAGGCAAATTTTGTTTGCTTTGCTTTTTAATCACGTATAGAATAATGTAAAAATTAAAATTCGCGCGAATTATAAAAATTACATGGGCCTGAATTCTTTTCTGTGGTGGGTCTTATGCCTCTTCAAAGTGGAAACTAAGCCCGTGGGTGTCATTTCCATTTTTTTGGGCAATAAGGCCCACATGTCTTATTGCCGCGGGGCTTATTGCAATGCACCCTATTTTTCGTATTATCGAATCTTTGTATTTTCTAATACTTTTTTTTCTCTTCAATAAAGTGCAGTGAACTATATTAATAGTCCAGTCATTTTTGGTTTTATCTGCGGAAATACTCCTAGTGAGCTGAATATACTGTATACACCTTTATTCAGGCGTTATAATGAAGATTTGAAAAATCGACATTGATATCGTGACAGATAAAAGAATTAAATGCGATGTATTTATTGCTTATGGCCAATAAAAGTCACTGATTAGATTAGATTAGATTAGATTTTATTCAGTTTTTTTCATTTGTTCGTACAATCATTATTTTTATAAAATAAAAAATCATAAAATCTTTAATGCATGGTATATCCGTCTGCCGGATTGACAATTATATTTGTACATATGTATGTTAAGATAAAAATAGTAATTTATGAATCGGTAACTATAAATTTTAATATTTTGCCCTTTAAATATATTCATGTAGTGTAACGATTTATATCTAAATAAAATGTTTGAATTTTTCAGGTATTTATGTTATTAGTTTTTTAAAAATCTTGGTTTTGTTTACTTTCTCTATACTTCAAGGCAACTTTGCAGTACTCGTAAAGGCGTGAAACATCCATCTCATTTAGTTTCATTAGAACTTGATCCTCCGATAAGAAATCGCTTCCGAAAATGCTACTTCTCGTTTCTCTTAGCGTTGGACATTTTCCAATGAAGTGAATGATATATTCTCTCTCCTAGGTTGCATATACTGCACTCCAATGGCAAATCAGATCTGTGTGGTATATAATTTAGGATGAGTAATTTGCTCCGCAGTCTAACCATTGTACTAATGATTTCCACATTATTTGAGTCTTTGAAGTAGTTTTGGCTTAACAAGTTGTGGTTGAGTCTGCTGCAGATTGTTCTGTACAAGGAACCAGTTGCTTCAGTTATGTATTCTTCTGTACATTGTTCGTCTACCTTTGCTATTATTTCGTAAAGATTTCTTCTACTACTTGTTCCATCTTCTATGTTGATGTTCAGGCTCATATTACACCCTTGCGCCAGTGCCAACCATTCACCATACCAGCTATTTTTATCTGGAATAGCTTTGAGGACAACTTTGCTAATCAGCCGAGTCTCTTGCGTATTGATAATTTTTACCAGGTAGTCTGCTTGCATCTTAAGCGTTTTAATGAACAACGCTGATAGGCCCGTCTCCAACATGATGACATAAAAAGGTGGTAGGCGGAACATCCTTTTGACGAAAAGCCTCAAAAGTTGTTCAACTGCGTCGAACTTCCCCAAGCCTGTGATGCATACAATAAAATGGTCTCTGCAACCGCTTGAAACACTTTGTTTTTGCTGCTATGCGCTATGTTTTGGTTCACAAAGCAAGTTCGCCTTGACACATTTATTGCTGTTTTTGCCTGCTGCAACTTTTCTTTGAAATGCTCAAGCTCTTGGTAATTGTGGAAAGCCAGCTAGTTGGAACAGTGAACTACATATATGTAAATGTTAATACCGAATTTACCTTTCTCCTTAGGGAAGTCATTTCTAACTTATTCTCTTTCTCTTGGTCTCCTTTTCGTTTCCGTTCCTTCCCTTGTGTCTTCTTTTATCTTCTTGTCTTTTCTTTTATATCTTTTAATTAAATCCAATTAAAATTCAATGCTTTTCGTTTTATAAATTTATTTGAACTTCTCTCTTTGGAAAATTTTCGTATAACTCAATTTGATAATTCTTTCAACATGTACATAAAATTCTCGGCTGCTTTTTTGTGTTTAAGGTGTTTTTGTTCGGATATCAAGTTGCTGCTGTTTTGGCACACTCCCCCCCTTGATGAGTCGTCAGATTCTTCAATTTTATCCAATGGCAGCAACACCAGTTTCTGTACTGGCCGCATTATTCGTCGTTTTTTTCCAGCTACACTTAACTCAACATTTCGTACATAACCGTCCGTTCCAGGATAAGTCATCGTGATACGACCAGTCAACCAACACGTTGGTGCTGCATTTTCATCCTTGATCAACACTAGATCCCCAGCTTTCAAATTTTCTTGTGCTTTCTTCCACTTCCTTCGTTGCTGAAGCTCGTTCAAATAGGTTTGATGCCACTGCTTCCAAAATAATTGTGACATATTATGCTGTGTAATTGCATATCTTCGAAGTGCATTTTTGGGTTCCTCATCTAAACGTTCCCCAAATACTCAAATAGCTGCTTCATTGGCCTTCCGCTAATTAAGTGTCCAGGTGACAAAAAATTCAAATCATCCGGATCATCTGTTAGTGCCATTAATGGCCGTGAATTTAGAATAGCACTTATCTGCGCTAGAAGTGTTTGAAAGTCTGTGCTAGTGAGCTTCTGTTGTCTTAAAACTCGACGTAAATGATGTTTCATTGCCTTCACTTTCGATTCCCATAAGCCACCCTGATGTGGCGCCGAAGGTGTTATAAAATAAAATGCCATTATACTCTTAACTCTCGCATTTCCTTGTAAGCGTCGGAATCTATTTGTGACCAACTGTTTACCATTTTTGCTAGCTGCTTTTCTGCTCCAATGAAACATGTGCCGTTATCACTCCGTAAATGGGTGCAGCTGCCATGAATACTAGTGAACCTAAGAAATGCTGCCACGAATGCCGCTGTTGATAGGTCTTCAACTAGTTCTAGATGAACCGCTTTTGTTACCATACATACGAATACAGCAACATATTTCTTTTCCACAATTCTGCATCTTCCACTCCGTGCCTTGACTTCGAAAGGGCCGGCATAGTCAACACCAGAATGTGCAAATGGTGGACTCTGTCGCACACGTTCAGCTGGAAGGTTACCCATAATTTGCTCGCACAATTTCTTACCTTGTCGAGCACATGGTATGCAGCTTGAAATTTGGGTACGCGCTGCACGTCGAAGATTGGTGATCCAGAAACGTTGTCTTAAAGCTGCAGCCATCAATTGAAATCCACCATGAAATGTTTGCTTGTGGGCATCTCTAATGAGTAATTGAGCTAAGTGACTTACATCAGGCAAAATTATTGGGTGCTTCTGCTCGTATGACAATGCTGCATGCTCTAAACGACCGCCTACTCGTAAAATGCCCTCCTCGTCAATAAATGGATTAAATCTTAGCAACTGCCTTCTTACAGGGATAGCTTTTCCGTGTTGTAACGCTTGCAATTCTGGATCGTAATAAACCGTAATAAAATTGCTCCCGTTTGACCCATGAAGTTATTGCCTTCTCTTCCTCTGCTTCAGTAATATCACCAATTTCTCGTTTGCACTTATCTACTCCGCGAAGTTTTAAATTTTCTAAAAATCGCCAAAGCCAGGCCGTACGTCGAATGAAACGGCGCCACGATGATGTTCGACGAAGTACATCTGACTTTGTATTTCTCAAAGTACCTTTACCACACATTTCGAACAATGCGACATTGATAAATGCTTTTTGAATTGGACGCAGCTTCTTATCGTCGGCTCTTTCCAACCAATTTGATTTCATTTCAGCACATATATTTTCCTCGATTAGAACGGAAAAGTCGGCTCTAGATGTAGGCCAAGCCGCTTCATTTTCTGCAAGCCACGCTGGACCGTTCCACCAAACACCGAGTGATTCCAAGTCGGCTGGTGCTACACCACGACTCAGTGCGTCTGCTAGATTATCTGCGGACGTTACATGTCGCCATTCACAATTTGCTGTCAATTTGCGAATGGTTTGAATTCGGTTATGTACAAATGGCTTCAGAGCTTCTGCTTCCTTCTCCATCCAATGCAAGACTATTGATGAATCAGTCCACAGCATAGTACGGACATTTTCAAACATGCATGCTTCTTTCACAACCTGTATTAGTTCACTTAGCAAAACCGCCGCGCACAGTTCCAATCGTGGTATTGTCACTGTCTTAACAGGTGCCACCCGTGAACGTGAAGTTAGTAGAGTACACACGGTTTTGCTTCCTTGTTCAGCGGCAACATAAACGACAGCTCCATAAGCTGACTCAGAAGCATCAGCGAATCCATGTAAAGTGAAAACATGCGTTGGTGCTGTTCCAAGCCAGCGCGGTATACGTATGCGTGGCAGTTTTGATAACTGGGATTGGAACTGTAACCAATCATTGCCAATACTTTCTGAAACTTTTGAGTCCCAACCAACTCGTGACTTCCATATGCGCTGCATTATGATTTTTGCATTAACAATCACCGGACCCAAATAGCCGTTTGGATCAAACAACTGTGCAATCAGACTTAGTATATCACGCATAGTCATTTTCTGACTCTCTTCAGGCAATTGTGGTTGAAACTTGAATGTGAGCTCGTCAGTACTAGGAAGCCATCGAAGTCCAAGTACTGTCGTGTCATTAAATTCCCCTAAATTAACTGTTCCTTGTGAATATTCTGCTTGTGTTGGTACAACGCTAGAGCCATTAGAGTGCCATTTACGTAACAGAAACCCACCATTGGCAAGTATTGTTTACATTTCGAAACACAGTGTGTGTGCTTCCTCTTCATTGTTTGCTCCTGTTAGACAGTCATCCATACAAAAATCCTTCTCGATTTTTAGTGCTCCTACAGGGAATTTATCTTGTTGATCTCTTGCACATTGAATCATTGCTCGAACTGCGCAGTGTGGTGCCGAAGCCATCCCAAAAGTCACTCTGGTCAACCAATATTCCTTTACGTCAGCTTCTGGATCTGATCGCCAAACTATTTGCTGCACATCCCACTGTTCCTTTCTTATTCCAACCTGGAGATACATCTTTTGAACATCTGTTGTAAATCCAATTCGATGGGTACGAAATCGCATGATAAGGTCAAATAAATCATCCTGTAACTTCTCACCAATCATTTGCGCTTCATTCAAAGAAATTCCGAGGTTAGTTTTGCATGAAGCATCGAAAACGACGCGAAATTTACGTGTAACAGCATGATGTGGAGTATAATAACACAACCCCTTGGCTCTCGGTCTACTTCTAGCAGATGACCAGCTTTTATCATCTCATCGATACTAGGAACATATTTCTCACGTAACGTCGGGTCATGCTCAAAACGGCGCTCCAAAGCGTACAAACGACGAGGTGCGATCTCATGTGATGATCCTTCATTTCACCTTTCACCTTCATTTTCATTTCATTTATTAATTACATGAATCTTTTACAATGGGCTTCAAAGCCTTTAAATTAGCAAAAGTTATGTTAATGGTTCTTTACATTATTAATTTACATTACCTAATTATAAGTTTAAAATAACACATTAAGTATTAAGCAAGAAAAGAATTTAATAAAGAATATTAAGCTTAGTAAGGATTAATTTCAATTTTAAATAAAATAATATATTATCTATGTTACTACGAAAAGGAAAAAATACCTGCCGGCTGAGGTTCGATAATGATGGCTCATAAAAAACTGCTCACACTCCTCCTGTTCTGTTGTCCGCACTCGGCGGCGGCGGCGGCGTTTGGGAATTTCTTCCATATCCCAGAATCGATTAAGCAGAGTTGCAAATCGTTCTTCTTTTATATGCTCTATTGTAGAAAATACTGATGCCTGTTCAGATGGTCTAACACCACCTCCATAAAGCAACCATCCTAGTCGAGTATTTTGAGAAATAATACCCAACTGTCTTGCAAAATCATTCCCCAAACGCCAGCGCCAAGCAGCATATCAATCGGTGCTGGTATGTGAAAAACTGGATCAACTAGTTCATTTTGATTATCTTTTGAGACTAAACTTAGCGGCATATTAGTTCTGGGTAGTAATCTCAAAGACAGTTCTGAAACTACCAGCAACTCAATTTCTGCAATAGAAATCTCATTGAAACGGGAGAGCAATTCGCGACCTTAGGACAACAAGGTTCTAACTGACATTTTTTCCAAAATTGAGTTTATTATTGCATTACACAAAAAAGGCTACGCTCTTTCGATTACCGCTATCCAAATTTGGCTATCTCTTTCCGTTTACGAAATAATTCATGAAATTGAAGCCCACAAGGTTCTATCTACAAACACTCAATATGAATTTAAGTTCACAAAGTTCTAATAACCAGATAGAACCTTTTGTCTCTAAAAAAAAAATATATTTCGTAGATAGAACCTTGATGAATTTTACGTTGTAGATAGAACCTTATTGCTGTAAATAACTATTCAAACATGCTATCAATAGAACCCAGTACTCCTTGGAATTGCTGTTAAATCTGAATTCCATGAATTTGTTTACTGTCTAATTTTATCTTATTTGGTGTAAAAATTCATTGTGTGTAAGGTTGATAATAATAATTTTTCTTTTGTATAAAGTGATAAATACCTATCATTGTTTTTTCGAAGTCGCACTGAATATTATTTATTTAAATGTAAGTAAAACTTGTAAGACATAAAACACTTGCTATAACATTCACATCCTTAAGATAATGAATTCACATGGAAGATGGCGATATTATTGATTTAGATAAATTGTCAGTGGTTATTGAAGAATTTGTCATTTTGCGACCTGAAGTTGATGTTTTGAATCCGAATGCAAATGATCAACTACCACAGCAAGGTAATTCTGAAGCAAACAAAATCGATCAGGATGATTTGTTGAATGATTCAAAGCTTGACACAGATATTGAAAAAAAAACACGTAAACGGTTACTTAAGGAAAAAAACTGGAAGAGGAACGTTAGACAGAAAAAACATGAAGCTGGGGAGGCTTATATTAGTTCTCGAGGAAAAGCAGTACCCAAAAAAGAAATAAAGTCAACAAAGAATTGTCTTTTACATTGTAAACTGCATTGTGAACAAAAAGTGGCAGCTTCAGAGAGGAAAACACTTTTCGAATCTTTTTATTCGCTAGATCGAGATGGAAAATCAAATTTTATATTGAAATGCACAACAAAGAATGAAACAAGTCGACAAACGAAGAAATCGATTGTTTCTCGTCGAAGCTTCACATTTGGATATTTTGTCGAGTTGTCAGGAAATAAAATCCAGGTATGTAAATCTTTTTGGCTCGGGACATTTTCAATATCACAAAAATCGGTTTATAATGCACATAAAAACAAAAATAACGTCTCTGGGATAGCTAAAAAATGTGAAAAAGGCAAAAAATCGGTTAGGAGAATTTCTGAAACAAAGTTGTCAGAAATAAAGGCACACATAGAATCATTCCCCAAAATAGAGTGGCACTATTGTCGCGCCAAAACAGCTAAGCTTTACCTAGATCCAAGCCTTAACATAACTAAGATGTACGATTTGTACAAAGATACTGTTGAAGATCCCGTTAAGGAAAGTTACTCCAGATACGTCTTCAACACAAATTTCAATTTAGATTTTCATCGACCGAAATCGGATAAATGTGGAAAGTGTGAGGCGTATCGTGCAGCAGAGAAAGATAATGCACTAACTGAGATCTTAATAAGAGAACATGGAATTCACCTCGATTTAAGAAAAATGATGCGAGATCAAAAGGCTCTTGATAAGGAATCAGGGATCCCGATACTAACATTTGATCTGCAAAATGTTATATCCTGTCCAAGAGCGGAAATTGGACCAATGTTTTACAACTCAAAACTAAATATATATAATTTAACTGCACACTTGTCGACGACGAAGAAGATCTACTGTGCGATATGGACAGAATATACTGGTGGAAGGAGTGGAAATGACATTTCAGCTGCTTTGATGAAAATTTTTGAGAGGGTGTTTGAAGATAATGAAATCACTAATCTTATAACTTGGTCCGATTCTTGTGTCCCTCAAAACAAAAACTCAATAATGGCCCTGGCTATTCAACATTTCATAAAAACTCATCCATACGTTGAAAGCATTACATTAAAATACTCTCTGCCTGGACATTCAGCACTACCCGAGGTCGACAACGCCCATAGCCAAATAGAAAAACATTTATCTGTAAATGAATATTTCTCTCCTATGGGGCTCATTAGGCTGCTTAAAACTGTCAACACCCGTAAACCACTCTGTATAATTCAAATGCAATCATGTGACTTCAAAGATTATGCCAAATATTCGAAAATCTGCTTTGATTATAAAAATATACCATTTTCAAAATTGAAAATCCTGAAGTTTACAAAAGCTGAGTTTGAAATCAAGTTTTCATTAGACTACAATGCTGAAAAAATGACTTCTGTTGTAGTAAGACGCATAGCAACAAGACCACGTAAGAGTAAGGTTTCGGATCAAGAAGTTCCAATTCTGCAGGAAGACATCGAAACCGTTCCCTCTAGACCCGGCATATCCAAGGAAAAGGAGAAGCACCTTTTAAGTATGTTTAAGTACATGAGCTCTGCTGATAAATCTTACTACAAAGTAATACTTAAACTAAGTAAGTTAATAAAAACAAACATTTTAAGACATACGAATTCAATTGACTTTTCTTTATTTTCCATAAGATGATGAAGATGAAACCTCGTAAAGGATACGAAAAATACCTACGAACAGTAACAGTGCAATACCAACATTCCTACATATATGAAATTAATGCTGTGAATTCAATTTAATTGGTTAAAAAATGCTGTGAACTTAATTTAATTTTTTACTTACATAAAACTGCATAACAAACAAAGCTTTTTTCTTGCTGAGTTTTTTTTTCTATTTTAATTTGTCTTGATTATCTGAAAAACAAGGTTCTATGTGAAAAACAAAATTCCTTACCGTGACACAAAGTTCTATCAGGTAATTAGAACCTTCTTGTCCTACGTATATTAACCTTATCGTTGAGCAACAAAGTTCTATCGATTTTTTTAAGAATAAATTACTGAATAACTATTCTATACAGTTTTTATTTATTTAATGCAATGAAATCCATGAAACAATATAATTTTAAAATTAAATAACATGTTAAGAATCAAATTATGGTAGAAAAGTTAAACACGATGAAATATTCCATCTTAATTTTCTCAAAAGTGATACGAGTGCAGATAGAACCTTCTTGTCCTAAGGTCGCGAATTAACAACGTATTTTCTTTTTGACAGGGTGTTTTGATGTACTGTTAACCCCTACAATCCGTACACTGCACTGTTTCGTTGGTAGTTTTTCTTTCTGCACAACCATATTTGTTATGAGATTTACCTGAGAGCCAGAATCACACATCGCCCGAATCGGCTCTGTTGTAAAAGGACCTAGTCTCAAACGCACTTGCGCTGTTGGTAGTAAAGCTAGTTTTAAATGTGAGTTTTCGTCTTAGAGAGGATTTTTTTTTATAGGCAGATTTGGAACATGGGCTGATTGCTATTGTGTTTCTGTAGAAATCCTTGTTTGTGTGACAATACCATTGAATTTTGAAGATTTATTTTCCGGGCATATGGTGCTGTTGTGCTTTTGACCTGGACACGATGACACTGCTCTTTGAAACAATTGTTTTCCATGTGATTC
This sequence comes from Melanostoma scalare, assembly GCA_949752695.1. Lineage (NCBI taxonomy): Eukaryota > Metazoa > Arthropoda > Insecta > Diptera > Syrphidae > Melanostoma > Melanostoma scalare. The sequence goes on along the minus strand of OX456985.1, from coordinate 97,000,856 downwards.
GGGCTGAAACATGATTGACACAACCGCTTCTTTTGAACAAACTCCACACGGTCACCAATCGACATTGCTTTAAACTGATCACAGTGAAACAGTGCATGGCCTGGCAAATTACATTTGAAACTCCAGCGGTTGTCATCTGGACGTTTATGGTCAACAGAGCGCCGACTTTGGTTAGCAGTGAATGTCGATTGCGAATGCCCATTTATGCGCTGCGTAGTGTTTGTTTTTGAAATTTTTACTCCTTGGTCTCGTGTAAGAGCTGCTTCCAACCGTGGCTTACTCTTGACGTTATGATCTAAGCTCGCAATACAATTGGCACGCTGCTCCAAAAACGAAAATATCTCCGATAAAGTTGGAAGTTCACTAACGCGGCGTCGCATTTCCCATTCACGTCGTCCCTCCGTGTCTAAGAGTTGCTCAATCTGGTGAAGGAATTGGTAGTCCACGAGCTGTTCTGCCGTGAGCAATGACAATAAATGTCGCCGATTTACCCGAAAAGTGTCTAAAATATCACGCAAGTCTTCCATTGATTGTTCACGAATTGGTAACACTGCAGTAATTTCTTGCAAATGTGCTCGGATCGTTTGGTAATTATTTTCGTATTGTTGTTTCAAAGAAGACCACGCAAGCATATAATTTGCATCGTCTGCTACAGACCATTCTCCAACAGCACGTTTTGCTGGACCTTGCATTTAAAGCATTTAAAAGTCTTCTCAAGCGCGGTGCATTCGTCAGATTTTGGTTGTTGTGCACTTCCTCAATAAAAGCATCACGAAATGGAGCCCATTTGGCGAAATCCCCATCAAACGTTGACAATCTGGTTGAATGTGGTACATCGCTCCACTGTATTCGCACTACATTTTCATCTTGAGTACCCTGCCCTGCTATTTGCGCTTCCAGAACTGCTAACCGGGATCGAAGAGCTGCTTTTGCAGTAAAATAAATTTGTTCAGCTTTTTCTAAAAGCGTATCGTCGATTGAGGCTTTTTCTGTACACCACTTCTGGTACGCCTTGCCATACTCTTTCCAACAAGAATCTAACATTTCTAGTCTAGTCTGAATGGCGTGTTGGTCTGCATTCATAAACTCAGCTTGCTGTTTGAAATCCAATGCTCTTTGGAGTGCGGCCAAGTACTAGAGTCACTCTCCGTTTTTGCTGACGTTGATGAGCTCAGATCTTCGTTGCTGCTCTCTTGTGAATCATATTCTGGAGCCCGTGGACCAGTATACTTCTGACCATCCTCAGCTCTTACTCCTGTTTCCGGTTCTCGTCGACGCCGACGTATCTTACTATTGTCCATTGTCCTGCTTAATTTCGGTGTGCTGCCTTTTTCTACCCATGAAATAAAACCGCTTATTAGACTGCCTTGATTATGGCCAAGCATATTTTGACCCATAATCGATCTGCGTTTACTTATGTTCATGAATGTATGAACCATAAGTTTTTCTGCTTTTTACGGTCACGCATATTGTGACCCATAATCATTCTGCTTTTCTGTGTTCCTACCTGCTTTATCTGCTTTTACTGCTTCTGTAATCAAACTGCATCTGCGTACGTGTTTCTTTGGAAGAGCGGAAACTGCATCATCATTTATCAGCAGCTTACATTTTTAAAAAATCATGCTTAATTAGTGCATATAGAACAGCATATGAATGCAAATAATAGTTCATAATATAGTGCATTTAAAAAAAATCACAACCTCGTATCCGAGAACCCTAGAAAACTAACTACAACCAGCTTTAACAGTCAACTACCTGCATACTGCATACAAATCTTCATTTAAACCTGCGTATTCAATGTAGCATTTGCAATTCAAGAACCTCCTAGGTCTCATATTGTTGCGGATGGTTGCAAGAAAACCACACAACCCATAAATTTCAACTTTCGAGACTTGACTTCGCATTCTCCATTTCCATAGATCAACGAGTTCCATTCGGTTCGGTAGGACCATGTCGATAGCCAGCTAGTTGGAACAGTGAACTGAAAATTTACCTTTCTCCTTAGGGAAGTCATTTCTAACTTATTCTCTTTCTCTTGGTCTTCTTTTCGTTTCCGTTCCTTCCCTTGTGTCTTCTTTTATCTTCTTGTCTTTTCTTTTATATCTTTTAATTAAATCCAATTAAAATTCAATGCTTTTCGTTTTATAAATTTATTTGAACTTCTCTCTTTGGAAAATTTTCGTATAACTCAATTTGATAATTCTTTCAACATGTACATAAAATTCTCGGCTGCTTTTTTGTGTTTAAGGTGTTTTTGTTCGGATATCAAGTTGCTGCTGTTTTGGCACACTCCCCCCCTTGATGAGTCGTCAGATTCTTCAATTTTATCCAATGGCAGCAACACCAGTTTCTGTACTGGCCGCATTATTCGTCGTTTTTTTCCAGCTACACTTAACTCAACATTTCGTACATAACCGTCCGTTCCAGGATAAGTCATCGTGATACGACCAGTCAACCAACACGTTGGTGCTGCATTTTCATCCTTGATCAACACTAGATCCCCAGCTTTCAAATTTTCTTGTGCTTTCTTCCACTTCCTTCGTTGCTGAAGCTCGTTCAAATAGGTTTGATGCCACTGCTTCCAAAATAATTGTGACATATTATGCTGTGTAATTGCATATCTTCGAAGTGCATTTTTGGGTACCTCATCTAAACGTTCCCCAAATACTCAAATAGCTGCTTCATTGGCCTTCCGCTAATTAAGTGTCCAGGTGACAAAAAATTCAAATCATCCGGATCATCTGTTAGTGCCATTAATGGCCGTGAATTTAGAATAGCACTTATCTGCGCTAGAAGTGTTTGAAAGTCTGTGCTAGTGAGCTTCTGTTGTCTTAAAACTCGACGTAAATGATGTTTCATTGCCTTCACTTTCGATTCCCATAAGCCACCCTGATGTGGCGCCGAAGGTGTTATAAAATAAAATGCCATTATACTCTTAACTCTCGCATTTCCTTGTAAGCGTCGGAATCTATTTGTGACCAACTGTTTACCATTTTTGCTAGCTGCTTTTCTGCTCCAATGAAACATGTGCCGTTATCACTCCGTAAATGGGTGCAGCTGCCATGAATACTAGTGAACCTAAGAAATGCTGCCACGAATGCCGCTGTTGATAGGTCTTCAACTAGTTCTAGATGAACCGCTTTTGTTACCATACATACGAATACAGCAACATATTTCTTTTCCACAATTCTGCATCTTCCACTCCGTGCCTTGACTTCGAAAGGGCCGGCATAGTCAACACCAGAATGTGCAAATGGTGGACTCTGTCGCACACGTTCAGCTGGAAGGTTACCCATAATTTGCTCGCACAATTTCTTACCTTGTCGAGCACATGGTATGCAGCTTGAAATTTGGGTACGCGCTGCACGTCGAAGATTGGTGATCCAGAAACGTTGTCTTAAAGCTGCAGCCATCAATTGAAATCCACCATGAAATGTTTGCTTGTGGGCATCTCTAATGAGTAATTGAGCTAAGTGACTTACATCAGGCAAAATTATTGGGTGCTTCTGCTCGTATGACAATGCTGCATGCTCTAAACGACCGCCTACTCGTAAAATGCCCTCCTCGTCAATAAATGGATTAAATCTTAGCAACTGCCTTCTTACAGGGATAGCTTTTCCGTGTTGTAACGCTTGCAATTCTGGATCGTAATAAACCGTAATAAAATTGCTCCCGTTTGACCCATGAAGTTATTGCCTTCTCTTCCTCTGCTTCAGTAATATCACCAATTTCTCGTTTGCACTTATCTACTCCGCGAAGTTTTAAATTTTCTAAAAATCGCCAAAGCCAGGCCGTACGTCGAATGTAACGGCGCCACGATGATGTTCGACGAAGTACATCTGACTTTGTATTTCTCAAAGTACCTTTACCACACATTTCGAACAATGCGACATTGATAAATGCTTTTTGAATTGGACGCAGCTTCTTATCGTCGGCTCTTTCCAACCAATTTGATTTCATTTCAGCACATATATTTTCCTCGATTAGAACGGAAAAGTCGGCTCTAGATGTAGGCCAAGCCGCTTCATTTTCTGCAAGCCACGCTGGACCGTTCCACCAAACACCGAGTGATTCCAAGTCGGCTGGTGCTACACCACGACTCAGTGCGTCTGCTAGATTATCTGCGGACGTTACATGTCGCCATTCACAATTTGCTGTCAATTTGCGAATGGTTTGAATTCGGTTATGTACAAATGGCTTCAGAGCTTCTGCTTCCTTCTCCATCCAATGCAAGACTATTGATGAATCAGTCCACAGCATAGTACGGACATTTTCAAACATGCATGCTTCTTTCACAACCTGTATTAGTTCACTTAGCAAAACCGCCGCGCACAGTTCCAATCGTGGTATTGTCACTGTCTTAACAGGTGCCACCCGTGAACGTGAAGTTAGTAGAGTACACACGGTTTTGCTTCCTTGTTCAGCGGCAACATAAACGACAGCTCCATAAGCTGACTCAGAAGCATCAGCGAATCCATGTAAAGTGAAAACATGCGTTGGTGCTGTTCCAAGCCAGCGCGGTATACGTATGCGTGGCAGTTTTGATAACTGGGATTGGAACTGTAACCAATCATTGCCAATACTTTCTGAAACTTTTGAGTCCCAACCAACTCGTGACTTCCATATGCGCTGCATTATGATTTTTGCATTAACAATCACCGGACCCAAATAGCCGTTTGGATCAAACAACTGTGCAATCAGACTTAGTATATCACGCATAGTCATTTTCTGACTCTCTTCAGGCAATTGTGGTTGAAACTTGAATGTGAGCTCGTCAGTACTAGGAAGCCATCGAAGTCCAAGTACTGTCGTGTCATTAAATTCCCCTAAATTAACTGTTCCTTGTGAATATTCTGCTTGTGTTGGTACAACGCTAGAGCCATTAGAGTGCCATTTACGTAACAGAAACCCACCATTGGCAAGTATTGTTTACATTTCGAAACACAGTGTGTGTGCTTCCTCTTCATTGTTTGCTCCTGTTAGACAGTCATCCATACAAAAATCCTTCTCGATTTTTAGTGCTCCTACAGGGAATTTATCTTGTTGATCTCTTGCACATTGAATCATTGCTCGAACTGCGCAGTGTGGTGCCGAAGCCATCCCAAAAGTCACTCTGGTCAACCAATATTCCTTTACGTCAGCTTCTGGATCTGATCGCCAAACTATTTGCTGCACATCCCACTGTTCCTTTCTTATTCCAACCTGGAGATACATCTTTTGAACATCTGTTGTAAATCCAATTCGATGGGTACGAAATCGCATGATAAGGTCAAATAAATCATCCTGTAACTTCTCACCAATCATTTGCGCTTCATTCAAAGAAATTCCGAGGTTAGTTTTGCATGAAGCATCGAAAACGACGCGAAATTTACGTGTAACAGCATGATGTGGAGTATAATAACACAACCCCTTGGCTCTCGGTCTACTTCTAGCAGATGACCAACTTTTATCATCTCATCGATACTAGGAACATATTTCTCACGTAACGTCGGGTCATGCTCAAAACGGCGCTCCAAAGCGTACAAACGACGAGGTGCGATCTCATGTGATGATCCTTCATTTCACCTTTCACCTTCATTTTCATTTCATTTATTAATTACATGAATCTTTTACAATGGGCTTCAAAGCCTTTAAATTAGCAAAAGTTATGTTAATGGTTCTTTACATTATTAATTTACATTACCTAATTATAAGTTTAAAATAACACATTAAGTATTAAGCAAGAAAAGAATTTAATAAAGAATATTAAGCTTAGTAAGGATTAATTTCAATTTTAAATAAAATAATATATTATCTATGTTACTACGAAAAGGAAAAAATACCTGCCGGCTGAGGTTCGATAATGATGGCTCATAAAAAACTGCTCACACTCCTCCTGTTCTGTTGTCCGCACTCGGCGGCGGCGGCGGCGTTTGGGAATTTCTTCCATATCCCAGAATCGATTAAGCAGAGTTGCAAATCGTTCTTCTTTTATATGCTCTATTGTAGAAAATACTGATGCCTGTTCAGATGGTCTAACACCACCTCCATAAAGCAACCATCCTAGTCGAGTATTTTGAGAAATAATACCCAACTGTCTTGCAAAATCATTCCCCAAACGCCAGCGCCAAGCAGCATATCAATCGGTGCTGGTATGTGAAAAACTGGATCAACTAGTTCATTTTGATTATCTTTTGAGACTAAACTTAGCGGCATATTAGTTCTGGGTAGTAATCTCAAAGACAGTTCTGAAACTACCAGCAACTCAATTTCTGCAATAGAAATCTCATTGAAACGGGAGAGCAATTAACAACGTATTTTCTTTTTGACAGGGTGTTTTGATGTACTGTTAACCCCTACAATCCGTACACTGCACTGTTTCGTTGGTAGTTTTTCTTTCTGCACAACCATATTTGTTATGAGATTTACCTGAGAGCCAGAATCACACATAGCCCGAATCGGCTCTGTTGTAAAAGGACCTAGTCTCAAACGCACTTGCGCTGTTGGTAGTAAAGCTAGTTTTAAATGTGAGTTTTCGTCTTAGAGAGGATTTTTTTTTATAGGCAGATTTGGAACATGGGCTGATTGCTATTGTGTTTCTGTAGAAATCCTTGTTTGTGTGACAATACCATTGAATTTTGAAGATTTATTTTCCGGGCATATGGTGCTGTTGTGCTTTTGACCTGGACACGATGACACTGCTCTTTGAAACAATTGTTTTCCATGTGATTCGGGCTGAAACATGATTGACACAACCGCTTCTTTTGAACAAACTCCACACGGTCACCAATCGACATTGCTTTAAACTGATCACAGTGAAACAGTGCATGGCCTGGCAAATTACATTTGAAACTCCAGCGGTTGTCATCTGGACGTTTATGGTCAACAGAGCGCCGACTTTGGTTAGCAGTGAATGTCGATTGCGAATGCCCATTTATGCGCTGCGTAGTGTTTGTTTTTGAAATTTTTACTCCTTGGTCTCGTGTAAGAGCTGCTTCCAACCGTGGCTTACTCTTGACGTTATGATCTAAGCTCGCAATACAATTGGCACGCTGCTCCAAAAACGAAAATATCTCCGATAAAGTTGGAAGTTCACTAACGCGGCGTCGCATTTCCCATTCACGTCGTCCCTCCGTGTCTAAGAGTTGCTCAATCTGGTGAAGGAATTGGTAGTCCACGAGCTGTTCTGCCGTGAGCAATGACAATAAATGTCGCCGATTTACCCGAAAAGTGTCTAAAATATCACGCAAGTCTTCCATTGATTGTTCACGAATTGGTAACACTGCAGTAATTTCTTGCAAATGTGCTCGGATCGTTTGGTAATTATTTTCGTATTGTTGTTTCAAAGAAGACCACGCAAGCATATAATTTGCATCGTCTGCTACAGACCATTCTCCAACAGCACGTTTTGCTGGACCTTGCATTTAAAGCATTTAAAAGTCTTCTCAAGCGCGGTGCATTCGTCAGATTTTGGTTGTTGTGCACTTCCTCAATAAAAGCATCACGAAATGGAGCCCATTTGGCGAAATCCCCATCAAACGTTGGCAATCTGGTTGAATGTGGTACATCGCTCCACTGTATTCGCACTACATTTTCATCTTGAGTACCCTGCCCTGCTATTTGCGCTTCCAGAACTGCTAACCGGGATCGAAGAGCTGCTTTTGCAGTAAAATAAATTTGTTCAGCTTTTTCTAAAAGCGTATCGTCGATTGAGGCTTTTTCTGTACACCACTTCTGGTACGCCTTGCCATACTCTTTCCAACAAGAATCTAACATTTCTAGTCTAGTCTGAATGGCGTGTTGGTCTGCATTCATAAACTCAGCTTGCTGTTTGAAATCCAATGCTCTTTGGAGTGCGGCCAAGTACTAGAGTCACTCTCCGTTTTTGCTGACGTTGATGAGCTCAGATCTTCGTTGCTGCTCTCTTGTGAATCATATTCTGGAGCCCGTGGACCAGTATACTTCTGACCATCCTCAGCTCTTACTCCTGTTTCCGGTTCTCGTCGACGCCGACGTATCTTACTATTGTCCATTGTCCTGCTTAATTTCGGTGTGCTGCCTTTTTCTACCCATGAAATAAAACCGCTTATTAGACTGCCTTGATTATGGCCAAGCATATTTTGACCCATAATCGATCTGCGTTTACTTATGTTCATGCATGTATGAACCATAAGTTTTTCTGCTTTTTACGGTCACGCATATTGTGACCCATAATCATTCTGCTTTTCTGTGTTCCTACCTGCTTTATCTGCTTTTACTGCTTCTGTAATCAAACTGCATCTGCGTACGTGTTTCTTTGGAAGAGCGGAAACTGCATCATCATTTATCAGCAGCTTACATTTTTAAAAAATCATGCTTAATTAGTGCATATAGAACAGCATATGAATGCAAATAATAGTTCATAATATAGTGCATTTAAAAAAAATCACAACCTCGTATCCGAGAACCCTAGAAAACTAACTACAACCAGCTTTAACAGTCAACTACCTGCATACTGCATACAAATCTTCATTTAAACCTGCGTATTCAATGTAGCATTTGCAATTCAAGAACCTCCTAGGTCTCATATTGTTGCGGATGGTTGCAAGAAAACCACACAACCCATAAATTTCAACTTTCGAGACTTGACTTCGCATTCTCCATTTCCATAGATCAACGAGTTCCATTCGGTTCGGTAGGACCATGTCGATAGCCAGCTAGTTGGAACAGTGAACTGAAAATTTACCTTTCTCCTTAGGGAAGTCATTTCTAACTTATTCTCTTTCTCTTGGTCTTCTTTTCGTTTCCGTTCCTTCCCTTGTGTCTTCTTTTATCTTCTAGTCTTTTCTTTCATATCTTTTAATTAAATCCAATTAAAATTCAATGCTTTTCGTTTTATAAATTTATTTGAACTTCTCTCTTTAGAAAATTTTTGTATAACTCAATTTGATAATTCCTTAAACATGTACATAAAATTCTCGGCTGCTTTGATTTTTATTTTATTTCAAGTGTAAAGTGTTTTGTGTGTAAGGTGTTTTTGTTCGGATATCAAGTTGCTGCTGTTTTGGTACAGTAATATATACACCGAGATACATAAATTCATTGACAATTTCAATATTTTCTCTGTTGAAGTTCCACCTTTCATTCAGAGTGTTTCTTCCTCCACCTTTTTTTGAAAATCATTATTTTAGACTTCTCGATGTGGAGTATAAGGTTCCATAAACGGCAGTAGTCATACACCCTATTTATCATTAGTTGCAAAGTCTCGGGAAAGTTTGTAAACAAAGCAACATCATCCGCAAAAAACAGTGCTTTTATCCGCACTTTCCCAAATTCTACGCCTCCGGGAAGATAATCAACCAAATCATCTATAAAAAGAGCGAATAAAGTTGGGCTCAAAGAGCATCCCTGTCTTACACCAGAGAAATTTATGAACCAATCAGAGAGCTCAGTTCCAACCCATCCTGCAGCCTTTGATTCTTTGTACATCTCTTCTAGAACTCGTCCAAATTTGCGTCATAAACCCAAACCATATAATTTGTAAAGTAATGCTTTTCGGTCTATCGTATCAAAAGCTGCTTTGAAGTCAATAAAGAAAACATAAAGCTTTTTTTTTCTTGAGATAAAGTTCTGTGCCAGACTTCTCAAAATGAATATGTTGTCTACTGTTGAGTACCCAGTTGTAGCTCTACAGCCAGTTTGGAACTCTTTTAATAAATTTTTTGATTCGATCCAAGTTGTAAGTCGATATTGTAGCATAGCAGTAAAGATTTTATAGGTGGCATTTAGAAATGAGATTCCTCGATAGTTTGAAGGATCCGCCGCATTGCATTTTTTGTGTATCGGGAATATAATCGACTCTTGAAATTCCTTTGGCGTAATATCACCCTCTAAAACTTTGTTACAAAGTGATGCCAAGCACTTCTTCAGGTTTTCTGTCGCATATTTAAAAAATGGGCACGACTGTGTCGCACGAACTTGCGATTGTGTTCTAAATACGATGACAAAATCTTAAGGCTGAGTTAAAGGTTTTGGTATTACATCTTCATAGTTTATTTTGTGGTACAGGGTTCCCAACGACACATTAATTATGAAAATTTAATTAAATTACGTAAAATAATGAAAAAATTAAATTATATATTCCAAAGGTTTCAAGCAAAAATCTAAAAACGCCATTCTTTTGAAATTGCTAATACATATGCATGATGAAAATTTAATCAAAATCGTTGGACCAGTTTTAAATTTTTATTTTTCACTTTTTTTGAAAAACTGTTTTTTAAAAGTCAAATATGAAAAGTTCTATATCTTGCTAGAAGTTATTTTAACAAAAAATTTGAAAAAAATCAGTGTTATAGTTTTGAAGTTCTTTCCAAAAATCAAAATTTTTCAAAAAAATTTATAAAAATTTCCAAAACTAAATGTTTTTTAAATATTGATATGCAGTCGTTTTAACCGTTTTCGAGAAAAATAAGTATTATCATATCGGTTGAATGGAAGGTACCGTTATTTCAAGACCTAGAGACTCAATTCCAAAAACCCCTCTGTAGGCTTCTCCACAGACCCTAACTGCAAATTCTGAAGAAAATCGGTCTATTAGTTTAGGCTGTATATCCATATACAGACAGACACACACACACACAGACACACAGACAGACAGACACACAGACAGACAGAATTGCAGGACCCACTTTTTCGCATTCTCTATCATCGTAATGTCATATTTAATTGTCATCTCAACATTTTTTTTCTGCACGATTGCAAGACTTGCCTTATAGTACCTATAATCGCAAGTAAAAATAAAAATCACTGTAAAAATTGTATATCGTTCAATTTTCTACAAAAAATGTTTCTTGCATTTTTCTGTGAAATAACCGTTTTTGGAGTAGAGCGCTGAGAAAGTATGTTACCAGGTTTGTACTTGATAATAGGTACACTGAAAAAATTTTAACCGAGAGGTTTTTTTAGTTGGTTAAAAAAAGTGTTCAAAATAGCGTATAGTCCGGGATCCCTGGTCCAATTTTTTTTGTGACTACTATCAAGCTAATTTTCCCTGAGTGGCTTTATTTTGTTGAGACGCCCAAAAATTTTCTAACGAAAACTTTCGACTGTGGTAGCTAACAGAGGTAGAAAGGGTGAAATATGTCGATTTCATGATACTAAAAAATTTATTAGTAACAGTTTCTTTCTTAGTTAAGCTTCAAGATAATTATCTGAATTACCTACGTAAAAAAATATTTGTCCTACAAATTGTAGGTATGGTTTGATCTTAAGAGTCCCCTTCCTCAAACATGTATCGATTACGAGGTCAAAAAAAGTGATTACTAACAAGCTGATTTTTTCGTTTTTACTTATTTAATATTTATATAATCTAACAGTCAAATTGTCCTACAAATTCCGTGGTACGATTTTTCAGTCCTACGCTCAGAAAATGTCAATACCACCAGATTATTATTTTCATTATTAACTGTAGGACAAAAATATTACATTATAGGTTAGTGTGTTATCTGCCCAATTCAAACAATGTCCTACAAGAAAACAGGTATGCATCGCTAGTCCGACAAGAATTGTAATTTTTTTGTTTGTTTATTGGTAACATATGGTACAAGAAAAAATCTTGCTCTAATTTTAAATATTTAGCTTTATTTTTTAGTAAATTAAGCACAGAGATTTCGGTATTTCTAAAAAAAAAATTAATCCTCCTCAGATTCATCCGACAACCCTTCGCTGCTATCGCTACTATCGCAACTATCGCTGTCATCGGCATCTACTTCACTTCCTTCATTCGTGATATCTGACTCTGTAATAACATAAAAAAATTAAGTAAATCATAATATAATAATGAATAGTCAATCATAAAATAACAATTGTATAAATAGGGTACCTTGAATGTCGGAAGATATTTCTTCAAAAGATGGACTTTGGGGAACATCAAACCAATAATATTCAAATTTGCCATCAATTATTGTCCATCCAAAATTTTCTGGCAATTTTTCGGTTGGGCACCGCATGTGTGCATTGCACAATACATTGCAGATATATACAGTTCTTTTAATTTGTTGCAACAATTCTTGTTTTGTTGGTGGCAAACTGAAAGGATCATATCCTACGATTTTTTTTAAAATATCTTCGTTTTCATTTTTTGATTTATATCCTTTCTCAAATAACTCATACCGTCCTTTGTTAATATCATTTTTTGTTTTTAATGAATAAACTCTGCATACATACTCTTCGATAATTTGAAATACTTCATTCGATGTTGTTAATGCTGTAGTTTCAATTCGTAGGAGTTTAATAAAAGCTTCTTGAAAATTGTTATTTTTCTTCAAAATAGTGAAAGGTCTCTTTTTTCCTTTACGAAAGAAAGCAGGATTATAATCATTTCCTGTAAATATATGGCATATAGCGAGAGAACAAGATAATTGATCCCCAAGTTTTTCATAAATTTCATTTATATTTAAGTACAGTTTTTTTTTACTCGTGCTTAAATTAATTATTATTTGAATTTGATCTTTTAAATACTCAAAGTTTGCCAACATTATTATTGGTATATCAGAATCTGTAAAATGTATCTGCACACTATAATTAGTATTAAGTTGACAAATGTGGTATACAATTTTGGTATCAGCTTCTTCATGATAACAAGAGAGGTTATAGTCAATGACTCTTATTATTTTATTTTCACTAGACAGCTCGTAAGTGCTCATAATTAAGTTTAACAGTCTTTCCGATGATCAATGCAATAAATTCGTCCCTTGTCCAATCTTCAATTAAAAATTCTACAAATTGGTTTTTAAAGTTGTTGCTCTTTAATAATTTGCAAAAATCTGCAGGACGATTCGAGTCTTTACGTATTACGTCATACTGTGTATCCTCTTCACCTCTCAAATCATGTTCAAAATCTTTAATTCTAGGTTTTTTGTACTTGTTAAGTGGAATCTATCAAAAAGTCAAAATTTTTTTTGTCACGCTTGAAAAATAAATTGATTTTTTATTTCATGAATTTCAAATACATATATATTCAATTTGAGCACCGCTATAGCGTAGCGCGTTATTTTTTACATCATGCATATGTACTACTACTTTTGGGCGTAGGACTGAAAAATCGTACCACGGAATTTGTAGGACAATTTGACTGTTAGATTATATAAATATTAAATAAGTAAAAACGAAAAAATCAGCTTGTTAGTAATCACTTTTTTTGACCTCGTAATCGATACATGTTTGAGGAAGGGGACTCTGTTGAAATAAAACTATAACGACCCTGCGTGGTACGTCTTTTCACCGCTCACTGACAGGTTGACATTACTTAATAAACCTTCTTCTCAATTTAGCTTTCAACGAAACCACATGCGTTTTATTTAACTCTACTAAATTACTTTAGGTTATGGGCGATAGCCGAAACGAATTTCGAGTAAAAACATAAAAAATTAAATAACTCCAATAGCATTAGTTGCAGCGGCAGTGAGTTTTGTCGTGGATTTATTTGAATTTAATCGATTTTGAGTCAAATTAGTTGTTGTGTGCAAACTAGCTGTGTGCATTGACAGACAAAATTCGTGCAATATGTCGAAATCGGAATTCACTGTAGAGAAGCTAAAGGGAGCATCGAATTATCATGATTGGTGTTTCGCAATGGAAAATTTTTTGCTATCAAAGAATTTTAAAGACACAATCGTTCCTGTAAGTGACACGGATCCAACAGCAAAGGAAAAAGTACCGGACAAATTGGGCAAAGCAAAAGCATTTTTGGCACTGAGTGTGGACTCATCACTTTTTGTTCACATACGCGGGTGCAAATCGGCAATCGAAATATGGAATAAGTTCAAAACGATGTATGAAGACCGTGGATTAGTGCGCAAAATTGGATTATTGAGGAATTTGATGTCAATTCGATTGGATAGCAGTGATTCAATGCAAGTATATATTGACAACATAACCTCAACTGCGAGCAAATTGGATAGCATTGGATTTACAGTTGCCGACGATTGGATAGCTGCAATTCTATTAGCCGGCTTAACCGACGAATACAAGCCACTAATAATGAGTTTCTAAGCTAGAGCCGATACAATTTCTTCGGAAATGATTAAATTAAAATTGTTGGATACATCGGTTGAAACGAGTAAAAGTGACAGTGCATTTTTTTCAAAGAACAACATCAAAAGCAAGTTCAAGAAAAATTATGACATCAAATGCTATTCGTGTGGTAAGAAAGGCCACAAAATTGCCGATTGCAGACAGAAAAAGCCGAATGATAGCGTACAAAAGAATACTCAATCGGCAAAGCAAGCGATTGGTCGATGTTTTTTGACAAAGTCGTGCAGATCTGATGAATGGTATGTTGATAGTGGAGCGTCAAATCATATGACATCCAACGAGCACATTGTGAGTGATTTGAGACCATCACCAATTCAAGAGATAGCAACTGCAAATGATTCGATGATGAAAGTGAATGGCTGTGGCAATACCAAATTGAACATTAATTCAGAGGAAATCGAAGTCAAACAAGTGCTGTATGTGCCCGATTTATCAGCGAATTTGTTATCAGTGTATCGAATGGTTATACAAGGCAATACAGTCGTATTCAACGAAAAAGGTTGTACGGTGTATGACAGCAAGAACGAAGTGATTGCCAGTTGTAAGCCAACGAACGGTACGTACAAATTTCAATCTGCAAAGGCCGTGTGTATGATGTCAAAAAGCGAAGAAAAGTCTGCAGAGACATGGCACCGGAGATTTGGGCACATCAATTACCAGAGCTTGAGCAAAATGAAGAACGGCATCGTGAATGGTATGCAGTTTGGTGACAAACCGTCACAACAATGTGAAGTTTGTGCAATGGGCAAGCAGACACGAAAACCATTCAAAGCGAGCGAATCGACAACAAAGAATTTGCTGGACATGGTACATTCGGATTTGGTTGGTCCGATGGAAGAGAAATCCATTGGTGGAGCCAGGTATGTTCTAACTTTTGTCGATGATAATAGTAGAAAGGTTTTTCTTTATTTTCTACATAGCAAATCCCAAGTGCTTGAGTGTTTTATTGACTTCAAGGCGTTCGTTGAAAACAAGACTGAGCGCAAGATCAAAGTGTTCCGCACCGATAACGGCACCGAATATTTGTCACATGATTTCCATGATTTTTGTAAGGCGAACGGCATACAACATCAACTGACAAACGTATACACGCCTGAGCAAAATGGTGTGGCCGAACGCATGAACCGTACAATTGTGGAACGAGCGAGATGTATGATATTCGACGCCGATTTAGATAAATCATTTTGGGCGGAAGCGTGTGGCATGGCAGCATATGTCATCAATCGATCAGTGTGCGCATCATTAATCAATAAAACACCCGAAGAAGTTTGGACAGGCCAAAAAGTCGACGTCTCGAATTTGAAAATTTTTGGTTCGCCAGTAATGGTACATGTTCCGAAGCAACGACGAAAGAAATGGGATCCGAAGTCAATCAAGCACATTTTTGTTGGCTACGATAGCAACAAAAAAGGGTATAGATGCATCGACATGAAGACAAAGAAGTTAACCATCAGTCGTGATGTGATTTTTCATGAGCAACCAGCGATATTGTCAAAGATTGTGATTCAATTCGACATTTTCCCGGACGATTCGAAGCAAGTGAGGGAAATTGACCAACCAACGTGCAAGTCAATTGATGATTCGAATGCAGTGAGGGAGTCAACGACAGATTCACCGGCAGATTTATCATTTGAGACATTTTCCGAGAATGACGATGTTGAGCAGGATCCAGATTACGAGGCCGATGTATCGATACCAGAATATCAAAGAAAATCGTCTCGAGTTCCAAAGCAACGGATATTCGAAGGGTATGTTTCTCATTTGACTATTAACAAATCAATTTTCTCTGATCCAATCACAGTTAAAGAGGCATTGGAGAGAAATGATAGCAAAGAATGGGAACAAGCAATGCAAGAAGAGTTGCATTCGCTAGCGGAAAACAATACTTGGACAGTAGTTGATTTACCAAAGGGTCGAAAGGCAATCAAAACGAAATGGGTATACACTACCAGATTTGATGACTGTGGTAATGTTTTGCGGCACAAGGCACGATTCGTAGCAAAGGGGTGTGCTCAAAAATATGGCATTGAGTATACTGACACATTCGCACCGGTTGTCCGTTATTCAACGATTCGATTTTTGGTTGCATTAGCGGTAAAACATGGGCTAAAAATCGATCAAATGGACGCTGTCACCGCATTTCTTCAAGGCGATTTGGATGAAGAAATATACATCGAGCTACCCGAGAATTATCGCGACGATACCAACAAAAATAAGGTGGGGAAGCTGAATCGAGCGATGTATGGTTTGAAGCAAGCTGGACGACAATGGAATCGTAAATTAGTGAGAGCATTGAAATCTTTTGGCCTCATTCAATCGAAACTCGATCCGTGCGTATTCTACAGTCAAAAAATGGACTTGATTGTAGTGATTTATGTCGACGATATACTCATTTTTTGGCGCGATCCAAAGATATTGGACAATATCAAGTTATCATTGAGCAATACATTCAAGATGAAGGACATGGGTCGTGCAAAGTACTGTGTGGGTCTGCGAATAACTCAAGGAGATGGATTCATCGAATTAGATCAGTCGACGTACGCCAAAGATATTCTCGAACGATTTGGTATGGACAATTGCAAACCAGTCTCAACGCCTAGTGAAGTAAGCATCAAGCTTCATGCTAATATGGAACCAAACAACTTGAGCGAAGAGGAATTGAGTCACATACCATATCAATCAGCAGTGGGATCGCTATTATATCTTACACAAGGAACGAGACCTGATCTAGCATTCGCAGTCAATGATGTGAGTCGTTTTAACTCCAACTATCGCATCGCACATTGGAACGCAGTGAAGCGTATATTCAGGTACTTACAAGGCACAATTAATCTTAAATTACGTTACACAGCAAACTGAGAAAGTTGTCTGCAAGGCTATTGTGACGCAGACTGGGCATCTGATTTGGACAAGCGTCGTTCATGTTCGGGCTACATTTTCAAGATGTCAAACGCTGCTATAACTTGGCATAGCAAGCGACAGCAAACTGTGGCCATTTCAACGACCGAGTCTGAATATATGTCGTTGTCAACGAGCATTCAAGAAGTGCTATGGCTAAAACAATTCGCCGATGAAATTGATCCAAATTTGGCCAAAACCGTAAACATTTATTGTGACAACCAAGGTGCAATAAATCTAAGCAGCCGAGATGCTTACCATGAGCGAACTAGGCACATCGATATTCGCCATCATTTCATACGCCAGCATGTGAATGCTTTTACAGTTACAATAAAATACAAACCGACTGAAGAAATGATTGCGGATTATTTAACCAAAGCAGTTCCAAAGGAAAAGCATAATTACTGCGTTGAACATAGCGGATTGTGTTGAAACTTCAAAGTACAAATGATTGTGAACATTTTTTTATCATTGCATTGAATTAGATTTTTCATCATAATCCATTATTTCATTTTTTTAATGTAGAATATTAATTCAAGAAACTTTTACAATTTTTGAATTTAGTTATTTCAATCAAAGATTTTTTTAAATAAGTTTTTGGATTTTGTTAGCTATTTTTGGCAATTTTATTTGCACATTAAAGTTTTCAACAAGTGAGGGTGTTGAAATAAAACTATAACGACCCTGCGTGGTACGTCTTTTCACCGCTCACTGACAGGTTGACATTACTTAATAAACCTTCTTCTCAATTTAGCTTTCAACGAAACCACATGCGTTTTATTTAACTCTACTAAATTACTTTAGACTCTTAAGATCAAACCATATAATTTGTAGGACAAATATTTTTTTACGTAATTCAGATAATTATCTTGAAGCTTAACTAAGAAAGAAACTGTTACTAATAAGTTTTTTAGTATCATGAAATCGACATATTTCACCCTTTCTACCTCTGTTAGCTACCACATTCGAAAGTTTTCGTAAGAAAATTGTTGGGCGTCTCAACAAAATAAAGCCACTCAGGGAAAATTAGCTTGATAGTAGTCACAAAAAAAATTGGACCAGGGATCCCGGACTAGTAGTCTTATTTAAAAACTACGTAGCTAAAAATAGCGAAGTGAACTCGATTAAAAGAAATTGTTTAAAACTACCGTTCAAGAATGTTATTTTAACCAAATAACTCGGTTAGGATCAAAAGCCCCCATATTTTATTATTTAACCGTGTAACTTTGTTAAATTCACCAATAAGAATTACTGAATTTAGCAAATATCTTATTTAATTCTATACAACCTACTTGTTTGAATTTAACCGAGAAGAAGGTTAATTAAAATTCTAATACCCTTCAACCGAGTTAGTGGGTAGAATTAAACAATTTTTTTAATCGAGTCAACACGTGTAAATTTAACCGGGTTAGTTTGCAGGTGCTATATTAGCAGTCTCACTTAGTTAATTTTACACGAGATTTACGTTATTTTTAGGCGATGATGCCTGCATTATCTGCAGCATATTGTAAAATTACATAAGGCTGTGAAAGAATACTAGGTTGACGATGATAAACAGTTGACACTTCATTCGTCACAGCATCGATATATAGAGCTCAAAAACCAAAACTTGACAAAACTTCCAGTTATCTTTTTAAGGCGTAATATCTTCTATGAAGGAATACAGAAAGGCTACGTAGCAGGTGTGACGAAAATGATCGTGGAAGCATAACACTCATTATAGCATGGGCTGTAGATTTTCAATAAATTTTTTTGTTTGGCCTTTTTTACTCTTCACAAATGTGGTAAAACATTAGGAGTTTCGTCATTAATATTATCTTACATTCGACTTGGTGGTGGATAGGAGTCGTTAATAATTGTAACGGCACGAATATCTTCTTTAAAATTATGGATGCAGCAGCTTATACAATTCGAAGACGTTCATCACAATGATTTGGTTTTTTTTTTTTTCTTAGTAGGTGCCACGAATTTGCAAAAATATTATTTGCAGTAGGTATATCTAGAAAGCAATTTATTGTAAAGGATTTACTTTTCGTGGTAATTACAATATTGCCCCCATATCAAGCAATCAATTTTTTTGTTATTGTTTTATCATCTGGAACGTACTCTTTCATCACATCTTATGACTCAACCAATGTGAATTGACAATCGTCATAATTTTCTATGTAGGCTATGAAAAATATTCTCCATGGCAATTCTAAAATTTTCATCCATAGGACGGCCTGCGTCATTCTTTCCACTGACTAACAAAAAATTGGAAAACATTCATCATGATACTTAAAAATAAATGTTCAAATTACCGATTTGCTCGTCATCGCATGCACATGCACAATTCGCTCTGTGTGTGTCCGAATAGTGAAAGTCTGTCGCCGTGCGAATTCCGATACCCTTTTATGTTAATTAACTCAGTGCAAAGTTCAATAAATAAATATATATATATAAAAAAAAAAAAAAAAATAGCCCTGCCCTGTTTCTATAAAAAAAAGTGTCCATCAGTTTAACATCACCACCACTTCTCATACTCATTCTCATCTACAAAAAAACAAAAAAAAAAAAAAAAATTAACCGTGCCTCGCAGTCCAACAAAACATTAATCTAATACCTACCTAAACTAAATAGTCTCGGAAAAAAAAAAATCAATCGCGCCGTGTTATTGCCAAAATATAAAAACAACATAACATAATACAATCAGTAATACAGTGAGCGGTAATTTCCTTTCTTTCCTATCCCCATCACACACTGTTGCTTTGACTTAACAAATGCATTGATTACGTTGAGGATGATTAATCTTCGCATAGTGGGTGCATGGGTTGAGTCAAAGCAATAACGAGTGCATAGAAAAGTTACTGTTTGGTTGTCCAGGGGCGGATCGATTCACATTGCCACTAAGGCATAACACTAGTGGTAATGTGTTATTGTGAAGCTCACTGAAACTAAGATCAGGGACTTTTCTTTCTATTGTTGTTTTAGTATTTTATTTTTTTGTTTTGTAATGATTGATAATTTTAGAGTTGATTACAGCAACATACGTGGGCTGAGAGCGAATTTCTTGTCTGCGTACCTCCACACTGTTTTGTACAGGCCAGCTATTTTGGCACTAAGCGAAACCCAAGTTGGACAAAATTCTGATCCTTCGGAGTTCAACCTTCATGAATATAACTTAGTGCCTTTATTTTTTTCCCACCACGGTCTCGCCGTCTACATAAGAAATGATGTTGCATATCAGTTCCAACCACAATATGGCATAAGTACCAATTCCTTTTTTAATTTTATGTGGTTCAAATTTTCCATCAACAAGCACATCATCCACTACTGTTTCCTTTATCGAAGTCCAAACCTTGACAGAAATTCAACTTCTTTAGAATTTGATGCTCTGTCAGATTCCATCCAAAGAATTGTCTCCCTGTACCCTCGATCTGAAATTGTCATTACGGGCGATTTCAATATTCACAATTCTTCTTGGCTTCGCTTTTCTGGCCAGACAACACCCGAAGGAATGGATGCAGAGATTCTTGCTGAGTTTAACCAGCTAACTCAGCTGGTTGACGTTCCAACTCGAATATCTGACGTTGATGGTCGAGCTGAAAACACCCTAGACTTGTTTCTTACCTCTGACCCTGATAAATACACCTTGAATGTATTATCGCCTCTAGGCTCATCAGACAATTGTGTCATATCTGCTAATTTCTCGTGTCAAAATAACCCAGTTAAAGAAAAAATCCCAAAGAGAAGCGTCTGGCAATACGAGAAAGCCAACTGGGACGGTTTAAATTTTTTCTTTAAGAACTTTAACTGGTCACTATGTTTCCTCGATAGTGACGTTGATTCCAGTGCAGATATGGTCACACTTAATCCTTTTGGGTATGAGAAATTTTATCCCGAATAGGGTGAAAAGTATCAGACCCAAGGAAAACTCATGGTTTGATTCGAGCTGTAAGGAGGTTATCAGGGTTAGAGAAGTAAGCTTCCGAGAATACAAAGCCAACCCAACTGAGGAAAATCGGAAAAAGTTTAAACAAGCCAGGAAATCCAGTAACGTTCATATTCGACGAACGAAATTTTTACACGATCAAAAATTAAGGCAAATAATACTACAATGTCCCAAAGGTAGTAAAAATTTTTGGTCGTTTGTTAAGAACATCCGGAACACCACAACATCTTCGGCTCCAACGCTCGTTTCCAACGACACACCCTTTGTTAGTTCTCTTGAAAAAGCTAACCTTTTTGCGAATCAGTTCGCCGCCAACTCAACGCTTCCAGAAAGTGTTATGGCTCCTCCAGTACTTGAGCGCGTGAACGATTCCATGGGACCAATCTACTTTCGCACTCGTACAGTGGCAAGGGTCTTAAAAGATCTCGACATTCATAAATCCGCTGGCCCAGATAGTATCCCTGCTATAGTTCTGAAGAGGTGTTCTTCCACGCTGTCAAAACCACTGCGTAAGCTTTTCCATCTGTCCTATTCTACAGGTCTCTTCCCGAGTGGATGGAAAACAGCATTTGTCCAGCCAGTCCCTAAAAAAGGCGAATCTTCCTCACCCGCGAACTACCGTCCAATTGCACTTACTTCCCTTCTTTCTAAGGTCATGGAAACGCTGATCAACTATCAGCTTAAAAAATATCTCGAAGAACGAAAGCTTCTTAATGACCGACAGTATGGCTTTCGTTGCAATAGGTCCACTGGTGATTTGATGGTATATCTCACCGAACAGTGGCACAAGTCCTTACATCGATTTGGTGAAAGTAAGATTATTGCGCTTGATATTTCAAAAGCATTCGATAGAGTTTGGCATCAAGCTCTTTTATCTAAAATGCGTGCATTTGGTTTCGATGAGTCTCTTCTTCGCTGGATTAGTAGCTACCTTTCTAACCGTTCATTACTAACCCACAAAATAAATGCTGGTGTGCCCCAGGGCTCCGTTTTGTCTCCGACACTTTTTCTTATTTTCATTAACGATCTTCTGTCTGAAACTACTAATCCACTAAATTGTTTTGCCGACGACATTACCCTCAGCTTTTCATATTCGTTCTTAAGTTCACATCCCTCATCTTCGGACGTGGAATTAGGGCGGCAACGTATGTTAAGTTCATTAAATTCTGATCTAGACAGCATTGTCCAGTGGGGAATAAAAAACCGCGTAGAATTTAATGCTTCAAAAACTCAATGCTGTCTTTTGTCGTTGAAGCGAAATTTACCTCCCTTGCCACTATCCATGAGTGGCTCTTGCATTGTTGAAACAGAACAGCTTTCAATCCTCGGTATGTGCATTACCAACCACCTCTTGTGGAATAACCACATACTTGAAATCGCCAAAAACGCTGCAAAGTGCTTAGGTTTTCTTCGACGATGCAAGAAATTTTTTTCACCCAATGACCTGGCAGTTATCTACAAAACGTACATTCGTCCTAAGATGGAGTATAACTCCCATATTTGGGCAGGTGCTCCTTCAACCCACCTCAATCTTTTGGACAGTGTTCAGAGAAGAGCCTTTAAAATGATTGGAGATACGAACATCATCGAAACTTTCACGACACTCGAACATCGTCGTAATGTTTCTTGTCTCTCCTTATTTTATCGTTTTTTCTACAGACAGTGCTCTTATGAGATTGCCAGATGCATTCCTCCCCTTAAACAATTCAACCGTAATACTCGCGCTTCCAGGAATGCCCATCAGTTTACTCTTGAGTCCAATTTCGGACGTACTGTCAAATACAGAGATTCCTTCTTCAGCCGTACCACGCGAATGTGGAATGTATTGCCCAGCTCTATTTTTCCCTCTCATTACAATCTTCAGAAATTTAAAACTAATGTGCATCGGTATCTCCTTTTAAACTCTCTCCCTCTTTCCTAACGCTCGTACTGTGTTACTTAACATGTTAAGGGTAGTCACAACCCCTTGAGTGCGCGCAAATTATAAAAAAAAAAAAAAAAAAAAAACGATATTAGCTTTGACAATTACTAAGTCAAACTCCTCAAAATTCACACGCTCCTTCCATATTTATCACCGTCAAAGCTGCAACTTTACTCCATTAGCAGTAGATCTACTTCCGCTTAGGCCAAAATGTAAGTCTACTGCGCAGCAAAACGAATCTGCTCCTCTTTAAAGAATTTTTAATAAACATAGCATTGCACAGTGGTTCCACCGTAGGCAAAAATTCAAAAAACTCATTGCAACGGTTATAATAAAAACCCGTTTAAATAAGCTGAGAACATCCTAAAGTCATAATAAAATAAATGAAAACCTAAATGCCGTTAGCTATTTGTTTTCGAAGTTATAACATTGCAAGCACATAACATTTGAATTTTAGTGCTCCAAGCGTTAGTAAGACTTCATTTGTTGGCTTTGACGCTTGCTTATCATTTTGTGGAGTTTTTTTTTTTTGGGAGAGTACGATAACTTTGTCGACAAGAAATAATAACGTTTTTTGGTGGAGGGGTTCAATACAAGCATTTTTTACTACGAGAGGCGGGGGTCTATTTCTAACCGTTTAGGCGGTAGGGGCAATTTTGTAAAAATTTACTTAGAATCTATTAGAATCTATTTTATAAGAACGGGAACATTTACAGATACAAATTATACTTTTTATAAAAGCCAGAATTCTGTAATCATAATTCAAGTAATCAATGATCCGATTTGGATCATCGTGATAATAAAATACGGCTAAAAGATTCTCGAATCTTTTTGAATGCACTCTCGAACAAAGGCGGCCATAATTACTTACTCACTTGATAACATATAAAAACTATTTTTCCTAATATGATTTGGGCTCTCTGATTACGAAGCTGCCATCAGTTTTGATGTATCTCAATGTCTTGATATAAGTGCGGTAAAAGGGTTCAAGATCGGTTTACTTCAGTTTAGCTATTGGGACTCGAAAAAATCCTGTAAAAGGTATGTTTTCTACATTTATCGAAATATAACTTTTTCTATTCTAAATATTTTTACATAACTTATTACAGTATGCTCATACTATATTGTGTAAAAATTAAACTCTTAGCAAACACAGAAACAACTAGCTAGCAAGTATTAAAATTAAGATAATTTTTTTTTTAAGTAAGATTTTTTCAAAAAGTGTTTTGTGTACAAAATATAGGCTAATGCTTATATATACATCGGTAGGTACGGAAATATTTTTCAAAAACTAGCTATAAAACGTAGGGACTATTTCTAGAGATCTATCAATGGTGTTTTCTATTCCTTAGACCTTACTTTATTTTAGCGTCAAAACTGTTGAACCACTTTGAGCAAAAAAAAAAATTAACGACGCGTATTTTAGTAGGAAATTAGATTTCCTTCAAAAAAGATCATTTTGAAAATTTTTATCAGGCTAACCGTTTCCAAGTAATCGAGCTTGAAAAACTGGTAAGTATTTTTGATTTCGCTCTTATATAGGTACTATATTATACTCTTATTATAGGTACTATAAGGCAAGTCTTGCAATCGTGCAGAAAAAAAAAATTGAAATAACAAATTCATACTTGATGTGCTAACGATAGGAAGTGTTTTTCTTCTGCTCTCTCTTTTAACCATTTTTATACAACCTAAACTTAAATTGTTTGCAAAGTAGTTTTAAAATTCAGTGCACCCTTTTTTTTCAACCAGAATCCAATAACGAAAAAAAAAAACTTAAAAAAAAAAAAAAAATTTTAAAAAGTCGTTTTTGTAATTTTTGGTTTTCTCAAAAACTACAGGTTATTTTGGCATCCGGTTTTTTGTGTTTGATCAAAAATAAATAAAAGCAAGAAAAATAATACTTAATAACGTAAAATTTTGAAAACAAAATGGTTTGAAAGAAAAAAATTATGTTTTTTTTTCAAAAATTTGATTTTGAAAATTAATATTTCAAAAACGATTCATTTGAACAACTTATTTTTAAATTATAATTAATGTATAGGTTTTTGGCTTTTCAAAATGTTATAGCACGACTCTGTAGGTATTACCGTTATTTTTAAATAATTTTTTTTCCATTTTTAGAAATTTTTTTCTTAAATTGCCTCTCCCGGTAAAATGGACCCCCCCCCCCCCCCCCCCCATACGATTTTTTGCTTGTCTAGGTCCAACCTACACACCCTATCTCTTGTCACACCTTATGCAAATCACCCTGTATAACTGATAACTTAAATAACAATCAGTGATATCTTTTTGCAAATAAATTATTGCTCTTAGTGCTTTTTTTTGTCTGAATTTAATTGCAAATACTTTTTATCGGTAAATATCATACATTCCATAATAGTTTTCTGGTATATTGTCACACATAAACAATGGCCCACAAACACGATCCCAAGCTCTTGAAAGCGTCAAACTCTCCACTCTCATCATCATCACCATCACCCCACTCACCCGCACAAGTACAGACTCGAGCAGGGAAGGCAAAAACCGCAATAGACGTATTAAAGTCATCAAAAACAACATCTTCGTCATCGTCAAAACAACATCATGACATCACAGAAATTCTGGCCAAGATAAAATCTCAGGGTGATTCACTATCACAGCAATTAAGATCTATGGAAGAAAATCTCACAATACGAATCATCGCCATAGAACAAAAAATAATGATGATTGCAGAAACAGGAATACCGACCAATTTCCATCCTTCCTTTCATCTCAAAAGCATTCGAAAAGATTGTTAGCCGACAGATTACAGAGTTTCTGGAAAATCATCAATTAATTTCACCATTGCCATCTGGTTTCAGACAAAAACACAGTTGCACAACTGCGCTTCTTAAAATAATAGACGACATACGGCAGCAAATTGATAAAAATCATGTCACCACTCTGGCTTTACTGGATTTCTCTAAGGCGTTCGATACTGTTTCGCATGAGATACTTCTGAACAAACTCAAAACATTTTTCTTCTTTGAAAACTCCGCCTTATCTCTAATTGAACAATATCTAAGGAACAGAACTCAAGCTGTTTATGCGAACTCAAGGCTGTCCGAATTTCTCACTACTTCTAGTGGTGTGCCTGAGGGATCGATACTAGGTCCGCTTTTGCTTACGCTTTTCAACAATGATCTTCCTTCTGTACTCAAGCACTGCAAAATGCATATGTATGCAGATGATGTCCAAATTTACTTGAGCTATCAAATTGGTATGGTTGAAGATGCAACAGCCAGATTAAAAGAAGACCTTATGGGTATTGGACAGTGGTCTAAAGAGAATCGTTTGAAACTTAATTTGAATAAATGTTAGGCTATTGTTATTAGCAACACAACTATTGACATGTCATATCTGCCAAGTATTGAACTTGAGGGAAAAATTTTAAACTACGTTAGAACAGTAAAAAATCTTAGTGTTGTTTTCAATCAAACATTATCGTGGGACAATCATTTGGCAAGCGCTGTTGGTCGGGTTTATGCTGCTCTGCGGGTTTTGTACATATCTGGAAGTTGTCTTCCAGTCTCCACAAAAATGACTATAGCCAAAACACTTGTCCTACCAACCCTTTTTTACGGTAGCCCCATTTTTTGTTGTCCTGATATAGTGCTATCAAACGCAAGCTACAAGTTGCATTTAACAATATTGTTCGTTTTGTTTATGGTCTACGTCGTTTTGATCATGTTTCGGTACAGGCAGGTAGTGCTTTTAATATGCCTTTTAACAAGTATATGGATTATCAAACTTTGATATTTCTTTTTAAACTTCTTCATACCAAATCTCATGAATATCTTTTCGAAAAGCTTAATTTTCCGCTACTTCGAAGAAGTAATATTCTGATCGTCCCTACTTTTAATTACAGAAATTCAAAGCAACAGTTCTTTGTGCACGCTGTTGGCCTTTGGAACTCCTTACCTGCCAACCTGAGAGGAATAAATAGCTACAAACGTTTCGAAAATTCCATAAAAAACCTTTTCAAATGCTGAATCTATATCCTCTTTCTTAAACTTCATCTTTTTCTTTTCTTATCTCTTTTATATATATATAAAATAATGTAAATTAACTTAAGCTCATTAACAAACATATAGTTTCCAAGCTTTAATTTAAAAAAACAAAATTTTTGTTCTTTTCCTTAAATTCTTTTTTCTAATCACTTTAATTCTTTTTTTTTCAAATAATTTTAATTCTTTTTTTAAATAATTTCTTAAATTTAAATGTTCAATTTCTAAGTATGTATATAATAAGACACTCTGTTTTAAAATGCTTATCGTTTAATAAATAAATACTAAAATACTAAATACTAAAGTGAACATAACATTACGATGATAGAGAATACGAAAAAAGTGGGTCCTACAATTCTGTCTGTCTGTCTGTCTGTATGTCCGCCTGTGTGTAAATGGATCTACAGCCCGAACCGCTAGATCGCTTTACTTCAAAATTTGCCGTTAGGCTCTGTGGGGCAGCCTACAGAGGAATTGGGTCTCTAGGGCTTGAAATAACGGTACCTGCCATACAACCGATATGATAATACCTAATTTTCTCTAAAACAGAATTTTTGAAATCTCATTTAAAAAAAAATTTAAAATAAAAAACCGTTTTTTTAAGAAACGGCTTTAACGATTTTGATAAAATTTTTAGGGTTTATATGCATTAGCAACTGCAAAAGAATGGCGTTTTTAGATTTCCGCTTGAAGCATTTGGAATATTAAATTTATTTTTTTCAATATTTTGCATGACTTAATTTAATTTTCATAATTAATGTGTAGTTAGCAAACCCTGCACCACCAAATTTATTAAGAGCTAGTAATAAAACTTTGTACTCAGCCTTACGATTTTGACATTAGCACACAATCGCAAGTTCGTGCGACTCAGTCATGCCCATTTTTTTTAATTAACGAACAAATCAATATGCGATTAGTTGAAAACATGTTTCTTAGAGAAAATTTAATGCTCTACAAAACATATAAATATTTTTCAACAAAGTATTTCCTTCAGAAGTTATTCCGGATTAATGTTGAAAAAAAAAATAAATTTCTTTGGTCGCTTAAAAATTAATTAAAAATAAATCTGCAAGTCTCTGCAGCTGATTAAACGTGCGCTAAATAGTACATTTAATAACCTTTCTGGCAATATATAATTTTTTGGGGGCGTTGCGGGGCGTGTTGTAGCTCCAAAATAAACAACAAGTTTCAAAGGATTATAAATATCGTGATTCCAAATGTACGATTTCATTTTCTAAAGAAAAATATTTTTCAATACAGAATATTCTGGAAAGAGTCTTCAATATATGTACTTACATTCCTTTTCAACTAAGGCAAATTACAAACACTCAAGGAACTACAACTAAACAATATGAACATAAGAACAGAAATGACGATGAAATAATAGTTTTTGCAAAAGAAGAATAGGACACAAAGAAAAAATAAAAACGGGTTACTCGATTAGGAAAAATGAAAATGCAAAGTAAAACTAATTTTAAATTTGAAAGGTTACTATGATTGGAAATATTTAAAAAAACAAAGTAGATGAAGTAGTAATGAACATAAATATTGGCTCGATGATATCCCGGAGCCCGTCTGAAACTAAGAAGACAAATCGAGAACAGCGAGCCGTCCAACAGACCTTTTTGTCTTCATGGATCCATTTGCCATTTCAACATCAACAATTCTAACGACTCCATCTGGACCTGAGTAGATTTTGGTAACTCGCCCCATCTGCCACGACGAGCGTATTTCGTTAGGCTCAATGACAAGAACAAAACTCCCTTCTTCGATAGGTTTAGTATCCCTGTGCCACTTGCTTCTTCTTGTTATTTCTGGGAGGTACTCATAATACCAACGTCTAGTAAGCTGGGACATCAAATGCTGGGCTCGTTGACTATAAAGCCTGCTACAAGAGTCTCCCTCACAAAAAATGCCAGGAGCCGTTACATCTCGAAAATCCTCACCAAAAAGCATCGAGTTGGGAGTCAGAGGTTTTGGATCTTCTGGATCCACTGGTATATGTGTAAGAGGACCTTGATTTGACCTTGAGCCCCATAAAGAGCATTTCGCAGCACGTCTTCCCTTGGAATGGTGCCTTTGAGGACAAAATCTATACTCCGCTTAATAGATTGAATAAGGCGCTCCCAAGCACCACCCATCCACGGGGAGTAAGCTGGAATAAATCTCCAGAGGATGTTTTGATATTTTGATGCATATTCACCAAGAGCCGCCTCCATTTCACTAACATCTTTTTCGAGCTGATTTTTTGATCCAATAAAATTCAGCCCATTGTCGCTGTACAGAAATCGAGTGACAACACGGTTAATGACAAATCGACGAACAGCCATTGTACATTGATCAAAACTTAGATCATTTAACAGCTCGATTTGTACTGCTCGGAACGTTAAACAGGTGAAAATCATACCGTATCGTTTTACAGTTCCTCTTCCAAATTTTACCAGCATCGGTCCAAAGCAATCAACCCCAACATGAGTGAATAGTTTCTCATTAAAAGCCAATCGAGCTTCAGGGAGCTGACCCATTATCGGCATCACAGCTTTAGCTTTTAAACGCTTGCACATGTTACATTTCGATGTTACCCTTTTTACTGCGGTTCTAATGTTGATAACCCATGCTCGTTCTCTAATGTCTGAAATAACTGATGCTGTTCCCACATGATTATTTTTTCGTGATGATGTCTAACAAGCAAGTCCACTAGAGGATGAGATTTAGGTAAAATCGCCGGATTTCTTGATGCGTATGATAAAATTGATTTTTGCCCTCTTGAGCTCATTCGGATTGTATGATCTTTGTCCAAGAACGGTGAAAACTTAATCAAATTGCTTGAAGAGCCAACTTTCTGCTTTACCACCAAGTCAGTTACATCTTCAGGAAAGGCTTCGGATTGAATTTTTCTGAATAGCCAGTTTTCAGATTTTGAATATTGATCTGGAGTCACAAAACGAAACTTCTCAACAGCTTTTTTCTTGATGATGTCATTAAAACGAATTATGAAAGCCATGATACGAACGGAAGACGACCAATTTGCTTTAAATCTTGCCTTTATTTCATCATAAATGCTAAAGGAAGCTAGGATCTGCTTTTTGAGCACATGGATTTCAGCCTCCAAAGGATCTGAGTCATCTGAAACAGAAGTCGTTCTTCCTCGTGTAACAGGCCATAAACTAATTGGCAAACGCAGGAATTCTGGTCCTTTGAACCACCTTGTTTCAGTGTTACCAATTGATGACTCCTTCCATCTCGTCGCATCGTCAGCCACGTTATCTTTTGTTCCTACGTGGTACCACTGGCGAGGGGAGGTTGAATCCAGAATTTCTCCCACTCTTACGGCAACGAAAGATGGAAACTTGAACTTTGTAGAGTTTATCCAAGACAATACTGTGTTTGAATCGGACAAGTAGTTACAATTGTTGAATCGGATTGAATGAGCGCTTTTGACTGTATTTGCCAGGCGTACACCAAGAACTTGCTGCCTGCAATTCTAGCCTAGGTACCGAGAGTTTCTTCACTGGGGCAACTTTTGCCTTAGCCATCACAAGAGTGACCTCTACCTTGTTAACCATTTCAAAGCGCAGGTAAGCTGCTGCAGCAAAAGCCTTTTCTGAAGCATCGACAAAAACAATTAAACTTACCTCCGAATCATCGGGGTTCCAGGATAGATATCGACAAGGAATCTTTAAGTTTTCGATGTTCTTCAACTCGGTGATAAAATCTCTCCACTGGATTTCTAAGTATTTAGTTATTGCTTCGTCCCAATCGACACCTTCACGCCATACCTCGTGAAGAATGACATAGAAAGATATCAGGCCATGTGGGTCAAAAATGCTCATTACCGTCTTGAGAATCTCCCTCTTGGTTATTTTCGCTTCTGGTAAAAGCATCTCGGCCAGGGAGTTGTTACTAGATAGATTGTATGTGCAACAATCCAAAGAAGGTACCCAAAACATTCCAAGAATTTTGGAAACAATGTTGTCATAGTTGTTCAGATCAAGGCTTACAAGCTTTGTGTTGACATCGCTCTGAGATATCTTCTGAAGAAGAACTTGACTGTTCGACTGCACACTAACCAAATCAAAGTTCATTGACTTGCAAATACGTATAGCGTCTTCAGTTACAGACATAGCCTTTTCTACTGTGTCGTGGCTGTTGAAATAGTCGTCAACATAAGTTCGCTGCGTTAAACCATCAACAGCTTCAGGACATTCCAACCGAAACTTTTCCGTGTGATGGTTTTTGATGAACTGGGCGCAAGCTGGAGAACAAGTTGGGCCAAACATCATTACTTCCATAATGTAAATGGTTGGTTCTCGCGAGCTGTCACCGTCTCTCCACAGAACTCTTTGACATTGCTGGTCTTGTGCTTTTATCCGGATTCTATGGGACATTTCTTTAATATCTGCATTCACAGCGATCGCACGCTCACGAAACTTAAAAAGACCAGCATGGAGTGGAACTAACATGTCGGGACCTTTCAGCAGATAGGTGTTAGGTGATACACCATTCACCTTTGCAGCCACATAAGCGACATCCCTTGGTTTCGGTATTAGTTTGTTTGGATTTTCCACTATGAAGGTGGGTGTGTACCATACCCGCGGCCATGACTTCTGTAGCTCTTCATCCGTCGCTATTCTTGCATATCCTTTGGATAATAACTCTTTCATGTGATCGATCTTACACTGTAGTAGATGAGGCTTCTTCTTCAAAGACTTCTCCAGACCCTTCAAATGGCTTAAAGCCATGGGGTAACTATCCGGAAGTTTAATATCATCTTTGCTCCAAAGTAAACCTATCTCGTACTGATTACCAACTTGACTAAGAGTATGCTCCATGATACTAGTAGCTCGAGCCACTTGATGGCTAACCAAATCTCCCATAGGCGGTTTGACTCCAAAATCTTCAGTTGAAAAATGGTTTTTAACTAGTTCATGCAGATCATCTTCTGTTTTTATAGCATCATGAAACAGAAAATGCATTGTTGGCTTAGCTGCTTCATTAAGACAAGATACACGATAAGTTGATGCAGATGTACCATAAACAACCCATCCCAAAAGAGTCTTAATGGCGCATGGCTCTTCGTCTATGCCGTGTCGTTGTCCATGGTCCCATAAAAACTTCGCTTGATCTAATCCCACAAGAATTTTCGGTTTGACATCAACCTGATCCGAAAGTGAGAGTCCTCTCAGGTGTGAATAGGAAACTTTTAACTCGGCAACATTGAAAGACTGTCCAGGCAGATCTAAATTAGTAACTGTATAGACATTTTTGAGAAGATGACGCTTCCGATTATGTATCCCAGAAACCGTCAAAGATGTTCGAATAGAATCTTCGTGTCGTGAGACTCCTTTTGTCCACTGAAGAACCAAGTCTTCTGCACTTCCTGTAAGCCCTAGCTCATCGTAGAGATCTTTTTCAATCATTGATAAAGATGAACCGTCATCAAGGAACGCGTATGTATCCACAAATTTTCCGTTGATACCAAAGACGCGAATGCCGAATGGGGGCAATCTTGAACAAAACTGATGTACTATTTACATGTGAAGAGTGAACATGATGTGTAGGCTCAAATGGATGCGCAGATTTATTCAACTGAGTTCTTATCGTTTGAACTGACTGATGTAAGAGCGGGTTATGATGTTTTGAACAACCTTGAATTCCACACACTGTATTCTCTCGGCACGACTTCCAGTTATGGTTTGACGGATCCAAACAAGAAAAACATATACGCTTATCCTTTACGAACTCCAACCTCTGTTCAGTTGACAAATTCTTAAATTCAACACACTGATTAAGCATATGTTTTCGATTGCAACGAACACAACCAATAGACGAGACTGCTGATGTGGTATGGTTGTGAGTCAAAACCCGAGCAGAGGGTTTTGATTTTTGGACGATAGGCTTTCTTGATTCATTTGATTCTGAGTTCTTAAGTAGATCAGGAGGAAGGTCAACAACTTTCTCCGTCAAAAATCTTGCAAAACAATCTAAATTGGCTCGAGGATGAATTGATTTATGTTTAATCCAATCTTGGTACAAACCAGAACCCAACTTACAAGCAAGACTTGTTAAGACATAACCGTTTTCGAGATCCTCATCTCTTTTTATGGATTTCAAATCGGCCACAAACCCATTCAGCCTTACTGCCCACAAACGTAATTTCGGGTCACATTTTGAGGCGAGTCGAGGAAGATTTAGCAAGTCGGCTGTAAGATCGTGAACTAAAACATCATGACGACCAAAAATTGCTCGCAAAGAGTCCATGATACCATCCGCATCTGAAGAATACTTCAACCGGTCGCTTACTAGTTGATATGCTTCGCCATGCAAAGCCTTACGCAACCTAGAGACATTTTCCTTGCCGCTATAACGTCCTTCAACTGTTGTGGATTTAAAAACTTCCTCGAAGTACGGCCACTCTCGTTTATCGGCACCAGAAAAAGGCGGCAGCTCTTGAACGTTGCTTCTGTTCAAAATAGTTAGTAAACTGGCCATATCCGCATCATGAAATGATAAATCACGAAATGATGAATCAGCTGGCGGAGTTTTTGGTACATGAACATTTTGTAATGGCGTTAAATGCTGATGCACTAAGCTATCCAACAATAATTTGTGGTTTTCCTGAATCTTCTTAATCCTCTGAAGCCTTTCTCTAACTATATCAACATTTGAGGTTTGTCTAACATCTAAGACAGGCTGAATTGGAACGGCTGATGATTTAGCTAACTTAACCTTCATAGCCTCCATCTCTTTTCGAAGGGATGAAAGTTCGTCATCTTTTCTTGCAACTGCTGCTTGAGCCATTGCTGCTGCTTCGATAAGATAATCAACTTCTAATCCTGTTTCATCTAAACCTTGAGACGCTGGCTGATTACGAATAACATCATGTTGCAAAGTAACATCTTCAGCATCCACAGAAATTTTACAATCCTCACAGAACCATGGAGTAGCTGTGTCATACTGGTTAGGATCGAAATCTACGCATAAATAATGCCACCAACTCTTACATTGATCACATGACACCATGAGATCATCATCAGCATCCTTACACGTCTTGGAACTGCAGCTATGCTCCATCGTAAGAATTGAAAATAAAAAAAATACTAACCAAAAGATTTTTCTTTCTCGAACTATCTTCCAAATACAGCACTCCACGTGTCAATACGGCGTAAAACTTACTGATTCCAACAAGAAGAAAGTCCAAAGAATAAATTAAAATGATGTTGTAGCTCCAAAATAAACAACAAGTTTCAAAGGATTATAAATATCGTGATTCCAAATGTAC
The DNA here is from genome assembly GCA_949752695.1 of Melanostoma scalare. Classification (NCBI taxonomy): domain Eukaryota; kingdom Metazoa; phylum Arthropoda; class Insecta; order Diptera; family Syrphidae; genus Melanostoma; species Melanostoma scalare. The sequence goes on along the minus strand of OX456985.1, from coordinate 96,966,744 downwards.
GATTTTATTTTCTAAAGAAAAATATTTTTCAATACAGAATATTCTGGAAAGAGTCTTAACAATATATATACTTACATTCCTTTTCAACTAAGGCAAATTAAAAACACTCAAGGAACTACAACTGAACAATATGAACATAAGAACAGAAATGACGATGAAATAATATTTTTTGACAAAAGAAGAATAGGACACAAAGAAAAAATAAAAACGGGTTACTACGATTAGGAAAAATTAAATTGTAAAGTAAAACTAATTTTAAATTTGAAAGGTTACTATGATTGGAAATATTTAAAAAAACAAACTAGATGAAGTAGCAATGAACATAAATATTCGCTCGATGACAGGGCGTAATAGTTTAAAGTTTAATGCAAATAAAATTAAGATTTTTTAATTCTTTTTTGTTTTTCTATCTGGGCCCAATTTATAAATCGTTTATCTGGACCCAAAACGTCGTCTATAAACCTTTGCCACGTTGCCGGGGAGTTATGCAGACCAAACGGCATCCTCAAAAACTCAAAAAGACCTCGGCCAGGCACAGTAAAGGCTGTGTATTTGCGCGATTCCTCCTCCATGGGTATCTGCCAGTAAGCAGACTTAATGTCAAGAGATGACAAAAACTTAGCGTTCCTAAGCTTATCCAAAATCGCTGAGATAAACGGAAGTGGATAAGCGTCCCTATCTGTTACAGCGTTAAGCTTCCTATAATCGACGCAAAACCGAAAGCTTCCATCCTTTTTCTTGACGAGCAAAATCGGAGATGCCCAAGGGCTTGTAGACTTCTGGATAACTCCTGCATCTAACATCTGAAGCTCCTTGTCAATACTTTTCTGGATTGCGGGTGACACAGGGTAATACCGCTGCTTAATCGGCTCTGCAGTCGTCCTAATCCTATGCTCAACTAAATTGGTACAGCCTAACCCCTCTGTCATTTCCTGAAATAACTGTTCTAAACACCTATCTAACTTTTCCCTATCCTCACTACCTAAATCCGATTTTTCCCTAATGGACCCAACATCTGTTATTGAGGCAACTGCTTCCTGCTCTGAAAAACTCCACACACCTGATCTCAAATCCGGGACTATTCCCGATAGCGTCCAAAAGTCTGCGCCAAGGATCAATAAATGTGGGAGGTTTGGTATAACTAGACATTCTAGTAGTATGGATTTGCCCTCCACCTCCATTGGAAGCGACAATGATCCAACTACTCCTATTCCCGCCCCATCCGCTAGCGCAACCGAACCTATACTACATTCCCCTAACGTTAAGCCTAAACCCTTCAAAATTCTCCACCCATCCCTACCTACTATTGTGCGAGAAGCACCAGAATCTAGAAGCCCAAAAAACCTAACGCCAAAAATGTTGACCTTCAAATAAGGTCGACCATCCCTACCATTTACCGCGAGTGTAAAACCTTACTCAACCCTGTCAACCAGCTGATTGTCAGCAGACGACCTAATTGCGACGGAGCTCTCGTCCTGCTGACGCGAGAGTCCGTTGCCCATTTCCCGAACCTGAACCCGAACATTTCTTACAATCCCTCCGATATACATTCAACGCACCACAAATAAAACACTTTTTAGCAACAGGACACGAATTCGAAAAATGACCTTCCCTAGTACAGTTGAAATACCTAACGACCCTTCGGAATGGGTTATCTGGTGCCGACTCAACAACCGCCACTCGGTGCTGACCTGCCGCACTCGGTTGATAACCACACTCCGGTTCCAAAAAATTTTTCCCACGAGGGGGAGGGGTAAAGGAATCCACATTCACCTTCAATGTGTCCATCTCTCTTCCAAGCACCGCAAGCTCCTTCACCGTAGTCGGCTTAGCGCTAGCTATTTGCTTCTGGAAGAATGGATCCACATTCTTCTTCAAAATACCAAGCATTCTACTTTCACCCAACGGCTCACCTAACCTCCTAAACAACGTTCTCATCACGGCGAGGTATGCGCCGAAGGTTTCGTCCTTCCCTTGGGATCTACGATTAATCTCCTCCAAAAGAAGATCATCGTAGTTGGCAGGAAGGAACTCCGCCTTTATTTCCTGAACTAGCTCCTGCCAGTTCCTTAGCTCACTCCTTACAGTCTTATACCATAAGAGGGCTATTCCACTTAACAATTCCGTCGCCGACTTAAACAAATGTGCCTCAGATACATCGTTCGCTACACGCAATTCTTCGACACGTTCTAAAAACGCATTCACAGACGAACCATCCGACTCTCCCGTAAATTTCACATTCCACTTTCCCACACGTTCCACTCTCCTTTCATACCTTTCGTACATACTGTAATGAACACCCAACATTTATACCAATTTCCTAATCGAAGACGTTTAACCGAAAAGACAACTGGCAACACTATAATGGAATAGTATAAATGACAGGCATTGCTTGTAAGCCAGTGTGTGTGAGTGTAGAGATGCTTGACAGCAAATGTGGAAACCAGAGAGAAGAAACTGGGACGCTCTAGATGAGTGTTGTTCTATATAAATAGGCCGCTGACGCAACGAGCAGTCAGTTTTGAATATAGAGTGATAAAGTTAAGAGTGAATTGTTATGAACAAGTGATAGTCCAAAAGTCGAGTTGAGATCGAATAAAGTATAGATACTGAATAAAAGTGGAGAAATAAATTGAAAAGTGAAGTTTTATTTTGCGAACTAAGCGCACGTTACAATACTATGATTCCCTACCATTCTATCCTCCCTTTCCAATCTATTTTCCCTATCCATTCTATTTTCTCGATCAATTCTGTTTTCACTTGCAACTCTTTCTTCCCTCGCCATTCATTCTCGCTCTAATTCTCTTTCCAACTCTCTAATTCTTAACTCACTCGCACTTTCAACACTCCTTTGCTCATTCATACGCATAGCAACCATTCTCTCACTAACCGAATGATCTTGCATTCTTCTTTGGAGATTCATCCTCCACATCATCTTTTGTTGCGACTATTCATTATGATTATATTAACTGGACTAAACTCGACGGAACCACACTTGGCATGCTTGCAGAAGGCACAGCTAGGAACGTCGGAGGGCGAGGTCCTTTGTTCGGGAGTTTTCCAACGCACGCAAAAGATTAATATTTCATGCCAAGATTTCAATTAAAAAAAAAGGACGACAGACGGACCTCTCACTCGGCTTTGTTCTGTTCTCTGGGCGACGACTGGTGCTAATTTGCCCGGGTACCTTGTCTGAGATATCCCTCCCTCTGACAATGTATGTCTTCCATGATAGCTTGTACCCATACTTATTTGTGACAAGATCGCTATCTCTGCAATTGCCTGACAGAATAACTCACATTAGTCCATCGGGATTCAAAAGTCCACTGACCAACCCACACATAACCCCACAAGAATTAAGTCTAGTTCATTTCAAGTAGTTAATTCACAATTTTATTTATAATATATTTTGCACGAATGCATGTTTTATGCATAAAAAAATGACTATGCTTAATTTTGATTTTTGAGAATTACAAATAGTAAATGCATGTTAAATTCAAGTTTTACTTAGGAAAATTTAGTAATTCAATCTTGTTGTAATATAAATAGTGTTAATTTTGTTCTCAATATGTGTGTGATTAATTATTTAATTTTGTAAACAAAAATTTTGACGTTGCTTAGGTATGTAAACATGCACTCAATTTCTTGTGACAGGTGAACTGGGCAAGAGATAGCTTCTGTCTCATTCTCATAGAGGAAATCAAATGAAAGTTTAAAGAAAAAAAAAAAACTCACCGCTTACGGAGTCCAGATATTGTGCACAATCTCTGCCGTTGGTTGTTTTGATGACGTAGCAAATGTAGAGTTGAAGAATATGCCGCAACTTGTCAAGTTCACATGACGTATTAAACACGCGCTATATTATGTATATATACCCGCATGCACGATTAATATATAATATTTCCTTCTTCTTTTTTTTTTTTCTTTTTTTTCTTTTTTTCTATGTGGACAAGATTGAACACTTAATATTCGATCAATTATTTTAGGCAGTTTAAGATTAGACTTGGCTATCAAATATTTTAGCGTGTAAGTTATATATATAAAAAAAAAACACAGTAGAGGTATATTTTGAATAGGTAGAAGGTATGATCTTTTGATAAATTATGTAGCAGACTCAGCAGTACCGCTGGGTACACCAGAATTTCACTATGGGCTTAGCTGAGGCTCCCCTTTCTGCCTAGCATCCACCCCCGCACCGCACACGACTCCCTTGACCACGACTCGCACTGCACCTTGCTCGAAGACGACTTATAGATCGACGCGTCGTTGTCTCGAGTTCAACGAACACTGAGACGTTCTTCGCCTCGTCTTGCAAGTGCAAAACAAAATAGTTGACGGATTAGCGGTCGTGGTAAGTCTCTCTTTGGTGCTCCATAGGTATGTACAGCGAGGGGATATATGTAACTGGGATTCTCCTCGATGAGGGCGTGAAAAAAAAAAACCCCGTTTTCTGTCAGCTCAAGTACTCTTCTTCTGTTTATTTGGTAATAACTACGGGAAGTAAAGCTTTTTGAAAACGGCTGGATTCAGGAAAATTAAAATGCAGGAAAACCATTTACCTGTGTTTTATACCAAATTGAGGAAACTTGGTATTTAGCTCGGACTCTTTCAATTCCTTTCTTGGCAAATATAGTTCTTGGATATGTTGATTTTACTTATTCTCTACAAAAAAAAGAATTCTTTTTTTTTTCTTTTTTTAACTTCTTGAAAATAGCACGAAGAGCTTGATTGAACTTACGTCCTACTAGCCTGTGGTCAGCGAAAGAAAAGAAAGGTTAAGAATGATCTCTCGACGAGATAGGCGACAAAATGGACCGATGTCCGGTCAAGTATTTTCGAACATGATTGCCTAAGACAATTCGAACTCATAATTTTGCAGGGTGACCGTGTATGCTTATGCGGAATTCCATACGGAGTTCTGCTGACGTCCGTAACAATCACTCTCCCCACTATCACCTAACAGCACTCCTAATAACAACAACTCATTCTTCAACTCACTCTGCACCTCTTCATCATCATCATTCTCACACACTGCCCTGCCAATACGACCTAATGCCCACTCAATCTTTGTTACTATCTTAACACATTCAGACGATTTCGGATCTTTTGGAGGATCCTTCAATAACACCTTAATCTCTTCGACTTTCATCTTCACAGCCTCACTGTCTTCCTCGAAACTAAATGGGTAACTCTTTGAGTTTTCGAACGAACCCCTTGATTCAAGTACTCTTGAGGATCTGAGGGCTTTCCTCATAACCTCAACCGTACTAACCTTCAACCCCCGAATTTGCATCTCATATGCAAGCTCATCTTCAGCCAACCGACCAATATTTATTTTTAACAACAACAAACAACTCTTTGCAAATAAAAAAAAAGTAATGCTCTAAGCTCCTCTACAGAAAACTTTCAAAACTTCAGCACAATTTAACTAATGCTAGCAAAAATACAGCAACTATTTAGTTTTATCAGAAAGCACCACAAAATATAAATTTCAAAAAACCTCTCAAAACAAAATCTCACAAGCCGAAGAAAAAAAAAAATAAAACAAACTCTCTGTTTTCAAAAACACAAAGATATCAAACACACTTTATCAGACAAAAAAAACAAGAAAATTACTGTAACCGATGTGAATATCCTAAGAAATAAAAACAACTCAACTACCAAAAATATCAATTACAAAAATCACCCTTTTCAAAATCTTTTACCGAAAAAAAAATTCACAACTCACAAACTCAAGCTCAAAATCCAATCGCTCGATTGCAAAACAAAATTAAAAAAAAACACCCTGCTTAAAACTTTTCCAAAAAAAAAATTCACACCACAACTCACAATCTCGAAATCAAACAATCTCTCACTGATAAAATCAACAAGTATGTAAAACGCACTTCACCACAAAATTCTTTCAATCATTAAAAAAAAAATTTTCAACCCTAGAAAAAGTTTGAGAGGCACTGAATCTCTCTCACACAACAAGTTAGGTTTTAGCAAAGACTGCTATGACTGCTATGACTGCTATTATACGGTGCAATTTGTTGCACGAAACTGTTCGAACACCATAAGTGCAAAAGAGAACGAAAGTTCGAAAAAGAGAGATGGACAATAAGCTACCCTGTGTCGCATGGGCTATGGTTTCGTGAAACAGCTTTGACGTTTCTCTTTGGGCGCGTTCGAGAGCCTATCGGATAGCCTATTTCGGATAGCCGTATCTTGGATACCTTTTTGAACGATCTGCTGTGAAATATTAAAATTCGACTTTTGAAAATAGAAAAATATTCAAAATATCATTGCAAGACGATTATAACTTATTTTTTTCGATTCGACAAAATCCAATGGAGTATTGGATAAATGAGGCTAGAGAAGTGGCTAAAAAAAATGGTGTTGACCCTATCTTGCAAAACAAAGGAATTCCGAAATATAAAAAACATTTCGATGAGATATGTGAAGAACACTCAAACCTGTTCAACTCTTTTCTAAGGAAATAATGATGGTATTTAATCGAATCATATTAGAAATTAAAAAGAGATTTGATTCTGCCACCATGCTGAATATGAACTTCGCTTTTCTTAATGGCTCTAAGAACTCGGCTCGAAGAACTGCAAAAGTATGGAGCGGATCTGGCTACCAAAAATTAGCGAGATGTGAGCACCGTTGAATTCTGTCAGGAACTCTACGTTTTTAAAGAGCAAGCTCCGCTTTTATTTGGTGACATTGAAAAAGCTAACGGTTTATATCTCTTACAACAGATCTATGCGCATGATTTGCAGGATGCTTTTCCAAATATTTGTGTTGCCTTGCGAATTAACTCTACGCTTCCCACTACATCCGCAAGCTGTGAGCGAAGTTTTAACAACTAAAACTAAATAAGAATTATTTGCGATCATCTATGAGCCAGGAACGCTTATCCAGTCTAGCAATCTTAGCGATAGAAAATCGAATCGCACACGAATTAAATTATGATAAGGTCATAGATTTATTTGCTGAGCAAAAAGCTCGAAGAGTAAAATTGTAATTGCAAATGATAAATACATTAGTAAATTTGATTTTGTCTTTATTATAAACATTTTTATTTTAAGTCCTATCATATCTGTAAATAAATAGGATTAAAACAGAAAAAAACAGCGGTTTAAGTATTTTTTCTGAAAGGCTTGTGTCCAGTTGTTAGTCAATTAGTGAAGATATGATAGCTGAAATAATAAAGATTATAAAGGTAAAAGCAAATATAAATTGGTGGGGGCGGCATTTTTCAGTATTTGCCCCGTCTTTAAAAAATTGAAGATCCGGGGCTGATGTATACTATTACCACGCACTTTAAAGAAAAAAAACCAACTTCAAAGTTTGCAGCCAGACACAGATGATATGAATTTCGAATTTGTAGTTATTTGTTGAAACCTGTAGGAAAAGAAAAACGCACGAATGAATTGTTCACAAAACTAGTAAGTCTCACACAAAATCACCACCAAATCAGAACGATACAACACAGATTGTAATGAGAAAAAAAACTCCACAATTCCGACACGTTGGGCGCCAATTTGTTGCACCTTTTCCTTTCACCGACACTTCTTTTTCGTTGAAGATATTAATTATAAAATATTGGTGGCTAATTAAACAAAACAAACTAAATTTACGATGGAAACGAAACTTGGAAACCGCGTACAAAAATAAAACAATTTAGATAAAAAAAAAAGAATTATGCACCGCCGCGCCGGCTGGCGTGCGGAAAGAATGTAGAATGACAGATGGATAAGCAGAATTGCCGGCAAGGAAAAAGTGGTGCATCCAGCAACAAATGTATGCTGCCACCGCGACTAGCTCAGCTGGGTGTATTCGATAGGTTATTTAATCAGATAGGTAAGGTGAATTAATAAAAGAGACGATTAATTGAATTATAGGGAATTTTAATAAGATGTTCAATTTAGAGTATAGGGTGTCCTAAAAATTGTGGGCGCCAGAAAATTTTTGTAGGGATAAATTTCCAAACCTTGACGACAGAAAAATAAATAAAAAAAAGAAGATATGTTTGAATTCCCAAAGGGAAGTTTAAATAGATTTATTGTTTTAATAGGGTGTCTGGGTAAAACCGTGGTCGAAACCTGGACTAAAACCAGAATCTTTTCAAGATAAAAGAAAAGTACAGAGTTTATTTCGAGGTTGGCAGGAGGCCAATTCTCGAAATCAAGAAAAGTTTAGAAAGTTGAAAATTAAAATAGCAAACAGATTAATGTGTCGTTTGTACACGAAGAAGAATTACTTATGGAAAGTTTCCGAAAGAAAAAAAAATAAAGAGATAGAATGAAGTAAAACGGTCGCGAGTCCCGCAATCTCGGGAAAGAAAACAAACGGTAGGACAACGAAGGCCTAGCGGATCTAAGTCTTTGCCCAAATAAGGCGATTCTAAAAGTACTCGAAAAATCCTTGAAAAAGAGGGATTTTCTGAAGTGAAAAAAAAATAAAATGAAATACTTAGCTTTTCTATATCGCTCTCCTGGGCTCCTCAAGAAAATATCGTCTCCGCTCTAATCTCAGTTATTCCCTTCCTAGAAATTCCCAATTGGAATTTTCCGCAAAATCGGATAGTAGGATATCTCCCAACTCCAAATCAAAATGAAAAAAATCTCGAATCTCAAAAAAATTGTCGCTATAATTCCTCAGAGGCTTTCTCCTAGATCTTTCTTCTTTTGCTGCCAAGAATCAAGAGGCCATCAAGATGGCGGGTTTTTCTCCTCCATGCGGCATCGGCCATCCGGCCATCCTCGTCAGACCTTTAAGCGTGGTCTCACTCACGTTCGGTCTCACTTTTACTGCAGCATTCCGCCGTTAGGCTAGAAAGTGCGAGTGAGATGTCACGAATCAAATACCCGCGGTCCTTTGCGTTCAGGTGATGTGATCACCAGTAGCCTAGTGAACGAGTTCAACCCCTAAGGAAAGACTTACTCCGAAAAATTATTAAACTCGCGCAAAGTCCCCAGCCCAAACCGGCCCAAACTAAAATACGAAGAAGATATTTTCTCGGAGAACAAGGAACAGGAGAAGCTAAGTTCGAAAGTTCGAAGTACTGTCCGTAGACCTTCGTCCAGATCGTTAAAAAAAAGGTAATGAGAATAAAATCGGAAACACGTCTCTAAGTGATTCTCCTTTTATGTCAATATCATTTAAATTTTAATTAAAAGTTGATAGTAAGTTTAGGTTGGGCAGAAGGCCATACTAATTTTGTGACGTAAAACGTTGGGTAGGAATTGATCATCTACCATGGATGTTTGTATTGAGTGTTGTTGTGTTGCCTTGGGTGTTTTGCCAGGTTCCATTAGGCAGTTTTTGTGTTTTTCATGAGACCGCCCGTCTGCACTTTCATCAATGTTCGTTGGGGACCGCCTGTCCCTTTTCTGGTCTAGCTTTGACTGATTTTGCCACAGCAACCTACGTTGGATGTTTTTGCAGAATGCTGAGTGAGTAAACCATAGGCTGATGGAACCTTGGTTGCCCCTAACTCTCTCAGAATTATGCAGCCACACCCAAAAACAAAGAAGAGGTAGGGATACGTGAAAGGATCCCAAGGATACTTTTTGTAGCTGTAAATTTTACCGCGACAGAAGTGTGCGATAAAAGGCAGAGGAATTTAAAAAAAACTATTAAACATTCGCATGAGCAGAACTCAGACAATGGACGAATACTTGCGAGCATACTGTGCTATAATCAGTCGATTGACGGATTTGGAAGCGAAGCTCGATGATGACCTGTTAATGGTCATACTTTTAGATAGTCTCGACGAAAATTATAAGGACGTAAAAGCAGCATTTGCAGCTCAAAAGGATTTCCCATCTCTAGAAACGGTCTGTATAAGGTTCATGGAACTTGGCGATGCAAAACGAGAGTTGTTATCAAATGATAACGCCATGAGATCAAAAGGTAAATTTAATCATTTTTCATCTCACTTCAACAAACCCAAGCAGTTTAGTCGACCACACCAACAACCAAACACATCTGGCGCAAGGTTCTGTAACTACAATTGTCGGCGGTGTGGACGAAGAGGCCACAAGGCGAGGGATTGCCGATCAAATGCAGAAGAGGCAAAACACGTTGATGATTCATATGAAACTGGTTTTATGATACAGGAATTTATTAATCTCTCTCCAACAAGAGCGTTAGAAGTATCAGACTGTTGGAAGCATACAAAAAATACTCGATGGTGCTTAGACAGTGGGGCTACTTCCCATATGTGTCACAGTGAGCTGCAATTCACCTGCCTTTCAAAACGTCACATTGGGTATGTAAAACTTGCAAATGACAAGGAAATAAAAATTTTGGGTATAGGAACTGTTGAAATTGTTAGTGAAGTTGACAAAAAACATCTGCCTTGTTCACTTTTTCATACATTATTTGTTCCAGATTTGAAAGAAAATTTAATCTCTATCAATAAAGCTACAATGAATGGTGTGAAAGTTTATTTTGAGGGGGATAACGCAAGCATTCTGAACAAGGGGTATACTATATTACGTCAAAAATGTTTTGACAAAAATCGTTTCGCGGTGTATCATTTCGCAATTTTTGTTTTGCAAATCATTATTTGGCATATTGTTGATTAGCATTTTACATTTCGGCAGAGCACGTTTAGCATTTTATTGTTTAGTCAAGTAGTTGCTTGGCAATTTTTATTTGGCAATTTTTGTTCAGCAATTGGTCGATAAGACTTTTTTTGATTCGCAATCTTTTATTTGGCATTTTATTGTTTGGTTTTTTTTTATTTGGCATTTTATTGTTTAGCTTTTTTTTATTTGGCATTCGTTTTTTTCGCTATTTTTTTTTAACTTGCATTAAATAACAAGCTTTAAAATTTCGCGCGAAATTAAAATAAAAGATTGCGAATCAAAAAAAGTCTTATCGACCAATTGCTGAACAAAAATTGCCAAATAAAAATTCGTCCATTGTCTGAGTTCTGCTCATGCGAATGTTTAATAGTTTTTTTTAAATTCCTCTGCCTTTTATCGCACACTTCTGTCGCGGTAAAATTTACAGCTACAAAAAGTATCCTTGGGATCCTTTCACGTATCCCTACCTCTTCTTTGTTTTTGGGTGTGGCTGCATAATTCTGAGAGAGTTAGGGGCAACCAAGGTTCCATCAGCCTATGGTTTACTCACTCAGCATTCACAAAAAACATCCAACGTAGGTTGCTGTGGCAAAATCGGTCAAAGCTAGACCAGAAAAGGGACAGGCGGTCCCCAACGAACATTGATGAACGTGCAGACGGGCGGTCTCATGAAAAACACAAAAACTGCCTAATGGAACCTGGCAAAACACCCAAGGCAACACAACAACACTCAATACAAACATCCATGGTAGATGATCAATTCCTACCCAACGTTTTACGTCACAAAATTAGTATGGCCTTCTGCCCAACCGAAACTTACTATCAACTTTTAATTAAAATTTAAATGATATTGACATAAAAGGAGAATCACTTAGAGACGTGTTTCCGATTTTATTCTCATTTCCTTTTTTTAACGATCTGGACGAAGGTCTACGGACAGTACTTCGAACTTTCGAACTTAGCTTCTCCTGTTCCTTGTTCTCCGAGAAAATATCTTCTTCGTATTTTAGTTTGGGCCGGTTTGGGCTGGGGACTTTGCGCGAGTTTAATAATTTTTCGGAGTAAGTCTTTCTTTAGGGGTTGAACTCGTCCACTAGGCTACTGGTGATCACATCACCTGAACGCAAAGGACCGCGGGTATTTGATTCGTGACATCTCACTCGCACTTTCTAGCCTAACGGCGGAATGCTGCAGTAAAAGTGAGACCGAACGTGAGTGAGACCACGCTTAAAGGTCTGACGAGGATGGCCGGATGGCCGATGCCGCATGGAGGAGAAAAACCCGCCATCTTTATGGCCTCTTGATTCTTGGCAGCAAAAGAAGAAAGATCTAGGAGAAAGCCTCCGAGGAATTATAGCGATTATTTTTTTGAGATTCGAGATTTTTTTCATTTTGATTTGGAGTTGGGAGATATCCTACTATCCGATTTTGCGGAAAATTCCAATTGGGAATTTCTAGGAAGGGAATAACTGAGATTAGAGCGGAGACGATATTTTCTTGAGGAGCCCAGGAGAGCGATATAGAAAAGCTAAGTATTTCATTTTATTTATTTTTCACTTCAGAAAATCCTTCTTTTTCAAGGATTTTTCGAGTACTTTTAGAATCGCCTTATTTGGGCAAAGACTTAGATCCGCTAGGCCTTCGTTGTCCTACCGTTTGTTTTCTTTCCCGAGATTGCGGGACTCGCGACCATTTTACTTCATTCTATCTCTTTATTTTTTTTTCTTTCGGAAACTTTCCATAAGTAATTCTTCTTCGTGTACAAACGACACATTAATCTGTTTGCTATTTTAATTTTCAACTTTCTAAACTTTTCTTGATTTCGAGAATTGGCCTCCTGCCAACCTCGAAATAAACTCTGTACTTTTCTTTTATCTTGAAAAGATTCTGGTTTTAGTCCAGGTTTCGACCACGGTTTTACCCAGACACCCTATTAAAACAATAAATCTATTTAAACTTCCCTTTGGGAATTCAAACATATCTTCTTTTTTTTATTTATTTTTCTGTCGTCAAGGTTTGGAAATTTATCCCTACAAAAATTTTCTGGCGCCCACAATTTTTAGGACACCCTATACTCTAAATTGAACATCTTATTAAAATTCCCTATAATTCAATTAATCGTCTCTTTTATTAATTCACCTTACCTATCTGATTAAATAACCTATCGAATACACCCAGCTGAGCTAGTCGCGGTGGCAGCATACATTTGTTGCTGGATGCACCACTTTTTCCTTGCCGGCATTTCTGCTTATCCATCTGTCATTCTACATTCTTTCCGCACGCCAGCCGGCGCGGCGGTGTATAATTCTTTTTTTTTATCTAAATTGTTTTATTTTTGTACGCGGTTTCCAAGTTTCGTTTCCATCGTAAATTTAGTTTGTTTTGTTTAATTAGCCACCTATATTTTATAATTAATATCTTCAACGAAAAAGAAGTGTCGGTGAAAGGAAAAGGTGCAACAAATTGGCACCCAACGTGTCGGAATTGTGGAGTTTTTTTTTCTCATTACAATCTGTGTTGTATCGTTCTGATTTGGTGGTGATTTTGTGTGAGACTTACTAGTTTTGTGAACAATTCATTCGTGCGTTTTTCTTTTCCAACAGGTTTCAACAAATAACTACAAATTCGAAATTCATATCATCTGTGTCTGGCTGCAAACTTTGAAGTGGTTTTTTTTCTGGAAAGTGCGTGGTAATAGTATACACCAGCCCCGGATCTTCAATTTTTTAAAGACGGGGCAAATACTGAAAAATGCCGCCCCCACCAATTTATATTTGCTTTTACCTTTATAATCTTTATTATTTCCGCTATCATATCTTCACTAACTGACTAACAACTGGACACAAGCCTTTCAGAAAAAATACTTAAACCGCTGTTTTTTTCTGTTTTAATCCTATTTATTTACAGATATGATAGGACTTAAAATAAAAATGTTTATAATAAAGACAAAATCAAATTTACTAATGTATTTATCATTTGCAATTACAATTTTACTCTTCGAGCTTTTTGCTCAGCAAATAAATCTATGACCTTATCATAATTTGATTCGTGTGCGATTCGATTTTCTATCGCTAAGATTGCTAGACTGGATAAGCGTTCCTGGCTCATAGATGAATGATTAACGAAAAAATCGAATGCCAAATAAAAAAAGGTAGACAATAAAATGTTAAAAAAAAGTTTACAACTCATACTTACTGTACAAATCGTTATTTGGTAGTAGATTTTTTAACAACCAGTGAGATCCCTTATTTTTGTATTTGCCAGAACTCTTTAATGATACTAAATGCTTTTCGATTAATACTGGAACCATAATCAAAGAACGTAAAAAGACAAATTTCGAAAGTAGGAACTTCAAATATGGTTTTATTTTCTATAAAAAAATAATAGGAAACAGATTTAAGAAAGAAAATGAATACTTAAGAGTTATTTTTATTCACAAAAGTAAAGTAATTCAATTAATATTATTATAAAAAAGAAATGTTTTCTTTAGAAGTTGGCCTTAAAATAGATGTATATTAAAAGCAATAGCCTTCAATAAGCCAATATCGGAATAATCTGCACGTTTTTCTAAAACTGCATTCAGTCTTGTTTCCTTGTCATGGATTCTGCGTTTTTTTTTCGGTATTAGATAGCCTCTTGATACTTTCTCTATAGCTATTTGCACACTCCTCACTTTCTTCTTGATTTCCTGTATTATTTTGTAAACGACAACATGTGTATCACCAATCACGGAATTGATGTGGCGATGAAAAGATTCTGCATGGTTCTGCGTCGTTGGTATGTTCATCTCAACCTGACCAGCAATACTCCAAAAGGCATGATCGTACATAGGAGGCTTACCATTTTTACCATTAACATAGTATTCACTAAACCATTCCATCAATGGTTTAACCTCTTCTGGCATTATTTCCTCTAACTTCATAAATGCTTTTGGAATCTGATGGGGTTCTAAGAAGGAAAGGGCACCAATCTGTCGGATTTTCAAAGAAAGTTCTGCATCTGTTCCGTATCTTGTTTGTAGTCCGCACTTTTGCACCTGACGATAAATTATTTGGAAAAGGTTAAAGTTACAGCCCCTTGGAAGACACCCGTCGTAGGAGTGACCAAAGCTATTGGTTGATGCTTTCTCAAAGTCTAAAATGCAATATTTCGGATTCAAAGTTATTCCATTTTCCGACGCATATTCATTCAAGTGAAGAAAAATAGCGTTATATAATTTAGTGCTCTTCCCAGACATCAAAACATAAACCATAGGATAGGCTTTTAAGGTATCATCAACGTCGCAATGAATAACGTACAGCTGGTAAAATACAGTTGGAACTATTTTAAAAGTTCCATCCATCATCCAAAATTTGCTTTTTTGCATATAACCTATCGCCTGTTTTGAAGTCATTATAAGAAGTCTATCCTTATCAATTTTAATGTCTTTCACTATGAAAAGCTCATCATCTAAATATTTCATACAGTCTGGAATCTCAAAATCAATCGTGGTAGGTTCCACGATCAAATCGGCATTTTTCTTCCTTACCCT
The DNA here is from genome assembly GCA_949752695.1 of Melanostoma scalare. Taxonomy (NCBI): domain Eukaryota; kingdom Metazoa; phylum Arthropoda; class Insecta; order Diptera; family Syrphidae; genus Melanostoma; species Melanostoma scalare. The sequence continues at coordinate 96,951,630 of OX456985.1, read as the reverse complement.
TTGGATCCGCTGTCTAAGAGCTTCTTTTGAAGGCATACTAGCACCAAACTCCATTGAACAGCTTGAGGTAATGTTTTGTATAAGACGGCTGTTTTTGTCCGCCGAGGTTTTTGCAGATGTTTTTAATTGAAATACAGCATCAGCCACTCTTTTTCTTAAGGCATTTGGCTCATGGTTGTGTTCTCCTCCTCTTAAACATGTTATTGAATGACTTTCATCCACATTTTTTTATCGTACAAGCCCGAACCTTACACTTATACTGATTATTTTTGCGAAATTCACAACACCAAACATTATTATTATTACTGCTTTCTCCTTCAAAATCGAAAGCAAACCCATCAATATTTAGTTTTGGTTTTCCTCTATTCGACATAAATGTCTCATATGTCTTGTCAAAATTTTCCATTATAAAAACTTTACAACAACGAGACGCACCGATTGATACAGAAATTAGAATCAAACTAATGTAATGACACGCATTGTACATAGTAATGAACAGATATCTAAAAACAAAACACAACGGCACTTTTTGATGATAACAAGTTCATGCATAGGTACGGCGAAATAATCGATTCGCGGAACAATGAAACGGCGAAACGATCATCTGCGAAATAAACACTTGACCAAGCAATTTAAAGCGAATTAAGTGGAGGGCATTCAACAATTTGCCAAATGATATTTGCGTACTGTCCCAAAATCATTTCAAACTGAGCCGAAAGAAGGAAATGCCAAATAATAATTGCGTAATAATACGAAGACAAAATGAAAGAATGCAAAGTGTTATTTGCCAAATAAGGATTGCAAAACAAAAAAAAGGCGAAACAACCACGGCGAAACAAAGAAATGGCAAACGTCGTCTGCCGAAATATAGGTGACCCGTGAACAAGAGTGGGCGACAGCTCATGAGTGCAAAGAAGGTTGAAGGTCTTTATTTTGTGTATCCAGCGAAGGAAAAAGCATGTATCACCAAGAGGACTGAGAATGCAGCACCTGTAAGGGCAGTGGAAGATTTTAAAACCTGGCATAACAGGATGGGGCATTTGAATGCAGCATCATTGAGACAGTTGCAGCGTGAAAAAGTCGTACGTGGACTCCCAGACTTTACAAATTTTGAATTGAACTGTGAAACATGCATCAGAGGTAAGCAAACCCGACTACCATTCGATAAGAAACACGGAAAATCGGCAACATCTTGTCTGGGGCTCATACATTCGGACATATGCGGACCAATGAAAACAGAATCCCTGAGTAAGTCATTATATTTTGTTACCTTCATAGATGATTATTCTAGAAAAATATTTGTATATATGATTCGAAAGAAGTCGGAAATGATAGAAAAATTTATACAGTTTAAGAATTTTTCTGAAAATCAGTTAAATAAGAAAATAAAAAGAATAAGGTCTGAAAATGGATCAGAATACACAAGCAGAGCCTTTAAAAATTTGTGCCAATCAAATGGCATAAAACAAGAGTTTAGTGCACCCTACACAGCACAACAAAACGGAGTGGCTGAGCGTGTCAATCGTACTCTTGTCGAGATGGCTAGGTGTCTGAAAATCAAAGCCGACCTGCCAGATTTCTTGTGGGCTGAGCTAGTGCTTATTTCGTACTTAAGAGAGGTAGGTGCACGTGCATTTGTGTTAAACAAATCTGAAAATCAAAGCAAGTTTGATTCTAGAAGCGAAGGGTTTGTAATGATTGGATATTGTGAGGATGCGAAAGCATATAGATTGTGGTAAAGGGGTACAAGATGTGTTATCAAAAGTCGAGACGTAGTTTTCATTGAAAAAAGTGGAAATGAATATGATCAAAGTTATTATTAAATTGAGTTAGGCTATAATGAATCAAAATCAGATGAAGCTGCAAAGGATGAAGCAGAACCAAAAGAGCCTGAAATGGACGACGAAGGGACAGGAGATGCTGCAAAGTATGAAACAATATCAAACGAAGCTGGAACGGATGATGAAGGAACTAATGAAGATGAAAGGGATGATGCTGACAAAACTACAGAACATTCTGAAGAAACTCTTGAGCCCCAACATGAAGGCTGCATTGAAAATGACGTAAATAAATTGAAAACTTGCTCCACAAAACAAAAGATATCTGCATCTGGTTTACCAAGTTCCAGGCCTAAACGAAACGTTCCTTTACGTAATTATAAAGAGAATTCGTATCTCTCTGAGGTGAATGATCCTGAATCCTTGAAAGACGTGGAGTCTTCTCCGAATGCTGAAGAATGGAAAGAAGCCATGAACACTGAAATCGATCTCTTGCACAAAAATGGAACATAGAAAATTGTAGACCGTCATATAGACAGAAACGTCATCGGATGTCGATGGGTGTTCAAAACCAAGCGAAATTCAGATGGTACAGTGGAAAGAAGAAAGGCTAGGCTGGTAGCAAAGGGTTATTCCCAAATGTTCGGAGTTGATTACTTCGAAACATTTGCTCCAGTTGCTGAATTAAGCTCTATTCGAATGCTTTACGCGGTTGCCACGGAATATGATTTAAACCTTCACCACATTGATGTGTCAACAGCTTTTTTATATGGAGATCTAGATGAAACCATTTTTATGGAACAACCAGCAGGTTTTGTGATTGACAAATCAAAAGTCTGTAAGTTACAAAAATCTATATGTGGGCTTAAGCAGTCAGGGCATAAATGGAACAAAAAGTTAGACAACAAACTCCAAGAAATCGGCTATACAAATTCAAGCTATGATAAATGCATCTATTCTAAAAAACAAAATAAAATAATGACATTTATTACAGCTTATGTTGACGATTTAATAATGGCAACACACAGTCAATCCGACTATAACAATCTAAAACTTAAATTAACACAAAATTTTCAAACTAGGGACATGGGAGAACCTAAATTTACGATAGGTTTAGAAATTTCTAGAGACCGGAGACGAGGAACTTTAGGAATCAGCCAGTCAAACTATATAAAAAACCTAATTTCAAAATATAATCTCACCGACTGTAAGCCCCGAACGCTACCGTTACCACTCAAAATAAAACTTGAAAAGGAACCACAAATTGACGGTGAAAATAAACCTGTAAACCAAAAATCTTACCAGGAACTTATAGGAAGCCTATTACATTTATCTACATTCAGTAGACCAGATATAGCATATTCCGTTAACACTCTCTCTCAATTCAATCAAGATCCAAGAGTTCAACATTGGAACTCAGCAACTTCTGTCCTTAGATATTTAAAAGGAACTCTCAATACAAAAATCTTTTATTGCAGATCTGGCTCACCAATCACTGCCTATGCTGACTCAAGTTATGCTGAAGATGTAAATGATCGAAAGTCACAATCTGGTGTGGTTTTCGTTTTGGCTGGTGCTCCAATTGACTGGGAGTCCCATAAACAACCTATCGTTACGATGTCGAGTGCAGAAGCAGAGTATGTGACATTGACAGCAGCTGCAAAACGAGCAAAATACTTCAAACTCTTGCTTACTGAGCTGAACTTACATTGCTCCGATGAACCAATAACTTTATACACGGATAGTCAAAGTGCGCAATATATAGCAAACTTTAAAGGAAGACGCTCGCAAACTAAACACCTGCACATAAGATACCACTACATTCGAGAGGCTATAGCTGATGGGATTGTTCAACTAAAATACTTGTCCACCGAAAAAATGTTGGCTGATCCGTTCACCAAAAATGTATCTCTACCTAAACACAAAGCTCATTTTAAAAAACTAGGAATATCGTTTTCTTGAATTAATCAAATCATTTACTATAGATATAAATAAACCTGAATTGTTAAGTGTTGAGGAGGTATGTTAAATTAAATGAATTAATATTATACAATGGCAACACTTACAATAATTTAATTATGCCATCTGTACTTGAACTCTAATGTACTTTACGAATTCAACATAGTTATATTTTTATTTTACCACACTTCCTTTTGTACATTATCTTAATTCTACACTTCATTAAAGTTCTCTCTCGTTGATAGTCGCCTTTTTCTTTTAACTAAGTTTCTCCAATCTGCAGCCATCACTTTTATCGGCTTATATATTCTACACTTTTACTTATATCGTAATTTTTTAACCGGTGTACACCTAAGTACGATTTTCAAAACTTAATTCTCTGAAAATTAATTCGTAAAAACGATTGTGAAATTTCATGGCGTCCGAGCAGGGACAAATTTAATATAAATTCATTATTGAATTTGGTTGAAAGTCGCGGCAAACGTGCATAAATACATAACGTTGTATCCACGCGTTACGCTACATATATATATACGTATATAAAAACATTAATCAAATTAATTTAAAGCCGGTTAAATTATTCAATCGTGCGCGAGTGATTTAAAACTAATAAATCAAAAGTTCTGCGCCAAAAGAAAAAACCCTATCATATATCGAAAGACATCACCAAAGCACCACCGAAGCACCCCCGAAGCGCTAGGACTCCATCGCTAACCCAATGCACGAAAATTGCATATTTGAGGATTGTAAGAGGGAAGTGCATTCCAAAGAAGATACATCAAATAAAGAGGTATTCACAAAATTGAAAGTGCATAGTATTATATAAGTAAGCGTATATATATATATACATATCTATATACCTATATACATATGTATAAAAAGAAGAAACAACATTTATTTGCACATTAAACACTTTCAATTTTGTCACTTTGTCATTTAAATTACATACATTAGTGGTGAAAAAACAATTAGACAAAAACAACAAAATAAATTTAGTAGATTTTATTGAACTTAATACAGATACATATCATAAACTAAACATGATTAAAGTGAATTTGAAGTAAAAATTGACAATTATAAAACCGCCGCGCCGCCGCTGTTTCACCTTTTTTCGTATAACCACTTTATTTCATTCAAATGAAACTTGCTAGCGCTTTATTTAAATCGTTTACTAACTGATTCAACTAATTAATATTTAATTGATTAAAACCGACCGAACTCAGGAAAATAAATATTTGTTTACATTTTACATTGCAAGTGAATAGACAATTAAAGTGACAGTTCCGCAGCTCTCCCATCTTTCGTTGAGTTCCACTTTCGTCAAGTTTCATATGTCAGGTGTGGGCTGTATTCAGCGAAGCAAAGGTTTTTAGTAGCGAAAGAGTGTGTTCAGGTAACCAGTATTTTCTTTTCAAAATTTGTGAAGTGATTCACTTCGAGATTATTTCATTAATTCATTAATTAATTCAAGTAACTCTTTGGTGCACTACAGTTGCAGTAAACTAAATAAACTTATTTTTCAAATAATTCCGATAGTTTAAAATCGCTACTAGTGCAACAGTATAATTTGGTCAAACTATTTCCAAACACAAATCTCGGTTTTGTAAATTTAATTCATAAAATTAAAATGACTGGTAAGAAAAGGCAACCTTCTCCAAACATGGAAAGAAACCTTGAGCATTTGTAACATCAGCGGCTCGTAATTAAAACTAACATAATCCGTATTAAAACAGCATTAGAACAAAAAACGATATCGCTTAATCCATTGGAATTAGAATGTCGTTTAGATATTCTCAATTCATACATTGACCAAATTATTTAGTGTCAGTTTGAAATTGAAACAGAAGATCATGAGGATACAGTTCGTGGAGAATTAGAAGACATTTGTGTAGGTGCAAAATCTCTACTCATATCACATATAAATACAAGGCGGTGCTCTAATGCTGTTGACTATTCCTTCAGTAATCCTCATCGTTCTCGACTTCCAATGTCTCTTCCAAAATTCATTGGCAAATATTCAGAATATAAAAATTTTATCAGTTTGTTTGAAAACTTAGTTGATAATGATCCTATGTTGCCAGATATTGAAAAATTCAATCACCTTATTTCTTGTTTATCAGGTGAAGCCTTGGGAACAGTAAAAGCGTTCCAAATTACAGAACAGAACAATCCCAAGGCGCTTGCAAGTTTGAAGAAAGTGTATGTTGATAACAATTGCTTGATATTTTTTGACAATATTTCTAAAATTTTTGAGTTGAAGGAGATTTCCAAACCATCCGCGTCGTTATTGCGAAGCATGATAAATACAGTTTCTGCAATTTACGATTCGCTTCTTTCGTTGGGTGACGAAAAGAATATTTCTAATGCAGTCATTATACATTTTTGAAATGTCGAAAGTGGATGCAACCAAGAGGTCTAAATGGGAAGAACAATTAGATTTCAGCACTCTTCCTCTGTGGAAGGATTGCGAAGAAGCACTTAATAAAAGATACCAGCACCTTTCTGCAGAATTGAAGCTTCTTCTTCGAAATTCAAAACCGTTGAAAAGTTCTTCAAACCGAAACACGACTCAAGTCGTCATCAAAATCAAAAGTCGTAGTCTGCTTGCGTGAACTCACAACAAACTAAGCCGAAATGTTTGTATTGCAAATCGAATGAACATTTTATAACGACATGTCAAACCTTCGCGGCGCTGCCTGTGTTGCAAAGGTTGGAATACGCTAAGGGTGTTCCGATTTGTACTAACTGCCTTCGAAAAGGACATACAGTTTCGAAACGCAAATTGAGTCGGTGCAATGTGTGTAATCGCTCACATCATACTTTATTGCATCAGTATGAAACAAATTCCAACGGTACTTCTACTCAGCCTTCCACAAGTAGTTTTCAAGCCATGCATGCTTCGGGTTTATGTGATCAGGTCATTCTTGCTACTGCCATTGTAAAAATAAAGAGTATCACCGGTGAGTATATGCCAGCTCGCGCGTTAATAGATTTTGGGTCGCAAGTAAACTTTATAACTGAAGAGCTTGCACAAAGATTGAAACTTCGTAAAGAGGAAAGGTCTTTAAGTCTACTTGGCATTGGGAAAGCAAGTACCACAGTCAACAAAAAGTTAACTGCAGAAGTTCGTTCTGGATTCCCTGCCGACTTTTGGGTCATGAATTCGATTTCCAAATATAAACCCGTATTAAAACAGCAATCAATAAAACGAGTTGGAATATCCCATCAAATATTTCACTGGCTGATCCTTATTTCAATCAGCCTCAAAAAATTGATCTGTTAATAGGAGCAGAAACCTTTTTCGAGTTGTTATCTGTCGGTCAAATAAAATAAGGCCCTGAATACCCAACCATTCAAAAAACTCTGCTTGGTTGGATAGTATCTGGAAAATATCAAATTCAAATACCATACAATGTAATTTGGTACACCAGTCTGACGAACTGCCAAACCTAGATAAAATCGTACAAACATTTTGGTTAATGGAAGAAATTCCGGGAGAGGCAAACAAGTTTTATACTCCCGAACAAAAAATGTGAAGATCATTTTGTAGAAAATACAAAACTTTTACCAATAAACCGTTTCAAGGTAAAATTGCCATTTAAATCTTTTCCGAGTGCACTTGGATCATCGTTGGAAGCTGCTAAGCGCAGATTCCTTGCACTTGAACGTAAAATTTCTACAGATGATGAGTTCAGAGCAATGTACATGGATTTCATGAATGAGTATCTATTATTGGGACATATGTCGCCTACGAACAACGAAATCCCCAAAAACCCGCACTATTTCATTCTACACCAGTGCATTTTGCGACCGCGAAGTACAAGCACAAAACTTCGAGTAGTTTTCGATGCTTTATGCAAAACATCTACTCAAGTTTCTCTGAGTGACATCTTGATGGTAGGGCCAACTATCCAAGAGGAGCTGTTTTCGACATTGCTCCGTTTCCGCATTCATAAATATGCCATTACACGGCTGATATTGCGAAAATGTACCGGCAAGTTCTCATTGCTGAAGAGCATTCGATTTACCAGCTCATAGTGTGGAGGCAAAACCCCTCTCAACCATTACAATTTTTTCGCCTCAACACTGTAACATATGGAACTTCGCCAGCGCCATTTTTAGCGATGCGGTGTTTGAAGAGCTTGTGCGATAAATTCAAAAATTTGGACCCCACAGGGTCAGAAATTGTTCAAAAAGATTTTTATATGGATGATCTTTTAACCGGTGCCGATGATGCCAAAATCTACATAAAACATGAGTTACAAGAAATACTGAAAAAAGGTGGATTCCAGTTAGCAAAATGGTACTCTAATCATCCAGGATTGTACAATGCCGAAAGTGAAGAAAAATCAATAAAATTCAACGACTCAGAGTCTACAAAAACTTTGGGCATTTGTTGGCATCCCAAAGAAGATGCATTTTCTTTCAATTTGGAAGATACTTTCAATGATCTGCGAGTCACCAAGCGGAATATTCTTTCAGTTTCTTCTCGTCTGTTTGACCCTCTTGGTCTATTATGTCCCATTGCTACCAAAGCTAAAATCTTATTGCAAGAGCTTTGGATTGCAAAAATAGATTGGGATGAATCGATTCCATGTCGTCTTGATACAAGCTGGCAAACTTTCAAATCAAATCTATCTCAGCTTCCCAAGATAAAAATACCAAGATTTGTTGAGACTCATTCGAATGCAAAAATTCAAGTTCATGGGTTCGCTGATGCATCTATGAGAGCTTACGGATATTGCATTTATATCCGAAGTCAAAGCAAAGCAGGTATCAAGTCAACGCTATTAACTGCAAAGTCCAAAGTGGCCCTTTGAAAACACCGCGATTAGAACTTTTCGCAGCGCATACTCTTTCTGAATTATGGTTACGAGTATCGGCAATGTTCAATCTTGACGTCGAGCAAGTTATTTTTTGGACTGACTCAGAAATAACTTTGCATGTGATAAAAACCCATCCAACTTCACTTACAACTTTTGTTGCGAACAGAGTTTCGGAAATCCAAGAGTGGACTAATAATGTTTTATGGAAACATGTCCCAACAAATGAGAATCCTGCAGATATTGTGTCTAGAGGATGTTACGTAGACGAACTTAATAGTTCAATGTGGTTTAATGGTTTCTTACTGAAAGAACCAGGTTTGTGGCCAGTTAATTTTCATTTTAAGTTGTCTCCAGACGACGAAGCCTTAGAAAAGCGAAAAACTAATGTTTCTCTTGTAGCAGTTGAAAATCCTCAACCAAAACTTATGCAACTAATTAAAGAGGATAGTTACAACATTTGTACATGTCATGCGATTCTTTGCCATTTTAAAAGACAAGACAAAAGAGTATTTGAAGAATCACCCACGGCAAATGAGTTAAAAAAAAAAAATAGTTGAAACTGTCCAAAACACTGAATTTACCGACGAGATCCACAAACTAAAAAGAAAAGTGACATTGCCGATTCATATTCAAAAACTTAATCCATTTATACATATACGAATTCAACGGTGACAATTGGTCATTTTCACTCATTCGAGTAGGGGAGCGCCAAATTTCCATTGTTATTGACAAAAAACTTGCAGTTCATAAAAGTATACTTAACGAATTCGCATAAGAAAAATTGTCATGCTGGACCTCAAGCAATGGTAGAACTCCTTCGACAAAGAGTTTGGTTAATAAATGCCAAAAAGGCATGTCAGAGAGTTGTACGAAAATGTGTGCAATGCTTTAGATACAGACCAAAGTTACTCAAACAAATCATGGGAAATCTACCAGCTGACCGATTACGGGCACAAAGACCATTTTTGATATGTGGTGTAGATTTTTGTGGCCCAGTATATACCTCTTTAAAAATTCTTGGTCGGCCACCGTAAAAAACATAAATAGTTGTTTTTGTTTGTTTCACTTCCAAAGCTGTACATTTTGAATTAGCTACTAATCTTTCTTCCGAAAGTTTTAGATATTCTTGCTCTCAAAAGGTTTATTGGTCGCCGACGAATTCCGAAGACGATTCACTGCGCAACGGGACGAACTTCGTGGGAGCACAGAGGATCTTGAATGAGGTTGGAGAAGAGTTCAAGAGAGGGAAAGAAGCCATTCACTAGTAAGCCGCAGATTCAGTTTCGTCTTCATACCTCCAAGAGCCCCCCATTTCGGAGGCCTGTGGGAGGCAGCAGTGAAATCAGCAAAGACGCTGTTACAACGTACCGTGGCGAGCACACTCCTAACAGCAGAAGAGCTGCTCACCATTTTAATCGAGGTCGAGGCAATCCTCAATTCAAGGCCAATCTCCCCGCTAAGCGCAGACCCCAACGACGGAGAAGTACTTACCCCAGCGCACCTGCTAAAAAGCAGCCCCTTGCGGTCACTACCTCCAGAGATTGTCCCGGAACAGCAGCCGTCCTGCTTGAAAAGATGGCAGCTTCTTTGCTGGCTCAAGCAGCAGTTCTGGCAGAAGTGGCCAAAGGAGTATCTGCTTGGCCTTCAGGGTCGCTCCAAGTGGATACGCGAGCAGCCCAATCTCATCGTGGGAAAACTCGTCCTCATTCACGAGGATAACATACCTCCACAACAATGGCAAATGGGCAGAGTCGTGGCAGTCGTCGTCGAAGGGCAGGACGGAAAAGTCAGGGTCGCAGACGTCAAAACTCGAAACGGAATACTGAGACGCCCAATTGTTAAATTGGCTCTACTTCCAGACGAAGAATCTTAAAGCCGTGCAGGCTTTCAACGCGGCCGGTGTTTCGACAAACGACTAATAACTAAATAACTATTATAATAACTATTGTGAACTAACAAAACAATGTTCTAAAATTTTAATTTTCCGCCCTTGCGGCCATATTTATTTTGTAATTTGAAAAATGGAAAATGAATAAGAAAGAATGACAGAATAAAATAAAATTTATCATTCCTTTGTCAAGAATCCAGTTCAACACACGTCTTTTACTTATATCGTAATTTTTTAGCAGGTGTACACCTAAGTAGGGGAATTGTGCTCAAGATGACATACTTTTTGTTTAAAGTAAAAAATAAAATTTTCTACAAACCCTAGCGTTAAAATCTTTACATAATTAAATAATTAATGATTGCATGGAAAAAATAAAGTTGGAATGAATAGTTTAAAGTAAAAAGAATTTATTTAAAAAAATTTGTTAAAAACAGTCCGAGGCTAAGGCTAAGATGACATAGTTGGGTATAAGATGACATACTTCATGAGGGTAAGACGACATATTGTAAAAATGCCTGCTTTATTTGGCTTTTCAGCTTCAGTCAGTATATACCTCACATTTTCAACTTAGATTTTCGGCCATTTAGCTTTCATAAGATTTGTTTTATGCTTGGTGAAATATAATTATGTACTTTAAATTTGCATTTAAATGTTTAAATTAAAAAAATAAGGTTTGTGTTTTTAGTAGGAATGTCATAGTATTTATAGTATGTCATCATGGACTGATAAGCAATATGTCATCTTACCCGATAGGAAATAAAACTTTTACAACCATTCAGGAATCAAAACATTATAATTTAGGAGCCAAATCACACAAAAAATATTCTCTATACACATAAATGCAAACATAAAACACAAAGGATATAGAAAAACACTTAGTTTCTTAAGCAATTTTGAAGTAAACAATGACTCGCAAAAAAATTTATTCTCTAGCTTTTTCCTTTGAATAGATCAGGATGACAGCAGGTAGTATACTGGCAGCTGTAAGTTTATTCTGGCAAAACAGATAGAAAAAATGCATGTCTGGATATGTTCGAGAGAACTGTGGCGGCTTTATAAACAGAGAAAATACAAGTATGTCATCTTACCTGAGTATGTCATCTTGAGCAGAACTCCCCTTCGATCTTCAAAACTTAATTCTCTGAAAGTTAATTCGCAAAAACGATTGCGAAATTTCAGTATTACCACATGAACATTTTTATCTGTGTGATATTTACTTATTTTTATATAATTCATGACATAATGAAAAAGTTTAACAAAACAAAACATATACTCGTGATATTATTATGAATGAGTGCAAAAAAATGTGTAATTGACAAAATGCATGAGTTTAATTTTTCCCTAAAAAAAAGAATAAAAAATTGTAGCGGATCTACATATTAATAATAACAATTATATTATCATTTAATAATAAAATTATGGCAAGACAAAAGAAGCCGCTGCAAAATGAAAAGTAAAACGCAGCAGCATCTTATGTGAATGCGTCCATTCCACTCTCACGAAAAATGTTTCGTCAAGGTAGTTGACGAAACAAATACATGGGCACTTTCGTTCTCGCCATGCCTTTTCCGGCATCTACATTCTAGATTCGTCCATTACTTTTTTGACACACGAACTAAGCAGACGTGCCAGCATTCTTTTTACCATCTCAAGTACACTTGATGATATTTTTGTAACTTAATCCTAATGTAAAGATTTAAGATTAAAGATTTAAAGTAACTTAGAGTATTAAAAGTAAAATAAAAGTAAATGAAAATAAAGTCGAAGAAAAAGAAATTAATTGGAAGAGACCAGGAAGAAATAAAACGAAGAAGGTAACCAAGGGCATAGTGCGCAGAAAAAGGTTTGTACGCCAGGTAATATTGGTGACCCCGTACATTGGCCACGCACCGCCATCACGAAGCCCGTACATTGGGCACGCACCGCCAGCACGAAGCCCGTATATTGGCACAACCATTATCTGGCCACCATCGTCATTTAGCCACCGCCCTCATTGTGACACCGTCATCGTCTGGCCACCGACATCACAGCGTCACCGCCATCATTGTGACGCCTCCATCGTCTGGCCATCGCCATCACAGGCACCGCCATTATTGCGTAAAGACCACCATTTGCTACCGCAAACGATTAGCCACCGCCATCAGGCTCCATCGCCATCACGCTCCATCGCCATCACGCTCCATCGCCATCACGCTCCATCGCCATCACGTTTCCTCGTTTCCACCGCCATCGAATCGCTACCGCCATCAATTTGCATTTGCAATCGCCATCAAATCGACACATCATCAAGTTCCATCGCACCACCGCCATCAAGTTACCACCGCCATCGCCATAAAGCTGCCACAGAGTAAAAAAAAATAGACAATACCAACACCAGCTCCATCTCCACACTGGTCCAAGCCACCATGCAACAAAAAGTTTAGCGCAGACCAGCACCACTTGACGAACAACAAAACGAAAACACAAAAAGTGTTGCATAAATTTAGGCAGCTCAACAACAGCGGCAACATAGCAGCAGCAACAACATCGCAACAGCAACAGCAGCCAAAGGAAGATTAAAACATAATCTATCCGATACATCATCCGTGGTACAGCGACAGCACAGCAGCAGCAACATCGCAATAGCAGCAAGCAAAAAAAAGCTATTAACAGCATCGCCTTCAGCAAAATTTTTTAACATCACATGTGAGTAAAAAGATTTTTTTCATTGTAAAATTCTGGCACGTTAATATCACATATTCAAACCAAATTTAAATAAAATTTTATATAAATCTTTTTCAATACATACATTTTACGCATATATTTTTTTTTCGATTTCGGAAAAGCAAATTCGTTTCGTCAACTACCTTTACGCGAACATTTTTAATCAAGTGCGCTTTTTAAATAGCTCGCGTCAGGTGCTGCTGCGTTACTTTTCATATTGATTTTTCGGTTTTTACAGATTCACGTGAATCAGTCTTTTTCGGAATAGGTCAACGCGTTTTTCAAACAGATTTTTAAAAAATTTTAATTCGTTTTTGTTCGCAACATGACGGATGAAAACAAGGCCCAAGCGGGCTTAAGTGGTTCAAGCACCACCAACAACCAATCGACTTCTTCTTTCGTTAGTCAGCCACCCCGATCAGACTCGGCTCAGGTGCATTTAGAGTCAATCAGAGTAAAACTTCCGGCATTTTGGAACTCTAATCCGGTAACGTGGTTTATTCAGGCAGAGGCTCAGTTTACGGTGCATAGAATCACCAGTTCTGAGACAAAATACTGTCTCACGGTTAGCTCCCTTCAACCAGATACCTGCGATTCGGTGATCGACATTTTGTCGAATCCACCAGCCACCGACAAATATGCCACCTTGAAATCCGCGCTAATAGAACGACATTCCGTGTCCGAACTCAAGCGTTTAGAAAGTCTCATAGACAAAGCAGACATTGGTGATCGAAAACCATCGGAAGTCTTACTTTCTATGAGAACGCTTGCGGGAAGTACCTTCAATGAAGGTATTTTAAAAAAGTTTTGGATGCGTAAGCTTCCGCAACCAATTAATATCGCATTGCTGTCAGTAGGTTCGAAAACTCTTGAGGAACTGGCTACGCTCGCGGACAGAATATACGAAGCTTCTCAAACCGCGACCATTTGCAGCGTTTCCACTGCACAACGAAGCGAGAATTCTCGCAACGCTAGCAACGATCTCGAACAGAGACTCGCTAGAATTGAGTCAATGATCGAAGCGTTTTCTTTCAACTCGCGTCCACACAGCAACAACAGTCCTCAGAGTTTTCGAAACCGAAGCAGTCGTTCTCATAGTAGGTCCAAGACTTCCAATCATCGCGCAAATTCAAGTTCGGGCACAGGCATATGTTGGTATCACAGACGATACAAAAGAGAGGCAAGGAAGTGCGAGCAACCGTGCAGCTTCAACAAAAGCAGCTCAAACAACAACGCAAACCACCCAAACTAGCTCAACCTGCTGTTGCAGCGGCAAACATGCAGTGTCTTTTAAGTCGCCGCTTATTCATCAAAGACAAAAACTCTAATTTAACTTTTCTTATCGACACGGGAGCGGATCTGTCAGTTCTCCCTTGTAGCATTAAGTGCACAAAATCTAGAGGTTCTTCGGTTTTACTATCAGCTGCTAATGGAACTTCGATTCCAACATTCGGATCGAAATTGCTAAATCTTGATATTGGTCTGAGGCGAAATTTCGTCCATACGTTTATTATTGCCGCGGTTAGCAGACCAATATTAGGAGCCGATTTCTTAGCAAAGTTCAACCTCTTGGTAGATACCAAGAACAAGCAACTGATAGACCCTCTAACCAAATTGCACACACATGCGTCTACAATGAGAACTGACGATCCGACACCAAAACATTTTCAAATCAGTAATCACGAGTATAACAAATTTTTACAAGAGTTCCCAAGTTTAACAGCAGAGCCAGACTACTTCGCGCCAATCAAACACACCGTCGTTCACCACATTGAGACAAAAGGGCAACTACCAGTTTCAAGGCCCAGACGCTTAGACGCCGCTAGGCACGCAGCCGCAAAGACAGAGTTTCAGCACATGATGCAACTGGGAATCTGTCAGACATCGTCTTCAAGTGTTTGCTCACCACTACATATGGTGAAGAAAAAGAACAATCTGGATTGGAGACCATGTGGTGATTACCGCAGATTAAACGCTGCCACGGTACCGGATCGACATCCGATCCACCACATCCAAGACTTCTCCATGAATGTTCACGGCTGCAAAATTTTTTCAAAGCTCGACATCGTGAGAGCATATCACTTGATCCCAGTTGCACCAGAAGACATTCACAAAACCGCTTTAACAACTCCTTTCGGTCTGTTCGAATGGCTCCGAATGCATTTCGGCCTGCGCAACGCAGCGCAAACGTTTCAGCGTTTCATGAACGAGGTGTGTTTGGGACTGGATTTCGTATTCGCGTACATCGACGATCTTCTGGTTGCCAGCAAAAACGAGAACGAGCACAAAGAGCATCTCAAGCTTCTTTTCAAAAGACTTGAAGAATATGGAGTTAACATAAACTCATCAAAGTGCGTTTTTGGTGTTTCCTCTTTGGAATTTGTAAGCCACACCATCAATGCAGAGGGCATTTTTCCTTCGAAAGATCGCATCACAGCGATCACCAACTTTCCGAAGCCCACTTCGATCAAGCAAATACAACGTTTCATAGGGATGATAAATTATTATCACCGGTTTATCCCGAAACTTGCTCAACTCCTCGCTCCACTTCATGCTCATCTCGCAACTCTCACAAAGCAAACCAAATCAAAAAAACTTTTCTCCTGGCCAGAAGATCTCGACCCTGTTTTCGAACGCGCTAAAGAAGCTCTCGCTAAAATAACGCTACTAGCACACCCAATGCAAAACGGCACTTTCAGCATCACAACTGATGCATCTGATTCAGCCGTGGGTGCAGTGTTACAACAGCACATTTCAAGTTCTTGGCAACCTCTAGCATTCTTCTCGAAAAAACTCAAGGACGCTGAAGTAAAATACTCAGCTTTCGATCGCGAATTGCTAGCGATATACTTAGCTATCAAGCACTTTCGATTCTTCGTCGAAGGGCGAGAATTCACAGTCTTCACAGACCATAAGCCACTCACGTATGCTCTGACAAGTAAAACAGAAAGAAGTCCACGTCAAACACGTCACCTCGACTTCGTCTCACAATTCACTTCAGACATACAGCACGTGAAAGGCAAAGACAATGTGGTCGCTGACACACTTTCTCGCCTCGACGAAATCGAAAACAGCAACAATCCTAAGCTTGATTTAGAAACTATCGCCAAACTTCAGTCCACCGACAAAGAACTGCTAGAACTTCTATCGCCAGACAAAAACACAGAAAAGACTTCAAAATTCGTGCTCAAACCTTTCAAGTTTCCGAATGTCAGAATTTACTGCGAAACTTCAACCAGCAAGAACAGACCTTTCGTTCCAAACGCGTTACGTTCAAATGTCTTCACGACACTTCATGGCATTTCCCATCCGAGCATTCGTTCGACCAGAAAGCTTATCTCAGAGCGATACTTCTGGCCAAACATGAACAAAGATATAAACAATTGGACACGATGTTGTATAGGATGTCAGAAAGCCAAAGTACAGAGACACACCAAGTCAGAGCATGGTAGATTTGACATACCAACTGGTCGATTTGACCACATACACATTGACTTGGTAGGTCCTCTTCCTGTGTCTAATGGTTTTTCATACATCCTCACAGCAGTCGACAGGTTCACACGATGGCCAGAAGCCTATCCTCTGATCGATATATCTGCCAGCTCGGTCGCTAAAGCGTTTGTCGAAAACTTCATTGCCCGTTTTGGTACTCCTTTAAAAATCACTACGGACCAAGGAAGTCAATTCGAATCGAAACTCTTTAGCGAGCTGTCCAAATTGCTGGGCGTGCACAAGATACACACGACACCATACCATCCACAAGCCAGCGGAATGGTTGAGAGGTTTCACAGGCAACTCAAGTGTTCATTGAAAGCTAGGTGTAATACCATCAATTGGAGCTCAGAACTCCCGATTATCCTGCTCGGAATTCGCTGCGCCGTGAAAGAAGACCTAAATGCTTCGGCAGCAGAAATGGTATACGGACAAAATCTGAGACTTCCCGGTGAGATTTTCATTGGCAGTCAAAATCAACCGATTTCTCCCGACACCTAGATAGAAAAGCTTCGAAACACAATGAGAAACCTCATTCCAACCGAACCAAGACAAGCGAAACAAGAAATTTTCATTCCA
Organism: Melanostoma scalare; assembly: GCA_949752695.1. Classification (NCBI taxonomy): domain Eukaryota; kingdom Metazoa; phylum Arthropoda; class Insecta; order Diptera; family Syrphidae; genus Melanostoma; species Melanostoma scalare. The sequence goes on along the minus strand of OX456985.1, from coordinate 96,934,405 downwards.
AAATGTTTGACTGACTGCAAACAAGTTTTTGTCAGGATCGACAAGGTAAAAACCGGCCTTATGCCGTCATACGAAGGTCCATACGAAGTAATTCGCCGACTTCGAAAATTTTTTTTAGTTAAAGTGAAGAACAAAAGCGTATCGATCTCCATTGACCGACTCAAGCCAGCTCACTGCACCGAAAACTCAGTTGAGTTGAGGAACTGAACTTTCAAGAGGGGAACTCGATTGGAGGAGGGTGATGTAGCGGATCTACATATTAATAATAACAATTATATTATCATTTAATAATAAAATTATGGCAAGACAAAAGAAGCCGCTGCAAAATGAAAAGTAAAACGCAGCAGCATCTTATGTGAATGCGTCCATTCCACTCTCACGAAAAATGTTTCGTCAAGGTAGTTGACGAAACAAATACATGGGCACTTTCGTTCTCGCCATGCCTTTTCCGGCATCTACATTCTAGATTCGTCCATTACTTTTTTGACACACGAACTAAGCAGACGTGCCAGCATTCTTTTTACCATCTCAAGTACACTTGATGATATTTTTGTAACTTAATCCTAATGTAAAGATTTAAGATTAAAGATTTAAAGTAACTTAGAGTATTAAAAGTAAAATAAAAGTAAATGAAAATAAAGTCGAAGAAAAAGAAATTAATTGGAAGAGACCAGGAAGAAATAAAACGAAGAAGGTAACCAAGGGCATAGTGCGCAGAAAAAGGTTTGTACGCCAGGTAATAAAATTAACCATTGAAAAAAATGTTTGTAGGGCAACTCCGCAACTCTTTTGAAATGTCATTTGAAAGAACGAATTTCACACAGCTACCAACTTGAAATAATAAAATGTATGATGATCTTAAGCTGTTTTATTATCATGATCCGATACGGATCTGATCATTGCGATAGTAAAACGCGGCTAATGTGAGAAGCAATAGTATTTTGGTTTTATCTTCCACACGTTGGCTTTCTATGGAAAGTGTTACCTATGTAGGCTTTTGGAGCAGTGACAACCGTTGCAATATTATTTTAATTTGCAATTTTTCGAAAATCAAAGTTCAACAACGGAAATTGCCAATTTTATGAACCCGATAAATTAGCTGTACTTTTTTTTTCGTGTGTGCTATATTTAGTAAACCAGAGCTAATCAACTAAAATTCATTTGCTTTATCAAGTAATGCCAGAGTTGTGCCTTGCTGTACCTTAAAAATTTTATAAAGCTTGCTGTAATAAGCTTCAATGTAAGTTTTAAGTATCCTGCTCTGTATTTGCTACTTTCAGACTTGTACATACTTTGGCACTCTTTTTTAACAGTATTTAAATTCAAATGTTTTCTTGAGGAAGATATAATCGAAATTTTAATTAAAAAGAAATTGTTAAATTTTTAAAAAAACTATGTACCCAAATTAAAAACAGTTTGACTTCAACAACAAAAAATTTAAAATTACTTAAATATTTGGATGTGGGTCAAATAATGGAAGGTACAGATCAATTTTACCAATATTGAAAGAGCCTCCATTTTCAAATGAAAATGTCGAAAAACCTAATACCTATACAATGGAGATTTTCGTAAGAAATACGTAAGAAATTAATTATTTAGCATGAAGGTGCCAATACCAATATATTCTGTAATTGTGATTTTTGGTAATTTTTTAGAATTTTTTTGTGTTTCTGTTGAGTTCGTTTATGAAGTCATTTAGTCGAATATTTATGAGAAATTAATAACAGTTCGTTTTAACATGTATTTTTTACTTGCGATTATAGGTACTATAAGGCAAGTTTTGCAATCGTGCAGAAAAAAAATTTTGAAATAACAATTAAACATGACATTACGATGATAGAGAATACGAAAAAAGTGGGTCCTACAATTCTGTCTGTCTGTCTGTCTGTCTGTGTGTCTGTCTGTCTGTGTGTCTGTCTGTCTGTATGTGCGTATATGGATCTACAGCCTGAACCGCTTGACCTATTTTCTTCAAAATTTGCAGTCAGGGTCTATTTGGCATCCTACAGAGGGGTTTTTGGAATTGGGTCTCTAGGTCTTGAAATAACGGTACCTGCCATACAACCCATATGATAATACTTAGTTTTCTTGAAAACGGCTCTAACGATTTTGATAAAATTTTATTTGCAGGATTATTTTTCAATTGTCTTTCTTATGATGCAAAAATTTTTTTTGGGAAAAGTCTAAGAACGGTACCCCCCATAGTACCGTTTTTTTCAAAACCGACTTCCTCGTTAATGGCTCACACGATTTTGATGAAATTTCATATTTAACAAGTCGTAGATGACATTAAAAAGATTGCATATTAACATTTAGAAAATTCTAAATTTTGAAATTTTTATTAATTTTTTTAAATTAATTTGGTTTTTTTGAATATTTTCAAAACGGTATTGCTGATTTATTTCAATTTTCTTGTCAAAACATCTTCTGGCAAGGTCTTAAGACTTGCATACCTAGATTTTAAAAAACTTTTTTTATTAAAAAATGAAAAATAAAAAACCGATTTTTTAAAAAACTGCTCTAACGATTTTGGTTAAATATTCAACGTTTATAAGTACTAACAATTGCAAAAGAATGGCGTTTTTGGATTTTCGATTGAAACTTTTGGAATATTTAATTTTAATTTTTTTCAATATTTTGCGTGATTTAATTCAATTTTCATTATTAAAATGTAGTTGGCAACCCTGAGCCCACCAAAAATATTTAGAGCGAATACTAAAACCTTTTACTCAGCCTAAATTTTTTGGTATTGGTATTGTGCACACAATCGCAAGTTCGTGCGACCCAGTCGTGCCCATTTTTTTTAATTAAATTGATTGAACTTCTATTTTGTTTTTTTTTTTTTTATTGTTGAGTTCCTTTTAAAGTTTGTTTTTTCAAAAAAAAAATGCATCCAAAGTGGATTGAATTTCATTTTGATATTATTTGTTATATTTTGTGTAGCCAGCTGCATTCCTCCCCTGAAACAATTTAGGATCTTTGGACGCCTTAGGGCGCCTGCTGTTTCTTGTCTACCAGGGTCTTCGAACACCTGCTGTTTCTTATTTTTCAGGGAATTAGCGCACCTGCTGTTTTCTTTACGGCTACCTACGCGGTGAATTGCCACAACTGATCGTGCCACTGGGGGTCGTATCAATAAGACTTAATAAGTAACTTTTTTTATCTTTCGCAGTTAGCTCGACACCGAGATTTACCGAGAAAAGTAACTATCGCTGGCAGGAGCCGCATAGCACCACACAAACCGAGTTATCCGCAGATAAATCTTTTGAATTATGTTAATATTTGTGAATGTATACCTAATCCCAGAACAGCTCTTAATAAAAGAGAGTTTCTGACCTTTGTAAATTTTCGAGTGTTTTATTCACTGACCAGCCGTGAGTTCTACACCGGGTGGTAAATTAAAAGCACGTTACTAATTGGCGCCCGAGCAGCAAAGAAGCAATAAACTTGCTCAGCAAGCCTGAACTCATAGCGCGGATGAGTCAACAAGGACTCGACACCGAAGGTACATTATCTGTGCTACGAGCACGCTTTAGTACTTACATCAAAAGGGCTAGGCTCCTGAAATCAACGCGGAATCTGTGTGAAAATCTGGAAAGGCTCGTATCGTAACAGAAAGGAAGTATAAGCAAACGCAAACAAACGAAACTGAAATCGAGCCGAGATCGCCAGTATACACGGAAATCTCTTTCCAAGTACCGGCGTACGTACCTCCGCCAGCTGAAAACGAACAGCCTAGGGATTGCAGACCGCCCATGAACGTCTTCAAAGAGGGCAACCTTCAGACCGACCGGAAGGTTCATACTCAGCTATGAGGCCGCGTTGTTGATTAATGTCCGGAAGTGGGGCTTGAAGTTTGACTCGTCAGGGAATCCGATAGAGTTTATAGACCGTCTTGAGGAATGAATGGCGTGCTACGACATCCGTCCCGACGATATAGGCCAAACCGGAAATACTACGTGGAACTGCTCTAGAATGGTTTCGGATAAACCGCGAGCGTATGAAGTCTTGGGCCTAGTTCCGCAATACTTTTCTCGACCACTTCTTACCCGCCAGGTATCTCTGCAAGCTAGAGGATGAAATACTTCGGAAGAGGCAAGGGCCACGCGAGAAAGCAAAAGACTTTATACAGACCACCCAGTATTTACTCTACCGACACCCCCGTATGAGCATGGATAATAGTATTGACCGTATATACGATAGCTCGCGGCCAGAATACCATCTGTACATAAAGAGACGCAACTTTGACGCACTAGACGAACTGATGAAGCTGCCAGAGGAGTAAGAGTATATACGAGGGGAAGACCATACATCCCGCCAAGCACAGCCCCGTGCCGCTCCTGCGCCTAATCGTCAGCAGAGCTGTATCGCCACTACCGCGACCGAATTTTAACCGTGCCGATCAGATGCAGTTACTATCGCACGCTAACTAGTACTACCGGAGTAATCATTGCTGTAACTGCAAACAGCGGAGTCATACTAAGAGTAACTGCCGAAGCCAGTTCCGTCTATTTTCCTTTCACTGCGGAGAAGATGGGCGATTAACGAAGGTTTGTGATTGCCATCATCATAGAGTTGCTGTCATGTACTGCCAGTGCGGTAGACCCAAATACCAACGCCCCGCGTACGATAAGTCTATCGCTAAGCACTCCGAGTATCGAATAACAGACAACCTACCTACCTGCCGAGAAGTCAATTACACATAAGGGAGAAAAAAAAAAACATAGACCGAACCACCGTCCGACCAACCACCAGCCGACCCACCGTGCGTCGCAGCTCGCAGCTGCCAGCAATATGGTTGCCACAACCACCAGCCGTGTACCTAATATCAACACACCGAATCGTGACCTGCCTAGAAGTCAAGCACACCGAGTGTGCTTGACTTCTTGGCAGGTACTTACCAACTTACTAACTTCTACCACAATACGGCCTCTGTTCTAACACGAACTTCAATTTCATGTGGTTTAAATTCACCGTCCGAAAGCAAATCATTCACTATTGTTTTATTTACAGAAGCCCCAGTTTAGATAGCAATTCAACCTCTAACGAGTTTGATGCTCTATCTGACTCCATAATAGGAATTGTTTCCCTTTATCCTCACACTTAAATCGCAATTGCGGGCGATTACAGTGAAGATACACCATTCTGGTTGGCTTCGACATTCTGTCCAGACAACACCCGAAGCAAAATGTGTTGACATCTTCGCTGAGTTTAACCAATTCACTCAACTTGTTGATGAGCCCACTCGGGTTCCAGACATTGAAGGCCATGCGGCCAACACTCTTGACGTATTTCTCACCTCTCATCCCGAAAATTACAGAGTTATAGTATCATCTCTTCTAGGCAAATCGGACCATTTGTGTCATATCGGTAGATTTTTCGTTCTTCGTCACGGTAAAAAAGATAAATTCCCTAAAAGAACTGTTTGGCAATACGAGAAAGCCAATTGGGACGGCCTGACTAATTTTTTTTTTTCCAAATTTTAATTGGGCATTGTGCTTTCTGGACGGGAATATTGACGAATCAGCTGATATGATATCTAATGTAATTCTCAACGGCATGAGAAATTTTGTTCCTCACAGGACAAAAAGTATCATCCCCAAAGAGAATTCGTGGTTCGATTCAAGCTGTAAAGAGGCGATTAGGGATAGAGAAAGTAGTTTTCGAAAATTCAAAGAATACTGTAGAAAACCGAAATTTGTTCAAACGGGCTAGAAATATCTGTAATGCTCAAATACAAAAGGCTAAGTTTTCAGATGACCAAAAAGTAAGGCAAAAAAATACTATTGTGTGCAAAAGGAAGTAAAAACTTTTGGTCTTTTGTTATTAACATTAAGAACTCTACCACGTCATCAGTCCCAACGCTCGTTTTCAATGACTCTCTATATGTCAGCTCCATCGATAAAGCTAATTTGCTGGCAGCTCAATTTACTGCTAACTCGACGCTTCCTGATAGCATATTGGCTCCACCTGAGCTTGAGTCTGTACATTCTGTTATGAAGCAGATTTTTTTTTCGAACTCGCTCGGTTGCGAGAGTCCTCAAAGATATCAATATACATAAATCCGCCGTTCCAGATGGTATAACCGCCGTTATTTTGAAGATATGTTCTTCTACGCTGGCAAAACCACTGCGTAAACTTTTCCATCTTTCCTATTCTGCTGGGGTTTTCCCGAGCAGATGTAAAACTGTATTTGTCCAGGCGGTTCCCAAAAACGGCGAATCTTCCTCCCCTTCCAATTATCGTCCAATGGCACTAACGTCCCTCCTTTCCAAGGCCATGGAAACGATGATAAACCGTCAATTTATGAAATATCTTGAAGAACGAAAGCTTCTTAATGACCGTCAGTACGGCTTATCTCACCGAAAAGTGGAACCAATCTTTACATTGTTTTGGAGAAAGTGAGATAGTTAGTAAGAGTTTGGCATCAGGCTCTTTTATCGAAAATCCGTGCTTTTGGTATCGATGAGTCTCTTCGTTGGATTAGAAACTACCTTTTCGACCGTTCAATACAAGTTTTATTGGTTGGCTTCAAGTCTGATACCCACTTCATAAATGCTGGTGTGCCCCAGGGCTCCGTTTTGTCTCCGACTTTCTTCCTAATTTTCATAAATGGTGTCTTGTCTGAAACTTCTAATCCGCTTAACTGTTTTGCTGATGACTCGACCCTCAGCTTTTCATATTCGTTTCCAAATTCACGTCCCTGCTCTTTGAATGTGGAACTGAAATGGTTGCGTATGATAAGCTCATTGAATTCTGACCTTGACAGCATTCATGTAACAATGCTGTCAAGGTCAGAAAACCGAGTAGAATTCAATGCTACGAAAACTCAATGCTGTCTCTTGTCGTTGAAGCTTAACATTCCCCCATTGCCATTATCCATGAATGTAACCTGCATCCAAGAAACCGAAAAGCTGTCAATACTTGGCAGTGGCGTAGATAGGTGGGGATCAGGGGGATATATCCCCCCATTGGGATCGATAATTGTTCAACATAACCAGTCATGAATCAAATAAGTTAAGGAAACACACTCTGAAATTTGGTACCTACTTCCTACGTGAATTAAGTCTTATTAGTACCCACAGTATTGTACATTCTATACCTACATTCTTCGGTGAAAGTACAAAGTTAACTTCATCTGAAAGTAATTATTATTTCGGCAAATCACCTAATCTTTTGAATTCCTTTTTTATATCGATTTTCCACGACAGGTATGAATAAAATCTTTTGTCTTAAAATCTCTTATACAGCAGTTTACCAAACATTACTGCATTAACAATCCAGATGATGCTCTTAGAAAGCTTATACTGGAAAATCTTCAAAATTGTGATCTGAACATTTCTTTTTCGATCGGCCAATGGTACGACGGAGAAAGCAATATGTTTGGTCTTTGGTCAATACAATGGTTTTCAGGCAATTATTCGCCAAAAATTTGCTCCGCATGCTTTGTAAGTTCATTGTGCAGCACATTCTTTGAACCATGCTATATATGTTTCCAGCAAAATACCAGCCTAACCACAATTGGACAATTATTTCAATACACCGAAAAGAAAAGATATGCTGCAGAAAACAATAAGCGATAGCGAAGACTCCACAAAAAAAGACATTAAAAAGGATGAATCTGACGCGATGGATCTCAAAGTATCAAGCAGTTGAAAATTTTGAGGACCTAATTCCGTTTGTGTTCGAGTCTCTCCTTCAACCAAATAAGAACATTGAAAAAGTGACGCAAAGAACTTATAAAACGCAATGGATTTCGAGTTATTGATTAGCTTAAAGGTTATAAGTATGTTTTACCAACTCTCGTTGCCATTCAGTTGTGAGTTTAAAAGAGTGAATTTAGACTTTTTCTAAGCTATGGTTCTCGCCAAAGATTTAAGTTATCAACTAAAAATTAAACGGGCAGAAGACGACTCATTTTCGAAAGTGTTTGAAGATGCAAAAAAAAATTACTGAAGTCCTTGACATTGACGTTAAACATAAGAGAGTAGTGAACCATCAAAAGAATCGTTCGAACCCTGAGGCTCAAAGTACAGAAGAATATTTTCGTGTTACTGTTTTTAATCCTTAACAATGGACCTTATAGAAAAAATTTACAAACCGTGAAAACATACTAGAAGGGTTTTCATTTCCTTTCAAGGATTCTTCGTCAGAAGAATTAAAAACTTGGGAGAGATGTTCCGAAAAAATAATACGTGAAATAATAATGGAAGCGCTCGATAGCTGCCCCGAAGAAAGCCTTCCTTAATATATTTATATATTTTATTAAAGATTTTAGCTACACTGCAGGTATCAACGTCAACTCCCGAAAGAACTTTCACCAGTTTAAAGAGAATAAAAACAATACAAAAAGCATGACCAACGAAGCGAGATTCTTAAAAATACTTATGTCTATTTTAATAACGGTGTGATTAGCTTTGGATGTTTACTTGCTTGCAGGATTTTTTGAATGGTTTGGCTGCTGTAGTATTCATCGCGAAATACTTATAATAGCGGACGAGGTTATAAGTGTTTTATCCAAAAGGAACAAAAAACTGGATTTTTTTTAACATTATTTTACTTATTTCAAAAAAAAAAAAGTAATGAATCGTGAGAGAGAATAGACGTGCCAAAAGTCTCGTCCGCAGAAATTTTCAATAACTTGTTTCATTTTCATACATCGTAGATACGATGTATCTACAAAGTGAATATTAAAAGTCTAACGTGCTCATTAAATTGCAAAACGAGTGTCACACAACATAAAATTGATCACGGATTACTTAAAAATTAATTTTTTCCGTGCACTTTAACTTTATTAATTACCACACAAAAGCATTCTCGTTTTTTGCTTTGTTTTTTTTTTTGTTTTTACATTCTCTTAAAAATGTCAATGGCGGGAAAGACTCGGTCGGACACCAACACCATTCCATCTAAATGGAAACTGGCAAAGATTATACCAATCCCAAAAAACTCAATAGGTGATGAATTCAGACCAATATCAATTCTGCCCTTTCTTTCAAAGATTTGTGAAAGAATCATGCACAAGCAATTGACTGAATTTTTTACTCGTTATAAGCTATTAATACCGGTTCAGTCAGGATTCCGTGCGAAGCATAGCTGTACAAGTGTAAGAGAAATGCTGGAACAGGATTTTGTCATGTCCTTTTAGACTACTCTAAGGCTTTCGATATGGTGGTACATTCCATATTAATCAATAAATAAAAAAAAAAATTTCAGTTTCTAACTCAGCAATTCGACTCATCTCTTCATATCTAAGTGATAGACAACAAGCAGTTTCACTGTCCAATTATTCAATGTCCGAATTATTGCCCCTAGTTAAAGGTGGTCCCCAAGGATCGATTTTGGGGCCTCTTCTATTCTCAGTGTACATAAATGATATTGTTTCTGTTTTAATTAGTTCTTCGAAACACATATACGCTGACGATGTTCAAATTTACCGAAGCTGTCCTTTAGGTATTGTCGAGGATTGTGCTTCAAATTTAAATGAAGGTCTAAAACGTGTTTCGGAGTGGGCAGCAAAATGTGGCTTCGCACTTAACCCTGCGAAATGCAAATGTTTAGTAATTTCTAGAACACGCTTGGACCTATCATATTTTCCTAGTATAATGTTAAACAATTTCAACATTGATTATGTCGAATCCGCAAAAAATCTCGGTGTTATCTTTAATAGAACACTAACTTGGAAAAACCACATAAATTCAGTGGTGGGGAAAGCATACGGTGCTCTTCGAAATCTATGGGTTGTGCAAAATGTAAATCCACTTTAAACGAGATTGCTGCTAGCGAAAACCTTGGTAGTTCCTTTGCTTGTTTATGGGTGTGAAATATTTTATGGGTGCGACGCTGCGAGCAAAAGGAAATTGCAAGTAGCTTTTAACACCTTAATTCGATATGTTTACTGCCTTAGAAGATATGACCATGTTTCATACCTAGCTAAAAGTCTAGTCAATATATCTTTCGAAAACTATGTGAAATTTCGTACGCTGATGCTTCTCTTCAACACTATCAAAAACAAAGAACCTTCTTACCTTTACGACAAAATCAATTTTCCGACGTCTAATAGGTCTGCTAGCTTACAACTACCGCGGTTCAGTTACTTAACCTCTGAGAGACAGTTCTTCATCGCGGCTATTCGTCTCTGGAACTCAATTCCACGCAATATACGTGAGCTAAATGATGCGCAAGGATTTAAGAAGCAGTTACAACATTTCCTTAATCAGAGCAACTAAAATTTTCAAAGTTTCCCCTTCCCCTTCAAGCAATTTCTGGAAAAATTTTTAATTAACTTTCAATCAATAATAAAATCTATTTATGTACAAATTCTTTAAGCTGGATTGACTTTCATTACAGCCATCAATCTAAAAAAAATTTATTTCTTATGTACATTTCATTCAATTTCTTACTTCTCTTATGTACTTTAAATATTTTTTTTATTTAAGTTTATATAAATTTTTAAATTCTATCTTTCACAACTTTATAAGTGTATTCTTACTGTGTTAGTTGTTAATATTCAAATAAATACTAAATACTAAATTTCATCAATATTTATTTTAGTTCATAATATCTTTGAAAAATTTAATTTTTAAGAATATAACATTCTTTCTATAAAGCATACATAATGAATTTAATTAAGTCTTGTTATTTGTTTTTTTTTTAATTATTAAAATTTAAAAAAAATGAGCGAACTAGATCTCTCACCACCCGAATGTGTAATGCTCTACTTGGCCCTGTTTTCCCCTACATTACGATTCACAAAGATTCAAAAGCAACGTGTACGATGTCGCCTTTCAAATCCTCTCCTGTTTTCCTAAGTGCTCGCACTGTGTTGTACAACATTATATGTGTAGTCATAGCACCTTGATGTGCGAGTTAATTATAAAAAAAAAGCAAGCCGAACTACCGTCCAATTTGCTACAAAAGTACGCACATCAAAAAGGCCGAACAGAGCCATTTCTGTAAGCCCGCACTGCAATGATGCATGACCTTGGTTGGCTGAAAAGATAAGCCTTGCAATATGCACTGGCGTTTAGCGCTGGTAAGAACCAGCAAATTTGGGGACAGGAGGCAAGAAGAAAAATCAAGGCTATCCTAATCCACAGACCGACCGGCCAGAAGCAAAAGAATTACTTCTACCCCCAGTTTTATGTGAGAAGGAGGTGAACATTTTTTTTATTCGTTATTATTAAGGAAAAGAGTAATATTTTTTTTTTTTAATTTTTGTATTACGTAAGAAAAAAAATGGGCACGACTGGGTCGCACGAACTTGCGATCGTTTGCTAAGTAAAATACCAAAATCTTAAGACTGAGCAAAAGGTTTTAGTATTCGTTCTTAATATATTTGGTTTAACAGGGTTGCCAACTACACATTAATTGAGAAAATTGAATTAAATCACGAAAAGTATTGAAAAAAATTAAATTAAATATTCCAAAAGTTTCAAGCGAAAATCTAAAAACGCCATTTTTTGGCAATTGCTTATACATATAAACCCTTAAAATTTAATCAAAATCGTTAGAGCCATTTTTTAAAAAACTGGTTTTTTATTTTTAATTTTTTTAAAAAAGGAGGTTTTCAAAATTCAAGTACACAAGTTTTAAGATCTTGCTAAAAGATGTATTGACAAAAAATTTGAAATAAATCAAATATATCGTTTTGAAAATATTCGGAAAAACAAATTTTTTTTAAAAAAATTAATGAAAATTCGAAAAAACTAAATTTTTCAAATGTAGATAAGCAATCTTTCTCAAACAACTTAGGACTTCTTAAATATGAAATTTCGTCAAAATCGTGTTAGCCATTACCGAGAAAGTCGGTTTTGAAAAAAACGGTACTATGGGGGGTACCGTCTTTAGGCTTTCTCCAAAAAAAATTTTTACATCATTAGAACAGTTATTAAAAAATAATACTTCACGTAAAATTTTATCAAAATCGTTAGAGCCGTTTTCGAGAAAAATAGGTATTGTCATATCGGTTGTATGGCAGGTACCGTTATTTCAAGACCTAGAAACCCAATTCCAAAAACACCTCTGTAGGCTATTCCAGAGACCATAACTGCAAATTTTGAAGAAAATCGGTCAAGCGGTTCAGGCTGTAGATCCATATACGGACAGACAGACAGACAGACAGACAGACAGACAGACAGACAGACAGACAGAATTGCAGGACCCACTTTTTTCGTATTCTCTATCATCGTAATGTCATTTTTAATTGTTATCTCAAATTTTTTTTTCTGCACGATTGCAAGACTTGCCTTATAGTACCTATAATCGCAAGTAAAAAAGGAAATTTTATTTTTATCAATATTATTGGATTTAAAAAAAGAAAACGAAAAAGATATATATATTCTTACTACCGTATCAAGTCTCAGGCGAAAAGGTTCTCGTCTCCAAAGGAGGGGGATATGTAACGAAGCATTTTGGCCTCGTCATAGATAAATTATTCTTTTCAAAGACAATAAAGAGTTGCAATAGTGAATGATAACTTTTGATTTTTTTTAATAAAACTTTGTCGGGTTGTAATAACGTGACTGTGTGCTTCCTTCCGTTTGCTTTTTTTTACCAGTAGACATTATTTAAAACCATTATAAAAATTAGTTTCTTGCTCCATTGTATATCTTCAACGATTCATTTACCACGATTATAACTTTGTCAAACATTTTTATCCCTCACACTTGGAAAAAACAGCGTTGTCGCCCAAATCACCACCCATCCTCAACTTGTTGTAGCGGATCCAAATGGTAATCATGATTCTGGTTATGCTCCCTCAAACGTTGACGATGTCCTTGCAGGCACATCAGGAAATACGCCACCCGATAGTCCCATGGCTAGTGGGAGTTTAAAGCGTTCCAATATTACCGGCAAGAGAAATGGCTTTGATGGCTCACCAAAGGAAGAGGCAGCACTCAGGTATGAATATACATCCATTATCTACTATCATCATTCGTCAAACAACAATGGAGTGTGCGCTCAGGCTGGTTCGGGGTTAGGCGACTCTCTGTACCTATATTTTATTACGAACGTGAACGCGGCTGTGCTCAGAAAAAAAAAATTAAGCTTGAACGATGACTCCCCCATCTTCCAATACTAAAAAGCACTTTCCATGCGAACTCCACAATTGTTTACGATGATGGTGATGGCGAAGCTGAGATAATATTATACTTATTGCTGATTGAAATTTGTGTTCACTATTTGATTCTAGTGTGGCAATGAAACCGTTGTCCTTTGTCCGGTACGGTGTACAGGAAGCTATTACGTTAGCACGCAACGATTCAACGCTTTCGGCGACATCGAAAACTTCCTCGCGTAAAGATAAAAAAAACTCACAAGCATCTAGGTAGGGATTTTGTGGATGGAATTAAGTATCATGGTGAATCTAACTAATAATATATTTATTTAATCGCAGGTTTACGATATACAAGGTGCATAAAGCGTCAAAGAAGAAACGTGAGAAATCCTCAGCGAAAAAGGAACGTAAGGCAACTAAAACGCTTGCCATTGTTTTGGGTGAGTCAATTTATTCTTTTAACATGTTTTTGCTTTAATTTTTATTCATTTTTGATGTTGTTTCCGGTTAAACGGTAAATATCTGCATGATGAGCAAATAACCACTATAAGTTTAAGAAAAGAGAAAAAAAAATTTTTTTCTTGGTTGACTTTCCTAAAACTGCCTTATTTTGTAGTTTAAGCTTGTAAATGGTACGTGCTTCCCATTATTTCATTCTTTAATATGTAGCTATTGTTGGTTTTGACACAATACGAAAGGGTTTTTCAAAATTTGAGACTAAGAATTTAATGTACTGCCCTACAGTTCAAACCAGCCACTTAAATTCTTTTTCATTATGACTCGTGTACTATAGTGGCTTATTTGTGCTTTGTTTTTTGAGGCGCTAAATTGGTCTTGTATAGCTTTTAAAAATAACTTTTATAACAGAATTCTGTCAAATTTGAAAACATTCTGCTGCTTTTAACTTCAAGGTTTTTATGTATAGAGGTGATAACCCAGTAACAGCGTAGTTTGGAGTGCTTATTGCCCTGCGAAATATTATTTTTAGATAATCTGCGAAGAGTTTTCTTTTAAGTTTAAAACTTTTTGCATTCCCAATTTCCCATACTTGGGATTGGGAACCATTAAAGAGAATGCTCTCTGCACTGAACCGTCTGAACTGGAGGCAACGTAGATTGGAGGACCAGGGGTCCAAATTTTGTGAAACCAGACATAGACTCCTTTATTATTGAAAAAACATGTCTGAAAATCAGCACGGTTGCACAATTTTCGACTGATTTTATGTAACAAGGAAAAAAATTAAGCTATAAAGATGACTTTTAGTATATAAGGTAGCCAATTTCTACATGTATTATTAAACATTGGCAGGGTAGCGCACCCTATACCTACTGATAAAATGAATAAAAACAAAACAAAGTTTATAACTTGAAAATTATTTAATAATATGAATATATTATGTAGGATAGAGTGGGTATGTATGGGACACTTTTATTCTACTTATACTTAATTTTTTGAGAAATTAAAAAAATTTTTTTATGATTCCAAAAAATATTTTCAATTTCTCAAAAAATTAATTTTTTTTCCCATAAACTCAAGCATTTTTATCAGTAAAAATCCATAAAAGAAGTGCAAAATCATTTTTTTGCATTTTTTAAGATTACTAAGATCATGAGCCTTTAATTTTTTTTTCCAAAATTTGATCGAATAAAACAGAAAAACGGCTTGATGGATTGAATCGAAACCTTGTGAGGTTTTTGTGGGGATATTAAACTGTAAAAGGCACGCTCAACATGACCGGTTTTCTTAACAGATCCAACTTGGTGCTTGATTGTTCCAAAACACACCAAAAGCCCATTTTTCTTAATTTTTTAAACTAATGTAAAGATTAGAAAGAAATTTTTTTTTCGAAAAAACCAAAATGATTTTTGTTGGAAATTTATTCGAATTTTCAAAACTCTCCTTGTTTTTCTTGTGCAATCACCGGTTGCTGAGATATTGATGGTTAAAGACAAACAGACACTTTTTCATTCAAAAATCGATATCTCAATGAGAAAAGGTCAAATTGAACTTTTCAAAAAAGCAAATTCAAGCTAAACAAACAAGCTATCCAGTCCATCTAGTGGTTAAGTTGAAAAAAAATTTTCCAAGTTCATACACCAAAAAAAAAGAACCAAAAAAATTTCGAAAAAAATTTGTTCTCAGTATTTATTAGGACTGAGCAAACTACGTAGCTTGAAAAAATTTTTTGTCATTAGATCTCAAAACAAGAAGTTTTGAGCTTCAAAATGCTTTTTTGAAGTTCCTGTACGACCATTTTTAAGAGAATCACAACTACTTGAAAAACCCCAAAAAATTTGGATTTTTTTTTTGATCCTTTAATTTTTTCCACTAGTGTACTTGCGAAATATTTTTCATCATAGCATCCAAAACTAAGTTTCTGGGAAAAAATAAATGCAGGTGGAACCGTTTTTCCAGGAGCACTGATGAGACCACAAATGGCGACAAGTTGACCACATTCTCCAGAAGTAGCCTGCACGATTTGTTTCACTTCCTACGATGAGATTACTTTCGGAGGATTGTGGACAGTTGACAGTCCTGTTTCGTCACAATTCCAGATTCTGTCTGGACAAAATGGATGTCTTGAGTAGACGTCTAACAGATTGCTATAAAATTTACCAACGTTCGTTTTATTAAAACTTGTGCATCGCGATAATCGTGGGACAGTGTCCCCTTCCTCCTGCATAGAAAAGTGTCCCAATCATCCTGTAGGGCATTTCAGAAAGATAAATGATACTCACACTTAAAATTCGGCACAGACTAAACAAAATAAAAATTTATTCACTTCACAATATTTGATAATACCTATTTCTCCTTTATACAGTAATTTCACTCATTTATTATTTTTTTCACCCAAAGTTCACTCAATGATTTAACTTTTTATGCAATAATTACCACTTTTTCTTCTCGACTGCAAAATTTTAACTGCGCACAAGACCTGTTTTGTTGACCGGTAGATAGAGATTAATGAACAAATTTGTGATCAACAGAAACGCGAAAAGATACGACGTTAAAGAAAATGCCTGTGTCCCATTCCTAAGTGTCCCATATATATCCACTATCCCCTATCTATATTATACCTACTAGCTGATAGGCACTCCGTTGCTGTGGTATAACTTATTTAAAGAATTGTTCACACACAACTGCCAAAAAACAAAAATTGTCAGAAACACCTCTAGGCTAGGCTGAAGAGAACCTGAAAGTCTTTAGATTCCCGTTCCTGATTCAATGGGAATATAGGCGTACAATATAGTCAATTTTACCAAGGGATAATGGGGCATTCCTATGCTGAGAGTTTTGCAGTTTCTAAGATCTTGTTCCCGTGGGAATCTAGTGTTTTCAATAGTCACCATAGACACCTTTTACTCGTGTCTTTGCTCGTATTTAAATGAGTTCATATCAAATATCACTATACATTCCATTGGAAATCATTTCCCGTAAGAAAATGGAGCTTAAGTAAGGCCTATACAACCTTTCTCAGGCTCTAGATTATTTCTTTACCTAATTTGAATGATTTGGCTGCATCAGTGAATTCAGTGTAGGCATGCGTTGTTGTGCGATGATTACTTGCGTATTAATCTAACATTTACATACGCACGTTACTTCCAAACAAATCCGCCACCAAGCTTAGCGCCGTTTTCTCTTTTTGTCTGTTCTCTTTTATATGAAAAAGTAGTATGGCTATGATGCCGTGGGGTTCGATGCCACCAATACCAGTGCACCCAATACCATCGCACACAATACCTTCGCAAATAATACCTTGGACACAACATCCCTGCTACACCTAATACCACGCACGATCACTTCGTCCCAGGTACCGTTATTAATGGGTTGGCAATTTGTTTTCATTAATGAATATGGAGTATAACTCTGCCACCATTTTTGAAGACTTAGGTGTTGTATGATTTGCTTATCTTGGCTGATAACATGTGAGTGTGATGTGAAAATGTAGTGCAATGCATTTATGTGATTGAAAAAAAAAACTTATTTTCGGAAGGGAGTTGAAATGGCGAATTAATTTAAAAGGTCTTCTCACACAATATTGTGGTAAATGTGAAGGTACCTACAAGGATATTTATTTCTTTTGGTGGATTTTGTCCTATCATTTTGATTTAATTGGTACCTAATTAGATATCATAGGTCGACAACTGTGTCTTCAAAAAATTGAGTGTTGTTTTTTTTCTCGAAACAATTCCATTTATACCTTCGAGGAGGTGTAAAAAGGTGCCTGTTAAAAGAAGAGTTCTTAAGGTGCTCGGCTAGTTTCTCGAGCTCAAATGGAAGTGATTTTTTTAAGGCGTGAATTATTGCTTCAAATATTCTGTAATCTTAGGAGTTTTTTATACATATATGTATTCATGTAAATTGTCAAGAAATTTCGAGATAAAATATTGAAATCCAAGAGAGATATGGACCATGTCTTGAACTCTTTGAAATTAGAAGACGTCAATTTGCCACATTTTTTTGAATTTTTCTGGTACATGTAACAAGAAAATAAAAAAGGGCGTTAAAGTAGACCCTCTTTCTCATACAGTCATCTATAATTGGAGTGAAAAATTGAAAATTACCGCAATTTTAAAAAAGAGGTCCAAATTTCGTCAGAAAAATTGTCTTTCGATGGCTGCTAAATCTACAATTTTCATCCGATCGTAAAAGTAGTAGATGGCTGTTTTTTAAAACATATGGAGAGTATGCAGTAAAGATTTCAAGAAGATTCGTTAATATTTGGTTGAGTTTCAGCTGCAGCAAATTTGAAAAAAACGCGTTTAAAATGTTCAGAGCAGGAGTTCGAGCGCCCGAGATGCTTCTCTTCTATATTCTGCCATTTCAAAAATATCCAAGATATCATTGCAATATTTTTGGACATCATTTTTGAGATGTTTACCTATCGAAAAATGAAAAAAAAAATCGATTTTTTGAAAATGAGAAACAAGCCGAGCCCCTTAATATTAATATTTAGAGGTCGCTCATCGCAGATTTCTATTTCCCATACAAATTAAATTGTATTGGAAAAAAAACTTGAAAATTTTGGAACTTTATACTTCGCTATAAAGTACCGGGATGAGCAAAGTACCGGGATGAGCAAAGTACCGGGATGAGCGATACATATTTTTATAGAAAAATAGTTGCTCTACAAAAAAGGTTTCTTATCATTTCTCGACAAATCCACTCCTTCAAAAGTTGTAGCTAAGGGGCGTTCTGTTGAGATTAAAATTACTTGTATAAACATCAGGATTTACAAACTTTTTTGTCACACATCAATTTTAAGATTTTTCTAATATGGTAATATTTGTTTAGTTGAAAAATTTATTATTAACTAGCTGTGCCCGCGACTTCGTCCGCGTGGAATAGCGACTTTCGGCAGCATTTTCAATCTGTAAGGCTAATTATTATTATTGCAAATAAAACACATTCATGCATACATTTTTTTTCTGAACCTGCAAGTTCAAACGTCTGAGCTTTGTTTATATACTAATATCAAAAAATGGTTTCAGAAGAAACTACGCTCTTTTAAACAAAAATGACAAATCAGTGGGAATTAAAAGACTATGGAGAATCAAAATATTTTCTCCTTTCGCTGTACCAGTCATTATTAAAACTTTTATACTGCCGCATCCCAAATGTGAAATTTGTAGCTGTGTACAATTCCAGCATTATTTGCACTGGAACACCAACTTGCTGCCACTCCTGATAATCTTAAAGAATGGAAAAACTCAATAGGGTATGATGTGACTTCATGACTTGCTCAGTGTACATAATATTGTCTACTGGTAGACATTCTACAACATCCCCCAACACGCCAAACACAACTTATTTGTTTCTATGGTTAATTACCTCATTAGTCGGCGCCGAAGTCGACTTTTCACACAGCCATTCCCGCTTGCCAATATTTATTTGAAGATCAAGATAGACATTTCTTCTCAGGTCAACTGAACTTTTATCGATCCAGCAGTTTCAAGGTTCCTGTTTACGGTGTCGTTTCCGTAGAAATATAGGGACTGCTTATATAGCCCATGTCCTTCCTCAGGCTCAATGCTGTCTCTGAACGCATCTCCATTTAAATCGGTGAAGTGGTTTGGGCGGGAGATGGTAACAAAGAAACACGATCAGATAGAGTTTATCTCGGATTTGTAATACTTGTAAGGATGTCCATCTTCAGGTTCTAGACTATTTATGTACCAAAATTCAAATAAATTGGTTCATTATAGTTTGGGCGGTAGACACTAACAAAGAAAAACAGGTAGGCAGAGGTTATTTCGGATTTATAATGTTATTAAAGTCTTCTTTTCTCGTGGGAATATTACTTGTGAATAGTGTAGCAATCTTACAGTAAAAGAATTTTTGAAATCGGTGCTATAGTTTCCAAGTTCTTACCGTTCCCATGAGAATATAGGGATAAAACGTAGGTTAGCCAATGTCCTTCCTCAGGTTCTAGACTATCTCTCTACAAAATTTCATTTAAGTCAGTTCAGTAGTTTGGGCGGGATATGGTTACATCCCGTAGGAAAAAGGGGATGATTTAAAATTTATTTTACAAGTTGATAGTGCAGCATTCTTACGGTGGAAGAATTTTCGAAATCGGTACTGTAGTTCCTAAGTTCCAGTTTACGTTACCGTTCCTGTTGGAATATTGGGATAAAATATATAGCCTATGTCCTTCCTCAGGTCCTAGACCTTCTATGTACTAAATTTCAATTAAATCGGCTCAGTATTTTGGGCGTTACATGGTAACATAGGATGACGAACAGACAGAGCTACTTTTGCATCTATAAAATTAGTGAGGACCGGTTTCCGTGAGAATATTCCAATGAAATATTGCCTATGTCCTTTCTCAGGTTCAAGATCATTTCTGTATAAAATTTCTTAAAAATTGGTTTAGTAGTTTGGGCGGGATATGGTAACATAGAAAGACGTGCGGACAGGGCTACTTTCGCACTTGTTTTATTAGTAAGGACTCCCGTTCCCATAGGAATATGGAGATGAATTAAAGTTTATGTTACTCGAGGAGAGTGTAGCATTCCAACGATTGAAGAATTTTTGAGATCGGTGCAGTAGTTTCTAAGTTCCGTTTACGTTTACTTCCCCGTGGGAATATTCGGATAAAATATATAGCCTATGTTCTTCCTCAGGCTCTAGACAATCTCTGTTCGAAGTTTGAATCGGTTCGGTAGTTTGGGCGGAAGACGGTACGTAACATAGAAAGCCGGACAGACAGTGTTACTTTCACATTTATAATATTAGTAAGGATAAGCAGTTGTGGTAGGTACCTAGCAAAAGTGAGCGTTATGGAAAGTCTGGAAAAGAGTTTCAAATGAATTTACCAATGCAAGTATTTAAGTTGGTAGATACAGAAAAAATTTTGCACGACAGGGTCGCACGAACTTGCGATTCTGTGTTATATAGGTACGACATCAAAAATCTTTAGGCGGAGTTCAAGATTTTAGTATTCGCTCTTCATTATATGTATATTTGGTGCCTTGTATGGTGTACCACCATACAAGGCTACCAACTACACATCAAATATGAAAATCAAACTAAATCAAACAAAATATTGAAAAAAAAAAAATAATAAAAATATTTCGAAGATTTCAAGCGAAAATATAAGAACGCAATTCTTTTGCAGGTGCTAATACATATAATATCTGAAAATTTAAGTTTTAGTTTTTTAAAAATCAAATATGAAAAGCTCTAAGAGCTTGCCATAAGTTAATTTGACCAAATTTGAAAAAAATCAAAGATATGGTTTTGAAGTCTTTTAAAAAATTAAAACGCTACGCCTTGGGGCTCCTTGCTCTGTTGCGCCACCCAATCTATTTTCATTTTACTTAGGACTTCAAAAATATTGAATTTCGTCAAAATCGTGTCAGCAATTAAAGAGAAAGTCGGTTTTGAAAAAAAAAACCGTACATATGTAGGTACCTAGATACTATGGGAGATACCGTTTTTAGACTTTTTTAAAAAAAAAAATTTTTTAAATAAGAAAGACAATCTAGAACTAATCCTTCACAAGAAATTTTATCGAAATAGTTGGAACCGTTTTCGAGAAAAATAAGTATTATCAGATCGATTGTGTGGCAGCTGGCAGGTACCGTTATTTCAAAACCTAGAGAGCCAGCGGTCCAGCGGTTCAGGCTGGAGATGCATATACAGACAGACAGACAGAATTGTAGGACCCACTTTTTTCGTGTTCTCTATCATCGTAATGTCAACCAAAATTTTTCCTGCACGATTGCAAAACTTGCCTTATAGTAGGTACCTATAATCTCAAGTAAAAAGACTACCTGTAGTTTCTTGTGGATAGAAGACTCAAACCAATAGCTTAATGGTTAAGATACTT
Organism: Melanostoma scalare; assembly: GCA_949752695.1. Taxonomy (NCBI): domain Eukaryota; kingdom Metazoa; phylum Arthropoda; class Insecta; order Diptera; family Syrphidae; genus Melanostoma; species Melanostoma scalare. The sequence continues at coordinate 96,913,010 of OX456985.1, read as the reverse complement.
TCCTCAGTTTCTAACCCTTTTTTGTTAGAAGTTAGGAATAGGTAAAAAAGGAGGTTCCTGAGTCCATGTTGGTGGAAAAAGAGCAGAGAGACAAAAACTTAAAAGAAATAAAGAAAAACGAATGAAGATGGTTTAGAACCCATATCTCCGATTTGCACCCTCTAATTTAATAGCACTTTCGGCTTTTTCTCCAAAATTAGGCCATTAATCGATTCATGCAATAAATATCTGCCCTTTTTCGAGTTATTTAAGAAGTGACATAATCAATAGACTACATGTCGGACAATATGACATAGCGCACGTTCGTTCAATTGACATATGTCATCTTACCATCTTGTCATCTTAAATTGTGGCTGAGGTACAGGCGAAAAATGAAAAAAGAACCGTAAACGCCCTAGAGCTCAAAAAATACAAAACATCCGATTTTACAGGACATGGATGTGACTCCCCAGGAATTTGCAGATTTTGTAGCTTGTATTTACTGAAATGAGCTTTAAAGTTTTTCAAGTTCAGGAGATCATTGGCTTTGCTGCCAGGCTTGTGAAAAATGGTGCCACGCATTGTGTCAGTGTGCCGGTGTAGACCACAAAATAAAACAATTTATCTATGAGCTCTGCAACGAAGACTAATAAATTGAGGTAGTGTCTTTGGATAACATGGCAATCCAAAGGAACTATTTCATCTTACCTAAAGGTGTGTCAACTTAGACTTGGCTGTGAACTAATCTTAAATTAATTATGTAATATGTCATCTTAAGCAGAACTCCCCTACAATGTTTCGGCTTTCTGTTGCCAAACAACAATAAATAGATGTGGACACATTTTTCTTACAAATTGCCTCGTAGACCCAACATCAAAATTGAAATTTTTGGAAGCAACGATAAACAGTTGTTTTTGCTATGGTAACGAAGTCTACGGATACCATTGGATGGATGGATCAGATTACCGTCAAACACTCCCAACTATGCGATTTATATTGAATCCGGTTTACCGCAAATCTATCTAAGAAATCTGAACGCAAATGCTGATTTTTTATTTAAAATTATGAAAAGGTCCTTTTTTTTGTCAGGAGTGAATCTTCAAAAGACACTTGGAAGTATTCGACACTAAGTAGTGTGGGATTCTTACCTCACTAAAAACTCCTCGTAATCAGAACCAATCTATGAACGATCGACAACAGATTTTTCTTTCTCAATAATATAATCGCTTTGAGGGGAGCTTAAACTTTTAATTCTTCCGATATGACTTTTAGACCATTAGCTCGTGTGGCTTGGGTCTTCTTAATCTCCGAACATTGCCTCTCGTATTTAATACTGACTCCATTTCAGAGTTGATATGACTATGCAGTCGCTGATTGTGTGATACAGCATGTTTTCTTACAACTTCTGTAACATTTCTATTTGTAGGTCACGATGTAAATCGCTATTTTTTATATACCATGGTGCATTTACTATTCCACGAAGGACTTTTTTTCGGAATTTTTGGATGATTTCAGTATTTGTTTTCTTTGTACGCCCCATAATTGGATTCCATAGATCCAAACAGGTCTAAGTACTTGTTTGTACTTTTTTCTATATATGAGTCCTGATGATTAGATTGTGTGAAATAACAAAACCTAGGTACTTGAACTCATTCACAACTTCTATGTTAGTGCCATCCAATAACCAGTTCCTTGAGTATCTATCAGAATGGGTTCTAAAGATCGTAATATTTGATTTTGTTGAATTGATTGATTGATCGGATCATACCGCGACTTTTAGGATCTTAAGCTTATTTAAGTAAGTAATTCATTTATTTGAACCTGTTTTTAACAAAATGTTGACAAAAATAATGAATTTATAAGCTATGGCCTTTTAGTCAGCTCGGTTAGCAATTTTTTATATTATGTACAAAAAATAAACTACATTTTGATTAAAATAGTATATAAAAAAAAAAAATTATATGTATTCTGATATCAATAACATCCTATATTTGTAAATATTTTTTAAGAATTTTCAGAGTAATTTCCAGTCGAAACCATTCAAAATGTTTATTGTTTCCTGCATTGTTAAAGTTTTCTTCCCAAAAAAAAGCGAGGCGTTGTGGTGAGAAGATGGGACAAATGCTGACAAGTGATAGCAGTCTTCTTTGGATCTCAGATTACATAACGTACAGAATTGATTAAAATTTCCATTGTAGGGGTTTCCGTTAAGGCTCAACAGTTCACATCTAACTTTAAATATAAGCGATATTTCTCTATAGCTTAGCATGTCGTGAAAGTAGTTGTTTTGCAGTAAATTCCTGTTTAACTGTGAATATAAAATTCTACTATCCGATTCGCGAGCTTTCGCCTCGAAACTTTCGCGTACAGAGTTTTCATTTTGTTGAATGATCCTGTAAAGCTGCTCATTGAAAAAGTTTAAGTTTTCTGATTCAGTGGTAAGAACCTCACCGTATCTGTTTCCAAGATCTCTCGACTTTGACATCCACCAATCCTCGTTCCTGAGCTCGTATAGCGCCATTTTTTTTGAAACTCTTGCGTCTTGATAGGAAAGAGTTTTTATTATATAATCAGCTTGAAGTTTCAACGTGTAAGTGAATATATTTAGGTAGACCAGTTTCAAGGTAAAATGCATAATTTGGTGTATTCAGTGGTAGATTAAAGAGTTTTTTTATCTTTGCAATTTTTCAACTTGTTCGTATTCATCGAAACCCCACACCTGGCCAGCGTAACACAAAGTAGACTTTACAACAGCATCAAATATTTTATATTTCGCTGAAAGTACAATACGTTTCATTTAAGAAAATGTTTCTCCAAGATATATTGATCAGGCCTTGGGCGCTTTTGCTTTATCCAAAAGATGACTTTTAAGGTAAGAGTACTGTTCAATTTCACTCCCAACTTATTTGCAATTTCTAGTCTCGATCCGTTGAAAGTCCAATTATACCTGTTTCGGTTTCTAGTAGATCTTGAGAAAACCATGACTTTAGATTTGTTTGATTTAATGACGAGACACCATTTACGACAGTATTCTGTTAATCTATTAATCATTAATTGAAGGCTTTCTGGTGATTCTGCAAGTATCACTAGGTCATCGGCATATAAAAGTACATTAATGTTTAAGTCGGAAATACGTATTCCACCAGGAATATAGGCAACTACATCGTTAATGAAGAGCGAAAATAGCATTGCACTAAGTAAGCATCCTTGTTTAACTCCACAATTCGTTTCGAACCATTCAGAATAGGAAGAGCCATCCCATACTACTGCTCTAGACTCAGTGTATAAGCTTTTTAGTGTGCTGATAAAAGTCGAAGACAATCCCAGCTGTGAAAGTTTATAGAACAGTGCATTACGATTGATATGGTCAAAAGCCGCCTTAAAATCTATAAAGAATGCATATGCTTTTTTTTCTGGCTTGAATTGAATTGAATTGAATTGACCCATCTTTCTAGTCTGTTGAGAAGCACTCCCTAAAATAGTTTTGCCAGCACATTCATGAATGAGATGCCTCGATAATTTCAACACAATTCGAATCACCTTTTTTGAAGATTGGAAAAATTACAGACCTTCTGAATGATGAAGGGACCTTTTCTCCTAGGATAATTTTATTGAACAGTGATTTTAGGTGTAAGTGAAGTGTATCACTGGCATTCTTGAAGAATTCGTTCGAATTCCCCGCCTTCACCAGGAGCTTTTCCATTTTTACCGTTTGAAATCACAGTTTTTATTTCTTCCAGAGATATTTCAGAATCGAGAATGTCATCGCGTATCATTGGTTGGGCATAAGAGAATCTTACATCTGTTTCACAGTATAAAAGGTTTTTAAAGTGATTGGCAAGTATTTCATTAGATAATCCAATTCCAATTTCAAAAACAGATCCATTTATCTCCCTGGTGGTATTCCAGAAGTCTTTTGAATTTTTAATTTGGCCGAGTAGAAAGGCTTGACGATTTTCCAATTCGGTTTTTTTCTTTAGACATAATTTTTTGACATAATGTGACAATTGTTGTTTCGCAGCGAATGATTTTTTCCTGGCTAACACACATTCTTTGTCAAACCGCTTTTGCTTGAAGTTATGATGGTCTTTAGTAACAGTGTTATCCGTAGAGTTTCTAATATAAGACATCAGGGTGTTTGCCATTACTTCGGTGGAATCGGTCATCATATCCATATTAGTTAACTTTTCATCTAATCTTTGCTGATATTCTGAGGCTAAGTTTTCTTTCCATTTCAGTCGCGGTAAAAGTTTCATATGGGTTCGTGTAAGTCAAGGTTCTCCAGTCCAGTCTACTAATAACGGCATGTGATCAGAATAGTTCTTAATCTGGAACTGGAACGAATGTATTAAATCGTTCTATTCATTGTTTATAGCACAGTAGTTGATTACAGATTTTCCTTGTCCTCCTAGAAAAGTAAAGTTGCTATCAATATCACCGTTTATACAACCATTTAAAATTGAGCAATTAAGTAGTTGCAATAGATCCATAAGTTTATACCGTGTCCATTGACTTTCTCTGGTTATGAGTAATCAGATTATTAGATGTGCTGCGGGCAGTTGTGACTTGTAAATTGCTTGTTCTGGCATTGAAGTCACCAATAATAAGGACACTTTTGTTTCCATAATGATGCATGATTTCATTAAGACGCTGAAAGTCCTCGCTCCAATTGTTGCAGTTGATGTAATACGGAATTATGTATAAATTATTTTTATTTAAAAGCTTAACTACGGTGACTCTTTCATGCTCTTCAAAATCACAGGTCGCCAACATCGATTTTTTGATCCCATAAAGACTTCCTCCACTTGCACAACCTTTTAAATTTGTTTTAACTGCTTCATTCCAAACTAGTTTAAATCCACCAAAATACTTTACAAATAAATTGAAATTTTCAATAAATTAAATAAATTGAAATTTTCTTTGACTACATGTGTTTCGTTTAAAAAAAAACATCAAAACTTTTTATATAGTTAAAAAAATCTACAAACATAATTTTATTACTTAGACCTGAGACGTTGTAAGACAGAGTACTGCTTTTACTTAAATTATTTGAATTGACGGCATCACAATTTCAATTAAGCTTATTTATTTCTGGCTGAAGTTAATTAGGTTCGCAGAGAAAATAACGAGGTCATCCGGATACAATAAGAGTCTTACAAAAAAGTTCCCAAAGGATACTCCCCCTGGTAGATGGTTCTCGATATCGTCGATAAACAACGCGAGCATTAAAGGGCTTTAAACACATAATTGCGGGACACTTGTTTCAGATCTTAAAGACTTGGAATGTTTGTTACCACTGCATACTACTGCTGACATATCTAGTAAGAGCTGTTCGTATACCCGAATAAACTTAGTTGATATACCCATAACTAGCAGTTTGTATAACAGTGACCTTCTGTTGAAAGTATCAAATGTCACTTTTAAATCCACAAATAATGCAAACAAAGGCTTTTTTTTAACAATAAAGCACCTTCCTAAAGGATACTCCCCCTGGTAGATGGTTCTCGATATCGTCGATAAACAACGCGAGCATTAAAGGGCTTTATACACATAATTGCGGGACACCTGTTTCAGATCTTAAAGACTTGGACTGTTTGTTACCACTGCATACTACTGCTGACATATCTAGTAAGAGCTGTTCGTATACCCGAGTAAACTTAGTTGATATACCCATAACTAGCAGTTTGTATAACAGTGACCTTCTGTTGAAAGTATCAAATGTCACTTTTAAATCCACAAATAATGCAAACAAAGGCTTTTTTTAACAATAAAGCACCTTCCTATGGTAGTTGGCGCGAATATTTGATCCACCGTCCAGAGGTTAGCTTGAAAGTCAGCTCGAAAACAATTTATCAAGTTATTATCAAGGATATATCCGAGAAATTCAGGGGTTGAATTCTTGTAAAATTCTATAGGAATTCCATCAAACCCATGGGCCTTATAGTTCTTCGTCTTAATAATAGATGAAATTAGCTCAGTCATTGTAAAAATGGAATCTAGCTCGGGTACCAGAACGTTAGGAAGTGCAAAACTTATTGAATTTTGATTTGGGTCAGGACGTAGGAGCTTTTCAGAATACTATGCGAGCTGTTCAACACTAATACTCAAAGAAACTGATTTACTGCACCCTCCCAGGACCCGCACATTACACCAAAACCGCTTAGAATCTTTACAATCAATAAGGTTTTCATAGCCACCCTTTTAAGATACTGTTCTTTTTTAAGGAATGCATAAATCCTTATAAATTTTATTTTGCTGCAAATAAAGATATTTAAAGGCATCATTATTTGATTCCCTAAAGAGTTTTAAATATTTGAATGATTTGTTTTTAAACCATTAGTATTATAACAAAAAATACAAAGTTGACAACTAGAATTCTGGAAGACGGCAACTCTATCCTATTTGTTATGATGACTAGATGTTGGTTCATCCAGATTAAATGTGTGTGCCAGATAGGTGGCGTTGCAGCTTTTTGGGAGCTTCTATTTCTGCTGTCAAAAAAGCACATTGCATCTTCACCAAACCCCGCCGTCGTCGCTTTGACAGAGAGAAGGATTTTTTTGACTAAAGGATTTTTGGAATGGAGTCTCTAGGTCTTCAAATAACGGTATCTGCCATACAACCGATATGATAATACTTATTTTTCTCGAAAATGGCTCCAACGATTTCGATAAAATCTTGTGTGAATCATTAGTTTTAGATTGGCTTTCTTATGATGTAAAAAACGGTATCTCCTATAAAACCATTATTTCAAAACCGAATTTCTCGTTAATGGCTTACACGATGTTGACTAAATTTTGTATTTAAGAAGTCCTAAAGCGTTTAAGAACGATTGCGTGTCAACATTAGAAAAATTTGAATTTTTGAAATTTTTGTAGATTTTTAAAAAAAATTTTGAAATAACTTCAAAACAGTGTTTTTGACTTTTTAAATTTTTTTTGTCAAAACTGCTTCTTTATAAGCATCGCTTTTTCTATATCAAGAATAATAATACCACTGGATTTATCTTTCGTACGATTCGTTTTGATGATATTAAAAATTCTTTTTACTTGATGGGATGAACTGTGAAGTTGTCTAAATCCAAATTGTTGGCCTGGAAGAGTTTTATATCTTGAAAAGAAAGTACACAAATTATTTTTAATGATTTTTTCTAAAATTTTGCTGAAACAGCTCAGAAGGCTTATAGGTTTGTAACTATTGGGGCTTTCAATAGGCTTACCAGCCTTTCGAATTGGAATTACCTTATCTTCTTTGCAAGAAAGTAAAGGAATGTAGTGCATTTTGCGGCAAGCATTTGCCAGGAAAGTGAGATAAGAGATGCCGATCAGAGGTAAATTTTTAAGGTACATACATATATGTTATGAATAGTATCAAGTCCACTTGATTTTTTGCCTTTAAGGCCTTAATAATTGTTGTAATGTCATTTTCTTTCACTAAAAAAGATTGAGGCGTTGTGATTGAAGATGAATTAAATGCATTAATAGTTTCTATGACTAATGAATTAATAAGCTTTCCCCCTAAAATTTGTGACCCTTGGTGGTTTTTTAGAAATACATTGACAAGTTCCTCAGCCTTTTCAAGGTCAGTATACATATAAGGTTTTTCTAAACGTTTTTAAAAATGGAAAATGTTTACCTTTATTTTTAATGACGGATCAGTTAATACTAGTTGTAGCACTTAAAACTCCCTTACGCCATATCGATCTAATACTTATTTATAAGACATTTTCACACCCGTATTAGTTACGCGTTGCTTAAGTCAACTTTTTCATAAAAAAAAATGACCCATTTATAGCTCTGGTTACTATGAACGTAAACAAATCCCAGCTGACTTCATTATGCACGTTCAACGCATTAAGTTTTTTTAGATAATCTAACTTCTTTCGAACTCTGATTGGCCAGAGTTTCAGTTTTTCATTTGCCACGTGACTTTTGACCAATCAGAGGTCGAAAAAAAGTTAGATTATCTGAAAAACTTAATTGCGTTGAACCCGAGCATAATGATTTTTTTTTTTTGTGGTTGGCGAAAATTTTTCTTAAATGGATACTAAACAAAACTAAACAAAAGATATAAGTTTTTATTTAAACATTTACTAGCAAACCCGGCGAACTCCGTTTCCCCACCAGATGGCTTCTTTTTTTGTAACATTTCGTTTGGGGATTAAAAGATGGACAAAAATTATTTGTCCAATGCTGTTTTGAACATATTAACCACAGCGTTATTAGTGTGAAAAAATGCTTGCAACTGCTCAATCATTCGTCTGTTTAACTGTTGTGTTCCCTGTATGTTGCACCGCACACTCAGCTGATCCACCATCGACGAAATGAAATATATTTGCAGAAATAAATGCGGTTCATCTGGTGTTGACACCATTGCGAACAATGGTTTCAGTGGCTGTGGTGGTGTAAGTAATGGATCCAGTTTGACTTTTCCACTTGCGCAGCACAATGCATAATCCAGCCGTTTCTCTTTTGAACTTTAACGCATTGCAATATCGGCATACAGTCGTCATAATATCTAAATTGTCATCATCACTGTAGTTCGCAGTGGGATCATATTGGAATGTCGAGCGATTGTATGATGCCAATGATCCTCGTGTACTCAAGCGTTGTCTCAATCGGCCCATGGCAAGAACTAGTCAGGGAACTGAAACTAGAATTCTTGCCTCCGAATTATGATGACTTGTTGCTCGATGAGATTAGGCGTCGCACGCAAGGCAAAGATGAGACCATCGGAGTCTACGTGGCGACAATGTTGAATATGTTCGGAAGGCTTTCTGAACCTATTTCGGAGGGTAGAAGGTTGGGTATGATTCAAAAGAATCTTACTCCCTTTTACCAAACAAAGCTTGGTTTGGCTAAACCTAGTTGTGTCTCCGATTTAGTTAGCTTAGGGCGCAGTCTTGAAACTGTTAGGGCTAATGTAGAGTCGTATGTTCCACCACCAAATGTTAAAAACCGAAACCTACTAGAGCCGGATCTGGCCTATGTGGGTGTTGATACCCCCGATGTTCTGGTTGTTTCCGATAACAACCGAACAAGTCGCGAAGTTGCTGTGCGTACGGCTCCATCAACGGATGGTAGACCTGAACGCAGGTGTTTTAATTGCAATGGGTTGGGCCATTTTGCAAACAGGTGTTCTGCTCCTAGGCGATGCTTTGGTTGTGGTAAGCAGGGAGTTGCTCGAAGCAACTGCCCTAGTTGTTCGGGAAACGTGAGACGCGCTCTTGGGTCAGTAGGACGAGAGCGTCGTTGAAGCAGGTTAGGTCGCCTACTGGCGATCAGTCGGCGGAAGTGCATGTAGGTTTTGCACTTGAACACAAGGGTAGTGATAGAAGGCCGTATCTTGGTGTTAGGGTTTATGGAGTTAGATTGTTAGGTTTATTAGATTCAGGTGCTTCACGCACAATTATATGTAGAGATGGGTGGGATATTTTAGCAGGGTTAGGGATAAAGTTAGGAAAAAACAAAATAGGTAGGGTTACTTTAGCTGATGGTGCAGGAGTGCAGGTGGAAGGTGAAGTATCACTTCCAATTATAATTAAAGGCAAGGTAGTTTTAGTAGGGTGCTTAGTTAGTTATACCTCATCTTCCTCATTGTCTGATTTTAGGAGCCGATTTTTGGGCTTTAGCGGGAATAGTCCCGGATTTACAATCAGGGGAATGGGAATTTTCGAATCAGAATTCGTTGAATTCGATTTCCCATTCTGAGCATTTGACTGAGGTAGGAGAGGTAGAAAAACAACAGTTAGAAAGATTTTTGGACAGGATATTTAAGGAAATGCCTGAAGGATTAGGGTGCACACAGATGGTGGAGCACAAGATTAGGACGGAAGCTGAACCCATTAAGCAGAGATATTATCCGGTATCTCCTGCCATTCAGTCTTTCATAGATAAGGAATTAGAAGAAATGTTAGCAGAGGGGGTTATAGAAAAATCTGACAGTCCATGGGCTTCACCCATTGTCATGATTAAGAAAAAGGATGGTACGTATAGGTTTTGTGTAGATTTTAGGAAGTTGAATGCGGCTACAGACAGGGACGCGTACCCCCTTCCATACATAACAACTATCCTGGATAAGCTGAATAACGCGAAATTCTTGTCTTCTTTGGACATCAAGTCGGCCTATTGGCAGATTCCGATGGAAAAAGAGTCAAGAAAGTATACTGCCTTTACGGTACCTGGCCGCGGTCTGTTTCAGTTTTTGCGAATGCCGTTCGGGTTGCACAATGCTCCCGCAACTTGGCAAAGGTTTATTGATAACGTTTTAGGACCCGAGTTAGAACCATATGTCTTCGTGTATCTGGATGATATCATTATCGTCACAGATACCTTTGAGAAGCATAAGGAGATTTTAGAAGAAGTCTTCAGAAGACTTATTAAGGCAGGTTTAAAAGTTGGTAGGGACAAATGTCATTTTTGTAGGCCATCTCTGAAGTTCTTAGGCTATGTTGTAGACCGCAATGGTTTACACATGGATCCAGAGAAAATAGAAAGCATGTTAGGGATTCCATCGCCAAAGAATATAAAAGAGGTTAGGAGTTTTATCGGCACGGTGTCCTGGTATAGGCGATTTATACCAAACTTTGCGAGTTTGGTGAAGCCGTTGTCCGATTTACTTAGGAAAAATAAGAAGTTTGAGTGGAGTAGCACTTGTGAGGAAAGCTTTAGGAAAGCTAAAGAGTGTTTAGTGGCAGCACCCATTTTGACGTGTCCTGATTTTTCGAAGCCGTTTGTCGTTCAAACGGATGCTTCTGATTTTGGGATCGGGGCTGTTTTGAGTCAGACCTTCGAGGAAGGTGAGAAGGTGATTTGCTATTTGAGCAGATCACTTAATAGGTGTGAGCGGAATTATTCCACCACAGAGAAAGAGTGCCTGGCAGTTTTGTGGGCGATAGAAAAGTTGCGGCCTTATCTGGAGGGAGTTAGGTTTTCGGTAATTACCGATCACTACTCCTTGATTTGGCTTAGCAAATTGAAGGATCCAGCGGGAAGGCTGGCGAGGTGGGCTGTACGTATGCAGCAGTTTGACTTCGATATCATCCATCGTAAAGGGAAGGACCATGTAGTGCCGGACATGCTCTCGAGGAGTGTGCCAGTTGTTTCTGGGATTTCCGAGCCAACAACCGACCCTTGGATTGGAAAAATGATATCGGAGGTGGAAAAGAAACCGTTGTCTTTTCCAGCGTGGAGAGTAGAAGATGGAAGATTGTATAAGTTTGTTAGGTCAAGTCATGTGTTAGTCCATGACAGTAGTAGCGAGTGGAAACTAGTAGTAGGTAGGGAAGATAGGAAAAAGATTTTAGTTGAGAATCATGACCATCCATTAGCAGGGCATATGGGGGTAAAGAAAACATTTGCTAGGATAGGCGAAAAGTATTACTGGCCTAAGATGAGGTCAGATATTACTAAATATGTTAGGTTTTGTAAAGTGTGCCAAAGCGTGAAGCCGATTAATGAGAAACCGGCTGGGTTGATGACGGAGAGGAAAGGGGTTACCGACCCATGGGAGATGGTATGTGTGGACTTAGTTGGTCCATTACCGAAGTCTAGTAGGGGTTTTATTTATATTTTAACCGTTGTTGATTATTTTACAAAGTTCCCACTTTTGTTTCCCTTGAGATCTGCTACAGCCAAATCGGTCTGTAAAGAGTTGGAAGACAACGTTTTCCTTCTGTTCGGCGTACCCAAATTTGTTGTCTGCGACAACGGTCCCCAGTTCAAGAGTAAGGAACTGAAAGCGTTGTGTGATGCCTACGGTTCGTCGATTCGGTTTACCGCGCATTATCACCCGCAAGCGAATCCCGCGGAACGTATTAATCAAATTTTAAAGACTACACTTAGGGCTTATGTGTCAGATAATCATAGGGTCTGGGACTCGCAGCTTGCGAAAGTAGCGTGCAGTATTCGCACGGCCCAGCATGAAGTTTTAGGAGTTTCACCGTATTACGCGAATTTCGGTAGGGGAATGGTGACGTTTGCTGGTTCCTCCACCGCAACGGCCATTCAAAATAGTAGGGATAGTGATAGGGACCAGAGTAGGAATAGCGATAGGGACTTCAGTAGGGAACAGTTTAGGAAGCTTAGGGAGCAGATAGCTCTGAGGTTAGAGTCGGCGTCTAAGAAGGCAGCGAAAACATATAACCTTCGACGCAGGGACGTTCAGTTCCTTCCAAACGAGTTGGTTTGGCGACGGAACTTCGCGCTTTCTGATGCAGCGAATTATTACGCTGCAAAGTTAGCACCGAAGTTTGTGGGCCCGTTTCGGGTGAAGAAAAGAGTGTCGGCTTGGACATACGTTCTCGAAGATGCCAATGGTGTTTCTCGAGGAACGTGGAATGTCAAGGACCTCAAACCTTATTCCGACGACCCTGAAGAGAGGGCGTAAGGTAGTCGCGTAGCAAGGATGTGCTCGCAAAGAGATACTGAGAGCAGTAAAAGCTCTGTGATGTGCTCATACTCTCGCCAGGAGCGATTGAGTTCTGGTTGTGTTGTCTGCTATAGTGTGTGCTCCATTTTGTTGTGTTGTCTAACCTTTTCTTTTCCTGTTACTTCGGCTTTTCTTTCGAAAAGCCCAGTTTCTCTCTTTGGTAGGTAAGGGTGGAATTTGTTACGGTAAATTTTCCCGCAACAAAAACCTTTCTTACATTTAGTTATTTTGATTTCGATATCCCTCTCTTTTCCTCAAACCCTTCCCTATCATTTCTTCGTCCCATCATTTCTCCGTTGTTTGCTCTTAGCAATGTGATCGAAACATAGCTTTGAGCAAATGACAAAATAGGTGCATGTCGTAATCAGCGGATGAGCTGAACTGATGCCGGCGTTTGGTGTGTCGAGCCAGATGCCTCTGGAGACTCGCACACTATTTTCTTACATTGAATGTTATACTTCGTCGCTAAGAAACATTATCATTCTCATACACCATCATTCACAAACATTAACATTCACATCATGATCATCAGTTACACATACGTACATGCATATACTTATACCATCATTCACCCTTCATCATCATTATAACTACCATCTTTACACTCATCATCATTCACACACATCATTACACACACTAAACAAGCAGGATATCACACACACAACATTATACACATACATACACATATCACAGAGGAGATCAATAGAAATGGCACTTGTAAACGCCATACATCGTTATGAGACACACTGTGCAGCGTAGTGCTGCAAGTGTTAACATCCTAAAATTAACTTTATTTTTGTAAAACCGATTCATAAGAATGAAACGTTAATAGTTTTCCCTTTTTCCCCAAATCTGCGCAAAGATCCACCGAATATGGTAAAGTAGTTCATTTTGGTTTTAGTAGCTTTTGCTCCCTTCTTCAATTTTCGAAAAGTTGTAACACAGAGAATTTTATCCTTTCCCTGACTCAGTAGATTATATAGTAGAGTAACTGGGAAAATGCCCAGAAGTATTATTTTCAACTTTCAGGAACTTTCATTTTTCTCGACATGTTTTATGGGAGGGGTCTGATCTCGACTAATGAGCTGGATAAGTTTTGGGAACAAACCCCCAACAACTTTTTCAGTTCAATGTGACTGGAAAATTGTACGAGTGAAAGGTCTCGCTGGAATTCGACAACGGAGGTGCTTGTCAGCCATAAGGCTGCATGTGCTAGAAAGCCGTGACAGAAAACCTCGAGACACGATTGGCCGATTGTATGAATGTGTGTGTAAATTTGAGGGTCGAGAAAGGACAAACTGACAAGATCAAGCACTTCTTGGTTGACCTAGTTCACGTCAAGTGGTTTTTTTTGGCGAATTTTTTTTTTGTGAAAAGAGAAAAAGAAAGTTTAAGAGTGAAATTTGAAGATAGTTTGAAAAATAGTTTTGTTGTTTAGTCAGTTTTAAAATTGTTAGAAAAGCTTTGAAAATTAGAGTCAGTGGAAGGCGAAATTTCAAGGAGGAGCAGATATCGTCAGACGGACGAGAATATAGAAAATAGAAGGAGGAAGGAATAGCTACAAATAGAAAAGATAAGTAGAGTGTTTTAGTTTTTTTTAGTGTTGTCAAGGAAAAGTTTCGATTGATCTTTGCCATCGTAACTTCTCAAAATTGTGAGACACGCGACCCTTTTAATTTTTATTAATTGTTCTTTTCGGGAAAGAACAATTAACGTTTCAATCTTCCGGTTATTTCATTTGTTTACATCTTTAAACGGTTCACCTAACCGTCCACCATTGTAATTTTATAGTTGAAAAGATTTGGGTTTTTAATCCAACTTTTTGTACGGTTTTCCCAACAGTTAAACAAAATAAATAGCTTTAAATCCCTTTGGGAATTTAAACTTCGTATTTCAATTCGGTTCTTAACATTTCAGCATTTATTATTATTGGTTTGGAAATTTCACCTAAAAATTTCCTGGCGCCCACTTTTTCTTTGTACACCCTGTACTTAGAAAATACTTTTAATCCTTCTTTTAATTAATATTTAATCGGTCATTTTATTCGCGGTCGTCTTTTATCGCGCTGCGCAACCTTTTTTTTTTTGTTTACGAACCCAGCCCAGCTGAGCTTAGTCGTGGTGTCAGCAGCCTACCTGCTGAGTGTTACACTTTTTTTTATCAGCGCGTTTGACAGTTTAATTGTTTACCTCGCGGCACACCGGTTGTGCATTTCTTTTAGTCGTATTAAATTTCGTTTATTTTATTCAATTAATTGGATTCGGAAAATCCAATCGCGTTACAAATAGTACAAATCATAGTTTCGCTCATCATAAAGTTAATTTAATCGCGAAAAAAGTGTAACAAATTGGCGCCCAACGTGGGGCCGTGTACTTTAACGCATTGCAATATCGGCATACAGTCGTCATAATATCTAAATTGTCATCATCACTGTAGTTCGCAGTGGGATCATATTGGAATGTCGAGCGATTGTATGATGCCAATGATCCTCGTGTACTCAAGCGTTGTCTCAATCGGCCCATGGCAAGAACTAGTCAGGGAACTGAAACTAGAATTCTTGCCTCCGAATTATGATGACTTGTTGCTCGATGAGATTAGGCGTCGCACGCAAGGCAAAGATGAGACCATCGGAGTCTACGTGGCGACAATGTTGAATATGTTCGGAAGGCTTTCTGAACCTATTTCGGAGGGTAGAAGGTTGGGTATGATTCAAAAGAATCTTACTCCCTTTTACCAAACAAAGCTTGGTTTGGCTAAACCTAGTTGTGTCTCCGATTTAGTTAGCTTAGGGCGCAGTCTTGAAACTGTTAGGGCTAATGTAGAGTCGTATGTTCCACCACCAAATGTTAAAAACCGAAACCTACTAGAGCCGGATCTGGCCTATGTGGGTGTTGATACCCCCGATGTTCTGGTTGTTTCCGATAACAACCGAACAAGTCGCGAAGTTGCTGTGCGTACGGCTCCATCAACGGATGGTAGACCTGAACGCAGGTGTTTTAATTGCAATGGGTTGGGCCATTTTGCAAACAGGTGTTCTGCTCCTAGGCGATGCTTTGGTTGTGGTAAGCAGGGAGTTGCTCGAAGCAACTGCCCTAGTTGTTCGGGAAACGTGAGACGCGCTCTTGGGTCAGTAGGACGAGAGCGTCGTTGAAGCAGGTTAGGTCGCCTACTGGCGATCAGTCGGCGGAAGTGCATGTAGGTTTTGCACTTGAACACAAGGGTAGTGATAGAAGGCCGTATCTTGGTGTTAGGGTTTATGGAGTTAGATTGTTAGGTTTATTAGATTCAGGTGCTTCACGCACAATTATATGTAGAGATGGGTGGGATATTTTAGCAGGGTTAGGGATAAAGTTAGGAAAAAACAAAATAGGTAGGGTTACTTTAGCTGATGGTGCAGGAGTGCAGGTGGAAGGTGAAGTATCACTTCCAATTATAATTAAAGGCAAGGTAGTTTTAGTAGGGTGCTTAGTTATACCTCATCTTCCTCATTGTCTGATTTTAGGAGCCGATTTTTGGGCTTTAGCGGGAATAGTCCCGGATTTACAATCAGGGGAATGGGAATTTTCGAATCAGAATTCGTTGAATTCGATTTCCCATTCTGAGCATTTGACTGAGGTAGGAGAGGTAGAAAAACAACAGTTAGAAAGATTTTTGGACAGGATATTTAAGGAAATGCCTGAAGGATTAGGGTGCACACAGATGGTGGAGCACAAGATTAGGACGGAAGCTGAACCCATTAAGCAGAGATATTATCCGGTATCTCCTGCCATTCAGTCTTTCATAGATAAGGAATTAGAAGAAATGTTAGCAGAGGGGGTTATAGAAAAATCTGACAGTCCATGGGCTTCACCCATTGTCATGATTAAGAAAAAGGATGGTACGTATAGGTTTTGTGTAGATTTTAGGAAGTTGAATGCGGCTACAGACAGGGACGCGTACCCCCTTCCATACATAACAACTATCCTGGATAAGCTGAATAACGCGAAATTCTTGTCTTCTTTGGACATCAAGTCGGCCTATTGGCAGATTCCGATGGAAAAAGAGTCAAGAAAGTATACTGCCTTTACGGTACCTGGCCGCGGTCTGTTTCAGTTTTTGCGAATGCCGTTCGGGTTGCACAATGCTCCCGCAACTTGGCAAAGGTTTATTGATAACGTTTTAGGACCCGAGTTAGAACCATATGTCTTCGTGTATCTGGATGATATCATTATCGTCACAGATACCTTTGAGAAGCATATGGAGATTTTAGAAGAAGTCTTCAGAAGACTTATTAAGGCAGGTTTAAAAGTTGGTAGGGACAAATGTCATTTTTGTAGGCCATCTCTGAAGTTCTTAGGCTATGTTGTAGACCGCAATGGTTTACACATGGATCCAGAGAAAATAGAAAGCATGTTAGGGATTCCATCGCCAAAGAATATAAAAGAGGTTAGGAGTTTTATCGGCACGGTGTCCTGGTATAGGCGATTTATACCAAACTTTGCGAGTTTGGTGAAGCCGTTGTCCGATTTACTTAGGAAAAATAAGAAGTTTGAGTGGAGTAGCACTTGTGAGGAAAGCTTTAGGAAAGCTAAAGAGTGTTTAGTGGCAGCACCCATTTTGACGTGTCCTGATTTTTCGAAGCCGTTTGTCGTTCAAACGGATGCTTCTGATTTTGGGATCGGGGCTGTTTTGAGTCAGACCTTCGAGGAAGGTGAGAAGGTGATTTGCTATTTGAGCAGATCACTTAATAGGTGTGAGCGGAATTATTCCACCACAGAGAAAGAGTGCCTGGCAGTTTTGTGGGCGATAGAAAAGTTGCGGCCTTATCTGGAGGGAGTTAGGTTTTCGGTAATTACCGATCACTACTCCTTGATTTGGCTTAGCAAATTGAAGGATCCAGCGGGAAGGCTGGCGAGGTGGGCTGTACGTATGCAGCAGTTTGACTTCGATATCATCCATCGTAAAGGGAAGGACCATGTAGTGCCGGACATGCTCTCGAGGAGTGTGCCAGTTGTTTCTGGGATTTCCGAGCCAACAACCGACCCTTGGATTGGAAAAATGATATCGGAGGTGGAAAAGAAACCGTTGTCTTTTCCAGCGTGGAGAGTAGAAGATGGAAGATTGTATAAGTTTGTTAGGTCAAGTCATGTGTTAGTCCATGACAGTAGTAGCGAGTGGAAACTAGTAGTAGGTAGGGAAGATAGGAAAAAGATTTTAGTTGAGAATCATGACCATCCATTAGCAGGGCATATGGGGGTAAAGAAAACATTTGCTAGGATAGGCGAAAAGTATTACTGGCCTAAGATGAGGTCAGATATTACTAAATATGTTAGGTTTTGTAAAGTGTGCCAAAGCGTGAAGCCGATTAATGAGAAACCGGCTGGGTTGATGACGGAGAGGAAAGGGGTTACCGACCCATGGGAGATGGTATGTGTGGACTTAGTTGGTCCATTACCGAAGTCTAGTAGGGGTTTTATTTATATTTTAACCGTTGTTGATTATTTTACAAAGTTCCCACTTTTGTTTCCCTTGAGATCTGCTACAGCCAAATCGGTCTGTAAAGAGTTGGAAGACAACGTTTTCCTTCTGTTCGGCGTACCCAAATTTGATGTCTGCGACAACGGTCCCCAGTTCAAGAGTAAGGAACTGAAAGCGTTGTGTGATGCCTACGGTTCGTCGATTCGGTTTACCGCGCATTATCACCCGCAAGCGAATCCCGCGGAACGTATTAATCAAATTTTAAAGACTACACTTAGGGCTTATGTGTCAGATAATCATAGGGTCTGGGACTCGCAGCTTGCGAAAGTAGCGTGCAGTATTCGCACGGCCCAGCATGAAGTTTTAGGAGTTTCACCGTATTACGCGAATTTCGGTAGGGGAATGGTGACGTTTGCTGGTTCCTCCACCGCAACGGCCATTCAAAATAGTAGGGATAGTGATAGGGACCAGAGTAGGAATAGCGATAGGGACTTCAGTAGGGAACAGTTTAGGAAGCTTAGGGAGCAGATAGCTCTGAGGTTAGAGTCGGCGTCTAAGAAGGCAGCGAAAACATATAACCTTCGACGCAGGGACGTTCAGTTCCTTCCAAACGAGTTGGTTTGGCGACGGAACTTCGCGCTTTCTGATGCAGCGAATTATTACGCTGCAAAGTTAGCACCGAAGTTTGTGGGCCCGTTTCGGGTGAAGAAAAGAGTGTCGGCTTGGACATACGTTCTCGAAGATGCCAATGGTGTTTCTCGAGGAACGTGGAATGTCAAGGACCTCAAACCTTATTCCGACGACCCTGAAGAGAGGGCGTAAGGTAGTCGCGTAGCAAGGATGTGCTCGCAAAGAGATACTGAGAGCAGTAAAAGCTCTGTGATGTGCTCATACTCTCGCCAGGAGCGATTGAGTTCTGGTTGTGTTGTCTGCTATAGTGTGTGCTCCATTTTGTTGTGTTGTCTAACCTTTTCTTTTCCTGTTACTTCGGCTTTTCTTTCGAAAAGCCCAGTTTCTCTCTTTGGTAGGTAAGGGTGGAATTTGTTACGGTAAATTTTCCCGCAACAAAAACCTTTCTTACATTTAGTTATTTTGATTTCGATATCCCTCTCTTTTCCTCAAACCCTTCCCTATCATTTCTTCGTCCCATCATTTCTCCGTTGTTTGCTCTTAGCAATGTGATCGAAACATAGCTTTGAGCAAATGACAAAATAGGTGCATGTCGTAATCAGCGGATGAGCTGAACTGATGCCGGCGTTTGGTGTGTCGAGCCAGATGCCTCTGGAGACTCGCACACTATTTTCTTACATTGAATGTTATACTTCGTCGCTAAGAAACATTATCATTCTCATACACCATCATTCACAAACATTAACATTCACATCATGATCATCAGTTACACATACGTACATGCATATACTTATACCATCATTCACCCTTCATCATCATTATAACTACCATCTTTACACTCATCATCATTCACACACATCATTACACACACTAAACAAGCAGGATATCACACACACAACATTATACACATACATACACATATCACAGAGGAGATCAATAGAAATGGCACTTGTAAACGCCATACATCGTTATGAGACACACTGTGCAGCGTAGTGCTGCAAGTGTTAACATCCTAAAATTAACTTTATTTTTGTAAAACCGATTCATAAGAATGAAACGTTAATAGTTTTCCCTTTTTCCCCAAATCTGCGCAAAGATCCACCGAATATGGTAAAGTAGTTCATTTTGGTTTTAGTAGCTTTTGCTCCCTTCTTCAATTTTCGAAAAGTTGTAACACAGAGAATTTTATCCTTTCCCTGACTCAGTAGATTATATAGTAGAGTAACTGGGAAAATGCCCAGAAGTATTATTTTCAACTTTCAGGAACTTTCATTTTTCTCGACATGTTTTATGGGAGGGGTCTGATCTCGACTAATGAGCTGGATAAGTTTTGGGAACAAACCCCCAACAACTTTTTCAGTTCAATGTGACTGGAAAATTGTACGAGTGAAAGGTCTCGCTGGAATTCGACAACGGAGGTGCTTGTCAGCCATAAGGCTGCATGTGCTAGAAAGCCGTGACAGAAAACCTCGAGACACGATTGGCCGATTGTATGAATGTGTGTGTAAATTTGAGGGTCGAGAAAGGACAAACTGACAAGATCAAGCACTTCTTGGTTGACCTAGTTCACGTCAAGTGGTTTTTTTTGGCGAATTTTTTTTTTGTGAAAAGAGAAAAAGAAAGTTTAAGAGTGAAATTTGAAGATAGTTTGAAAAATAGTTTTGTTGTTTAGTCAGTTTTAAAATTGTTAGAAAAGCTTTGAAAATTAGAGTCAGTGGAAGGCGAAATTTCAAGGAGGAGCAGATATCGTCAGACGGACGAGAATATAGAAAATAGAAGGAGGAAGGAATAGCTACAAATAGAAAAGATAAGTAGAGTGTTTTAGTTTTTTTTAGTGTTGTCAAGGAAAAGTTTCGATTGATCTTTGCCATCGTAACTTCTCAAAATTGTGAGACACGCGACCCTTTTAATTTTTATTAATTGTTCTTTTCGGGAAAGAACAATTAACGTTTCAATCTTCCGGTTATTTCATTTGTTTACATCTTTAAACGGTTCACCTAACCGTCCACCATTGTAATTTTATAGTTGAAAAGATTTGGGTTTTTAATCCAACTTTTTGTACGGTTTTCCCAACAGTTAAACAAAATAAATAGCTTTAAATCCCTTTGGGAATTTAAACTTCGTATTTCAATTCGGTTCTTAACATTTCAGCATTTATTATTATTGGTTTGGAAATTTCACCTAAAAATTTCCTGGCGCCCACTTTTTCTTTGTACACCCTGTACTTAGAAAATACTTTTAATTCTTCTTTTAATTAATATTTAATCGGTCATTTTATTCGCGATCGTCTTTTATCGCGCTGCGCAACCTTTTTTTTTTTGTTTACGAACCCAGCCCAGCTGAGCTTAGTCGTGGTGTCAGCAGCCTACCTGCTGAGTGTTACACTTTTTTTTATCAGCGCGTTTGACAGTTTAATTGTTTACCTCGCGGCACACCGGTTGTGCATTTCTTTTAGTCGTATTAAATTTCGTTTATTTTATTCAATTAATTGGATTCGGAAAATCCAATCGCGTTACAAATAGTACAAATCATAGTTTCGCTCATCATAAAGTTAATTTAATCGCGAAAAAAGTGTAACAAATTGGCGCCCAACGTGGGGCCGTGTACTTTAACGCATTGCAATATCGGCATACAGTCGTCATAATATCTAAATTGTCATCATCACTGTAGTTCGCAGTGGGATCATATTGGAATGTCGAGCGATTGTATGATGCCAATGATCCTCGTGTACTCAAGCGTTGTCTCAATCGGGCCCGATTGAGACAACGCTTGAGTACACGAGGATCATTGGCATCATACAATCGCTCGACATTCCAATATGATCCCACTGCGAACTACAGTGATGATGACAATTTAGATATTATGACGACTGTATGCCGATATTGCAATGCGTTAAAGTTCAAAAGAGAAACGGCTGGATTATGCATTGTGCTGCGCAAGTGGAAAAGTCAAACTGGATCCATTACTTACACCACCACAGCCACTGAAACCATTGTTCGCAATGGTGTCAACACCAGATGAACCGCATTTATTTCTGCAAATATATTTCATTTCGTCGATGGTGGATCAGCTGAGTGTGCGGTGCAACATACAGGGAACACAACAGTTAAACAGACGAATGATTGAGCAGTTGCAAGCATTTTTTCACACTAATAACGCTGTCGTTAATATGTTCAAAACAGCATTGGACAAATAATTTTTGTCCATCTTTTAATCCCCAAACGAAATGTTACAAAAAAAGAAGCCATCTGGTGGGGAAACGGAGTTCGCCGGGTTTGCTAGTAAATGTATAAATAAAAACTTATATCTTTTGTTTAGTTTTGTTTAGTATCCATTTAAGAAAAATTTTCGCCAACCACAAAAAAAAAAAAATCATTATGCTCGGGTTCAACGCAATTAAGTTTTTCAGATAATCTAACTTTTTTTCGACCTCTGATTGGTCAAAAGTCACGTGGCAAATGAAAAACTGAAACTCTGGCCAATCAGAGTTCGAAAGAAGTTAGATTATCTAAAAAAACTTAATGCGTTGAACGTGCACAATGAAGTCAGCTGGGATTTGTTTACGTTCATAGTAACCAGAGCTATAAATGGGTCATTTTTTTTTATGAAAAAGTTGACATAAGCAACGCGTAACTAATACGGGTGTGAAAATGTCTTATAAATAAGTATTAGATCGATATGGCGTAAGGGAGTTTTAAGTGCTACAACTAGTATTAACTAATCCGTCATTAAAAATAAAGGTAAACATTTTCCATTTTTAAAAACGTTTAGAAAAACCTTATATGTATACTGACCTTGAAAAGGCTGAGGAACTTGTCAATGTATTTCTAAAAAACCACCAAGGGTCACAAATTTTAGGGGGAAAGCTTATTAATTCATTAGTCATAGAAACTATTAATGCATTTAATTCATCTTCAATCACAACGCCTCAATCTTTTTTAGTGAAAGAAAATGACATTACAACAATTATTAAGGCCTTAAAGGCAAAAAATCAAGTGGACTTGATACTATTCATAACATATATGTATGTACCTTAAAAATTTACCTCTGATCGGCATCTCTTATCTCACTTTCCTGGCAAATGCTTGCCGCAAAATGCACTACATTCCTTTACTTTCTTGCAAAGAAGATAAGGTAATTCCAATTCGAAAGGCTGGTAAGCCTATTGAAAGCCCCAATAGTTACAAACCTATAAGCCTTCTGAGCTGTTTCAGCAAAATTTTAGAAAAAATCATTAAAAATAATTTGTGTACTTTCTTTTCAAGATATAAAACTCTTCCAGGCCAACAATTTGGATTTAGACAACTTCACAGTTCATCCCATCAAGTAAAAAGAATTTTTAATATCATCAAAACGAATCGTACGAAAGATAAATCCAGTGGTATTATTATTCTTGATATAGAAAAAGCGATGCTTATAAAGAAGCAGTTTTGACAAAAAAAATTTAAAAAGTCAAAAACACTGTTTTGAAGTTATTTCAAAATTTTTTTTAAAAATCTACAAAAATTTCAAAAATTCAAATTTTTCTAATGTTGACACGCAATCGTTCTTAAACGCTTTAGGACTTCTTAAATACAAAATTTAGTCAACATCGTGTAAGCCATTAACGAGAAATTCGGTTTTGAAATAATGGTTTTATAGGAGATACCGTTTTTTACATCATAAGAAAGCCAATCTAAAACTAATGATTCACACAAGATTTTATCGAAATCGTTGGAGCCATTTTCGAGAAAAATAAGTATTATCATATCGGTTGTATGGCAGATACCGTTATTTGAAGACCTAGAGACTCCATTCCAAAAATCCTTTAGTCAAAAAAATCCTTCTCTCTGTCAAAGCGACGACGGCGGGGTTTGGTGAAGATGCAATGTGCTTTTTTGACAGCAGAAATAGAAGCTCCCAAAAAGCTGCAACGCCACCTATCTGGCACACACATTTAATCTGGATGAACCAACATCTAGTCATCATAACAAATAGGATAGAGTTGCCGTCTTCCAGAATTCTAGTTGTCAACTTTGTATTTTTTGTTATAATACTAATGGTTTAAAAACAAATCATTCAAATATTTAAAACTCTTTAGGGAATCAAATAATGATGCCTTTAAAAATCTTTATTTGCAGCAAAATAAAATTTATAAGGATTTATGCATTCCTTAAAAAAGAACAGTATCTTAAAAGGGTGGCTATGAAAACCTTATTGATTGTAAAGATTCTAAGCGGTTTTGGTGTAATGTGCGGGTCCTGGGAGGGTGCAGTAAATCAGTTTCTTTGAGTATTAGTGTTGAACAGCTCGCATAGTATTCTGAAAAGCTCCTACGTCCTGACCCAAATCAAAATTCAATAAGTTTTGCACTTCCTAACGTTCTGGTACCCGAGCTAGATTCCATTTTTACAATGACTGAGCTAATTTCATCTATTATTAAGACGAAGAACTATAAGGCCCATGGGTTTGATGGAATTCCTATAGAATTTTACAAGAATTCAACCCCTGAATTTCTCGGATATATCCTTGATAATAACTTGATAAATTGTTTTCGAGCTGACTTTCAAGCTAACCTCTGGACGGTGGATCAAATATTCGCGCCAACTACCATAGGAAGGTGCTTTATTGTTAAAAAAAGCCTTTGTTTGCATTATTTGTGGATTTAAAAGTGACATTTGATACTTTCAACAGAAGGTCACTGTTATACAAACTGCTAGTTATGGGTATATCAACTAAGTTTATTCGGGTATACGAACAGCTCTTACTAGATATGTCAGCAGTAGTATGCAGTGGTAACAAACAGTCCAAGTCTTTAAGATCTGAAACAGGTGTCCCGCAATTATGTGTATAAAGCCCTTTAATGCTCGCGTTGTTTATCGACGATATCGAGAACCATCTACCAGGGGGAGTATCCTTTAGGAAGGTGCTTTATTGTTAAAAAAAAGCCTTTGTTTGCATTATTTGTGGATTTAAAAGTGACATTTGATACTTTCAACAGAAGGTCACTGTTATACAAACTGCTAGTTATGGGTATATCAACTAAGTTTATTCGGGTATACGAACAGCTCTTACTAGATATGTCAGCAGTAGTATGCAGTGGTAACAAACAGTCCAAGTCTTTAAGATCTGAAACAAGTGTCCCGCAATTATGTGTTTAAAGCCCTTTAATGCTCGCGTTGTTTATCGACGATATCGAGAACCATCTACCAGGGGGAGTATCCTTTGGGAACTTTTTTGTAAGACTCTTATTGTATCCGGATGACCTCGTTATTTTCTCTGCGAACCTAATTAACTTCAGCCAGAAATAAATAAGCTTAATTGAAATTGTGATGCCGTCAATTCAAATAATTTAAGTAAAAGCAGTACTCTGTCTTACAACGTCTCAGGTCTAAGTAATAAAATTATGTTTGTAGATTTTTTTAACTATATAAAAAGTTTTGATGTTTTTTTTTAAACGAAACACATGTAGTCAAAGAAAATTTCAATTTATTTAATTTATTGAAAATTTCAATTTATTTGTAAAGTATTTTGGTGGATTTAAACTAGTTTGGAATGAAGCAGTTAAAACAAATTTAAAAGGTTGTGCAAGTGGAGGAAGTCTTTATGGGATCAAAAAATCGATGTTGGCGACCTGTGATTTTGAAGAGCATGAAAGAGTCACCGTAGTTAAGCTTTTAAATAAAAATAATTTATACATAATTCCGTATTACATCAACTGCAACAATTGGAGCGAGGACTTTCAGCGTCTTAATGAAATCATGCATCATTATGGAAACAAAAGTGTCCTTATTATTGGTGACTTCAATGCCAGAACAAGCAATTTACAAGTCACAACTGCCCGCAGCACATCTAATAATCTGATTACTCATAACCAGAGAAAGTCAATGGACACGGTATAAACTTATGGATCTATTGCAACTACTTAATTGCTCAATTTTAAATGGTTGTATAAACGGTGATATTGATAGCAACTTTACTTTTCTAGGAGGACAAGGAAAATCTGTAATCAACTACTGTGCTATAAACAATGAATAGAACGATTTAATACATTCGTTCCAGTTCCAGATTAAGAACTATTCTGATCACATGCCGTTATTAGTAGACTGGACTGGAGAACCTTGACTTACACGAACCCATATGAAACTTTTACCGCGACTGAAATGGAAAGAAAACTTAGCCTCAGAATATCAGCAAAGATTAGATGAAAAGTTAACTAATATGGATATGATGACCGATTCCACCGAAGTAATGGCAAACACCCTGATGTCTTATATTAGAAACTCTACGGATAACACTGTTACTAAAGACCATCATAACTTCAAGCAAAAGCGGTTTGACAAAGAATGTGTGTTAGCCAGGAAAAAATCATTCGCTGCGAAACAACAATTGTCACATTATGTCAAAAAATTATGTCTAAAGAAAAAAACCGAATTAGAAAATCGTCAAGCCTTTCTACTCGGCCAAATTAAAAATTCAAAAGACTTCTGGAATACCACCAGGGAGATAAATGGATCTGTTTTTGAAATTGGAATTGGATTATCTAATGAAATAATTGCCAATCACTTTAAAAACCTTTTATACTGTGAAACAGATGTAAGATTCTCTTATGCCCAACCAATGATACGCGATGACATTCTCGATTCTGAAATATCTCTGGAAGAAATAAAAACTGTGATTTCAAACGGTAAAAATGGAAAAGCTCCTGGTGAAGGCGGGGAATTCGAACGAATTCTTCAAGAATGCCAGTGATACACTTCACTTACACCTAAAATCACTGTTCAATAAAATTATCCTAGGAGAAAAGGTCCCTTCATCATTCAGAAGGTCTGTAATTTTTCCAATCTTCAAAAAAGGTGATTCGAATTGTGTTGAAATTATCGAGGCATCTCATTCATGAATGTGCTGGCAAAACTATTTTAGGGAGTGCTTCTCAACAGACTAGAAAGATGGGTCAATTCAATTCAATTCAATTCAAGCCAGAAAAAAAAGCATATGCATTCTTTATAGATTTTAAGGCGGCTTTTGACCATATCAATCGTAATGCACTGTTCTATAAACTTTCACAGCTGGGATTGTCTTCGACTTTTATCAGCACACTAAAAAGCTTATACACTGAGTCTAGAGCAGTAGTATGGGATGGCTCTTCCTATTCTGAATGGTTCGAAACGAATTGTGGAGTTAAACAAGGATGCTTACTTAGTGCAATGCTATTTTCGCTCTTCATTAACGATGTAGTTGCCTATATTCCTGGTGGAATACGTATTTCCGACTTAAACATTAATGTACTTTTATATGCCGATGACCTAGTGATACTTGCAGAATCACCAGAAAGCCTTCAATTAATGATTAATAGATTAACAGAATACTGTCGTAAATGGTGTCTCGTCATTAAATCAAACAAATCTAAAGTCATGGTTTTCTCAAGATCTACTAGAAACCGAAACAGGTATAATTGGACTTTCAACGGATCGAGACTAGAAATTGCAAATAAGTTGGGAGTGAAATTGAACAGTACTCTTACCTTAAAAGTCATCTTTTGGATAAAGCAAAAGCGCCCAAGGCCTGATCAATATATCTTGGAGAAACATTTTCTTAAATGAACGTATTGTACTTTCAGCGAAATATAAAATATTTGATGCTGTTGTAAAGTCTACTTTGTGTTACGCTGGCCAGGTGTGGGGTTTCGATGAATACGAACAAGTTGAAAAATTGCAAAGATAAAAAAACTCTTTAATCTACCACTGAATACACCAAATTATGCATTTTACCTTGAAACTGGTCTACCTAAAATATTCACTTACACGTTGAAACTTCAAGCTGATTATATAATAAAAACTCTTTCCTATCAAGACGCAAGAGTTTCAAAAAAAATGGCGCTATACGATCTCAGGAACGAGGATTGGTGGATGTCAAAGTCGAGAGATCTTGGAAACAGATACGGTGAGGTTCTTACCACTGAATCAGAAAACTTAAACTTTTTCAATGAGCAGCTTTACAGGATCATTCAACAAAATGAAAACTCTGTACGCGAAAGTTTCGAGGCGAAAGCTCGCGAATCGGATAGTAGAATTTTATATTCACAGTTAAACAGGAATTTACTGCAAAACAACTACTTTCACGACATGCTAAGCTATAGAGAAATATCGCTTATATTTAAAGTTAGATGTGAACTGTTGAGCCTTAACGGAAACCCCTACAATGGAAATTTTAATCAATTCTGTACGTTATGTAATCTGAGATCCAAAGAAGACTGCTATCACTTGTCAGCATTTGTCCCATCTTCTCACCACAACGCCTCGCTTTTTTTTGGGAAGAAAACTTTAACAATGCAGGAAACAATAAACATTTTGAATGGTTTCGACTGGAAATTACTCTGAAAATTCTTAAAAAATATTTACAAATATAGGATGTTATTGATATCAGAATACATATAATTTTTTTTTTTATATACTATTTTAATCAAAATGTAGTTTATTTTTTGTACATAATATAAAAAATTGCTAACCGAGCTGACTAAAAGGCCATAGCTTATAAATTCATTATTTTTGTCAACATTTTGTTAAAAACAGGTTCAAATAAATGAATTACTTACTTAAATAAGCTTAAGATCCTAAAAGTCGCGGTATGATCCGATCAATCAATCAATTCAACAAAATCAAATATTACGATCTTTAGAACCCATTCTGATAGATACTCAAGGAACTGGTTATTGGATGGCACTAACATAGAAGTTGTGAATGAGTTCAAGTACCTAGGTTTTGTTATTTCACACAATCTAATCATCAGGACTCATATATAGAAAAAAGTACAAACAAGTACTTAGACCTGTTTGGATCTATGGAATCCAATTATGGGGCGTACAAAGAAAACAAATACTGAAATCATCCAAAAATTCCGAAAAAAAGTCCTTCGTGGAATAGTAAATGCACCATGGTATATAAAAAATAGCGATTTACATCGTGACCTACAAATAGAAATGTTACAGAAGTTGTAAGAAAACATGCTGTATCACACAATCAGCGACTGCATAGTCATATCAACTCTGAAATGGAGTCAGTATTAAATACGAGAGGCAATGTTCGGAGATTAAGAAGACCCAAGCCACACGAGCTAATGGTCTAAAAGTCATATCGGAAGAATTAAAAGTTTAAGCTCCCCTCAAAGCGATTATATTATTGAGAAAGAAAAATCTGTTGTCGATCGTTCATAGATTGGTTCTGATTACGAGGAGTTTTTAGTGAGGTAAGAATCCCACACTACTTAGTGTCGAATACTTCCAAGTGTCTTTTGAAGATTCATTCCTGACAAAAAAAAGGACCTTTTCATAATTTTAAATAAAAAATCAGCATTTGCGTTCAGATTTCTTAGATAGATTTGCGGTAAACCGGATTCAATATAAATCGCATAGTTGGGAGTGTTTGACGGTAATCTGATCCATCCATCCAATGGTATCCGTAGACTTCGTTAACATAGCAAAAACAACTGTTTATCGTTGCTCTTCCACTCGGATGCGATAATTTGTGAACACTGTCGAACACTTTTCGGCGCAACGTTGCAGGAACATATGGTCGAATGTCTGGACCTCTGACGTCACAGTAGACTATGGTGTCCGTATCATCTATGCGAAGTCCTCGAAGTTGAAGGGAGCTCTTACTAGGAGTTGCCAATTGCACTCTTAACTCGTCGTCTTCTTTTTGGTGTTGCGCTAGGTCTGTTGTGCTGACTATGACAGGCATGTTGATGACTTCTAAGCGAGAAAATGCGTCGGCTACCACATTATCCTTTCCAGACACGTACTCTATTCTTGTTGAGAAACGTCCAATTTCTTCGAGCTGTCGTGCGACGCGATCACATGCGTGGTCCGATTTCTGGTCGAATGCGTAGACCAATGGTTTGTGGTCGGTTAGAATGATAAGTTCTCGTCCTTCGATGAGATGACGAAAATGTTTAACTGCCCTGTAGATAGCTAGCAGTTCTCGATCGTAAACTTTGTATCTTGTTTCTCTCGGGTTTAGCTTGCTTGAGAAGAAACCAAGAGGCTGTAGCTGATCATCGATGCGTTGGTCAAGGACGGCTCCAATTGCGACATCTGATGCATCACATCGCAAAACCAATGGTACATCTGAACGTGGATGAGCTAATTGGACAGCATCCCTCAGCTTGCTTTTACATTGTTCAAATGCTCTGTCTGCTTCGGGTGTCCATTCAATTTGACGTTTATCACCTTTCTTTGCTCCTATCGTCAAGTCAACTAGTGGAGATTGTGTTGCTGAAGCTCCTGGCATGCAGTTCCGATAGAAGTTCCATGATCCTAGGAACTTTCGAAGTTGATCCATCGTACTTGGCTTTGTATAGTTGATTAAGGCCTCTACTCGGTCGGTTGGAGGTTTAATACCGAATTTGTTAACGGTGTATCCTAAGTACCTTACCTCTGGCTGTCCAAAGAAACACTTGGATACGTTAATGACTAAGCCATACTGTTGAAGCTTCTTGAAGACGATGTGTAGATGTTTTCTGTGTTCTTCCTCGTTAGTTGACGCGATGAGAATATCGTCTATATAGCAGAAACAGAACTCGAGTCCCCTGAGAACAGCGTCCATGAAACGTTGCATCGTCTGAGCAGCATTGCATAGGCCGAAGGTCATTGCGTTGAATTCAAAGCGGCCGAATGGTGTTATTACGGCTGTTTTTGGTCGGTCCTCTGGTGCAAGTGGTATTTGGTGGTATGCTCTCTTCAAGTCCAGCGTTGTAAAAATCTGACAGTCAGTCAGCTGATGACTAAAATCCCTGAGGTGTGGAATTGGATACCTGTCTGGAACCGTGATTTTGTTCAAACGGCGATAGTCACCGCATGGTCTCCAACCTCCCGATTTCTTTTGAACCATTTGAAGTGGAGATGCCCATTCGCTCTTGGATGGCTGACAAATACCTTGAAGCATCATATTTTGAAATTCGTTCTTGGCTGCCTTAAGTTTCTCACCCGCTAGTCGACGCACTTTCTCAGCAACCGGATGCCCATTGACGATAATGTGATGTTGAACAAAATGCTCCTCGACGCAAGTCTGCTTGTCATGTGTGATATCTATATAATCTTTTAGAATATCTCCATAACGATTTGTTTCATCTATAGTTCTTAATGTTGGCTGCGAACTGTTGCTGAGACTACCTCGAACCCTTAGATTTACTTTGTTATCACTGATTAGTTTTTGACTCAGTCGGATAGTTAAGTCGAAATGGTGTATGAAGTCCGCTCCAATGATGGGTTGCTTAACGTCAGCGATGGTAAAAAGCCAACGAAATTCTCGTCGAAGACCCAAATCAAGTATCATCGTTTTTGAACCATATGTTGAAATAGTAGCTCCATTTGCCGCATAAAGTTGTGATGAAATTGGTGTGTTGTTAGCTGCATACTTCTTAGGCAATACTGAGATATCAGCGCCCGTGTCGATAAGGTAGTGGATTCCGCTAGTTTTGTCTTTTATTTGCAGACGGTGGCGATCGTTGTTGCCGTGGGTGACCGTCTGAACACCCGACGGCGGAGTTAGTTTTCCGTCCATTTGGTGCAGCCTGGTTTGCACTTTCGTGCTTCCTCTCCAAATCTCTTGTGGAAGTAGCACATACCAGCTTCATCACCATTTGTTGAACGAGTTTTGCTTTGTGATCGCTTTCGGGATGTTGATCTGCCTCTAGCTTTGAGGAATTGAATTTCTTTCCGAAGTGTCTCG
The DNA here is from genome assembly GCA_949752695.1 of Melanostoma scalare. Taxonomy (NCBI): domain Eukaryota; kingdom Metazoa; phylum Arthropoda; class Insecta; order Diptera; family Syrphidae; genus Melanostoma; species Melanostoma scalare. The sequence continues at coordinate 96,881,808 of OX456985.1, read as the reverse complement.
ACAATTTTTAAGACATCGTCTATAGTTTGTGCAGATGATCCAGACCTTGAGACAGTTTGTACCTCATCTTCGTATGTTGCTACTGGTAGAAAAGCAGAGACAGGACACAGGTGTGCGTTAGACATGTCAAAAATTTTGTCTCCTACTTCCGCAAGTTTGTCCAGATCCTCTTGGCCAGTTGCTATCAGCACCGTGCACATATTTTCGGGAAGTCGATCGAAGAAAAGTGTGCGCATGATGGATGAGTCACAGCGTCCCTCAGAAAGGTGTCTCATATGTGCGAGGATAGCTGACGGCTTTTTCCCGGTCATGTCTTCTCCTCGTAGCATGCGTCTCAGTTGTGATTCTGGAGTGGGAGCAAAATGGTTCAACAGTCGTCCTTTTAGGACAGCAAATTTGTTGTCTGTTGGTGGATTAGTTGCCAGGTCACCAACTGCTCTTAAGGTATCGCCTTCCAGGCTGACCAATAAGTTGGCATACCGATCGTTATCGTTGACAACACCTCCAAGTTGCAACGCCATTTCTACTTGATTGAGCCAGAGTTGAGGATACAATGAATTAAATTTCGGTAGACGAACGCGTTGTATTGCAGATAGACTTTGCCCTGAACTACCTGACGGAGATGATGATGTTGCGAAGTTCGTGGGAGCAAGATGTTGTGTTCCAGAAGTTCCAGCGGCTGTTACTGGCTGTTCAGTCGTACCCAGTTGTCGAATTTTGTTGAGCGAGTCGAATGCCTCCTTCGTCTCTCGCAACTCTTCACGTAGCTGCTCTATAATTTTTTTATCTGCCTCCTCTTGTGCGCTAGTCATTGTTGGCTGGTGTTTATTTACTCCTGGAGACATTGTTTTACCTTTTCCGTCTTCGTCAGACGTTTCTGAACTGGAGAAATCCAGTCTTCGGCCTTTCCCACTGCGTAGGTCATACGGCATGTACTGCCTGCTGTGTAAATCTCTTGTAAGAGATCACGTCGGGGTCACCAGTTATAGTGTTGATACTATAAAGTTTATTAATCTTTCTGTAAAGATATAATATTACAATAAATGTTTTACAATAATATAAAAATAGTATATTTCATTTGTCTTCGCTTGGCGTCTTGCTGCTCGTCTATCTGACTTCCAATTGAGAATTGAGGTTATGTGTTTTTCATCGGTTGAATTCGAATTTTCCTTCTTCTGATGACAGCGCTGCCTATGACTCAAACGAGTACTTGCTTTTTCTCTCTACTTTGTTTTTCTCTCTATTTTATTTTTCTCTCTACTTTTATCTGTCATACGCCACAGCATGCTTTCGCTTGTGCTAGTATTGCTATCGCACGGTCTGGGAAATTATTGAAAATTGGATGGTATTTGCTCATTATTCTATATTATTCTAGTATTTTTTTTTTAAACTACTTATACTACATTGCACGTGTTTTTGTCATCTTTTAAAAATATCAAATTCCGTACGAGTCTAAAATGTTAATACTACTGCCATCTGTTAACATTTTTGTGAATTAAAAAACGTTTGTTCGAGTTGAGACCCTGACGAACGGGAATTCCCCTGTATTTGTCTGCAATGTTGTGACGTTTGTTTTGTTTGTAGTTGTTACCATTGTATATAGAAACTATAGTATTATTATGTAGACTTTTTCACTATTTTCTCCGTGTCAACTTAGCAGTCTACGTTCCACAGATAAGAAATTAATTAGATGGCAAACTTCACACACACATTGAAACTGCCTACAAGCTCTACTTCTTTGAGTACAGCTTCCACCATTGACTTTACACAAATTTTTTGTGAAAAATTTTGTTTTCAATTTAGCATTCCACTTTTTCAATATTCTTTCCGTTTAATATGTCAGATCATCAAATGTTCGTGTGATAATAGTAGATTCCGTAAGAATAGGGAAGTTTTTTCTAGCACTGCAGTTGTCATTAGTTTTTATTGTATTTTATTTCAAACAAACCATCTGTTAGAAACAATGAATTAAATTAATAGTTTTCGATTGGAACTCTGTCAAAAAGGTATGCTTAAGCTAAAATAAGAGTTATTACTGTTATGATTGTTATAATTATTCTTATCATCATTGACAGAGAACAGTTAGACGAAGTTCACATTGGTCGATTTTTTGAAGCTTCATGCGAATAAATGCGATTGTTTTCTTGTTCTCCTTCTCTGTTACACCAATTTGTCGGTATTGACTTGCGGTCAATTCGTTGAACAATGTGAACATTTTGGTCGATTTGTTGCTTCAACAAATCGACCAGTATGAACATCGACTAACAAAACACGAAAAGGTAGTACTAATCAGAAATCGAAGCAGTATTAGCTTAAATTTGTGTTTGAAAGGCATTGATATATGTACTGACTGCTAGTACTCACAGCATGAATGTGCAAAATGCAAAACTAAACAAACATTTTAAAATTGATTTGAATTGTGCTTTTACAAACGAGCTTTAAATCATGGCTTTGAAATGAGCTTGAAAAGAAAAAGTATGAATAAAAATCTTTGGAAAAAGAGATTGAATCGGAAAGCGACTATTCCTACGGCGAAAGTGCAACAACTTCAGTGACTTCACTAAGACCGACAACTGTGTCAATTAAACAGCAGTTTTCCAACACAGAAGAATTAATATCACACGACCCCGCCGATTATTTTCACGAAAAGTTTATTGAAATAAATCGCGAAATTTTAATTCGTAAGGGACCAGTATATTTTCAAAATGAAGATTCTGACTTTTCCAAGGCATCTAGAACCTACAAAGATGGTAATAAATTAGGAACGAGATATTTCAACAAAGCATTATTTATTCGTAAATTAAAGAACAATGAAAGCGTCGAAAGAAAATGGTTGCTGTATTCGCCTTCCATATGCTCGGTATTTTGTTTTTCATGCTGTTTATTTAACCCAACTGATGTTAATATTTGCTCTCAGAATGGATGTAATGAAAGGCATTGATATATGTACTGACTGCTAGTACTCACAGCATGAATGTGCTAAATGCAAAACTAAACAAACATTTTAAAATTGATTTAAATTGTGCTTTTACAAACGAGCTTTAAATTATAGCTTTGAAATGAGCTTGAAAAGAAAAAGTATGAATAAAAATCTTTGGAAAAAGAGATTGAATCGGAAAGCGACTATTCCTACGGCGAAAGTGCAACAACTTCAGTGACTTCACTAAGACCGACAACTGTGTCAATTAAACAGCAGTTTTCCAACACAAAAGAATTAATATCACACGACCCCGCCGATTATTTTCACGAAAAGTTTATTGAAATAAATCGCGAAATTTTAATTCGTAAGGGACCAGTATATTTTCAAAATGAAGATTCTGACTTTTCCAAGGCTTCTAGAACCTACAAAGATGGTAATAAACTAGGAACGAGATATTTCAACAAAGCATTATTTATTCGTAAATTAAAGATCAATGAAAGCGTCGAAAGAAAATGGTTGCTGTATTCGCCTTCCATATGCTCTGTATTTTGTTTTTCATGCTGTTTATTTAACCCAACTGATGTTAATCTTTGCTCTCAGAATGGATGTAATGATTGGAAGCATATTAATCACATAATTTTAACAAATGAAAATAGCCCAGCGCATAAGCAATCTTTGATGACTTATCTGGCACGAAGTAAAGCGGTTGGCAGAGTAGATATAGACTTATTATCTCAACATCAAAAGGAAGTGGATTACTGGAGAATCGTACTAAAACAGATTGTGGCTGTTGTAAAATTTTTGGCATCGAGAGGACTTCCATTTCGCGGCGACAATGAAATCCTAGGATCTCCAAACAATGGAAATTATTTGGGTTGTGTAGAATTATTGAGTGAATTTCATCCATTTCTTGCTGATCACTTAAAAAAAAATTTGGGAATCCTGGAAATGGTAACACTTCTTATTTATCAGCAAATATCTGTAATGAGTTTATTGAAGTAATGGGAAAACAGGTTCTAAAAAAAATTATAAATGTAGTTAAATCAGCAAAATATTTTTCCATTAGCGTTGACAGTACGCCCGATCTGTCTCATACTGACCAGCTAACTTCCATCATTCGATACATAAAAAACTGTGTTCCTGTTGAAAGGTTTTTGAAATTTATACCCATTAAAGAGCATAAATCTAAGTATTTAGCGGAGACCATCTTAAATTTTTTAGAGATACATGATATTCCCATAAAAGATTGCAGAGGACAAAGCTACGACAATGCTTCAAATATGTCGGGAAAGTATAGTGGTCTACAAACAAGAATCAAGGAAGAATACGAATTTGCCACCTTTATACCATGTGCGGGACATTCACTAAACTTGGTAGGTGTCCATGCTGCTGGGTGTGTACCGGAGGCATCATAGTTTTTTGAAATAGTTCAGAAAGTTTACAACTTTTTTTCGAGCTCTACCCACAAATGGAATATGTTAACAGAACATTTAGGTTCAAAAAAAGTTGTTAAAAGTCTTTCACAAACCAGATGGTCAGCCCGAGCTGATGCAGTAAGCGCTTTGCATGGGGGTTATAAACGAATAATAGAAGCTTTAATCACTATCGCAAACGATACTGAACAAGCATGAGAAACTAGAGACGAATCCCTTAGTCTGTCTAGAAAAATGGGAAATCTAGAATTTATTATACTGACGACAATCTGGAGCTCTATATTGGAAAGAATAGACAAAACAAATAATTATCTTCAGAAAGAAACAATGACACTGGACGTTGCAACCAATTTGTTCACTTCACTTTATGATTTAGATTTTATTACTAACCTCAGGGATAAATTTGATAACTTCGAATCATCTGCCAAAGAAAAGAACCCAGAATCTGACTACAAGGATCTATTTCAAAGAACAAGACGTAGAAGCTCACGGCAGACTTTTTTTGATGGCTCTGCGCCATCAGTCCAATTGAATGGAAAATAGCGATTCAACGTAGAAACCTTTCTCTCAAAAATCGATACCTTGAGTGTTCATCTAAAACAGCGACTAAGTTCCTCATATGAACTTCAGTCAACGTTTTAGTTTATTTTTTCACTTAAAAACTCTTAACTCCGAAGAGATACGACAAGAATGCAAAGAATTTTCTGCAATCTATCACGAAGATGAAAATGAAAAAGAGTTAGAAATAGAATGTCAACATTTAAAAGAATACTTAAAAATGTTCAGAGTGAAAATGAAGCACCTAACAGTGTACAGGAAGTATATAATCTATTAAAGCAAAACAAAATTGAAGACGCATTTCCTAACGTAGAAATTGCATTAAGAATATTTTTAAGCATGATGGTAACTAACTGCAGCGGAGAACGCTCCCTTTCCAAATTCAAACGAATAAAATATGAATTAAGAAGTACAATGCTTCAAGAGAGATTAACTAGTTTGTCACTGATATCCATAGAATGTTGTATTCTCAATACCATAGATTTTGAAGAAGTGATTAACGATTTCGCTCATCTTAAATCTAGAAGGGTACCTTTATTATTATTATTATTATTATTATCTTTATCTATATATATAAATTAAAGTTTGGTTTTGTGTACGTTCGCTAACCAGCCAAACCGATTGACCGATTTTCTTAATTTTTTTTTAAAATTAAAGAAGAGTATGAGTAGAAGGTTTAGGACAAAAAAATTTTTTTTTCAAATAAAGGAAGTAAGTAAAAAAAAAATAATTAAGTTTCAATTATTTGCCCATGTAAAATTACAATACAAACAGCCAAGATGCTCACAAAGCTTTCTATATATTTTAATATAATTCCTCCTTACTACATTTTGCGGCTATCAAACAAGCACCTTAAAAATAGAAGCAAAAAAACATCTATACTTTGCCAAACATGGTGTTTTTGTATTTCTAGGAGAAACAGATTAAAGATAAAATAATAGTAAAATCATAAAAAAATCAAACATAATAAAAGAAGTCAGTGTCACACAAAAAAAGAGAATCTGGTCAACCGAGCTAATGAGCACCAAAAAAAAAAACAATACACATACCATTCAGAAAAAAAATCAGTTAATGTACCTATCTAATGATCGAAGATAAATGGTGTTGATGGGAAAACCTATTGCGTTTCCTTCTGACATTTGCGATGGTCCAAAAGGGTTACTATTAAAAATTTTGGCCTCCTTTCACTCATTGAAGGGTTTGTTTTTTTTTTTGCTGTCCATTGTTGAAAATGGTTTTCAGATATCAAATAAGTTATCTCTTTAGAGCGCCTTCTTTTTTTTATTACACGGTTTTTATCTATTTCGCAGTGCATTTTTAATTTTAGAAGCAGTTCCTTTTTAAAAAGCAAAGTACATTAAGTAGAATTCGTATTTGTCCGTGCGTTCAATTTTGTGCTGAAATATAATATTTCACAAGGCACCAAAAACCAAACAAACGAAAATTTTCTTAGCACAATGTAACGCATTGAATAGAACATAAATCAGGTTTTGACGCTTGGTTTCAAAATTGTGTTATTTTTCGTGTTTTTTTATTTAGTTGGCCACAGAAAAAAGTAAGTGAAGTGGTACATTTTCTTCAACTTTCTTTTATGTCGAAAAAGGGCACATGCAATTGAAAGTGAAAGCTTGAGTGGGCGAAAAACACCAAAACTATCAAAATTTTTGTGTTTGCAGGTGTGTCAAAATAGAAATAACATAACGAATTTAAAGTTTTTTATTTTTATCCCAGGTGTTGTTTAACGAAAATTAAATTCCCTACGTCAAAAATAGGATTTTTTTGAATCATATTGTTAATTCTGTCTTGCTTATTGTAGATGAATAACTGGTCAACAGTGTTCCGTTGCCAAAAGCAAGCTTTATTATTTTAAAGGTTTTTGCTTCGCTGAATCTAAATATGAGCTCAGAATCTACCTAACAGCTTGCGTTTCTGAGATATTAGGCATTCAAAATCGAAAAAATCCAGTTTTTGCTATCTTTGAGCCTCTGTTTTAACATGAAAAATATGTTAGCCCAAAAACAAACCATTGCTTTTCCGATGATTTGGTATCCGCTGAATCCATACCTGGTCTCAAAATGGCTCTATTACATCAAATTGTTGAGATATTTGGCTTCAAAAAATGCGATACATAGTCACGCATTATTTTGAGGACTCTTGCAGAAATTAGAGTCAGAAAACATATTTTTGAAGGTTTTGGACTTTAAAAAAATTAGTTTTCTAATTCCAATTTCCTTTCGAGACTGCACTTAGGCCTCAAAATAATGTATGACCCTGTATTGCAACTTTTGAAGCCAAATATCTCAAAAATTTGATACCAAATCATCGGAAAAGCAATGGTTTGTTTTTGGGCTAACATATTTTTCATGTTAAGACAGAGGCTCAAAGATAGCAAAAACTGGATTTTTTCGATTCTGAACGCCTAATATCTCAGAAACGCGAGCAGTTAGGTAGATTCTGAGCTCATATTTAGATTCAGCGAAGCACAAACCTTTAAAATAATATAGCTTGCTTTTGGCAACAACCAAAAAGTTCAATTTTGTAGACCAGTGTATAATGAATGGAAGCGCCAACCGCCAACATGTAACATTTCAAAAAGATCAGGAATGGCAAAAGTATTGCAGCAGTGTAAAATAATTATTTGGGACGAATACACCATTGCACACAAGAAATCATTAGAAGCATTCAATCGTACATTACAAGGTTTGAGAGGTTTTTTCGGTGGTGCATTGGTGTTATTTGCTGGTGACTTCCGGCAAACACTTCCAGTTATTCCTCGATCTACTGCTGCTGACTAGATCCAAAATTGTTATCTACAGCACAACACGCCTACTGCAAGGGAAAATCTGTAGAAACGGCCCTACACACCCTGGTACGTACTATAGAATATTCCCTCCATCACAAAGAATTCACTCTGGCCGCCTTCCTCGACATAGAGGGCGCCTTCAACAACGTCAGCAACTCTGCAATTACAAAGGCACTGACGAAGCTCAAAGTAGATGATTCCATAGTGGAGTTGATAAATCTAATGCTAAAAAGCAGGAGAATCAACTCTACTCTAGGAAACTTCTCTGCAAAGAGATCTGTCAGTAGAGGAACACCGCAAGGCGGAGTCCTATCCCCTCTTCTATGGAATATAGTCGTCAATGAACTTCTAGTTGACTTAGAAGCTGAGGGATTCAAAGTGATTGCATATGCAGATGACGTCTCCATTGCGGTGTCCGGCAAACATGCTCACGTCCTTACGGACCTGATGCAGACCGCTCTAAATAAACTTCTAAAATGGGCGGGAAAATGTGATCTGGGGGTCAACCCTCAGAAAACTGAACTCGTTCTCTTCACCAGGAAATATAAAATTCCTCAACTAACAACTCCATCAATAAATGGAATCTCACTTGTACTTTCAAACGAAGCCAAATATCTAGGTATAATCCTAGACAAAAAGCTAAATTGGAAAGCCAATATACAGGAAAGAATCAGGAAATCCACCGTGGCCTTATTTTCCTGCAAAAAAGCCATTGGTAACAAATGGGGTTTCTCCCCCCAAATCACCCACTGGCTCTACACCGCGGTCATCAGACCAATACTCACATACGGAGTAGTGGTATGGTGGACCGCTCTTGATAAAAGGACCTACTGCGATAATTTAAGCAAGGTCCAACGAACAGCCTGTCTGTGTATAAGTGGAGCACTGAGATCAACACCCTCAGCTGCACTAAATACACTCCTAAACCTCACACCACTAGATATCTTCAGCAAACAAATGGCCGCCAGTGCAGCCACTCGTATGAGAGCTATCTCCCAATGGACCGATAACAACATCGGTCATGCTGCAATCCTGAATTTATTCGGATCAATCCCCTGTCACTCCGACTACACCATCCCCCAATTGGTTTTTGATAATAAGTTCCAAGTCTCAATCCCACCGAGAACGACCTGGGAAGACGAAGAATTTTTGAGAGATGATTCAATTCATTTCTATACAGATGGTTCAAAAACCGAAGAAGGGGTAGGCTGTGGGGTGTACTCAAACCGACTTAACGTAAGTCTCTCGTTCCGCCTTCCAAACCATTGTAGCGTGTTCCAAGCGGAAATTCTGGCGATCAAAGAGGTCCTATCATGGCTAAAAGAAAACGTGATATCCTCAACGAATATCCGGATTTTCTCAGATAGTCAAGCAGCCCTCAAATCACTCGGCGCTGTTTCTACGAACTCAGTAACCGCCCTCAACTGTCGCTTATCTCTTAAGGAGATGGCTGAACAGTTCAATATTCACCTTATTTGGGTGCCGGGGCACAGAGATATCGTGGGTAACTGCAAAGCCGATGAACTCGCCAGAGAAGGAACCGTTCTACCGATCTCAACCAGCAGGTTGAATATTGGTATACCAATCGCTACATGTAAACTTATGCTAAAGCAAGAGGCAATGGATAGAACAAATCATAGGTGGTACAATATCACCACGTGCGTGGCAACAAAACGGATATGGCCTGGTCTAGATCCAAAACGCACAAGACATTTGTTATCAATTGCCAGATTGCAAGTTAGCTCCGTAATCAATGTCATCACCGGACATTGTCTGATAGGAAGACACGCCATAAGACTTGGCGTTCCCTCAAATGACTTCTGCAGAAGTTGCTTAGATGAGGAGGAGGAGGAGACAATCCCACACCTCCTCTGCTCATGTCCTGCACTCTCTTTTAAAAGAAAGCGGCATCTAGGAAAATATTTTCTTGATGATCCAAGCGATCTGGCACACACAGATCCCCTGCATATCCTTCGCTTTATTAAAAGCTCCAAATGGTTTTGTTAAGTGAGGTATTCCCTCGCATAATACTTATGGTATCACAATGGACCTAATATTGGTCTAAGTGTGTCAGTTTGTTTTCCTGACAGCCATTTAAACCTAACCTAACCTACTGCTGCTGACGAATAAAGCGGTAGATTGAAATCTTCATAACGTTTTGGAAATATATGAAAACGCTTTCTCTCAAATATAAGAGTGTCATTGCAGAATGATTCAACAGCTGCAGAATTTTTCAAGCAATTATTGGGAATTCGAAATGGTTAATTTCCTCCTGATATTGATGGTCAAATAAGATTGCCAAATAATTTTTGTTCGTTATCAGAATCGAATGCTGCGTAAATACAGAGTTTGTTTCCTAATATTGTAACTAATTACCGAAATTAAGATTGGTTAAGCCAAAGATGAATATTGGCATGTACGAATAGAGAAGTTATAAGTATCAATGTGGAAGTTATGAACAAAATACCAAGTGTAAGCGTTGCTTATGAATCTATTGACACCGTCATGAATCCGAATGAAGCTGTGAACTATCCAATCGAATTTTTAAATTAATTGGATCTACCAAGTATTCTGCCTTACTATTTACAATTAAAAGTAGGTATTCCAATTATAATGTTAAGAAATCTAAATCATCCAAGATTATGTAATGGCACCAGATTAGTAGTTAAGCGATTAATGAATATGTTATTGAAGCGAAAATCTTAACTGGTTAACTTAAAGGTGAAGGTGTCTCAACAGTTAACACCACGTATACCAATGATTCCACCAGATTTACCATTTGAATTTAAGCGTTTGCAGTTGCCTATTCGAATTGCTTTTGGCATGACAATTAATAAATCTCAATGCCAAACGCTTGAAATCTGTGGTATACATTTGGAACATCCAGTTTTTTCTCATGGCCAACTTTATGTTGGTTGTTCACGTGTTGGAAAACCATCTGCTTTATTCATTTATACGACCAACTATGGAAAAACCAAAAATTTTTCATATCAAAAAGTATTGAAAACAAGAATATTCAATAAAACACTTTTAAAACAAAAAAAGGAATATTTTGCTTTTTATTTTCGCCCTGCGAAGCGGGCGGGGTTTTGCTAGTTAGTTATAAAAATAACTTTAAATTTACAAAATAATTACTACATAGTGAACTTAATTTTCTTTTTTTTTTTAGTTTTTAAAGAAAAATCGATTACTTTATCACATTAGTTACTGATATTTTACAAATTGAGTTACAAGTTTTTTGAAGCAATAAAAATTTGTCTCGTTTTTTTTTGCAATCCTTTGCAATCAACATAGAATTTATTTGCTAAGCGAGTTACTTTTGTAGATTATTTTTTTATAGTTAATAACTAAATAAAAATAAATTTAGAACCTTGTTTGTCTACTTTCTTTATCTATTATAACTAAATTGTGTTGTCTTTAGGTCATAAGGGCCCCATGATCCTAATGTACCCAGGGCCTCAAATAGTTTAAAGACGGCCCTGTCTGACTTCGAGAGTGGAAAGTGTGTGACCGTGCTCTGGCACCTGTTTTGCCGCTTGGTGAAACTTGACCAGTTGATCAGTCGAAAAAATAAAGTCTTCCATCAAGTCCATCACAGAAAGTGCGTTTAAGATGGTATAAATGACAAGGAAGCGACACGAAACCAAGAAAATTCAAAACTCGTGGTTTGATCACTAGAATCTTCAAGATGCTTGGAAGATTCTAGAAAAAGAACGGAAAATTTGGTAAAAGAAACGCTGACTCCTTCGAAGAAGAAGATAGTCGATTAAATTTCGAAAAAAAGAAAATTTTAAGCACTAGAATCTTCAAAAGGCTTGAAAAATTCTACTTGGGGCCAACCACCCCGGCTTGGATACACCGTTCCCAACGGTGTGTGCGGCACGAACTAGATAAATAAAACGCGATCAAACACGCCCACTCCTTCGAAGAAAAAGGCATTCGATTAAATTTCACAAAAATAAAATTTAAAGCACTAGAATTCTCAAAAGGCTTGAAGGATTCTAAAAATTTCAAAAAAATCAAAACTTAAAGCACTAGAATCTTCAAAAGGCTTAAAAGATTCTACTGGGGGCCAACCACCCCGGCTTGGATACACCGTTACTAACGGCGTGTGCGGCACGAACTAGGAAAATACTCGATAAAAACGCAGACTCCTTCGAACGTTTGATCACTAGTGTTGAAAGTTGAGATTTGATACTTTGTTTTTAAATACTTTGTTTATTTTATTGTTATCAAATTGTTCTAGTTTCTATATGCTTGATTTACTGAAAATAAATTTTATTACTGTTCAGAATCTTAAAACATCAGGTTATGGGCATTATCACGAACTAAATACAAAATAATAAGGAAGTTCGTATTGAGAAGAGATGCCTGAAACGAAATTCAGTATTGAAAAGCTTCGGGGAAGCGAAAAATTCGAAGACTGGAAATTTTCCGTTGAAGCTTATTTCCAAATGAAAGGACTTTGGACGGCTGTTTCTGATGGTAGTGAGACGGAGAAGGATGCAACGAAGCTCTTAAACGCAAAATCGGAGCTTATATTGCTTGTTGAAACATCCATTTATCCTCATATAAGATATTGCAAAAGCGCTAAGGAGATTTGGGATTCTCTTCAGAAAATTTTTCAGGATTCTGGTCTTGAAAGGAGAGTTGGGCTCATCCAAAAGTTTTGTACTACAAAATTGAAAGATTATTCTACCGTAGATGCGTACGTTAAAGATGTGTTAAATACATCATACAAGCTCAGGTCTGTTGGTCTTAACCTAGATGAAGAATGGATAGGATCAATGCTTCTAGCTGGTCTTCCCGAAGAATACAAGCCAATGATAATGGGAATCCAAAGCTCTGGGATTCTTATTACAGGAGACAGTATTAAAACCAAACTTCTTCAAGTCGTTAATTTGGATTCAAGTCAAGGTACTGCTTTTGTTGGCAATAACAAGAAAAACTTTGGGAATACGAACTTTAAGGGTCCTAAATGTTACAACTGCAACGAATTTGGCCATATTGCTGCTAAATGCCCAAAAAAGAATAAGAACCTTCAAGAAAAGAAGAATGCGATGTTAGGATGTTTTTCTGTCTCGGCTCTTGAAAAAGAAGAATGGTATTTCGACTCGGGAGCGTCAGCTCACATGTGCTCAAATAGTGCATGCTTTTCAAGTAAGATGGAAAATCTTAATTCTGAGGTAATTGTTGCAAATAATTCAAAAATGCAAGTCCAAGGTATAGGTAGAGTCGATATGAAGATATCTATTGGAAAATTTAAAGAAAGTGAGGTTGAATTTTTAGAAGTCCTTCACGTTCCTGACTTATGCATTAATCTCTTATCTGTCTCGAAAATTGTTCAGAAGGGGTTTTCAATGACTTTTTCCAAGAATGATACATACAGATCTTTGTGGTACGATTGAACAAAAATCAATTGGAGGTTCAAAGTACATGCTTCTATTCATTGATGATTTTTCAAGAAAAGTCTTTGCGTTTTTCATTAAAAGCAAGAATGAAGTAGCGGAAAAGTTCCTTGTGTACAAACATTTTGTAGAAAATCAGACTGGTAACAAAATAAAAGCCATTAGAAGTGACAATGGAAAGGAATATTGTAATTTTAAGATGAAGAAGATTCTAGCAGATGCAGGCATTCAACATCAAACAACGGTTCCATATTCTCCACAACAAAACGGGTTGGCAGAGAGAATGAATAGAACCATAATCGAAAAAGCACGTTGTCTTCTCATCGAGTCTGGTTTACACAAACGATTTTGGGCCGAAGCTGCAAATACGGCCGTTTATTTAACAAACAGAACACCTTGCAAAGGTACAAAAGAAAAAACACCTGAAGAAATCTGGAATGGCAAGAGTGAATCTGCAGCATCTTAAGGTTTTCGGTTGTCAAGCAGTTATTCACATTCCAAAAGAAAAGCGGAAGAAACTCGATGCCAAGGGAAAAGAAGTAATTTTTGTCGGATACTGCACACACTCAAAATCATATCGCTTCTATGATGTAAAGAAAAAAGAAGGCGTAATAAGTCGAGATGCAGTTTTCCATGAGCAAATTTTTCCAAAGGATGGTGAGAAAAACGATACATCTTATTGTGATATTTTTACAGGATATGATTCAGTGGGGAATGAAGACGAAATTTCATCAGTGGATTCAAACAATGAAATACCAATCGAAATAAGTGACGAAACGGCAAGTGAAAACAGTTTTTGGATGCCCAAGATGATTTCATTGTTGCAGAATCTTCAGAAGGAATCATATCTGACAGAGGAATAAGACGATCTACCAGAATAAGAAATCCACCTGAAAGATACCTATCGTTCATGGCTAACGACAATGAAGATCCAAAGACAGTCGCTGAGGCAATGAAGAGCGAATATATGTCTGACTGGAAAAAGCAATGAACGATGAATATACACTATACAGCTCTTTTGAAAAATGACACTTGGGAAATAGTTTCATTACCAAAAGGAAAGAAAGCCATAAATTTCAAATGGATATCAAGACAAAAAAAGATGCAAGTGGTAATGTCGAAAAATAAGGCTAGATTGGTCGTAAAGGGGTATTCACAACGTCAAGGGATCGATTATCAAGAAACATTTTCTCCCGTCGTAAGGTACACGTCCATAAGGGTACTTTTAAGTTTGGCTGTACGATATGATTTGGATATCGATCAAATGGATGTTGTGACTGCTTTCCTGCAAAGTGAACTTAACGAAGAGATTTACATGAATCTTCCTGAAGGTTTTAATAATGTTCAAAATAAAGTATGTAAACTCAAGAAATCACTGTACGGCCTCAAACAAGCTAGCAGAGTTTGGAATAAGAAATTGGATGAAACTTTAAAGAAAATTGGACTTAAACAATCCAAAATCGATCCGTGTATTTATTACAAGACAAACAGCACAGATAAGACTTTCGTCGCTATTTACGTAGACGACATACTGATTTTTACAAACAACAAAGATGAAAAAAGAATTATCAAAGAAAATTTGGCTAAATCATTCGAGATGAAAGATTTTGGAGAAGCTAAATTTGTGCTTGGTAACTCGCGATCGAGAAAAGGGAAAGTTATGGATAGACCAACGGACATACTTAAAGAATATTCTCAAGCGATTTAATATGGAGGATTGTAATCCGGTATCCACACCCTTAGATATTAACCAAAAGCTTATAAAAGAAACACATCAACAAAGCAAAGACGAAACTGACTACATGAAAACCGTTGCATATCAAGAAGCTATTGGAAGTATTTTATATGCAGCACAAGTAAGTCGCCCAGATTTATCCTTTGCAGTGCGGGCTTTATCAAGATTTAATAATAATCCTTCAAAATTTCACTGGATAGGGGTTAAACGACTTTTCCGTTATATTAAAGGAACAATAAACTACAAGCTAGAATACACTCGAAACATTGAAGGACGTTTAGAAGGATTTTCGGATGCTGACTGGGCTAGTGACTCAGATGACAGAAAATCAACTGCAGGTTATCTCTTTAAATACCAAGGAGGACCTATTTCGTGGAATTCAAAGAAAAAACCTACTGTCGCTCTCTCCACCACAGAGGCTGAGTATATGGCTTTAGCCTCAACATCTCAAGAAGCACTTTGGCTTCAATCTTTATTGCAAGAACTAATTCATTGGAATCAAGATCTTATATTGCAATGCGATAACAAGAGTGCAATAAACATATCTAAAAACAACGTTTATCACGCACGTTCAAAGCACATCGATATAAGGCATCATTTCATTCGAGATCTTATAGAAGAAAATAAATTAGAAGTAGTATATTTGAAAACTGAAGAGATGCCTGCTGATGTTCTAACCAAAGGACTCCCTGCTACAAAACATAACAACTGTTGTACTCTCATTGGCATAAAAGTATAAAAATCTAGTGGGGGTGTTGACAGTTGAGATATGATACTTTGTTTTTAAATACTTTGTTTATTTTATTGTTAACAAATTGTTCTAATTTTCATATGTTTGATTTATTGAAAATAAATTTTATTACTGTTCAGAATCTTAAAACATCAACTAGAATCTTCAAGACGCTTGGAAGATTCTATAAAAAGAACGAAAAATTTGCGAAAAGAAACGCTGACTCCTTCGAAGAAAAAGATAGTCGATCAAATTTAAAGAAAAAGAAAATTTAAAGCACTAGAATCTTCAAAAGGCTTGAAAGATTCTACTGGGGGCCAACCACCCCGGCTTGGATACACCGTTACCAACGGTGTGTGCAGCACGAACTAGAAAAATTAAAACGCGATAAAAAACGCAGAATCCTTCGAAGAAGAAGGCAGTCGATTAAATTTCAGAAAAATAAAATTTAAAGCACTTGAATCTTCAAAAGGGTTGACAGATACTACTGAGGGCCAACCACCCCGGCTTGGATACACCGTTACTAACGGTGTGTGTGGCACGAACTAGGAAAATACTCGATAAAAACGCAGACTCCTTCGAAGAAGAAGGCAGTCGATTAAATTTCACAAAAATAAAATTTAAAGCACAAGAATCTTCAAAAGGCTTGAAGGATTCTAAAAATTTCTAAAAAAAACCTAAATTTAAAGCACTAGAATTTTCAAAAGGCTTGAAAGATCCTACTGGGGGCCAACCACCCCGGGTTGGATACACCGTTACTAACGGTGTGTGCGGCACTAGGAAAACACTCGATAAACGATTGGCCTTCAGGGTGCAACACAAAAAGCATTTTCAATCAGATTTTATTGTCAAACTATTTTAAATGTTTAAAATATGTTAGTTAAGCCATCAACATATTTTCAACATTTAAAATCGTTTGACAATAAAATCTGATTGAAAATGCTACTTAAACTGTTATTTTAGCAGCAGTAGCAACCACAGTTGAGTCACATCTCTGAGGTATCAGTTTGTCCTATCTCATCACGATCAATTTTCTTTTTGAAAATAATGAAACAAAAGCATTTTAAAGTTTGACAACAGCAAAAAGAGTATTAAAAAACGATTTTTTTTGCTATATTTTACTGTAGTATAAAGTAAGCAGAGTCGCGCAGTGGAAGCGTGCTGGGCCCATAACCATAATGAATTACATATTTGAATATTTAGACTTGGCAATTCTCTCACTGGAAACATTGTTCATTTTGCTTTAAGCTTTTCCATTACATTTCTTTTCTTTATATAATAAAATTAGTTGCTGTGTGTTCTTACTCGAAGTCGGTTGTTTTAATCAATTCTTCTAGCAAGATTTTTAACAGGTTATGGGCCCAGAATACGCGAAAAAAAATTAAAGGTTAAATTAAAGTCATTTAGCAAGTTTTTTTTATTAAATTTTTTTTATAACGTTCTTGAAATCTGGGAACCTTGTTAGTTTGAGATTAGCTTAGAAGTAAAATTAAGTATAAAAATGAGAGTCCGTAAGAATGGAAAATGATACGTATAAAATTGAGAAACTGCAAACGGCAGACCAGTATTCGGTATGGAAATTCCAAGATTCCATTTTACTTAATGCCTCTGGCGTATTTGATTATGTAAATGGGGAAAACCAAGCTCCGATTAAAGCTCAATCTGAAACTCAAATCATTTTTCATCAGCGACTGTCAGATTGGAGAAAATCTGATAGCAAAGCGCAAAGAATTATTGCAACGAGCATAGGTTCTATTCCTCTTCGGCACATAGTTAATTGCAAAACGGCGTTGGAAATGTGGGCAAAGTTAAAGTCAGTTTATGAACAGACTTCTAAAGCAAATATCCATATGTTGCTGCAAAAATTCTATGGGTTTGAAAAAGACCCAAACGATAATGTCTCAACACACATTTCTAAATTAGAGAATATTGTCAGGCAGTTAAGAGACATTGGGGAAGATATCTCGGAAAGTATGATAATAACGAAAGTTTTGATGACACTTCCAAGTAATTTTAAGCACTTTTTCTGTGCATGGGAGTCGACTATAAAGGAACAGCAAACCTTGGAAAATCTAACGTCACGACTTGTCATGGAGGAGACACGCATGTCATCGCATGCGACGAATTCATCCGTTGCTTTAGTTGCTAAGCAAAAAGCAAAGAAAAAAAATCCAAATTCATTTAAGCGGGGGAAGTGTTTCTCTTGTAACGAACATGGTCATTGGTAGAGCGATTGTCCTAAGAGAATGCATCAGGTGATCAAAGAAAGTGGACTGGAACTAAAAGGTACGAAAGGGTGATGCACTTATATGCAGCGTTGATGAAAAAGTGGTGACTGGAAGTTCAAATGAGGAAAGAAGAGGTACACTTGCATTGAGTTTAGTTAGTCCACGATGGACTGGAAGTGCAGATGAGGTGCAGAGACGAGGTAGTGTGATAGAAAAGCCGGTCCAAAGTCGATGGACTGGAACTCCAGGTGAGGTTCAAGGGGAAGCTTTAATCGGCTGTGATGCGTCAACTGCAAGGTATAGCACAAGAAATTCGGACTGGTACTTGGATTCTGGTGCTAGTGACCATATGACGTGTATAAAAGAATGGTTTGCATGTTATATGGAGTTTACGGATCCTGTTGCCATTAAGATAGGGAGCGGCGAAAAGATATTTGCGCAGGGCATTGGCGACATAAATGTTCTTGCTTTTGATGGTAAGATTTGGAGCGAAAAACATTTGTCTGACGTTCTGTATGTCCCAAAGATTTCTATGAATCTATTTTCCCAGACTAGGGCCTTAGACAAAAATTTAACCATTATTTCTGATAATCTTAAGTGCAGGTTTGTGAAGAAAGATGGTTCAGTTTGTGGCTGTAGGAGAACGGCATGGACAGCTTTTTAAAATGTGTTTTAAGGTCCAAACACCGACCTTTGGAGATGCGAATGTGGCTAGTCAGATATTGCCACTCAAAATTTGGCATAAACGTATGGCACACCAAAACGTTGTACAGGTTCGCAATCAGCTGAGGAAAGAAGGCATCCAGTTCAAAGCTGATGATAACTTTTCATGTGACGATTTCTATGGGAAGCAGCATCGATTACCTCGTCGTCAAAGTAATTTTAAGGCTTCACAACCGGGCGAGCTTGTACATGCTGACCAGAGTTGTAAAGACTGCAGTCTTTTTGGTACTAGTACTTGTGCAGTCGCAGTTAATTAACTTATCTTTTGAATGCAGTTAATCTACTGTGACCAGTCTTTTAACTGCAACAAAGCAGTCAGCAGTTAGTACTAACTTTTTGACTGTGCAGTTAATCAGTGCAGTTAATTGACTAAAAGTTAATTAACTGCAGTACATTTAACTGGTCTTAGTCTTTTTAGTCAATAAAAATTCTTTTGTACTGGTGTGATTAAATTTTTAGTCAGCAAGTCTTTTGACTGTAGTGAATTAACTTTTAGTCATTTAACTTTTTTTAGTCTTTTGACTTTTTTTTAGTCATTTAACTTTTTTAAGTCTTTTGACTGCAGTTAATGTTCCTGTGGGTCACAGGAAATATATAATAGTAGATCATACAGATTTCGTACAAAATTTGAATAAATGGGGTTTTCTGAACTATTCTCGTCAAAGAACAGAAAAAGAAAGAATCAAAGTCTTTCGGAACATTAACTGCAGTCAAAAGACTTAAAAAAGTTAAATGACTAAAAAAAAGTCAAAAGACTAAAAAAAAGTTAAATGACTAAAAGTTAATTCACTACAGTCAAAAGACTTGCTGACTAAAAATTTAATCACACCAGTACAAAAGAATTTTTATTGACTAAAAAGACTAAGACCAGTTAAATGTACTGCAGTTAATTAACTTTTAGTCAATTAACTGCACTGATTAACTGCACAGTCAAAAAGTTAGTACTAACTGCTGACTGCTTTTTTGCAGTTAAAGTACTTATCAAAGTTAAAAGACTAAAAAAATTAGTCTTATTCGTGACTTAACTGCAGTACCAAAAAGACTGCAGTTTTTACAACTCTGATGCTGACGTATGTGGACCTATCGAAAAAAAACTCCGTTGGTGGCTCGAGGTATTATCTTTTGTTTAAAGACCATTTTTCACGATACAAGGTGGTGTATTTCCTAAAATCTAAATCAGATGTTTGCTCATATATTGATCAGTTCCTAAACAAAGCTAAAAGTGAGTGCAAAAACATGGTAAGAACGCTCCGTACAGATAATGGGACAGAGTTCGTGAACGAAGCTGTTAGATCGCTTCTTACCAAGCACTCTGTTCGTCATGAAACTACAGTTCCGTACACTCCGGAACAGAACGGCAGTGTTGAACGCGAAAATCGCACCATCGTGGAAGCTGCTAGGACAATGCTCTGAAGTGGTTTATCGAAGATATTCTGGGCAGAGGCTGTTAACCCAGCAGTCTTTGTGCTAAATCGAACCGGTGTAAGTCCAGTAAAAGGCAAAAATCAATATGAACTTTGGTGGGGGAATGAATGTAAAGCCTTAGATTTAAAAACATTTGGAACTCCAGTGTTCATACATTTACCAAAGCAGAAGCGAAAAAAATTTGATAGTAAGGCTGAAAAAGGTTTGTTCATGGGATATGCCGAAAACACGAAAGGGTATCGCATTTGGAATTCATCGTCAAGACAAATCCAGATTGTAAGAGACATCACATTTAGGGAGGGTGAGCTTCAAAACCAGAAAAATGGGGATCAAGACAGGTCTATAGTGTTTTCATTACAAGAAGCTGACTTTGAGAATCTAGACGAGACTTCCTATGGTGGTTTGGAAGATAAATTGCCTGATGATTTGCATGGTAGTTTGCATGAGGATGAAGGTGAGTATTAACACATGATAATGCGCGTGGTTCTGTTAGTGATCAGCAAGGGCAGAATTTGAGCGGTGAAGAGTTGGAGAGTTCCAGTACTTCATCTGAAGAAAACTTAAGAAGCCAACTCAAAAGATACTGTTTTCGACTCCATAGATGAGGATGATGTTGGTGCAAGCAAAAATTTGTCATACAGAAAAAAATTGCGAAGTGCAAAGAACTGGAAGAGTTCAGGTCATGTAAACTATGCAGAAAAACATGCGTTTCTAGTTCAAGGTGAGCCTATGAGCTACAAAGAAGCCGTTTCTTGTGTTGATGCGCGTCAATGGAAAGCAGCGATGGCAGAAGAGGTGCAAAGTCTATATAAAAATCGGACTTGGGAATTGGTTCAAAAACCAGCAAATAGAAAGGTTATTGATAACAAATGGGTGTATAAAATAAAGAATTTAGATGCGCATGAACGGAGAAAATATAAAGCAAGATTAGTTATTCGTGGATTCACCCAAGAATATGGAGTAGACTATGTTGAAACATTCAGTCCTGTGGCGAAATTTATTTCGATTCGGACAGTTCTTGCGATTGCGGCTTGTGAAGGACTGTCTTTGGTGCAGTTTGACGTTAAAACAGCCTTTTTGAATGGCGATCTGAATGAGGACATTTACATGCGTCAACCCTTCGGATTCGATGATTGTTCCGGAAAAGTGTGTAAGTTACGAAAAAGTTTATACGGTGTAAAGCAAGCTTCTCGTTGCTGGAACGAAAAATTCACTCATGTTTTAAAAAAATTCAACTTACGAGCTTCTGAAATGGATCCGTGTGTTTTTATTGGAAACGATGCTGATAGCCGTCTTATATTGATTATTTACATCGACGATGGCCTAATAGCAGCGAAGAAGAAAAAAGATGGCATGAGACTAGTGGAATATCTAAGGACAGAATTTGAAATCACGCTTTTGGATGCTGAATGGTTTTTAGGACTGCAATTATCGTGGACGTCAAATGGGGAGATTCATGTGAGCCAGACTAGCTATGCAGAGCGAGTGTTGAAGAGATTCAATATGGCCGACAGTAAGCCTGTTTCAACACCAGCTGAAGTCATTGGAAGTGCAGACGACTCATCCCAAAAGGAAGTAAGGTTTCCATATAGAGAAGCAGTGGGATGCCTTATGTACTTAGCAGTAGCTACCAGGCCAGACATTGCATTTGCAGTGGGTGTTGTATCACTTAGAAACACCCACCCAAATGCATGTGAATGCAGTCAAAAGGATCCTGAAGTACATCAGTGGCACTAAAACAATGGGTATACTTTAAAAAAAAACTAACAATTTATCTTTTATATGTTACAGTGATGCCGATTACGCTGGTGATATCGTCACAAGAAGATCTACCTCTGGATTCATTTTTAAGTTTGGGGGTGGTCCTGTATCCTGGGCAGAGACAAAAGTGTGTGGCATTGTCGACCACAGAGTCAGAATACGTAGCGGCATCTCAAGCTGTAAAAGATTTGGTGTGGATTCAGCGTCTTGTTGCAGAACTAGAATCAGTTAAAGGGTCTTGTGTGGCTGAGCTGAATATGGATAACCAGGGAGCAATCCGGCTAGTTAAAAATCCGGAGTTCCATAAACGCACCAAACACATTGATGTGAGGTATCACTTTATTCGTGAAAGATATGAGAGAGGAGATTTCAATATTAATTATGTTCCTTCTGAACTTCAAATTGCGGATATTTTTACTAAAGCCTTGAGTAAAGATAAGTTTGAAAAATTTAGAGATTTGATTGGAGTTGTAAACAATCCCTTTTAAGGATAATTAATGAATTATTTTTCAAAAAAAAAAAAATTAAATTATTCAAAAGTGGGAGTGTTGAGAATAATGAATTACATATTTGAATATTTAGACTTGGCAATACTCTCACTGGAAACATTGTTAATTTTGCTTTAAGCTTTTCCATTACATTTCTTTTCTTTATATAATAAAGTTAGTTGCTGTGTGTTCTTACTCGAAGTCGGTCGTTTTATTCAGTTCTTCTAGCAAGATTTTTAACATAGTCCCAATTCAAAAAGCTTATGCTTCATTTGTTGGAAAAAAAATAATTCTTTGAAGTCAAGTGCCAGAACAGATACAATGTTTTTTTATATATGATATGTGAATATATGAACTCCGACGTGCACTTTTTAGGCTTATAGTCTATTTCTTTTGGGACAAAAACGTGGTTTTGGTAGCTACTCCCAAATACTAACAAATTTTCACATTAATTTTTCCAAAACCTCATATTTTCATTAGCGAGATGTTTTCAATTCGCTTATGATAAAACCCATAGCAAGTAAGTAACGGAATAGAAGCTATTTTATGTTCTAAATGTGTTCACCATAAGCAAATGTTATAATAAATCTTTTGCCTTCACTTCGAACACATAGTTTTTTAAGTGTTTTATGATATAATATGCCATGAAAAGCGCTTTCTCTATTAGCCGTTCGGAACCGGCAGAAAATTGTAGGTCCCCTCCATTCGCTCACAAGGGATGGTTGTGAGAAATGCGCTAGGCCCAGGGGCTCCTCGCTCTGTTGCGCCACCCTATTTTTTTTTTTTTTTTTTTATGATATAAATTAATTTGTGTTTGACTCAATCTTTTCACTCTACAATAAATGAGTGTAAGAATAAAATAACATTAATAAAAGTGATTTCTAAAAACAAAAAGTGCAAAAATGGAGAGGCGTCAAACAAAAACTGTTAGGAACGGTTCACTACTTTTCGTAAAAGAATTACGTTTTTGTCCCAGTGAGAGTAGGCTATTTAGAGATTTCCCAAATTGAAGCGATTTTGTTGATTGTGACAACAGCTAAAATGCAGCGTCGCGTCGGCGGCGTAGCTTCATAGTGTTTTTTTTTTAAGCCAGAAGCTAGTAAAACAGTTCAAAAAAAACTTTAAAAATCTATGGTGGCGCCATTTTCATTTCCAAATTACAAACTTATATAAATTATTTATTCAAAGTAAATACACCCCCGTTTTTCCTGTGATAAATAGGGACAATAAATTACTTAAGTTGTGATTTTTTTCAATCCAGTATCGAGCAAAGTATTCCAATTAAGAAAAAAGTAGTGAAAACGCTAGTATCGCCACCTATATTCACAGCTTCACGAAAAAATTTTTCAAATCAGAAAAGGCTAATCGTAAAACCAGTGGAACGCATAACCAGTGGAACGCAGGCTTACAACATATTATGGTTATTAAATTCAAAAACTTTGCTGTTTTGTTTTTAACGTATCATAAAAGGTATAACCTGAAACTAATTCGCACTGAAACGGGATTCAATCCTAAGTGAAAATGAGGTATTTGAAGCATTCAAGAAAATATAATCCTTGTACCAGTGAAAACCTCACTCACCTTTAGTTATAGTGACTCATCGACTCATCCCTAGTTCGTTTGACGTTTGTGTTGCCTATTGAAAAACAATTCTAGCAAATAAACAATTGTCAGAACACCGCGCCGCGTTCATTGGGTCACCCCCATCAGTTGCGCGCGGCAAAACCCACCGCATCAGTTGCCACGCCGCTCCTACCGCACGCAACGCGTTCTATGGAACGATGTCACTTACTCAGTGCCCATAATATTGTCTACTGATAGACATTCGACAACATCCCCTACCACGTCAAACATAACTTATTTGTTTATATGGTTAATTATCTCATTAGTCGGCGCCGAAATCGACCTTTCATACAGTCATTCCCGACTGCCAATATTTGTTTGAAGACTAGGATAGACATTATATTATTAAAGAAAATTTAAACATATGTAATATTGGCAATGAACCCACCTTTGTCACCAAAACTAGAAAAAAGGTCCTAGACATTACATTGTCTTCATCTCTCTCCAAAAACCTTGTCTATGACTGGAAGGTAGATACAAACGCTTCAAACTAGACACAAACATAGTATCTTGTCTATCATATCGTCAAAAGAGAAAAACAGACTGGGTCTCGTAGAAAACATATCTGGAAAATTCTATAAAAGACAAAATCCCAAACATTAATAGCAAAGCTAGATTGCGGACTACTCAAAAGATAATAATAATTTCATAACTGCCTTTGAGGACAACTGCCCTCTGAAAACAAGATCAACTAAAACGCAAACCCCTTGGTGGAACAACAACCTTAAGAAATTAAGATCGAAAGTAAGGAAACTTTTCAACAAAGCAAAACGCAATGATGACTGGCAAACCTACTCTACTGCTCTCACCAAATACAATAACGAATTTGAAAAAGCCAAAATGGACTCTTTTGAACAATTTGTAGAAAGAATCTCTGATATCCCCTCTAGTTGCAGATTCCACAAAGTTCTAGCATCCGACAAGCCAGCAAACCTAGCAGTGGCGAGGGGTGAATAATTCCAAAAGGTAACTCGAAGGAAATTTAGTCACCAATAAAAAAAAGTTTGCTTACAATTTTTTTGTGCCATGTTTGTCTTCGCATCAATCCAAAAAGTCAAGTATTTCAAACCAACTTTGCTATCAGGTAGAGCGTCATAACTTTTTTTTTCATAAAACTAAGCTAATTAAAACTATTTGTTTCCTCTAAGTGAAAATCAGTTAAGCAACAGTCAACAGATATTAAGGCCATAATCAAACCACTGAAACTTACTATCGGACTTTTTTTCAGACTTTTTGCACTTTTCAATTTTTAAAGCCTAAATTTGTAATATTTAAAAAAATCACGAAAAGCACTAAATCAATTTAAATAAGTATTGCACTGCGTTCTGCTGGTAAACTGCGTTTTTCAAATAAATTTAGGCCAGTTGTGCCACTTTAGAAAAATTCCAATTATTTTTTGCATTTTCTGCCAAAAATATGCTTTATGATATTATGAGATCTAATATCCACGCATATTTGTTATCAAAGTGGTAACCTTTAACACATCAGTCCAGTGCAGAGACACATACAAATTCCTGAAATAAGTCGGAAACCAGCGTGTTATTTTCTTGTTCTTCAAGCAGAGACCTACCTCAACCTGCAAACCTGCACAATATTCACATGCTCAGAGCGCAAAGAATAAGAGATAACAAACAGATTTACCAAAAAATATGACGCTAGAACACCGGGTTATTTTCTTCCATAAGAAAGCATGTATTGAACAGAGAGGTGTCTAGCGCTAGGCACCTCTCTATTCAATACCTGCTTTCTTATGGAAGCAAATAAGACGATATTCTACCGTCATATTTTTTGGTAAAAGAAAAAAGAGGAAAGAACACAAATTTGTTCTATCCAGCAACAATTTTTATGAGACGTAATATTTGGGGTTACCATGTATGTTGCTAAAGTTTTGTGAGCCTACTCAAAGACAACTTTATGCTAAAGTTTCGTGTTTGTTTATGGAGTGAGTTGAAGAGCCAACATGTGTGTAGAATAGGACGGAAAGCAAAGTGGTAGTTGTTAAAAAAATGTTGGCAGCGAGTTCATGTGTATGATTAAGTTTGATTCATGTTGTCAGAAGTCTAAGATGTTTCGGATGTGAATTTCAAAAGGTAAGTCGGAAATAATCGACTTATATGGACGCTTCGCCACTGAAACCTAGGTACCTAGGCACAAAACAGAAGCTCTGCAACTCCTAATAGACACCCACTTTCCACAATCTATCATTAAACCCAGCAATAAACCTATCTTCCCAAAGAGAACATCATAAATGTTTCCATCTAGGGAAGACTGGAAAACGGCCAGACAAATCTGCAACACCAATGTCATCAAATGGGCAATCTCCTTACTGAAACCATTCAAAGCCCCTGGGGAAGACTGCATCTTCCCTGCTCTACTGCAGAACGGGGCTGCCATAATTGGTCCTATTCTATCCAAGCTGTTCACTTGCAGCCTAGCTTTTGGTCACATACCAGAAAGCTGGAGAAGAGTAACAGTAATCTACTTGCAAAAAGCGGGAAGGAATCTGGATCCAAGCCCTAAATCCTTTCGTCCAATCAGTCTAATGTCATTCATCTTCAAATGTATGGAGAAGCTCATTGATAGACACATCCGGGAAAAGCAACTAGCTACCCATCCACTATCCACATCACAAACGCATATCAACCAGGGAAATCAACCGTTGAATGACCTAGTTACGAGGATCGAACATTCTATCGATGAAAAGGAAATTTGCGTAGTGGCATTTCTCGGCATAGATGGAGCCTTCGACAACACTTTCTTTGTTTCCACAAACCATGCTCTAACGCACCACAACGTTCCACAAGTAATTCGTAGTTGGATAATATCCATGCTCAACAGCGGAATTATCCACAATATCGAAGAAGTGGAAATCGCAGCACTAACAACAAGAGGCTACCCACAAGATAGAGTCCTCTCACCCCTCATCTGGTCAATAGTTATAGACAGCCTACTAAGATTTTTTGTCCTTAGTTTAGGCTCATTTATCACTGTCATCTTCTCAACAGTAATTTCAACCGTTTCTTGTAATATCAAGTCAATTTCTTTGCTCTGATTTTTAATTATAATTTTTGAGCTTGTATAAAGTATCTATAGGAAATAAGAATCTTATACCTGTACTATTTAAAAGATATTTATTCTTACTGTACAGCGATGCTTTTATGAATAAATAAATTGAAAATAAAAAATAAACTACTTGCAACCCAAGGCATTTACGCAATAGGCTTTGCAATTGTTATACAAGGCTCATCAGAAACACTGATATCACGAAGACTTCAGACAGCTCTGAACACAGTACAAAGCTGGTGCTCAGATGAAAGTCTATCTGTCAACCCCAATAAGACAGTTATTGTCCCATTTACAAAAAGAAGAAACCTAAATCTTCTAATACCCCCCAATCTCTATGGGGAAACAATACCATTTTCAAAGGAATTAAAATACCTTGGGATCATCCTAGACAGCAAAATGTCATGGAACCCCCAACTAGAACGTATTTCTAGCAGAGCAACCAAGTCCCTATGGACTTGTCGAAGCATATGCGTGAAGAACTGGGGTCTAAAACCTAAAATTATGTACGACTTATATACGCTGGTAGTCAGACCAATAATAACGTACGCAGCCGTTGTATGGTGGACTAAAACAAAAGAAATAACGGCAATCCAAAAACTAGAAAAGGTTCAAGGATTGGCAACAACATGCATTACTGGATGCATGTGTACAATACCAACGTAATTTTAGGACAACCTCCAATTCACCTCATCATAAAAATGGAAGCAAGACTGGCGACACACCGTCTTTTCCATCAAGACCATATAAAATCACATCCATACCCGAAACTACATCTGTCGATAATGGAAAGTCCAGAAAAACTTAACACCTTTAATATGTGCTTGTATGCTATTTTTCCCATGTACAACTTCAAACTCAACTTCTCCACTGTCATCCCCCTAGGGAAGACTGGGAGAACACAAAGCCTCATCCTTCAAGGCAAGATATGGTCTGAAATACGGACGGCTCAAAAATGGAAACTGGTACAGGTTCCGGCATTTTCAGCGACTGTCCCAGAACGAATTTCTCAGTAAGTCTGGGTAGTCACTCGTCCATTTTCCAAGCTGAGGTCTTTGCAATTAACGAGCACACAAAGGCTATGATGGTAACTAGAAGGCAGACGTCTTAGCTAAAGACGGCGCATCTAAACCATTCGTCGGACCTAAACCCTTGCGGTGTAAATAAGAGCACCGTCAAAAACACTGCCAAGAACATATTACTGGAAGAATCAAATAAAGCTTGGCCAACTCATCTGGACAAACCCTAGTGTATACAACAAGTGTCTTTTATCGCTCTATATATTGTTCCCTTTTTCAATGTAATATGATCATATCGAGCATTAAAAACATTGAATATTAATTCGTAGCCAAACAAGTGTTGATTCCTTTGTAAATATTTGATCAATTAATTTAATTAATTTGGTTTATATTGGCATCTCAACATTTTGACGTTAAGAGTCTAATTTTCTTAGTGTATAATTTGATTTGTCCCATAAAACGGTAAAATACATTTTTTCCCAAATTAATCCAAATTGTGATTGGTGTTACGTACATTAAGATTGATAATAGTGTAAGCATTCCAAAGCTGGTTAAAAAAATCCTGTGAAGCATATACTTTTGAAGATATGGCACTTTCACAGTGACAATCGGACTTGAACAATCCGAGAGAAGAAAACGACAGACGAGGAGAATAACCAATCACAGCACCAATTAATTTTAATTATTTTTTTTATAGGTCAATGTAAGAACGTTAGGCCCCCTCTGTGCCAACAACATATAAATACCCACATTGTTAACTTTAAGTAGATCTAAGCAAATTGTACATATTGTATACTAAGTTCAATAAAAATTAATGCTAATGCTAAATGGCAAAATATTGCGCTTTTAGCTGATTGAGTGAACATTCTTTTTTTTTTATAATTTGCGCGCACATCAAGGGGTTATGAATACCCTTTGATTAAAATGTTTTAGAAGAAACCACTCAAGATAAACACGAAATGATTAAAAATGTTTTAGACGAAACCACTCAAGATAAACACGACTGTTTTCATTTAATGTTAGATAGGTAATGAATTTATTTGTTCACATAGTAAAGAGAGCCACTGTGTAAACCATTGCTCCTACAACTTGCCAGACGCAATATGAAACTTAGGTATTTTTGTTGGCACGTTTTGTTTAGTTTGCGATTCCCACGTATTGACGGAAACTTATAATCAACATGGTTCACACAGTAGCTCTCCCAAAATAATTTCTGTAACTGTAGCTAGTTAAGAATAAAATTATGAAACTTGAACTGAAATACTAAATGAAACTTAAACATACTCCCCCCTTTTGAGCGTTCTTAACTCTCTAAATTTGAACTTTAAAATAAATATAGCTTAATCTTAAATGTTGACCTCGAAGTTTCTTGGCATAGGGGTTGGTCTTCTTGTGCGACGAAAAAAAATTATGAAGATCCCAATCATGCATGCCAATAACAACAGACTGCTTCCATAGTGATGATAGTCATGTGCATTGATGTCAGTAGTAGGGGCAGGCAGTTTCTTAGAATGTTCAATTACTTCTCTGATTTTGGACTTCAAGCTCTCAAACTCCGATTGGTCAATACGATTCTGTATTTTCATATCTGTTGTACTTGCTGTTTTTCCTTGGCTTATAGTTATGTTCCAGCTACTTGTATTTAATCTCGGAATAAATGGTGAAGTTATTTTGCTCTCATAATTCATTTTACCTTTGATGATTACATTGGGCAGTTGAAGAACACAAGTTTTCTTGAACTCCAGAACACCGTTTCCATATAAATTAATAGCTGTACTTACATCGTTGCAAATCAGATGGCCAGAAACCTTTGATGGAATAGAGAAAATCCAACTGTTTGAAAACTTGAGTGCTTTCCATACGTTTAGTGACTGCGTTTCCCTCAAGGTACATTTGTTGAAACTCTCTTCTTTATGATTTAGTAAAATCATTTCGCAGATCTCCAACGTTCCTTGTTGGATGTTAGCAGGATGAACTTGATTACACATGTAGTTGGTTGACGTTATTCGTTTGCATGCTCCCAGCTCGAGATCACTCAATAAAAAATGTTTATCTCTAGGTAATGACACAGCTAGATATGCCGCAGATGTTTTTACTATAAACGTATTGTTTATGTGAATAATAGGAATGGGAACAATATTAAAAAGTTGAAATTCTTCAGAGTCAATGGCAGTAGCATTTCAAACACAATTGAATCATTTAAGTACCGACCTTTCACTGTTGAGATTTTGTACATATCAGTAACTGAACCTTCTGGCAATGATAAATAGGAAGGTAAATTATTCCTTACAAGCTGCAACTGCTCACTTAATTGTTTGGGTGTAATTAGTAGTGGATTAATTTTTCCGTGATTTAAATCCAAAAGAACATCTAAAAGCATTTCTTGTATATGCTCGAAAATCGTGAGAACAAGAATTAGATAAGAGGTCAATGCTCCGAGGTTCTGCTTTATCCCATTAGTCTTTTGTTTCTCGTTGATGATTGCAAAAGTCTTTTGGAGATGTTCATTTAAAGCTTTAAATTGATCCTGTACTTGAATGTGATCACGTTTTAAAATATTTGACGTAGCATCTGCAATTGAACTTTGTTTTCTCAAAAGCTCAATCAAATGATTTTCATTCTTGAAGGCATTGTTGATTTGACCCTGAATGTTGTCTGCACTTTCTTGGTCAAGGATACCAAACAAACTATGTGCCAGAGTTCCTACAATGTCAAATGGTGATCTTGCCATCCTTGTTTTTTCATATTTTGGTGCATGATAATTTTGAAGCAACTCATTGTTGTGTTCGATTACTGCGATTCTGTTTCGTAGTGTGTCTATTATTGGCTTGTAATACATTTGAATAGCAGGAGCTTCTGTGCTTATATCTTGCATTCTGTTGACATATGCTTTAAGCTCATTGAATTCTTGCCAGTACGTTGTCAAATTGTAAAATACAAAAATTTTCCAGTGCGTGTTTACCGTGCGAATCCTGCCAATATTTTCAAAGTACATGCCAACACCATCATCAAGTTTCTTGATATTTACTTGTTCCTGTGTCAAAGTCTGGCCTAAGGATGCAGTTATCATTATAAGTGTTACAAGTAAAGCCGAAAGCAATGTCAATTTTTTAGCTTTTCTAGGTTTTAAACGTCTCGTGCTTCTAGTTGGTTCAACACTGGAGCAATCTGTATTTTTGTTTTCATTCTCCGGTTCATCTATTGGAAGTGGGCAAAGATTATGTATTGCTCTTTTGTACGTACCGGTTTGAGTTCTAACATTAGCTACGCGTACTTTATCATCACTTCCCTAGAAGATTTCAATCACACGTCCTAGTTTCCAGCGCATTGGAGGAATATTTTCTTCTTTGATAAGCACCAAACTGTCAGGCTTGAGGTTGTTTGATTCAGTCTTCCACTTAAATCTTTGGTGCAGAAGATGTAAATACTCATCTGACCACCTTTTCCAAAAGTGCTGTTGAATATGTTGAATTCGCCGGAATTTATTTAGGCTATTCATTTCGCAGTTTGTTACATCTGGTTCTGCCATTGCTGTAAGAGGACTTCCTATTAAGAAGTGACCGGGTGTAAGAGCTTCCAGGTCGTTTGGATCAGATGATAACGGTGTCAAAGGTCGAGAATTCAATATAGCTTCGATTTGTATGACAACAGTTAGCAATTCTTCGTACGTAAGTGAATCTTCACCTAAGTGACGAACGAGTAGCGTCTTTGCAGATTTTACGGCAGCCTCCCAAAGGCCTCCAAAATGAGGTGAACGTGGCGGAATGTTTTTCCAAGTTATTCCTTCCTCGAGGCAATGTGTCTGTATTGCCGCTTGCATTCTACTGGAATTGAATTCTCTTGTTAGCTCTGCTAATTCATTCTTCGCACCAACAAAGTTCGTTGCATTATCGCTAAATATTGTGTGGCAGAGTCCTCGCCGTGCTATAAATCGTTTTAGAGCGTATATGAATGATTGAGAAGATAAATCTCCTACCACCTCTATGTGTATGGCTTTAGTAGAAAAACAAACGAAAATAGCTAAATATGACTTTGTAGGAGTCTTACCTCTGACCTTGCAGTGAGTTTTTATGGGACCGCAAAAGTCCACCCCAGCATAATAAAATGGTCTTGCTGAATTCACACTTTCCACAGGCATGTTTCCCATCACCTGATTGATGAATTTTGGCTTTGCTCTAAAGCATATGATGCATCTGCTGCATGTCCAACACCTAAGATCCAGTATTGTTGTCGAGAGATGGCTATTAACGCTCTATGTGAGGCGTGCATGTGCTTGAAATGAAGATATGTTAATATTAATTTCGTTACTGTATTGTTTTTTGGAATTAAAATTTGATGCTTATAGTCTGAAGAGATCTTGGCATTTGTCAACCTTCCCCCAACTCGGATCAGTTTTGTTCTTTCATCAAAATATGGAGCAAGAGAAACTATAGATGAATTTCTATTTACAAGCCTTTTTCCTTCTAACGCACGGTATTCGTCAGGGAATGAGACTCTTTGCGTGTAAACAAGAATCCATCGCGTTCCTTCTCTTAATGCTTGAATTGTTAGCTGGCCTGTGTCTCTTAGTTCATTTGGTTTTCTGCAATTATAGTAAAATCTGAAACAGAATGCAAATATTTTTCTCAATGTAAAAAATGAACTCCTATAATTGATATTTTCGATTAAGCTTAGATCGTTTTGAATTGTTGCCGACAGCACCGATTTTTTCCTACGTCGTTCTGGGATTACGTCAGGATATTCGCATTCCTCAAATTGAGCGATTTCTCGATTTCGAAGAAGCTCTGGACCTTTGAACCATACTGATGATTTGAATAGTCCTGATAAATTTGATCCTCTCGATACCAAGTCCGCTGGATTTAAATGGCCCTTGATGAATTGCCATTGATGAAACTCTGAGAGTGATTGAATTTTTTCAACTCTATTTGCTACAAAAGTTTCCCAAGCGTAAAATGGTGATTTAAGCCAGGCCAGCACGGTGGTAGAATCTGTATAAAAACATACCTTGTCAATTTTCTTTGGAAGTATTTGAATTATCCTATCCACCAGCTCCACCATAAGTACTGCTGCTTGTAGTTCCAGGCGGGCTATGCTGACAATTTTCAGTGGAACAACTCTTGATTTTGAACAAAGCAGTTGGCACAATGTTTGATTTCTTTCATCGATTGAACGTAAGTAAACGCATGATCCAAAGGCACTTAAACTGCTATCGGAGAAAGCATGAAGTTCAATTGTCTTGGCAGAAGGAAGAAGAACGTATCGTGGAATGCATATATTGCTCATTAGGGAGAACTGTCCAATGTATTTAATCCACTTTTGAGCCTTTTCATTTGAAAGATTGTCATCCCAAGACAATTTTGATTTCCATAATTCTTGTAAGAATAGCTTTCCAATGACAATTATGGGTCCGAGTAAGCCAAGAGGATCAAAAAGTCTGGCAAGATCGGCCAAAACTGTTCGTTTTGTTATTTGTGTGGATATTTTGTTTACTTTTTCGTCATTGAAGCTGAAATCAAAGACATCTTGAGAAGGATCCCATATTAGTCCTAATGTTTTAACTATCTCAGATTGATGAAGTGTTACTAGTTTCTCTTTATCTTCTTCAGGAATTCCCTTTAAAATCATAGGATGATTGGAACAAAATTTTTTCAATACAAAATTGCCTGCCTTGAGTAGACAAATTACCTCATTAAGCAACTCATAAGTGTCATCAATAGTCTCTGAACCAGCCAGGCAATCATCCACGTATACATTGTTTTTAACGGCTTGTGATGCTCTAAAGAATGAATCCTGATTATCTTCTGCTAATTTAACTAGACATCAAGTTGCTAGGTAGGAAGCCGATGCGGTCCCATACGTGACGGTGTTTAATTTGTACAGCTGTAATGGCTCATCATTTCTTGATCTCCAGAAGATAAGTTGTAATGCTCGATCATCCTCGTGCATTAAGACCTGGTGATACATCTTTGTTATATCTGCTGTAAAAACATACCTGTGCATCCTGAATTTTAGAACTATTGAAAATAGATCTGGTTGAACAGTTGGGCCTACCATGAGTATATCATTTAGTGAGTGACCAGAAGTAGTTTTGGCTGATGCATCAAAAACTACTCTAAGTTTCGTCGACGAGCTTTCGGGTTTCATGACGCAGTGATGAAGTATGACGTAGTGCCTCTTTGGAATATTGTCCTTGTTAATTGGCGTCATGTGACCCAATGTCTTATATTCCTCCATGAAGTTGATGTAAGATATTTTTAATGTTTCATCCTTGCTCAACTTGTTTTCTAATGAAAGAAACCTTTTTCTTGCTACTTGAAGAGAGTCACCTAATGCTATGGTAGGATCGTCTTTAAATGGTAATTTAACAACAAATTTATCTTCAGAATTTTGCACTGTGTATTTCTGGAAATGTTCTTCGCACTGATGTTCTTCTTCGCTCTGGGTGTAAGTTGGAGTGTCATGGCTTTCTGTTTCCCAGAAAGAGCGAACGAGTTTATCCAACGATGTTAACGATGGCTTTGCAACTATGTGACAATGAGCACATGAATTTGAAGCTGGAGCACTTCCGGCTACTATCCATCCTAGAACTGTTTTTCGTAAGATTGGTAGATCGTTCGAAACTCTATGTTCTCCTGGTAGAAACAGGTCAAAGAATAGTTCGGCTCCCAATAGCATGTCCATTTGCTTGGACTTGCAGAAAGATGGATCAGCCAGTTCGATGTAAGATGGAATCTTCCACACTGAAACGTCGATTTCTTGACTACACTGGTAATCACTTATTCGAGCCATGAGGTTCGCTTCTATTGTTGTTTGATAGGCTGACGTCCTAGATTCCAATTTTATTGTGGCCGCAAACTCAGATCTGCATTCATTGCCACCTATTCCGCAGATTGATGTGTCCTTGTAATGTTTCTTGATTCCTAGCTGCTGTAGTAATGATGTTGTTACAAAATTCAGCTGTGATCCAGAATCAAGAAGCGCTCTGCAAGGGATGCGTGTACCGTGTGATGAGATCACATTGACCACTGCCGTTGCTAAATAGACATGACGTTTCTTGAAGTGTGTTCCTGCTGCTGCATTCACACTTGAAGTGTTGGTTGTGAACTACCCTTCTCACCGAACTGATGCGTACTTGGTGAGTTTTGCTGCTGCTTCTGCAAGTGAAGTAGTGTGTTGTGTGGCATGTTGCATTTTTGGCACTTTCGAGATGAGCATGATTGGGAGTAGTGGCCCTTCTTTAAACAGTTTCTGCATAACATCAGCCTGTGAACGGCCTTTCCTCGGTCCGAACCTGAAAGTGACAAGAATTTAATACAATTGTAAATCCCATGCTTACCAGAATTGCAAAATTGGCAATTCAGTGTCTTATCCAGATCCATCTTGGGGGCTATTGACTTCCGTCCATTGTGGCTGCTAGTGGTGACCTCTAGGCTCTGGAACTTTCTTTTTTCGTCTCGGGAGTTGATTGCTTCGAGTGTTTGGAATCGGGACTCAACAAACGTCAGGAACTCTTGGATGGTGGGACTGCTTCTCGGATCTTTCAACACGAACTCAAACTTTTCTCTGCTCTCCCTGTCGAGTTTTTGCAGCAGAAGATGTACCACTATTGGGTCCCAACTTGCGATATTATAATTCATATTTGTTATTACTTGTAAACACTCTTTTGTAATGACGTGAAGCCTTCTTTAGCTTGAACTCGTCGATGTTGTAATTGACTGTGTTAGCAGCTTGTTTAGTTGAGCAGTCAATAGCAATCTTTTGTTTTTGAAGCGTTCAACTAGTACTCCCCAAGCTACCTCGTAGTTACTGTCTGTTGGCTTGAAGTTTTGTATCAAATCCAGGGCCTTTCCAGTTACATTTGCCCTCAAAAAATATAATTTTTGTGCCGGCGGTATTGGCTGATCATGGATCATTTGTTTGAATAAGTCATGAAACTGCAACCAATTCAAATATTCACCGTCAAATTTAGACAGCTCGATTTTGGGAAGCTTCATCATTACATTCGACGGCTTTGGACCACCTCCACTTTCTTGCATTGCTGGAATGTACATGAAAAGCTTAAGTAACGTCTCCTCAACGCTCTCTTGCAGATTGAAGTATTCTTCTACTTCCACCGTTGTCAACTCCTGGTCCAACTTAAGATATAGATTTGCAATCTCCTCCCAATTCTGCTTCAAACTTCTTGCCTTTATTTGGGAGAATTGTTGAGTATTATTCATGGCTGACTGCCCATGAATCTTGATAATTGACCTTTTTAATATATTAGTCAACAACATATATCGTGCCTTGGAGTTCACTTGCACGCCAGGAAAGGTTGACTCTTGATTAGAATTTGTAACAATCCCCTTCTTGGGTTTGGGAATTGTACCTTGTTGCTTACCAACTGCAGAAACTTCATCTGCAGGTTTCTCCCTGAGTGGTTTTACTCCTCCTGAACCTTCTATCCGCATCTGAAGATCACCTTGGTTTGGAGTCTCATGTTGTTTAAATTCTTCTAATCTCGAATAAATATCGGAAGTCAAGACTTCTGCTGCCTTTCGTACCATTCCGAATTAATCCTTTTCGAAATAGGGATGATCCATGTGGTCTGAGAACCTCTCTCGCAGAATCGAATCATTTTGGTCGAATTGTTCCCAGAGAGGTTCTAGTTGCGCCTTTTTCTTATTTAGATACTCTAGCGTCTTCCTGCTTGAACTATCCTTGTTATAGTTGCGGACTATGGTGCAGATAGATTCGCCCACTTGCTCTTGCTGAGCGGCGATCTCTTCGATGGTGTGGTTCTCATTCCAGTAAGCCATTTTTTTATTTTGTTTTGCACTTGATTCACTATAAATTGCACTTTTCTTTTTATTGAAAAAAAAAAAAAAACAAACTGATACAGGTTACTAAAACTTTTCTTAGCAAGTCCTGTCACGGTCGCCAATGATTAAAATGTTTTAGAAGAAACCACTCAAGATAAACACGAAATGATTAAAAATGTTTTAGACGAAACCACTCAAAATAAACACGACTGTTTTCATTTAATGTTAGATAGGTAATGAATTTATTTGTTCACATAGTAAAGAGAGCCACTGTGTAAACCATTGCTCCTACAACTTGCCAGACGCAATATGAAACTTAGGTATTTTTGTTGGCACGTTTTAAAATCTTATAATCAACATGGTTCACACAGTAGCTCTCCCAAAATAATTTCTGTAACTGTAGCTACTTAAGAATAAAATTATGAAACTTGAACTGAAATACTAAACGAAACTTAAACACCCTTATAATGTTGTAGAACACAGTGCGAGCATTTAGGAAAATAGGAGAGGATTTAATAGGAGACACCGATGCACATTGCTTTTGAATCTTTGTGAATCGTAATGCAGGGGAAATACAGAGTCAGGTAAAGCATTCCACATTCGGGTGGTGCGGCTGAAATACGAATCTCTATACTTGACTGTACGCCCGAAGTTGGGCTCAAGGTAGAACTGATACGCATTCCTAGCGAGGCGAGTGTTGCGGCTAAATTGTTTCAGGGGAGGAATGCAACTGGCTATTTCACTAGAGCACTGTTTGTAGAAAAAGCGATAAAAGAGAGTGAGACAGGCAACGTTTCGACGATGTTCAAGAGAATCAATCGATTCTACGATTGAACTATCACCTATCAATTTTAACGCTCTATTTTGTACCCTATCAAGTAGGCGCAAGGATGTTTGAGAAGCACCTGACCAGATATGGGAGTTATACTCCAGTTTTGGGCGGATGAAGGCCTTATAAATTGTAGCCAGATCAGAAGGGGTGAAAAATTTCCTGCATCGTCTCAAGAAGCCTAAGCATTTAGCAGCGTTTTTGGCGACTTCAAATATGTGGTCATTCCAATGAAGATCATCGTTTACACACATACCAAGTACTGACAGCTTTTCGGTTTCTTCGAAGCAGGTACCATTCATGGATAATGGCAATGGGGGAATGTTAAGCTTCAACGACAAGAGACAGCATTGAGTTTTCGAAGCATGGAATTCTACTCGGTTCATAAGACCCCATGCAACAATGCTGTCAAGGTCAGAATTCAATGAGCTTATCATACGCAACCGTTCCAGTTCCACATCCGAAGAGCAGGGACGTGAATTTGGAATCGAATATGAAAAGCTGAGGGTCGAGTCGTCAGCAAAACAATTAAGCGGATTAGAAGTTTCAGACAAGAGATCATTAATGAAAATGAGGAAGAGAGTCGGAGACAAAACGGAGCCCTGGGGCACACCAGCATTTATTAAGTGGGTATCAGACTTGAAGCCATCCAACACAACTTGTATTGAACGGTCGGAAAGGTAATTTCTAATCCAACGAAAAAGAGACTCATCGATACCAAAAGCACGCATTTTCGATACAAGAGCCTGATGCCAAACTCTATCAAATGCTTTAGAAATATCAAGCGCAATAATCTTACTTTCTCTAAAACAATGTAAAGATTGGTTCCACTTTTCGGTGAGATATGCCATCAAATCACCAGTGGACCATTTACTACGAAAGCCGTACTGACGGTCATTAAGAAGCTTTCGTTCTTCAAGATATTTCATAAGTTGACGGTTTATCAACGTTTCCATGACCTTGGAAAGAAGGGACGTTAGTGCAATTGGACGGTAATTGGAAGGGGAGGAAGATTCGCCTTTTTTAGGGACCGGCTGGACAAATGCAGTTTTCCATCTGCTCGGAAAAATCCCAGCAGAATAGGAAAGATGGAAAAGTTTACGCAGTGGTTTTGGCAGCGTAGAAGAACACCTCTTCAGAATAACGGCGGGGATACCATCTGGACCAGCGGATTTATGTATGTTGAGATCTTTGAGGACTCTCGCAACCGAGCGAGTTCGAAAAAATATCTGCTTCATCAAGGAATTTGCAGACTCGAGCTCAGGTGGAGCCAATATGCTATGAGGAAGTGTCGAGTTGGCAGCAAACTGGGCTGCCAGCAAATTGGCTTTGTCGATGGAGCTAACATATGGAGAGTCATTGAAGACGAGCATTGGGACCGATGACGTGGTCGAGTTCTTAATGTTCTTCACAAAAGACCAAAAGTTTTTACTTCCTTTTGGACACAACAGTATTTTTTGCCTTACTTTTTGGTCATGTAAGAACTTAGCCCTTTGTATTTGAGCATTACAAATATTTCTGGCCCGTTTGAACAAATTTCGGTTTTCTACAGTAGGGTTATCTTTAAATGTTTGAAAACTTCTTTCTCTATCCCTAGTCTAATTCTTAGACTTTTATAGAGTTGCCTTTTGCTTTTTTGTAAATTAAGAATTTTTTTTTATGTCGCTCACAAAAAAAAAACTCCTAAATTTAAAAAAAATATCAAGGATTGTACAATTTGCAATAAGGAAATCTCTAATGAGTTTACTTTGTCGTGTGCAGTGTATTTTCTTCAATTTCATGCAAAATGTCTTGGAATCAAATGAAAGGATGTAGACAAAGTAACATCGATATCCGGTCTGCGTTTTTACTGCAAAATTAGAATATTAAAGTAAAGTATTATCAGGTGTATTTTTTTTCTCAAGTCTATATAGCTTAGAAAAATTCACGTGCTAAATACAACAAAAATTTAGCTATCTGGACTTCCATTAGCCTCATAATTTATTCGGTCTTATTTCATTAGCCCGATAACAAAAAATGTGCTACCAAACTATTATTTGGAAGTGTTATCGAAAATGGCAGAGGCTGTCGTTGGGTCTGTTTCGTGTAGCTACAAACTCATATACATGCTAGCAATTGTGAACAATTCTATGATTTTTAGTTAACAAAAATGTACAATTTGTTAACTCACCGCACGCACCCAATTTACAAAATGACATTTCTAATTTCTTAATTCAATAATTGACAAACCGTGCTATTTAGTTATTCGTGTGATTTTTTCTTCTTGAAATCACATTTTCTTCCGCGAATCATTGCATTTAATCCGAGAATCGTGTAAAATCTTTAGAATATAAATTAATTATCTTCAATGGACATGAGCACTTATAAATTTGCGATAAATGCTACCCCTGCTACAACTCAAAACAAAGCTGATGACGACGATGGTGTTGACCTGTTTGCTTTTGATTCGGATGAAGACGATGCAGAACGCAGAAGCTGCGAAGATTCGTAGGACATAAATCAACTAGTGAACAAATTTTTTATATGTTTAGGGTTCCAGTTTATTCCTCTCACGAGCTTCCTATTGTGATAAGACCGACAGAAGACGCGTCAAGTGTCTGAAAAGTATTTGGGTTGTAATCTGTTCGGTTTGCCGACTGGAGATGAGGAACGATTAAACAAATGGCCTGGTTTACAACCTTCGGACGACATAACCATCTACGGAGAGTCTGAAGACGCCAAAACATGTGGTAAACGAAATCAAAAGTTTCAAATTCGTTCAGGGAGTACCTTTTCCATTTCCA
This sequence comes from Melanostoma scalare, assembly GCA_949752695.1. NCBI lineage: Eukaryota > Metazoa > Arthropoda > Insecta > Diptera > Syrphidae > Melanostoma > Melanostoma scalare. Next base: position 96,841,478 of record OX456985.1, on the reverse strand, counting down.
GATATACTGCTTTCTTCAGCTGGATGGTATAAGGATTCCTTTAGATCGATATGGTACGTTCAGAGTGTGGACACCAGAACGACGAGGCATTGTCAGCAGAAACCCGCCGCTAGTAGGTACCTTATGGTGACGCATTATGTGGCAAACGAGTTCGTGGCTCTGTTGCATACAGAATAGAAAAGCCTTTTGTTAATTTTTTTAAAATATCGTAATTTATTATACTTAAAGTGCTTAAAAGGTGAATGTGTTTATTAATTTATGCCTATTTTGTTGATGCTTATGTCTTTGGCTATCTGCGCCATCAGCGATCAGCCCTGGATGAGTTCGATCGAACCGCGACTGCAGTCTCTGGTGGCTTTAGTCAGTTTGTCTTCAGTTCGCTTTTCGTTGATATCGACTCCTATGTAGATAATGAGTCTTAAGAAAGGATGTTACAAAAAGTATACAAAGACCTTACCAGACACAACAAAAGGTCCACGACCCAAGCAAGATTCGCTCTGTTCAGTTTCTGACAAATCGATAATTTGCCCAGTACTGTGCTCTGTCTTTGTAAGCAGTCCAGAGCTACCTAAAATGTTGACCCAATATTTGTCGAGAAAGAGTCGAGAAGCTTTTTATCGAGGGCCGACTTGATGTAGCTAACTTCCAGTGGTAAGTACTGCTTGCAGTGGACCCCGAAATCTTCGATTTTATTCAACGAGATCGTTTGGTACTGTGGTGGTTCCTCATTTGGAGGCTTATATCCCTTGGGATACGTGCGGAATGCACCCAAACACACCTTTCCAGCTGAGACTGTTCTAACTGGATCAACTACTAGGTATAGCATTAAAGGGTTCCTGGAAATTCTGATTAAGCATTTGAGTAGACACATCAATGCCAGACAACCAGTATCCATAACCAGGGCGACTGTGATACCATCTAATGGCGTTTTCCAGTCCACCGGCTTCTTTAGCCGAGTCAATGTAGGCAGAAATGTACTCTTATGCTTGTGATTGAGCATTGACGAGTGTCTCAGTTAATTCAACGGGTAATGCAAATGCATTCATGTACTTAGTCCCTGTCCACACGTGTTATTCCAATAACGTTATATCGGTCGTTTCTGGGCAAAAGGGGTGAGGAAGAAAGAGGCTGGATGCGCGAAATGAAATTTGATTTATCTGCCCAAGCAGTACACTTGGCGTGTCCAGACGGGTTATGCTCATAACGTTATGCTTTTTTCAATACAATTTCCAACACAAAATGGAGAATTTTTTTGAGGAATTATAACAACGTCTGGACACTAGGTGTTAACAGCATAACGTTAACAGCATAACCCGTCTGGACAGGCACTTAGATCTTGAAAAAAGTTTGATTTACCACAAAGAAGACAGACTTAGTGTCTGACAAAAAAAGACAAAAAAAAGGAAACCATTGTATTTTCCTCCACTTTTCCCAAAAGCAATCCCATGGCTTCGAAAGTACCTTCAGATCGTGCATGCAGCATGCATGACCATTTTCAACAAGGATACGGCAGATATTTTTATATCCTTGAAGAAGTGAGGATCTTTCTCCCAATGTTTGGCCAATTTTTTAATTTATTTTGAAGCTGGCACTCAAACGTCATAATAATGCCAAATACGTAGTGCTACCAAACTGCTAAATCGTGTTTTTTTTCTCTATTTGATCAAGCCTTTATAGGCTTGAGAAAAAAAACGTACCTATTATAGTATATTAAAGCACAGCAAACACAAAAGAAAAATAAGATAGAACAAATTATTGTAAGTTGAAATATATACAATATACATATCCTGTATAAACGTATTTACGAATAAATGTTACCTTGCAGGATTTTTATAATCAATCTTAAAACAAAAAAAATGGCTGACGATGTCAGTCGAATATTCCCGGCTTGTTCGTTGAGCCGAGAGCCACTAGCTGCCAGGGAGGTGACTACATGGTTATGTCACAGCAGGGTTGTTAACACTCCTCCTTGGTAGTTCCGACCGTGGGCTGGGATCTCTCTCTGCTTTCACATCCAGAACGGCTAACTTCACTGCTGGTCTTTCATAAATGCCGTTTTGCGTTTGTACAAAGGCACTTCGGACTTGGCCGTCCTTGGAGATCGTAGTTTGGACTACACGGCCCTTAGGCCAGCAGTTTCTTGGATTTAAAGGGTCGAAAATTAGAACGATGTCTCCCGGGTAATAGTTGGAAGATACTCTCTTACCCAGCGCTGCCAGAAGCGTTCCGCATATTGTTGCGATATAAGCCAATTTCTTTTAGTACTTTAGCGTCATTGTCGAATACCGCAGGTGGTTTATTGCCATTTGAAGACCCCAAGAGAAAGTGATTGGGAGTCAATGATTCCTCGCTGATATCGTCGATGGGAATGTAGGTGAGTGGACGGGAATTTAACACTTTTTCGACCTCTATGAGCATGCTCCGTAGCAACTCATCCGAAGGATTTCTGGTTGGCATGATGTCATAGAGCGAGGTTTTTACTGACCTCACTTGCCTTTCCCAGCTGCCCCCCATGTGCGGTGATCCTGGTGGGATGAAGGTCCTTTTCGTATCAGCTGTTGTGAACGTTTCCATCAGCTTTTCTTTGTTGACTTCTTTTAGCGCTTCTTTTAATTCTCGCTCCGCGCCATGGAAATTTATTCCGTTGTCGCTGAAGATTTCGATGGGAGTGCCTCGCCTTACCATAAAGTTTTGGAGAGCCAAGATGCAGGAATCTGCTGATAATGAATGCGCGATCTCGAGATTAACTGCCTGGTTATCAGACACGTTAGCAATACTCCCCATCGTTTTTCGGTTCTTCGCAGTATACTCACATTCATGGGGCCAAAATAATCGACTCCAACGAACGAGAAAGGTCGGCAGAATGGCGCGACGCGTGCCGGTGGAAGTTTAGCCATTGTAGGAGGTTGCGGTTTGGCTTGGTTGTTTTTGCAATGTTGACATTTCTTTCTGACGAGCCTCAAGGCAGACCCCATATGAGCGATGTGGAACCTTTGTCGCAGTTCGTTTATTACTTTTTCATGATTTCGATGATTGAAACGGACGTGACGATCTTTGATGATGAGCTCGGTGATTGGATAATTTCTCGGGAGAATTATCGGCCGAAGTTCGAGAGTTCGCCCGAATAACTTTGTTTGTGTCTAGATACGGACATAGATTATAGAGCATGCTACTTCTTTCAACCCCTTTGTTGAATGATAAGTCTGCGATTTCTTCCTGGTACTCGTTAGCTTGGGCTTCACGAAATAATTCTGCTTCCGCGATTCGAAGTTCTTCCTGCCTGAGATGCCCCTTCCTCTGCTGATGGACGATACCTGATTTCCTTTCGTTTCTCTTGATACTAGTATTGTGGATGAAGCGAAAAAGGTAGGCTGCAGTTCTCACAAGGCGTATCCAGCTTGTGGTACCATGGACTTGAAAATTGTCTTCCTTCTTCAGGGTGTGTAGGTTAATAAAACATGTCTTTATTTCTTCAACTGTGGTCTCCTCAGGGATTACTTCATTTGGCCAAAGACTTGGATGGAGCTTGAGGAACTCCGGAACTGTGAACCACCGACTGGATGCTTTGAACTCGGGGATCTTTTGCCACTTGGTTCCTTCGTCAGCAACATTTAGCTTAGTGAAAATCCATTTCCAATCGGATATTTCCGTTGAGTCTAGTATCTCGCTTACACGAAAGGCTACGAATGGCTTGTATCTGCGATGATCTGATCGTATCCAACTTAAGACATTTTTTGAGTCGGACCAGAAAGTGGATCGAGAAATTTTAATTGTGTGGGATTCTGTTACGACTTTCGCATATTTTACGCCGAGTACTGCTGCCTGAAGTTCAAGTTTAGGGATGGATAGGCTTTTAAGCGGAGCTACTCTGGTTTTAGCACCGATCAGGATGCAACTTATCTTGTCATTCGCAACCCCCAAGTACGTAACAGCGGCAAAACCGTTTTCACTCGCATCCACAAATGTACCTAGTTGCATTTCGGAATTCGGATCAGGGTTGCTGATGATGTAGCATCTTGGAATCTTGAGCTTCACTATCTCTGGTAGGTATCGAATCCATCTAAGCCACTTTTCATATTCCGCTTCTTTGACCTCTTCATCCCATCCGATATTAGATCGCCATATATCCTGTTGAAGCACTTTGACGTACATAAGGAAGTGCGCTAGGAGTCCTAATGGGTCGAAAATCGTCATCAAGATCCTCAGAACCTCTCGCTTCGTTGGACGTCGATGACCGGAGAGAATATCAGTTTGACTCACGCTGGCGTTTAGTTTGTAGGTGAAGCAGTCATATGCGGTGCACCACCACATGCCTAGGACCTTTTCGGTCCCCATTTCCACCTCAACAGCAAGATCCACTTGATTAGTAGGTTCGGATTTCATGGCTTTCACGACTTCTGGCGAATTAGATATCCAATTCCTGATGAAGAATCCACCCTGGCGGTGCACAAAACAAATGTTTTTGGTCAATTGTATAGCCTTCTCCTTCGAGCTTGTACTATCCATTAAATCATCGACATACTGGTTATTTTTGATTGATTGAACGGCTCTCGGAAACTTGGCGGCAAACTCATCTGCATTCTTGTTGATAACGTACTGTGCGCTGGCGGAGGCAGATGTCGCTCCCATAATCATGACCTGCATTGCTATCACCTCGGGTTCAACTGTCTCATTTGCACTCCATATAAACCTTTGGAAATGCTTCAAATGCTTCTTCGCGGATTTGGATTTGGTGATATATTTCCATGATATCAGCTAAGATTGCTGTCAAGTCTTCTCTAAATTTAAACAGGACAGCTATCAGCGATACAAGTTGACCCGGACCCCCTCAACAACATGGAGTTCAGCGAACGCCTTGAACGGTCGCTGCCGCATCCCACACGATCCTCAGCTTGCCAGGTTTATTTGGATTAAAAACCGGGAATATCGGGAGATACCAACAGCGGCCACCTACCTTGGTGATTTCTTCATTCGTAAGTCTCCTAGCATACCCTTTCGTGATGAACTGTTTGATTTTTTCGTCTAGAGATTGGGCTAGCTGCGGCTCCCTTTTCAATCTTTTGTGAAGGCAAGCTAATCGCCTTTTTGCCATGAGAAGACTGTTGGGTATGTTGAAATCGTCAAACTTCCAGAGCAACGATGTTTCGAAACGGTCATTTTTCCGAATAGTGTTCGCCTCTAGCTGATCCAGCGCTCGTTTATCTTCAGTTGGCATCAAGATTTTATTTGTGTCCGATATTCCGGAGCTGTCCATGCATATGTAGTCTTTCACCAGACGTTGCAATCCAGCATCATCGCACTCACAGATGTGAAAGTTGTGGTGTTGATGTCTTGATTTACCGTTGCGCAACCGTTGAGAGCAGCCACCATGCACCAGCCATCCCAAGTGGGTTTTAGTTGCGACCAGTTCTTCGGAGTCCCCTTCTCGACATTTTAGAGGAAGTCCCAACTTGGTGTGCTTCAGGCCAATCAACAGACGCGGAGATTGTTCATCATAGGATTCAATGGGCAGCCCTTTAAGATGTTTATATTTGCTTTGAAGGGCTTCGAAGTTCAGAGACTGATAAGGTAGTGATAGCTTCTTCACTGTATGAACGTCAGAGAATGAGTAAACTTCCGCATTTGGCATCGTACCAGAAACTCGTAGAGTGAGCGATTGTGACTGCTGCTCGTACCTATGAGTATTGTCGGTCCACTTTAGACACAACGGTTGTGATTTACCCTTCAGATTAAGTTGAGTCGCAAGTTCCTCGTCCATCATTGTCAAGGATGAACCATCGTCCAGGAATGCAAACGTCTTGAGTTGAACTCCACTTCCATATAGGAGCACTGGTATTATTATTTGAAATAAGGTGGATTCACAATCGTTACGATGAGTGTTGCAATGGCTATTCATGTGGATCGAAACATTTCCTTTCATTTCTGGAGTTTCTTCTTTGATCGGTTTCTCGACATTGTTCTTTAGGTCATTATGCAAGAGCGGATGATGTTTGAAGGTGCAATTATGTTTGCCGCAAACTGTTGTTGAAGGACAATTTCGAATATGATGTCTCTTTAAGCATCATCCGCACAGTTGGTGTTCCCTCACCGCTGCCCACTTCGCAGTTCGATTTAGCTGCTGAAATGATTTACAAACAGCAACTGAACAACAACCTCCTTTGCAAATGTAGCACCTGTGGTTCAACTCATTATTGTTTGAATCAATTTGTGAATGTGAATTGAGGAACCCGGATTTTTGCTTCAGCTCTCGGCCTCGATTGGGATTTTTGGTCTCTGGTGATGACGTATGCACAAGCGGAACCAGCACCCCATTGGCAGCTTCGGCAAGTTGATAAATCCATGCACTAAAGTGGGAGAGTGTACAATCCAGCAGTGTCATTTTGTAGATGCCCCAATTGAGGAGGATAGTTGGTGGAAGCTTGTTTTCGAGTTGCGTCAGGAGCGAAGGGTTGTTAAGATGAGCGTGCAATCCTGTTACTTGTATAGTCGCATACAAATTTTGAACTTCCAACGCGAAACTCAAAATGGTTTCTAACTTTCCGTCCTTTGGTGGAGGCGTCGCATTAAGCTTCTGAAGTAGCATTTGGATTATAAGCTCTGGTCTTCCATATAGTGTTTTAAGCCTTGTCATAACTTGGTGGACACAATTCGGTTGTAGAAGCAACCACTTCACTGCAGTTTTTGCTTTTCCTGTTAAGGCCTTGTTGAGTCTCATCAAGTTCTCTTCGTCCGTGAAGCCACAAAGCTCCGTGCTTCTTTCAAAACTGGATACGAACAATGGCCATCGCTCCGGGTTACCATCGAAGTCTGGTATGTCTTTTGACATCAAGTGACGCGCAGCTTTTTGGTTCTTGCTTAAGCTCCGAACTTGCGATTCATATGCCCCGGTATAAGGTGGAAGGAATGATATTCCAGCTTGATTTGGCATAAATGAGGCTTGAGTCAGGAATGGTTGCGGTGGTGGTGCATATGATGCCTGAGGTGGCAGTTGCTGCAGTGGCGGTACGCTGAACGTCGAGTTTTTTGTCCCAACTGGATCATGTTGCATACCCGTCGGCATCGCAATGGAAGCTTGAGTCCTAACCATTTGTTCACCTTGGTGACAGACGTTGTTTCATCACCACTGACAGATGATCCATCTTCTATTGGAACCTTGCTCAGAATTTTATGTTTCTTTTCCAAATACTCTAAGTCTCGTTTTTCTCTCATCTCTCGTTCTTCATCCAGAAGCTGCAACTCCATTTGAATATTCCTTTCAAATGCATTCCTAGATCCTCTGGAACTGGTGGAGAAATTCGAAGATAATCGCTCCTGACTTGGAAAGACAATTGGATTTTCATTTAATAAAATCTTAGTCGAATGCATGGCGGGATGGTCAGCAGTGGTAGCGGCACTAGTATTGTCAGCGCGTTGAGTAGCAGCTATATGTCAACTTGAATTGGTGTTCGCATTCGCAGCACCGTGTGCGATGTTAGCGCCATAGAAACAAGCGCCATTATGCGTTACTCGGATCGCAGAAGCAGCAATGGTAGGTGGCTTGGCGGATACAGGTGGATATGTGTCCGAACGATAACCCAAAGGACTGGCGGTGATATCAGTAGACGTGGAGCCCGGAACTCTGTCTGCAATGGTGTGTGTCGATGTTGGACGCATATTTCCCAATGTGATGTCACGTCTGGAATCTAAGTATAAACTGGTTTCAACGCGACTTGCTCCTAAAAGATTTTCATAATGAGGCGCTATGCTAGAGAGTGAATTATCGGAACGATTTGCTATATATTTATCTTTATTTAATTCAATATATGTAATGGCAGATGTGGCAGTACACGAGGCAATAGGGGGGGCAGTATAGGCTACAGAATAAGCATCATGTGATTCGGTGCACGCTCCTGTACTTATGGCTATATTCGCGACGTTATTCGTACTATTCAATGCCATGCTTTGCGCAGTACCTAACATTAAGTTTGGCGCTGTATGTGGCAAAGTACGTTGAGTTTCGCTCGCAATATGTTGCACAGAATCAGTAGAACCCGAACCACGTTTTGATGTTGGGTTAAATGCATTATTGCCGGCAATATATATTTCACTTCGCTCGGTACATGGCGCGGTATATAGCGCAGTGTGTGGCGCAGTATATGGCGTGGTACATAGCGCAGTATATGGCGTAGTACTCGTAGTATATATTGTAGTATATGGCGCGGCACTTGCGGTATATGGCGTAGTACATGGCGCGGTATATAGCGCGGTATATGGCGCAGTATATGGCGCAGTATATGGCGCAGTATATGGCGCAGTATGTGGCGCAGTACTTATGGCATGTGGCGCAATCGCTTCATTAGCATCTTGAGATGCGGAACTAACTTCTACAGCACTAGATATATCAGAGCACTTACCTGCCTTAATTGCACACGAGGTGCTGCAACCCCAACTTTCATTCTCGATTAATTCATCCACTCCAGCGCATCCAAAATGGTGCCAAGCTTGGCAGACGTCACATTGCACCATGTCGTCATCATAGTCGGGTCCATCGCAGTCCACACAATTGTGATCTTTTACTGATGGCGACTTTGTCGCGTGGTGCGGCTGCATGTGAATTTTCCTCGGGTTCTTTTCGGCATCCTTATTGGTAGAAGGCAGCAACTCAGTTGAAATCAAATTTATATTGATTTTTATAAATTGTTATCACGAATTAGTGATAACACACTATTTTCTTATAATCTTCCTCAGTTAAAACACACTTTTGTTTTAGGATTGATTATAAAAATCCTGCAAGGTAACATTTATTCGTAAATACGTTTATACAGGATATGTATATATTTCAACTTACAATAGTTTGTTCTATCTTATTTTTCTTTTGTGTTTGCTGTGCTTTAATATACTATAATAATACTTTACTTTAATATTCTAATTTTATATCTTACACGAGTGCTGCTGAGAGGTGCGATTGCAAAAAAGGAATGAACGAGAAATGAAAAAATGGCTGACGATGTCAGTCGAATAAGCAGCAAAAAGAACAACACCAACACCAGCAACAACAGCCACACCCGCAACAACAACAACTGCTAATTCATCAGCAACAGCAACTGCAACAGCAACAGTTCTCCACTTTTTTTTTCGTGGTAAGAAACGAAGACCCCACGTTAACTGAAGGGGAATCATACGATGCTCTACATGCGGATTTATTTAAACCTTCTACTCAAAATCTTCGTTTATCATCATTAAAGATATATTATCATAACGCTGGTGGTCTCAGAACTATAGTATCTGATCTTTTTAAAAATACGAGCATCGAGCAATCTATCTTCTATTTATCTATATATAAATAGGCTAAGGAAAATTTTTGGGTCCCTTTTTCTCTGTTGTTTTCCAACCGATTCTCTTAATTTTTTTTTGGTGGTTTGGTATTGATGAGAAGAAGTGTCATCAATCATTTTTACCTTTGTCTAAATGTCCTAATTGCTTAAAATCAACAGGTGTGTTTTACATGTATTTTATATGGGAAAGACATATTTCAGAGCTTTTTTGTTGTTTTCTTATGTACAGTGTGTTTGTGCAGTGTGTGTGAGGAGTGTATGTGTAGTGTGTGTGTGTGTGTGTGTGCAATATAAATAGGTTGGAGTGAATAATGCATTTACTTTGTTGCTGTTTCATAATATTTAAGTACAGACGTGTTTTTTCATCTCTCTCGATTTTTTTTTTTCCCCTTTCGGAAAATGTCGGAAATTTGCCCAAAGTGTGATTTAAAAATTGTAAAAGACTATGACATCTGTGGTGGTTTATGTTGTCTAAAGTTTCATGACAAATGTACATCATTACCTGACTCTGTTTATCGTGGAGGTGCAACTCATGTGCAAGTGTACCTATACTTGGTCTAATGGCAAGAATGAATGATCTTGCTAAACAAGTTGCAAATCTGTTCTCCGATAGAAACAACTTGAAAACCATTTCGGACTCTGCGTTAGTTTCTCAAAAAGATAAACTTAAAAACAATTCTGAGAATAAAAAGAAAAATGTTCTTAATAAATTGGTTAGCTCTCACAGTGAAGAAGAAAAAAATCCCACAAAAGAATCATTAACGGTTGTCCCCTGCTCAAGTGTGTCTGTATTAAATATTGAATCTGATAATACGATTAAAAACGATGCCCATCTCTGTCAATCAAGTAATGACAATGTTAAATCTATTAAATCTGTTAATAAAGATCACAACGTTTCTTCTATTAAACACAGTGTCAAATCAAATAAAAAATCAGTTCGTGTAGTAGGTAACGATGTCAGTGACGAAATCGAGGGCCTACCCCGTTTTAAATGGTTTCATTTGTCAAGGTTTTCCATCAACACTACAGCTGAATCTTTACGGAAATATGTTTGCTTCGAAACTAAACATTCCTGAAGACTCTATCATGTGCTTCAATCTTTTGAAAAATAACACCGAGCTATCTTCATTAAAATATATTAATTTCAAAATTGGAATTCCTGTAATCAATCAAAGCTTAGTCATGTGTGCAAGCAATTGGCCTTCGAATGTAATTGTGAGAGAGTTCAGGTTCATGCCAAAAAACTCTCCCGCGAGTGCGTCTCTGACTCCCCCATGCCCCATAACAAACACAGACACTTTCAATGATTTATTGATAAACAGTATATCTTCCAACAATCTGCATTCTTCTATTTCTAAAACAACAACATCTACAAACCTGCATTCTTCTACACCTGCTGCTGCTCACAAAAAAAAAAAGAGTTTAATGTTTACTACCAAAACATGGGTGGATTCTCTTCTAAATTGAGGGATCTTTCCCTTTCGATTGATGAGAGTGAGTACAATATATTTGCATTTACGGAAACATGGTTGCATGGTCATATTATGACTGAAGAGATCTTCGATTTATCGTCTTTCTCCGTTTTTCGTGTGGATCGTTTTGACGTTAGCAAAGATCGTGGCGGTGGTATTTTGATAGCCGATCGTCACCCTTTAATTGCTTCAGCTGTTGATCTGAATGTAATTATTGAAGAAAACTGCTGCAACATCGACCAGCTTTGTGTTAAAGTTGACTTTGGAAATTTTGTTCTGGTTATCTTACTGAGTTATATACCACCTGGAAGCTCAACATCTGTATACAAGATGCATGTGGATAACATCGAAAGAGTTGCTGCTTCTCCTGAATTCGATAATGCGCATTTATGTATCTTAGGTGATTTTAATCTTACGAATTTAACTTGGTATTTTGCTGATGACATTAAACTTGTTCCTATTTTGATAAATTCAGAGACTGAAATATTATTTATTGATTAATTATTTGCTTTAAGTCTTAATCAAGTTAATTACGTTGTCAATTCTATGAATAGATATCTCGACTTAGTGTTTGTTTCTGAGGATTTAAATATAAAACTTACGGAATCGCCTCCATTGTTGAATAACTCAGTTTTTCATACTGCTATTCAGTTTTCTCTTTGTTTGTACAATTATGAAAATTATATACAATTTAATAACGCAAATAACTTTTTTCGTAAGTTTAATTCTAACAATCTTAACTCAATTAAAACTAGATTTGATTCTATGAACTGGTCTCAAAAATTTTGTAACAAACCGTTATCTGAAAATTTTCATACATTTAAAAACATTGTAAGCGCAACCTTAGATCAATGTGTGCCTTTAGTAAGAAAAAGAATAAATTCAAAGCCTGAATGGTATAATTATAGGCTTACAAAACTGAAAAACGCAAAGAGCATTGCTCATAAGCGCTACAAAAAGTCTAACTCTGCAATCGACTATAGTTCTTTCTCTCGTCTTAGGAAAGAGTTTGTCTTCCTTTCTAAATTTTTGTATTGTAATTATGTTCAGAAAATTGAAGCTGATTTAAAATCTAATCCAAAGCGATTTTGGCAGTTTGTCAACTCAAAACGTAAAAGTGTTGGTTTTCCACTCATTATGCAATTTAATCAGAGCCAGTCAAGTAATCCATGTGATATTGCAAATATGTTTGCTGACTATTTCAAAAGCATTTATGATTCAACAAGTACAAACCCAATTGATGAAAGTTATTTTAATTCAATAGAGCCCTTTATTGAGTGCTGTTCTCTTCAAGTTGATGCAAATGATGTGCTTTTATTGTTAAACAATCTAAAACCTAGTTATAAACCAGATATTCTTGGTTTTTATTCGATTGTTTTGCTCCATTGTGCGAGTTCCCTTGCTTCTCCCTTGGCCTCATTATTTAATCGATCTTTGTCAAGTGGTAATTTTTTAGTCGAATGGAAAGTTTCAACTATTACTCCTATTTATAAATCTGGGAAGAAGGAAAACATAAGTAACTATAGGCCCATTTCAATGACGCCTATAATACCAAAGCTTTTAGATTGCCTTGTAAAAAACTTTCTTGTTGGACATATCAAGGGATACATATGTTCTGATCAACAATGGTTTTTATAAAGGCAGATCTACGTCTACTAACCTTGTTGAGTTTTCAAACTTTTGTTTGAATTCTCTGGAAGATCATAAACAAGTTCATGCTGTTTACACTGACTTTAAGAAGGCTTTTAGCAGAGTAAATTTAATGATTCTTTTAAGAAAACTTAAAGCCTACGGGTTAAGTGGTGTGTTATTTGGCTGGTTTGAATCCTATTTATATGATCGTAAGCAATTTGTTGTCATTGATGATGTTTGGTCCAAAGAAATTAGTGTTACTTCAGGTGTTCCTGAAGGAAGCCATTTGGGTCCAATTCTTTTCTCTTTGCTGGTTAACGATTTACCCTGTATTTTAAATTATTGTAGATGTCTTATCTATGCAGATGACATAAAATTCTTTGCAGTTGTTTCATCTATTAATAACAGTTTACTGTTTCAAAATGATTTAAATGCTTTTTCCGGCTGGTGTGAGTTAAATGATCTGAAACTCAATACAGATAAGTGTACTTCTATGTCGTTTAATCGAACGTTGTTTCATATTACACCGCTTTATCATTTGAACAATGTTTCTCTCAAAATTGTTGAAAGCATTAAAGACCTCGGAGTAATATTTGATGGGAAATTATCTTTTGAGCATCACATTAACTATGTTATCTCAAAATCAAACTCAATGCTTGGTTTTTTGAAAAGAAATTCATCCGAATTCAAAGATCCATACACATTGAAATCGGTTTATTGTAGCATTGTTCGTCCCATGCTTGAGTACGCATCCGTTGTCTTGAATCCCACAACACAAAAAGACATCAACAGAATTGAGAGAGTGCAAAATAACTTTTTACGTTTTGCGTTGCGATCTTTTTTTGTTGTCCGTGATAATAGCAACAGTGCCGTTAGACATTCGTATCATTCTAAATGTTTACTACTAGGCATTCAAACTCTTGAGTCGAGAAGGAAGATGTATAGTGTTTTGTTTATTCGTGATATTTTGTGTAACTCAATTGATAGTTCTCGTTTGCTTTCTTGTATAGGTTTGTACGCCCCATCGAGAACTTTGCGATCAAGGCCACTTTTATTTGAGGTCTCGCATAGAACATGTTATGGTTCACGTGAACCAACTAGTTTTTGCTGTAGACTTTTTAACTTAACTTATAGTGAATTAGACTTATTTTTGCAGAGGGATAATTTTAAAAAACTATTAATAGCTTCTTTAACACAGCAATATATTAATTTGATTAGATTTAACTAGTTACCTCTGAATACTATTTATATTTGCTTAGTAGTTTTAAGATTCAAATCTGTTGATGTAAATCGTAGATAATAATAATAAATAGACTGATAAATCTGTTTTTTTTTTTAAAAAAAACCTGCTTATATTGAATGACGATGACAGATGACAGATGACAGATGACAGATGACAGATGACAGATGACAGATGACAGATGACAGATGACAGATGACAGATGACAGATGACAGATGACAGATGACAGATGACAGATGACAGATGACAGATGACAGATGACAGATGACAGATGACAGATGACAGATGACAGATGACAGATGACTCTGTAAATACTGTCATACGCGGCCTTGAAATCGATAAAGAGGTGGTGAATATCGATATTATGTTCTCGGGTTTTTTCCAAGATCTGCCGTAATGTGAAAATTTGGTATATTGTGGACTTCTCTGGTCTAAAACCACATTGATAAGGACCTATCTAGTTGTTGACGTGGGGTTTCAGACGTTCACATATTACAGCAGACAAGATCTTATAAGCGACGTTAAGGAGGCTTATCCCTCTGTAATTGGCGCAATTGTGAGGGTCTCCCTTCTTTAGGATCGGGCATACGATACTGAGGTTCCATTCATCGGGCATGCTTTCTACCGACCATATCATGCAGATCAGCTGGTGCATGCTCCTTTCCAACTGATCTCCAGCTGCCTTGAAAAGTTCGGCATCAAGGCCATCTGCGCCTGCAGTCTTATTTGATTTAAGTTTGCATATGGCAAGCTTAACCTCTTCTAGGTCGGGAGGACGACATTCTTGATCATCGTCCAAGCTGAATGGGGCAATCTGCCTGACAGCGGAATTTGTGTCTTCATCGTCGTTAAGCAGTCTGCAGAAATGATCTTTCCAGATCCTCAGTAGCGACTGTGACTCTATAACTATGTTTCCCTGCTGGTCTTTACAGGCTTGAGTTCGGGGTTTGCCACCCTGGCAGGATCTTTTTACCTTTTGGTAAAACTTCCGAATCTCGTTCCTGTCATGGCACCTCTCTATTTCCTCAAACGAGCGCTTCTCATGCTGCTTCTTTTTCTTTTTGAGAAGTCGGTGTTCTTCCCTTCTTCTCTCCTTGTAAATCTCGTTATACTGATCGTAAGCAGCCCTTGTTCGTGTTTGCATAAGCATTTGTCGTGCTCTTTGTTTGGCTGCATTTGCCTGCCTGCATTCTTCATCGAACCATGGGTTTCGTTTTGGTGGCCGAGTGAAACCCAGAACCTCAGAGGCAGCGGTTCTGATGGCTTCTTGGCATTGCTGCCACTGGTCTTCAATGTTTAATGCTGGCGGCATGGGATTCAAGGATAATTGAAGGGACACTCGATTGGAAAAGGCATTGACAATCTCTTGCGATTGTAGCTTTCCGACGTCATATCTCTTCACAGCGTTAGTTCGCGCTGGTCGTGAACAAGATATCCTCATTCGTACCTTGGCTACAACAAGGTAGTGGTCCGAGTCAAAGTTGGCCCCTCGGAAAGTTCGGACATCTAGAACACTGGAAGAGTGCCTTGCGTCGATCGCAACATGGTCAATTTGGTTGACGGTTAATTGATCTGGGGATCGCCATGTACCTTTATGAATTTTGAGATGCGGGAAGCGCGTACTACTTACAACAAGATTCAGCCCCGCAGCAAAATCGATTAGCCTCAGTCCGTTTTCGGAGGTTTTGTCATGGAGGCTATGCTTACCGATTGTGTTTCCAAAGATGTCCTCCTTCCCTAGCTTTGCGTTAAAATCGCCAAGAACGATTTTCACGTCGTGTCTAGGGCACTGCTCATACGTTTCTTCGAGGAGCTCGTAGAAACAGTCTTTGGAATCGTCGTCTTTCTCTTCTGTGGGGGCGTGGGCGCATATGAGGCTAATGTTAGCGAATTTAGCCCTGATGCGGATGGTCATTATACGCTCATTGACTGGATTTTGGCTAATCACCTTATCCCTGAGTCTTCCTCTAACGACAAATCCGCACCCAAATAAGCGTTGTTTCTTTTGTCTGTAGCAGTCGCCATAGTAGATGTCACAGTTTTTCATCTTCTTTATGCCCGGTCCACTCCATCGCACTTCTTGAATGGCGGTTATGTCTGCTTTGCAGCAGTCCAGGGCGTCCGCTAATTCTCCAGCTGCACCTAGTCCGTTAAGAGACCTTACGTTCCACGTGCAGATCCGGAGGTCATTGTCCTTTTTTCGTTTGCTTGGGTCGTCAACTTTGAAATCATTATCGTTATCCGAGGCTTTTGGTTGTTTCGGAAATGTCCTTTTTTAACGTGGTTGGGTAGTTAACCCTACGCACAACCCCCAACCTGGAGGGCCAGGTCCTTTTGGATCCCTTCGGACACAAAGGGCTGGAATATCCAGTGTCAGTACCCTGCTGCAGGGGTGTGAGTGCTGCCGTTGGCTCACCAGGAGCTCATCCGCCACCATCTCTACTTCAATACCCTGTCCTAGTATTGAAAGACCCCGAAAGACCTTAAAACCAAATATGTTGGAGTAGCTCCTTCAGGGGTTTCTGCTTTTATGGCTGCTGCAGTCCACCGTTGATTCTGTCCTTCGAATTCATCCGCTGGAACATTTACACGAAAGCTCTCGTAGACCACTGAGATTCGTGCAGTCAGTCATAGTTGGCAGAGCAATTATAGTGTTGACCGATCACAATTCCTTTGTTCCGGATTCCCATGTCAACACTCGCACTTACTAGCTTAGCAGGTCAGCTCTGGACGGAGCATCCCAGGTCCCAGTGGATACCGCTTGGAGGTATAGTAAGCACAACTGACGTGTACTATAAGTTACAGCATCTGGGCGCCGCCAAGTTGACACCAGTCAGAGCCTACCCGAATAGTACAACGCCCATCCACCTGATGACAGCTGACAGACGGCAGATGACAGACAGCAATATGACAGATGACAGATGAAAGATGAAAGATGACAGATGACAGATGACAGATGACAGATGACAGATGACAGATGACAGATGACAGATGACAGATGACAGATGACAGATGACAGATGACAGATGACAGATGACAGATGACAGATGACATATGACAGATGACAGATGACAGATGACAGATGACAGATGACAGATGACAGATGACAGATGACAGATGACAGATGACAGATGACAGATGACAGATGACAGATGACAGATGACAGATGACAGATGACAGATGACAGATGACAGATGACAGATGACAGATGACAGATGACAGATGACAGATGACAGATGACAGATGACAGATGACAGATGACAGATGTTAGATGACAGATGACAGATGACAGATGACAGACGGCAGATGATAGATGACAAATGACAGATAACCTGTGTCTACCTGTCCTAGTTGCTTAAAATCAACAGGTGTGTTTTACATGTATTTTATATGGGAAATACATATTTCAGAGCTTTTTTGTAGTATACATTTCATGGTTTGAACATTTACACTGAATAGTCAGTTCTTTTTTATTTTGTCCGTTCTATTCTAATTTAATCCCAAGTCCAAAAATGTAAGACATTGTAATTCTGAAAATGCACCGTTCTTCTTTTTTATTATAAATCTCTTCTCTCATTTCTTCGTGTTGCTCCAATTCCACTAGAACACGGCACATTTCAATATTCAAATTGTATTTTTCTTTATAGCTTTGTGCTATAAGTTCTTCAAAATAACCAGCTGTTAAATAATTTTATTGCAACACGTTCACGACGGCGTGTACCACCGGTGGCTCGCACAGAACTGTCTCATCAGCTCAGCCGCGAGAAACATGAATTACAGTGCCGGCGTGTGGTCGAATTTCGTGGGCGAGAAACATGAATTACAGTGCCGGCGTGTGGTCGAATTTCGACCACTGGGCGACCCTAGTATTTATAACTAGCTGAGCCACCCGGCGTTGCTCGGGTCTGTAGTTTTAAGGTTCTCGTTTTTTCGCTTAAATGGGAACTTGGGGATGAAAAATAATCGTTTTTACTTTGGGATTATCCCAATGACGAAAGAAATTTTGAAATCTGTCCAGTAGTTACTAGGCTTCCGTTCCCAGCCCCGTTCCTGTGGGAATCTTCCGTTACCGTGGAAATATGTGAAATATAAGTCTATGAGTTGAAAGAATATTCGAAATCGATCAAGTAACTTTAAGTTTTCCGTTCTCATTCCCGTTTCTGTTCCAGTGGGATTATAGGGATGAAATATAATCTAAATTACTAAATGAGGGGGATAATAAAACATCCTAGTGCAGGAAGGGGAAGGGTTATAGAAATCTGTATAGTAGCTTCTAAGTTTCCTTTTCCAAACCCGTTCCTGTCGGAATATCCGCGCAATTTTTTAAATTCCGTTCCTGTGGGAATATGGGGAACAAACCTTGACAGGAACCATTTATAAGTCATTGTGACTAAGGGATAATATAACATAGATACCTAGAGTAGAAAGAATTTTTGAAATTGGTCAAATAACGTTAAGCTTTCGGTTTTCGTTCCCGTTTCTGTTCCCGTGGGATTAAAAGGATAAAATATAGACTAGGTTACTCATGGAGGGGGATTATGTAGCACTCCTAATGCCGAAAGAATTTTAGAAATCTGTTCAGTAGTTCCCAACCCCGTTCCTGTGGGAATAAGGGGCACAAACCTTAACAGGAACCACTTAAAAGTCCATGTCACTGAGGGATAATGTAACATCCTAGAGTTGAAAGAATTTTGGAAATCGGTCAAGTAACTTTAAGGTTTCGGTTCTCGTTCCCGTTACTGTTCTTGTGGGATTATAGGGATGAAATATAATCTAAATTACTGATGGAGAGGGATAATGTACCACCCCTAATGCTGGAATCGTTTTAGAAACCTGTCTGGTAGTTTCTAAGTTTCCGTTCGTAAACCCGTTCCTGTGGGAATATCAATTTTTAAATTTTTTATGCCATAAGAACCTTCTCGTGACAATAACAAACACAACAAAAAAAAAAATTGGCCAAATTGGTCCAGGCGTTCGTTGTTGAGTTATGCGCTTACCAACACATTTTGCGATTCATTTTTATATATAAGATGATATAATCTTTATAGTCGAGTCCTGGCTGTACAAGGGAATCGCTTCCACAGAACTTTTTGATTGCAGACCTTACAATACCTATCATCGTGATCGTTGTCAATCAGCTAGTGATAGAGGAGGTGGGATAACTGTTGCTGTTCGCTTGCATTGGTGCTGTACAGAAGTAACCTTGCCATCTGAAGACATTGAAAACCTGGCATTTCTCTCAAAGTAAACCTGCCACATAGGTCAAATCTATTCTTTATTGTAAGTTATGTTCCTCCATGTAGCTCTATAGAATTGTAAGAAAAACATATATCCCGTATTGATTTTATCAACAGTATTTGCATTCATTCAGACAATATTTGTGTCTTAGGTGACTTTAACTTATCTGAATTAAAGTGGAAATATTCAATCTGAGAAAATGCTAATGCCGTTGAACATGAAACAAAATTTTGAAATTATTTTTATAGATTATCAATATTCTTTACATTTGATGCAATTCAATCATATCCCCAATTCTTTAGGAAAGATATTGGATTTAGTGTTCATATGTTGTGAAGATCTAAGAGTAAATTTATATAATGTTCCCTTTTCCTTGCTGAATGATTCTATTCATCACACGGAATCGTTCTTTGAAATAGAGTTTTATACATATGTATCAAAAAAATGTAAAACAGGATTTAAAATCGTATAATTTCTCTAAAGCTAATTTTACCGGTCTAAATGACTATTTCTGCAATATTGATTGGCGAACTGAATTTGTATGTCTTGATCTACAAAATATGTATCATCGCTTCACTGAAATCATGTTTTTGGGTTTTGATAACTATATACCGGTTTCTGCAAAAAAGAAGTCCTTGAATTCACCTTGGATTAATAAACAACTCAGCGATTTAAAAACAAAAAAACAAAAAGCATACGTAAAATATAGTAAATCTAAAAGTCAACCTAATTACGAACACGTTACGCAAAGATTTTGTGGTTCTTCGCAAGTTTCTCTATAGAGCTTATATTCTAAATATTGAAAACAATATCAAAAACAATTCGAAATCATTCTTATCTTTTCTAAATTCCAAAAGAAAATCAGTAGAGATTCCAAGTATACTATGCATTACAGTGGCGTCGAATTCTCGGACTTAGATTCCACAGTCGAATTATTTGCTAACTTCTTTGAATCGGTTTATTCCGTATCTAGATTTAATAAAAGTTCACTCACACAATTGAACAGTAGCATTAATACTGGATCCATTCAGTTCAGTTTCGAAGAAGTTAATACAGCACTTTTATCTCTCAAATCTAGTTCTAGCTCTGGCCCCGACGGCATTCCTGCCACAGTGCTTAAGGAATGTTGTAACTCTTAACTCTCTTAATAAGTCTTTTCAAGAAGGAATCTTCATTGAAGAATGGAAACTTTCTTATTTAGTTCCAATGCATAAATCAGGCTCAAAAAGTAATATTCAAAATGAGGTATTATGCAAACTCTCTGCAATTCCCAAATTGTTTGAAAGTATCCTGAAAAATAAACTAGATTCCCTTACAAGCAAATATTTATCGGAAGTACAGCATGGTTTTGTATCTGGTAGATCTACTATAACAAATCTGGCATATTTTACTTCTTTTGTAACTAATGCTATGGAAAGTGGTTTTCAAGTCGATATGGTATACACTGAATTTAGTAAAGCGTTCGATTCTGTAAACCACCAAATACTCCTTGCTAAACTTGAGATGTTTGGATTTCATTCTCAACTCCTTCGTTGGATATCCTCTTACCTTTCTTGTAGAAAACAACAGGTTAAAATTGAAAACATCGGGTGTACCCCAAGGTACCCACCTCGGTCCATTGTTCTTCATAATTTTTATCAATGACATTATATCTGCATTCAAATATTTTAGGTGTTTTTTATATGCGGTCGATCTCATGCTATTCTTTACAATTAACAGCTTGGGTGATTGTCAATTGATTCAATCTGACCTTGATTCTCTCTCACACTGGTGTCACGAAAATTGTTTGAAACTTAATATATAAAAGTGTAACATTATTTCATTTACTCGAAAACGTAACAGTATTCGGTTCAATTACACAATTGAATCTAATGTCTTAGATCGTGTCTCAAACATTAAGGATTTAGGTGTTATTCTTGATTCGTCACTAAATTTTAAGAACTGCATTAATTTCTTAGTACCAAAAGCTAACTCGTTAGTTGGATTCATAAAACGAAATGGCAAAGACTTTCGAGATCCTTATGTTTTATTATTATATATTATTATACATCTCTTGTCAGATCGCTTTTGGAATACGCTGATGTAATCTGGAGTCCCGCGTTTAAAGTTAATTCTGACAGGGTAGAATCGGTTCAAAGAAGATTAAAAAAATACGTTTTCAACCAAATGAGCTGTGGTTTTTGTCCTGATTACAAAGCTAGGTGCCTATTGCTTGGAATTAAATCATTAGAATCAGGAAGAAAAATGCATGGTGTAATGCTCATAAGAGACTTACTATGCTACCACAAAATGTGTCCTACACTATTACCTATTCATGTACCTGCCAGGTCTACGAGAACAAGAATTTTCCTATTTCAAAAAATACATAGAACAATTTATGGATGTAATGAAACGTTATCAAGATGTATAACTGATTTCAATGAAGTGCCTTCAGAAATTGATTTTTCAATCCTTAGTCGATGTAAATTTAAGACTGATTTATTGTACTTATTTATATTTTAATAATTTATTCTTGGAGTGCTATATCTGTTAGCTGTAAAACTGCTTGTAGATAAATGAAAATAAAAATAAAATAACAAAAAATAAAACCTGTTTAAAACTCTTTTTGCCAGAATATACTGAAAAACAACGAAATTCCTATTGAACCTCAATAGGAAAACCCTTAAAATTTGCACAGGACTACTAACCAGCCACTGTTCTTTAAAGAAACATCTTCACCAAATGAGGCTGGTAGCGGACCCCATCTATAGACTATGCCTCGAAAATGAAGAAACATCTCTGCACATTATTACAGAATGTCCAGCACTTTTCCGCCTTAGAAAGCAGATACTTGACTATGAGATCATCCCCCATATAAAAACTCATAGTAATTCAGCCACAGAAGATTCCTAACTTCTGATTCAATACAGGAGCAGGAGAAGTGCCCTGAAACCTCACATAGGCTAGCACAATAGGTTTCATTAAGACACCGCAGTGCCCAGAGCTGAGCAAGCTCTAACCTACCCTAAAAAAAAAATAGACATTTCTTCTCAGGTCATTTGTGTTTTCGACAGTTTGACAGAAATCACCTCACCGTGAAAGAAATTTTATCGATCCAGCAGTTTCAAGGTTCTCGTTTACGTTTTCGTTCCCATAAAAGAATAGGGATTACTTATATAGCCCATGTCCTCCCTCAGGCTCAAAGCTATCTCTGAACAAAATTCCATTTAAATCGGATCAGTATTTTGTGCGGGATATGGTAAAAAAAAACGGACAGAAAGAGTTAATTTCAGATTTGCAATATCAGTAAGGAATAAGGATGTCCATCTTCAGGTTCTAGACTATCTCTGTACCAAAATTCGTATAAATCAGTTCAATAGTTTAGGCGGTAAATAATAACAAATAGAAAAACAGACAGACAGAGTTAACTTCGGATTTATAATGTTAGTAAAGTCTTCCGCTGCCGTGGGAATATGAGGGCCGTTTCCGGAGGATGACTTAAAGTTTATATTACTCGGGAATAGTGTATCTAATCTTGCATTCTAACGGTGGAAGAAATTTTGAAATCGGTGCTGTAGTTTCCAAGTTCCCGTTCCAAATGTGTACCAAAATTCATATTAATAAGTTCATTAGTTTGGGCGGTTGATGGTAAACAAAAGACCGACAGATTTAGTTTCGGACTTGCAATATTAGTAAAGAATCCCGTTCCCATCCCGTGGGAACATGGTGACCGTTTCCGTTAGAATATGAAGAGTCATGTTATTCGGGGATAGTGTAGCATTCTAACGGGGTAAGAATTTTCGAAATTGGTGCTGTAGTTCCTAGGATCCCGTTTACGTTACCGTTCCCGTGGGCATATTGGGATAAAATATATAGCCTATGTCCTTTCTCGAGTTCTAGACTATCTCTGTACAAAATTTCATTTAAATCGGTTCTGTAGTTTGGGCGGTACATGGGACATGGTAACATAGAAAGAAGAACAGACAGAGTTACTTTTGCATTTATAATATTAGTGAGGACCGGTTCCCGTGGGAATATTCGAATGAGAAATAGAGACTATACATGGGAGACCACAAAAGACAGGAATGTGATCAGAACTCAACACATTTTAGGTAATAAACAAGTCGAGAACGGACCGGGAACCACGAGAACCAGCAGGAAAGTATGAAGGGAACAGAATAGAAACTGAGAGAAAGGTTTGATAAAAAATTTCGTCAAAACCGTGTAAGCCATTAGCGAGAACATCGGCAGGGCCAACTTTTTTCGTTCATCGTAATGTCATTTTTTATTGTTATCTCAATTTTTTTTTTTTGCGTTATAGCAAAAATAACAAAGCATTATAAAAGTGTCTAAATACAGCACCCACGGTGTAGGTGGTGTAGTTTGATGCTACACCGCATTTTTAAGAAATCTCTCAAAGGGAACCAAATACTTTTTTATGGGCCCAAACCGAATTTTCAGTAATATGAGTGGAAAAAATGGTCGTGTAGGCTAGTGTTGCTTGGTTAAATATTGCCTAATTGCAGTCGTTTAAGTTAAAAATCTCATGGCATTGTCAGAATTCGCGCGACTTTTAAGTGTTATTAGTTCTGTCATTAAAATAAAGCGCACGAGTTATGTTATTCGCCGCGACTTTACGTAAAAAAAACCAAACGTTACTTTTACACTATTTGACTTTATTGTTCAGACTCAAATTTAGAATGGAAATTGACAAGCTTTTATAGGTAACAAAAATGAAATGCAAAAGGAAATACAAATAAATAATAAGTTCAATAAAGGGTGTTGAGTTGCATTACTGCTGGTTGATCGTTGATGGGAATGTGCTGACTATGCTGACGGTTGTAGTTGATGGCTAGGGTCAGTGGGACTCGTGTGTAGACTCGTGTGTAGGAAAATGCTGACATTGGTAACTGAGGTTAAGTCGATGACCGGAGTCGATTGTACTCGTGTGTTGGCTATTGGATACTGTTTGTGTGGCCACATAACTCCTCCCCCCCTGGAGTTAGCTTACGGGTGAAGAGGCTGTAAGCGTCTTTTGCCGGGGCTAACATTATGTTGAATGCAGGAGCTGGTATTTGTTGATCGCTAGTATTGATATTGTAGGATGATGACGTCTTCGATTGGTTGGTAGTTTTCATATGGTATATTATCATAACAAATACTCCAATCACAGTTATAGTTGAAAGGACGGTGTAATTGATGACAATTTTCTGCTGGGTACTTCTTTGGAGATAGTGGATTGCTTCTTTGTTCTCGAAGTGATAGTTTTTTAGCGTCTGTAGATTAATGTTCTGCATCGGTGACGTATAGACATTGTTGAATGAAGTTGGGTAAATGTGCGCTTCTTCGTAGAAGAGGTTGTTCGTATTCTCGTACGTAATTTGGTTGACTTCAATGCTGCAGTTCAGGAAATTGATCAGAAATGTACCTTGGAGATATTGTTTTTCAGGGCCGCATGTTGATTTGATTTCTGTCTCGGGACTGTTCAGGAACAAAATGTAGTTTGGTTCTGGTTGGAAAATTTGGTGTTCATCTTCTACATCTAGGGTCTTACAGTGTGCTGGTCTGTTTGCGATCAAGTTGGCAATGCAGCTTGTTTCGATGACATCTTGGGTTGTTTTTGCTTTGCAGTAGAACACGTTTTCTATTTTTTCGCATTTTTTATCAAAATATTGAATTTCATTGTTGTTGAGGATGCAAAAGGGTTTAGTGGAAAGTAGTTTGTTTTTTATTGGAATAGGTATCAGGTGGAAAAAGGAGTATGTTTCATTCTTAAGGATGGGAATTTGGATGTTAAAAATTATATTTGAGTGATTATAATATGCCTGAAGTTCCAACAACTCATAGATGTGTTCGTCTGATTTAATATCAACTGATTGATTTCGTAAAGAATGGTATATGAAAGTTAATTCGTCGTTGCTAAGAATCTGTTTTGAAATAATATTTAGTTTAGCAAGGATTATGGATTCTGCTATATTAGCCAAATGGTTGCTCAATAGTTCTATGTTAAAATTAATCTGATTTAAATATTGAATATATCTGATTGAGTTTTCTTCTGTTCTGATTTTGTTTCCTAGCATTTTTTGGGTTTTAACTAAGTAGTTCTCTATAAGTTTTTGCTGGTCATTTATATGGTTTGTAATATTTTCGAATCTGTTAATCATTTCTTTGTTGAGCCTATCTTGATGACTTCCTTGTTCTTCAAAATGATCCTGTCTTTGAGTTAGTTCTTCAATTTTCCTATTAATAGGTTTGTTCGTTGAAGCCCTAGGGTCGCCATGGGGTCGCCACAAAGCGTTTTTTGAGAAACCTAAATTCGCACTGAATGTCAAATTGAGTGTTTTTTGAGCCATAGGTTTGCCACAGGTTTTCCCCAAACTCGCCCTAGCTTTTTGCTGTGGCGATTTGAGGGCTGTCAAATGGCATGTGTTTTTATTTAAATGACAGGGATGTGTGGCGATTTGTGGTTTAGCGTTTTTTGAGGACTGGAAAACCCAGTTTTTTTTGACAACTCATGGGGTTGTCAAGAAAACCTGGGTCAACCCTGGGGAAAGTTCAACGAACAGACCTAATATTTAGAGCATCGTCGGCGTCCATGTTTCCAGTTATGCTTTTCACAACTGTTCCTAGACCATTTATTAGTCCTCTCTTTCGTCTTAAGTTGGGTGTCAAAGTTTGAAGTTTGTTTTGTAGTTGTCTGTATTTAATTTGTATTACCTTGAGAGTGTCGCTAAACCCGTCAATGGTTTTGAAGACCTCTAATGAGTTACCTATTGTTTTAATGTTTTCCTCGTATTTCTGAAGTTGAACTATATGTATTAAGTTTTTGTACGTCTGTATTGTCCTTGCAGTTCCTAGTTTTATTGTTAAAAGTCCGTGGTTGTTAGTCAGGTCTTGTATTTCCATTTTCTGTCCTGTTGTTGTTTGTGTTAGGCTTGTTACTGCTAACCTGAAATTTACGTTTTCTTTTAATTTTAGATTTGTGTAGTTTCTGATTGTTAATTGTAAGAACTGTAACTAGTCTATTATTTTTGGTTCTGTGTTTACTAAATCTTGGAGTGAGTTTGTTTCTTCTGTTTTCTTTCCTATATATGAATGATCCTGACTTAATAGTTTTTGGTTTTTCCCTATTTTGGTTTAATTTTTCTATATTTTTTATTACTTGTTCTCTTGATTTATCCCTGATGGAGGGGAATAATTCTGCCTGAAATTCGTTAAGCTTATTGAGGTAGTCGTGAACGTTATTGTATTTTATGTTTTTAAATTTATACGTTCTTCCATAAAATAGTTCATAGGGGGTTAGTTTAGTTGCAGAATGAATTGAGTTGTTGTATGTTATAAGAGTTTCGTTAAGTATGTCGTCATGGTGTTTTTTTCTGTGTTTTGCATAAATGATTCTATATATTTCTGTCAATGAGGAATGAAGTCTTTCAACTGGGGAGTTGCTACTTG
Source organism: Melanostoma scalare (assembly GCA_949752695.1). NCBI lineage: Eukaryota > Metazoa > Arthropoda > Insecta > Diptera > Syrphidae > Melanostoma > Melanostoma scalare. The sequence continues at coordinate 96,815,150 of OX456985.1, read as the reverse complement.
ACTGTTGTAATGATGTAATGTGTTGATTTATATTGTATTGATCAACAAAATCTTTAAAAACTGTAGAAGTAAATTCGGCTCCTTGGTCTGAAATTAATTTTGCTGGGATGCCGTGTAGGCTCATAAAATGAAGAAGAGATTTTATTATTGTTAAGCTATTTCTGGCTGGAATTGTGTAAGCAGCTGCAAATTTAGAGAATTTATCTATGATGGTGAGAATTTTTTGATTATTGATACTGTAAATATCAATGTGAACAATATCTAAGGGTTTTTCGGGGTTTTCTGGTATTTGATATTCTACTTTTTGGGGTTTCCTATCGTATTTTAGATTTTGGCAAGGCTCACAGTTGTTGATAACTTTGGTTATTTTATTTTTCATAAACGGAAAGAAAAATTCGCGCTTGAGGTGTGCATTGGTTTCGTTTATGCCCCTGTGGTTATTTTTTATGTGGTAATCATTAATTAATTTGTCTTGATTGTCGTCTTCGAGTATGTCTTTTAGTATTTCTGTGCAACGTATTATTTTAAAGGCTTTGTTGTTGGAGAAATATTTTGAGTATACACTTTGGACGAGTTTAAATATTTCGTCTTCTGTGTATATAGCACAATATTTATTTGGAGGCATAAAATTTTTAAAAATGTTAATTATATCGTTTTCGCTAAAGTGTTGTTTTGTAATGGTTCGTCTTTGTTTGTTTTTAAACAACATCTTTAAGTCCATTGGTCTGTCGTGTTCGTTTCTTTTTAGTATAAGCTGTATGTTAAATTCGTTAAGTGGGCGTTCTGAAATGTATATGTGGTCGTCTAAATTTTCAATGGCTGAGTGGATTGTTGAACCGCTAGAGCCAGGATGAAGATTATTTATTTCATTGGCGTTTATCTCTATTTTGTTACTAGTTCCGTCTGTTTTTATTCTGCTAAGAGCGTCGGCGTTTAGGTTAAGTTGGCCTTTTTTGTAGACGATTTCGTAATCGAACTCTTCTAATTTTAAACGCCATCTTACTAACTTGGAGTTTGGGTCCTTGAGATTCATCATCCACTGTAGTGGTTTATGGTCAGTCACTATTTTAAATTTATGACCAAACAAGTAAGGTCGAAAATACTTTGTCGCCCAAACAATCGCCAAAAGTTCCTTCTCTATTGTCGAGTAGTTTACTTCTGTGTCTGTTAATGTTCTGCTAGCAAAACATATTGGCTTGTCACTACCTATGGTGCCTTGGGATAGAACTGCACCTATCGCGAAATTGCTGGCATCGGTGGTGAGGACAAAGGGTCGAGAAAAGTCGGGATATTGTAGTATAGGATCATTGATCAATAGATCTTTACACATTTCAAAAGCCATAACGTACCTTTGGTTAAGGTCTATTGTTTTACCTTTTTTGAGACATTCTGTAAGAGGTTTCGTGATCTTCGCAAAATCTTTAATGAATTTGCGGTAGTAGCCTAAAAGCCCTAAAAACGACTTAATCTCTTTCTGGGTTCTTGGGATTGGAAAATTTTTTACTGCTGCAATTTTATCCGGGTTGGGTTTTACCCCGTCCCTTCCAATAATATGACCAAGAAACGCTGTTTCTTTATGAAGAAATTCTGTTTTTTCTAATTGGACTTTAAAGTTAAATTCTCGAAGTCGTGAAAATACTTTGTTTAGGTTTTCGATATGTTCCTGGAGGGAAGTGGAAAAGATGACTATATCATCTAAATACACCAAACATATTTTGTCAATAAGGCCATTAAGTACGTGGTCCATGACGCGTTGAAACGTTGATGGCGCATTTTTTAGCCCGAATGGCATTCTTACGAATTCGAAATGTCCACCTTCAACGGTAAATGCAGTTTTAGGTATATCTTTTGGGTTCATCTCTATCTGATGAAAACCACTGGCTAGATCTAAGGTAGAAAAATACATACATTTCCCTAACTTGTCTAGAATCTCCGTTATATTTGGCAGTGGGTACTTGTCACTTATAGTTTTTTCGTTGAGACGACGAAAGTCAATGACGAGACGCCACTTTTTTGTTGGTATGTCTTTTCCTTTTGGGACTACCCATACTGGGGAGCTCCAAGGTGAATGACTTGGTTGGATTATTCCTTGTTTTAGCAAATCTTGAATTTGCTTATGTACTTCCATCTTGTGTATAAACGGGTATCTGTATGATTTTGTGTATATCGGGATATCGTCACTTGTAGGTATGTTATGTTTAACCGCGTTAGTAAATGTAAGTGACTGCCCTTGTTGGAAAAAAATATCTTCGAATTGTCTGCAAAGTTTTATTATTTTTTGTTTCTCTTCTGAGTTCAAATGATCAAGCTTTAGTGAATCTATTATATTTGTACTTTTTAAGTTTTTGTCTTGAGAGTGCGAATGTGCTTCGGTAAAATTAACTTCACAATAATCTTTGTTTGTATATTTTGAAACTGTTATGGGTTGTTCAAGAAAAATGGTTTGTTCTTCGTTTGTTGCATTTGTAATTTCGAGAATAGTGTACCAATCATTTGCTTTATAAATTCCTTCCGAAATGTAAACCTTTGGTCTTATCTCGGTTTGTTTTATGAGGATGTCACCATTTTGGGTGTCGACGGGAAGGCGACACACCATTTTTGAAAGTGGAGGGATAGAATATCGGGAAGATGTAAAGTTAGGCTTGAAAAGGAGAGGTACGACAGAATTTCTTGTAATAAGTATATGTTTTTCTAGGTCTATTTTTGCTTTAAGTTGTGTAAGGATATCGAGGCCAATAAGACCATCAAAATATCCATGGAACTTGAATACTAGGAATTTAAATGTTTCGTGTGTTTTGAATTCTGTGAAGGATGGGAAAGTTATATTTTTAGTGACAATGTGATCTTTAAAAATGGTTTTTATAACAGTATGTTCGATGGGAGATTGTTTTTTAGGATCGGCGAATTCGGGGTTTAAAAAGGATGATGATGCACCCGTATCGATTAAGAACTTTAGTGGTCTTCCGAATGGGGATGCAATGTTTATATAGGGTAGAATATTACCATGTTTGTTGACATCTATGTACCCGATGGGTTCGCAGAGGCGAGTTCCCGAAAATTTACAGTGTCTTCGAAGCTGTCACTTGTATTTTGTTCGTATTCGTTATCGCAATATGCATCTAGATTCTGGTATGGATTTCCTAAGTCTTCTACATTTATGTTATGAAGTTCTCTATTATTTGTTTGTTTAAGAAAATTGGTAGGAGTTCTGTTATCCTGATGTTGTGTTGGGGATCTAAAGTTTGTATACGTTGTTCCGATTTCCATTGGTTCTGGAGGAGGTAATCTCTGCCTATTGGAGAATTGTCCGGAACCATTCTTAAAATAGTTATTATTTTGTTGTCTGTTTTGAGAGTGGAAATTATCCAATCTGTTAAAAACTTGGTGGTTTTGTCTAGCATGAGGGTTTTGTGTTATATGACCATTTTGTCTAAATTGATGAGGGTTTTGCCTAACTTGAGTGTTTTGTTTAATTTGGTAGTTTGAATGAGGGATTTGTTGGACCAATCTTGGGGAGTTTTGAACCTGTGTATTAAAATATCTGGGAGTTGAGAATTTCTTTTGTTGACTAAAGAATGTTGGTTCATGTTTCATGTATGCAATGTTTTGTTCTTTTGTGCAATAAACAAAAGATTCCGCGAGACTGATTGGTTTCATTGCTCTTACCGTGGAACCAAGTGGTTCTCTGAGCCCCGTTAGGAAGGTGTTAAGACACATTTCTTTATAAAGATTGTTTTTAGCGGTTATTACGCTAGCTTCTTTTTCGTGAATTTGCACATGATTTATCATGGCTGCCTGAATTTCTATTATCTCGCTGTAAAATGTCTCCATTGTTTTATTGTTCTGTTTAAGGAAGTGAAGGTCACGTACAAGTGAAGTCTCGTTTCGCTTGTCAGAGTAATGGCTTATAAGATTGTCCTTAATGTCTACCCAAGACAATGGGGTTCCATACACATTCAGGATTTCATTGGCCTCGCCGATGACCTTATTTCTAACTGCCCTAAGTATTATTCTACCTATATTGGTACCGTTAACCTCGGTAAAAAGTAGTAACACTTCTTCTACGTTCCTAATAAATTCGAACAACAATCTGGGATTGCCGTCGAAAGTGGGAATGTCCTTCACAACTGGAGGAATCTTAAGAGAATTTAAAAAATTTAATGCTGCTGCCGCTGCTGCAGCGTTATCTTGGTTATTTGCCATTTCAAATAGATATTTAATTCCTAAGTCTTCAGACTGTTCTAAATCTAAATCAGATTGATTTGTAAGTATTATATTTTCTAATTTATTGGATTCACTTAATCTATAGTTATTGGAGCTGACACGTTTTCTTGTTGGGTAGGGATTATTTTTTGTTTTTGGAACTCTGGACATTTACACTTTGAAATCCAATATAATGACTTACATGAATAGTACAATTTCCATCGTGTTTCCACTGTTAAAGCGTTTTTCGTTGCTGATGTCTTCTAGTTTGTCCACACACTGATATGTTTTAGTTGATGAAAATCTGCTTCCACACACTTTCAGATGTTTTAGATGAAGTAATGTTTTTTCCTTTTTCTGTTCACTCACTCTTATTATATCTCGGAGGTGTCTTTTGTTTTGTTAATGCACTTTGATGCTTTATTAATTAAAAAAATTTTTTTTTTTTTTATTTTTGCCCGTACACCGATTATTATTTTTAATTCGATAAACCTTCGAAAAAAAAATTCACTGATTTTGTTTGATTCTTACGAAAGTATTTTTATTCGATAATCCTTCGAATTTCGCGACTGGTTCTTTTTGCAGAATACTATTTCGATGTTCCTTCGAATTTGTATTGCTTATTGCTCCGTTCCGACTGCGCCAGTTATGTTATTCGCCGCGACTTTACGTAAAAAAAACCAAACGTTACTTTTACACTATTTGACTTTATTGTTCAGACTCAAATTTAGAATGGAAATTGACAAGCTTTTATAGGTAACAAAAATGAAATGCAAAAGGAAATACAAATAAATAATAAGTTCAATAAAGGGTGTTGAGTTGCATTACTGCTGGTTGATCGTTGATGGGAATGTGCTGACTATGCTGACGGTTGTAGTTGATGGCTAGGGTCAGTGGGACTCGTGTGTAGACTCGTGTGTAGGAAAATGCTGACATTGGTAACTGAGGTTAAGTCGATGACCGGAGTCGATTGTACTCGTGTGTTGGCTATTGGATACTGTTTGTGTGGCCACATAACTCACGCGGATCTTAATCCATTAATTCTCTAACTGGAAGTTCTGCGATTCAAATGCAAGGTTGAAATAATTTTATTTTTAATGGAAAATTTGCAAGTTCTGTGAATGAAAGGCAATGTTAAGATAATTTTATTTTTAAGCGTTGAACTTACAGTTCTTAAAAGTGCTTGAAATTCGCGTCCGAATAAAATTAATTTACTATAAAATAAAATTATTTTATCTTTGCATTTCAATGACAATGCCAAAACTAATAACATTTTCAGGATCGCGCGAACTCTGACAACGCCAGCAAATTCTCAAAACAAACTGCAATTGGTTATCTTTGAGAGATTTCACAAAAATGCGGTGTTACATCAACCTACACCACCTACGCGACCTATCTTTCCACTCAAATATCTTCAAATGCTGTAACACCATACCACCTATAAACATGTCCTAAAAAATATCTTAAAATACGAATATTTCACAGCATATACCAAAAATTTTGGTTCAATTAAAGGTTGTTATTCATTCCAGACACTTTTATAACTTACGTCGTCGCCAACTGGTCATACTCCACTTCACAAGCATGCCACTTGCCACCTCCAGTAATAAATCTGTAAAGTACCTTATAATTTTACTTGCCTACTGTTTATTTGTAAAAGTTGTCACCAAGTTTGTTTTAGTTCGCACCAACAAGCGACAAGCTTTTACAAAATTCTTGTTGTCCTAAATGATTTAATGAGGTTCCTTCTTTAGTGGTGAAATGATATAATATCTACTTATACTACAACTTCCCAATATACTGAGGGTTAAACTTTAAGGAAATTCTTGAATGAGATACCTGCCAGTGCTATATGTAGAAAACAAGACCCTCTAAAGAAAGAAGGAAAAGAAAGTGCTGTTCACCTAAATGTGCAAAGTTTATGTGGAAAGCTCGGGGTAGAAATTAATTGAAATTTGGTTGTCTGTTTCAAACTCACAAAAAACTTTTGTTTTGTGATTAATTGAATTGAAAAGTTATCAATAAAACACTGAGCCAAATACTCCTTTGACCTTGAATAAGTTATATTAGCTCAACGAAATGTCTTAAGTATCAGATAAAAGAAATTGTTTATTTAAACGATAATGCAATGATGCTCATAGATTTGTTGAGCTAATTAAAAGTTAATTATAAATTGACCTTTAAATAAAAAAAAAGAAAGATGTGCTTCCATTATTTGTCTAGAGCTGCACCCAATTTTGTTTTTTTAATAAGCATAGTGTTCTTTTCCTTACATCATATACATATAAGTATGCACCTACCAACAAGAAGATGTGCCAAAATAACATCAGACTTGCCTAAGCAGACTTGAATAAATCAGTTTTAAAGGTTTAAAAGGGACACTACCAACCAATCAAAGAAAAATGATGGTAGAATTAAGAAGCAGTAGTGTGCCATATCACCATCGATCAGGTGCCTTTTCACCCTCCATTCTTTTCAATGATTATTTTTTAATACACACTTTTCACATTTATCCCATGCATTGTTAAGAAAGACAAAAGGTCCGGTCCCATAGAATCCGTTGCGTCCGTTCGCTGCCGGATTCAACTGACAGTAGTGAGTTTTACCGGGCACAACGGATTGGGGTGACCCATAGAATTTGTTGCAGTGTTTTGACATAGATATAAATTAGTCAAAATGAATAAGAGAAACTAGAGATGTGTCGATGAGCCAACTGCTACTAGAGATGAGTGAGGTCTTCATGAAATTTTTCACAGTTAGGAGTTTTTTTTTAGGTGGTGTATGTAGAACTTTGTAAAGTTTTCATAAAAGTAACTTCCGAAGAACAGCGAAATAAGGAATTTTTTTTTTGCATCTCAGAGACTTAAGCGGTACTGAACTTAGAGCAAGCTCATTTGTACACACTTATCTACGCTCTTCATCATTAATGCAAGTGTTAGTGGTTAGTAAATAACGCCAAACACAAGCACAAAGAGAACGTATACGAGTGTGAAGTTCGCTTGTACTTCAGCACCAATCGCTTAGCATTCGCTGCTGTCGCTCAAACCTCTTTCGCACTAATGCAAAGTTGAGGGTGGTACCGAAGACGACTAAAGAAGAAGACAAGTCACGCTTATATTTTTAGGCTAATTGCCATATATCACACATTCCTTGGGTGAGCGCCAATGACCTATATCATAAACAAATGCTCATACCCAAAGACTATTGCTGTGACATATACAGAGCGCATGCAGTCAAAGCAATATGATCCCTTATTACTTCTGCCGGCTGGCAGTGGCCTGCCGTTGGGAGTCATATTGTTCCGAGTACAATGCACTCTATGGATACACATGCAAGTCAAGTGTAATGCATTTGACTGAATGTGAGAGGATCGGATATCGAGGTACAGCCGAGGGTTGACAACCTGTTAATGGTAATAATAGAGCATTTCATTACGAGGTCGTTGGCTGTGACTCCTTCACACCACCCTTCCGGGGGAAAAAGAAGAAATCAAGACAAGAGTGTTGATTTCTACTTTTCCACGACTCTTTTACAAATACGGGAGTATGAAACCAAAAAAAAAAATTTTCTTTTATCATATTGGATTGAACATTGTGGCTATTTCTGGATGTTTACTTTTAGTTAATATTTGTGATATTTACATTAGTTATTATATTTTGCTTAGTCTCTTTCTCATTACATATTAGTCAGTGTCTGATATCATTTGGGATATTTACATTTTCATTGCTTGTTATTCAGTATTTGGTACATATATTCGTTTGTTTCTATTTTATTTAATATGTCTTAGAATATATATTTTTTTTTTTTTTTAAATTTTATGTATTTCTAAACCTTTTTTTTTTTTTTTTTTAGATTACTATACTTAGATCAATGCATTGAGTATAGTTTCTTATAATAACTAGTTCAAGGTGATATTAATTCTATTCTTAGAATTACTTTTCAATTATTTTTATATTATTAAGCAATATGTATATGTCTCTTTCTCTTTCCTTTTTTTTTTTTCATTTACAATTCTAGTATATATATGTCTAAAATGGTTTTAACCTATTTATCAATTACATTTATTTCACAATTTTACAAATTATACAATAACGTACATTTAATAAATTTCTTATTATTAATGTTTTTTCTTTTTTTTTTTTCATAATTTTACAAATTACACAATAACATCCATAAAAGTAATTTTTTATTTCTACATTTTCTTTCACAATTTCACAAATTACACAATATTCATACATAAAATGGTTTTTATTTGTTTTTATTTTCAAATCTTCATTCTGAACTCCGCAAATTGCATAAGTTTACAAATTATAATAATAATAACATATATATATAAAATGGTTTTAATCTGTTTTTGTGAACAATCATTTTCTTATTTTCACATTTAATTTCGCAATTTACTCCTTCCTGTGATCATTGTATATAAAACCTATAGTAACACCATGAACACTCGCGATGCTATAGCCACCTACCTGCTCGATTAAAGGCCTTCTCTTTTGAATCGGAGAGAAAGTTAAGTGTAGAACCCTACATTGCATTTATAATACCCAAGTGTACCACCAAAATAAATTTAGAGAGAACCGCAAAGTTCGTTAATCGAGCAAGTAGGTGGTTATAGCATCGTTAGTGGTCATGGTGTTACTATAGGTTTCATATACAATGCCTGTGATAAGACTTCATATGGTCCTATATATATTGGATCTAACTTCTTTCTGCTTTCGTTTTTTAACAAGACTAAACTACCTACGTTGTAATCATGAGTTTTTGCTTTTCTATCAGAATCGTACCTATCTTTCCTAGAAATTTTCTTTTGTATTAAAGTATCCCTAGCATCCTTATGAGCAATTTGTAGTCTGTGTTTTAAGTCTATCACATAGTCTTCGTAGTTGTACACTGGTTCAACTTTCTTTGTAAGATTTGAAGGCAAATTACATTGTCTTCCAAATACTAATTCAAATGGGGTGAATCCAGTTTCTGAATGTACTGAAGTGTTGTAACAGAAAACATAGTATGGCAACCAGTTGTTCCAATCTGTATGTTTTCCTTCTACATAACTCCTAAGGTATGCTCCTAAAACTTTATGAGAATTTTCTAGTGCTCCAATGCTTTCATGGTGATAAGCGGTGGATTGCAATTGTTCTATCTTTAATAACTTACATAGATCTTTGAAAACTCTATTTATAAATTCTGTACCTTGGTCAGATGCTATGGTAGCAGGGACTCCATACTTTAGGATAAAGCCTTCTACAAGGCCTTTAGCTACCGTATTAGCTTCTTTATTTGGTAAAGCAATGGCTTCTGTAAACTTCGTAAGTTCGTCTTGTAGTGTTAATATATATTTTGATCCATCTTCCGTCTCGTCAAGAGGTCCAACTAAATCAAGGTATATTTTGTCAAAGCATGTTTCTGCTGTTGTAGTAATAGTCATCGGTTGATTTTTTGGTTGTATGTGTTTGTTTCGCTGACACATTGGGCAGTGCTTAACGTATGTCGTCACATCGTTTTGCATTCCTGTCCAAAAATATTTTTTCTTAATATTCCGCAACATGCGATTTATTCCGGCATGTCCACTTGTCGGTAACATGTGGTAATCATTGAGTATAAGTTTTTGTTTTCCAGGGTCCGTTACTTTTATTTTATCTTCAATTATGTGCACTTTTATTTTATTTCCTTTGAATAATTCTTCTATCTTTTTCTTTAATATATATAATTTCTCTTTACGACGGCCGTCTGAGAGTTTACCTAACTCTTCTTTAGTTATATAAATATCTTTAATTGATAGAGGTCCGCAAATTGAACGCACGTCCCTCAGCAACATTTTGTCAAATGATGCCGATCGAGCAATAGTGCTATTCTTGGATTCCTCTTCATTATTTAATAATGGTTCACCGTTATTTTGCACGTCCCTCAACAACATTTTGTCAAATGATGCCGATCGGGCAGTAGTGCTTTTTCTGGGTTCCCTTTTATTATTTAAAAATGGTTCTTTGATATTCTGCACGTCCCTCAACAACATTTTGTCAAATGATGCTGATCGGGTAATAGTGCTTATCTTTGACCTATTTAATATCAAACAATTATTCCCTGGAATGTATCCTACAATGAGGTTTGGACTTATAACTCTGGTACCTTTTAATAAACTGTAATCTTTGTCTTCATCTTTGAAGCTATTTAATATTTTTAACTCGACTATTTTTAGCCCCTTTTCTGGCGGTTTAAGAAGTTCACTTATGATTTTTTCTTTCTCTAATTTACTAGTTGTTGGGTTTTCTTCTTCTAAATTTGAGTTTCTAGCTTGTGCTCTTGTTGTGACCAGCGTTGCCACAATGATACAAGTGTAACAAAAGTGTTACACTTTTCATTTATTTTATAGTTTTGTTACAATGTTACTTTTTTTTCCGTTTCGTTACACTTCTCCCGTAAAAATTTTTTTGTTTTTTTTTGTTAAAAAATACAGTGGTGGTCCAGTATAACGAATGCCGATATAACGAATGATCGATATTACGAACACTTTTTTCAAGTCCATTCGGTATTCTATATAAGGAACAAATAACGAATTTCAGACAAAATGACACTGAAAACTCTAAAGTTTTAGTTCTCAAAAGTTTACGGGAAGAGCCATTCAACACAAATTCATATTAATGATTATTTTCTTTAATTTGAGTACAAATTCAGTCTATTTACCTAAAGATTTGTATGACAAAAACGTTTCGATACAACGAATCTTCGATATTGAAGTCAATATACGAATTGACTCTTAACATTATATCGTTCGTTATACTGGACCACCACTGTATTGAAAACAGCACTTTTCTCTTTCGAACCATTTGTATGTGAATTCTATAGTCTGCTTTTACATTGAGACGTTCTTAGCTCGACGCTTTTCGAAAATACGTGAGAGCAAAGAGTGAAAGCATCTTTTTCAATCTATGTTCCTCTTTTACCCTACAGCATTTTCGAATTGCGTCGAGCTAAGAAGGTTTCCATGTTAAAGCAGATATAGTATTTTAGAGGGAACGTACTTAGTTATGCGCCGTTCGGGCAGCAGATGGCGAAGTAGGTCTATCTATTGATGAAAAAAAAATGTATAAAAACAAAAATGAAATTATTTTATACAGAACTATGTCAGATTAAAAAGAGGTTCGATTTTACTAATGAAAAATTAAAAAATATTGCGCTTCTAGATCCTGGAAAAATTGTTTCTGAAAGCAATTGTATCTTGCCGCTACCAAATAATTTCCCGAATTTGTATGATCCCGAAAAAAAAAGAAAAAAATATACACTGAGTTTAGAAAGTTACAGTTACAACAAAACTTAAAATATATTGACGACATTGAATTAAATTGGGACCTTGTTAAATCTTTACAAAATCCACAAAAAGAGAAATGTTTGAAAATGTTGTACAATTTTCCAAAAAAAAATATTAAGCTTACTTCACAGTTCCGCTACTGCTAAGTAGCGGAAGAGTTTTTCTGAACTTCATTAAATAAAAAATAATAATAAGGCAAACAAATATGATTTAAAAACAATTGAGGCAAAGCAAATCAAAGACTTGTACTTGTAAGACTAATGAGAAAAAATTGAATTTATTACATTTTCTTAGTATGTATGTATGTACATATATAAAAACGAAATGTGATAAGGTGTTCCTAATAAAGTTGTTTTTTTCTTTTTTTTTTTTAGTTAAGAAAACATGTTTTTATTATTATTGTAGTTTTTTTTTCAGTTTGTTACATTTTCTTTCCATTTGTTACACTTTTTGAAAAAAATTGTTACACTTTCAAAAAGACCTGCGGCAACATTGGTTGTGACACACACAAATAAATTCTGTAAGTCCTCTGACTTTAGTTGTATTCTACTTAGTGCATCCGCAGTGCAGTTGTCTTTGCCTGGTGAATACTCCACAGTAAAGTTATATTCCTCTAATATTAGCCTAAATTTCGTTAATCTACTTGAAGGTTCTTTTAGTGAGAACAGATATACTAGTGGTCTATGGTCCGTTAGTATTTTGAAACGTCTTCCGAAAAGATAAGGTCTGAAATGTTTTACTGCCCATACTATAGCGAGCAATTCTTTTTCTATAGTGCTGTAATTCTTTTCGGCTTTATTTAATGATTTACTTGCGTATGCGATGGGTTTATCATCAAAATTTGAAATAACAGCACCTAAGGCAAATCCAGAGGCGTCTGTTCGGAGTATAAATTCTTTTTCAAAATTTGGAAACTGTAAAATATTTGGGCTTATTAGGAATTCTTTTAGCAAATTAAATGAGGTATTGCAATCTTCGGAAAATTTAAATTCTACGTTCTTTCTTAATAAACGGTTTAAAGGAATTGCTAGTGTTGCAAAATTTGGTATGAACTTTCTATAGTAGTTAGCAAATGCTACAAATCTCCTTACTTCGTCTGCATTTTGTGGGATTGGATAATTTTTCATTACTATGGATTTTGATGGATCTGGTATAATACCTTTGTCTGATATTATATGACCTAGATATAAAACTTCTTTTCTAAGGAAAGCACATTTACTTGGATGTAGTTTGAGATTTACTTCTCTCAATCTTTCGAATACTTCAATTAAATTTTTATTGTGGTGTTCTAAATTTTTCCCGAATACTATAAGGTCGTTAAGATACACAAAACATTTTGAATACGTTAGACCGGACATTGCTATAGACATCATTCTTGAGAATGTACTAGGTGATATTTTTAAACCCATTGGCAGTCGCTTTAATTGATAATGACCGTTTTCAGTGGAGAACGCTGTGCATGGCCTACTTTCTTTTTCTAATTTCATCTGGTAGTATCCTTGGCTTAAATCTATACAAGAGAAATAAGTTGCACCTCCTACCATATCGAATATGTCAGTTATGTTGGGCAATGGAAATTTATCATCTTCGATGACGTCGTTAACTTTTCTATAATCAATTACTAACCGGAATTTTTGCATTCCTGTTACTGGGTCTTTCTTTTTGGGCACTACAAGAATAGGTGAGTTCCATGCTGATACCGATGGTTCAATAATATCGTTTTTAATCATCTTCTCTACTTCGTTTTGTATGTCATTTTTTTGTGAATGAGGTAATCTATATGGTTTAGTATACTTCGTCGTTGCTCCTACTTTAAGTGATATTTGGGCTTGACCTATATGTGTGTATGTTAGTTTATCGTTTTCTAAATGGAAAATATCTTGAAATTTAGTGCAAATAGCTTTAAGTTCTGATGCTTCCTCTGTGTTTAAAGTGTCAAAATTAATTTGTGAAAGTAATTGTTGTGTTCGTTTTGTGTTGGAATTTGTTGTCTGTTCATACGCCAAAATGTGGTACTCTGAAAGAGCTTTGGAGTCTGGTTCTATCCATTTCAATTTTACTTCTTCCTGTCGAGTGTTTAAAACTTTTATTGGTATTTTTCCGTCTTTTATCTTAGATATGGAACCGGCCATGAATACTCCTTCGCAAAGTTCTTGGGAGTCAAAAATTCTTGTGTCTGTATGTTTACTGTTCAACCAATAGGTGGCTTCAGATCTGGGTGCTATTGTAAATGAGTTATGTTTATTTTGACTTTCTATAGGTAAGGAAATTTGACTACTGTTCAGAGATAATTTTAAAATGAAATGTTCTAGGTCAATTATAGCTTCAAAATCTTTAAGGAAGTTAGCACCAATAATGCCATCAACGGGCACGGGAAATGAATCTTTTACTACGTGAAAAGGATAGTCCGTTAATTGCTGTCCCAATAACAGTGTATTTTTGCAAGTTCCTATCGTTGTTAATTCTCCAGATATACCTACTACTGTTATTTTATTTAATGTGTCTATTTGTATGCTTTTGTCTAGTGCTTGTTCTTTTATGGTGCAAATGGATGCGCCTGTATCTAGTAAAAATTTTGTATTCTTATTATTAGTTTTGAAAACTACATATAGGCCGTTTATTATGCCCCCTGTACATATTATATGTTCTATTGGGCTTAAATAATCCCCCCCGATGGGTCGGCTCCCCCCTCGGTGGGTACTTCGTTTCCCTCATTTAAAATATAGGCTGATTCTCTATGTGTGTTACGTCTTATTCTGTTATTGTTAGGGTCACTTTGATTGTTACCTTGTCTGTTATTTCTGGGATGAAAATTATTTTGGTTGTTATTTGTTCTACCTTCGTTGCTATTGTAATTATTTCTATTCATGCTATTGTGTTGAATTGGGTAGCGATTTTGTGTTGAGTTGAATCTTGATTGATTTTGGGAAGAAAAATTGTTGGATCTAGGAAAGTTTTGCGAGTAATTATTATTACTAAAATTGTTTTGCCTTATTGGGTTCCGGTTTCTATTGTCGTTATTGTGGTAAATAGGTCGGTTGTAGTTAGGTCGATAGTTATTTCGGAAATTTTGAACATTATAGTTATGATTCGGGGTATAACTATTATTTGTATATCGTATTGTTTCTGTGGCTACTGCATTGTTTGGAAATAACTCCAACAAGTGGGAAATAGCATCCTGCATTTTGACGTGTCGGGCGCTATCGAGGATAATTTTATATCTTTCATTAACCCCTTGCTTTAAGAAAGCTAAACCTCGGCGTTCGTTTGCTAAAGTAAGTGTTTCCCTAGCTTGTTCCCCTTGAATGCTAATTTCCAATTCTGTCATTTTTGCTATAAGATCTTCAACTTCTGATACGAATTCTCGCATCGGTCTATTTTTCTGGCGTGATCTGTCTAATTTTGATTGTTTACTTTCAATTGTTTCCCTATCTCCACATTTTTCTGTTATATTGGCTTTTAATTGTTCTAAGTTTTCAGGTTTGAGTGAGCCTAGTTCTGTTAACGCCTTACCCTGTATTTTGCACTTCAATAAAAACTTAATAAGAATAGGTTTTGACGTGTCGTTAAGGGTGTCATGGTAAAACTCGATGCTATTTAGAAAGTCCCTAATATTTTCTGTTCGTTTGTTGACTGTTTCACAGTTAAGTACTGGCAACTTTTGTGCCTTACTGTAGTCAAAGTCTGTCATTTTGTCTACTGGTTTGGCTTCTTCCTGACTAATTTTTACTTCTAATTCCTCTGTTGCTGATCCTATTTCTGATTCTGAGTCTGCATTAACTTCCTGAATATTCTGACTTATAATTTCTTTTGATCGTTCTTTATACCCTTTAGCTTCAGAGGTTAATTTTTCCAAATATTCGTATTCTGTTTTAGTGAGACCTTTCAGATTACACCTTGTAAATTCTTGAATGAAATCAACCCATAAATTTGAAATTTCTGCTAGTTTGGCGTCAGCTCCTTTTGTTTTCCTTTTACGGTTTGGAGTTTTTTTTAAATTTTTGTATAATTTTTTCAAATTATCTACAGCTATTTCTAGTAGGCTGAAGTCCATCAAGGGATTTATGTAAGTTTACCGGTTTAAAGGATCATAAGAAGGAGTAAAAGGAAAAAAAAAAAATTTTGTTAACTAAAAAAAAATTATTTTTGCTTTATTTTGCTTTGTTATACTTCAAGTATTATACTGACATTCTTCGTTTGGAAATATTGTTTTCCATAATATGCTTCCTAACATTTGTTCTAAATTTATTTTTTAAGTGTTTCCAAACTTAATGCAAGATTATACAAACGATTATTACAGTCACTATTGTTTTTACATCCAATCCAAAGTGGATTGATGTGGATGAACTGTTCTCTAGGGAGCCGTTGTTATTAACAACTACTTCCTCTTTTGATTGGGTTTTCCCCATTCCCGCGAAATGTGATTTTAGCCTACTATAATAATATTTCGACACTTTCTTTAACAAATCTATGTTTGGCGGCACTGAATCCCTTCCTGGATTTGGGTTGCTACTTTTTGGAAAAGGTGTTGGAATCTGTTTTCTTCTTGCTGCTTCTTCGCTTTGATCTCTCGTTCTTGACGCTGGTGGCTCTGTCTGGTTGTTTTTATCTGCTTGAGGAACTTCTGTCGTTCTACCTGGCTTATACCAGGCAGATTTGCCAGACGATATAGGTTCCGTAGTTCTTGTTTATTAATTTCTCGTCTACCACCCCGGGATTTCTTCTGTTCGGGTACTATGATGGTCGGGGCTCTGTGCTGTTTGACTCGCCTTCTATACTCTTCAATTGTCAGAGGGCGAGGGCCAATAGTTCTGTCTTCGATTTTTGACTGGTTCCCCCTCTCTAGGATGTTTTTGGCTTCTGCGAGATGTTTTGCGGCCGCTGCTAGGTCGCTCTGGGTAGTCATCAAGATTTTTGTATGATATAACTATAGTAACACTTTTCGTTTTTGTTTGCTTTGAAGAAAACCGTGGAGGAAAAACTAGCTTTTAATATGCTATCTTTTGAAGACTGGCAGGTTCGCCATGTGAAGTTCGCTTGTACTTCAGCACCAATCGCTTAGCATTCGCTGCTGTCGCTCAAACCTCTTTCGCACTAATGCAAAGTTGAGGGTGGTACCGAAGACGACTAAAGAAGAAGACAAGTCACGCTTATATTTTTAGGCTAATTGCCATATATCAAATAATAAGAATGGATTACTCTTCCGATCGACTCCACGATCACAATACAACTTTATTTCCAAATTCATACCCTATTTATACAAAGCTACTATGCTCGAGTTCTGGTTATCGAACAATCGACTACACTTCGATATCCGATTAAAACGCTTCATCATCACATTCTTTTGGGTGAGCGCCAATGACCTATATCATAAACAAATGCTCATACCCAAAGACTATTGCTGTGACATATACAGAGCGCATGCAGTCAAAGCAATATGATCCCTTATTACTTCTGCCGGCTGGCAGTGGCCTGCCGTTGGGAGTCATATTGTTCCGAGTACAATGCACTCTATGGATACACATGCAAGTCAAGTGTAATGCATTTGACTGAATGTGAGAGGATCGGATATCGAGGTACAGCCGAGGGTTGACAACCTGTTAATGGTAATAATAGAGCATTTCATTACGAGGTCGTTGGCTGTGACTCCTTCACACGAGGAAAAAATAAAAGACGTTACAATTTTTAACAAAAAAACAAAAAAAGTACATTAATAAATAGAACAAAATAAACTAGGTAAACATTATTAAACAAAAATTATCAGTTAGAACAGAAATTAAATTACAATAACAAAATATCAAACATAATTCATGCAGGTGGCACTTTGGTTCTTAGCTTTAATTTTAAAGTATTTTTATTTAGGTTGAAATCGGAAACAAAAGGATAGGAGTTAGATAAATCTACTCATGCGAGCTAATGGCTCATGCATGCCATAGTTAGTTCTGTGGTATTAGCAATGTAAAAACTCTAAATTACGTAGTTGGTGAGATCCTCCACGATAGTTGAAACTAATGTGGGAAATCAAGTCGGGGGCATCAGTTGAACCGGTTATTAATTGATGAAAAAATACTAAATCATTGTTAATGCGTCTCTGCGAGAGGGTTTGAAGATTTAACAAGCGAATACGATTTTCGTAAGGAGGAAGATTGAAAGGATCTTCCCAAGGAAGACCTTTGAGAGCGAAGCGTATGAATCTGTGCTGTATTGCTTCGATTCGAGATTTATGAATATCATAAAATGGTGACCACACCTGAGACGCATATTCTAGATGCGGACGAACATAACAGTTATATAAAGAGAGGGTGACATAGGGGGTCATTAAATTCTTTTGCCCATCGCTTAATAAAGCGAAGCATTGAATTTGATTTGTTAATAATGAGGTTGATGTGTTCATTATACTCGAGGTTGGTACTAAATAGAACACCGAGGTCACGGAATCTAGAAACTTGAGATAGGGATTGTTGCGATATTGAAAATTCTCCAATATTTGGCGATCTTTTGCGGGAGAAGGTCATACTTTGGCATTTGGAAGCGTTCAAACTAAGTCCGTTTTTAGAACACCATAGAACAAAACTGTCGATATCTTTTGGTAAGAAGTCTCGATCTGAAGCATTTTTGATGGTTTTAAAAATCTTCATATCATCAGCAAAGATTAAAATGTCGCTATAGGAGATGCAAGAAATTACATCATTAATTGCAACAATGAAAAGTAAGGGACCAAGATGACTACCTTGTGGCACACCAGACAAAGCATTGAAAGGTTTTGATAAAACGTTACGAAATTTGACTTCATAAAACCTATTTTTTAGGTAGGAGCTTATCCAAACAATAAATAATGGGGGAAATCCAAATGCTTTTAGTTTATATAGTATAATATTATGAGACAGTTGGTCGAACGCTTTAGAGAAGTCAGTGTAAATGCAGTCAACCTCGTTCCCACATTCAAGGGCGTTGGAACATTTATGATGAAATGATAGAAGGTTGGTAACCGTCGATCTTCTTTGCATAAATCCATGCTGCTGATGGCAGATAACACGCCTTGCAAAGAAGGATAGGCTTTCGCAGACTACTTGTTCAAATAGCTTTGGTATGCATGAGAGCTTTGAAATTGGCCTGTAGTTTTTTATATCTATTTTTTCACCCTTCTTGAAAACAGGTGTTATAAAAGATTTTTTCCAAAGAGTGGGAAATATTCCAGATTTTAAAGACAGCTTGAAAAGATATTCAAGTGGAAATGATAAACGTGAAGAACACTTTTTTAAAACAATTGGCGGAATCGAGTCCGGACCAGAAGAAACGTCATCTTTAAGAGAAGAAAGGTAGTAAGTAATTCTGTCTCTGTGAATAGGGATACTATTAAACTTCACTTGCGAGCAGTGAGTTAAATACTGAAAAAAATGTTCATCAATTTCTAAATTCGTACTACAAAAAGAACCACAAAAATGATTTGCAAAGGCATTGCAAATTTCAGGAGCATTTTTTAAAGAAGTGCTATTATAAACAAAGTTGAGTGGATAGCCGTCTGATTTTTTTTAGAGTTTACAAAGGACCAAAAACTTTTTGGGTCATTTTTCAGAGAACTCGCCATTTGATTGACATAGTTAGAGTATAGATTTTGAGAAAGTGTTTTGAAGTCTTCAAAAAAACTTATCAATAGTTGGTGGTCAGTTGGAGAGAGAGTGGTTAAATAGGTCTTCCAAGCTTTGTTTCTTTTGTTTCTTAGAGCCTTTAATTCCTTGGTAAACCACGGTTGACTGAAACTAGTATTTCTAAGCAACTTTTGGGGAATTGTTTCTTTCATGCTATTTTCTAAAATTGAGTAGAAGCAAGCGACTGCTTCGTCAATATTTGCAATAGTTGATATATTTTCATTACCAGCAATGCATAATTCATTCGATAGCAAATCGAAATTCGCTTTTCGAAAGTCAAAAGTGTATACACAGTCATTTAAATTATTAATATCTCGAGAGACGTTGCTTAATTCTATGAAAATATCTAAAGGGGGATGGAGATCATCAATTCTAGTAATACCCGAATTTGATTGAAGAACTACCGTGCTAATAGCTTCGGATGAGAAAACTAAGTCTAACATACGATTTTGGAAATTTCTAATACAGTTTACTTGCTGTAAGTCAGTAGGTATAATATTATCGAAACAAGAAAGCTCACGCTGCGGTGAAGTTAAAGAAGGTTTTTGGAAAGATCCATCGTTAGAGGGTAACCATTGAACGTATGGTAGATTAAAGTCACCAATTAAAAGAATTTGACTTTCTAAGTCACATAATTCAAAAATATGATCCAAAATGAGGGCCAGTTCAGAATAAGCTGAAGCTGAACTTTTTGGAACAATATACACATTTACAATAAAAATATTTTTTAACAGTGTACAGACTTTCACACAAACAACATCAATAGACAGTTCAAACGGAAAGAGTATACGAGACGACATATATGTGTTCCTGACAATCAAAACACCACCCCCGACATCATCTGGTCTGTCTACGTGACGATCTTTACGGTAGACCGAGAATTCAGGGCTCAAGATTTCGGTGTTCAAGTGACTTGAGTTTAGCCAAGTTTCAGTCAGAGCAAATACGTCATGTTTAAAAACGTGGGAATTAACATACAAAGCAGCAGTTTTACTGCGAAGACCTCTTACGTTTTGATAAAAGAGGGAAAATCTAATTAGTTTTTTGGAGCAGTATTAATAACCAATTTGTTTTTAACTCTCCTGTTGATGGAAAATTCTTTAACAAGAGCACCACCAGGCCAAGAGTTACTGTCACAAATAGAGTCGAAAGACGAAGACGGGACAATCAACTTGAACGAAGACACAAAGCTATCAGTTTTGCTTATCTTAGTACATTTAATAAAATTTTCGTTAGGAATTAACTTCTTTGATACTAGATAGCGCAAAACATCGTTTGAATTAATATCTGGCCTAAGCCGAGACACAAAAATTAACTTAGGTTTTGGAACTGCCTCCATTGGTGTAAAATATGCACCAGATTCAGGATCAGAACTAGAATTAGATGGCAATGATCTATTTTCAAAATCTACAGCTTCAACTACTGGTTCCATCGGAACAGAAGGAATATTGATTTTGACAGAGTTGCTTCTCAAAGTCTTGCGCTTTGAAGGAGGGCTCAAATTTTTGCTAGTCACTATGCCTTCACGATTTCTTTTAGTCCCTGTACTTGAAATCAAGGCAGAGCTTTTAGTTGCTGACGAAGTAGACTGAGCATTGAGCTCCTTGAAATCGAGAGCTTTCTGGGGAATTGAAGTAACTAAGTCGTCTGTAGATGTAGATATTTCAACAGTGCTACAGGGAGAAGAAAATGATTCTAAGTTCAAAACGGATTTATTGAAAGCTTTGTGCAACTGATCGAAACCGTTCGACAGCTTTTCAATTTCTAGTTTGAACGTAGACATCCTTATCGCTAATTGAGAAGTAGATATCTTCTTACAATCCTCACAATACCAACAAGCACTTTTAAAGGCACTTATTTTATCCAAAAGTGCATTGTTGGCCCTAATACATTTAGCATGAAATGCATTACCACATGGACCATAACATGCGAAAAGAGGTGAGTTGGAACTATCCATACATTTACCCGCCGCACAAGCCATGGCTAATCAAAAAAAATTAAATTTTAAAGTAAAAAAAAAAAAAAAAGTTAGGGATTGACGGGGAATCGAACCGGAATAGCTTGGCTTACTTAGTATTTATTCTAATTAATAATTTGGAGTTTACAAAGTTAAGTAAATGAAATTAGGTTTTCTTAGGAGATTAAGGTATGAGGAAAAAGGATGGCTTAGAAATTTTAAAGCAGTAAAAGGGAGAGACTAATATTTATTAATAGCACTCAAATTGCACTCAATTGATGTGAACGGAAAAAAATTTTTTCTTACCAAACACTATCACTATACAATTAAGCTAAACAGAAAATCAAAAAGAATTGGAAACAAGCTGATTTACAAATCAAAATAACACATCAGATTGTAACTCAAACTAAAAAACACTTAATTAAAATGCAATTTATAATTAAAACAAGAAAATTACACTACAAAAATGAAATTTATTAAGACACGGTTATAAACACAACCAAACACACAAGAACCAGTGTTACCACTGAATTTTGAGTACGAATTATGAGTACAAAGTATAAAAGTTTGGACTTTCATTATAAAGAGTATATTTCGGAGATACTTTCCTTTGGATCATAACGAGTTTTTGAGAAAAATCGCTTTTATTAGTAAAAACAAAATAAAATTAAAGCAAATATAAATGTAAATTTATACATTTGTAAGTTTGTATTTATATTTGCACCCCGATTCTGTCCAAAGTCACTGGATGACTCACGGATCACAACTTTCCAGAAAAGTCAGAGTTTTTCACCCAACACTCAAATTGTGATGTGGTTCTCAGCAGGTCACAACGTTGTTACTTGTGACTTTTTTCCAGAATCGGGCTGTTAGATTCGTATGCACGAGTCTCTAGAAACTTTTGGCCAGATATTTCCAAGCAAAAAAACAGAATTTCTACTCCAGCTAAGCAGACCTCGGCTCTCTCTGTTGATTGGCATTCTCACGGGCCACAACTTGTTGGGTACCCAGACCCACATGATGAGAATTGGCATTAGCACATCCGACTTATGTAGAGGATGCCCAGATGAGGAGGCAGAAGAAGGAACATTCCACTTCCTCTGTGAGTGTCCTAGCTTGGCTCACACTCGGAAAAAAACCCTCGGAGAATACTTCTTCGACGAACTGGGCGACATCTCTAATCTCCCACTGAGCAACGTCCTGAAATTTACTCAGGGCTCCAAATGGTTCAGTGGGAGTTCCCTACCACAATAACCATCTAACTCTCCAATCCTCCCATTTCCTCATCCTCTGATTTCCCGGGGAGCACAATGGATCCATGAGATCCGTGTGAGGTGTTGCCACTTGTGGCTGCACCCCCCATACAACCTATTCTAACCTAGATTCCAGGGGCGTAGCGAGAGGGGGGTGTGGGGGGGGTGTTGCACCCCCCCACGATTTTCCCGAGTCGGCAAATCGAGGAAGAAAAACAAAGTTGATTTGTCGAGTTAAGTCAACTCAACCAAATAGTCACGAATGGAAGTGTTTTCGATAGTCGATTTACTGCCCAAAAAAATTAACAAGTCGGCAAATTAAGGTAGAAAAACAAAGTAGATTTGCAAACTGCCGAGTCAAGTCATCTCAACCAAAAAGACACGAATGGAAGCGTTTTTGTCTCAACTCAGCAATTCTGTAATCAGGGGCCTGTTTCGCAGTTAATACAACACTACATTTCATACATCACATACAATTTTTCACATGGTATTCTGATTATTCTTTTTTTGGAATACAGTCCTTACAAAGATGCTGCATTTTGCTTTGCGTGCATTTCATTTTTAGAAGAAATTCAAAGATAATTTGCTAATCCGGAATGGGTATCAGTGGGTGTTCTTCAGTGGCATAAAATGAGGAGTCGGGGTACACAAAAAGAAGGAAAATTGGTTCAACATTTCACTTCTGAATCACATAAGGCGGCTTTACTTGATTATTGCAATTTTGTCAATGGAAGAGCTCACGTCAGCATTTTGCTGGACAAAGCTGAGAGACAACAAAGCATTCAAGAAGACCAGGAAAATGCGTATCATTTAAAAGTGCTGCTAATTTTGGTCGATGTTGCAAGAACTTTGGGAAGGCAGGGATCACCTTTTCGTGGTCATAATAAGTCCGATGAGGACGATAGAAATTTTTGACAAGTCACTTTACTGATTTCACGACATTGCCCATTAATGAAAAAATTGTTGTACTTCAAAAAGGCCGCGAGGTGAAACGTACCTTAGTCCGACTACAGAAAATGAATTTATTAATCTCTTGGGCACTAAAACTCAAAAAATCATAGTGAATGAGATCAATAAAGTAGGTATTTTTTCTATAATGGTTGACACAATTCCTGACTCATCGCATCAAGATCGACTCGCTGTCAACAATTCAACATTCGATACTTAGCCCAACTTAGAGAAACTTGTCCTTATTGAACGCCTATTGGAAATGGATGTCGTTCTAACAAAAAATTCTAGAGAAGAGTTGGCCAAAAAAATCATATCTACACTTCAATCAATAGGTATTGCTGAGAAGAATATTGTATTCCAATCCTATGACTTTGGCAAAAATATGTCCGGGAAGTATAGTGGTACCCAGAGAAAATTGTCAGAAAAATGAGTTAAGAAAACCACTTACATTCCATGTGAAGCGCATCGTATAAATATTTTCGTCGAAACAGCATGCAATTCAAGCGTGCTGATCAAAGAGTTTTTTAATACTTTGGAAGCATTGTTTGTTCTTTTCCATGTTAGTACAAAACGATTTCAATGTATGCAAGAAAAATTAAAAAACATTGGAAACTCCTTGCAATTGAAAAATTTGTCAAAAACTCGATGGACAGCTAGAGCTGAAACAGTAAAGGCTGCGTGGATATCTTTTGAAGGCATTGTAAATGCTTTAGAAGGAATAAATAGCTATGCCAGTTCTTTTGATAACAAAGATATTCAAATTAAGAGATGTAATTCTCTTAGCCTTGAAACTAGTTTGCTATATGTTAACTGCTCCTATGTCGTCGGCTTCTTGTGAGCAGTCATTTAGTAAATTTAAAATAGTTCTTAATTATTTGCGTTTGATTGAAAATTTGAAATGAACACTTTTACGTTTTTGATTACTTTTAGTTTTATTTATTTACTAGCTGAGCCGCCCGGCGTGGCGTTGCTCGGGTCTATAGTTTTAAGGTTCCCTTTCTCGTTCTTCCGCTTCCGTGGATATGGGGATGAAATATAATTTTTTTTACTGTGGGATTATGTGACATCTCAATGGCAAAAGAATTTTTGAAATCTTTCCAGTAGTTTCTAGGTCTCCGTTCCAACCTGGTTCCTGTGGGAATATGGAGATCAAACCTTGACAGGAACCATCTCTGGACTAAACTATGTCTACCCTGAAAATTTCATCAAAATCCGTCAGGTGGTTTAGGAGTCTATACCGGACATACAAACATATGCAGTCGGCAGATTCTTAAGACGAGTCGGCATTTCATAAAAACTCACCCCCCATGGCTTGGACACTTGCTACGCCCCTGCTAGATTCGTATGCAGTTATATGTATGTAGATTTTTCTTCATCTTTTATTAATACAATAAGTTGGACATCGAACATGTAGATAATTTGTCAAAAGCTTGCCTCAATCTCAATTTTTGAAATGTAGCATTGGGCGTATTATTGAACGCAAGCTTTGCTAAGCAAAAAAAAATTCAAATAACATCTGCGATGCAGTTAAAAGCATGCAAGTGTTTAATAATAGTTGCACACATTCAATTGCGGAAAAAAAGCAATCTAAAACGTTTTGGGACATTCTGCTTTGAAGGGACTTTTTTGTCGGCATTTAGGAACTTCTTGTTTTGCATAATTTGTGCAAGGCTGGCGTTTAGGAGTTCGCCTATTCTTGTAGACATTATACTGAAATATCAGATATCCTTCATTTTCATTTCCACACAGCTTCCTGAAGAGAAACGAAATATATATTTTGTGACGTGTTTTTAGTTTTCCAGCCGAGGTATCGCTCACGGCTAGCCAAGGTCAGGTGAAGAAAACACCAAACTTCACAAAGGTCAGAGAAATTCTCTTTTATTAGAACTTAATAGATTTTTTTTATATTATAATTGACAAAGAGGATATATGTATATTTTGGGTATCGTTCGTTGCGGTGCCTTCGGTTTATGGAGCACCGTTCTGGAATTTGGGATGTCCGGGATTTTCTCAGACTCAGGGCAGATCCACGACTGTCGGCTGGTGGCTTCACTAGTCTCTGATATCTGCGGGGGAGAAAGGATTAATATGTATTACGTTAGAGGGGATTACTGCCCCTAGCAGGTCAATACCTCACGG
Source organism: Melanostoma scalare (assembly GCA_949752695.1). NCBI lineage: Eukaryota > Metazoa > Arthropoda > Insecta > Diptera > Syrphidae > Melanostoma > Melanostoma scalare. Next base: position 96,789,689 of record OX456985.1, on the reverse strand, counting down.
CGCATTCGCCCTATAGGCAGCCGGAAGTGAGTCAAAGTTCGTAGTCGTCCAAAGACCCCGAGCGTCCGAAGACCTCGGCAGGTGAAACACGAGCGTCCGAAGACCTCGGTAGGTGAAACACAGGCGTCCGAAGATCCCGGTAGGTGAAACACAGGCGTCCGAAGACCCCGGTAGGTGAAACACGAGCGTCCGCAGACCTCGGTAGGTGAAACACAGGCGTCCGAAGACCCCGGTAGGTGAAACGCGAGCGTCCGGAGACCTCGGTAGGTGAAACGCAGGCGTCCGAAGACCCCGGTAGGTGAAACACGAGCGTCCGAAGACCTCGGTAGGTGAAACACAGGCGTCCGAAGACCCCGGTAGGTGAAACGCGAGCGTCCGGAGACCTCGGTAGGTGAAACACGAGCGTCCGAAGACCTCGGTAGGTGAAACTCAGGCGTCCGAAGACCCCGGTAGGTGAAACACGAGCGTCCGAAGACCTCGGTAGGTGAAACTCAGGCGTCCGAAGACCCCGGTAGGTGAAACACGAGCGTCCGAAGACCTCGGTAGGTGAAACACAGGCGTCCGAAGACCCCGGTAGGTGAAACACAGGCGTCCGAAGACCCCGGTAGGTGAAACACGAGCGTCCGAAGACCTCGGTAGGTGAAACACAGGCGTCCGAAGACCCCGGTAGGTGAAACACGAGCGTCCGAAGACCTCGGTAGTTTAGTTTAGTTTAGTTTATTATAATTCACATAGTACAGACACTTTAAGATAAATCTTATAAAATAGTGAAAGTTTATGATTACAAATATAATTTCAAATTCAAGTTTGATGCAAAAAATGTTTTTACATTATAAAGATAAAAGATTAAGAAAAAAATTTTATAAATAGTAAAAAGGTAGATAATAATTAAAAAAAAAAAAAGATGAATAAAAAAAGACTATGCACAAATTTGTAAAAGAGTGATAAGAAAAGAGAGTTGGGATAGAACAAATAATGAAAAAAGAAGGAAAGAAGTGCCTGCTACAAGAAGGTTAGTTGTTTCAGATAGAAAAGAAATCATGTAAACATTTTTCAAATATATGCATGCTGTTGACTTCCCGCACGTAATTTGGGAGCGAATTCCAGAGTCTGCAGGCAGCTATGAAAAATTGTCTCTCAGATGTAAGACAGCTAAAGCGAGGTAAAATAAGGTCGTTAGATCTGTTTGATATTGGAAATTTAATTTTTTCAAATACATATGATGGTTGATGTGTAATTAAAACTTTGAAAAGTAGCAGAAGTGTGCGGAATTTGATAAAATTTTCAAAAGACATTTTTAGCAAGCTATTGCTCAAATGAGAAACATGATTATATCTTTTTAATCCATGTATATATCTTATGGTGCTATTAAAGGCCACTTTTAATTTTCTTTTGCTGACAGAGTCACAGTTATAGTAGATTTCACATCCGTATGTGAGTATTGGTATAACCATAAGTTTTGCTAGTACCATTCTTGTTTTGATTGGCGTAAAATCTTGGGCAGTCCATAATGTTCGCAGTGTGCCATACGTTTTACCTACTATTGAATTTATATGGTCGTTCCACGTCAAAGTCCTATTAAAAATCACACCAAGGTTTCTTGAGCTATTGACGAATTCTAGTTGCGTTCCATTCAGCAGAATATTTGGGAAGTACGATAAATCAAGCACTTTTTTGGAAATAACCAGGCATTTGCATTTAGATGGGTTAAGTGACAACCCGTTATTATCTGCCCATTTAGAGATCTGTTCAAGTTCTTGATTAATAGTATGCACACAGTTTTCAATAAGGCCAAGAGGGCAGCTTCTATATACTTGAATATCATCTGCATAAAAATGTTTTGATGTCTCAGGAATTATCGAAGCGATTTCGTTTATATACAAGGAGAATAACAGAGGAGATAAAATAGAGCCTTGAGGGACACCTCGAACTGTGGGAAGAAACTCAGAAAGTGTCCTATCCAGACAGACTGCTTGTTTTCTATTGCTCAGGAAAGACATTATTAATTTATTTGCTTCTGGAGATATATTAAAGTTTTGTTGAAGTTTATTCAAAAGCAAGGAATGGACTACCATGTCAAAGGCTTTAGAAAAATCTAACAGAACTAAAAAAGTAACGTTATCCTTGTCAAGTTCTGCCCTTATATCCTCAATAACCTTGACTAAAGCAGTTGTACAGCTGTGCTGAGCACGAAAACCTGACTGCATTGAGAAAAGGAGATTGTTATGCATAATGTAGTCATTTAGTTGCTTTTGCATAATGCGTTCACAAACTTTCGACATAAATGGAAGAATTGAGATTGGTCTAAAATCTTCACAGAGTGAATTTTTGGGAACCGGAATTATTTTGGCCAATTTCCATTGCTGCGGGAAGATGCCTGTAGGTGAGACACAGGCGTCCGAAGACCCCGGTAGGTGAAACACGAGCGTCCGAAGACCTCGGTAGGTGAAACACAGGCGTCCGAAGACCCCGGTAGGTGAAACACGAGCACGTCCGAAGACCTCGGTACAGCTGTAGCTGTGGGATCGCCAAGTACTATTCTTTGCCTTTGGTGGCACAATACTTAATAAATATATTTAGGCAAAAAGAACTTACTATCATACAACATACACCCTTTATACCTTACTCGGTTTCCTGGATTCCTCTTGGTCGCTTTCCTGGTTACTTTAGGAGATGTGTGTCTCTTGGCAGACACCGGCAAACTGTATTTTTCCATGCGCTGAGCCGCTCTATTTATACCCGCAGCTCAGTGTGGTGCCGTGTGCGCATCCCATATAACTTAATGGGGAAATGCCTTACTCCCATATAATCTTCCCATCTGTTATGTTTTGTTTGCACATAAATGCTATTAATATCTGCTGTATAATGTATATTCATATGCTCGCCCTACATGATATTGCTGTGAAAACAAATACAACTCACCATCGAGCTCTGTCGACCGTCGTCGCATGCACTGCTTGTGCATGGGGAGTTGGTTGTTGGGTGGTATTACCACCTACCCAATATCCATGAGGTTAGCTTTTCACCTCCATGGTACAACCTTGAGTATTTTCCACCACAGGTGCTATGTCTTGGCTACGAGATTACTTTCTGGTTGGTGTATCGGATGAGGGGTGTCTTTCCATTTTAATGCGCTAGATGGCGGCACACCGGTGTTGAGGAGATGAATTCAAAGCATGTAACGAGGTTCTCAAATGCCTCGTTACATATCCTCCCCCTTTTGGAGACGAGGACCTCCTCGTCTAATCCTCATACGGTAGTACAAAAAAGGTATTGTATATATTTTTTCCAATTACTTTTTTTTTATAAATACAATGGTCATTTGCAAAAAAAATTAATTTCATTTTTCTTCTTAGATATCTAAAAAAACCCAAAAAAAAACTCCTCTTCTTCTTACGAACAAAAAAAATGTTCGCCTCCTTTTTTTTTGTTTGCATACTACGGGTGGTAATAAATCTTTTGCTTCTGGCCGGTCGGTCTGTGGATTAAGATAGCCTCTCCTCTTTTAATGATGCGGCAGTCTATAAGTCACTCTTTCGGACAAAGAAAAGGCGCTGGCGACGTCTCCCTGGTTGGTACTGGTCGTGCCGTCGAACGTCGATTCCCAGGAACGGGTCCTCCTTCTTCTTTGGTCGTGGCTGCGGCACATGGTTCGGCGGTTGACTGCCTTTTGCAGCTGCTAGCGTAGATTCTGGGTCCATCGTCTTCTTATCCCATGACCGTGGATCTGTGCGGTGTTGTTCGATTGACATGGTCACGTTCGGCTTCCTAAATCCAAATGTTTTCGGTGCGGTTGTGATGGGGTCGGTTCTTTTTTTCATTTGTCGTACTTGGCTTCTTGGCGGGTCTTGGTTCGGCGAGCTAGTTGTAGCGGTAACGTTGGCTGGTTTACGGGTAACGGTCGGGGTTCGTCTGGTGGTGGCCTTCTTATTGGCGGCGGCGGCGGTGGTTTGCTTGGTACGGGCCTCCACGGTAGTATTCTGGCTGGTACTGGCGAGGGATGTTCTGGACCTGACGGTAGTTCGGCTGGCTACGGTGTGCGGAACTCGGGATACTCGTCTTTTAAGGTCGCTCCCTGTAGTCTGGATCATGATTGGCTCGAGCTGCGTGTTACTGTTAGTAGGCAGCTTTGGTAACGAAATGGTGGCACATGAGCAAGTAACCCTCCTAGGCATCTGATTGCTGGGACTGACTATCGACGGCGGTTTTAGAGCTGATATTTGAAATCCGGGATACTTAGCGGGGTTGAGCTCCACTTGTCTGGCACGTCGTCCCTTCCAATCATACACGGGGCTACACCGAATCAACAGCTCATTCGGGTTAAGTGGTATAGTGTCTCTTGGCTGCGTTGGTACAGGCGACGGCGGGGGTGTGCATGAAGCGATGAACTTATTGTACCTGGGACGTCGGTATTTAGGTCTACGGGTCTGGCTGTACATGATTGCAATTCTATGCGGATGACAATTACAATCCCTCGTCAATCGTCCATCTTCTCCGCAGTGAGAGCAAAACAGACGGAAGGGTCTTCGGCAGTTACTCCTAGTGTGACCGCGCTGTTTGCAGTTCCAGCAGTGAGTTCTCCGATCGTACTGATAAGCGTGCGATAGCATCTGAATCTGGTCGGTACGGTTAAAATTCGGTAGCGGTGGCGGCAATACAGCGCGGCGGTCGGTTACTGGTCGGTCAGGAAAAATAAATCGGTTAGGTGTAGGAGCAGCACGGGGCGGTGCTTGGCGGGAGGTATGATCTTCTTTTCGTATGTACTCATACTCCTCTGCCAGCTTCATGAGTTCGTCTAGCGTATTGAAGTCGCGTCTCTTAATATATAAAAGGTATTCAGGTCTCAAGCTATCATATATTCGGTCGATACTATCTTCGATATGTATACGCGGATGGCGGTAGATCAAGTATTGGGTGGCCTGTATGAAATCTTTCGCTTTTTCCCGAGGCCTTTGCTTTTTCCTCATTATTTCTTCCTCTAACTTGCAGAGGTATCTAGCCGGTAAATAATGGTCTAGGAAAGCAGTGTGGAATTGAGTCCATGTTTTTAGGCGCTCTTTATTTATGCGGAACCACTCTAAAGCAGTGCCGCGTAAGATCTCTGGCAAAGCTTTGATTATGTCGTCGGGGCGTATATCATAACAAGCGGTTAATTCCTCGAGCCGGTCCATGAATTCGATCGCGTTCCCTGATGAGTCGAATCTCAATCCCCACTTACGGACGTTATTCATTAGCTCGGCCTCGTAACTGAGGATGAGCCGGCCGGTTGGTCGAGGCCTTGCGACCGATGGGGCGACAGGGGGTGGGGTAGCGACTTCGTCGGGGAGCACGGCGCTGAACGACGCCGGATCCCTCGCCAGGTCATCTTCGGCGGGCGGTGCGGCGGTAGGCGGCAAATAAGATGGTACCTGGAAGGAGATCTCGGTGTACAGTGGCGACTTTGGTTCGGTTTCGTTTTCCTGAGTCGGTATTTGTTTGTACTCCCGCTCAGTTACAGCTCTCTCCAAATCTGCGCACAAATCTTGCGTGGATTTCCGGAGTCTAGCCTGTTTGATGTAACTGCTAAACCGGGCTCGTAGCGTAGTTAACGTGCCTTCGGCGTCTAACCCTAATTGACTCATACGTGTCACCAGCTCGGGTTTGCTGAGCAAGTATATTGCTCCTATACTGGCGAACACGTCGAAGCCTTCTTCGGAGTCTGTCATGTCTGGATTTTTTTTGTTTCTAGCTTGTTTTTATAGTTCTAAGAGAATTTCTTTTACAACGGTGGACCTTAATAGTCCCTGCTTGGGCGCCAAATTGTGACGTGTTTTTAGTTTTCCAGCCGAGGTATCGCTCACGGCTAGCCAAGGTCAGGTGAAGAAAACACCAAACTTCACAAAGGTCAGAGAAATTCTCTTCACTAGTCTCTGATATCTGCGGGGGAGAAAGGATTAATATGTATTACGTTAGAGGGGATTACTGCCCCTAGCAGGTCAATACCTCACGGCGCATTCGCCCTATAGGCAGCCGGAAGTGAGTCAAAGTTCGTAGTCGTCCAAAGACCCCGAGCGTCCGAAGACCTCGGCAGGTGAAACACGAGCGTCCGAAGACCTCGGTAGGTGAAACACAGGCGTCCGAAGATCCCGGTAGGTGAAACACAGGCGTCCGAAGACCCCGGTAGGTGAAACACGAGCGTCCGCAGACCTCGGTAGGTGAAACACAGGCGTCCGAAGACCCCGGTAGGTGAAACGCGAGCGTCCGGAGACCTCGGTAGGTGAAACGCAGGCGTCCGAAGACCCCGGTAGGTGAAACACGAGCGTCCGAAGACCTCGGTAGGTGAAACACGAGCGTCCGAAGACCTCGGTAGGTGAAACACAGGCGTCCGAAGACCCCGGTAGGTGAAACGCGAGCGTCCGGAGACCTCGGTAGGTGAAACACGAGCGTCCGAAGACCTCGGTAGGTGAAACTCAGGCGTCCGAAGACCCCGGTAGGTGTAACACGAGCGTCCGAAGACCTCGGTAGGTGAAACTCAGGCGTCCGAAGACCCCAGTAGGTGAAACACGAGCGTCCGAAGACCTCGGTAGGTGAAACACAGGCGTCCGAAGACCCCGGTAGGTGAAACACAGGCGTCCGAAGACCCCGGTAGGTGAAACACGAGCGTCCGAAGACCTCGGTAGGTGAAACACAGGCGTCCGAAGACCCCGGTAGGTGAAACACGAGCGTCCGAAGACCTCGGTAGGTGAAACACAGGCGTCCGAAGACCCCGGTAGGTGAAACACGAGCGTCCGAAGACCTCGGTAGGTGAAACACAGGCGTCCGAAGACCCCGGTAGGTGAAACACGAGCACGTCCGAAGACCTCGGTACAGCTGTAGGTTTGGGATCGCAAAGTACTATTCTTTGCCCTTGGTGGCACAATACTTAATAAATATAATTAGGCAAAAAGAACTTACTATCATACAACATACACCCTTTATACCTTACTCGGTTTCCTGGATTCCTCTTGGTCGCTTTCCTGGTTACTTTAGGAGATGTGTGTCTCTTGGCAGACACCGGCAAACTGTATTTTTCCATGCGCTGAGCCGCTCTATTTATACCCGCAGCTCAGTGTGGTGCCGTGTGCGCATCCCATATAACTTAATGGGGAAATGCCTTACTCCCATATAATCTTCCCATCTGTTATGTTTTGTTTGCACATAAATGCTATTAATATCTGCTGTATAATGTATATTCATATGCTCGCCCTACATGATATTGCTGTGAAAACAAATACAACTCACCATCGAGCTCTGTCGACCGTCGTCGCATGCACTGCTTGTGCATGGGGAGTTGGTTGTTGGGTGGTATTACCACCTACCATTGTATATAGAATCTATAGTACTATCACTTCGGCCTTACTAGCGCCATTTAAAGACGGTGAATCACGCTACTAAAATGGCTTAAGAGCAGGAAATCACAAGAGAAATGATTTTCCTTGCCATTTCTCTTGCTATTATAAATTCGGAGGAGTAGTAGGTTAAAATGCTTAAGAATACAATTCTTCTTCTTCTTCTTGTGTATAATGCCGAAATGCGAAATGTGTATTCATTGGAGTATGGCAGATAGCGAAGCAAAAGAAGACAACTTATTGTTGTCTTATGGGTTTTCATTCCTTCATTCTCCATAGCATAGGTAAGCATTTATTTTGGCTATCGTATGGGACATCGGACATGGGGTAAGACAACAGAACATGTTAAGATGTGTGTGTGCTATTGATATAGGTCATGAACTGATATGATCATATGACATGACTTGTGTGGATTACCTGTATGGTTGCAATGATGTAGTGAAGGAGTAGAAGAAATGCGTTTGTAGGCTTTTTTTTGTGTGCTTTTTGTGTGCGGTTGAATAAATGAGTTTGCAATGTATCATTGCATGTAGGTACATATATTATTTTTGGCAGTTACAACTGAATTTGGTGAAGGCTTACAGAGAATTATGGCGAATTCAGTCCTTTTTGAGGTCATAAAATTATTTGATGACCTGACCAAACTGAACTAGTGACTATTTTTTTTTGAGATAGGCATACCTGCCAGGAACAATTGATGTGGATGAATTTTACAATCAGTAATTAGGTAAAAAAGACATATCGAAAAGGATAAGCGGGAATCCCAGATTTGCGAGATTAGGCAATTTTCATCGTTTTTGAAATTGAAAAATTTTATTGCTGACCTCCTACATAATGACATCTCTGCTTAAATGTCTTTATCCCTGCTAAATAATAATACTTAGAAACAATTCATACAACAGCCAGAAGAACTATAACTGAACAATATAAGTCAGAAATCAAAAAAATTTCGAAGAAAAAATCGTCCATTTGGACCCCAGTTCGGGTGGACACGACTTTTGGCTGTTCGTAAATGAGGGTTAAGAACATTATTCGTTGTGATTTCAGTTGGATAAGTTCTAAACTGATAAAATCATAACAAATTTTGCCAAAGCAATTAAAAATTGTTTAATAAAAAAAAAAACAACAAGCGTTCGAAAAAAACAGTGTTGTGTAGTGATAGTGCGTCAAAAACAATAACTTTCATCTGCATCAGCCATACCTTGAAAAATCATAAAATCAACTTTGCAGAATAAAAGAAGTTTATTCAAGTAAAAACATATTGAAAAAAAAAAAAAAAAAATTAAAATAGTGATCTGTTTTTGTGTTTTGTTGTTTTACTGTTGAAACAATTCATAAGTTTCAACGAGACAAAAATTTGCAGACGATAAAAACTGGAGAGTAAGAGTATTTAATCCATAATATTTCTTTTTCTTTTCAGCATTTCAATTTCAATTTCAATAATTTATTTAAAATTTATATTTCGCGTTACGAATTCGAATTCGATATTGTTAGAGCAGGGATTTTCGTGAAATAATAGTCGATTTTGTTAGGTGTCTTATCGCGACTTGAGTGAAGTGATAGTGAAAAGTAATAAGTGAATCATAAGCTAGTGATATTTTGGTGAAGTTAAGTGTGTATATTCACTATATTTGTAATACTCTGTGTAATTTGTTACTATTAAATTAATTAAATACTTCGAAATATACCTTTCACTTCTGAACAGATATGTCAAAGTGCGTTTTCAAAGGCTGTGGTCAGTTTAAGACCTATCCGAGCCGTATATCTTTCTTCCTTATACCAAAGGATTGTAGAAGGCCAATATGGTTGAAACATGGAAATGTTTCAACCATCAAGCCATTGCACTTCCAATGTCTTCGCTAGCTATTTGCTGTTGCACGGATGTTGCTGTTGACCATTCATGTCAAAGAATTATGGATGCTGAAGCTCTTAAAGCTCAAACCATTAAAACAGCAATTTCTGCCCAAAAATCGGCAACAACTTCTGCACAAAAATCGGCTACGAGCTCTGTCGATACAAGTGCTTCTAATTTTAATGTTACTTTTGAAACCCCTTGCACCAGTTCAGGCCCGTCTACTTCTTTTATTTCAAATGAAGCCTTAGATACAATTTTGGAGAATTTTCCTGATTCTTCTTTTAAAACTCCCCAAGCCCCAAAAATGCCGAAAAAACTTCAACCCACTACTTCCAGAACGTGTTTGAATACACAGTTCGAAAGCATACCAGTAAGTCCAAATGTTCCTCTTCATAATTTGGCATCTACATCCACTAAGACTTATAGCTGGGACCACAACTTTCAAGATCTTCCGGAGGATACTCCGCTTTCACCCTCACAACTTCCGTCTCCAATTCATAGACGTTTTGCAAAGTCCCCATCCCCTCAGAAATCTACGACTCCCAAAAAACCTCGCCATATTCGAAAGAGTAAGAGGTATATTTTAAGAAAAGCGGTCGAAGAAAAGCTGGAAGATTCGAAAGAAGAAGTTCTTACTTTCGTGTTGGCACAGCTTTTACACGAAAAGAAAACACACTGGACTCTTAAAGAAAAAGATTTTTTCTTAAAAATCTTCTTTAAGTCTCCAGCGTGCTATGCGTTTTTGATTAGTTCGGGATTTAAGCTACCAGCAGTGAGTACCATATACCGATGGCACTCAGAAATACGACTCAAGGCAGGCCTGACTGAGACTGTGATGCACATGCTCAGACAGAAAGCGGAAGATATGACGGAAATGGACCGGAAATGCGTACTCTTGTTCGACGAAATGGTTGTTGAACAGGAGAAAGAGTACAACAACAAGGACGACATTCAGTACGGATACACTGATTTTGGAGAACAAGGATTATAAAAGAGACCTTGAAAAAAGTACTGGAATGTGGGCTGAACGTTGTTGCGACAAGTTGCGATCAGGGATCGAACAACGTTCTCGCATATAAGAAACTCGGAGTCGACTGGGATGCAATAGATAGGCCCTACATAGAAGTAGACAATCATAGAGTGTTTCTACTTTATGATTACTGCCATCTATTCAAGACCATCCGTAATATATTAGTAAAACACAACATAAAAATCAATGACGATGTTGTGTCGTGGAAAACCATCGAAGAACTTTATAACGAAGACTCGAAAGGGGACTTTCAAGTCTGTTATAAACTTAAAGCTTCTCACATCAGTCAGAAACCATTTGAGAAGTTCTCCGTGAAGCTGGCCACTCAAATCTTCAGCTTCAACGTGTATACAGGGATTCTATGCGCCATCAAATGCAATGTATACAAAACAGAGCAGCTAAAGAAACAGGCCGAGACAACAGCTACATTTATTCAGCGAATGAATGTGTTGTTTGACGTACTGAATACCGGCCAAAAATACTCAAAAAATCCAAACAAGAAAGTGCTATCGGATGACACCGACACTTTGGAATACCTAGAAAGCTGTATTGAGTGGGTTTCAAGCTGGAGAAGCAGCAGCAGTCTTATAATTCCACCTTGCTTTAAGGGATTAAAGCAAACGCTAATAGGAATAATTCAGATGTGGCACTATCTGAAAAGCAAAGAACAGAATTATTTCCTATTGGCGCACCTCAACACCGATGTCGCGGAAAACCTGTTTTCAATGGTGCGAACGAATAGAGGACCCTATGATAAGGAACCATCTGTGTGGAGGTTTATAAGAAATTTGAAGCTGGTCATGTTTCAGCACTATAGCGCACCAGAACACTCAGGATATGAAGATGCTGGAGCAGAGCCTCTAATAAGCACAGCTGACTTGGCCGAGGAGCGAAAGATCGATAAAACGACAAAAGACAAAGAGAAGTCAAAAGTCGTAGAAACGATAGAGGACTATCTACTAGCGCCAGGAGATCCCGTCGATGTTGAAGATATCGATGATGATGATGACATCGACTGCCAATGCGAGGACTGCATAAATTGGAATATGGAAGTGGATGAGGAAGAAGACCCACCACAGGTTGAACTACAACCCAGTGAACCCAGTGAGCAGATGCAAAAGATGGCAGCAATTTATTACGCAGGCTTTGCAGCTGGCAAGCTCAAGTCCAAACTGAAGTGTGAAGCCTGTTCCAACTTCATGATCAGCAGCTCGGTTGAAAGGAGAGATCAACTGCAACTTATAGAACTAAGGGCCTATGTCAGCACCGTTGCTACATCTGAATTCGGATCGCTAGCTGTTCCCTCAATCCAGCTGGAAAAATTGGCTGAGAAAGTGCAGAGGGTTTTTGAGGAAAACTTCAGAAGAAAACAGCATATAGAAGACCTCATGGAAAAACGGATGGATACTGTACGTGATTCTAGAGATGCGAACCTGGAAATACCCTGCCCTAACACCGAACATAAAGAGACAATTGTCAGATTCCTTTTGCAAGGAATGATGTTGTTCTCTATAAAAAAGACAAACAAGGAGCTTCGCGGGACCAAAAAATATAAGAAAAAGTATGTTTAAGTATTCTAAGGTTACCTATTTAAAAAAAAATGTTTAAGTATTCTAAGATTATTTTTTAAGTGCAATGTAAATAATGTTTCTGAAATTAAAAATGTATATGGAAAACCTATTAATTTTTGCTAAAATCAATAATTTAACCTTTTTTCTTTATAGGTACCTTAAAACTGAACCTGGACCTGACATGCCTAGTCATTTTATTGCTTTGTTTTACTTTTTTGTTGTTTTTTACATTGATTTTTGTTGTTATGTATATATTTTTTTGTAAATTCTAATTTATTTTACCTTTTCTTCTTCTTTACCCTTAAATTTTCTTAGTTACATAAGTATTCTTTCTGCTTTTCTTTCACTTTTTTTCCTATTTTTTATATGCAATATGAAGTGCAATTATTTTTCTCCTTTTCTTTCGCTTTTTTATTTTTTATTAACTTTTTTTGAATGTGCAATATTCAATTCCCTTAGCTAGTCATTTTGTTATGTTATGCTTTTTTGTTGATTTTTTATAAGTTATTTGAATTCGTTTTATGTTATTTTGTGATATAGTTTTACGTTTTGTTTATTGATGATATCAATGACAAATCAAGCAAATCAAGCATGCAAAGTAGTTAGTGAGGCAGGCCTACTGGGGAACCTCATTAAAAAAACGAATCTTGTATTTTACCTCCTGGGTGATCCGGAAAAAATACACTTTTTTGTAGTTGCCTATAGTTTTCCTTTTAAAAAATCTTTTTATCAAAATACTAACGTTTTCCACCCTTTTTCAGATTTGTTTTTACATATCATAACCTTACATTTCCATACTTACTTTTATCAACTATAATTCCAACATTTCCGAAAAAATGTTCTTCAATATCATTTTTCACATATCAAATAATAAATTCAAAACAAAAAAAAAATTTCTGCTCATTAATACAAATTTCAATTTTTCATGAATTTGAAATGAAATTTGCTTGCATTGCAATATAGCAATTTCATTTTATCCCTTCAAATTGAAATTTCAGTACCTCAAACAGAACAGTATGATCAGATGTTCAATTGTACGTAAAATCTTTCTTGACCTACTACCACCACTATACCCCACCCTAAAAGAAAGACAAAACAATTCATGTAATTATTTTTTCATACCTATTCTGCTTTGCTTAACCATAAGATTACTGATTCTCTATACTTTGTCTTGTGTTTTCGATTCTCCTCCCCACCTTAAATAAGGTTTGTTCGTTGAAGCCCTAGAGTCGCCATAGGGTCGCCACAAAGCGTTTTTTGAGAAACCTAAATTCACCCTGAATGTCAAATTGAGTGTTTTTTGAGCCATAGGTTTGCCATAGGTTTTCCCCAAACTCGCCCTAGCTTTTTGCTGTGGCGATTTGAGGGCTGTCAAATGGCATGTATTTTTTTTTAATGACAGGGATGTGTGGTGTAGTGTTTTTTGAGGACTGGAAAACCCAGGTTTTTTTGACAACTCATAGGGTTGTCAAGAAAACCTGGGTCAACCCTGGGGAAAGTTCAACGAACAGACCTATAATTGGCTCTGATTTTGGTTCTCTCGGCACTTTTTGAAATTTAAGCGCTTAATTCTCTCTTGTCTGTGTCTCTTTGCTTAAGCGATTTCAGCGCACCACTCGGTGAATAAAGGTCTCAGAAAAAGCTATCTGATGATAGTACTATAGATTATATATACAATGCACCTACCCAATATCCATGAGGTTAGCTTTTCACCTCCATGGTACAACCTTGAGTATTTTCCACCACAGGTGCTATGTCTTGGCTACGAGATTACTTTCTGGTTGGTGTATCGGATGAGGGGTGTCTTTCCATTTTAATGCGCTAGATGGCGGCACACCGGTGTTGAGGAGATGAATTCAAAGCATGTAACGAGGTTCTCAAATGCCTCGTTACAATTTGATCAAACAAATACAAAATGCAAATGTTTTGAAATTTCTTAATGAGCTTCTTAGAATAGCCATGTGTTCCTGTGGATAAGTCCCAATAGGAGAATATCGACGAATTGGTAGATTAATTGAAAATTCGAGCTAATAAAGCTTTTTTTTCTTGTTCTTCTTTGCAAAAAAATTTGTCGGTATTGATTTGCGGTTGATTGGTTGAATAATGTATATCATTTTTGTCGATTTGTTGTTTTAACAAATCGAGCAATGTGAACTTTGTCATTAGTGGTGAATTTTTTTCTCAAATCCCAGACTCGCAAAATAAAAATGGATATTTAATGTTTAGATTAGATTAGATTAAGATGTTTATTTCACAATAGAAAAATTTACAAACTTCTTAGACTGCTATTATACGGTGCAATTTGTTGCACGAAACTGTTCGAACACCATAAGTGCAAAAGAGAACGAAAGTTCGAAAAACAGAGATGGACAATGTGCTACCGTGTGTCGCATGGGTTATGGTTTCGTGAAACAGCTTTGACGTTTCTCTTTGGGTCGGTTCGAGAACCTATCGGATAGCCTATTTCGGAAAGCCAGATTGCTGCAGACAACAGCTGTGAAATACTAAAATTCGAAATTTGAAAATAGAAAAACATTTACAGCCATATTATTCACTTATTTCGAAACTAGTTTTTCGTAGATCTAGTTTTCGAATTTCAAGTTTTGAACAAATCGGTATTATTGAAAAACAAAGTGACACATAAAACTCGAAATCGTAAAACTAGTTTTTGATAAAACTAGAAATTCATGAAACTGGAAACATCTAGTTCTGAGGACTTCAAAACTAGTTTTGAAACGTTTTTGTAGTAGTAAAGCAGTAGTAGTAAAGTGTGATTTTATTGAGATATAAATAAAAATAGTTTTATAGTTAAATAAATAGTTCTTTGTTAACAATTTTCACAAAAAGACATTGGCTTATTTATGCCGTTAGCCGAAAAAAGAGTTATTTTATGAAGCAATAAAGTTCTTTGTTGATTTAGTTATCGCGAAATAAAAATACATAACTATATATACAAAAGTACAATATCAAAATGATTCGTTATAATTTGTTGTCTATATTTTAGAGCGGGTTTCAGGTAGTTGTATAGGATTTTCCAATTTTCTTTATTTAATATGTTTATGATTTCATTTGATGAAATAGTATTTTTTCCCAAGATAACCTTCGGATCGAGTTCAGGATGGGGCAGATACCAATGAAGTGACATATATCTTCTCTGCATCGTAGGTTACACAAAGTAGTTGGCTTTAAAGATTGTTGATTTAAAATCTAGACTGTTTCGGTCATGGAAATAATTTTTATCACGTTGGTCATGACTCACTAGTCTATAGGTACTTCTTGTTTGGCTTTGCTGACTTTGTTCTTTGAAAGCTTTCCATATTGATTCTTCAATGTTTCCTAAAAGCATCTACAGGGTGCCACCAAAAGATCTTCCATTGTGTTGGAGAAGTTGAACATCATGGATGTCACTCAATCTCGTCGATTCCGTAAAGAATTGAAGACTTCTGTCTTTTAGAAACAATACTATCTTATTGGTGAGTTGATGATTTGGTTGATTCATGATTTTCCCAATATATGAGAAATATTGAACTGTGTGTAAATATCACGTAGGTAAACCAGTTTCGAGGTGCAACATGTAGGTTGGTGTATTTTCCGATAGTCTGAAGGTTTTCTTGATGAAATATCTAAGAAGCTTTTCTACTTCGTCGAACTCGAAGATACCCCAAACTTGTGCTGCGTAGCACATAAGAGATCTTTCGACTGCTTCGAAGACGTAAAGACGAAACGTTTTTGTATTATTCATCAAAACTTTATTACCTCACATCATTTTCTGCTTTCATTTTGAAGCTTCGTTTCGGCATCGGTTAGTTTGGCAAGTATGTACGTCTTCGTAGGGGAATCAGGTTGTTCACATACACCGTATTTGGCTACCCCATACACAGTAAATCACCCCGGATAGGCTATTGACCCAATCAAAAGTCGGTGAAGGCCGGTTTCCGGTACTGCGACGTAGGTGAAATGTGGCTCAGAAACTAATAATAGCAGCACGCATTTTGCAGGACCAAGCTAATGCATTGTGTGCACCGATAATCAACTGCACTTGCTGATTAAAAAGAACTTCTTTGTTGTGTTTCTCCAACTCCAACGATTGGAAGTAATTTGGCGGGTTTCTGCTACGGAAAAACTGCATGTGACTGCATTTCGCTGGTTAGACAACGTTAATTGGACTTATTGCTTCGATTTCTGTGCAAGGAAACTCAGCTTGTTACAGAGATTTTTGAGCAAGGTTCACAGACTCTGTGTTTCGGACTCTGAAGTCAGCATTCAAAAGATTTTCCCATTGCTCAGCGATGCAATATTGGAAAGAGTTAGCTACTGCTGCCGTTGGATATTTATCTGCCACAGTCAAAGCAATTGGCAGGGTGGCTGTGCCAGTCAACAAATTTGGAATATCTGACTCTGAACCAAAACCATCTAAACCGAAAGATGAAAAGCATCCGCGAGATCTAACATTGGGCTTGTCACCTGAAACCTCAATTTATCAACCTTAGCCCCCCGTTGTTATCATATTACGACGTTCTCGTGCACTATCCGCAAATGCATCAAAATGAATTTGAAGCGTCTTAGAAGGACGGATATGATTCGTGGTAGATGCATCTAATATAGGATTAAAGAGGTGCTATTTTTATACCTACTGAATTACGTTAATGTGTTGCACACTGATTGGACAGTAATCCATTGAATGATCTTTTTTGTTTGAGTCGCTTAGCTTGTCTACTTGTCTCTTTGAACCAAATACCACTTCTACCATTTGATAAACAAACCGATGCCATGGTCTCCATTTTTGCCTCAGTCTATATTTTACTTTCAATGATCTTGAACCGTCGCGTCGCGTCGACCACCCATATGTTCTTATTCTTGAGAAATAGAATGGTAAGTTCAACGCTTACCTATACTTTATTTTCATATATTTATACAAACAATCAATCATTTGCAAATTACAGTAGGTACTTGTTTGAATTTTCTATTTTGTTTTCAAAATCAAAGCAGCTCTTGATATGAATCTAGTTTCGATATTCAAAACGAGAATCCATTTTCAAAACTTGAACTAGTTTTTCTCCAGAAATCAATAATACCGATTTCTTTTTAAAACTAGTTTTGATTAGTTTTTGCAAAACTTGAAACGAAACTAGTTTTACCTGAAACTAGTTTCATTTCTAGTTTTACGAATTCTCAATAATATGGCTGTTAAAATATCATTGCTAGACGATTATAACTTATTTTTTTCAATTTCCCATCTGTTTTAAAAGACTCATGCTGAAATAAATGCACACCAAAACAAAAAATCAACATGAAAAGGAGTAAAAATAAATTTTCTATCAGCTGATCACTTGAATAGAAAGGTATACCAAATATACTCGGATACCTTAAGATAGCTTTTTAGTTTAAATGGGTGTGTGACTCTGCTAAAAGTTTAACAAGTAAACAACAACAACAAGCTATCCGGATACGATTCTCGAACGCCCCCTTTGCCTTTGTTCGTGTTTTTGTTTATTCTGTTTCATTTGGTTCAAAAATAAGAAATAATACTAATAGTAATGACTTTTTTGTTTTTCAATTGCCAATAAAAGAGGTTTTAAAGCAACCAGGCACTGCTAGATAACTATTTTTCCCCAAAAATAAAAACACCGAATGAAAAATAAAGAGAAATGTGAAAATAGTTTCATGAAACTGGATTTCATCGTGTAATTACACTTGCGACACGGAATGACAGAACAAAGAAGAATTCGAAGTTGTTTCGTGCAACAAATTGCACCGTATAATAGTAGTCTTATGAATACATTAAAATATCGTAAGTTAAATTTTAAACTAAATCTTTAAAGGCATGGCCTAATGGGCCGTCAGCCAGATGATAGCTTTATAAACACATAAAAGTGTGTTGTAAGTTAATTGAGTTTGATATAATTTTAAATTTAGAAGTCTTCTCGTATTATTCTTTTTCTAAAAGTTAGAGCTGTTTTAATGAAATGTGATAGTTTCTGCCAGTCCTTACCATTCAAAATTGCTGAAAACTCGGTTTGTTGCAAATAGTTTTCTTGCCATGTTTGTCGCCGTATCTCTACTAAAATTGGGCATCTTGCGATGAAATGAAATATATTTTCTCTTTCGTTGGTGTTACACAAAGAGCACTTCAGTGCTAGATCGTTACGATCTTGCTCGGAAAAGGTTTGACATCATTTCAGTGCTAAAGCGGTCCTTGAAGTAGTTTTTATCGCCTAGATCGTGCTGCAGCTTCGAATAGATTTCCCTATGAAGTGAACTTCTGGCCTGTTCCAAATAGTCTTCTCTTACTTTGGAATGTAGCTTTTCAATTAAGTTGTCAAGGAATGGTTTCCACTCTGGCAAATTATCCAAAGTAAGGTGGAAATTGAGGTCACACATGTCCGCCAGTTTTTCCATTCTTCAAACCATGAGCGTTGGAACCTTATTTTTGAAACTGCAACCTTTCTTGCTATTTTTTCAGTGCTGCTGTTCCTAAGTTTGACAATGTAATTAAAGTGGAGCTTTAAAGATGTGAGGTACAGTGGTGATAATCCAGTTTCAATCATCAGCATATAATTGGGTGTAGTGTCTGGCAGCCGAAATTGGCGTTTTAAGAAGAACCTCAACAGTTTTTCCGTGGTTTCAGACTGTCGCCAACCCCATGACTCTGCCGCATAAAGCATAATTGTTTCGGAAGTTGCAGTGAAAACTTTGTACTTTGCACTAAATGATAAGTCTTTATTTCCGTAAACATTTTGCCACACAGACCCAATTGCATTTTTCGAAGAAGACAGCTTTTTGACCAGATGCTTTTCTATGTTGTTGTTATGTAGATTGCTTGACACAGTAAAACCAAAGTATTGGTATTCCTTAACCGTTTCGATCGATTCTCCTCCATAGTACCATTTTTTATTTGCTGCCAAACGTCCTGTTCCTTTTCTAAAGACCATTGTTTTAGATTTGTTTAAATTAACGCTGAGATTCCATTTTAAACAATAATTTTGTAATTTGTTAATCATTAGTTGGAGAGATTGAGGTGATTCCGCCAAAAGGACAAGATCGTCTGCGTACATTAGTACCTTAATCAGAAATCCATCTATCATTATGCCACAAAGCAAGTCTATGATCAGGTCTTCGATATAGAGGCTAAAAGCTGATGGGCTGAAATTACATTCTTGCTTCAACCCTACGGACGCGGAGAACCAATATTTTGATATTGAATGTATTTTGCAGCTATTTGAACCATTTTTATACTAAAATCCGATCGAAAATGCTACCTCAATTGTTATTTCAGTAGCAGTAAAAACTAAAAATGAGTCACATCTCTGAGGTATCGGTTTTACTTGTTCCATCACTAGCTGAAGAGAAAACTTCAAATTGGTTTTGACACCTAATGTCATCGGTTCTGCCGGACGCAAAAGGTTAAAAGTTGGACTACTTTTCCGTTGCGTCCGTTGCATCCGATGCTTATGGGCCACCTCTCATAAGAACGTGTGTATTTAATCGAGCTATCAGTTGAATCTGGCAGCGAACGGACGCAACGGATTCTATGGGTCGGGGCCTTAACTTTACATCATTAAATCATATCATCTTGAATCACCAAGTACACCGGTTGTCTTTTCTTTAAAGTTAAACAGGTTATGGGCCCCGTTATATTAAGACAAGGTGTATTTTCTTGCAAACTGTAAATAAGAACAACTTTTTTTTTTTGAGACAAATGTGAAGTTAATTTATCAGGTTTTGGCAAAGCTATTTTTTGTTTATTGAAGTGAAAACTTCTTAAGGCGCGTTTGGCACTTTTGCGATGGGGGTAACTTTTGCGATGGGGGTAAAGCATTGAATTCGCGACCGACACCATTTTTTGGCTCATCGTAACTCGTATGTTAAGTCGTCATAGCCCAGCGTCTCAGGTTCGAATCCCAGCCATGACTTCCATTTTTTTATTTATTTAAAGTGAAAACATACATAAAAATTTGTGGCCACGGTTGGGACTCAAACCTGAGACCTTGAGTTTAATAGCCAACGACTCTGCCATTGAGCCAAGAAACACCTTAATTTTGATGCTGCTAAATGACTTAAAAGAATGTAATAGCAACATTACCTAGTAATAATTACTTACCGACCCGGAGAAATACAGAGAAGAAAGAAAGGAATTGAAGGACAGAGAAAAATTTATGCAACGCAGAAAAAATAAAAAGCACCAAATATTTTAGTACCATTACAATGAAGTGGATGAGAGAGCTCGATGATTCGAACTTAACAACAAATTAAAAGAGATCAACAACTCATCGCGATGATTTATCGATGGAATTGAAATGGTTGCATGAAAATAGTTTGAAAACCATTACTCAAATATTAATTAACTTCGTTTCTAAAATTAATGCATTGTCCTTTTTTTCATTTTATTGTCAAAGTTTACGAGCGCAGTTACAAGATCTGTAGACACTCTTCTCTTCTTATTTTAATATCCGGCGTTACGAGTAGTGATCTTGAAGCGATCACAACTCTCCCACTTTTCTGCTTCACACTAGTGATCCGCCTGTGGGGTACGCCGCGTTGACCTCAGAAAGCGTCGGCAAGCCTCCCGGTTTTGGATTGTTCCATATCTGAGGCCAACCAAATGCTGCTGTTTTTGCATTTGCTTGTACCAGGAGTGTTTTGGCCTGCATTTTCTTTTTCGTCGCGAATTTGTTGAAACGTTGTACGATATTGCCTTTTGGACGGGGTTCTGAGGATCTCTCCTTTGAACATGACAATACCAACTGAGCCGGTCGTGCTGAATTTTGTCCAAGATGGTACTTTTTACATGAAGGCTTCCACGGATCTTAGTACTTCTAATTCGATCAAGCTTTGTTACTCCTGCTGTCATCCGAAGCATCTTCATTTCGGCTGCCGTCAATTTGCTCTCATACTTTTTGTACATTCTCCAACATTGTGAACCGTATGTCAGAGCTGGACGGACAACTGCTGTGTAGAGTCTTCCCTTCAGCTTAGGGGGCATTTTTCGATCACAGAAGATAGCGGAGTTTTCTCGCCACTTCATCCACCCTACGCTTACTCGATGATTGATGTCGTCATCACAAGTTGCTTCACTATTGATCATAGATCCCAGATATTTAAACTTTTCACACTTGGGAAGCACATTTCCATTCAAATAAATGTCTGGAATAGGCTTGTCTGGATCAGAAAAAGGGCAGCACAGGTATTCAGTCTTTTTAGCGCTAATACGGTATCCATTTCCTTCCAGAACATCAATCCAAACGTCAAGTGCTCGTTGCAGGGATGTAGGATCCTCGTTTATGATGGCTCCATCGTCAGCAAAGAATAATTGTTGTACTTTATTGTCCGTTACTTCTCCTTCGAGCAAATAATCCAGAACACCAATAAAGAGCAGTGGACTCAAGACACTTCCCTGATGTACACCTACTGTTATTTGGAATTCTTCGGTGACTCCAGCTGGGCATCTCACTTTTGTAACTGCTCCCTCGTACATGTCCATAATTATTCGCACATAGGCTTCAGGAACTCTTCGGTGTCTGAGGGCCACCCATATCAGATCTCGCGGTTGTCGATCGAATGCTTTTTTGAAGTCAACCAACACAATATGAAAATCCTCTAAGGCATCTCGGTGTTTTTCCATTATGATCCTTATACTTTGGATTGCGTCTGTAGTTGACTTACCCGCGAAAAGCCCGCATTGGTCATCAGACAGCCTTATTAATTTCCGCAGTCGGCTATCCAAAACCCGCTCAACGATCTTCATAGTGTGGGACATCAACTTGATCGAACGATAGTTGTCACAGCTTATGGTATCTCCCTTTCCCTTGTACATTGGAAGAAGAAAACTTTCCCTCCATTGATTAGGCAAACTGTCACCTCTTATTTTGGAGATGAGAATCGTGAGCCATCTCAACCCGATGTCTCCCATATTTTTCCAAAACTCATATGGTACTTCGTCTGGCCCAATCGCTTTGCCTTTTTTAGAGTTCTTAACTGCCTCCCTAACTTCTTCGACTGTGACGTCGGATACTTCCAAAAAGTTAGGTGCAGCTGTTGGAAAGTGGCGCCGAGGAAACTGTTCATTCAAAAGATCATCACAATACTGTCGCCACCTGTGAAGAATTTTGTCGTCATCCACAAGTAGCAGTCCTTGAGCATCATTTATGAACTTCGGCGAACGAATCTCCTGCGCATTTCTCCTTCTCTGAGCGGCTATTTTGAAAATGGTTGCTCCCTTATTCAAGTTGCTTTGTCTTAGCTCTTGGATTGCCTGATTTGCTTCAGCAGCTGGGGAAGAAATCTCTTCCAGCTCTCGATACAGGCCCTCCGTGCTTTTTGCTTGAAGTTGGGCTCACTTTTTCCTCGCTTCTTTTCTGCAGCTCTTGTATTCCATTTTGAAACGCGCTTTTTCATTTGTATTTCTTGAGGGGCACTTCGACCAAACTTGGAAAGCTGCTTTCTTCTTTCTAATCGCTGCTTTAGCTTCATCATCCCACCACCAGGTTTCTTTAGCTTGTTGGTGGTGTGCTTTTGAGACTCCTAACAGTGATTTGGCTCTCTCTAAGCAGGTTCGTTGTAGGCGATCCCACATATTTTGTGCCGTGATTGCATTTGAAACTGCGTCGATGGTATTACACAGCTGACTTTGCATATACGAAATGAATTGCTGTCCTTTGGTTTTCTCCAGATTGTACGACTTGATTCTCCTAGGAGCCTTTGTTTGTTTGACTTCCTTCACCGCATCCGTAAAAAATTCTGTTAAAAGAAGACGGTGTTGTTGAGCGGCAGATTCTCCTAGTATCACTTTGCAGTCTTTCACCCGAGATTTCATGTAATTGGTTACCAAATGGTAATCAATCTGGGCTTCATTTCCTCCACTGCTGTAAGTGATAAGGTGTCGGTCTTGTTTGATGAACATGGTATTTAGTACGATTAGACCGTATGACTTGCACATATTTAGAATATCTTCACCAGGAGTGTTCCTGGCGCCGAATCCCAAACCTCCATGGCAGTCTTCATAATCCTCGTTTGTCTTCCCGACATGTCCATTCAAATCTCCTCCAACAAACAAATACTCTTCTTTTGGAATGTTCTTAAGTAGGTTATGAAAATGAAGCCAGAATGCATCTTTTTCCTCCTGCTCACACCCTATTTGGGGAGCATATGCACTGATTATATTCCAGACCTTTCCTTCCATCACCAATTTAAGAGACATCAAACGGTCACTGGACTTCAAAATGGTCAACACGCTGTTACATAAACTTTGGTCAAGGATGATACCGACTCCGTTCCTACCTTGTTCTGTTCCATAGTAGAACATCTTGTAAGTCTTGGCCTTTGCATCTAAGAAACGGGCTTTGTTTGCTGTGTTTCGCCATTTCGTTTCCTGAACACACAAGATGCTAGTCCGGGATCCCTGGTCCAATTTTTTTTGTGACTACTATCAAGCTAATTTTCCCTGAGTGGCTTTATTTTGTTGAGACGCCCAACAATTTTCTAACGAAAACTTTCGACTGTGGTAGCTAACAGAGGTAGAAAGGGTGAAATATGTCGATTTCATGATACTAAAAAATTTATTAGTAACAGTTTCTTTCTTAGTTAAGCTTCAAGATAATTATCTGAATTTCGTAAAAAAATATTTGTCCTACAAATTGTATGGTTTGATCTTAAGAGTCCCCTTCCTCAAACATGTATCGATTACGAGGTCAAAAAAAGTGATTACTAACAAGCTGATTTTTTCGTTTTTACTTATTTAATATTTATATAATCTAACAGTCGGATTGTCCTACAAATTGGTAGTGGTACGTTTTTTCAGTCCTACGCTCAGAAAATGTCAATACCACCGGATTATTATTTTCATTACTAACTGTAGGACAAAAATATTACATTAAAGGTTAGTTATCTGCCCAATTCAAACAATGTCCTACAAGAAAACAGGTATGCATCGCTAGTCCGACAAGAATTGTCACTTTTTTGTTTGTTTATTTGTAACATATGGTACAAGAAAAAATCTTGCTCTAATTTTAAATATTTAGCTTTATTTTTTAGTAAATTAAGCACAGAGATTTCGGTATTTCTAAAAAAAAATTAATCCTCCTCAGATTCATCCGACAACCTTTCGCTGCTATCGCTACTATCGCAACTATAGCTGTCATCGGCATCTACTTCACTTCCTTCATTCGTGATATCTGACTCTGTAATAACATAAAAAAATTAAGTAAACCATAATATAATAATGAATAGTCAATCATAAAATAACAATTGTATAAATAGGGTACCTTGAATGTCGGAAAATATTTCTTCAAAAGATGGACTTTGGGGAACATCAAACCAATAATATTAAAATATGCCATCAATTATTGTCCATCCAAAATTTTCTGGCAATTTTTCGGTTGGGCACCGCATGTGTGCATTGCACAATACATTGCAGATATATACAGTTCTTTTAATTTGTTGCAACAATTCTTGTTTTGTTGGTGGCAAACTGAAAGGATCATATCCTACGATTTTTTTTAAAATATCTTCGTTTTCATTTTTTGATTTATATCCTTTCTCAAATAACTCATACCGTCCTTTGTTAATATCATTTTTTGTTTTGAATGAATAAACTCTGCATACATACTCTTCGATAATTTGAAATACTTCATTCGATGATGTTAATGCTGTAGTTTTTTTTTATTGTTATTTTCTTCAAAATAGTGAAAGGTCTCTTTTTTCCTTTACGAAAGAAAGCAGGATTATAATCATTTCCTGTAAATATATGGCATATAGCGAGTGAACAAGATAATTGATCCCCAAGTTTTTCATAAATTTCATTTATGTTTAAGTACAGTTTTTTTTTACTCGTGCTTAAATTAATTATTATTTGAATTTGATCTTTTAAATACTTAAAGTTTGCCAACATTATTATTGGTATATCAGAATCTGTACAATGTATCTGCACACTATAATTAGTATTAAGTTGACAAATGTGGTATACAATTTTGGTATCAGCTTCTTCATGATAACAAGAGAGGTTATAGTCAATGACTCTTATTATTTTATTTTCACTAGACAGCTCGTAAGTGTAACATTACTCATAATTAAGTTTAACAGTCTTTCCGATGATCAATGCAATAAATTCGTCCCTTGTCCAATCTTCAATTAAAAATTCTACAAATTGTTTTTTAAAGTTGTTGCTCTTTAATAACTTGCAAAAATCTGCAGGACGATTCGAGTCTTTACGTATTACGTCATACTGTGTGTCCTCTTCACCTCTCAAATCATGTTCAAAATCTTTAATACTAGGTTTTTTGTACTTGTTAAGTGGAATCTATCAAAAAGTCAAAATTTTTTTTGTCACGCTTGAAAAATAAATTGATTTTTTATTTCATGAATTTCAAATACATATATGTATATTCAATTTGAGCACCGCTATAGCGTAGCGCGTCATTTTTTACATCATGCATATGTACTACTACTTTTGGGCGTAGGACTGAAAAAACGTTCCACGGAATTTGTAGGACAATCCGACTGTTAGATTATATAAATATTAAATAAGTAAAAGCGAAAAAATCAGCTTGCTAGTAATCACTTTTTTTGACCTCGTAATCGATACATGTTTGAGGAAGGGGACTCTTAAGATCAAACCATACAATTTGTAGGACAAATATTTTTTTACGTAATTCAGATAATTATCTTGAAGCTTAACTAAGAAAGAAACTGTTACTAATAAATTTTTTAGTATCATGAAATCGAGATATTTCACCTTTTCTACCTCTGTTAGCTACCACAGTCGAAAGTTTTCGTTAGAAAATTGTTGGGCGTCTCAACAAAATAAAGCCACTCAGGGAAAATTAGCTTGATAGTAGTCACAAAAAAAAATTGGACCAGGGATCCCGGAGTATGTCCACTCGCCTCCTTCTCATCATCTCTTCGAGTTCGAGACTTCTACCAGTCATACTTCCAACGTTCCAACTCGCGACTCTAAATTTCCGTCCAACTCGTCGCATTACTTTGCTAGCCCCCGGAATCCGTATAGCTCTGACATTGAACATTGCTGCTCGGTCCAGGATCAGCTCCATGCATAGCAATGGAACTGCCTGGCGGGGTAGTGCTTCTTATGTTTGCAAGTACTTCCATAATGCTCAAAATTTTTCAAAAATTTTCCTTTCATCCTTTTCGACACATGCATGCTCCATTTAATGAGTTTGATTTCCCTTTTACTACACCGACCGGTGATCTCCAGTCGTGTTAACCCCGGGATCTGCATGCATACTTGGGGAGAGTTTTTAGGTGGTATGTGTGTCGCTAGACTCACTTTGATGTAAGTCGTCTAGATATGATTGCTCCTTTAGTCGCCTTTTGCGACTAGCGGGGAGGCGCTGCAGTGCTATTCTAACCCGACACTGCACGGAAACAAGATCTGTAGACACTATCGTTAAAAAATTGAATGTATTGATTTTAACCGAATTTCATAAGGGTGACGAAGAAATAATATAGATATGATATTCCAGATTTCTATTTAGTTGCAAGTTTCAGAAGGCACGATCGTCCAGCAGCAGGAGTAGCTATCTGTAAAAGGTTGTCTGATACAACTGCCATATTTTACTCAACTTCGCCGATGCTACAAATTTGCCACTTTTTCATTTTTTAAAAGAAGAACACTATTTTACAATGACGAATGACCGCAGCCTTAGTACAACGAAATATAAAGCGACAATTGATGCAGTCTTTGCGATATATTTAAATAGATTTGAGACAAAATCGTTCGTTTCCTATTTAAGTTACCGTAGACCTATTATTTCAGTATTAGAATACGATGATTGTAGAGATGATAACAGAAGAGATGAAATTGTGAATGAAAACTCATAAGTTTCATTGATGTTCTTCTATATGTAGGTACATCTACAATCTACATATATTATAAAAGATTTTCCTGTACATTAAAATATTTACTGAAAATTCAATTCTGTTTTCACTTCTGTCGGCACTCCCGGAGTGCTTCTTTTTTTTTTTTGTTTCGGTTGCACCGTATATCGTTTAAAATGGAGAATAACGATGTAGTGAAGATCGAAAAGCTATGCAATGCAGATCAGTGGAACTTATGGAAATTAAAGGTAAAGATTATTTTAAGGTCTTCTGATCAGTGGAAATTTGTAATGGGTGTTGAGAAAAAACCTAAAGAGACAAGTGATATCAAAAGTGAGGCTTTAATTAAGGCTTTAATTTTGTGGATGTTACATGACAGCAAAGCTCAAAAAGTCATTGTTACAACTATTGGTCAGGAACCTCTTCTTCATTGTAATAAACTTCAAGAGAAATGTGGTGTTAACCGGAAAGCGTTTATGAACTAAAATCTAAATGTAGTGTTCATATGTTGTAACAACAATTTTATAGTTTTGCAAAA
This sequence comes from Melanostoma scalare, assembly GCA_949752695.1. Lineage (NCBI taxonomy): Eukaryota > Metazoa > Arthropoda > Insecta > Diptera > Syrphidae > Melanostoma > Melanostoma scalare. Next base: position 96,762,496 of record OX456985.1, on the reverse strand, counting down.
GATCCTCAAGATGATATATGTAGCTGTGCATATTTAGTAATTGCAAGCAATTTTTGTAGCGCTGTGGACTCAGGAAGCAAACGTTATAAAATTTGATCTCGAGGTTAACAATGGAAGAGCAGCGCTTCAGCACGAATTAATCGGCTTGGCTTTATCTTTTTACGCAAGCAGGGGTCATTCAAGTAAATCCAAGAACTCTGTCCACAAAGAGCAATCAATACCACCCAAATGTTTTGTTTGTAAAAATGAAGGGCGTGGGAAGCGGACAGCCTCGCCCAGTTAAAACAAAGTATGTGAAGTACTTTTGGCTGAAGGTGTAAGCCAAGGTGATGAATGGTACTCCGGAGCAAGCGATCATATAATGAATCGTAAGGAATGGTTCTCAAATTACCAGGCGTTTGATCGACCAATTAAGGTGCGGATGGGTAATGGAACCACAATCAACGCACATGGGAAAGGCAATATAAATGTTTTGTCGTATAACATCTTTGTTTGGAAAGAAAATCATTTGGTTGATGTTCTCTATGTGCCAGATATTTTCTCTTTCTATTGTGCTTTGGACTAGGGACTTCGATTTGTGTTTATTAATTTTAATTGCGAGCTACTAAGAGAAAATGTTGAAATGCTTATTAAGATTATTCCTACTACCGTCAACTTAACAGAATCAGATAAGACGAGTTTGGAAGCATGAGAAACTTGGTCATCAGAATATTATTCATGTAAAGAAAACATTAGCGGCCAGAAAAATTCCTTTTGTTGACGAAGAAAATTTTTTTTGTGAAGCATGCTTGTAAGGGAAGCGAGAAGCGACATCGAGGGCAATTCCAAACTAGTGAGCATTAGTCTACTGATATAGCTGAGCTCATGCACTCTCACATGCGTGGGCCAATGTCTCAGAGGTCAATTGGAAGAGCTATTCGCTTCTTGCTTTTCAAGAATGATTGTTCACATTTTAGATCAGTTTTTTTTTTAAGAGAAAAGTCAGATTGTCATATTTATATTAAAAAGTAGATAGATATAGTTTTAACAGAAATGAGGAAGAATGTTAGGACTCTAAGAACAGATAATGGTACAGACTACAGAGTATATGAATAAGGTTGTTGCGAACATATTGAGCCAGAGGAGCGTTAATCATCGGAAGACTGTTCCCTACACACCAGAAGGGAATGGTAGTACTGAGCGAGTGATGCGTAGCGTACCTACCATAGTTGAAGCGGCACATTCAATGATTCATGCTAAGCATTTACCTCAAAAGCATTGGGCTTAAGCTGTGAACACAGCAGCTCACAAATTTAATCGTACAGGTATGTACTAGCTCAATATAATGCAAAGCACTCTGTTCGGGAATTAAAGTTCACTTCCGAAATCAAAAAACCAAGAGGGGGAGACAGCTGAAAAGTGTCTTCAAAATGGGAGAGGGCACAATGCCGAACACACAACTTTCGGGTTAGTTATTTTATTTTATTACACAATATCACACAAATGATTCTTAGTTCTAGGGTTGGTATAATTGAATACAAGGAATAGCCACGCTATAAATATAACTGAGAATGAATGAATACCAATTATCCAGGAGCCGACCACGTCGCGATGAAGTTCAGAATAATACTTAGAGTAGTCACCACCAGCCACGAACCACCATCCTTCAGTCCACAGCGTCCAAACTGCTGACTTACCAAAACTCCCACACGTTTAGGGAGTCCAGTAGCTGATACCAGTGCCATGCACTGGCTGTCCAACGGCACAACAGAAAGAATGTGCCGACCCCTGCAACTAATGCTACGATCCGTGGGAGAGACATCATACTGCAAACGAAAAGTAGTGGCAGGTCATAGATGCGACAGTATTTATACATCATAAATACTGCCATCGTATGACATCATCGACAGCGGTGTGTATCGGGTATCCACACCAAGTAGTAGATACCCTCAGACGAACGATCGTATCTGGCCACGATGTATCATTGGCAGATACATTTCTCTGTACTTGAGTGGGTGTTGCTATGGTTGATAGCTGGGTCGTCAAATGTGGATATTTGAGGCGACCGATTTATCCATGATATGAGGATGGCGGTGGTGACTGTTAGCTTTGATTGAAAAGTGGAATGCATCCTCAGCATTCCGTTGGAGAATTAATTCGGACATCGGGTGACTGACCGAACATCCTGCCCGGTTGAACCGGATGGTTCAAAGAACTGGTCGGCCCGGGATATCCGGTGGTGATATGAGACGGACCTTCTTTTCTGCGTAGTGTAGCGCACAAGTTAATGCGTACGAATTCGTGGTAGTCAAACAATCCACCCATTGTATTTGATGTATCGCTACCCAGAGGGTGTTCCAACGGGAACTATGGTGTCAGCTTCTATATCAACGAGCCGGCAAAGCTTCTGCACCGGTTGTCGACATTCTCCAAATGCTGTGTGTAAGGTGGCATTCCGGGCCAGTTCATCGCTGCCCGGATGCACGGCTGTGACTCGTCCGACTTGCCAGTGAGTGGGAGGTAGGTTGTCATGTCGTACCAGAAAGATGTCCCCGATTTGGAGATTTGGCTCCCGTTTTTCCCATTTGTTGCGTGTCTGAAGGGTTACCAGGTATTCATCAGACCAACGCTTCCAGAATTCCTGATGTATCTGCCGGAGCCACTGGTACTGCTTGAGTCTGTTCAGAGGAACATCCGGGATATGGGGTTGAGGAATTGCCAGTAGTGGGGTGCCAATGAGAAAGTCCCCAGGTGTAAGGGCCAACTTCTCGTCCAAGTCGTCATATAGTGGTACCAAGGGCCTGGAGTTGAGGCAGGCTTCAATCTGTGGCGCCAAGGTATGGAACTGGTGGTACCAAAGTGATTGCGTACCCAACAGTCGATGGGTAGTGGTGCTTTGCTGATTTAACGGCAGCCTCCCAGAGGCCGCCTTGATGAGGAGCACCCGGGGTAATGAAGTGCCACCGAGTGCCAGCATGGGCCAAGTGCTGCTGGTTCTGTTCGCTCTGAAACGTCTTCAAGTCCTCTTGTAGATACCGGTTGGCACCCACGAATGCGGTTCCATTGTCGCTGTATAAGTCTCGGCAGCGACCACGTCTGCTGATGAACCGAGTAAACGCATCTAAGAATGCCTGCGCGGAGAGGTCCTCGACTGCTTCCAAATGGACAGCCTTCGTAGCCATGCAGATAAAAATGGCCAGGTAAACTTTCACTGTAGTTCGAGATCTCTTCGTACCAATGCGAAGCGTAAAAGGACCACAGTAGTCCACCCCGGAGGCCAGGAAGGGGCGGGTGGCATTGACTCGATGGCTAGGCAGTGGAGCCATCTGTTGCTTGATCAACTTTCCTCGATGGCGTCGGCAGATGACGCATTTGTGAAGGGCCGTCCGGACCAGTTGTCGGCCAATCAAAATCCAATATTGTTGCCTGAGCGTTTGTAGCATCAATTGGACTCCGCCATGCATCGTCGTCTTGTGGGTGTGCATGATGAGGAGCCAAACCAGGGCTCCGATCTTCGGAAGCACGATCGGGAACCGTTGTTCATTTGGGAGTGCGGCATGAGTGAGTCGTCCTTCAACTCGGAGCACTCCACTGGGATCCAGGTAAGGGTTGAGTGAGAGTGGGGGGCTAGTGCTCGCCAAGGTAGCCCGCTTACGTACTGCTTGAAGCTCGTCAGTAAACGCTATAGCTTGCTCGAGTATAATGAGCCGTTCCATTGCGTGTTGTAGCTCATCTGCGTCTACAACGGTCTGCTTACGGAATCTCTGGTTCCGGCATCGGAACATATAAGCTACTGTGTGTAGTAGCCGCTGGAGGGAACTGAATCGGTCAACTAGGGGAATGACGACCCCGTCTTGACGTCTCGTTGTAAGTTCCGGACGCCTGATGATAGCGCCTGCAAACACCATGGTCTTCAACTCGTCTGAGACAGTAGCCAAGTCACGGTCTTTAAGCTGCCCAGTTGGGCTGAGTGGGAGGTGGCCAGTGGTCGGACCTTGCCACCACAACGGATGTTGAATGAGTTCGGCAGCCTTGATTCCCCGACTAGCGCAATCGGCAGGATTCTGGGCTGTGCGAACGTAGTTCCAATGTTCTGGAGGAGTGATCTCCAAGATCTGTCGCACCCTATTGGCAACATAGGGTTTCAGGGTAGACGGCTCCTTCCGCAACCAGCAAAGCACAATGCTGGAGTCCGACCACATGTAGTACGGAGACGTCCGAAGTCCAAGTGCACGACAGACATTGTCGTATGTATGTGCCAAGAGATGCGCGGCACATAATTCGAGTCTGGGCACGGTAGCGCCCTTGATTGGAGCTACCTTGGTGCGGGCAGTCAAGAGTGAGACACACACCCGGTTGTCGGCGTCAGTGGTCACCAGGTAGATCACTGCTGCGTATGCGCGAGTACTAGCATCGCAGAACCCATGGACAGTGGTGACATGCTGGCTGCGCATGCCCAACCACCGTGGTATACGCACTCTGTTGAGAGTCTGGAGATCATTTCGATAGGTAGTCCACGTTGCCTGGAGGTCGTCAGGCAGTGGGGTATCCCAAGTGATACCCGCCGTCCAAAGCGTCTGAATGAACATCTTCCCCACAATAACTACTGGGGCCAAGAGACCGGTCGGGTCGAACAGCTGAGCGACTTCACTGAGAACCCGCCGCTTGGTTGGCTGCGAGGCAGCAGGCTCCAACTCCACCAAGAAGAAGAGCTCGTCAACTGTGGGGTCCCACCGCAAGCCAAGTACTGTGGCGGTCGGGCATTCTATAACGAGCTCTGTGGAAAGAGAAGAAGGAGAAACATTGTTAGTTAGGAAATTTTTTACCTCTGCGCGATTCGAGTTCCATTTGCGCAGTGTAAAATGCCCACTCTTGAGCACCTGGTCCACGTCTTTCGCCAAGGCCACGGTTTCTTTGACGCTGTTGCAGCTGGTGAGAAGGTCGTCCACGTAAAAGGCCTTCTCGATAGTCTCTTTTGCCGCTTGCACGTGGGCTGGATTCAGGATGATATTGTAGTTGTCCTCTGCACATTGTACCATCGAGCGGACGGATGTGTAGGGACTTGATGCCATGCCATAGTTGACCGTTGTGAGTTGGTACACCACCAGGTCTGCTGTAGGGGATTCACGCCAGAGAATCCGCTGATAATCCCGTTGCTCCGGGGCAACCAGGATTTGCCGGAACATCTTCTCGACGTTGGCTGTCAATGCTACCATGTAACGACGGAATCGCAGGATCACATTGATGAGTGAGTCCTGGATTGTCGGACCGACCAACTGGGTGTCGTTGAGAGATACACCACTGGTCGTCTTGGCTGAGGCGTTGAAGACCACGCGGAATTTGGCTGTCACGGCGTGGTGTGGGATGTAGTAGCAGTTGGGGTGGTCGCCATGTTGACCAGCCCGTTCCATGTGTCCAAGACTCTCGTACTCCCTCATGAAGTCGATGTACTTCTCTCGTATCTCAGGGTTGCTCTGCAGTCGGCGTTCGAGACTGTAGAACTGGCGTAGTGCTGCACGGTAGGAGTCCCCGAGGGCAGGGGCGTCGTGGCGGAATGGGATTTGTACCTTCCTTCAGATGTGCGGGAATGAGTCTCTTTGAAATGACGACTGCATTCATCTTCTCGTGAGTTGTCCGTTGGCACCTCTTCCAAGTGCCAGAATTTCTGGACTTAGTCTTCCAACGTGCTGGTGGAAGAGTCTGCATGAGTTGGTTGGCAATGTAGCGTGTTGACCACTTGAGTGGGTCCTTTGAGCGATGCCGGTCCAAAAACCACCCATCCCAGTCGGGTGCGTTGTCCATGTGGTTCGTGAGGTTTCCCATGTATCACCTCACCTTGTACTAAGTAGCCCCAGACATCTGCTCCCAGCAACATGTCAATCGATCCGGGGGTCCCGTAGTGACGATCGGCCAGAGCAAGGCGAGCTAGGTGTGTCCATCGTGACACGTCCACGTGTGTTTCTGGAAGAGTAGTGGTGATAGTCGGAATGACTAACACCTTGAGGGTGACCTGGAAGTCCGTTCGGGTCGATCGAAGTGACAGCGTCACTTGGTCTCGGGCCAAGGTTTTTCTAGAAGCGCCTATTCCATGAACGGCGACTTCTAGGGCTGCTGGCTGAAGATGAAGCCTGTCAATTAAGTTATTGGTTGCAAAGCTTACCTGCGATCCAGGATCGCACAGAGCTCGGGCCAAGCGACGCTCTCTTGTTGGACCGTACGCATAGACAAGCGCCGTTGCCAGGAGTACGGTCGAGTTCGGATGGGTGAGTCAATCCGCGAGGTCTTTGGCGACATCTTCAAAGATCTCTGGAGGGCCATGTCACTTATTTCGGTACGGGTCCAGATACGGACCTGCACCAGGATCGGATAAGTTCATCTGTCTCGGGCTCGGCTTATCGGCATTTCGGCGGTGAGCCCCAGCGGACTCGTCACTCCGGCATAGTAGGGTATGATGGCGCGCGCTGCAATGGCGACAGGAACGTGTTGTTGGGCATTGCGGCGCTCTGTGCCCAGTGCCGAGACAGTTGAAGCATGCATTATACTCCCTCGTCTTTGTCAGGCGGCTGTTGATTCCCATTGAACCAAACCGTGGACACTGCGTGATAGCATGCGATTCTTGGCAACAAATGCACCGTCCTGCGGTATTGGTGACCGCATGTGTCCGTACTGCCCGGGTGCGCTGCTGGCTTGAGGCGGCATCTCTTTTAGGTTGTGATGTGAAGTCGCTTGTACTTCAGCACCAATCGCTTAGCATTCACTGCTTTCGCTCGAACCTCTTTCGCACTAACTGCAAAGTTGAGGGTGGTACCGATGACGACTGAAAAAGAAGACGTCCAAGCTTATATTTTTAGGCTAGAAGCCATATGTCAAATAATAAACAAGAGTGTTCTTCGGATCGACTTCACGATCACAATACAACTTTATTTCCAAATTCATACCCTATTTATACAAAGCTACTATGCTCTAATTCTGGTTATCGAACAATCGACCACACTTCGATATCCGATTAAAACGCTTCATCATCACATTCTTTTGGGTGAGCGCCAATGACCTATATCATAAACAAATGCTCATACCCAAAGACTATTGCTGTGACATATACAGCGCGCATGCAGTCAAAGCAATATGATCCCTTATTACTTCTGCCGGCTAGCAGTGGCCTGCCGTTGGGAATCATATTGTTCTGAGTACAATGCACTCTATGGATAAAAGAAGAAATCAAGACAAGAGTGTTGATTTCTACTTTTCCACGACTCTTTTACAAATACGGGAGTATGAAATGAATAAAAAATTTTCTTTTATCATATTGGATTGAACATTGTGGCTATTTCTGGATCTTTACTTTTAGTTAATGTTTTGGTATCATTTGTGATATTTACATTAGATATTTTATTTAGATGAGTTTATTTTTCATTACATATTAGTCAACGTTTGGTATCATTTGTGATATTTACATTAGATAAAATTTACTTCTCTTTTTTTTTCATTGTATCATATCAAAACTATATCAAAACATTATTCTTTTTTTTTCATATTTACTTATTATTTATATTTATATATATTTATATCCAATACGCCTTACAATATACTTTTTTTTCGATAAACACTATATACCTTTTTTTTAATAAATCTAATATGTACGTCTTAAAATATATATATGTAATGTAATATATATATATATATATTTTTTTTTCTAATGCACTTTTTTTTTTTTCAATACGCGCGAGTTAACACATAAATGTTCAACACATTTTAAGATAGTGAACACATGAATGTTAACCATGTGCTGACTATGAAATTCCCAACAATTATAGATAACTATACAACATGTAATAAAATATAAATAAAACAAAGAAGATAACTGTACGTGACCTTCTGCACACAGTCATCTCCTGAAATAGAATTTAAGATAAATAAATATGGACACAATATGTTGTAGCACACGAATTGTATAAATAGGATTGACTCAGTACTGAGGTCGCCTTAATGCTGTGTAAATCGTTCATTTCCAGTGAACGAATCAATCATCAATCGTTCAATGGAAAGATTCGGTCATTTCAATCAATCATTCAATCACTTGAACTGGCCGAGGCGATCGACCGAAACTGAAACCAATAGACCCACGAGAACAAGGAACGACCGAAATTGAAACCAATCATTTGCAGTGCAGCGTTGTATTTTTTAATTTGTATTACTCTCTGTTTGCGCTTCGTGTCTACCTACATACATATCTACATAGGTGCAGTCGAGTCAACATCGAAACAGAAACGTAGGCAAGAACCAATAGTATGGTACTGAGTTGTAGATGGGGGATGGTTTTCTTTTTTAGATGTGCATATACATACACACATTACATTCATTTTACATTATCGTATAAAACAAGGACTAGAAAAGTTCTAAATCTATGAAATTCTAAAAGCTGAAAATATAAAACAAACTTAAGTATGTATACATATGTGCTTCATCTGAAATGAAAAACATCGCCCACCTACTCAGCAATAGCACCATTCTATGAGCATCAAAGTGGAAAGAGTACTGTAGTACTTGTTTGATTGGTTTGAGTTTCAGTCAATCGTTTCGGGTCTAGTTCAAACGATTGGTTTCAGTTTCGGTCTTTCGTTTGGTTCAAGTGATTGGTGATTGGTTTCAGTCTCGTTCGTTCGTTTCGTTCAAACGATTGGTTTCAATCTCGGTCGGTCGTTTGGTTCAAGTGATTGGTGATTGGTTTCAGTCTCGGTCGTTCATTTCGTTCAAACGATTGGTTTCAATTTCGGTCGTTCGCCTATCGTTCAAGGTTCAACGTTCAAATGATTGGTTTCATTTTCAGACGTTCGGCTCGTACAAATGATTGGTTTCGGTTTCGGTCGTTCGTTTCTATCAAATCATTGGTTTCGGTTTCGGACGTCTTCACCCAACTGATACAAATACAGCATATAATAGTAAAATACTGAGTTCCTTTCAGTGGCGTTCTTTGGAAGTGATTGAAATGGTGATTGATTGTTTTAGTTTTGTATGATTGCAATCATCAATCATTTCCAGTGAACGGGTCAAAAAGACCGAATCAATCGCGATTGACACAGCTCTAGGTCGCCTTTAAATATACGACCGTTGTGCGTTAGATATCGTAAAATAAATACTTTGTACCTACTAGAACTTTGTATCTCTGATTACTTTGAAGATTCAACAGGACTAAGACATCAGACTCTGACCGGTCTGATATGGTTGTATTTTTTTGGGTCAATGAAATAGTAAGTTCATTTACTGGGGGCTCAACCGGGATCCTTTTCAAAAAATAAGGATCTAGCCAAAACAAGACTTAAAGTTCAAGCATCGTTACACTAATCTGCGAAAGTGATAGACAACTGTAAATAATAAATAAAAAGTATAATTATAAAGTCCTTTAAAAGTAAAAAGGCAGTGCAAGTAAAAAGTATATTTATAAAGTCCTTTAAAAGCAAAAAGGCAGTGAAATTAATTAATGTTTAAGAAAATTCGAACTCAAGAAAGTATCAAGCTACAAACAACCAATAAAATGGCAACTATGGACGAAATAATAGACATCAAAACTACAATGGCACAACTATATGAAGAAATTAAAAGACAAGGAATAGCGAACACTTCTTTACAAGTAGAAGTTGATTTACTAAGAGCTGGACAAGGTGCATTCCAAGCAATTACAACTACACCAGTTTTAAATCCAGAAGTGCCTAGTTATCAAAAACCAGAAGATATAAATCTCACAGTATTTTCAGCGATACCTACATTTAATGGTAATTCCCAAGAATACAGACCTTGGAGATCTATGGTATGTAACCTTATGAATGAAATTCAAATATTCTCTGGTACACCACAATACTATCACGCATTAACGATAGTCAGAACAAAAATTCAAGGAGAAGCTGCACACATACTAACGAATCAAAATACGATAATGAATTTTAAAGCCATAATAAATAGACTAGATTATACATACGCAGACAGTAGACCTCTTTATGTTCTACAAGAAGAATTAAGACGTATTCATCAAGGAAAGAATACATTGTCAGAGTATTACGATTAAATTAATAACGCATTAAATCTCATACTTTCAAAAATAACGATGACATCATCACAAGAAGGAAGGAAAATTCAAGAAACCTTAGCTATGGAAGAAGCAGTACGAATATTCACCGCAAATTTAAATTCAAGTTTCACGAAAGCAACATTGTACTCAAATCAACCCGGTACACTGGAAAAAGCATATGCTATAGCATTAACGATACAACACGATAATATGTCTCATGCTACAGATACACATATAAGACGTGACAATCTGGTAAATCACAATCCTAGACGAAATACATTGCAAAAACAAGTCCATACCGATCAAAGACGATTCAGACCTAATTACGAAGCCCAGCCGCAGAAGTATGTTACTCCAAATCACCCAAGAGCAATGGAAACGGACAATTCAGCTTTCAATCATCGGAATCCATTTAGACAACAACAACAACGAGGCTTCCAAACGCAGTTCCAACAACAGAACAACTATCAACGTCAACATGTACAACAAGCACCGGATCTCACATTTCCAGCGACTAAACGAGAACACGAAGATTCTGGACGAAATCATAAGTTTCAAAGAGTCAACCAGATTGACACCAGTAAATTAGAAGAGGATGTTGTAAGTAATAAACATTTAGAAATTAATTTTGAAACGGAGAGTACTTTTTTAGGCGAATAAACGGTTTACCATGTCTAACAAGAAAATGTATGTTAACGGGTAAATCTGTAAACATTTTAGTAGATTCGGGTGCTATACTAATAATTATATAAGTAATAAATGTGATATAGGAGAAAGGGTCCCAATAGAACCTTTAAAAACAAAAACATTACATGGTGTATCAATAATTAGATATAAAAAGATAATAAATCTTTTTGGGTATAAAATATGTTTTTTTGAAATTTCAGAATTAGAAGATTTTGATCTTATTTTAGGTGAACAAGGACTTAGATTAATAAAAGCAAAAATTAATTTGTTTGAGTACAAACTAGAATATGAAAAAAAGTTAGAACAAACTATACATTATACGAATGACTCAGAAACATATAAAGAAAAAATAGATAACCTAATGAAAATAAATAATCCATTGAATGAGAAACTTCCATTCACTACAACTATAGAAGCGACTATACGAACTAAAGATAACTAACCCATATGGACAAAACAGTATCCATATCCATACGCAGACAACGGGTTTGTCAACAAAGAAATTGAAAAATTATTAGAAGAAGGGATTATACAAAAAAGTAGATATCACCTTATAATTCTCCAATATGGACAGTTCCCAAGAAAGGTGTCGATGAGAACGGGAGGCCTAAACGGCGCATGGTAATTGATTTCCAGAAATTAAATTCACAAACAATTACGGATAGATACCCAATTCCTGACGTGAACATGACCATACAAAATTTAGGAAAAGCTAAGATTTTCTCGACTATTGATTTAGAATCAGGCTTCCACCAGATTAGGATAAAAGAGTCTGACAGAGAAAAAACAGCATTTTCAGTGAATGGGGCAAAATACGAATTTATACGTATGCCCTTTGGTTTAAAAAATGCACCGTCGATATTTCAGCGATGTGTGGATGATATACTCAGAGAGTATATAGGCAAGTTTGCATATATCTATTATAGATGATGTGTTGATTAATCCATCCACGCCCGAAGAACATATGAAACATATACAAATAATAGTGAATGCATTACACAAAGCAAATATGAAAATATCGCATGAGAAATCACACTTTTTTAAAGATTCAGTAGAATACCTGGGTCATGTGATTAAACGTAATAGAGTAGTAGTCCCACTAAAGTAAAAACAATACAAGAGTATCCAGTACCAACTACACTCAAAGAGTTACGATCTTTTCTCGGCCTTGCCAGTTATTATAGGAAATTTGTAGAAAATTTCGCCCAAATAGTTAAACCACTAACAGTTCACTTAAAAGGGGAAAATGGAATGGTTAAAAAGAACCAAAGTCAAAAAATAAAATTAAATTTACAGAATGATGAATTAGCTTTAGAAGCAATTAAAAAAGTGAAAAATAAATTAATAGAACAAATCGAATTGTTTCAACCTGATTTCAGTAAGCCATTTGATTTGACTACTGATGCGAGCAATTTCGCAATTGGTGCTGTATTATCACAAAACAGACACCCTATAACTTTTATATCTAGAACTTTAAATGAGACCGAACAAAATTATTCAACTAACGAAAAAGAGTTATTGGCAATTATATGGTCATTACAGAAATTAAGGAATTTCCTATACGGAATAGCAGATCTGACAATTTATACAGATCATCAATAATTAATATTCGCTATATCAGAAAAAAACCCAAATACTAAACTTAAGAGATGGAAAAATCTCATTGAAGAATATGGAGCTAAATTAGTATACAAGCTAGGACACCAAAACGTAGTAGCCGATGCCTTGTCTAGACAGCAAATAAATACGAATTCGATTGAACAAAATGATTCAATTCACTCTTTTGATAGCTCACCCTCCAAATCATTAAAAGTGGTTTCACAACCAATAAACACATTTCATAATCAAATAATTTTGTTTAACGATAACGTCGACTTAACAACAACAAAAAATATTTTGAAAGATCACGTAAGACACGAAATAAAATATTCAGACACCAATAAAGTAATAATTGAGTTAAGAAAGGTATTAAATCCAAAAGGAGTAAACGCAATAAAAATAGACGAACAAAGTTTATTTAATATAGAAGCACAAATATTTAAACATTTCGAAAATTATAAAATTTTGATAGCAAGAAAATTATTAGAGGACATAACAGATGTCGACAAACAAATATATATATCAGAACAAATACATAAACGTGCACATAGAAATCATTTAAATAATGTTCAAGAAATCATGACAAAATATTTCTGGCCTAACATGAAGATAACGTGTAAAGAAATTACAAACACATGTGAAATATGTCAAACAAGTAAATACGAACGCCATCCAACGAAACAAATTATGAAAAATACACCTATCCCTAACTTTGCTGGCGAAACTGTACATTTTGATATCTTTTATATGAGCAAAGAGCTATTTATAACTTCTGTTGATAAGTATTCAAAATACTGCTACATAAGTAAAATTGAAGATAAGAAACTTCTATATAAAAAAATCGAAGAAATCCTTAGCACAATATATCCTTTTTGTCAGAATGTAGTTACAGACAATGAAAACGTATTCATTTCCCCTTCTGTACAAAGTATTCTGAATAAATTAGGAATCCAACACTTTAAGACGCCAGTCAGTCATTCAACGACGAACGGACAAGTCGAAAGAATTCACAATCGTAATACTTAAATTATTAGGTATAAGCAATTGCTACGATATGATAAATCTAGAAAATAAAAAGTTTATAGCAACTCAAACGGAAGATGCATTTCTATTAGGAATTTTTATATCACATAACAGATTTAGATAAAATACTTAAACCATTTTATAAAGTAAGGAATTCAATTGATAAGCCTTCAGATGAAGAGAAAATTTTAATCAATGAAATTGAAGAATTAGAAGAACAAGTTTTAACACACTCAAGATTTAAAAGAGCAATAAACTTCTAAGGAAAGATAATAAAATTTATATCCGGAAACCCAGATCATGATGACTTAATTGAAATACATCGGGGAATAAATGATTTAATGGAAAACAATAATAAGCAATCGAAAATAAATTCACACTTTGAAAAAATTTTTAATGAAATGGATTCTGCAAGCATTCAAAAAACACATTTATTAAAAGCAATTTATAAAGAACTAGAATCAGTAATGCTAACAATTAATCTATCTAAACATAATAATTTTATTTCCAAAAGTATCAACTTAGATGAAATAAAAGCTTTAATATTAAAAGAGAAACTAAATATACCAATAATAGACGTTCTAGAATATGCTGATATATATTTATGTAAAGTCAAAAACAACTTAATAACAATTTATAAATATCCAATAATTGAAAAACAATGTAAACATTTCATTTTAACCTCATTAGAATTTAGACATGGAAAATTGATAATGGATAAAACAATTTCAAGTTGTAATAATGAATATGAAAGAAATGAAAATTGTCAAAAATATGTAGATTCTATAATATGTAAGGAACTACCTAATGATAATTGTACTATTCCATTAATCGAAGGAAAATCTGCACATTGTAATATTGTTCAAGAACAAAATAATCCAATCTTTAGAATTAGTTTAGTTTAGTTTAGTTTAGTTTATTTCATCAAGTAGAGATTTATATTCTCATTTAGATTACAAAAAAAAAAAATAATATAGTGTATTAGATAATAATAATAAATACAATAATATACATAATAGTGATAATAAAAGTATAAATAATAAATGATAAATGTTAGAGCGTTTGCAATACTAACAAGACGTTTTTCTTGAAAGAATATCTTGAACAATAATTGAAAATGTCAATTAGATCGACTACTTCGTTGGTTTCTCTGATGCAACGAGCTATTGGTCCATTCCTACCATAATTAGTAGGCAGGAATGTTTCCCGGAAATGAAAAGGTAAACGGAGACTCCTACTTGGAGAATAAAAATCAATTCGCTCTAGCAAGTTTGGGCAAATTATATGGGCTTTAATGACATCTGCTATTATCATAATTGAAAAATATTTCCTTCTAAGCTCAAGTGTTCCTATGTCGAAAAGTAGGCACCTGACATTATAAGGTGGCCTTTCAATATGCCAGTTCAGTTTATTAAAAGCATATCTCGTAAAGCTTTTTTGAATTTTCTCTATTCTATCAGAATGTGTTTTATAACATGGATTCCATACCACGGAACAATATTCAAGAATAGACCTAACAAGTGCTATATAAACCGTTTTCAGTGTAAAAGGGTCTGAGAACTCTTTTGCATTCCGTTTAATAAAACCTAGCATCTTATAAGCTTTATTGACTATGTAATCAATATGAAGTGTGAAAGATAACTTGGGGTCTAAAATAACTCCTAGGTCCTTTTTTTGACTAACCTTTTCTAGTGTTATACCATTGATAGAGTAATCAAAAACTATAAACGACTTTTTCCTGCAACATATAAAACTTTCACATTTGGACACATTTAGAAAAAGTTGATTTTTCTTACACCACTCAGCAAGCTTTGTTAAGTCTTCCTGGAGCAAAAGACAGTCATGGACTGTGTTTATGTATTTAAATATTTTTAAATCATCTGCATACAATAAGTGTTTAGAATGCTGAAAAATATCTGGTATATCATTTATGAATAAATTGAACAACAATGGGCCAATGTGACTTCCTTGTGGAACTCCTGAAGTAACCTTAATACATCTTGACATAAATTTACCTATCTTAACGTATTGCAGTCGATTTAAAAGATATGAACAAATCCACTTTAATAAATTTGAACTGAATCCTATTTTAGACAGTTTGTATAATAAGATTTCATGATTTACCCTATCAAAGGCCTTGGAAAAATCAGTGAATATAATATCGGTCTGACAACCCTTTACGAAACCATTTATAACTGAGTCACATAAAATCGTAAGATTTGTGGCTGTAGATCTTCCTTGAACGAATCCATGCTGTGAGTCAGATATGACTTGTTTAGTAAGAAAATTAATCTTGTCACACACAATCTTCTCGAACAATTTTGGAATAACCGATAATTTACAAATCGGCCGGTAGTTGCACACTTTTTGCTTCGAGCCTGATTTGAAAATCGGAGTTATAAAAGTCTTTTTCCATTCGACTAAAAATTGTCCAGTAATTAGAGAGGCATTGAAAATCTTGCACAGTGGTAAAGCGAGTGATGCAGCACATCTTCTTACAACTATTGGAGAGACACCGTCAGGACCTTCACTTTTGTTTTCATCTATAGCATTCAGTGCTTCTAAAACTTCTTCCACACTTAAATGAAAGCTATCTATATCTACCACATTTGCTGAAGAAAAATCTGGAAGATCATTCGGCTTCTTGGGGTCATATACGGACTCAAAATAATCAGCAAAGAAATTACATATTGTGCACGACTGCACGACTGCGAATAGCGTATGTGACGAAAGTAAAATCTTATTATCAGGAAATCATATTATAAATAATAAAGATATAAGTGGAACAAATTTAGTACAATTTGACGAACAAATAATTATTGATAACGAAACATTTGTGAATTATAAGAACGAAATTAGAAAATATATACTCTCCGGGAAAACTGAAGAATTTGAAATATTAAAGATATTAGAGTCTAATTCGGATTACAAATTTGATAATATTAAAACATTAAGAAAATTTACTATTCCAATTGAAGAACATCCATTTGCAACAATATTTTATTCAATAATAACTATATCAATAATAATTTTTATATGTTACATTTTAAACAAATTTTATAAAATCTATACGAATTATAAGAAACTACAAGCAAAAAAAGAATATAATAGACTCTATAAAGAAGCTCTTAAAGCTAGAGGAATTTTAAACGAGGACGTTTAATTTTAAGAGGGGGGAGAGTTAACACATGAATGTTCAACACATTTTAAGATAGTGAACACATGAATGTTAACCATGTGCTGACTATGAAATTCCCAACAATTATAGATAACTATACAACATGTAATAAAAGATAAATAAAACAAAGGAGATAACTGTACGTGACCTTCTGCACACAGTCATCTCCTGAAATAGAATTTAAGATAAATAAATATGGACACAATATGTTGTAGCACACGAATTGTATAAATAGGATTGACTCAGTACCGTTGACCGTTGTGCGTTAGACATCGTAAAATAAATACTTTGTACCTACTAGAAGTACTTGTACTTTGAAGATTCAACAGGACTAAGACATCAGACTCTGACTGGTCTGATATGGTTGTTTTTTTGGGTCAATGAAATAGTAAGTTCATTAACTCGCGCATTGATATTATGTTAAGTTATTACCTTATTTCTATTCTTACAATTACTTTTAAAATATTTTTATATTAAAACATTCGTTTTGACAATATGTATATGTCTCTCTCTCTTTTTTTTTTTTTAAATTTACAATACTATCATATATATGCCTAAAATATTTTTAACCTATTTATCAATTCACACTTATTTCACAATATCACAAATTATACATACATTCAATCAATTTCTTATTTTTACATTTTTTTTTTCACAATTACACCATAACATCTATAAAATTAATTTCTTATTTCTACATTTTCTGTCACAATTTCACAAATTATACAATAATATTCGTACATAAAATGGTTTTTATCTGTTTTTGTTAACAATTAATTTCTTATTTTCAAATCTTCTTTCTGAACTTTGCAAATTGCATAAGTTTACAGATTATAATAATAGCATATACAGGGTGATTCGCATAAGGTGTGACAAAAAGATAGAGTGTGTAGGTTGGACCTAGACAAGCAAAAAATCGTATGGGAGGGGGGGGGGGTCCATTTTCCCCCGTTTAGGCGGGAGGGGCCATTTAAGAAAAAAATCACTAAAAATGAAAAAAATATTATTTAAAAATAACGGTAATACGTACAGAGTCGTGCTATAGCATTTTGAAAAGCAAAAAACCTGTTCATTAAATAAAATCTAAAAATAAGTTGTTTATTGGAATAGTTTTTGAAATATTAATTTTCAAAGTCAAAATTTTGAAAAAAAACATAATTTTTTTTCTTCAAACCATTTTTGTTCAAAATTTTACATTATTAAGTAGTATTTTTCTGGCTTATTTTCAATGCTCTTACTTATTTTTGATCAAACACAAAAAACCGGATGCCAAAATAACCTGTAGTTTTTGAGAAAACCAAAAACTACAAAAACAACTTTTAAAAAAAATTTTTTTTTTTAATTTTTTTTTTCGTTATTGGATTCGAGTGAATTTAAGAAATAAAGGATGAATTTTCTCTTTACTTTTTTTCACTTAAGAATCCAATGACGAAAAAAAAACTTTAAAAAAAAATTTTTTTTTAAAAGTCGTTTTTGTAATTTTTGGTTTTTTCAAAAACTACAGGTTATTTTGGCATCCGGTTTTTTGTGTTTGATCAAAAATAAGTAAGAGCATTGAAAATAAGCCAGAAAAATACTACTTAATAACGTAAAATTTTGAACAAAAATGGTTTGAAGAAAAAAAATTATGTTTTTTTTTTTCAAAATTTTAACTTTGAAAATTCATATTTCAAAAACTATTCAAATGAACAACTTATTTTTAGATTTTATTTAATGAACAGGTTTTTTGCTTTTCAAAATGCTATAGCACGACTCTGTACGTATTACCGTTATTTTTAAATAATATTTTTTCCATTTTTAGTGATTTTTTTCTTAAATGGCCCCTCCCGCCTAAACGGGGGAAAATGGACCCCCCCCCCTCCCATACGATTTTTTGCTTGTCTAGGTCCAACCTACATACCCTATCTTTTTGTCACACCTTATGCGAATCACCCTGTATATATAAAATGGTTTCAATCTGTTCTTGTGAACAATCACTTTCTTGTTTTCACATTTAATTTCGCAATTTACTCCTTCCTGTGATAAGACTTCATATGGTCCTATATATATATTGGATCTAACTTCTTTCTGCTCTCGTTTATTACCAAGACTAAACTACCTACGTTGTAATCAAGAGTTTTTGCTTTTCTATCAGAATCGTACCTATTTTTCCTAGAAATTTTCTTTTGTATTAAAGTATCCCTAGCATCCTTATGAGCAATTTCTAGTCTGTGTTTTAAGTCTATCACATAGTCTTCGTAGTTGTACACTGGTTCAACTTTCTTTGTAAGATTTGAAGGCAAATTACATTGTCTTCCAAATACTAATTCAAATGGGGTGAATCCTGTTTCTGAATGTACTGAAGTGTTGTAACAGAAAACATAGTATGGCAACCAATTGTTCCAATCTGTATGTTTTTCTTCTACATAACTCCTAAGGTATGCTCCTAAAACTTTATGAGAATTTTCTAGTGCTCCAATGCTTTGATGGTGATAAGCGGTGGATTGCAATTGTTCTATCTTTAATAACTTACATAGGTCTTTGAAAACTCTATTTATAAATTCAGTACCCTGGTCAGATGCTATGGTACCCTGCTACCATACTTTAGGATAAAGCCTTCTACAAGTCCTTTAGCTACCGTATTAGCTTCTTTATTTGGTAAAGCAATGGCTTCTGTAAACTTCGTAAGTTCGTCTTGTAGTGTTAATAGATATTTGGACCCATCTTCCGTCTCGTCAAGAGGTCCAACTAGATCAAGATATATTTTGTCGAAGCATGTTTCTGCTGTTGTAGTAATAGTCATCGGTTGATTTTTTGGATGTATGTGTTTGTTTCGCTGACACATTGGGCAGTGCTTAACGTATGTCGTCACATCGTTTTGCATTCCTGTCCAAAAATATTTTTTCTTAATATTCCGTAACATGCGATTTATTCCGGCATGTCCACTTGTCGGTAACATGTGGTAATCATTGAGTATAAGTTTTTGTTTTCCAGGGTCCGTTACTTTTATTTTATCTTCAATTATGTGCACTTTTATTTTATTTCCTTGGAATATTTCTTCTATCTTTTTCTTTAATATATATAATTTCTCTTTACGACGGCCGTCTGAGAGTTTACCTAACTCTTCTTTAGTTATATAAATATCTTTAATTGATAGAGGTCCGCAAATTGTACGCACGTCCCTCAACAACATTTTGTCAAATGATGCTGATCGAGCAGTAGTGCTATTCTTGGATTCCTCTTCATTATTTAATAATGGTTCACCGTTATTTTGCTGATCGGGCAATAGTGCTTATCTTTGACCTATTTAATATCAAACAATTATTCCCTGGAATGTATCCTACAATGAGGTTTGGACTTATAACTCTGGTACCTTTTAATAAACTGTAATCTTTGTCTTCATCTTTGAAGCTATTTAATATTTTCAACTCGACTATTTTTAGCCCCTTTTCTGGCGGTTTAAGGAGTTCACTTATGGTTCCTTTCTTCCTCTAATTTTCTTGTTGTTGGATTCTCTTTCTCTAAATTTGAATTTCTAGCTTGTGCTCTTGTTGTGACATACACAAATAAATTCTGTAAGTCCTCTGTCTTTAGTTGTATTCTAATTAATGCATCCGCAGTGCAGTTGTCTTTGCCGGGTGAATACTCCACAGTAAAGTTATTTTCCTCTAATATTAGCCTAAATTTCGTTAATCTACTTGAAGGTTCTTTTAGTGAGAGCAGATATACTAGTGGTCTATGGTCCGTTAGTATTTTGAAACGTCTTCCGAAAAGATACGGTCTGAAATGTTTTACCGCCCATACTATAGCGAGCAATTCTTTTTCTATAGTGCTGTAGTTCTTTTCGGCTTTATTTAATAATTTATTTCCGTATGCGATGGGTTTATCATCAAAATTTGATATAACAGCACCTAAGGCAAATCCAGAGGCGTCTGTTCGAACTTCGAAGTATGAATTCTTTTTCAAAATTTGGAAACTGTAAAATATTTGGGCTTATTATGAATTCTTTTAGCAAATTAAATGAGGTATTGCAATCTTCGGAAAATTTAAATTCTACGTTCTTTCTTAATAAACGGTTTAAAGGAATTGCTAGTGTTGCAAAATTTGGTATGAACTTTCTATAGTAGTTAGCAAATGCTACAAATCTCCTTACTTCGTCTGCATTTTGTGGGATTGGATAATTTTTCATTACTATGGATTTTGATGGATCTGGTATAATACCTTTGTCTGTTATTATATGACCTAGATATAAAATTTCTTTTCTAAGTAAAGCACATTTACTTGGATGTAATTTGAGATTTACTTCTCTCAATCTTTCGAATACTTCAATTAAATTTTTATTGTGGTGTTCTAAATTTTTACCGAACACTATAAGGTCGTCAAGATACACAAAACATTTTGAATACGTTAGACCGGACATTGCTATAGACATCATTCTTGAGAATGTACTAGGTGATATGTATTTTTAAACCCATTGGTAGTCGTTTTAGTTGATAATGACCGTTTTCAGTGGAGAACGCTGTGCATGGCCTACTTTCTTTTTCTAATTTCATCTGGTAGTATCCTTGGCTTAAATCTATACAGGAGAAATAAGTTGCACCTCCTACCATATCGAATATGTCAGTTATGTTAGGTAATGGAAATTTATCATCTTCGATGACGTCGTTAACTTTTCTATAATCAATTACTAATCGGAATTTTTGCATTCCTGTTACTGGGTCTTTCTTTTTGGGCACTACAATTAGTTTAGTATACTTCGCCATTGCTCCTACTTTAAGTGATATTTGGGCTTGACCTATATGTGTGTATGTTAGTTTATCGTTTTCTAAATAGAAAATATCTTGAAATTTAGTGCAAATAGCTTTAAGTTCTGATGCTTCTTCTGTGTTTAAAGTGTCAAAATTAATTTGTGAAAGTAATTATTGTGTTCGTTTCGTCTTGGAATTTGTTGTCTGTTCATACGCCAAAATGTGGTACTCTGAAAGTGCTTTGGAATCTGGTTCTACCCATTTTAATTTTACTTCTTCCTGTCGAGTGTTTAAAATTTTTATTGGTATTTTTCCGTTTTTTATCGTAGATATAGAACCGGCCATGAATACTCCTTCGCAAAGTTCTTGGGAGTCAAAAATTCTTGTTTCTGTATGTTTACTGTTCAACCAATAGGTGGCTTCAGATCTGGGTGCTATTGTTAATGAGTTATGTTTATTTTGACTTTCTATAGGTAAGGAAATTTGACTCTTGTTTAGAGATAATTTTAAAATGAAATGTTCTGGGTCAATTATAGCTCCAAAATCTTTAAGGAAGTTAGCACCAATAATGCCATCAACGGGCACGGGAAATGAATCTTTTACTACGTGATAAGGTTAGTCCGTTAATTGCTGTCCCAATAACAGTGTATTTTTGGAAGTTCCTATGGTTGTTAATTCTCCAGATATACCTACTACTGTTATTTTACTTAATGTGTCTATTTGTATGTTTTTGTCTAATGCTTGTTCTTTTATGGTGCAAATGGATGCGCCTGTATCTAGTAAAAAATTTGTATTCTTATTATTTGTATTGAAAACTACATATAAGCCGTTTATTATGCCCCCTGTACATATGATATGTTCTATTGGGCTTAAATAATCCCCCCCGATGGGTCGGCTCCCCCCTCGGTGGGTACTTCGTTTCCCTCATTTAAAATATAGGCTGATTCTCTATGTGTGCTACGTCTTATTCTGTTATTGTTAGGGTTACTTTGATTGTTACCTTGTCTGTTATTTCTGGGATGTAAATTATTTTGGTTGTTGTTTGTTCTACCTCCGTTGCTATTGTAACTATTTCTAATCATGTTATTCTGTTGAATCGGGTAGCGAGTTTGTGTTGAGCTAAATCTTGTTTGAGCTTGGTTAGCAAAATTGTTGGATCTTGGGAAGTTTTGTGAGTAATTATTATTATTAAAATTATTTTGCCTTATTGGATTTCGGTTTCTATTGTCGTTATTGTGGTAAACAGGTCGGTTGTAGTTAGGTTGATAGTTATTGCGGAAATTTTGAGCAGTATGGTTAAGATTCGGATTATAGTTGTTATTTGCATATCGTATTGTTTCTGTAGCTCCTGCATTGTTTGGAGATAACTCCAACAAGTGGGAGATAGCATCCTGCATTTTGACGTGTCGGGCGCTGTCGAGAATAATTTTGTATCTTTCATTAACCCCTTGCTTTAGGAAAGCTAAACCTCTGCGTTCGTTTGCTAAAGTCAGCGTTTCCCTAGCTTGTTCCCCTTGAATGCTAATTTCCAATTCTGTCATTTTTGCTATAAGATCTTCCACTTCTGATACGAACTCTCGCATCGGTTTTTTTTTTCTGGCGTGATCTGTCTAATTTTGATTGTATGCTTTCAATTGTTTCCCTATCTCCACATTTTTTTGTTATATTCGCTTTTAATTGTTCTAAGTTTTCAGGTTTGAGTGAGCCTAGTACTGTTTACGACTTACCCTGTATTTTGCACTTCAATAAAAATTTAATAAGAATGGTTTTGACGTGTCGTTAAGGGCGTCATGGTAAAACTCGATGCTATTTAAAAAATCCCTAATATTTTCTGTTCGTTTGTTGACTGTTTCGCAGTTAAGTACTGGCAACTTTTGTGCCTTACTGTAGTCAAAGTCTGTCATTTTGTCTATTGGTTTTGTTTCTGCTTGACTAATTTTTACTTGTAATTCTTCTGTTTGCTGATCCTATTTCTGATTCTGAGTTTGAATTAACTTCCTGAATATTCTGACTTATAATTTCTTTTGAGCGCTCTTTATACTCTTTTGTTTCAGAAGTTAATTTTGTCAAATACTCGTGTTACGTTTCTGTGAGATCCTTTTGATTGTCTACTGGTCTTGTTTCTGCCTGACTAATTTTTACTTCTAATTCTTCTGTTGCTGATCCTATTTCCGATTCTGCGTCTGAATTAACTTCCTGAATATTCTGACTTATAATTTCTTGTGAGCGTTCTTTATACTCTTTTGCTTCAGAAGTTAATTTTGTCAAATACTTGTGTTCTGCCTCAGTGAGATCCTTCTGATTACAACTTGTAAATTCCTGGATGAACTCAACCCATAAATTTGAAATTTCTGTTAATTTTGCGTTAGCTCCTTTTGCTTTCCTTTTACGGTTTGGAGTCTTTTTTAAATTTTTGTAGAATTTTTTCAAATTATATAAAGCTTTTTCTATTAGCATCAAGAGATGTATGTGCGTTTAAACCGGTTTGAAAGATCATAAGAAGGAGCAAAAGAAAAATAGTTAACTAAAAAAAATTATTTTTGCTTTGTTTTACTTTAAGTATTACACTGATATTCTTCGTTTGGCAATATTGTTTTCCATAATTTGCTTCCTAACATTTGTTCTAAATTTATTTTTTAAGTGTTTCCAAACATAATTCAATATTATACAAACGATTATTACAGTCACTATTGTTTTTACATCCAATCCAAAGTGGATTGATGTAGATGACGTATTTTCTAGGGAGCCGTTGTTATTAACAACTACTTCCTCTTTAGAATTGCTTTTACCCATAACAGAATGATTTTCAAAAAAATGGTTTTTTAACCTATAGTAATAATAATTAAAGATGTTCTTTAATGCTCTTGACACTACTTCCGGCTCTGGATCCCGTCTCGTATTTGCGTTGTTATTTTGCTGAACAATTTTTGGAAATTGTTCTCAGCCTGCTTTTGTTTCTTTTTGTTATTTGTCTTCTCTAGGCGTTGGTTCTTCTTTTTTGTTTTTATAGCTTCAAGCAATTTTTGTCGTTCTACTTGGCTTATACCAGGCAGATTTGCCAGACGATATAGGTTCCGTAATTCTTGTTTATTAATTTCTCGTCTACCACCCCGGGATCTCTTCTGTTCGGGCACTACGATGGTCGGGGCTCTGTGTTGTTTGACTCGCCTTCTATACTCTTCAATTGTCAGAGGGCGAGGGCCAAGAGTTCTGTCTTCGATCGGTGTTTTTGACTGGTTCCCCCTCTCTAGGATGTTTTTGGCTTCTGCGAGATGTTTTGCGGCCGCTGCTTGGTCGCACTGGGTTGTCATCAAGATTTTTGTATTATATATACATATATATAGTAACACTTCTCGTTTTTATTTTCGCTTTCAGGAAAAACGTGGTGGAAAAACTAGCATAGTAAAATGCTATCTAACAATGTACTTTTGAAGCCTGGCAGGATCGCCATGTGAAGTCGCTTGTACTTCAGCACCAATCGCTTAGCATTCACTGCTTTCGCTCGAACCTCTTTCGCACTAACTGCAAAGTTGAGGGTGGTACCGATGACGACTGAAAAAGAAGACGTCCAAGCTTATATTTTTAGGCTAGAAGCCATATGTCAAATAATAAACAAGAGTGTTCTTCGGGTTGACTTCACGATCACAATACAACTTTATTTCCAAATTCATACCCTATTTATACAAAGCTACTATGCTCTAATTCTGGTTATCGAACAATCGACCACACTTCGATATCCGATTAAAACGCTTCATCATCACATTCTTTTAGGTGAGCGCCAATGACCTATATCATAAACAAATGCTCATACCCAAAGACTATTGCTGTGACATATACAGTGCGCATGCAGTCAAAGCAATATGATCCCTTATTACTTCTTCCGGCTGGCAGTGGCCTGCCGTTGGGAATCATATTGTTCTGAGTACAATGCACTCTATGGATACACATGCAAGTCAAGTGTAATACATTTAACTGAATGTGAGAGGATCGGTTATCGAGGTACAGCCGAGGGTTGACAACCTGTTAATGGTAATAATAGAGCAATGAATGAAGAGGTCGTTGGCTGTGACTCCTTCACAGTGACTCCTGGCGGGCGGCTGGAGCCGACAGGCTGCTGGCCCGTTCCTCCAGGTACTGTAGCAGGTCCTCTACCTGTGGTAGGTCACGGGACGGGTGGTGCAACTGCCAAGCTCGTTTAGTGGCTGCCGGTAGTTTGAGTAGCACGGCTGCCGTCGTTATAACATCCCAGTGCTCCACGAGCACCTTCAAGACCCGGAGGGCACGGTAGGTTCCCCGGACGGTGTCCACAATTCGCAGGAGAGCGGCTTCGGTCTCCTCTGGCTCCGACTTCAACTGTAGTATGCGAAAATCAAGCGTTTCGGACAATTAGCAGGGGTTGTCGAAGCGGCGCTTGAGCTCCTCCCACAGTTGCTCGTACCCACCTTCGTATGTTCCACCAACTAACCCGACATCCTTGTCGTTGATGGCACTCCGGAGTTTCTGTATCTTGTAGGGCTCTGGGAGATCCGCCTAGTGGATCAAGCTCTCGAACGTGTCCCGGTACGCCATCCAGGACTCCAATTTCCCATCGAATGTAGGAATCTTGACAGGGTCAAGTTTCATGTCTATCTTCCTTCTGATACCATGTGGAGCATCTCTGTGCACCGCCACGCTATGCTCGCTCCCGTGGTGGCTGTCGCGTCGTTCGCGCGTTGCATGAAGTCGTTGCAGGCGCCGCTCTATCGCGATCTGAGCTGCCTGCTCCTGGGACTCCACCATAGTGTACAGGGCATCATGGACCTTGATCCCATCGCTGCTCGACTCGCCTGACACGAGTTCCATGTGCGTTTGGACAAAAGCCGCAAACAAATCTGTCAGCTTCTGGCGATAGCTCAAGAGTGTCGCCAGATCCCAGTCCTCCGCTTCCTCTGCCAGTACCGTTGTGCTGAGCCTCTTGATGGCGGTACATACGGACGATCTTCGGTTTAATGCCATGATTTATCTGATTTATCGTCTTTCACTTTATTTCACTGAATTAGTAATGCAAATACGCACAAACCAAGTGTGGTAACTTCTACCACACACATTAACTTTTGAAACACGCACTTTTCAAGTCCTCACAGGAGGCACCAAATGTTCGGGAATTAAAGTTCACTTCCGAAGTCAAAAAACCAAGAGGGGAAGACAGCTGAAAAGTGTCTTCAAAATGGGAGAGGGCACAATGCCGAACACACAACATTCGGGTTAGTTATTTTATTTTATTACACAATATCACACAAATGATTCTTAGTTCTAGGGTTGGTATAATTGAATACAAAGAATAGCCACGCTATAAATATAACTGAGAATGATTGGATACCAATTATCTAGGAGCCGACCACGTCGCGATGAAGTTCAGAATAATACTTAGAGTAGTCACCACCAGCCACGAACCTTCATCCATCAGTCCACAGCGTCCAAACTGCTGACTTACCAAAACTCCCGCACGTTTAGGGAGTCCAGTAGCTGATACCAGTGCCATGCACTGGCTGTCCAACGGCACAACAGAAAGAATGTGCCGACCCCTGCAACTAATGCTACGATCCGTGGGAGAGACATCATACTGCAAACGAAAAGTAGTGGCAGGTCATAGATGCGACAGTATTTATACATCATAAATACTGCCATCGTATGACATCATCGACAGCGCTGTGTATCGGGTATCCACACCAAGTAGTAGATACCCTCAGACGAACGATCGTATCTGGGCCAAGTCATTGGCAGATACATTTCTCTGTACTTGAGTGGGTGTTGCTATGGTTGATAGCTGGGTCGTCAAATGTGGATATTTGAGGCGACCGATTTATCCATGATATGAGGATGGCGGTGGTGACTGTTAGCTTTGATTGAAAAGTGGAATGCATCGTCAGCATTCCGTTGGAAAATTAATTCGGTCATCGGGTGACTGACCGAACACACTCTATGAACTTTGGTTTGGTGAGAAGGTAGATATTGGCAATCTTAAGGTTTTTGGAAATGATGTGTTCGTTCATGTCCCACAACATAAAGAAAGAAAATGGGATAGTTTCTGGTGAAGAAAGCTTAATAGTGTATGATGTAACAAAACTTCATTCAATCGGAGGAGAAGATGATGTTGTGGCTGAAGGATTTGCTGGGGAATATGCTGAAAAAGAAGCTGTGACGAGGGAACCTGAGATGGTGGCAGCTAGGGAGGAGGATTCTAACGAGGAACTTTCTGATATCGTATTCAAAGATTGTGTTGAAAAATCTGAGACTAATAAGAAACCTGGAGGTGCTATGGGGGATAAGGAAGCAGATTCTGGTAAACATGAAACTGATGGTGTCCCAAGGAAATGTTGCAAGGATTGGCGCAAAGAAAACCAGATAAAGTGAAGCAAACTGTTGTATGGAGGAAGGTTTTGCGTTTTTAGCCAAATCACGTATTCCTACTCATTATAATGATGCAATTATTTGCAGTTAAAATAAAAAATGGAAAGCTGCAATGGATTCGGAAATAAGATCACTTCAAGAAAGTGGTACTTGGATATTAGAATACTCATGATAGAAAGGTGGTTGATACAAAATGGGTGTATCAGGTTGAAGGAGCAACAGAAACCGAGGGTGAACTCTTCAAGGCGACAGTTTGGTGTAGATTATTTTGAAACCTTCGAACAAGACCTTCAAGAAATTGTTACATGACTTTCAGTTTTTAAATTGTGATGCGGATCCATGTGTGTGTATATATAAGGATTAGAAATGGCATTAAAACCATTTTAGCAATTTATATAGATGACGGACTCGTTGCTTCAAATAATGAAACTAAAGTATTCGATCTTTGTAATTAGCTTAAATTAGATCTTCAAATCAAATTTTTCCAGCAAGGCATTTCTTGGGGTTGGAACTGTGAAGGCTGCAGGATTGTTCGATTCTTGTAAACCAGGCCATGTACATATGTTAAGAGACTGATTGAAAGATTTAATATGAAAGATGCAGTGCCAGTGGCGACTTCAGCAGATGTTTCGATCAACTCGACTAGTGGTGTGGAAAGTGAAAGGAATAGGAGAAGAAGTGAGGTATCCTTTTCAACAAGCTCTGGGAAGCCTCACGTACTTGATGGTGGTCATAGGTCCAGATATTGCGTATGCCGTTGGATATGTAAGTAGGCCGATATTTGGATAAGCCCAAACAGATTTATTTGTCCATGGTGAAACGTATTTTACGTTGTATAAAAGGAACAGCTGGTTTTGGTATATTGTTTACAGGATCTAAACTTACCATATCTTGTTTCAATGATGCAGACTATGCAGGGGACGTTGTAACCAGACGTTCTACCAGTGGGTTCGTATACCTGATGGGTTCAAACTGCATCACATGAGCTTCGCAAAGTCAAAAATGTTTTGCGTTATCTACCACAGAGGCGGAGCTTGTTGCTGCATATCTGGTGATATCGCTAAAACCGATGAGAAATACAGGCTCGAATGTATCTTCGTCGTCGTCTTCTTCTGTGCACAGAGCCATTTATAGCGTGCTTAAACATATCTGTGTGAAAGAAACTATTTTAGGATTGATTTTAATCAAAAAATAATCTCTGCTGTTTTCAAGATGAGGTGCGAGTTGGTAAGACTGAACTTCATGCCACACCGAGAGGATCTGCCAATAATATGTGCGCTTTGCAACATGTCTGCTAGAGAAGACATTAAGCACTTCATCGGTTTATGTCCGATCTTTAAAGAAATTAGAAGAAGCTTTCTGGGCAGCGACGAAATAGATGATGAAGGCGTTTTAGCGCTCCTCAACTGCGAAGGCAATACAACCCAGCTCTACTACTTTTATAAGAAAGCAATGGCTTACAGGAGCCAAATATAGAATGAAGCTTTTTAAAAAAGAATTAGTAAATTATAATTGCAAACAGTCCTACGCATAAACTTATAATTAAATTTGTTTGTATAACACCTATATTATTTTTATTTCTCTTCCTTTCATATCCGAATAAAATGTATGAATTAAAAATTAAAAATTACTATTAAATTGTTAAAAAATGTCAATCGGGCAGACGGCAATGCCATGCTTTAAAGATTTTTGTATCTAAATACGTTAAAATGTAATTTTGAAAATTGAAATAAATCTATTACAATCTAAAAAAATCTAAATCATATCAGGTGATAAAGGACCTGGTCTGGGTGCAACAACTCTTGTCTGCTTTATTGAAGGTGTTAGGGTGGTTCAGTTTGTGGACAACCCAAGAGCAATCCGGCTTATAAAAAGCCCAGAATTCCACAAACGAGCAAAGCACATACATAGATTTTCGCTATAACTTTATTCGGGAAAAATATGAGGAAAAGGTGTTCGATTTGGAATATGTGCTTACTCAGAACCAATTAGCCGATATATTTACTAAAGCAAGAAGGATATGCGACTTAGATCGTATACGATCGAATATGGTTTTCAGTTCTAGTCATTCGACTTTGCGATGCCGATACAATCGAAATTTTTTGCATACACACTATACAATCATACAGGAAGATATTTGTCAAGTATGTAAGTCGAGCAGTTGTCCTAGTTTGATCACATTTTTAAATCAAATTTTTGTTATATTTTGCACACAAAAAAAGACTAAAAGACAAAAAAAGACATATACCGTAGGTATACGAGATACAAGCGAGTTTTAAAGAATTAAGCTATATTCTAACAGCCATATTATTCACTTATTTCGAAACTAGTTTTTCGTAGATCTAGTTTTTGAGTTTCAAGTTTTGGACAAATCGGTATTATTGAAAAACAAAGTGACACATAAAACTCGAAATCGTAAAACTAGTTTTTGATAAAACTAGAAATTCATGAAACTGGAAACATCTAGTTCTGAGGACTTCAAAACTAGTTTTGAAACGTTTTGGTAGCAAAGCAGTAGTAGTAAAGTGTGATTTTATTGAGATATAAATAAAAATAGTTTTATAGTTACATACATAGTTCCATTGTATATGAAACATATAGTAACACCATGAACACTCCCGATGCTATAGCCACCTACCTGCTCGATTAAAGGACTTCTCTTTTGAATCGGAAAGAAAGTTAAGTCTAGAACCCTACATTGCATTTATAATACCCAAGTGTACCACCAAAATAAATTTAGAGAGAACCGTAAAGTTCGTTAATCGATCAAGTAGGTGGTTATAGCATCGTTAGTGGTCATGGTGTTACTATAGGTTTCATATACAATGGGTCTCCCTTCTTTAGGATCGGGCATACAATACTGAGGTTCCATTCATCGGGCATGCTTTCTTCCGACCATATCATGCAGACGATAGACCCGTGGGTCTTATTGCCCAAAAAAATGGAAATTTCACCCACGGGCTTTGTTTCCACTTTGAAGAGGCAATAAGACCCAAGAAAAGAATTAAGTATATTGAAAAAAAGAAAAATAATAAAAGAATTTATATCCGTAAGAAATAAAAAAAAAAAGTAAAGCAAATAAAAATGAAATATTTAAAGATGTTAAAATGCTGGGACGTCCAGACGAAAGAACTGCAAATATACTGGTGCAGGTAAACAGAGCGGAAGATGTCAAAACAATAATGGGCAAAGTACGCACACTACGAAATTCTGGAATCTCAATTCACAGAGATTTTCCTAAGGCAATACGCGATCGACGAAGAAAAATTTTTAATTTTAAGAAAAACCTTTTAATAAGGAATCCGAACCTAAAAATTCTGCTCAAAGGAGAATATATTCAAGTAGAAAAATATTTTTTTATGATCAAAATGAAATACTTATTTGGAAAGATGGAAATGCTAAAGGCGATGGAGAAGGAATCATCAATCAGCTGGTAATGACAGTGACACAAATGTCTTATAGAGGAACCCCTACAGCGATGACAATGCCATCTACATCCTTATATGGAAATGGTCCTGTACCCGGGACACAAACCCAACCACAAAACCATTCCTAATAGTATTGCCGTCTGCCCTAGTAGTAGTAAAGTAGTTAAATCCAATATTAAGTTAAATTTTAGTATATTGTCATATAATGTAGCTGGATTAAAAAATAAGAGTAAATATCCAGATTTCTTTGAATATGTTAAAAAACATGAAATATTCTTTCTGTACGAAACTTTCTTAGTAGAAAATGATGAAAATTTCGTAAATATTTTTAATGAATTCGAACTGTTATGGAGTGCTGCAAACAGAACGCACACGGTAGGAAGAGCAAGTGGAGGAATGGTCTTTGGAATAAAGAAACAATATTCGGTAAAAACAAACTGCTGCTTTATAAGCAGAGAAAATAGATATTTCCTCAAAATGGAAATGGAGGGAGAACCTATAGAAATTTGTCCAATATACATTAACTTAATAATCCAACTGGAACATTGAATACAACGATCTCATCGATCGCCTACTTTGTTCTGGTTGCAATAATATGCTTCTCGTTGGTGACTTTACAAATAACTCCTATAATGAAAGGAGAATTTCAGTTTTATTGCAACGTCATTAGAGAATCTAAGGATGAAACCATCGATGCTAAAGGAAAACAACACATTGAGGCTTGTGAGACTTTTAGTTTGTGTCTTTTAAACGGTAGAACAGCAAGTGACAAAAATAGTGAATATAAGTTTTTGAAGGGAAATGGATGCTCCGTAATTGATTTTGCGCTAATCAACGGAAACTGGCACGAGCTCATACAGGACATGGAAGTAGCAACACAACTTTTCTCGGATCACCAGCCCCTATCTATCAAATGTGCAAAAACAACAAACACTCCTGCTACGAAAAATCTTTCGTTACTACCGAAACTGAACTGGAAATTTTGTATCCAAGTTTTCTGACAAGTTTAATCAAACACAGCAAAAACGAGGACTACTAACGAAAAACCAGTTAGAAAACAGCCTTGGTTTGATGAAGAATGTTCCAAAGCTAGAAAAAAATCACTTGGATCCCTCAACTTATTTAGAAAATTGAACACAGAGACATTGAGACAAATCTACATCGAAGCGAATTGTCATTGCAAAACAATCTTATGAGTCTTAAGAGTCTAAGAAGACCATGTACTTCAATGGAATAGCGAGGGCAATAGGTGAGATTTCCACCAGCAAAGAGTTTTGGGCAGCTGCGAAGAAACTGAACGGAAACGCAAACAAAGTAGGCACACGTGTTGAAGTTGACGCACTTAAAAATCACTTTCGAACAATGTTCAATCCAGGTGGATCAAAAATCTCATACATGTATGCAGCACCAATAGTAAATGATGAAATCTTGGACACACCATTCAGCATCGAAGAGCTCTTTGAAGTCTTAAGAAAAGCTAAACAAAATAAGGCACCAGGGGAAGATCGAATACCCTATGAGTTCTATAAAAACGCTACCGCTAATTTCCTCGAAAAAGTTGTTAGATCACTCAATTATATCTTTGAGAATGCAAAAGTGCCGGAAGAATTCCAGAAATCTATATTCTTCCCAATATTCAAGAAAGGTGACCCCAACGATGCAGCGAACTACAGAGGTATATCATTTATGAATACAATTACGAAAATTTTCACTGGATTGTTGAACTCACGTCTGACAAAATGGGTAAAAGAGAATGGAAAGTTAAGCCAATTTCAGGCAGGATTTAGAGAAGGATATTCTACTGTGGACCAAATTTTCAACTTAACAAGTATAGCGCAAAGTTACATTAACCACGGGAAAAAATTGTATGCGTTTTTCATTGATTTTCGTGCGGCATTCGAAACAATCAACAGAAGCTGTCTTTTCTACAAACTTTCCCAAATAGGAGTATCAATGAAGTTCCTAAATATCCTTGCTAACCTTTACAGCCATAATAAATCAGCAATTTGGAATGGGAATGACCTCTCGGAATGGTTTAGAATAGAAATTAGTTTGAGACAGGGATGTTTGCTAAGCCCTCTGATATTCTCACTATTTCTAGACGACATCATGGAGTGCCTGCCAGCAGGAATCATAGTAGAAGGTATTAGGATCAAGACCTTACTTTTTGCGGACGATCTGGTTATTTTTGCAGAATCGCATAGCTCTCTACAGCTAATGATAAACAGACTAGAAAATTACTGCAAGTACAATTGTCTGAAAATTAATATAGCAAAATCGAAAGTGCTTGTATTTAGAAAAGGAACAGGTCGATTAGCAAGATCTGAAAAGTGGAAATATGGCGGAGAAGATCTTGAAATTGTCAAGTCATACAAGTATCTAGGAGTTACAATTAATCATGACTTTTCTTTAAAAGTAGACTTTAAAAATAAACTCACTGAATCGAAAAAAAACCATCAATTCAACTTGGAAAAATCTTATTTCAAATTCCAGAGTCGGACTGGAGTCAAAAATAAAGGTCTTCGAAGCCGTTATGCGTTCGATAATGTGTTACGGTGCACAAGTCTGGGGAGGCAAACACTACGAAGATGTAGAGAAACTTTTGCGTTTCTTTTTGAAAAAAATTGCGGCTGCCAACAACCACCCCAAATTACATGCTTACAATCGAAAGTGGCATTTCACCTCTCTTTGTTCATACACTTAAACTGAACATGAACTACTTAACCAAAGTCTTAAACGAGGAAGATGAGACACGACTGACCAAGGTCCTAGTCATGAAGGCATTGAGAACGAAAACATTGTTTTATAAGGACTGGGAAAACGTCGCAACGAAGTATGATATCCCGCAAAATTTAAGTGAAAATAATATCCCAGATTGGAGAAACCTAACGCGAAAATTCGTCCTCGATGTGGAACAGGCAATTAAAAAAGAATGCGTAACCCAAGCTGAAAATTCAACAACACGTTTCTTGTATCGTCAACTAGACCACCAACAGATTAACTACCTAAACACCCACCGCAATACTACACAAATCTCTATGGTAATTCGAGTGGGAGGAGAACTACTCAAGCTTAACTACATACCCCATCGCGAGGATGGTCCATCAGTTTGCAGCCTATGTAACACTAGGGAAAATGAAGATGTGATGCATTTTCTTGGTTTCTGTCCTATTCTTAAAGAGATAAGACGCTCCCACTATGGAGTCAATCAAATGAGCATTGAAGATAGTAAACAAATTCTGAACGATAGTGAAAATTGGACAAAACTTGTTTCTTATTGCCATACCGCTCTCAGTTATAGAACAAGAATTATAAACGAAAGTTTCTAAATTTTTGATATTTGTAATTAAAATCACTATTTAATTTATTGAATTCTTTGAATACAAAATATTGTAATTGTTGTCATTTCTCGGCAGACGGCTAAGCCATGCTTAAATGTACTTATACATCAAAAAGTTATTTTTATAAAACCTTAAAATGATTCAATAAAGTACCAGTTAATAAAATAATAAATTAATAAAATTAATAATAAACATCCGTAAGAAACGGAGTGTTGATTTTCAAAGATTTTTTTTAGAAAGGTACAGAAAGGTACAAACAACATCTAACTGATGAGCCCACTGTTTGTACCTGGGCGAAACGCATAAGGAATGTTATTTATTATTTTTTCTCTTTTTCAATCTTCATTCAATTCAATTCAATTCAATTCAATCCCATTCCCCTAGAAATATAAAGTTTACAGTGTGTTTGCTTTATATATGCGTCGACAAACATCGACCATACATTGCGTCTTAGAAAGGTACAAACAACATCTAACTGATGAGCCCACTGCTTGTACCTGGGCGAAACGCATAAGGAGTGAAGGTCACTTGTACCTTTCATTTTGATTTTGAAAAGAATTAAGGCCCATGTCTTTTGTTGCCATTTTGAAGCAGCATTTATATGAGTCTGAT
Source organism: Melanostoma scalare (assembly GCA_949752695.1). NCBI lineage: Eukaryota > Metazoa > Arthropoda > Insecta > Diptera > Syrphidae > Melanostoma > Melanostoma scalare. The sequence goes on along the minus strand of OX456985.1, from coordinate 96,727,469 downwards.
GCACATGGGATCTTAAAATTAGTTTTCCTTCTTAGAAAGGATTACGAATATAGTGGATGCGCTAAATGCATATATTCTAGTTTCCTTTTATTTGAAGGAAAAACATTTTGAGGTACCGAAAAACAAAGCTCCAAAATTTGGAAACTTATTTCAGCTTTCCATGGATATCAATTCATACCTCACGTTGTCTCCCACTTCGTGACATAGGACATAGGATGGAAGCTCAGTCCACTTTCTTATACGCACATAATAACTAAATCTACTTTCTTAATGTTTGCTTTGCTCTTAGCTACATTCTCCTGTCCTGTTCGTGTGAATTTTTTATGTTCAACCCCAAGCCCGTACTACCCGAAGGGAAATTTCGTTCGCTTCGCTTTGCTTTTAACTCACGGATAGAATAATGAAGCTAAAAGCGAAGCGGAAAAAATTTTGTCAAGGGAATATGGATGTGTGGTGTAAAAATAAAAATTCGTGCGAATTTTTATTTTTACACCACACATCCATATTCCCTTGATTAAATTTTTTCCGCTTCGCTTTTAGCTTCATTATTCTATCCGTGTGTAAAAAGCAAAGCGAACAAAATGTGCCTCCGTTATACGTGCTTGCGGTCGAACTTAAGAAATACTTAAGAAAACCGCACTAAACACATAACATAGATATTTATTATTTACGTGTGTTCCTCTTTGGTATGTCATAATCCACAATCAGAGCATGGATTTATGGAGCTACGTCCCTGTGCAAGTTTATTCACATTGAAAATAAGTTAAAGTGCAAGCGGTGAGACTTTTTTCCATTACGAAATGGTATTTGAGTTCGCAGAGAAAGGAACTAAGGCCCGCGGCTGTTACTGCCATTTCATCGTGGCAATAACCCCCGTGGGCCTTACTTCCAAAACAAAGAGGAAATAAGACACTCGGGTCTTCTTATTGCCGCGGGCCTTATTGCACTGCATCCATGCAGATCAGCTGGCCATCTGCACCTGCAGTCTTATTAGATTTAAGTTTGCATATGGCAAGCTTAACTTCCTCTAGGTCGGGAGGACGGCATTCTTGATCATCGTCCAAGCTCAATGGGGCAATCTGCCTGATAGTGGAATTTGTGTCCTCAGTAGCGAGTAGCGACTGTGACTCTACTACTACATATATTTCCTTGGCAGGATCTTTTTACCTTTTGGTAAAACTTCCGAATCTCGTTGCTGTCATGGAACCTTTCAATTTCCTCTAACGAGCGCTCTCAAAAAGAAAAAGAAGCATTATTTCTTTTTCTTTTTGAGAGTTCGGTGTTCAAAAAGTTCAAAGTTCTTTATTATAGCAGAAAATATACTGATTTTTTATATTCATTGTTTCTACTTATTTAAGTGATTTAGAGTACACAACTCTTTACATCTTTAATTCTCAGTTTATGTAATGAAGAATAAATTTGCTTAGTTTATTTACATTATTTACATTAAGGGAAAACGCTATTGTCTAAAAACCCTTATTTGAATCTAATATTGAATACTAATATTGTTTAAGCCCCATTATCTACAAAAATGCAGGAATTTATATTTAATTTTAATTATTATTTTGGTTTTTAATCTGACGGATTAATTCATTTTCGGAATAGGAGCAGTTTAAGAAAAATCTTTCTTGATGTATATTAATAAGAATCATTATTGTATTTGCATTTGCCTTATCATGGAGTCTATTGGTTGAATAATGCCATGGCAATCCTAGCATCATTATTAGTATTTTATTTTGGCATACCTGTAGTTTTTGAATGTGCGAGTGAGCAGAGTCAAACCATATAGGCGCACCGTAAATAAGTATTGGCTGGAAAATAGTTTTAAATATAATTAACTTATTTTGCATGCTCAAACTAGAGTGTTTGCTTATAAATGGATATAATATCCTTGTTGTCAACTTGATTTTATTTATTGTGTTGCTTATGTGTGTTTTAAATGTAAGCTTTTTGTCTAAAACTACTCCTAAGTATTTGCAACTATCTGACCATTCGATTTCTTTAGTACAAATTTTAAAGTTTTGTAATTGGTAAGAAACACAATTTTCTACGACGCGAGTTAATACCATTCAATAAACAAAGATAGAATAACAGCAACCCAAGCCATGAGTTAATACCATTCAATAAACAAAGATAGAATAACAGCAACCCAAGCCATGCCATACGCCGACCAGATGAAAGCAATAAAACAACAACCCAAAAATAACCCACAAGATGCCATACGATGACCAGATGGGAAACATGGAAAATTCCTAAGGAATCGCTTGGCGTCACCTAGCACATATAAATATAAGTTCAGGACAAAACAACATTGTCCTTAGTACAGTAGTGATAACGTAGATAGTAAGATCGAGTATTAAACTCTGAACCAGACTTACTTGGTTAACTCAGTATTAAGTGCCCTGTATTTTCGCCTTAAGAATTATAATAAAAATAAATAAAAAAAAAAAAAAAAAATATTTTTTTTTAGTTCTTTCGCGATTAGTATAGTTTAACTGGGGGCTCAACCGGGATACCAATTTAACGTTTTTAAATTAATTGGAAATCGAAAAACAGATATTTTTTTACATATCTGCGGTAGTTATTTTTTTGAAAAAAACATTTAAATAATTCAGTGTAAAGTTTAGTCGCGATTAAACCTTTTCACGTCGGCACGAGTATAAGCTAACGGGCTTTTACATCCAACACGGAAAGCTGTCGACATTTCGATTTAACCCAGCCAAACAAAAAAGAAGACAACTTTAAAGTCAAAATATCCACAAGGATCCGAAGGAAGGAAAAGAAAGAAGTTTAAATTTAATAAAAAGTGAAGTGTCAAATTATTCAAAAAATCAAGATGTCACAAGAAGATAAAATCAATCAGCTTATTTCCCAAATGGAGGGAATGCAACTTATAATAGACAAAATGCGAAAAGAAGCAGGAGAACGGCTCATGAAACTCGAATCCCACACTAATATAGGGAGCAATGTGACAGTGTACTCAGATATAGTACCGAATTACACATCCCCCAACGACATCAAAATGACGTTATTCCAAAGTTTGCCTCAATTCAAAGGAGACATAGATGAGTATAGAAGCTGGAGAAAACAAGTATGGAACGCCATGGACAGCATTAAAGAACATACAGCTCATAACAACTATTTCGAAGCATTGGGAATAGTTCGGACAAAAATCACTGGCCCAGCATCACACATATTAATAAACAGTGATACTAAAAATAATTTCTATGCAATCATAGACCGTTTGGACTTTACATATGCGGACCAAAGACCATTATATGTTCTTGAAGCGGAAATGTGTGGAATCGAGCAACGTAATTTGTCTTTGTTAGAATATCACGACAAGATTACACAATCCTTGAACTTAGTCATCTCTAAAATAGATATGACTTATAAAAATCATGAAGCAGCAACTGCATTAATTGGTGAAATAAAGACGAAGTCAGTAAGGACATTTATCATGGGAATAAACAACGCATTTACCAAGAATACGTTATATCAACATAATCCGAAGAGTCTTAGTGAAGCCTTTCCCAGTAGGAAATTTCCGAAAATTCACTACTGAAAATGCTGCCTTTTCCTCAGGGAAAAGTAGCTGCACTAGTGAATTTCCTACTGAATCATTAGCTGAATTTAACATGGGCTTGTCATTGGCAAGAAGCACCTGCACACTTTCTCGATGAATGAGATGTAAGGAAATCACCACACCCATGGCATCTTCGTTTTCATGGCCTCTCTTTCGTGAGTGAAAAAACTAGTGCCTGGTAAGTAATGCTTTCCGCTATGGGAGTTTTACTGAAATGTGTTCATATCTTAGGAGTATGCTTTTCAGTTGTAAAAAAAAGAACGCATTTGGGTAAATGCATAGATAATGCAAATAAAGAATGCATTTGAGAGATGTACGTTCGTGTTTTATCCATTGTTTATTATTTGTTACATCTACTGTGAGTTATACAAACTGCACAACTGTCTTCTTTAATCACAAAATGGAAACTAAATCATTCCAGAACAAAAATGAATTGAAAAAACAAAATAAGCGTCGGCGAAAAATAATAGACATTCTAAACAAATGGAAGAAAGAGAAAAGAAAGGGTTGTTTTCTCATACTTATTTTTGTCGCTACCAGGTTAGGGTTTCTCAAAGGGGATTTTGCTATGCATCGTGTTTTCTTCTTTTTTTCTTTTGAAAACAACGCACAAGATTCAACTTGAACTACAGACTACCTACCAATTGCATGACTTTTCATTAGTGAATTCATTGATGACCTTTTCCCTTATGAAAGCACCACATGAATTCCTCGAGGAATTCATCCCTTTTTTTTCACTGATGAGCAAATTTCCTACTGGGTTGCAATCGCAAGCACAATATACCATGATAATAAATATCAGAAACTAGAAACAAGCAGCAAACCAATGATGAAAAGAGATACCCAGCATTTTGTGCCAAATGCTACGAGATACCCACAACAACATATGCAGCCACAAAGGAAATTCGAATCGCCTCAACCAATGGAGTTAGGGTCAAGTACATACAGAAGACCTTTTCAAAATAATAATAACCAAAGACAACAATACAACGATCAGAGAAATAATTATTATAACCCATTCAGAGGACATCAAAATAATCAATATAGAAACAATAATTCCTATCAAAATAATCAAAGTGATGTGAAACGAGAAGCAGATAAACGAAATCGAGATGATACTCAACAAAGTAACAACAACCATGTGCCCAACAAGTTCCAGAGAGTGAATCATCAAGTGAAGGAAGATTTAGATGACAACGTATCAAACTACTCAGCAGAAGAAGATCTGAACACAGTTTATTCCGAGGAACATCAGTTTTTTCACGATACAACGGACTCCCTTGCCTAAGTCCGAATGATAAAAAAACGGGTAAGAAAATAAATATTTTAATTGATTCGGGTTGTACAAACAATTATATAAGTAAAAATTGTAAGATAGGCACAAGTATTCCAATAAAACAAGTTATTAGTAAAAGTATACACGGTGAAAGTGTTATTAACAGTAAAAAAATCTTTAAATTATACGGACATACTTTGAACTTTTATGAGATGGATAGTTTAAAAGAATTTGATATGATTTTAGGAGATTCAGGTCTTAGGCAAATGAAAGCTAAAATAGATTTCTTTGCATATAAATTTACATATTCAGTAAAACATAATCTACAATCAATAAATTATATAACAGGAGACACAGAAGGTAAACATGAATATAATAAGAAAATAGACTTTATAATGCAAAGAAATGAAAACGCTTCGGAAGGATTACCCTTCACTACAACCATAGAGGCAACAATTAGGACCTCAAATCCAGATCCAATATGGACGAAACAATATCCGTATCCCATATCGGATAATGACTTTGTCAATAAAGAATTGGAAAACTTGTTAAATGATGGAATTATACAAAGATCAAGAAGTCCTTATAACTCTCCAATTTGGACAGTGCCCAAAAAGGGACTAGACGAAAATGGTAAACCAAAACGTAGAATGGTAATCGATTTTCAGAAACTTAACGCTCAGACGATTACTGATAGATATCCGATACCTGATGTATCCATGACTTTGCAAAATTTAGGCAATGCTAAATATTTTTCGGTTATTGATTTGGAATCCGGATTCCACCAAATAAAAATAAAACAGTCAGACAGAGAAAAAACTGCATTTAGTGTAAATGGCGCCAAATATGAATTTGTTAGAATGCCGTTCGGGCTTAAGAATGCTCCTGCTATATTTCAACGTTGTGTTGACGATATATTGCGAGAATTTATAGGCAAGTTTGCATATGTCTATATAGACGATGTTCTCATATACTCCGATACACCAGAAGAACATATTACACATATATCTATAATAGCAGATGCTCTATATAATGCAAACATGAAATTGAGTAGTGAAAAAAGCAAATTTTTCCAAGATTCTGTAGAATACTTAGGGCACATTATAAAGCATAAAAGAATAACAGTAGATCCAAATAAAGTAGAAACTATTAGAGAATATCCTTTACCTACTAACCTAAAAGAACTTCGTTCATTCTTAGGGCTAGCTAGTTATTATCGTAAGTTCATAGAAAATTTCGCACAAATCACGAAGCCATTAACAATATTTTTGAGAGGTGAAAACGGTATGGTCAAAAAGAACCAAAGTGAAAAAATGTTGTTTGAATTAGATGAAGCAGCAATAAATGCTTTTAATTTATTAAAAAAGAAGCTACAAGGGGAAGTTGAATTATTTCAACCTGATTTTAGTAAACCAAAAGAGCTTACTACAGATGCAAGTAATTTTGCAATAGGTGCAGTTTTATCACAGAATAGAAAACCTATTACTTTTATCAGTAGAACTTTATCAGAAACCGAACAAAATTATGCTACGAACGAGAAAGAACTCTTGGCAGTAATATGGAGCTTACAAAAACTCAGGAATTATTTATATGGTATAGCAGATCTGACAATCCTAACAGATCATCAAAGCTTGATATACAGCATATCAGAAAAAAACCCAAATAGTAAACTAAAGCGTTGGAAAAACCTTATCGAAGAATACGGTGCAAGAATAGTTTACAAACCAGGCTACCAAAATGTTGTTGCAGATGCATTGTCACGAACAAATCTAAAAATAAATATGAACACACAAGAACAAAGTACTTCTGATCATAGTATGAGTAGTAGTCCTGACGATAGATACAGTGTTACAACGAAGCCATTGAACACATATAAAAACCAAGTTATTGTAGTTAAACAAAGGAACAGTGTGTACCATACTGTGAGGCTTCTTTGTCCGTGGCTGGGGTAGAACTCAGCGGACCCAGGGTTTTTCCCCGAGGAAGCTCGAAGACTCGGGCTGCTTTAATCCAACTTCTGAATAAAATAGGCGACACACGGTGAATACGAATTATAATGTGTTTTTAATAACTGGTTAATTTACAAAGCTTTTACAAGAGCGTTCTAAGTCTGTTGTCGAGCGGAAAATGCGTTAGCTTAACTGATAGCACGGTAGGGGCGGCAACTACTCCGAATATGGCTTCTGGCTTTCCTTCTATGCGATGGAGGTCGGTGCAGTCGTCTTGGGATGGTATGGCCTGGTTTAGCTATTTACAACTGGATCTGCTCCTGGAAATAAATAAAGTTAAATGTTAGGAACGATGCCCAGATTATGGCGCACCGCTTCTTGAAATTGACAGGGGGTCGGAGTGGTTGTAATAACCACGGATGGTGAATTAACCCAAAGAGACCGGAGTGGTCACCGTTTGAGAAATTCAAATCTTGGCCAAGAATTTACCAATGAGACCGGTATGGTGGTCACCGTTGACAAATTCAAAGTTGACGAAGAGAAAGTATGGAATTTACCAATGAGACCGGTATGGTGGTCACCGTTGACAAATTCGAAGTTGACGGCGAGAAAATATGAAATTTACCACTGAGACCGGTATGCTGGTCACCACTGGAAAATTCAAAGTCGACGAGGAGAAAATATGGAATTGGCCAATGAGACCGGTATATTGGTCACCGTTGACGAATTCAAAGTTGACGGGGAGAAAATATGGAATTTAGCAATGAGACCGGTATGGTGGTCACCGTTGACAAATTCGAAGTTGACGGCGAGAAAATATGAAATTTACCACTGAGACCGGTATGCTGGTCACCACTGAAAAATTCAAAGCCGACGAGGAGAAAATATGGAATTGGCCAATGAGACCGGTATATTGGTCACCGTTGACGAATTCAAAGTTGACGGGGAGAAAATATGGAATTTACCAATGAGACCGGTATGTTGGTCACCGTTGATAAATCCAAAGTACGTAGCAGGGATAGAGAAACGAAAATATTATTAAAGAGGTATTCCCCCAATTAATAATGGTGATAGCTTCTCTCCTTTTTTCGGCAAATTTCACTTGTACTTATAATGTTTTGCCCCACAAGTGAGTGTGAGGTATACGAATAAGCGAAATCTTTCCATTGCTTTACCCAACCACACGCTTACCTATCGTTGGTTACCTACCACCGCACATGAAAAAAAATTAATTCCATCGCAGATGGCAGAGTGCTGGTCGCTGTTGTGTCGAATTAATTTTTGCATAGAGCCGCAGTTGTGATGCACACCAACCGAATAATGCATATGCACACACCATGGGTTTTCGGTGTTTGTTGTGATGCGGTGTATGATTTCACTTGGCTGCGTGATTTATTTCTATGTGCCCATGTCTTACGTGTGGCCTTCGTGATTATCTGGTCGTAGGGTGAGGTTTCGGCAATTCGGCAGTTCGGCGGTGGCAAAAGAAAATAAAAATGTGACGCATCGTCACAGATCCCCCTCGCTTTGCGAGACGAGAACCCTCTCGTCTCAGACCTCCTACGTGAAAATGTGATCTCGTTTACTTTTTTTTTTCCAACAAACTTAAACACTTCTTGTGAAATTTCGTGTTACGTGTGTCACCCTTTATGGGTTTGCGTCGCGATTTGCTAATGTGCGACCATGCTTGCGGCGTTGGCGTCGGATGAAGGAGGCGCAGTGCACGACTCTTGTCGGCTCGGTCGCCAGGCGGTGCCCGGTGTTTAGGGTTGCGGTCGGGATCATGTCCGGTGCTGTTACTGCTCTTGGAGGAGGACGGAGTGGGAACTTCCTGATACTGGAGAGTCGCTCGGTCTTCCTCTCCACGACCCTAAGGTTGGTCATAATGTTGACCGTAGAAGGCAGTGGATACTTTGGAGACGCTTCAGCTTTCGTGGGTATTTTTGCGGTTACTCGCCACCATAATACAGGGAGCTTTTGTGTTGCCCCTAATGTCATTATAATCGACGTGTCGGTATGAGCTGGGGGTTGCGGTCTTGGTGGTGCGGTATACCGCTGTCGGTACCGGTCTGGCCTCGGAGGTGACACGTTGAAGCTGACTGGTTTTGTGACTTGTTTCTTTCGAGTATATTCGCCGGGTGTGTTGCAGGGTCTGTCATCTTGAACGGTCGGTCCTAGACTGATAGACACTCGGGATGGCGGTGAACCGAAACTTTTTGAATCACGGCTTCCTGTCCGCGGTGAACTTTCTACGACGATGGCTGGCGGCTGAATAACTTGGCTAGTTGCGGTATTTATTTGTTCGGAGTGAATATCGTTACTGACGGGATAGTTTTTAATATCTCTTACGTGAGCTCGGATGTTCACGACGGTACCTTTGGCATCTTTCTTCCGCAGTGCAACGATAACTGGGGAAAGGATTTTGGTGACCTCGTACGGCCCCTCGTAACGGGGTGCTAATTTCTCCGCGAAGTAGTTTACTCCTGAAGAGAGGACTCGGAGACGTCTGTATACTTGGTCGCCGACCAGAGGGCGCCAAGGGCGATGCCTGAGGTTGTAATGCTTGGCTTGCGTTTGAGAGGCTAAGTGTAGATTCTGTTTCACGAGCTCGAATAAGGCTTTCATGCGTTCCGCTCGCGCATTAATGTCTCCTACGGGACCATTGTTGTCGGTTTCATTCCCCAAGGTGCTGGGCATTCTTAATTCGCGACCGAAATTTAGCAATGCCGGGGAGTAACCAGTGGAATCGTGACGGCTCGTATTCATCGCAAAGGTCAGCTCGGGTATGTGGTCATCCCAATGTCGTTGGTTGCCTTGAATGTATTGGGTGATCATCGTTTTCAACACACGGTTTACTCGTTCGGTTGGATTCTCCTGCGGGGTGTACGGGGCAGTGAGGCGATGAGTTATGCCTAAATCAGAAAGTAGTTCTCGGAAGGAATGGCTAATGAATTGGCTCCCATTATCAGACAGTACCATCCTCGGGATTCCGAACCGAGTAAAAATCCTCTCGCGAACGGCTTTTATCAGGTTTGCTGCAGTAGCGGCGGGGAGGGGAACAGCTTCTACCCACTTGGTGAATTTATCAGTGAACACCAAAATCACCGTGTTGCCTTTCATTGAACGGGGTAAAGGCCCTATGAAATCCATACACACTACGTCCCATGGTCCTTCAGTTTGGGTCGTGTGCATAAGGCCGCTTGGTTTTTGCTGAGAAGGTTTATACTGGTTGCACGCCTTACACTGGCGGACATATTTAGCGATATCGCGGCACATTCCCGGCCAGTGATACTTTTTCATAATTCGGGCTGTCGTTTTGGCGATGCCTAAATGACCAGCCGTTACCACGTCATGGTTTTCGTACAGCACCTGTCGACGGTCCGTTAAGGGTACACACAGTTTCCATTCATCGGGACCAGGATCGGATAAGGGGTTAGTACTCGTGAATCGACGGTAAAGCCTCTCCTCTGAAATTCGGAAGTCAGGGAACTTTTCGGGCGATTGTCTCACTTGCTCATGTTTGATCTGGACCCATTCTGGATTCGCGTCTCGCATTACGGCTAGTCGGTCTATTTCGGTTATTTTCAAAGGGTCTCGCGACAATGGGTCAGCCACCACGTTTAACGTCCCTTTTCGGTATTGGATGTCGAAGTCATACTGCTGCAGTTCCAATGCCCATCGCGCCAACCTCCCCGACGGGTTTTCAAGGGAATGCAGCCATTTGAGAGAATGGTGATCGGTGATCACGTTAAAATGGTACCCCTCCAAGTAAGGGCGCATTTTACGTATCCCCCACAAAATGGCCAAACATTCTTTTTCTGTGGCGGCATACTTTACTTCGAGGTCGGTCAGCGTTCGGCTGGCGTAAGCAATCACTTTTTCATGCCCCTCTAACTTCTGTGTCAATACTACACCCAGGCCATATTGACTGGCGTCCGTCTGCAAGGTGAACGGTTGCGTGAAGTCGGGACACGCTAGAACGGGCGCTTCGGTCAACCTGGTTTTAAGAGCATCGAATGCGGCCTGTTGCTCGTCGGCCCATACCCACTTAGATGTCTTCTTCAAGAGGGACGTGAGGGGGGTGGCGATGGTGGAGTAGTCTTGAATAAAGCGGCGATACCAGGAGCAAATGCCTAAAATGCGTCTAAGTTCCCGTATGCTCGTAGGCGCTTTCAAATCTCGCACGGCTGCCACCTTATCAGGGTCGGTACTGATTCCGTCTTTGCATACGACGTGACCTAAGTACTTCAGACTCGGTCGGCAAAAATGGCATTTGTCTGGGTTTATTTTCAAATTTGCGGCGCGTAACCTCCGGAATACTTCTCCCAAATGCTGCAGATGGTCCTCGAACGTTTTACTGATGATGATTATATCATCCAAATACACCAGGACGTGTTCTTCCATGTCATGCCCAAATATTTCGTCCATGGCCCTTTGGAATGTGGCTCCGGCCGAGTGCAATCCGCACGGCATCACATTCCATTCGAATAAACCACGGCCGGGGACGGTGAAAGCGGTATATGGCCGGCACTCTGCTTTCAACGCGATCTGCCAATAGCCTTGCTTGAGGTCGATGGTTGATAGGTATCGAGCCCCTCGCAACTTGTCTAGGATGGACGAAATGTAGGGCAACAGGTAGGCGTCTTTATACGAAATTTCATTGAGCTGGCGGAAGTCAACGCATACCCTCCAGGACCCTTCCTTCTTGCGTACAAGTACCACGGGGGAACTGTACGGGCTTTTGGAGGGACTTATTTTTCCTGTCGCCAGCAAGTCATCGATCTCCTCGTTGATGATTTGCTGCATGGCCGGATTGCGCGGGTAATAGCGCTGTTTAAAAGGCTCGGGGTTCTTTAGGCGTATGACGTGGGGTTTTACGGTTGATATGCCCCTCGTTTCACTAAACCGGGGTAGCTCTTCGTCTAAGAATTCTTTTAATCGCGCGGCCTGGTCCAGGTCTTGTGGTTGGCTTCCATTTCGATCGTACTCTGGTTCTTCGGTAAGCGCTCCTACAATACCGGACGACAGAGGTGCCTTCCTCTTTCCACTGGAGACGTCTTGTCCTCCCAATGTTAATTCGCAGCCGGCTTGGCCTTGGAGATCCATTCTTAAGATGGTTTTTCTTTCTAGGTTCGGCATGTAGCTCAACGGGAATCGGTGTTGGACCTGGGGGCCGGGCGGTTGCCTAGGGGTTGCCCCAGCGTCGGCCGGTTGGCTAGTCTGCGGTGCTGAAGTAGCACGTTCGAAGTGCTGGTGACGGTGCGCTAATTGTGACGTAGACGGGGGAGAGGTCGGGTTAGCTGGTTGGAGTAACTGAACTTGGAGGCTGGTCTGGTACACGGACGGTTTGGCTTTGCGTGAGACGGTGGAATTGGGGTCTTCTTCCTCAGCATCGTTCCGAGCCTCGATTTTCTTTTCCCATTCCATGCACAGGTTTTGGGTGGACTTATGCGCTCGCAGCTCCTTCAGGTGCTGGCTCAGTCTCTGGCGTAAGTCACATACGGTGCCGGCGGTGTTCAGCCCTCGCAGACTAAGCGTCTCGATGAGCTCTGACTTCTTTAAAAAGTATATGAATCCTAGGTTCTCGTACGGGTTGAACTCATCGGAGTGTTCGGAGGTCTGGTCGGACATTTCGGGCTGGTTTTCGTGATTCGCCATGTTGGACGTCGGTCGGTCGGCAGCGGTCGGATGCGGTCGGTGGACTATGCTGTAGTTCCAGGTAACAGGCGGTCGGTGGTTGAACTTTCAGCAAAGTCCCTGCTCGGGCGCCAATTTGTGAGGCTTCTTTGTCCGTGGCTGGGGTAGAACTCAGCGGACCCAGGGTTTTTCCCCGAGGAAGCTCGAAGACTCGGGCTGCTTTAATCCAACTTCTGAATAAAATAGGCGACACACGGTGAATACGAATTATAATGTGTTTTTAATAACTGGTTAATTTACAAAGCTTTTACAAGAGCGTTCTAAGTCTGTTGTCGAGCGGAAAATGCGTTAGCTTAACTGATAGCACGGTAGGGGCGGCAACTACTCCGAATATGGCTTCTGGCTTTCCTTCTATGCGATGGAGGTCGGTGCAGTCGTCTTGGGATGGTATGGCCTGGTTTAGCTATTTACAACTGGATCTGCTCCTGGAAATAAATAAAGTTAAATGTTAGGAACGATGCCCAGATTGTGGCGCACCGCTTCTTGAAATTGACAGGGGGTCGGAGTGGTTGTAATAACCACGGATGGTGAATTAACCCAAAGAGACCGGAGTGGTCACCGTTTGAGAAATTCAAATCTTGGCCAAGAATTTACCAATGAGACCGGTATGGTGGTCACCGTTGACAAATTCAAAGTTGACGAAGAGAAAGTATGGAATTTACCAATGAGACCGGTATGGTGGTCACCGTTGACAAATTCGAAGTTGACGGCGAGAAAATATGAAATTTACCACTGAGACCGGTATGCTGGTCACCACTGGAAAATTCAAAGTCGACGAGGAGAAAATATGGAATTGGCCAATGAGACCGGTATATTGGTCACCGTTGACGAATTCAAAGTTGACGGGGAGAAAATATGGAATTTAGCAATGAGACCGGTATGGTGGTCACCGTTGACAAATTCGAAGTTGACGGCGAGAAAATATGAAATTTACCACTGAGACCGGTATGCTGGTCACCACTGAAAAATTCAAAGCCGACGAGGAGAAAATATGGAATTGGCCAATGAGACCGGTATATTGGTCACCGTTGACGAATTCAAAGTTGACGGGGAGAAAATATGGAATTTACCAATGAGACCGGTATGTTGGTCACCGTTGATAAATCCAAAGTACGTAGCAGGGATAGAGAAACGAAAATATTATTAAAGAGGTATTCCCCCAATTAATAATGGTGATAGCTTCTCTCCTTTTTTCGGCAAATTTCACTTGTACTTATAATGTTTTGCCCCACAAGTGAGTGTGAGGTATACGAATAAGCGAAATCTTTCCATTGCTTTACCCAACCACACGCTTACCTATCGTTGGTTACCTACCACCGCACATGAAAAAAAATTAATTCCATCGCAGATGGCAGAGTGCTGGTCGCTGTTGTGTCGAATTAATTTTTGCATAGAGCCGCAGTTGTGATGCACACCAACCGAATAATGCATATGCACACACCATGGGTTTTCGGTGTTTGTTGTGATGCGGTGTATGATTTCACTTGGCTGCGTGATTTATTTCTATGTGCCCATGTCTTACGTGTGGCCTTCGTGATTATCTGGTCGTAGGGTGAGGTTTCGGCAATTCGGCAGTTCGGCGGTGGCAAAAGAAAATAAAAATGTGACGCATCGTCACAATACGAAGATAGAAACGTTGTTTGAGGCAAATTCTCGGTTTACGATAACATATGGAGACATAAGTACAGTCCCACAAGGACTCAAATCTATATTGAACCCAAATCAGGTAAACGCTATCTATTGTGAAGAGATTGTATGGCATGAGATCATACCGGTCATAAAAACTAATTTTGAAGCATACAAAATCATACACACTCAAACACTTCTGGAGGATATTCAAGACAAAACATTACAAACACAGATAATAAACGATACACACTCAAGAGCTCATAGAAATGCAAAAAATAATATACTAGAAATTCAGGAAAAATACTATTGGCCAAACATGAGCAAAGAAGTAGAACGATTTTGCGCCGAATGTTTGAATTGTAATAAAAACAAATACGAACGCAGACCGAAAGAGCAAATAATTGGACAGACCCCAATACCGAGTAAAGCGGGCTTAAGCATAGCCATGGACATATTTTATATAGATAAACATATGTATCTAACAAGTATAGATAGATACAGTAAACATCTAAACATCAGAAATATTATAGATAAAAACAATTTCAGTAAAGTATTAGAAGAAGTCATAACACAACTATACCCATACATAGAAGAAGTCATGACAGATAACGAGAATATCTTTTGTATGCCTACAAGTAAAATAATCTATAATCGCTACTCGATTCAACACAGAACCAGTCCTGTATTGCATTCTCAGAGTAACGCCCAAATAGAGAGAGTACATAGTACAATAATAGAACTAACAAGACTCCTGGCAGAGGAAAATAAAACCAAGGCCAGTGATGAAATCTACAACGCGGTAAAGCAATACAATTTACAATAGTACACTCCACAGTGTCACCGGGAAAAGACCTAACGACTTGTTCTTCGAAAGGCATACACATAGCGAAATAAAAAATTTACTTAAAAACAATCAATCAAATTTACTTAAATACCACAATAAAAATAGAGTGAATAAAATAGTCGAAAAGGGCGACAAAGTGTACGTGAAAACAAAAAACCGGAACAAAAGTAAACCTGTTTACAGAGAAGTGATCGTAGAGGAAAATAAAGAAAACGTCATTGTAACAAAAAATAAAAAAACGTATCATATAGATGACATCCGTCAAAGAATTACAAAAAATAATAATGTGGTTAATAAAGGTAATATACCTAATAAACCACATTCAGTGCCAAATGGTTCAAAACAATAATAATACCTTAGAAATCCTTCCTCTTAAAGATAATAAGTTCGTACTGTTAGAAACTGATCCGGTTTATTTATTTAATTCGACAAAATTCTTATATCACGTAACCAATGTAAGTAAGTTGTTAAGACCAGTCCCCGATCATGTCGAGGTAGTTAAGCTTAATGAGGAGGAAAATTATTTAATAAACAAAATAGTGCATAATATCGAACAATTAGAAAGCCATCATAAAACGAAAAGAAGTTTAGATTTCATTGGAACTGCAGTGAAATTCATAACTGGAAATCCAGACGCTAATGATATAAAAGAAATCAAAGCGACATTAAATAACATAATAGAAAACAATAATAAACAAGTAATAGTTAACGAACACTTTCAGGAACTCTTCAAAAATGTCCGTACCTTTGAAAATCATAGAGTTCTTATATTAAGAGAAACGTTGGAACAAATTAATAACCTATTAGAAACTATTAACTTTGCTAAAAAAGGAATATTTGTGTCTAAAAGCATTGACATTAAAGATGTAAGAGAAATTGTACAAAATGAAAAAATAAATGTACCCGTAATCAATATCTTAGAGTACTCAGAAATTCACATGCTAAAATACCAAGATCTATATGTTACGATTTTCAAATATCCTATAATATCACACAAATGTAAATTTTTCAAAGTTGTCCCTTTAGAATTCAGACATGGGAAACTTGTTTTAGATTCAAATATCGCACAATGTAAAAACTTCTTAAGAGTAAATAAATGTAAAGAATTTTTGAATTCCAATATATGTAAACTTGTTAAAATCAAAGACAATTGTACAACTAATGTGTTGGAAAATGAAGAATCCAATTGTAAAGTGATTCAGGAACAGAATGAGCAGGTCAGACAATATACTGACGACTCAATAATTGTATCAGGATCAAATAAAATAAATAACGAAACAATTTTTGGAACCCATTTAATTAGAATAAGTAAATCAGTATTTATAAATGATAAAGAATATAGAAATGAAAAAGAAACAATTTTACGATATGCAAAGAATAAAAATCAAGACAACATTTATATAAATGAAATACTAACATCGGAATCGAAACTTAAATTTAATAATATAAAATCACTAAAAAAATTTATATTGCCATTGGAACAACATCCAATATTATGCACATTTTATATAATAATCGTAATAAGTATTATAATGTTAATCATATCTATATATTCAAAAATACAAAAACGAATAAGTGAAAAAAGAGCTGTTCAAAATCAAGAAGAGTATTTTAAAATATTAAATAGGTTTGGAATTAACAATAGTGAGGACACTATATTTTAACCAAGGGGGGAGTTAATACCATTCAATAAACAAAGATAGAATAACAGCAACCCAAGCCATGAGTTAATACCATTCAATAAACAAAGATAGAATAACAGCAACCCAAGCCATGCCATACGCCGACCAGATGAAAGCAATAAAACAACAACCCAAAAATAACCCACAAGATGCCATACGATGACCAGATGGGAAACATGGAAAATTCCTAAGGAATCGCTTGGCGTCACCTAGCACATATAAATATAAGTTCAGGACAAAACAACATTGTCCTTAGTACAGTAGTGATAACGTAGATAGTAAGATCGAGTATTAAACTCTGAACCAGACTTACTTGGTTAACTCAGTATTAAGTGCCCTGTATTTTCGCCTTAAGAATTATAATAAAAATAAATAAAAAAAAAAAAAAAAAATATTTTTTTTTAGTTCTTTCGCGATTAGTATAGTTTAACTCGCGTGAACCAAGTTTTTGTTGCGTTTATTTTAATTTTCCATTTATGAAAATATTTTTCAAGTAGGACAAGAGCTTCTTGCAACTCTGCAAAGACATTTTGAAATAAGATACCTGAAGCAAATAAAGCAGTATCATCAGCAAACATTGCTAAACAAACGTTTGGGTTGGGAACAGGAAGATCAGACAAGTAAATATTGAACAAAATTGGGCCTAAAACCGATCCTTGCGGGACACCTGCAGGGACTTCGTATAATGAAGTTTTGTGTTTCCCAAATGGACTGCAAATTGGCTGCTTTCGAGGAAGCTTTTAATTAGCTTTATTATTTGAAAAGGGAGGTTAAATTTGGCTAGTTTGAAAATTAGGGCATTGTGCCAAACTGTGTCGAAGGCTTTTTCGATGTCTAAAAGGACCGTACCTGTTGATCTTTTTTCTCCAAATTTTTGAACTATTGAAGATTTGATTCTGGCAATTTTGTGACTGGTCGAAAGGCCAGGTCTAAAACCAAACTGATAATCTGGATAGATATTTAATTCATCAATAAGGACTTGAAGTTTTTCTTTAATAATTTTTTCTAAAATTTTACTCAGAGAACTAAGTTAGCTTATAGGCCTATAACTTAGAGAACTATCGTGGGGCTTTCCTGGTTTAGCAATTGGTATCACTTTTGCTACTTTCCAACTGCTAGGAAAGTAGCACAGCTTAAGGCAAGAGTTAAGGACAACGGTAAGGTATTTTACACCACTGTCTGGAAGTCCTATCAACAGGGTGTTGTTGATGTTGTCTATGCCTGGAGATTTTTTAGATTTATTAAATTTAATGATTTGCTTGACTTTTGTATGGCTGGTATAATAATTTTCATTTACTATGACTTCTCTAGTCATTAGTTCTGACAGGACGTTCTGTATCTCTCTTTCAGTATTACTGCTACTGAGATGTGCAGAAGCAAAATGATTTACATAGAAAATTTCTGCAATAGCATTTGCTTTTTCATTTTGGATAATATAGAATTCATTTTGAATTCTCAAAGGAGGAATACTTTTACCTTTCTTCTTTACTACCTTAGTAATTTTCCTGAAAGGCTTACTAGCCTTGTCAAAACTTGATAGTAAAGAATCACACAATTCATTTTCAAATATAAGAATCTCATTTTTAGGTCCGTATTGTGAGTAGCGAATCGAACGTTCGACTGGAAGCGAATGTTTTAGAGAAACTCATTTATTGGATTATTATCATTAAACTTCGTCCATTCTATTATCTGACATACCTTAAACGTCGAAAAAAAAAGTTTTCTACAAAGTTTTTTGTTTTTACAAGCTATAATACCGCTATAAAAGAAGCTCACAAAAACATTCGCTTCCAATCGATTCGCTACTCATAATAGGGACCTTAATTTTGTTGTTTAAGAACTTATAGTTGTAAAGAAAAGAATCTTGCCTATAGCGTATCCACTTTCTTCTTTCTGAATTTCGTTGTTGGATAAGGGAGAAAATATAGTTTGGTAGAGTAAGCTTGTGGATATTAGAGGAAGGTTTCTTAGGTATGGAGACATCGGTTGCTCTTTTAACAGTTTCTGTGAAGTACTCCATAAAGTTGTCAATTTGGGTTGTAGAACTAATGTTTTCAATAGCTAAAACATTAGCATTTAAGGTTTCAGTTATAAAAGATTTATACCTAGTCCAGTTAGCTGCTTTATAGTTGTAACAGGTTCTTTCTGCGACTTTTGCTATTACACAATCTATTTTTATACAAACAGGAAGATGGTCGGAACCCAATTTGTTCAAAGTTACTGGGTTAGATAGATTTTGATCACTGTTTGTGAGAAAGAAATCGAGGGTAGAGAGGCTTTTGTATGAGGATTGAGGGATGTAGGTGGGATCAGGTGTGAGCAAGAGGGAAAAGTTTCTATTTGAGGCGATAATATTGTGGAGAATATTTCCCTTTATGCTTATGCAACCCCAAAATTGATGTCTACAATTAAAATCGCCTCCTAGTAGTATTTTATATCCTTGTCTTAGAAGAAGTTGCAAATCTTCCTTAAAGTTAGCCTTTTTTCAGCACAACCATTTTCACTAGGGAAATATATTGATAAGATATTAAATGTCGAATTATCAGATAGTATAACTTCAATACCAAGGGCTTCTATAACTCTTAAACTGTAAGAAGAGTGCACATTGTATTTAACATTTTTCCTAATTATGATAGCAACGCCACCCCCACCAGTTGAGCGCATTCTATCTAGTTTAATTCATGTAAAATTTAGATGCGAAAGTGATTTTTCATTATTCAACCAAGTCTCTGTTATTAGGGCAATATCAACATTATCTCTAATCAGAAAATTAAATTGTTCTATAGCTTTACGTTGAACACTTTGAGCATTCCCAGTTACAATTTTCAAAGAATTAATCTGCATGGTTAGTATGAACATATTTAATAGCCAAACTGGTTATTACATTGAATTAATCTGATTTTGTACGACAATTCGATGTTCTTCCCTTCTTTTCTCCTTGTAGATCTCTTTATACTAATCGTAATTCGTAAGCAGCTCTTGTTCGTTTTTGCATCAGCATTTGTCGTGCTTTTTGTTTGGCTGCATTTTTCATCGAACTATGGGTTTCGTTTTGGGGGCCGCGCCGAGTGAAACCCAGAACCTCAGAGGCAGCGGTTCTGATGGCTCCTAGGCATTGCTGCCACTGATCTTCTTCAATGCTTAATGCTGGTGGTATAGGATTCAACGATAATTGAAGGGACACTCGATTGGAAAAAGCATTGGCAATCTCTTGCGATTGTAGTTTTCCGATGTCATATCTCCTCACAGCGTTAAGCACGGGTGACAGCGGCGAGTCAAGCAGCCGCCACTGCCAGCCACTGATCAGCTTTGTGTGACCATGAAATTCACCACATTCGCTGGCAGCGGGTGAGTAATTAGCAGCGGCTGGCAAAGTTGAACATGTTCAACTTTTGTCAGCTAGCAGCGACTGGCAAAATAAAAAAAATACTGATACACATTCTATTTAGTAATTGTTCATTCGAAATTTGTGTCAAATATCATAAATATGTTTAAAAATAAGAAATAATCTTCAAAAACAAATTTTTGTAAGGTTTTCTGCAGCTGTGTGTGACTAGGCTACCAGCCGCTGCCTGCTTCTGCTACTGCCAGCCGCTGGCAAGAAGCGGCTGGCAAGCAGCCGTGTGTGACCCGTGCTTTAGTTCGTGCGAGTCGTGAACAAGATATCCTCATTCTTACCTTGGCTACAACAAGGTAGTGGTTCGAGTTAAAGTTGGCCCCTCGGAAAGTTCGGACATCTAACACACTGGAAGAGTGACTTGCGTCGATCGCAACATTGTCAATTTGGTTGACGGTTGATTGATCTGGGGATCGCCATGTACCTTTATGAACTTTGAGATGCGGGAAGCGCGTACTACTTACAACAAGATTTAGCTTCTCGAGGAGCTCGTAGAAACAGTCTTTGGAATTATCGTCTTTTTCTTTTGTGGGGGAAGAAAAATATCGTCTATCACAAGGTGCTTCTGCGAAAAGTGCAACACATGCACCAAAATAAATAGCTAATAAGGACTCATTAAAATACCTAATTTTTTTGAATATTTTTATCCTAAAAAAAATTTAAACTAACAAAATCCAAACTCTGCTCATTGATTGCCTCTAAGGCAGAACATAGTTTGCAGGGTCAGCTAGTTTAATAAGTACAAAAAGAACATTTAAAAAAAAAAAAATTTATAATGATGAGAACAGCTTATGAACTCATTCTTAGTTTTCTTCTCCTGTTCATTTGAGATCTTCATTAAAGAGGATATGAATTATGGAAACTAGATCTAAATCATTCTAGAACAAAAGAAAGTAATTGTAGCAATGAAGGTCTAATAAGCGTAAGCACGGCGACCCATCGAATGGAAACTAAATCATTCCAGAATAAAAGAAATGAGTTGAAACAATGAAGACAAAACAACCGTCGGCGACCCATCGAATCAACATTGTAACACCGAAAAATAGACATTCTAAATCCAACAAATGGAAAAAAGAGAAAACAAAGGGTTGTTTTCTCATACCTAATTTTGTCGCTACCTGATTAGCGTTTCTCAAATGCATGTGTTTTCTTCTTTTTTTCTTTTGAAAAAAAAGTACAAGATTCAACTAGAATTATTGCAGACTGCTTACCGATTGCATGACTTTTCATTAGTGAATTCATTGCTGATTTTTTCTTTTGTGAAAGCACCACATGAATTCTTCAAGAATTCATCCCTTTTTTTCACTGATGAGCAAATTTCCTACTGGGTTTCGCCGAATTTCGAACAACCACTCCGACTTAATTCTATCCAGTAAGAAATTTGCTCATCAGTGAAAAAAGCATGAATTCCTGGAGGAGCTCATGTGGTGCTTTCATAAGGAAAAAGGTAATCAATGAATTCACTGATGAAAAGTAATGCTATAGGTACATAAGTAGTCTGCAGTTGAATCTTGTGCTTTATTTACAAAAGAAAGAAAAGAAAAACACGATGCATAGCATATTGCAATTGCAATATCCCCTTTGACATCATAAGCGCTAATCAGGTAGCGACAAAATAAAGTATTATGCCGTTTTCGTTTGGGAAAAAGAGTACCCTAAGGGTACTCTTTTTGCTGTCAAAAATTACCCTCAGACCAAGTTTTGCTACTCTAGAATTTTTTTCAGAGTAAAAATCAGAGTACTCTAAAAAAAAAGGGTACTCTAGTTTTACCAAACGAAAACGGCATAAGAAAACAACCCTTTCTTCCATTTATTGGCTTTAAAATGTCTTTTTTTTGTGTCACGTCTCACGAGTTGCTTCGGCTTCGATAGGTCGCCGACGCTTATTAGATCTAAATTGTTACAATTACCTACTTTCTTTTGTTCTAGAATGATTTAGATTTAGTTTCCATTTTGTGATTAAGGAAGACAGCTGTGCAATTTATATAACTCACAATAGATGCGACAAAAAAACAATGGACAAGGAGATTAATTCAGCAATGGTAGATTCATTAGATTCTATTTCATGGTTTCGAAATGATTCAAATCTTAACCTCTTTATATTGGAGGGCCGTTAGACATAAAAATGACAAAACCTAGGAATCCAGGGCCAGTCCATGGATTTTCATGAAATTTTCGGAAATGCATTTTAAATAGCGTATAGAAAAATGTTAAAAAAAAATTTACTCAACTTTTTAAAAAATTATTAAAAATCAACTAAGCTACTTCCTTTCTCATACTTTAGTGTTTTTGACGTTTAATGCTTTGTTCTCTAATAAAAATTTTAATTTGAGTTCACTTAAAGAAAAGTTTTTGTGAGATCAAGCCTCAAAATAAAAATTTTGAGAAAGGAAAATATTTTTTTCCTAGATAATTTTTTTTTACAAAATTTTGCCCCATGAAGAGCCATTTTTCCTTTCCATATTTAATGCTGTTATTAATTTTTACTCAAAATCAAAAACCCGAACCAAAAAATCTTTCTTGGTTTTAGAGAAATTACAGAAAAAACCAAAGGAACTTTTTTCCTGAAAACAAATGTCGTTAATTTCTCGCTGATTGAATTTTATTCTCGGAAGTGTAATAGCATATAAAAAAATGTTAAAAAAGTATTTTGGGTGATCTTAATATTAATATAAATTATGAATAATTATAAAAATTCTAGAGTTATCTTTTAATTATACTAGTTTTAAGTTAAATTTTAAAAAGTAGACCTATTAAAAACTTGAACTTTGGTCTCAAAGGACAGCACATATACTGATTTGCTCCCCAAATGGTGTTTCCGGTCAAACGAGTTGATGAAACCGAAAAAAGGTGGTTTTTAATTTTTTTTTTTCTAATGTTCTTTTTGTATTTATTAAATTACTAGCAGTGCCCGCGACTTCGTCCGCGTGGAATAGTGACTTTCGGCAGCATTTTTAATTTTTTAGGCTACTTATTTTGCAAATAAGACACATTCATGCGTTTTAGTAAACTTAGTAAACTATTGTTATATTTTATTTAAGTACATTTTTGCACACGACGCGACGTTCTTACTTTTTCCATCTTTTGTCAAATAAAATGGTTTTGCGAGTTTGATACACTCTTTTAAACTAAAGTGACTAATCAGTGGGATGGGAACTAAAGAAATATGGGGAATCAATAGTTTTCTTATTTCGCTGTTCCAGTCATCATAAACTTTTATAATGCCGCATCCCAGATGTGTAATTTGTAGCTGTTCACAGTTCTAGATTACTCATTATTGGCACTGAAACACCAACTTGCAGTCACTCCTGATAATTCTAAGGCATTGAGAAACTCTATAGGTTGTGATGTGACTTTCTCAGTGTCCATAATATTGTGTACTGATAGACATTCGACAACATCCCCCAATACGTCAAACATAATTTATTAGTTTATATGGTTAACTATCTCATTAGTCGGGGCCGAAATCGACTTTTCACAAAGGCATTACTGATTGCCAATATTTATTTGAAGATCAAGATAGACATTTCTTGTTTCTTCTCAGGTCAACTGTGTAATAGACAATTTGACAGAAATCACCTCATGATGAAAGAACTTTTGAAATCGGTCCAGTAGCTTCAATGTTCCCGTTTACGTTGCCGTTCCCATAGCAATATTGGAAAAACAAATACAGACGCTGTCCTTCTTTAGGCTCAAGTCAAGACTATCTCGGCACCAAAATTCATACAAATAGGTTCAATAGTTTGGGCGGTAGATGGTAACAAAACAAAACAGACAGACGGAGTTGATTTCGGATCTATAGTGTTAGTAAGTACTTCCGTTCCCATGGGAATATGGGGATAAATTAAAGTTAATGTTACTTTGAGATAGTGTAGCTTTCTAACGGGGAAATACTTCTTGAAATCAGTTCAGCAGTTTCTAGGTTCCCGTTTACGTTTGCATTCTTGTGGGAATACAGGGATAACATACATAGCCTATGTCTATCTTCAGGCTCAAGACTATATCTCTGTACCAAAATTCATATAAATAGGTTTAATAGTTTGGGCGGTTTTTGATAACAAATAAAAATAGACAAATAGATTTCATTTCAGACTTATGATATTAATAAAAACTCCCATTCCCGTGGGAATATGGTGACCGTTCCCGTAAGAATAATTGGGATGACTTACAGTTTATATTACTCAGGGATAGTGTAGCATACCTCATATATATCATATAGCATATCCTCTGGTGTTGACGTTTGAGTTTCTTACAATCTGTTCAAGTATGATGTTGAAGAAATCGCATGACAGTTTGTCGCCTTGCCTAAAGCCTTTTTCGACATCAAAGGTCTCGGTGAGTTCTTTTCCGACCTTGACGGAGCAGCGTGAATTCTCCAAAGTCATCCTGCATAGTCGTACGAGTTTTGCAGGGATGCCGAAACTAGACATGGCTCAACACAGACAGACAGAGCTACTTTCGCACTTATTATATCAGTAAGGACTCACTTTCCCGTAGGAATATGGTGACCGTTTTCGTGGCAATATTTGGATGAGTTGAAGCTAATGTTACTCCGGGATTATTTAGCATTCCAACGGCGAAAGAATTTTTGAAATCGGTGCTGTAGTATCAAAGTTCCCGTATACGTTCCTGTTCCCGTGGGAATATAGGGAGAAAATAAATAGCCTATGTCCTTTTTCAGGTTCTGAACAATCTTTTGTAAAAGGTGAACAGACTGAGCTACTTTTGCATTTATAATAAAAGTGAGGACCGGTTCCCGTGGGAATATTCGAATAAAATACAGCCTATGTCCTTCCTTAAGTTCAGAACAATCTTTGTACAAAATTTCATTCAAGTCGGTTTATTAGTTTTGTAACCATCTTACATAGAAGGACGGACAGACAGAGCTTCTTTCACACTTATTATATTAATAAGGACTCCCGTTCCCGTTGGAATATGGGGATGAATTAAAGTTTATGTTACTCTGGGATAGTGAAGCATTCTATCGGTGGAAACATTTTTGAAATCGGCGTTGTAGTTTCTAAATTCCCGTGTACGTTCCCGTTCCCGTGGGAATTTAGGGATAAAATATATAGCCTATGTCCTTCCTCAAGTCTTAGGCTATCTCTGTATCAATTTATTTTTTATTTAATTTTATTTAAATCAGTTCAGTAGTTTGGGCGGCAGATGGTAACATAGAAAGCCGGACAGACAGAGTGACTTTCACATTTATAATATTAGTTAAGACTACTTAGGATTAGGATTAGGATGATGAATACTGTATTATAATTTCTAAATACTATATTGACTGAAACTTATTTAAAAATGTAATAAAGGACGAACGAAAATTTCTCAAATGCATTCATTATTTCCATTATCTATACATTTTCCCAAATGTATTCTTTTTTTTAGTACCTACTGAAAAACATACTCCTCAGGTAAGAACACGTCATTTCAAAAATGATTTCCCATAGAGGAAAGCTTTACACACCTAGAACTAGTTTTTTCACTAACGAAAGGAGGCCATGAAAACGAACATGTCATGGGCATGGTGATTTCCCTACATTTTATTCATCTTGAGTTCTAGAGAGTGTGTAGTTACTTCTTTCCAATAACAAGCCTGTGTTAATTTCAGCAAAGGATTCAGTAGTAAATTCATGAGCGCAGCTACTTTTCCCCGAGGAAAAAGCAGCATTTTCAGTAGAGAATTTTTGGAATTTTCCTGCTGGGTACTAACTGTCTGCTTATATGTATTTGAATCCTTTTACCTGTGCAGTGAAACATCGATATGCAGCACTTTAAATAATCAGCTAGGTATGATCCAAAAACTCGTCATAAAAGTGAAGGGCTATATACTCAGGATTCCTTCTGTTTATTGAATAATATTAGAATTTCTTTTGTGATTCAGAATTAGTTCGGAAAATATTAATTGATATGAATAAAAGAAAGCTTATATAAGTTAAATTCACGTTTCTGAATTTTTAGTTTTCCTTTTCATTTTCTTATGTTTATTTATTTAATATCAATCGGGCAGCCTTCCCGCGTCCGAAATAAAAAAGGCAACTTTGACAATGATAATTACATTTCAATTTCTCAAATACTATTTCCTTAGTAAACTTTCTAAATTTATTGTTGAAAGTGTTGAACCGATATTGTGGTCTAGGTTACTTAAATATTAAATTTTAAAATGATCCTTTATTGACCACAATAATCAAACGAAATTCAAAACGAAAGCAAAAACGCAAATTTTCTTCTTCTTTTGAACTTATTTATTCGTCGTATGCATTTCAAGTTGACATGCAACTCATCATCAGCGATGTTAACAACGTCTAATAACATTAAACAATATTTTGACCGAAAAAAAGTGAAAGAAAGAAAGTTAAAGTATACAGCAAAGTAAAACAGTATAAAAACATTACAATTACATAAATACCTACATTAAACTAGTGCCAAAAACAGAGACGCAATATTTCCACCATCAGTATTCATCTTCTCTTTCGCCTTATGTATTACTAGCTGTGGCCGCGACTTCGTCCGCGTGGAATAGTGACTTTCGGCAGAATTTTTAATTTTTTAGGCTACTTATTTTGCAAATAAGACACACTCATGCGTTTTAGTAAACTATTTTTGCACACGACATTCTTACTTTTTCCATCTTTTGTCAAATAAAAAGGTTTTGCGAGTTTGATACATTCTTTTAAACCAAAATGATAAATCAGTGGGAATTAAAGAAACACGGGAAATCAATAGTTTTCTCCTTTCGCTGTTCCAGTCGTTATTAAAACTTTTATAATGCCGCATCCCAGATGTGTAATTTGTAGCTGTGTACAATTCTTCATTACTCATTATTGGCACTCGAACACCAACTTGCAGCCACTGCTGATAATTCTAAGGAATTGAGAAACTCTATAGGGTATGATGTGACTTGCTCAGTGTCCATAATATTGTCTTTTGATAGATATTCGACAACATCCTCCAATAGGTCTAACATAATTTATTAGTTTATATGGTTAACTATCTCATAAGTCGGCGCCAAAATCGACTTTTCACATAGTCATTACCTATTGCCAATATTTATTTCAGGATCAAGATAGACATTTCTTTTTAGGTCAACTGTGTAATCGACCATTTGACAGAAATCACCTCAAGTTGAAAAAACTTTTGAAATCGATCCAGTAGTTTCAAGGTACGTTGCCGTTCCCGTAGGAATATTGGGATAAAAAATACAGCCCATGTCCTTTTTCAGGCTCAAGACTATCTCTGCACCAAAATTCATACAAATATGTTCAATAGTTTGGGCGGTAGATGGTAGCAAAGAAAAACAGACAGACGGAGTTGATTTCGGATCTATAATGCTAGTACGTACTTCCGTTCCCATGGGAATATGGGGATAAATTAAAGTTAATGTTACTTTGAGATAGTGCAGCATTCTAACGGGGAAATACTTCATGAAATCAGTTCAGTATTTTCTAGGTTCCCGTTTACGTTTGCGTTCTTGTGGGAATACAGGGATAATATATATAGCCTATATGTCCATCTTCAGGCTCAAGACTATATCTCTGTACCAAAATTCATATAAATAGGTTTAAAAATAGACAGACAGAATTATGATATTAGTAAAGACTCCCATTCCCGTAGGAATATGGTGACTACTTGATATGGGGATAACTTACAGTTTATGTTACTAAGGGATAGTGTATCATTCTTACGGTGGAAGAATTTTTGAAATCGGTGCAATAGTGTCAAAGTTCCCGTGTGCGTTCTCGCTCTCGTGGTAATATAGGGATAACAAATACAGCCTATGTCCTTTCTCAGTTTCTAGACTATCTCTGTACAAAATTTCATTTAAATTTGTTCATTAGTTTGGGCGGGAGATGGTAACATAGAAAGGCGAACAGACAGAGCTACTTTTGCATTTATAATATTAGTGAAGACCGGTTCCCGTGGGAATATTCGAATGAAATGCAACCAATGTCCTTCTTCAGGTTCTAGATCACCTCTGTATAAAATTTCATTTAAATCCGTTCTGTAGTTTGAGCGGGAGATGGTAACATAGAAAGGCGAACAGACAGAGCTTCTTTTGTATTTATAATATTAGTGAAGACTGGTTTCCGTGGGAATATTCGAATGAAGTGTAGCCTATGTCCTTCTTCAGCTTCTAGATCATCTGTGTATCAAATTTCATTTAAATCGGTTCTGTAGCTTGGGCGATAGATGGTAACATAGAAAGAAAAACAGACAGAGCTTCTTTCGGACTTATTATATTAGTAAGGATTCCGGTTCCCGTAGGAATATGGGGATGAATTAATTTTTAAGTTACTCGCGGATAATGTAGCATTCTAATGGTGAAAGAATTTTCGGAATCGGTGTTGTAACTTCTTAGTTCCCGTATACGTTCCCGTTCCCGCGGGAATTTAGGGATAAAATATATAGCCTATCTCCTTCCTCAGGCTCGAGACTGTCTCTGTACAAAATTTCATATCAATCAGTTAAGTAGTTTGGGCGGGAGACGGTAACATAGAAATTCGGACAGACAGAGTGACTTTCACATTTATAATATTAGTAAGGACTAGTAAGGATAAGGATTAGCGACTCATAGGCATCAAGCTTTCTTGTACTTGGTACAGATTTTAATAACCGCACGCTCTCTTCAAACGGTCCGATGGTATGTGGTGGGTCTTCAGCAAATACATGAGCAGCCACAGATGATCGATGCACTTGCTTGTTTTTGATGCAGTTGAAGTGCTCTTTGAACTATGCCCGTCAAGTTAGCACTACCACTTCAAAATTTTCAATTGGATAAATTGTCGTAAATTTGTAGTGAAAACAAAAAATTTGTTGCTCTTCGTTTAAAAAAAAAAAAACCGTTTGTAGTGCTAACTTCACGGCCAAGTTAGCACTACCACCCCCCCCCCCCCCCCCCCCCCCCAATCCGTCAAATCGATCTTAAACAAAAAACTAAGTATGCAATTGATTGTCGTAAATTTGTCGTAGTTTAGTCGTGAAAACGAAAAAATTTTAGCTCTTCATCTAAAAAAAAAAAATAGTGTGTGGTGCTAACTTGACGCGTCAAGTTAGCATTACCACGTACCACCCCCTAAAATGGTCAAATCAACTCGAAATCAAAAACTGAGTACGCCATTAATTGTCGTAAATTTGAACGATTTTTTGAAGTATTGAACTTTGGTGTTTTTCGTTGCTTGAAAATCATTTATATGGGGGGCACTTCGAAAGGGGGGTCGCGACAAAATATCTGTTTGGATATCTTGTGAACGACAAATTTACGACAATTAATGGCGTACTCAGTTTTTGATTTCGAGATGATTTGACCATTTTAGGGGGGTGGTAGTGCTAACTTGACGCACTATTTTTTTTTTAAAATGAAGATCTAAAATTTTTTCGTTTTCACGACTAATCTACGACAAATTTACGACAGTTAATTGCATACTTAGTTTTTTGTTTAAAATCGATTTGACGGATTTGGGGGGGTGGTAGTGCTAAATTGACCTTCAAGTTAGCACTACACACGGTTTTTTTTTTAAACGAAGAGCGACAAATTTTTTGTTTTCACGACAAATTTACGACCAATTTACGACCATTAATCCAATTAACAAACTATGAAAATTTTGAAGTGGTAGTGCTAACTTGACGAACATCTTTGAACTTTGTTCTGATGCTCCGTTTCGTTTGTCCTATGTACTTTTTGTTGCAATCTTTACAGCTGATTTCGTATATGCCGCTTTTTTCAATTGTTGGTGTTTCGTCTTTCATTGAGCCGGGAATTTTTTTAAGCTTCGTGTTGTTGTTGTAAACTATGTGTATATTTTCTTTCATTAGGGGTTTTCTCAACTGATTTGTTATTGTTCGTAAATATGCATATGATACGCGAAATTTTGCTGTTGATGTTTTATTTTGTGTGAAAAGTGTTGTTATATTATTTTTCCTTATGTTATTTGATTGTTTTTTGATGATCTTTTCTATTATTGTTTTTTCAAAACCGTTGACATTTTCTGGATGCACAATGAAATCAAACTCTTTTTTAAAACTTGAAACTGAAAGTGGTAGCTTACACAATCTATATGCCATAGAGTGGAATGCTGCTATTTTATGTTGGTATGAACAAAATGAGTCCCTGAGAATGTATCGATCCGTTGTTGTGCTTTTTCTATAGACTTCGAATTCTAGTTTATTATTCCGATTTTTACACAGCACATCCAGAAAGGGCAAACAACCCTGGTTGTCTTCTTCCTCTATTGTAAGGCTTATGATTTCATATCGGTTATTTAAAATGTTCAGTATGTTTTGTGCTGTTCCTTTTTTGATAATACTGAAAACATCAAGGACTAGTAAGGATAAGGATTAGCGACTCATAGGCATCAAGCTTTCTTGTACTTGGTACAGATTTTAATAACCGCACGCTCTCTTCAAACGGTCCGATGGTATGTGGTGGGTCTTCAGCAAATACATGAGCAGCCACAGATGATCGATGCACTTGCTTGTTTTTGATGCAGTTGAAGTGCTCTTTGAACTATGTCCGTCAAGTTAGCACTACCACTTCAAAATTTTCAATTGGATTAATTGTCGTAAATTTGTAGTGAAAACAAAAAATTTGTTGCTCTTCGTTTTAAAAAAAATCCGTTTGTAGTGCTAACTTCACGGCCAAGTTAGCACTACCACCCCCCCCCCCCCCCAAATCCGTCAAATCGATCTTAAACAAAAAAACTAAGTATGCAATTGATTGTCGTAAATTTGTCGTAGTTTAGTCGTGAAAACGAAAAAATTTTAGCTCTTCATCTAAAAAAAAAAATAGTGTGTGGTGCTAACTTGACGCGTCAAGTTAGCATTACCACGTACCACCCCCTAAAATGGTCAAATCAACTCGAAATCAAAAACTGAGTACGCCATTAATTGTCGTAAATTTGAACGATTTTTTGAAGTATTGAACTTTGGTGTTTTTCGTTGCTTGAAAATCATTTATATGGGGGGCACTTCGAAAGGGGGGTCGCGACAAAATATCTGTTTGGATATCTTGTGAACGACAAATTTACGACAATTAATGGCGTACTCAGTTTTTGATTTCGAGATTATTTGACCATTTTAGGGGGGTGGTAGTGCTAACTTGACGCACTATTTTTTTTTTAAAACGAAGATCTAAAATTTTTTCGTTTTCACGACTAATCTACGACAAATTTACGACAGTTAATTGCATACTTAGTTTTTTGTTTAAAATCGATTTGACGGATTTGGGGGGGTGGTAGTGCTAAATTGACCGTCAAGTTAGCACTACACACGGTTTTTTTTTTAAACGAAGAGCGACAAATTTTTTGTTTTCACGACAAATTTACGACCAATTTACGACCATTAATCCAATTAACAAACTATGAAAATTTTGAAGTGGTAGTGCTAACTTGACGAACATCTTTGAACTTTGTTCTGATGCTCCGTTTCGTTTGTCCTATGTACTTTTTGTTGCAATCTTTACAGCTGATTTCGTATATGCCTCTTTTTTCAATTGTTGGTGTTTCGTCTTTCATTGAGCCGGGAATTTTTTTAAGCTTCGTGTTGTTGTTGTAAACTATGTGTATATTTTCTTTCATTAGGGGTTTTCTCAACTGATTTGTTATTGTTCGTAAATATGCATATGATACGCGAAATTTTGCTGTTGATGTTTTATTTTGTGTGAAAAGTGTTGTTATATTATTTTTCCTTATGTTATTTGATTGTTTTTTGATGATCTTTTCTATTATTGTTTTTTCAAAACCGTTGACATTTTCTGGATGCACAATGAAATCAAACTCTTTTTTAAAACTTGAAACTGAAAGTGGTAGCTTACACAATCTATATGCCATAGAGTGGAATGCTGCTATTTTATGTTGGTATGAACAAAATGAGTCCCTGAGAATGTATCGATCCGTTGTTGTGCTTTTTCTATAGACTTCGAATTCTAGTTTATTATTCCGATTTTTACACAGCACATCCAGAAAGGGCAAACAACCCTGGTTGTCTTCTTCCTCTATTGTAAGGCTTATGATTTCATATCGGTTATTTAAAATGTTCAGTATGTTTTGTGCTGTTCCTTTTTTGATAATACTGAAAACATCATCTACGTATCTTAGCCAATTCTTGGAAGTGAACCTTCATTCTTTAAAACATTTTCAAATTTGGCCATAAATGCTTCAGAGACGAGTGGTGACAACGACAAGGGATTACCCATGCTGGTTCCGTTTTGGTTTTCGTAGAATTTACCACGGAAAACGAAACAATTGTGTGACATACAAGTTTTTGTGCTTTTATATATAAATTTCTTTTCTTTTCTTCTATCTCTTTCGTTTCAAGATGAGATTTTAAAGATTCTAGAGCGATTTCAATTGGAATGCTTGGAAAAAGTGCTTGAACATCAAATGATACAATAACTTTGCATTACCGTAATTCCTCGAATTGTTTATTTGGAGCATAACTAATTCCCAGAAATCCGTCTGCATGCGCTGCAAGTTGAATGGGAACATCGAATGGTCAGCAAAAAGTATCTATGTATTTGGAAATTGGAGTAACAAACGTTAACTCTTCCTCTCTTAAGTTTAAACGTCCTCGTTGTTAGAAGTATGAAAAGTTGTAGATCCTAGGCTGTTTTAAGATGGAATTCGTAGAATTCGTCGGCTTTGCTTCGCAAGGAACAAACATAGGTGTTAGCTCTTTTTCTATAACTTTTTCTGTTTTCCGCCGTTTAATTACTAATGCAATTATGATGAAAAGTAAGATCACGAAAAAGGAGTAATTTATGTATTGATATCTTTCCTTTTCGATCTGGATTTTATTGATATGCCTTGTGTTGTTTATGTGAAGTTGTAAGGAAAGGATTTCCTCTATTTCGTCTTCTTTGGAAACTAGGTGAAGTAGTGGTGGCATCTCCAAGATATCTGGTATTTCTTGTGAAACGTATAGTTGGTCCATTATTGTGATCGTTGTGTTGGAGAATTTAACTAGATATGTTCCGTTTAATTGTTTGTTGTCGATGCAAATTTTTCCACTGAAGTTGTTAAGTAATATTGTCCCTGATGCTAACTCTTCGATGTGTGGGACATGTTGAGTATTTGTTTGCTTGCATTTTGCATTTCTTCCTTGTAACAAATTAAAAAGGCATTTATCGTTGCTGAGGTCGACAATATTCGATTGCTTTTTTATTATACCATAAACTTTACTATTTGTTTTTAAAATGTTTTGATTTTCAATTTTACTTACTAGATTTTTATTTTTTATTAATGGTTTTACAATTAGATTTTCATAAAGAACATATTCTGTTCTTAAAACACTTAAAATGTAAATAACAGTTGATGGATACATTGCGACTTTAATGTCTGTAAATTCTAGTGCTTCTTCAATGTTATAAAAAGGGATATTTAATTTGTCTTTATCTGTTCATTATAAGATTGATTTCAGGTTTTGAGAGTATATTGGAACTTACAATGTTCATTCTACTTAATTCTATCGCATAGATTGCGTTTGTTACTTCTTCTTTTATTAATTTTGTTTTATAAAGTAAACTTAAAACTAACTCATTTGAAAAACATCTATCGTTTTTAATTTCACAACATCGTTTGTTATGTTTGTTAACTTATTTATTCGATCATTATTTCATAGTCATCGTGGTCGGGGGTTTCCGCGACCCATTTAAATGATGTGCCAATAAAATTCTCTAGATCTTATTATTATAGATCTCTTTGACCTGGGGAGTTGGCTTTGAATTTTAATATTATTTATCAGATTCTTAACCTGTTTTAGTTCATGTTCAAGGATAGGAAAAAATGAATTTTGGTTCGGGATTTGTTGGTAGAGGATGGATGTGGTTTTATGGATGAAGTCTTCATAGGGTGATAGTTCTATGGTATGTATAAATTTAATGTTATCGGATTTTGGCCGCTCCTTTTTTAAAGATGATTACATCTGAGTTGGAGTAATAATGGATGTCAACGTATGCGTTGACCATGGATATAAGTTTTTTTTTTTGTTGGAGGTTCTTAAAATGCCAGCTGGAGCACTCAGACCTAAATACCGATTCATTATACTACCAGATAGCAACCTTCTATTTGTTATAGCTTTCCAGATGTTCGGAGAAAAGCCAAAAGACGCTGCCATGACAAGGAGCCTAAGTTACCAGCTCTCACCATGTCTGCGCCGAGTATCTGTAACCTCATTCGAGAAAAAGCAGGACATTCACAGAGGAAGTGCTCTGCGGTGTCCTCATCCTCTCCACAAGATTCACAGAGTGTGGTATCACTTAAGCCTAACACGTTTAAATTCTTGGCAAAAGAGAAGTGCCCGCTGGCAACGCCAATAAGCTTTCTACAGTCTTTTCTGCTACGAGCTAGCAAAAATGTTGCAGTCTTCTTACTAAAGTTGGGGAGCATACGCTTGGTTT
Organism: Melanostoma scalare; assembly: GCA_949752695.1. Lineage (NCBI taxonomy): Eukaryota > Metazoa > Arthropoda > Insecta > Diptera > Syrphidae > Melanostoma > Melanostoma scalare. Next base: position 96,693,014 of record OX456985.1, on the reverse strand, counting down.
GACTGCATCGAGAAGGGCCTTAAGCACAGCTTGGCTGTCGCTGCAAACAAAGATACTTCTCCCCGTCCATCCATTGTTCGTTACGTGGCTCAATGCCATTGGGATAGCATAAGCCTCCGATTGGAAAACGGATGCGTATGATCCCAAAGATGAGTGCAGTCTTACGTCGTCGTTCTCAACAAAGGCACCAGCACCAGAACCCTCGTCAGTTTTGGAGCCATCTGTGAAGATACGATAACAGTTCTTTCCAGGCTCAGATTCTGGAGCGAACCAGTCCTGAACCGAAGGAAAACTGACTGAGTAATTTTGACGCAGTTTGAGCCTTGGGATCATCGTGTCAGACGGCATATCCATTAGACGTGAGTCAAAAGATATGCTGCTTGCAAGCTCCTCAAAGCTCTAGTGCGAATTGTGCCAGAGACCACATCGCTTTAAACGAGAAATGGTCTTGAGAGTACACCCCATGATGTAGGTATCAAGGGGAGGAAGATTCAGCAGTGCGTCGAGAGCAGCTTCCGGTGTGCTGCGGAAGGCCCCAGTAACATCAAGACAAACTGTTCTTTGAAGTTTGGCAAACGAGGCAATAACGTATTTACGCGAGAGCTTATTCCACCAAACAACTGACGCATAGGAGATGATTGGTCTTATCATAGCCGTATAGATCCAAAGGACCCTTTTCGGTGAAAGACCCCATGTACTGCCAAAAGCTCCTTTACATTGCCAGAAGACTGACAGTGCTTTAGTAGTTTTAGACTCGAAATGTTTAGACCAAAGAAGCTTGTTATCCAGGATCACTCCAAGGTGTTTGACTTCATTTGAAAAGGGGATGTTGACGCCTTTAAGCGTAAGTTGGGTCTTACTTACTTACTTAGGTGGTCATTACAGTTCGGGGTGAACCTGAGCCTCAACCAACATCCTCTTATAACGATTACGATCTCGGGCGAGCTCTCTCCAGTTTCGCACTCCAAGTCGGTTGAGGTCTTCATCCACTTGATTGCGCCACCTAAGACGAGGTCTTCGCCTTCCGCGATTTCCCTGCAATGTGCTTTCGAACACCCGACGAGCCGGAGCGTTTGGGTCCATCCGCTCTACATTGCCCAACCATCGTAGCCTCGCGATGCGTACTCTTCTGGCTATGCCCATGTCGCGGTACAGCTCATACAGCTCGTTGTTGTATCTTCTTCTCCACACATTGTCTTCGCATACGGGACCAAAGATCATTCGGAGAATTTTTCTTTCGAAACGACCAAGAGCTTCCTCATCCGCTTTCGATAAGGTCCATGCTTCCGCGCCGTACAGCAGGACTGGGATGATTAAGGTCTTATACAAGGTCACCTTGGTTTTTCTCGAGAGGGTTTTGTTTCTCAATTGCCTTCTTAACCCAAAGAAGCAACGGTTGGCAAGAGTTATTCTCCAAATGATCTCCGCACTGATGTTGTTGTCCGTGTCTACAGCGGATCCTAGGTAGACGAAGTCCTGTACTACCTCGAAGTTATGTCTGTCTATTGTGACGTTTTGTCCAATTCGCCGATGTTCTGTGTCCTTGTTTGATGACAGCATATACTTCGTTTTGCCCTCATTAACCATCAAACCCATTTTTGCCGCTTCTGTTTCAATACTCGCAAAAGCACCTATGACATCACGCTTTTTTCTTCCCATTACGTCAATATCGTCTGCATAGGCGAGTAATTGTACAGACTTTTGAAAGATTGTTCCTCTGGTGTTGACGTTTGAGTTTCTTACAATCTGTTCAAGTATGATGTTGAAGAAATCGCATGACAGTTTGTCGCCTTGCCTAAAGCCTTTTTCGACATCAAAGGTCTCGGTGAGTTCTTTTCCGACCTTGACGGAGCATCGTGAATTCTCCAAAGTCATCCTGCATAGTCGTACGAGCTTTGCAGGGATGCCGAAACTAGACATGGCTCTGTACAGCTCGTCTCTGTAAATACTGTCATACGTGGCCTTGAAATCGATAAAGAGGTGGTGAATATCGATATTATGTTCTCGGGTTTTTTCCAAGATCTGCCGTAAAGTGAAAATTTGGTCTATTGTGGACTTCTCTGGTCTAAAACCACATTGATAAGGACCTATCAAGTTGTTGACGTGGGGTTTCAGACGTTCACATATTACAGCAGACAAGATCTTATAAGCGACGTTAAGGAGGCTTATCCCTCTGTAATTGGCGCAATTGTGAGGGTCTCCCTTCTTTAGGATCGGGCATACGATACTGAGGTTCCATTCATCGGGCATGCTTTCTTCCGACCATATCATGCAGATCAGCTGGTGCATGCTCCTTTCCAACTGATCTCCAGCTGCCTTGAAAAGTTCGGCATCAAGGCCATCTGCACCTGCAGTCTTATTTGATTTAAGTTTGCATATTGCAAGCTTAACCTCTTCTAGGTCGGGAGGACGGCATTCTTGATCATCGTCCAAGCTGAATGGGGCAATCTGCCTGACAGCGGAATTTGTGTCTTCATCGCCGTTAAGCAGTCTGCAGAAATGATCTTTCCAGATCCTCAGTAGCGACTGTGACTCTATAACTATGTTTCCCTGCTGGTCTTTACAGGCTTGAGTTCGGGGTTTGCCACCCTGGCAGGATCTTTTTACCTTTTGGTAAAACTTCCGAATCTCGTTCCTGTCATGGCACCTCTCTATTTCCTCAAACGAGCGCTTCTCATGCTGCTTCTTTTTCTTTTTGAGAAGTCGGTGTTCTTTCCTTCTTCTCTCCTTGTAAATCTCGTTATACTGATCGAAAGCAGCCCTTGTTCGTGTTTGCATAAGCATTTGTCGTGCTCTTTGTTTGGCTGCATTTGCCTGCCTGCATTCTTCATCGAACCATGGGTTTCGTTTTGGTGGCCGAGTGAAACCCAGAACCTCAGAGGCAGCGGTTCTGATGGCTTCTTGGCATTGCTGCCACTGGTCTTCAATGTTTAATGCTGGCGGCATGGGATTCAAGGATAATTGAAGGGACACTCGATTGGAAAAGGCATTGGCAATCTCTTGCGATTGTAGCTTTCCGACGTCATATCTCTTCACAGCGTTAGTTCGCGCTGGTCGTGAACAAGATATCCTCATTCGTACTTGGCTACAACAAGGTAGTGGTCCGAGTCAAAGTTGGCCCCTCGGAAAGTTCGGACATCTAGAACACTGGAAGAGTGCCTTGCGTCGATCGCAACATGGTCAATTTGGTTGACGGTTAATTGATCTGGGGATCGCCATGTACCTTTATGAATTTTGAGATGCGGGAAGCGCGTACTACTTACAACAAGATTCAGCCCCGCAGCAAAATCGACTAACCTCAGTCCGTTTTCGGAGGTTTTGTCATGGAGGCTATGCTTACCGATTGTGTTTCCAAAAATGTCCTCCTTCCCTAGCTTTGCGTTAAAATCGCCAAGAACGATTTTCACGTCGTGTCTAGGGCACTGCTCATACGTTTCTTCGAGGAGCTCGTAGAAACAGTCTTTGGAATCGTCGTCTTTCTCTTCTGTGGGGGCGTGGGCGCATATAAGGCTAATGTTGGCGAATTTAGCCCTGATGCGGATGGTCATTATACGCTCATTGACTGGATTTTGGCTAATCACCTTATCCCTGTGTCTTCCTCTAACGACAAATCCGCACCCAAATAAGCGCTGTTTCTTTTGTCTGTAGCAGTCGCCATAGTAGATGTCACAGTTTTTCATCTTCTTTATGCCCGGTCCACTCCATCGCACTTCTTGGATGGCGGTTATGTCTGCTTTGCAGCAGTCCAGGGCGTCCGCTAATTCTCCAGCTGCACCTAGTCCGTTAAGAGACCTTACGTTCCACGTGCAGATCCGGAGGTCATTGTCCTTTTTTCGTTTGCTTGGGTCGTCAACTTTGAAATCATTATCGTTATCCGAGGCTATTAGTTGTTTCGGAACTGTCCTTTTTTAACGTGGTTGGGTAGTTAACCCTACGCACAACCCCCAACCTGGAGGGCCAGGTCCTTTTGGATCCCTTCGGACACAAAGGGCTGGAATATCCAGTGTCAGTACCCTGCTGCAGGGGTGTGAGTGCTGCCGTTGGCTCACCAGGAGCTCATCCGCCACCATCTCTACTTCAATACCCTGTCCTAGTATTGAAAGACCCCGAAAGACCTTTAAACCAAATATGTTGGAGTAGCTCCTTCAGGGGTTTCTGCTTTTATGGCTGCTGAAGTCCACCGTTGATTCTGTCCTTCGAATTCATCCGCTGAAACATTTACACGAAAGCTCTCGTAGACCACTGAGATTCGTGCAGTCAGTCATAGTTCGCAGAGCAATTATAGTGTTGACCGATCACAGTTCTTTTGTTCCGGATTCCCTTGTCAACACTCGCACTTACTAGTTTAGCAGGTCTGCTCTGGACGGAGCATCCCAGGTCCCAGTGGATACCGCTTGGAGGTATAGTAAGCGCAATTGATGTGTACTATAAGTTACAGCATCTGGGCGCCGCCAAGTTGACACCAGTCAGAGCCTACCCGAATAGTACAACGCCCATCCACTAAGTAAGTTGGGTCAGACCAGTCAATTTTCTACGTCTCGTGAAGAGGACAACCTCGGTTTTAAGAGGATTGACGGAGAGACCGTTTCTAACACACCAGGTGTCAATGATATTTTTTTTTTTTTTTTATTATCTTTGATTCATATACCAAAAAAAATCTTAAAGTATAACAGATCAATAAGTATGAAAAAGGCACAGCTCAATAATCTTTAACATTTTAAGGAAATGAAACAGTTAAGTACAATTCTATTGTTAAAAACAAGTGGCGAAAGTACTATTTAGAAACAATTATATTGAATACATTATCGATGGGGATACGATAAGTCAAGAATTTCAAAAACAAATAATGTAAAGCAAAAAAAAAATAAAGTAAAACAAGTGAAAGACAGTATTAAATAACGTGATCATTCTAGGGGATTCAGTAAATTTTCAATAACATAATAATTCATAAAAAAAGCCATTGTTTGATATTTTTGAGGAATACTGTTTTAACTCTCTCACATCAAACAATTACAGGTAGATTATTAAAAAGACGAAACGCAGTTATATTATAAAAGTGAGAAAAATGTGCTTTTTTGATGGCGGGTACAACAACAAGATTTCTGGAATTAACTCGCAAATTTCGATTTTCATATACTCTAGAAGAGTTATATCCGGATTTCTCAAAAAATATTTTTTACCCTTAAACCCTACCCATCCCGGGATAAACACTATTGCTACCCTGGGGTCTTAGGGGCCCCAAAAAGTTTTTTTTTTTATAATTAACGCGCACATCAAGGGGTTATGTCTACCCTTATAATGCCATTAAACACAGTGCGAGTATTTTTTAAAATAGGAGAGGATTTGAAAGGAGACATCGATGCACGTTGCTTTTGAACCTTTGTGAATCGTAATGCAGGGGAAAAACAGGGCCAGGTAGAGTATTCCACATTCGGGTGGTGCGACTAAAATATGAATCTCTATACTTGACTGTACGCCCGAAGTTGGGCTTAAGGTAAAACTGATGAGCATTCCTAGCGAGGCGGGTGTTGCGGCTAAATTGTTTCAGGGGAGGAATGCAACTGGCTATTTCACTAGAGCACTGTTTGTGAAAAAAGCGATAAAAGAGAGTGAGATGGGCAACGTTTCGACGATGTTCAAGAGAATCAATCGATTCTACGATTGAACTATCACCTTTCAACTTTAACGCTCTATTTTGTACCCTATCAAGCAGATGCAAAGATGTTTGAGCGGCACCGCACCAGATATGGGAGTTATACTCCAGTTTTGGGCGGATGAAGGCCTTATAAATTGTAGCCAGATCAGAAGGGGTGAAGAACTTCCTGCATCGTCTCAAGAGACCTAAGCATTTAGCAGCGTTTTTGGCGACTTCAAATATGTGGTCGTTCCAACGAAGATCATCGTTTACACACATACCAAGTACTGACAGCTTTTCGGTTTCTTCGAAGCAGGTACCATTCATGGATAATGGCAATGGTGGAATGTTAAGCTTCAACGACAAGAGACAGCATTGAGTTTTCGAAGCATTGAATTCTACTCGGTTCATAAGACCCCATGCAACAATGCTGTCAAGGTCAGAATTCAATGAGCTTATCATACGCAACCGTTCCAGTTCCACATCCGAAGAGCAGGGACGTGAATTTGGAAACGAATATGAAAAGCTGAGGGTCGAGTCGTCAGCAACCAGTTTAGAGGATTAGAAGTTTCAGACAAGAGATCATTAATGAAAATGAGGAAGAGAGTCGGAGACAAAACGGAGCCCTGGGGCACACCAGCATTTATGATGTGGGTATCAGACTTGAAGCCATCCAACACAACTTGTATTGAACGGTCGGAAAGGTAATTTCTAATCCAACGAAGAAGAGACTCATCGATACCAAAAGCACGCATTTTCGATAAAAGAGCCTGATGCCAAACTCTATCAAATGCTTTAAAAATATCGAGCGCAATAATCTTACTTTCTCCAAAACAATATAAAGATTGGTTCCGCTTTTCGGTGAGATAAGCCATCAAATCACCAGTGGACCGTTTGCTACGAAAGCCGTTTACTGACGGTCATTAAGAAGCTTTCGTTCTTCAAGATATTTCATAAGTTGACGGTTTATCAACGTTTCCATGACCTTGCAAAGAAGGGACGTTAGTGTAATTGGACGGTAATTGGAAGGGGAGGAAGATTCGTATTTTTTAGGGACCGGCTGGACAAATGCAGTTTTCCATCTGCTCGGAAAAATCCCAGCAGAATAGGAAAGATGGAAAAGTTTACGCAGTGGTTTTGCCAGCGTAGAAGAACACCTCTTCAGAATAACGGCGGGGATACCATCTGGACCAGCGGATTTATGTATGGTGAGATCTTTGAGGACTCTCGCAATCGAGCGAGTTCGAAAAAATATCTGCTTCATCAAAGAATTTGCAGACTCGAGCTCAGGTGGAGCCAATATGCTATGAGGAAGTGTCGAGTTGGCAGCAAATTGAGCTGCCAGCAAATTGGCTTTATCGATGGAGCTGACATACGGAGAGTCATTGAAGACGAGCGTTGGGACCGTGGTCGAGTTCTTAATGTTCTTCACAAAAGACCAAAAGTTTTTACTTCCGTTTGGACACAATAGTATTTTTTGCCTTACCTTTTGGTCATGTAAAAACTTAGCCTTTTGTATTTGAGCATTACAGATATTTCTGGCCCGTTTGAACAAATTTCGGTTTCCTGCGGTAGGGTTGTTTTTAAATTTTCGAAAACTACTTTCTCGATCCCTAATCGCCTCTTTACAGCATAAATCGAACCACGAATTTTCTTTGGGGATGATACTTTTTGTTCTGTGAGGAACAAAATTTCTCATGCCGTTGAGAATTACGTTAGATATCATATCAGCTGATGCATCAACGTTTCCGTCGAGAAAGCACAATGACCAATTAAAATTTCGAAAGAAATTATTCAGGGCGTCCCAATTGGCTTTCTCGTATTGCCACACAGTTTTTTCAGGGACTTTATCTTTTTTTTTACCGTGACGGAAAACGAAAAACTGCCGATATGACACAATGGTCCGATTTGCCTAAAGGAGATGATACTACAACCCTATATTTTTCGGGATGAGAAGTTAGGAATAGGTCAAGAGTGTTGGCCGCATGGCCTTCAATATCTGGAACCCGAGTGGGCTCATCAACAAGTTGAGTTAATTCGTTAAACTCGGCGAAGATCTCAACACATTTTCCTTCGGGTGTTGTCTGGCCAGAATGTCGAAGCCAACCTGAATTGTGTACATTGAAATCGCCCGCAATTGCGATTTCAGTATGAGGATAAAGGGAAACAATTCTTATTGTGGAGTCAGATAGCGCATCAAACTCGTTAGAGGTTGAATTGCTATCTAAATTGGGGCTTCTATATATAAAACAATATAATGAATGATTTGCTCACGCACAGTGAATTTTAACCACATGAAATTAAAGTTCGTATTAGAACAAAGGCCGTATTGTGGTAGAAGTTGGTAAGCAATATCATTTCGGACATATACGGCGAGGCCATGGGAGGAGAAGAATAATGGCACTAAGCTATATACAGGCAGGTTAAACTCTGAAGGATCAGAATCAACACCTACCTGTGTTTCACTCAGTGCCAAAAGAGCTGTCCTGCATTTTGCAGTCTGAGCGTACACAGCAAAGAAATTCGATCTTAGCCCCCTAATGTTGCTAAAATCGACCCGAAATCTACCCGACATTACAATCAACAAAAACACATAAAACAAAATATCGAATGTAGACGCTAACTAAGTCGAATCAACAAGTGTATATCTTATTGGAAAACCAGATCCAGTTTTTGCCCCAATTTAATAAAAAAAAAACAATTTAATCAAAAATTTTATTTACTAACATAAAAGATAGGAATGTTTAGTTATGAAAAATGTTTTAAAAGCTTACATCAGGACAATTATGACACACTGAGCGGCTATGTTCGCCACAAAGTGGATTTCGGCAACTGGTGCATCGTATTTTGGTCTTGCGGTCTTTGTCTCGTGGACACACGGCACATCTGTTTTTTGTAGTGACTGAAGATGTTGACTCAGCCACAGGTCGCTTCTTTTTTAAAATATCTCCAATGAGGACCTGGAGATTGGATGGCAAAGTTGGCCAAGTAAACTTCTCCTCCATTTGGGGTTAAATGAGTTCCAAGGCTAAGTTTTTTAAGAAATTTCAACTTATTTGAATTTTATCGGACGCTATTTTGAAGAGGACATACGAATTCACACCAACAATATTTAAGATCCCATAAAACATAGCCAATGGCCATCGTTTTGCTCGTCTTGAAACACTGTTAAACTGTTCAAAAACTTTAACTATCACTACCCTGGGGTCTATGGGACCCTGAAGCTCAAATATTTTCAACTGCACCACTCGAAAATTAATAAATGACAGATTTTAAGACGTCTGCTGCGATAATATGAGAATTCCATGGGTGGCACTGGTGTCAGTTGCTTAGTTTTTAAAAAATTCAAGAAAATGTATGTTTGCAATGGCGCTGGACCCCAGGGTAGGGTTTAAGGGTTAAGACTTTATAGAAATACAAATGTCGTAGTGGAAGGAGTTCAAGATTTTTAAACAAACCAAAGCTAGGTGTTAATCGATTCACTTTGCATAAAATACGGACAGCATGTTTTTGTTTTATAAGCAAAGGCTCTACTTTATTAAAATGAGTACCACCCCAACAAACCAAACCATATTGAAGCTTGGATTTGAAAAGACCGTTATAAACCAGCTTTAACAATGGCAAACCACAATATATGCTGAGAAGATAAATCTGTCTTACTACATTGTTCAAAGACTGCTTCAAAAGCAAAGTATAATTCAACCAGCTCATTTTATAATCTAGAGTAACACGTAAGTATTTAAAGCTATCAACAAGCTCTATATCGAAGCAGTTTCCAGAGCAGAGTTATAATATTATAAACATGAGAACAACTTTTTGACACAAGAAACTTACCACAATTGGGTAAATGATATTTTAGAGGCATGTCGTTATGTATTTTACCTTTTAAATTGAAAACCATGAATTTCGTTTTATCACTTATGATCAGTTTATGTTGTTTGAACCAAACGCGTAGCAATTCTAAATCATGGTTTAAGGCCAACGAAAGACCAAAATAGCTTTTATTACTATAAGACAAAGCAGTGTCATCAGCAAAGTCTGTAGTTTTACCCCTAAAAGGTTGAGAGAAAAGAGAATTTACAAAAACAAGTAATAAGATTGGCCCTAAAACACAACCTTGTGGAACACCTATGTTGAACAATTTCTTAGCACTCAGTATCCTATTGACCTTTACTATTTGACAACAATTTTTCAGATTAGAGCTAAACCAATCATAGATAAAACCTCTGAAACCAATATTATACAACTTAGATAACAAAATCTCATGATCTACCATATCAAAGGCTTTGGTGATGTCAATAAATAAAGTAGCTGGGATGTTAGTCACTACACAATTTTAACAATGCATCTTCAGTAGACCTACCACTTCGAAAACCGAACTGAGAGTCACAAAAAAACTTGGTTTTATTCAGGAAGGACAACATTCTAGATTTGACGCCTTTCTCAAAGGCCTTTCTCAAAGACCTTAGCAAAAACTGATAAAAGGGAGATGGGGCGATAGTTGTTGTTTAAACACATAGGATCACCTTTTTTATATAATGGGATAACGACAGCCTCTTTCGAAGACTCTGGAAAGATACCTTTTTCTATGCTTAAATTGAAAATATGAGAGAGAACATCAGAGATCAGAAAAGAAAAACCCGAGAATGATACGTTGTTTTGATGTTCAATACAAAAACATTTTAAATTTTCAGAAGAAGAAGAGGAAAAACTATTATCAAATGAACTTAATAGAGGACTTATAGAAGAATTATTTACATAAGAACTTGCCATAAATATTTTTACTTGTTATCAAGTTTTACAAAGTCCTCAAAACAAACCACTTTGATTGCATTTTCTCCTTCTTTTCTCCTTACAAAAACTGAAGAGTTACTAATCCAGACAAACTGGCACTTCTTATTTTGCTTCAGATGTTTTGCCTTTGAAAAAAGAGATCTAGTGTAGCCACTTACCACAATTGGGTGAATGATATTTTAGAGGCATGTCGTTCTGTATTTTACCTTTTAAATTGAAAACTATGAATTTCGTTTTATCACTTATGATCAGTTTATGTTGTTTGAACCAAACGCGTAGGAACTCTAAATCATGGTTTAAGGCCAACGAAAGATCAAAATAGCTTTTATTACTATAAGACAAAGCAGTGTCATCAGCAAAGGCTGTAGTTTTACCCCTAAAAGGTTGAGAGAAAAGAGAATTTACAAAAACAAGGAATAAGATTGGCCCTAAAACACAACCTTGTGGAACACCTATGTTGAACAATTTCTTAGCACTCAGTATCCTATTGACCTTTACTATTTGTTTTGAAATGAAACTGTATTTTAAATTAAATTGTTTTCAACTTAAACTCATTTTGCTTGTATATTACAAACTACCAAACAATATCTATCATACCCTATAATACATAAATTACTCTTATACTCTCACAACATTTGTAAATCTTAACGTAACTTCTTATCTTAATCTCGCTCTTTTCTTTTGAAGCTAATTCGTTAATCCTATTCGACTTGTTTAAAACTAAATTCTTCCCTTTCGCTTATTGAAGCTCAAACGAGACACACGTTGGACTTGGTAACACATTGTAATTTATACCTAATCTAATTATATATATATGTATATATTGAAATCGAACAATGCTCTTTCATTTAAACTATTTTAATCATTGAATATTATGCAACAAAAATTAAAACAATAATTGAACTACATCCAATACAAAACACAATGAATTTTTGCATGAACATTTTATATTGAAATTGTGTATTTCTCGATCTTTTTTGCATGCAAATATATATACGTATATATATATGGTATCGGCTGCATAAAAGGCTGATAGAAAAATCAATCCTTCTCGTTTATAAGCATTGGAAACTTACATACTAGTATATGCAAATTATTTCTCGATGAGATTTAACCAAATTCGTTCAATGCCATTTCTCATGATATTCGCTGTGCAACTTTAATGTTAAAACTTCGTATAAAAAACCATATTAAAATTTCAATAACCACGTGCTGTGTGCGAAAGTTGGTCAATTGCACGTACATATATTTTATAAGCAAGGTGCAATAAGGTCAATATCATCGTCGGTATAAATTCTAAATTTTATTTAAATTAAAACTACGTAAAATCATTTTGAAAATGAATACTATAAAAATTAAATGCGGTCGAGTAAAGAGTTCTATCACTAGAGCGCTAACCTTTTCAGAATCCATTGTTGCATCTACATCTATCGACATGCTTGAAATTCAATTTAGGAGACTCAACGATTCTTGGTCCGAATTCGTATTGCTTCAGAATAGTTTATGCGATTTTTGCGATAATGAAGGCTTCGTGGATCCTGAAGCCGAATATATAGAATACGAAACAAAATATCTTCAAGCATTTTCTGCACTTTCCGGTGCCATTCGAAAGCACCCGGACAAGGCTAGTGATAAGGCACAAAAGCAAAACTCCGTACTTTTAGAAAAATTAGACCAAACAAATTCTTGCAAATTAGTAGTCTTACCTAAACTAGTGATTTCAGTTTTTAATGGCAATTATAAGGACTGGCCGGCATTTAAAGACTTATTCCTAGGGACAATAGACTCTAATCCTAAACTAACATCAACACAAAAATTTCAGTATTTGAAATCATTCCTCGGAGGGGAAGCTTCAGATCTCCTGAAGCATATTTTGTGCACTTAAGAAAATTATCTTGAAGCTTGGGAGAAACTCGAATCGCGATATGATAAAAAAAAATTTAATTGTCCATTCCTTCGTGAAATCTTTCATGTCATTACCTTCGTTTTCAAACTCAAGTTCGAATCATGAAACGTTACGAAAGCTCACAAATGGAGCTGATGAAGTTATTCGCGGCTTAAACACGCGATACAAATGAATTCTCGAGATCCTTGGTTGATCTACATTCTTCTTCAAAAATTAGACAGTGATACAAAGCAAGCTTGGTCTGAAAAAATAGAATCTCGAGATGATTGTACAATTGACGAGTTTCTCGCCTTCCTACAAACCAGGTGTAATTGTTTTGAATCGTGTAACTCGTTTAATCAGTCGCAAAAAACAGTTAAAGGTCAAAATAATATACGTGCTCATTTCGGTCAAACAAAACCAAGTTGTCCAAGGTGTAAGGAAGACCATCTACTTCCCTTTTGTAAAACATTTCTCGCTATGGATACTAACGCGCGTCGCGAATTCGTTAAAGAAAATTCTATTTGTTTTAACTGTCTCTGAGTTGGACATGCATCGCACAAATGCATTTCAAAATTTCGCTGTAGATCGTGCAACTCTCGGCGTCATACTTTAGTACACGATCCACAAACAACAACGCTCAATCGTCATACAGGTGAATCATCTTCCTCGTCTTCTTCAAACTCTCGTTCTTCGAATTCACCTATTGTAACGCATCACTCGTTTGAATCCAATCTTCACTCATCGACCATTCTTCCAACTGCTGTTGTAAAAATTCAAGACTCGGCTCTTTCCAAAATATTCGCGTTCTACTCGATTCTGGATCCCAAATATCGTTCATTACGGAGAGAGCTCTCCAACGTTTGGGTCTTCCAAGGAAATCTTCTCGAATTCCCATTCTCGGTGTTGGATCGACTTCTGCTGGAACAACTAATGGGCTTGTTTCATTAAAACTACATTCTCGTGTTAATTCAAACAACATAGACATTGTTTTCCATGTCATTTCGAAACTTACGTCTATGATTCCGCCATCTTCGTTAAAATCAAAAACAGATGCATTTACTTCGCTGGATCTATCGGATCCAAAATTCAATCATCCAAGTCCCATCGATATGCTTATCGGAGCAGATAGTCTTTTCGATATAATTCTCGAAAATTCGAAGCCAAAGCATGGTATGCCTAACTCCTTCTTAACCATCTTTGGATGGGTTATAGCCGGTAATTGTAATCATCTCCCACTAAGCGAGTGTAACACTGTCGTGCAATCATTTTGCGTACAGCTTGAGCATATGGAAATGGATTTGGAGCGCTTTTGGCGCCTAGAAGAGGTTAATTATGAGCCTACTTTATCCCTTGAAGAACAAAAAGCTGAAGACAATTTTAGTCAAACTCATCGTCGTCACACAGATGGCAAATATGTAGTAAATTTCCCATTCAAGTGTGATTCACGTCCAGATTGTGGAAATTCGTTTCGAATCGCTCTCAACAGACTTCATTCAATGGAAAAACGATTTCTTCGCGATCCTAAACTGAAAATAGAATACTCTCGGTTCCTGAATGAATACATCTCGTTGGGTCATATGGAAGAAATCTCCATAGATGAGATCAATAATCCAAACGCTTACTATCTACCTCATCACGCCGTGTTTAAGGCTGATAGCAGCTCAACTTAGGTGAGAGTTGTATTTGACGGATCTGCAAAGTCGTCACCTGATTCCAAATCCTTAAATGAGTGCCTTTTCGTTGGTCCTGAAATTCAACGCGACATTTTCACAATATGTCTTCGATCTCGTCGTCATATATATATACTTTGTCTGGGGACATTGAAAAAATGTATAGACAGGTTTGGATTACGCCAAATCACACGAATTTTCAACGGATTCTATGGCGCGAAAAACCTGAATCCCCGATAAAACATTATAGACTATTAACTGTTACATACGGAACTTCGGCTGCTTCATTTTTGGCAAAGCGCGCTCAAAAACAACTCGCCCTAAATTCGATAAAAACACATCCTCGAGGGTCTTCAATAATTCTTTCTGATTTTTACGTTGATGACTTAGTGACTGGCGCTGACACAATTGATGACGTCATTGCAATTCAAAAAGAGCTTGTGGAAATACTATCGTCAGCTGGCTTCAATCTTCGTAAGTGGACAACTAATTGCTGGCCACTCCTTCTTTCTTTACCTGAAGAGCAGAGGGAACTATCTCCCATTGACTTTGAAAACTCCTTGACGGTAAAGGTGCTCGGGCTACAATGGTGTCCATCAAAGGACTGTTTCTCATACAAGGTAAATCTGGACGAGGCCACACCATTCACAAAGCGTCGTATTTTGTCCGAAGCATCTCGAATATTTGATCCTCTTTTCACCGGTAGTAATAGCTGTTAAGATATTTTTTCAGGATTTATGGAGACAGGCTGTTGGATGGGATGATGAGATTCCACAAGAACTCGCCCAGGCTTGGACAACTATTCGAAATGAACTTCACCTAGTTGAAAAGATTCAAATTCCAAGAATTATGTGGACAAATAATGGCCACTCTGAGTTTCACGCATTTTGTGATGCTTCATTGGACGCTCATGCCGCTGTCATCTACTGCCGAACTGAAAATCCAGACGGAAGTATCTCAATCTCATTAGTTGCTGCTAAGAGCAAGGTTGCTCCAATCAAAGTGCTTTCACTGCCCAGACTTGAGCTCTGTGGTGCCCTGTTGCTAACAAGATTAGTAAGTAAAATCCAGAATTCCTTACAGAATTCTTTGCAAACTTTTGCTTGGACAGACTCATCCATTGTCCTACATTGGTTCGCCGCACCGCCCAAAAAATGGTTAGTCTTTATTGGAAACAGAACATCTGAGATCATCTCAACAGTCCCACTAAAGGCTTGGAATCATGTTCGATCTGCTGACAATCCTGCTGACATTGCCTCAAGAGGAATTCCCCCTTCTCAACTTCTCTTGTTTGACATCTGGTGGAACGGTCCAGCTTGGCTCAAAATGGAACGTAATAAATGGCCTGAATCCTCGAGTAAATTTGAAGACATTTTGAGTGACCAATTGGAGGAAAGAAAATCGAATCTCGTCCAGGTCCAGGTGCTTATATCAAATTTTAATGAAGACAACATTTTGAGACAAATGATCAACAAATCATCAAATTGGATAAAACTAGTTCGTACAACCGCATACATTTTTCGTTTTCTTAAAAATCGCTGCTTATCGCCGACGTCACGAAATCTTAAGGCTCTATCGACTTAAGAACTTAACGATTCTAAAATTTGCCTCATAAAAGCCTCACAAGCAATATTATTCTCCGTTGAAATCAAACAACTACAATTAACAAAATCATTACCCCCGCGTAATAAACTCTCGTCAATCGCCCCTTTCCTTGACAATCAAAACCTGCTTCGCGTGGGTGGTCGTATACAAAATTCTGAACTAACATTTAACGAAAAACACCCAATAATTCTTTGCAAATCGAATCCAATAACAAAACTTATAGTGGATTACACACATAGACATTATTTACATGCAGGAGTTTCGTTGATGGTATCTTTATTAAAACAAGATTATTTCATTCTAGGCAGTCGAAGCATCATCCGAAAAATAGTCAACGAATGTGTTATTTGCTTTAAGCAACGAAAAACTGCGTCAGAACAAATGATGGGCAATCTTCCCATCGAAAGGGTCAGATTTTCAAGGCCCTTTAGCAAAGTGGGTTGCGATACGCATAACCCTGCGTCTAGCTCGTGGAAGAAACCGTAAATTTATCAAAGGCTACATAGCACTATTCGTGTGTTTTGTGACAAAAGGAATTCACATCGAACTCGTTGGTGATCTTTCTTCCAGCTCGTTTATTTTGGCCTTGGATCGCTTCGTGTCCCGTAGAGGAAAACCAACTGAAATATGGAGTGATAACGCCACAAACTTTCATGGTACTAAGCGATTACTAGGAGAAATGC
This sequence comes from Melanostoma scalare, assembly GCA_949752695.1. Lineage (NCBI taxonomy): Eukaryota > Metazoa > Arthropoda > Insecta > Diptera > Syrphidae > Melanostoma > Melanostoma scalare. The sequence continues at coordinate 96,676,739 of OX456985.1, read as the reverse complement.
ATAAACTACTAATGGATCAGCAACGAAACAACATAATAGCAGATCATTTATCTAAGGAAGCCATAGCTTGGAAGTTCATACCACCCTCTGCTCCCCATTTTGGAGGTCTGTGGGAAGCGGGTGTGAAATCCGTGAAGCAGCACATCAAGCGCGTTATTGGCGAACATATACTAACCTATGAGGATATGTACACTCTTCTTTCAAAAATCGAATCGTTGCTTAATTCGCGCCCAATGTGGCAGACTTCTGACTTCGAACCAATTGCTCTTACTCCATCCCACTTTATGATCGGAGAATCTTATTCTTCAATTCCTCAACCTCATTTAGATTTCTTACATTTTTCAATAAGTAATAATTGGTATCTCTTACAGACTCTAATGCAAGGTTTCTGGAAGCAGTGGCATAAGGAGTATTTAACATCACTACAAAACCGACCGAAATGGCAGACGAGCACAAGAGATATTCAGAAGAATGACGTGGTATTATTGAAGGAACCAAATCTTCCGCCATCGAAATGGCTTCTGGGCCGAATAATAGATGTACACCCTGGTAAAGATGGAAGATGTCGTGTGGTCACCATTCGAACAAATGGCGGGATTTATGTCCGACCCATTGTAAAGGTGGCTCCCTTACCTTTTTCTAAAAGACCGGAGTCTTCCAGGGGGGGCTGAATGTTTTGAAATTGAAACTGTATTTTAAATTAAATCGTTTTCAACTTCAACTCATTTTGCTTGTATATTACAAACTACCAAACAATATCTATCATACCCTATAATACATAAATTACTCTTATACTCTCACAACATTTGTAAATCTTAACGTAACTTCTTATCTTAATCTCGTTCTTTTCTTTTGAAGCTAATTCGTTAATCCTATTCGACTTGTTTAAAACTAAATTCTTCCCTTTCGCTTATTGAAGCTCAAACGAGACACACGTTGGACTTGGTAACACATTGTAATTTATACCTAATCTAATTATATATATATATATATTGAAATCGAACAATTCTCTTTCATTTAAACTATTTTAATCATTGAATATTATGCAACAAAAATTAAAACAATAATTGAACTACATCCAATACAAAACACTATTTGACAACAATTTTTCAGATAAGAGCTAAACCAATCATAGATAAAACCTCTGAAACCAATATTATACAACTTAGATAACAAAATCTCATGATCTACCATATCAAAGGCTTTGGTGATGTCAATAAATAAAGCAGCTGGGATGTCAGATTCATTAAGACTGCTATAGATTTCACTACACAATTTTAACAATGCATCTTCAGTAGACCTACCACTTCGAAAACCGAACTGAGAGTCACAAAAAAACTTGGTTTTATTCAGGAAGGACAACATTCTAGATTTGACGCCTTTCTCAAAGACCTTAGCAAAAACTGATAAAAGGGAGATGGGGCGATAGTTGTTTAAACACATAGGATCACCTTTTTTATATAATGGGATAACGACAGCCTCTTTCGAAGACTCTGGAAAGATACCTTTTTCTATGCTTAAATTGAAAATATGAGAGAGAACATCAGAGATCAGAAAAGAAAAACCCGAGAATGATACGTTGTTTTGATGTTCAATACAAAAACATTTTAAATATTCAGAAGAAGAAGAGGAAAAACTATTATCAAATGAACTTAATAGAGGACTTATAGAAGAATTATTTACATAAGAACTTGCCATAAATATTTTAACTTGTTATCAAGTTTTACAAAGTCCTCAAAACAAACCACTTTGATTGCATTTTCTCCTTCTTTTCTCCTTACAAAAACTGAAGAGTTACTAATCCAGACAAACTGGCACTTCTTATTTTGCTTCAGATGTTTTGCCTTTGAAAAAAGAGATCTAGTGTAGCCAGTGAGCGAGTCATTTATATAGATTCTGCTGCCAACACTGCTTTCACTGCCTCCCACGCTGCCGTCAACCACAATGTCATCAACTCAACCCATATTAAGACGACCATAGACGTTCGTAGAGAGTTAGATTTTATCCACGCGCATCTTGTTCATGACTTTCATCTTAGTCAGGAGTGAAGAGAATCGAATAGTAACAATAGGACTTGCGTTGCTATTTCTTTTGTTAGCATTCGATTTAAATGGCCTTTTAACATAACAAGAAGTAATGTCATCACGGGTAATAGGAACACCCACACCAACAGTAAACCGCTTCAACGTTTTTTCATAAGCATTTGCATTAGACACATCAGCAACGCCAATAATGTCAACATCACACTGCAGCTCTTTTTGCTCAAGCAAATTAGGTTTCATCTCTAAAGAGTCAACCTTATTGCTGAGAAACTCATTTCTTTCTTCAAGAGATTTAATTTTTAAGAGCGCTTCGGTAATTATCTTCTGATCTGAAGTTTAATTATTTCCGCAAAGAGTGTTTCCAGAGTTATTGTCTCTTTATTAAAATTTGAGTGTTAAAGCACGATCGGCTAATAGAGACTTTCTACGAAGTCCAACACAGCTAACACATTTGTAACTTTGACAATTTTTTTTATAGAAATCAATTAATTAAATTGACACATTTTGCATGAAAGAATTCATTGCACGTGGAACACTGAATTTTAAGATCATTTCTGTCTATTTTAAGCAAGCAAAGTAAGCTTTAGAGAATAATCAAAATTCATATAAACGAAAAAATAAACATTGAAATTAAAATTCACTTTGAAATTACTGGACTTGTTCTCAGTGCATGTGTCCCCATCAACAATTGCAAAGAGAATGTAAATATATAAATAAAATAAAGCGCAGCCTGTGCTCGGGAACAGACAGCTTGGAGGCTGGAGCCAACCGAGAGCACGGCGACGTCGTCTGCATATGCTAGGGCATGAACGTTAGAACCATTGATCATTACAAGTAGAGAGTCGATCACCATGCACCACAGAAGAGGAGATAAAACGCCACCTTGTGGACAGCCCTTATTTACTCCCGTTGCAACATATTGTCCACATTCCGCCTCAGCGATTACGGTTCTCTTCACTAGCATTGCTTTAATCCACAACACTAATGACTCGTCGACACCGTGTTCACTGGCAGTATTGCACATACCATCGAAGCTAGCATTGTCAAAAGCACCTTGAATGTCGATGAAAATGCCTACCGCAAATTCTTTCCTGTCAAGCGCGCATTTAATCCTGCTAACAAGATTTTGAAGTGCGGTCTCGCAAGATTTTCCTCTTTGGTAAGCATGTTGCATCTGAGACAGGGGGTGTAATTGGAGTGAGGTCTTACGAATGTAAATCTCAACCATTCTTTCCAGCGTCTTAAGCAGAAAGGAGGTAAGACTAATGGGTCTAAAGCTCTTGGCGAGTGAGTAGTCTTGTTTACCAATTTTTGGTATGAAGGCGACTCTTACACTCTGCCATGGAGTTGGTATATACGCTAGGGCTAAACTACCAGTGAAAATATTTTTCAAAGTAGGAAGCAAAAGGTTTATACTTTCCTGCAACATAGCTGGGTAGACACCGTCAGTGCCAGGTGAGTTGAAACAGTTAAAAGATGCCACGGCATATTTGATGGCTTCGTCGGTAGCAACTAACGATGACGTGTACCAGCTAGGTCGAGTGGATTTATCGGATTCACCTGATCTAAGGGAAATAGATTGCTGTGGTCCGATTGATATCTGGTTTCCTGGAAAATGAGCTCCCAGCATAAGACTGAGTGTCTCTGCTTTGGACTCGGTATAGGAACCGTCTGATTTCCTGAGCGTTTCTAGTTTGTTTACCTTGCTCCTTTTAAGGGATTTAGTAAGTCGACTAGTTTCACTGAGTGTTTCTATACTTTCACAGAATTCTTTGTAAAAAGCATTCTTTGATCTTCGAATTAACCTTTTAAAGTCCTTCTGTTTAGATCGATACAGGTTCCAGTCGACATCTGATTTGGTCTTGAGGGACCTATTCAGAATACTTCTGGTTTCCCTGCGAAGTTTCTGTAGTTCACTGTTCCACCACGGAACCATAGATCTACTAGGTAATTGTCTAGCTGGACATGCCAGCTCGAAGCTACTTGTAAGGGCACAATTCACTTCTAAAACTGCATCTTCCACTTTTTGTGATTTTGAGAGCTTTGGTAGAGTTTTGACGAAATTAACGAGCTCATCGTTGAAAAGTGTCCAGTTAGTTTTTCTGGGATTTCTTGTAACTAAAGGAATGGGAATCACATTTGCTACATGGAATTGAATGTATCTGTGGTCTGAGAGTGACACGTCCAGCAACACTTTCCAGTTGGTAATCTCCTTGGTATATCTGTTAGATAGTGTCAAGTCAATTACGTCCTGTCGTATAGCCGTAACAAAAGTTGGCGTATTTCCAACATTGTTAATATCTAAGTCAGAAGACAGAATGTAACTAAGAAGATGGTTGCCTCTCATGTTGCACTTGACGCTGCCCCAAACTATGTTTTGAGCGTTAGCATCACAGCACATGAGAAGCCCCAACTTCCGGTTTTCACAAAACTCCACCAAATCCACAACCTGTCTTGAGGGAGGGGGTAGAATGGAGTTCCAGGGAAAGTAAACTGACGCAACGACGAAAGTTTTCCACTCACCGTTCGTTTCGTAGTTTATCATAGCCGCAACCAGGTCTTGACCACAGAAGTGATCAAGTTTAGTTGCTGCAAAAGAGCTCGGTATGATGAGACAGGTCCGGGGTAAATCAGACCGTTCGTCATAGAGAATATTGAACCCTCGTAGCCCTCCAAGACCAAGGACTCAGCCCTTCCAGGCCCATGGCTCTTGGATTGCTACGAGGTGAGTTTTTGTATTCAACACGGAAAGCCTGCTACATAGGAGTGCAGTAGCAGCCTTAGAATGTTGAAGGTTTATCTGAGTTATTATCATTGATAAATACTAGTAATCCATCCATCACTTTCACCGTTTGGAATTAAGTTGGAAATAAATCCTTCCAAGATGAAAATGCAGACGGGAGTCGTACCTAGCCTTGATGAAAGCCACAGAAGCTTGATCTACTCAAACAACAAGGTAAGAACCGTCTTCACCATCCCGATTCCTAGCCTTCTTGTGGTAATGGGCTTTCCACTTCGTAGTGTCGATACCATCATTCTGGGTAACGAGACGTTGTAGCACATCTTCAGTTTTCCTGAGTCGCCCCGGGATAAAACAGATGGCTTTTGTCAAAACTGGCACCCTGTAAATTTCAAATGAGGAATTTAGTAGGGGTGGAATTTTAGGCACAGAGGCACGTAGCCAGTCAGCGGTCTGCTGATTAGAACACTCGACCAAAAAGGTTCCGTCCTCCAAACAACATCCCTCAGACTGGATCTCTCTGCCATAGCCAGCTCCCATAGATGATCTTCACAGTGCTTGTACTCTGTGATGGTCATGCTGTTGTCATTGCCAGCCTTACAGATACGCACTTTGAAAAGCGAGACAGCCGCTCTTTTATAGGGCAGCCGTCTTTTATTTCGCTGTGCGACGGATTTTGCTCCTTTCCAGGTTTTATCCCGTCCGGTCAGTGTCCGTTGACCAGACTGACTAGCAGTAACAGTTTCATTCACCATGGATATAATGGATATAAGGTACCTATAAAGACAAGTTTGGCTTTTAATATTTGCTTTATGTGTTATTCTACCAGATTCTGTAACTGTGGTTTTACTTTTGTCTTCTTTAACAATTTCCTGCCTATAGCGTGGTGTTAGTTTGGAACCTAGCCTTTTGTTAGTTTTTGCATAGATAATTTCACCAGGGGAATAGCTTTTAATTGGATTCTTTTTTTTATTAAGATATTCCAAATCTTTTTCTTGTTTTTTAAATAACTTTGTAGTATTTTCTTTTCTTGCTATTTCGAATTGCTCAGAGTTAGTGCTAACATTTCTTCCGAAGAAGACCTCGATTGGTTTTTTACCTATTGTTGAGTGAACGGAACAGTTATATTCATAAACTGATCTGTCTAGTAATTCGATGAAGGACCTGTGAACTTTATCAGTTTTGAGACAACGCATTATTTTTGAAAGTGTCGAGTGGAACCGTTCCACTTGACCGTTGACCGTATTGGAGTGTGGGGGAGTTTTGTAGATTTCTATTTTCAATTGGCCCCGTAAGAGGAATAAGATTGAAGCTGCGTTAAAGGATTTTTCGTTGTCGAAGACAACTATCTTCGGTACACCAAAAGCGAAAAGTATTGTCTTATAATTCTTGCTTGCGCATATTTTGAGAATTTGTCCAATGCTGTCAGAACTAGATTTTTTTCGGTTGAATAGATATCTAAGTGTATTATTTGTCCTGGATATTGGGGAATTGGAGATGGTTTTAACTCGGGTTTTTGTGGATGTCGATTGTTTTTATATTCATGGCAGATTTTACATTGTTTTACTATTTTGTTAACCTTGGAATTAATTTAGGGAAAAAAGAAGTTTTCTATTGTTTGGATTTTATTTTCGCCTACGTTACGATGAGCTCTATTATGAAGTTTAAGTATTTGTTCTTGTTGTTCGGTGTCTGTGGTTAGGTCAGTGACTTGGGTTTGAGTAAAACGTATTTTGTAGTCTCTAAAATAGAGTTTATATAAATTTTGTACGATTCGCATAGTACCTTCGTTAGTCATTAGTCCGTTTACTATTGCGGGGATTAAATATCTTTTGAATCCATATTCATATAATAATATTTTCTTTTGTGTAATGAGGATGTTTAAAGATGTGTCTGCAGAAATTTGGGAAAGGATATTGAAATTGGTAAGAGGTTTCATTTTCTATAAGCAATATGAGTTGGTTTCGGAAGGCATTAATGGGTGTTTCTACTGCTGGAACAAGTTCATGTGACGAACTTTTATCACTGTGTTGTGAGGCTGTCATAGAATTTACCTGGGTTTCAAGTGGTGGTCTTGAAAGTGCATCTGCAACTACGTTCGCCTTATCTAGCTTGTATCTTAACTCGTAGTTGTATTCTTCTAATGCGGCCTTCCAACGTTCCATTTTCGAGATCTGATTTTTAGTACTTAAAGCAAAAGTTAACGGTTGATGGTCGGTTAGAATTATTACCTTTGCTGAGCCATAAAAATAGTTTCTCATTGTTTGCAGAGCCCATATTATGGCAAGCATTTCCTTCTCATTTGTTGCATATGATTCTTCAGTTTTTGTAAGTTTTCTTGAAATGAACATTATTGGTTTTCTTTCTTGCGAAAGGACAGCGCCTAAAGCGTAATTTGACGCGTCAGTAGCAAGTTCGAATTCTTTCCTATAATCTGGGTACGAAAGAATAGTAGCATTTGAAGCTACTGAATTCTTTAATTTTTTGAATGCTTTTTTTTATCTTCATTTAAGGAAATAAATTTTTTGCTGGAAAGATTTTTTGGTAATCGTCCGTCTTCCCCTCTTAAGAGTGTTGTCAGGGGTTTTGCCAATTTGGCATAATCTTTGACAAAACGACGATAGAAACCTGATAGTCCTAAAAACGATCTTAAATCTTTTAGTGTTTTGGGGTATGGGAAATTAAGAATTGCATTTATTTTTTCCGGGTTGGTTTTAATTCCTTCTGAGGAAACGACAAAACCAAGGAACTCGACTTCCTTTTTAAGGAAATCACACTTGTCAAGTTGAACTTTCATATTAGCAGCTTGTAAGATTGTTAATATTAGGGGTGCTCATGGAATAAAAACATCGATGCTTTAATCGATGTGATATGTTTCAATATTTTGTAAGTGTGTGTTCGTCTTCACTAAAGATAATGATATCGTCTATTAGTGCAGTCAATGAAGCATTTTAGGTCCGAATTTTTTTACTGTGAACCGATTTGCATGAAATTTTGGAATTAGGCTCATCTTACCCTTAACTTCAAAAGTGAAAATGATTTTAACACCGCCACCACCCGGGGGGTGGTTGCCACGCCTTCTCGGGGGTGAATTTTTTTTTTTCAAAATAACCTCGGATATCGATAGAAGGCCTAATTTTAAGCAAAAAAAACAAATATAAAGTTTTTCATTTAGTCCAATACTTTTCGAGTTATTGGCAATTGAAAATTTGCGTTTTTAATCTATTTATTGCAAATATCTCCAAAACTATACGTTTTATCGAAAATTTTATAAAGAACAAAATTGTAGCAGATAAAACAATGAACAATTTGGTTTTTTATAAAGTATTCTAAGAACAATATTAAGCTAGATATAAAAGATCAAACCATTTTTTATTTTGTCTGAAATTTAATGGTTGTAGTCAATGCCATTTAGCGGCGAGCAGATGCATTTTATGCATCTAATATTCATTGTTCACCGAAAGTGGTTTTTCCTTGAGTAAAATCCAGACCGGTGAATTTATAAGGTGACCTGCAGGCTGGAGGGTGGAATAATGCCATCATTTAGGAGTGTATGAATTTGGCTTTCCACTTCGTCCTTAAGGGCCATTGGATATGGATAGCACTTCGTGTAAACAGGTGCATCCGATGTTGTTCGAATTTCGCCTTTTACAACAGTCGTACACGTAAGTTTCTCGTCCGGTTCATCAAATAATCTCGGATATCTTGATGACAACATGTCTTCAATTTGTTTTTTCTGCTCTACTGTCATATGCTCAGTTCGAACTTCGAAGGGTCAAATTATTTACAGCTTGTGCAGTAAATTGTTTAATTTGTATTTTTATAGTGTCCTTAATAGTCATATAATTATGTTTTGTGTAAATTACGGCTCCTAAGTCTTTCAAACTGTCATTTCCTAGTATGCCAGTCGATAGGTCTGGCATCAAAAAGAATTTAATTTTCGTGTCTTTAAGTCCAAATAAATTTGCAAATGTGTGGTGTGTGATACTTATTTTACCTCCAATTGAATTGGCGTAAAGTTTTTCGTTATTGGGCTTAGGATTTTTTACTAGGGAGGATTGTATATAGTTCTTATTAGAACCAGTATCTATTAATATTTTCAGCGCTTCTCCACTGTTTGTTTTAACTTCTATATATGGCAGTGAAGAGCTGGCTAGTCTAAGAAATTAATATTATTAAGTTCGGATGTTATTTCAGCAATGTCATCATCAATGTGAGAAAGTGGCTCGATATAGTTACTAAAGCTTTGATCATATTGTTCATCATAGTGATATGGAGTTGAAAGGTATTCTTGTAACTCTGGATCTTGAGCTGGTGGATAAGGTTGGATTGAATCATCTTGTACTTGTAGTGAAGGCTCTAGTTCTTCCGGACAAGATGTTTCGATATGGAAATTTCGTTGTAATTTGTTAGGGTAATTTGGTTGCTTTGGAAATTGATTTGCTCTTTTAGGTGCTGGAGGCCATCTCTTTTGTTTCTGTTGTGTTCTATTAGCATAATTTGCGTTAGCAGTCTAATAGTTGATGTTTCGATAGGAACAACTCGTGGTTGTGGCCGTGGTGGTGGTCTGAAGACATAACTTTGCACTAGCTTATTTGGAGCATAACCAATTCCCAGAAATCCGTCTGCATGCGCTGCATGTTGAATGGGAACATCGAATGGTCAGCAAAAAGTATCTATTTGGAAATTGGAGTAACAAACGTTAACTAATACCTTCACTTTAATGAGGAATTCTTGGATCATAAATGATTATTCAGAATGATTCATATCGGTGCTCCACCGCCCAGGTAAAAGGATTCAAAATGAGTCGTTATGAATTCTTTCTCGGTATGTTTGCTCGGACACTGCCCAACAAACCATTCCATTTTAGGCATTTTCCTTGCTTGTACATTACATATAAATATTTCAACCAAGCTTATCTAGTTTTCTCAGTATGCCCTCGAACGCAGCAACTAAATTGTAGTTTGTAATAATTGTTTCGCTTAAAAAAAAAAATTAAACTAGTTCTCAATAAATTTTAAACTTCTTTCTCATTCCAGGTGTCTTTCTCTTCTGTTGGGTGCCATTTTTTACTTGCAATATCATGGATGCAATGTGTGCCAAATTAGAAAAGGATTGTCGTCCTGGAGTCACAGCCTTCATTCTCACCACGTGGCTAGGTTATATGAACAGCTTTGTCAATCCGGTTATATACACTATTTTCAATCCAGAATTTCGTAAAGCATTTAAGAAAATCATGCATATGGGGTGATTAACGTCTATGAAAAGAGTAACTTTTATCACCACTGAGGGCATTCAATTGAGAAAAATATTTTATAAATATTTCGTAATGTGCCAAATACAAATATTACGCGACAAGTTTTTTTTTCATTGCAAATTAATGTTCATTGTTTGAGAATGAAAGAAAAATTAAGTGATTCCCAGAGAAGTAGTGCTAATTATTTGCAGACATATAAATTCAACAGACCTTAATGTAAATATTAGTTGTATTTTTCTTCATATAACAAAAACGGCATGAATCTTTCAGATTATTTAGTTCCTATTTTTTAAACAAAATTCTAGATTGTTCGACTTGGTATCAAAAGTTTCCTTTTCTATCCCATCAAAAATGTTTGTCAGGAGATTTTAAAATTTGTTTGACCAGCTCAAAGGACACTTTTCTTAAAAAACTTCAACTTCTTCGAACATTAATTAACTGGGCCGTTTCTTGAAGCTTTTTTCCTATAGCTCTATCTGTTCCTTTATTTATTTGTTTGGTTCAAATCTAATATGTATGTAATTAAAAGAAGAATGTCCATTTTTGGGCCCAGTGCGAATACATAGGTACCAATGGAAAGCTGATGCTCAGCTGAACATATATTTAATATTTCCAAAATCGGGTTTGGGAAATTTTGAGATATCATTCCTTGAATTTGATGTTCGAGAAATGAAAGAAATCGCTTAAACTAATAACTTCAGATATAGACTTTAAGAAAAGATATTGGTACAGAATGAAAAGTCACGAAAATATATTTCTATGTATATGTATTAAAGTGTCCTTATGCAAACTGATATCTTGAAAAAATTAGTGATGGTATATACTTTATTTATACATATATCATTCAAATTCATATGTAATAACTTTTGATTTGATGTCTTAATCAGTTATCTCAAGTAGATTGCAACGTTCAGTGAATTTGGTATTAGTTTATTCCATTTTCTAGAAAAAAAAGAAAATTAAATCTTCGTGACAAAACTCTTCTGAAAAGAGTTTTTCCATCTTCGTGACAAAACTCTTCTGAAAAGAATTTTGTCACGAAAATGGAATTTGTATGAGAAAAGACAATAATAGTTATGCATTTTAAAGTATCTAAATGTTGATAAAACGTGGATTAAAATGATAAACACATATAGTAAGTAACAGCCGAGTTTTTAAGACATCAGTATGTAAAGAGAAACCTTAAAATTGTTTTTTGAAACGAGGCTTAAGCTTGTTTTAGGATTATGAGCTCAGAATACATATAAATAAAATAAAAGAAGATATTTTTGTGTTTTTTTATTTGGTACCAATACGTTTTTCGTGCACTAACAAGGAAGTTAAAGGTTGGAAGTTATTATGTGCTAAGAGCTTATAAGAATACAGTATTCTCTTTATAATGTGATCACTCATAATGCTAATTTCTTTGAAATGTGAATTACCAAAAATGTACATATTCATCTTTATAGTGTGAACTTGGAACCGTCCAGGCTCTATGATGTGAAATGCATGAGTTTTATTGATACTAGCTAACTCTGTTTTTTTTCTAGACATATCTAAGGAAATTTTAATTGCAGCTGCTGGCTAGAGAACTATGTGGGTATATTTTACATTTTTGTGCTTTTTGTTGGTCAGCTTCAATTTTGACATGGAGTTGATCTATTAATTGTATTTTTTTTGTAAATTCAATAAATATTTTTTTTTAATATTTTGTGTTGTTCTACCCAATAGATGTAAAGTTTATTTTATTAAGTTTAATGGGAACGTTTCACATTATTGAGGGACTACGGTAGTTCGGTAGGTCTAAGGTACCAGTCACCTAACAACTATTCTCATCAATCTAGTGCTTTGGTCATACAAAAAATATTAAGAAGAACTAAAAAAGACCTTTTATTTGATATCCACTTTGAAGCGGTTGTGAAAAAAAACTAAATTACAAATGCACGACTTTATTTTCCTCCAATTCATAATCCAGTTTTTATATATACTAAATAAACAAAGGTCTATTGCAATATATGTATCTAAAAACATGATTTTTCAAATGAAATTGAAACTATTTTGCATCCGCTCCAACGGACTTTAGTACAAAATTCAGTCAACGCAACGGCCCCTACTGCCCTACTTCCCTCAATTTTTTTGAAATTTGTATCTACTCCTTGTTCATTCAAATAACATGCACCAACTGCAAATGTAATTAATCTAAGAATCAGCTTCATTTTAAAATCTCCCCTTTTTCTACAGAAATTTCTCGGTCAAATATATTTACATTTCATGATTCTATCAAATGCACCATTTAAACAATTCATAAACAAAACACACTTTCATTGTGTGGATTGTGTGGAACAGTGCTTAAACGACCAATTATATCATAAACACGAATACTTTGTTAGCATTTACGGAAGTGGTTGTTTTTAACGTTTCAAAGATAGTAGATACCACTCCTTCAGTAGTTCAAAAGCTAAGTTTAAAACAAACAGTTTGAATACAAAGTGTAGGTACATAGCTACATAAACTTATACGCAATAAATGATTAAATTTTAGATAAGAAATTTAGTCCCTAAAAATATTTCAATATAAAAAATATCAACCCTGTATTTCCGACCTTAATACAATTAGAAAAAAAAAAATTTATTTAAAGAAGAAAATTATTTGAAAAAAAAAAAAAAAAAAAATTACTATATTAATTATTACGTCACACAAAGCACGCACTTTTAAAAGTATTCTCCGACTCACTTCGATTCATAAAAAAATCTTTTACGAAGTGCTCTGAAATACTTTTCAACTTTAGAGAATTACAAGACTTAAATACATATTTGTAATCTCAATGAATGCGTATGACTTTTGTAATTCTTAAGGATTTACAGTTTATTGAGCCCCATAAAAGATTAAAATTAAATGTGAATCCGCTTAAAACAGTTAAAGTGTTGCTTTGTACATCATGTGATTTAAATGTATTTAAGGCAATGAAATTTTTAAAATTTATAATCAAAATATTAATACTTAAGTACTGTAAATAGACATTTAGCTTCAAATTTTTTACAGGGAATCATATATCAGAACTCAAAATACGATATTATGATAAAAATTATATTTCACAGTAAATTCTACAATTTACTAATACAGTATAACAACATAAATCAGGGTATTGCATAACATAATGCTATTGTTTAAGAAGTTTAAGTAAGAAATACCTTTTTTAATTTTTTTTTCGTAGCCGTCCTTAAAAAAATATTTCCCACTGCAGAAAAAAATATATGTGTGTGCGTGCATACATAAATACATATGTATGTAGTAATGCTGAAAAACAAGCAATTTACATAACGTTCTGTAAAATATACATATGTAGATATTCTGTAAATTTACCATTGTTAAATATCAAAAAAAAACATTCTTCCACAAGACGCTTATTAATGATACTAACATAATTTTAAGGCTATTGATAAGTAGCATAATTATTATTTATTTGTTAACAAATAGAATCGTTTTGTTTTGGTTAAATATTCAAAGGAGGAATTATTAACTGTATACATACACACATGCATATGTATACCTTTGCGTACATATAGGGTAATTTTAGTTTTAAAATAATAAACTAGTTGAAGCCAACTCAGCTGTCATTTAGATAAAGAAAATACAAACTAGGCAGTATATTACATTATATAATTGAATGTATTTATAGCAAACATATATTTGGCTGCAGATAAAAATCTATGATACAAAAGTAATATAAAATCAAAGCATTTAAAATACATAATGTTATCAATATGAGAAATAAAATACATAATACAAGAAATTAAGCTTTTGATTTCCAAAACCAGCAAAATTTTAGTTTCTTAATTACGTTTGGTCCGGCTTAATACAAGCTAAATCTTAATCTAATTAAAAAACTAAGAAACCTAATAGATGGAGTTTTAAGCCAGAGGTACTGAGGTTGAAGTCAAAAGATTTCAAATCGAATTAACATTACCCAGCATTCGGGAAATAGGTTGAATTGAGTCATATGACGTTCGATGAAGGAGTAGGAAAATGAAGTGACGATTTCGTATGTTTGCCAGGATTTGTGTTAAGGAAGATAAAGTTGTAAGAGGTTGTGCACGTACAGTCAACGGTTCCAGAAAAAAATTGTCGCATGAAAAAAATGTCGAATATTTCTCTTTGATCTTTCAACTTTTTTGAAGTGAAAACTTCTTTAGGCGCGTTTGGCACTTTTGCGATGGGGGTAAAGCATTGAATTCGCGACCGACACCATTTTTTGGCTCATCGTAATTCGTATGTAAAGTCGTCATAGCCCAGCGTCTCAGGTTCGATTCCCAGCCCTGACTTCCATTTTTTTTATTTATTTAAAGTGAAAACATAAATAAAAATTGTTCGTCACGGCTGGGATTCGAACATAAGACCCTAGGATTAATAGATTAATAGCTTTTTTTTTAAATTCATTTTTATTAAACTTTTCTTATATCTACTTACATGCTAACAAAAATGTGTAAAACTAGCTTATATAATAACTTAATTAACTTACTGACCCTAGGCGGGTACTCTATATTATTCAATATCTTACAACTAGTGCCTTTCGGCCTTAAGATATCTTATGAATTAAAAACTAGAACTAGTTAAAACTAAGAAAATTAAAAAAAAACTTAGTTCCAAAGATCAATTTTTTGTGTTTTCTTAAAACTAATTAAAACTTATTAAAACTAATTAAAACTACTTAAATCTACTTAAAACTAGAGCAGACACAGTAGCTTTTGGACTTTTTTTTTGTTTTTTAAATTTTATAATTTTTTTTTTTTGGTTTTTTGTATTTTATATTTTTTTTTTTTTTGATTTTATAATTTTTTTTTTTTAGGTTTTATATTTTGTTTTTTTTTTTGTTTTTTGGATTTTTGTGATTTTTTTGTTTGCCACTGTGCCCACCCCCTATACCCTGAGACTTACACGCTAAACCTGTGTAAGCCAGCCATTGGCGACTCGCTATCATTATCAACTTCAAGTTGTTGCTCCTACAACCACCAGAACATTTTCGACGTTTTAACAACGTCACGACGATCGCGATCTGATACCGCCCTACTGAACCGGAGGAGCTCTTCAGCTTTTCCGCCTACTGCGGTGACGTCTCGGTTATAAAGGACCCGTCATTCCACGGACTTACGGCAGACGTGGTAGATTAGCGGAACCGCCAATGGCCAATCTATCCTGAATCAGACCTACCATATCAAAATAGAGGAAAGCCTCCGGTGGGACAAATCCACTGAAGCGCTTTTTCTCCATATATTCAGTGTTGGGGTAATAAGCCCCAAAAATCAGGCCATTGGTCGAGGTCATCGCTCTTGCAGTGTGAGCACGAGTCAGTTTTATAATGAAGTTGTCGATTCTGTTTATTTGAGCCCCGTTGTAAAGGACCCCATTATGATAATATTTTCTGTACTCCAAATCTGGTGTTCTGTCTTCTGTGCAATCCAAGACAGGTACGCAGTCACTGTCTCTCAAACACCCGAATCTTTTCCATTTGAGACGCTGTAACTTTGAACCACACGGGGCACCCATAGACAATCTTTGGCCTTATGAGGGCCATGTAGCAAATCACCTTCACTCCGCTATCAAGTTGACTGCTGTGAAACAGTCGCCTTGTCAGAGCACAAGCTCCTCTAGCCCTGGCCAGAGCCGCATCCATATATTTGTTAAAATATAGATACTGATCTAGCCAGATGCCGAGGTACTTGACTACTACTTTGCTTGGCAGTGGGTGGCCATATAGATCAACGATCACGAGGTTCTAAACACAATTGTTTCCGATTTCTGGATTTTGATTTTCAACTTCCAGTCATCGAAATATTGCTGGATCTTATCGAAGCCACGCTGCAAAAGTATTCTGATGACTTCGATCTTTGGACCTGTTTTGTACGCAATAAGGTTGTCGGCGTACGCTATAGCATGGTGAAGAGAACCAATTAGATCGCCGGTGAAAGTGCTAGATAAAATAGGTGAATTCACCGCCCCCTGTTGTAGACCGTTATGTATTTTAAAAGTTCTGGTAGAAGTTATATTGCAACTTTTGACAACAAACGTTCTACCATGAAGCATGTCATTAAGAATATAAAGCAGTGGTTTACTCATGACATATCTGATCAACTTATAGAAAAGACCGTCTAACCAAACGGTATCGAAAGCCTTCTCCAAGTCAACCAGACATGCACCCGTACACTGCTTTTTAGCTTTGATCCATTGAATATCTGATACTAGTTTAGAACTTGACTAATACTAGACTAATTGACCGGAGATTTGCTGAATTGGAACCATCCTTCCCATTTTTAAGGAGAGGATGGACCACTGCAGTCTTCCAACGCACTGGATAATATGCATTATTCAGCGCATTGTTGAACAACGTGATGTATATGTCCACCGCTTCCGAAGGAAGGTTTCGCAGCACAACATTGGATATGCCCTCGACTCCTGCTGACTTTTTTTTCTTTATTTTGTGTAAGATTTCCAAGAGGTCCATCTTAGAAACGAATAGGGTGTTATCCCCGTTTCGCTTGGCGATGACTGCATTTGCTAGTCGGTCGTCATTGAACCTAGTGAAACCAGGATTCTCGGATCGCCAATTCGAGATCTTAGATTTTAGATTTATTTATTTTAAACATAAGTATAGTAAAACATAATGTTTTTTAGATAATACTTAGTATAAGAGGTACAATTTTTGGGTTACATAAAAATTTTTGAATAAAAACAAAATAAATTTACAAACAAAACAATTGAAAAAATAATCTGTTAACTATTTTAAAATCCATAAAACAAAAAGAAAAATGAAAAAAGATGGATTTAAAGAAAGATTTTAGCACCTTAAATGATTAAAGAGGTCTCTTTTAAATGTAGCAAAGTTGTTGATTCTCCTCAGATTGGCAGGTAAAGAGTTCC
This sequence comes from Melanostoma scalare, assembly GCA_949752695.1. Lineage (NCBI taxonomy): Eukaryota > Metazoa > Arthropoda > Insecta > Diptera > Syrphidae > Melanostoma > Melanostoma scalare. Next base: position 96,659,806 of record OX456985.1, on the reverse strand, counting down.
ACAGCCCAACAGCGTAAACAAAATATTGTCTTTTGGAATGTTGTATAGTCATAGATCGATTGATTGGCACACATGTCAAACAAAAGACATTGTGGGAATACAAAAAAGTAAACAACCAATCGACTATGACCCAAATACACATGGGTTTAAATGAAACACCTGCAGCCCATATATGCAATTGGCACAGTGGTTTGAAAAACAAAAATGATGACTGCGAACTGATGACCCATATATGCAATTGGCACAGTGGTTTGAAAAACAAAAATGATGACTGCGAACTGATGACTGCGAACTAAAACGATGACTGGCGAATGACGACACCAGCTGGCGGTTATGAGGCCAAATAAAGTAAGTAGAATAAGCTATATAAACAAAAGTAGATTATGAAAATGATGTCAGTAAAGCAAGTGAGAAAATTATGTCAGTGAAGTAGCACAATTAGCACAGTTAAATAAAAGCATTTAAAAATTAACCCGGAGTTTGGAATATTTCATAAGAGAAGGAACAATATCCACCACAAATCAAGTAAGTATGACAAACAAATCGGCCTCACCAAGGGCCTAACATTTTAGCCTCGCAACAGGCTGCGTAAAATTTGTTGCTCCCCATCCTCCATTCCCATCCTTTTAAACAATAGGCAAGATTTTTAATTAATTCGGTGTTTCTAGCATGAAACCCGAATCTACTAAAGAGTGTAACCGCACTGACACCAACTGCCCCCTTTCCGAAGTTATCCGAAGAAATCCCGAAGCGGGACCTAAACCCATCTCCCTAGAGGAATACCGCCGACGACAGACTCAAGACGTCTCCAAGGGTGTACAACCCCCGGCCGCACCAGTGCCCCGCAAGCACAGAGGTGGACACCGAGTGAGAGTCAGGCGTGCCTTAGGAGAGGTGTACCGGTTAGTAGCCTTAGCCACCGATCAAAACAAAAAGGAGTTATTGGCCAAGGCTCGGAAAATTCGGATGGCCGAATTCTGCAGGAAGCAGGAGGCGGCATTCAATAAACTAAGGACTAGGGAGAACCGGGAACAATAACAATACTTTATGTTGTACATTATAAATCTGAGATAAATATAAACCGATAAAAAATATTTGTTTTGATGTTCTTTGCTTCTCTTATGGGTTATGGCCCGTTATGGTTGGCATTTGATGTTCTTTGTTAGTTTCATGGGTTTTGTCCCGGCATGGTTGGGTTATGAGTTATGACTTGGAATAAAAAAATACAACAAATGGCGCAGCCGGTAGGATGGTGCTAGAGATTTATCTCAGTAAATCCAAATTTTAGATTTTCGTTTAGCAACTCGCATGTTGTTTAAACAATAAAAAATAAAAGGAGGCATCATTTCCGTACCAAACAAAAAGTTTTTTTTTTTCCTAACAAATGTCAAATTCGGACTCAGAGGAGTCAAATAACGAGACCTACCTTACTCTGAGGCAACGCAAAGTCTATAAAGCGTCAACCTCAAAAGCTACTGCTCTCCAACCCGGCAAACAAAAGACCGTATTGGAGCAAGTCAAAGCACTACATGAAAAAGCTCAATCCACGGGAAATATATCCCTACTGGCCTTAGACCAACTCGAAGCATCTTCAGAAAAACAAAGGCTTGAACGGCTGAAACAAATAGCAAAGTTAAAGACAGATTCTCTTGTTTTCCAGGGAATCCTTCTAAATCAAAGTAGTACTAAGCTAACTGATCGTATAGCCCAAATAAAAACTCCACCCCAAATCTCCTATACGGACCAGTCTCAAACTAACTTGGAATTCCAAGATTTTTCTGATTCAGAAAGTGAGACAATTAATTTAAACATGGCGGTGGATTACACGAAAATTATCAAGCTTACGGCTCAGGTCGTTCCTTTATTTTCCGGAGAGAGACACCCAAAAATCTCCCAAGAACTACAAACATTCATCGGATGTTGTAGGCAGGTGATGTTTTGTCTCTCAGAGGAGGAAAAGGAAGCTTTTGCAAGTTTATTCACCACAAGATTGCGAGGTGAAGCATACGACCTAATAGATACAGCCAGACCCGAAACTTTTCGGGAAGCCGAGGATCTCCTCAGTAGGACATACCTCCCTGTTGAAAACAGGAAAGACAAGAAAGTAAGTAAGTAAAGCAAATGTTTCAACCATACTTGTCCGAGGCAACGATTCCTATAGATAAAGACTTCGAGAAAAGCCAAAGTAGAGAACACAAATCAAAACCCCAAATTACTTGCAGTTTTTGCAAGTTTAAAGGTCACACATACGAGGATTGTTTAAAAAGAAAAAATACACCCGTATGTGAAAACTGTAAAACCTACGGACATGAGACCCGACTCTGTCGTAGAAAAAATAATTCAAATTATCAAAGCACAAAATTCCCAGATCTCAACTGGAATAGAAACAATAGAGACGAGTATGTTCCAAAGCAAAACCACACAAATCCATTTAGGAATACTCATAACGAGCCAAATTTCAAACCCAACTTCTCAGCCCAAAATAGGAACGAATTAAATCCTAGGGCAAGGGTTTTTCAAATGAATTCTGAATGTGATTTTTGCGGAAGAAACTCACACTCCATTAATCAATGTAGTTTAAAACTCAGGTGGGAAAACAAAACTTCGGGAAACGATTCATCGTCGACCGAAAAAACCCCGGCTCGACGATAGATAGTAAAAAATTTAAAGGGTATTCTGAAACACAACAGTTTTCCGAAAACTATGAATTGCCTTCTGTTGAAATCCCAACAGATTTTACTAAAAATAAAACCGTTCGTCTGTTAGTGGATACTGGATCTGAAGTCAGCCTCATTAGGAGGAAGGTGTTAAAACCAAACACAAAAATTGACAAATCCAGAAACGTATCCATAAATACTCCATTTGGTTCAGGTAAAACACTTGGACAATGTACTGGTAAATTCAATATACCCACGGAACCTTCTTGCAACTTTCAAGTAGTTGAAGATGAATTACCTATTCCAGATGACGGAATATTGGGGTATAATTTCATTGGGCCACACTGTAATGTAGAGGGTCCCAAAAAGATTTTAAAATTCATCACCAAAAAGCAAGAATATATAACTCCACTGTTAGATTCAAAAACAGGGGTTCACGAATTACCAAGTACAAAACTTGGAGATAACTCCTATGGACCTCATTGTAACCATCAGGAAAAAGACACTTGTGGAAAGAGGAAAATAGACCTTGCAGAAAGATTTTCTGATATGGCTAAGACCTCTTCAATCGTTACACAAGATGAACCAAGTTTTACAAAATTAGTAATCGACAGAACAAAGAAACAAATATCAACCCGTAGAGGCTCTGGTAATAATCTTGGCAATTCTCATAGTAAAGAAGACACTTGTGGAAAGAGGAAAATAGACCTTGCAGAAATTAATCATATTAATCATGGTTCCAATTCAAAAATTAAAAATAATAAGTCAACCCAACGCGGCTCTGATCAAAAAATCAAAAATAATAAGTCAACCCAAAGCGGATCTGACTCAAAAATAAATAATATATCAACCCAACGCGGTTTTGATCAAAAAATCAAAAATAATAAGTCAACCCAAAGCGGATCTGACTCAAAAATAAATAATATATCAACCCAACGCGGTTCTGATCAAAAAATTAAAAATAATAAGTCAACCCAACGCGGCTCTGATCAAAAAATTAAAAATAATAAATCAACCCAACGCGGCTTTGATTCAAACATTCATGTAAATGTTAAGTCAACCCAAAACGGATCTGACTGCAAAATTAAAAATGAAAAACCAGCCCTAGGAGGTTTGGTTAATAAAAATAAAAATGAAAAAACTTCTGAAGAAGCAAGTAGTAAAATAAAAATAATTTTAAAAGAAAAAATACAGATACCAGAAAGATCAAAAATGATCGTAGAACTACCGGTCAAATTCAACGAAGATATGATTTGTTTATCAAAGCATATCCAAAAGGGAGTCCTCCTTGGAAATTGCATAGTAGCAGGAGGACGAGAAAAGGTGTCTGTTCCAATCATTAACACTCTAGAACACAATGCAACTATCAAACAAGTTGTACTACATCTAATAGAGTTAAAAAATTACGTACCTTTGGAAAACACATCAACAAATAATATTACAAGTATCCCTGAACCGAAGTGTTACCATACTAACGTGGCAACGAACAATACCAGAGAAAAGAATCTTAGAGAGCAACTCATTTTAGATGAAACACTAAATGACGAGGAAAGAAATTCTATCATTAACTTATGCATGGAATATAACGACATATTTTTTCTACCAGGTGATAAGCTAACGTATACTTCTACAATAAAACACAGTATACCTACCAAACAAGATCAACCACCTATCAACACCAAAATGTATAGGTTACCTGAAAAGCAACGAGATATCATCAATGACCAACTAGCCGAGATGCTTGATAACGACATAGTGCAACCGAGTAAGAGCCCTTGGAATTCTCCACTTTTGGTAGTTCCAAAAAAGGCAGGCCCAAACGGTGAGGTACGATGGAGGGTAGTTGTAGATTTTAGAAAAATCAACGAAATTACAATAGGAGATGCTTTTCCTCTACCCCGAATCGAAGACATTCTCGACCAATTGGGACATGCCAGATATTTTTCCACGCTAGATTTGGCGAGTGGATATCGTCAAGTGCTGGTCGACCCGAAGGACAGGGCAAAAACAGCATTTAGCACATCTTACGGGCACTATGAGTTCAAAAGGATGCCGTTCGGTCTAAAAGGTGCTCCTGCAACATTTCAACGTTTAATGAATTATATCTTAACCGGACTGCAAGGTCTGGAATGCTTTGTTTACCTTGATGATTTTGTGGTTTACGGAAAGAATTTGGTAGACCATAATAGAAAACTACAACTAGTTCTCGATAGGTTGCGAGAACACAATTTAAAAGTACAGCTGGAGAAATGCCAATTCTTGCGCAAAGAAGTGGTATACTTGGGACATAAATGTTCCGCCGCTGGAGCACAGCCTGACCCCAGTAAAACCAGTTGTGTACAAGATTTTCCCGTACCAAAAACTGTTCGACAAATGCAATCCTTTTTGGGCCTAGCAAATTACTATCGAAAGTTCATTCCGAATTTCTCAAAAGTAGTCAAACCTTTGACAAATCTGTTAAGAAAAGACGTAAAATTCACCTGGACAGAAAAATGTCAAGAATCGTTTCAGAAAGTTAAAGACCTGCTCATTTCACCCCCTATACTTATATATCCCGATTTTAAACAACCTTTTAACCTAACCACTGATGCAAGTAATGACGCAATTGGTGCGGTATTGTCTCAAGGAGAAGTCGGTAAAGACCATCCAATCGCATACGCAAGTAGAACGCTAAACAAAGCCGAAAGAAATTATTCAACAATCGAAAAGGAACTTTTAGCTATCGTTTGGGCAACCAAAAACTATAGGTACTACCTGCTAGGGAGACAAGTGACTATAGCCGCGTTTTATTGAAAATTTTCTATGTGCACTTATGTACACTTTCAATAAAACGATTTTTTGGTTTATATTCACTTCGGACGTCACTTTCAATTTTCACTTTCAGTGTTGGCACCCTTTGCAATTGTTCTAAGGATAAGAAACATTAAAAATTTGCATTCTAAGGATATAAATGCATACCTTTTACTTTCCATTTCTATTTTTCTCTATTTAAATCTCGATTCTCAATTTATTTGCCGCATTTCAACTTTTTACTTTCGAGGTAAACAAACAAATGTCACTTTAATTTTTTTTCGCAATGGCTGTGTTCAATTAGATTCATTTTGTGACTCATGTTTTTGGTTGCCTTGGTTCTGATGTTCTTATGTGTTCTGTCTGATGTTCTTTTTTTCTGACCGATTGCGAAACTTCCCTTGTGTGTGTGTGTGTGTGTGTGTGTGTTAGTAACTGCGTGTCTATTTATGTCCCCACTAAGTCACCACCTGACTCTTCTATTAGCCATTAGGTGTGTTTCTTTACTGAAAATTCGCACGAAATGCACCGAAATTCGGCGAAAGTCAGTCTAATCCCGTTCCGATTTTTCGTAGCAGTGCACAAAAAAGAGAGTGCTCTCGAGAGAATAAAAAAATTTCCCCGTCCTGCGAATTTCCGGCACCAAAATTTCTGTGGACAGAAATCGTGCACAGCCAAAACAAATACAAAAACTGTCAAACAGACGTTTTTCCAAGTGTTGCGTTGCTGCGAATGGTTTGTTCAAGGCGTTTCTTTACTTTTAAGACAATTACGCTCTTTAATAGATTTTCTGAAAGAATTTTACAACCACTCCTTAAAAAAAAAATTTCTGTGCACAAAAAGTAAAGAAACAGACTTATTCAATCTGTTGTCGAAAATCAGAAATATGAACGAACACAACCCAAAGACTGCCAACCTCTGGGTGCCAAAAAAAGAAATTTACCAACCATCCCTGTGTGCAGTTAGCTTACTGCGATATTTATGTGCACTTAGGCTATTGACATAAGGAGTTGTTGTTTTCCCATGAGCGATGTTTTACTGAAGTGTACATAAGTGCACATAGAATTTCGATAAAACGCGCCTTATATATACCGATCACAAACCTTTGAAAGGCATTTTTAGCGTCAAGGACCCAACATCCCGACTGGTTAGGTTTCATCACAAACTTTCCGAGTTCGATTATAAAATCGAATACAAACCAGGGAAGTATAATAATATTTATTAATATATATATATAATATAATTTTTAAATCCGGAAATAGTGAAGACAAAAACTCAAACAATATTGTTCTCGCTGTAACCCGAGCACAAACGCGAAAAAACGATGAAGAACCGGAAAAAACCAACTTAGATACCCCTCCTATAATACACCCAGTAGAAGAAGTAACAAAGAAAAGATATGAAACCATAAAATCTCAAGAAGACATTTCCACCATTCTCAATGATTACCACAACTCTCCATTTGGCGGACACCAAGGTGTTATTAAGACCTATAAGAGAATCCGAGAAAAATATAAATGGCCCAATATGATCAAAGATATAGCCAACTACATAAAAAGATGCAAAAAATGTCAGAAAATGAAGTCAAGTCTCGAAACCAAAATGCCAATGGTAATTACAGATATCTGTAATTTACCTTTTGACAAGGTATACCTCGACATTGTAGGACCACTTCCAGATTCTCAAATCGGAAACAAGTACATCCTAACTTTCCAAGATAATCTGACAAAATTCGTCGATTGGTATGCTATGCCCAACGCCGAAGCTGAAACAGTGGCGCACATATTTTTTGAACAAATAGTTACAAGATATAGAATACCCAAGCAGCTAGTAACCGACCAAGGTGCGAACTTCGTAGGGAAACTATTCAAAAGAGTGTGTAAACTCCTACAGATCGAGAAGCTTCAGACTACTGCATACCACCCACAATCAAATGGTTCGCTTGAACGTGCTCATAGGCCTTTAGTGGAATATCTCCGTACTATATGTGACGACAGTCCAAGAACTTGGGATCAGTATCTCAGAACTGCGGCATTCGTATACAATAATAGTATACATGAGGGAACCAAAATAACCCCAATGGATTGCCTTTACGGTTTTACTTCTAGTGTACCTTCCAATCTAAAAAGGGATCCCGAACCTCTATACAACCACGAAAATTATTATTATGTTCTAAGACACAAACTCCAAAAAACTTACGCTATAGCTAGGAAAAACCTTCTCCAGAGCAAAATAACTTCCAAAAACTACCATGATGCAAAACTAAGACCCAATATTTTCCATATAGGAGATAAAATCCTAATAAAGAATCCAAATAAAAACCACAAGTTGGACGAAGTTTGGAAAGGCCCATACACAATAGTAAAAATCATCAATGACGTCAATAGTGTAGTTCAAATAAAGAAAAAACAGGTGACTGTTCATAATAACCGTTTAAAACATTTCTACGAATAACAAAAAAAAAAAACCGAACTTCACCTTGTTAAATTTCCAATCAGCAAAATTCACTCATATTCAACGATTACAAGACATTTATCACCAAAGGTAATTTTTTTTTTTTTTATTTTTCATTCAGAATGAAGCAGCTCAAGTTCAAAGCAAAAAAAAGCTTAAGTTGTTCAACCTACTACAAAATAAACAAAAAAAAAATTGTTGACTAAATACTATTCATTTGACCCATAACAATTTTGAAGCTCAAGTAACCAGAACATTTTTATCAAAGAAACCGCATTTAGGTTTTTGATTACTAGGGCGCACGCCAAAAACATTGACATTTTTTATGTCGGACATTTGAGTGTCATGGTGTCATAGGAATGTGATGCAACACCGCATTTAGGTTTTTGATTACTAGGGCGCACACCAAAAACATTGACATTTTTTATGTCGGACAATTGAGTGTCATGGTGTCATATGAAATGTGATGCAACACCGCATTTATGTTTCTGAATACTAGGGCACACACCAAAAACGTTGACAGTTTTTATGTTCATGTTGTTATGTAATGCAATGAGAAGATTACGACAAACAAATATTTTGAAATGAATTAGATATAGAGATATAGAAAGAAGAAAAGGGAAGCAGTGTAGGACTCAACATACAAATTTTGTTCATTTAAGATATGAATCATATTAATATTATTCTACACGTTTAGTTTATTCAACACAATCTTAACACTAGCCCAACAACGGAAATATATAAAGATGACATAACAAAACACACGAACATAGTAAAGTCCGCAGAAGAAAATTGGAATTTAAAAAAAAAAAAAAACGAAATCCACTAATCGATGAATTACAAATATTCGAAGTAATACTTACCAAAGAAACAAGGAGATAGATAGAAGATATAGTAAAACCTTACCAGAATAAAAGACTACCCAGAGTTCAAAATAAAAAAGATTTACCAGATAAAAAGTTCCAAATGTAAAAAATAAAAGTTTTTTTGAAAAGAGGGAAAAAAGAGGGAAACAAAAAAAAAAAAAAAGAAAAAAATATTCTAACGAGATCAAAAAAAAAAAAAAAACAAAACAAAAATTTAATATTTCTCACACATGATATCAACATATTCCCCAAATTAAAAAAAAAAAAAAAAAAAAAACAAAAAAGAAATATGAAATTAATTTTTCTCAAACATGATCTCAACATATTCCCCAAATTAAAAAAAAAAAAAAAAATTTATAATAAATAAAAGAGAGACCTAAGGAGCTCCAAAAAACATAGACTTAAAAAAATAATACACACACATTAAACACATACACATACAAACTAACACACACAGATTAACATCTTCAAAAATAAAATTCTTTTTTATAGAAGACAAAAAAAAAAAATTTTTTTTATATTTATATACAAATATACTAAACATAAAAAATTAAAATTGAATTTAATATATATTAAAAATATTTCTGTATACAAATACCTATACTACATTCCAAAACAAAGGTTAAATTTAAAAGAAAGTAATATTCTTCAAACATACATATGCACATATAGATGCATACAAAATTTTTTTTATTAATCATCAACAAATATTTTCATTGTTGGTTAAAGTTTTTTTTTTTCTTAACTTTTTCACTATAAGTAAACACAAAATAAATTCATAATAAATTGCAAGGAATAAAAAATATATCTCATAAGACTTAATATTTAAATGAACAGAATAAAACTTTTTGAAATAGTTTAAATTAAAATATACTTTGTTACATATCTACATACTATCAAAAAGAAATAAACTTGTATTATGTTATGTTAATTAAAAAATAAACTTTCATGAATAAATGTAACAATAGAGTTAAGAATATTAAAGAAAATTTAATAAATGAATATACACTTGTAAAAAAAAATAAAAAATTATTTTTATATATTTTTGATACAAAATACAAATAGGTACCTAAATTTACACTTTTAAAAAAATAATAACAATATTTAAAAACCAAAATTCTTGTAAAATTATTGTACCCAAAAATATTCAATAAACATAAATACATATAAATGTACATTAAAAAAAAAAAGAAGAAGAACAAGGAAATTTATTTACTTAAAACAACAAAAAAGAAAATGTAACTTGAACAAAAAATAAACCAAACTCCAGTGTCAAATTATACCACAAATACTACATAATTTAAAGTTAAAAATAATGTTCTAAAAAGTCATAAATAAAATTACATCGACAAATCCAAGAGTTATAAAAAAGAGCTCAACAGATAATCTTTGCACTTATACAAAGATGAAAATATATATATACAAAAAAAAGATATATAGTAAAACAATAGAAACAAATATAATGATAAACCTACAATAATGTAAAATAAAATTTTAGTTATTAAATTAATGACAATTAAATAAAAGAAATATAATTGTACAGTAAATCTTTAATAAAATAAATTCGTTGATATTCAAATTAATCTAAGGAATAAATTTATGTTATAAGCTAATGTATATTAAATAAAAATAAACAACAATTTAAGTACTGAAAAAATCAAATCAATGCAATAAATTATGGAAAGTAACTACAAGTTTTTTATGAAACACTAAAATAAGGGAACTTTATTTGGCACCTCATAGACCTATTCCAACCTAAGCTGAATTCGCGCCAAAGACAAGAATTAGAAGGAAGAACATAATTAAGCCAAAAGTCCAGTATTCATCAACAACTAATAAACTCTCCATGAGAGATCGCCAGTTTAAAGAAACAAAAGAACACTGCCAGTTTCTCAAAATTAAACCTTGTCTAACAAAAGTGTAGATCACTAACAACCACCCAAAGAAACAATTTCCGTCTCTCCAAAACGGAAATTGGCCACTTTTTTACGATGGGGAGGAATGTTGTATAGTCATAGATCGATTGATTGGCCCACATGTCAAACAAAAGACATTGTGGGAATACTAAAAAGTAAACAACCAATCGACTATGACCCAAATACACATGGGTTTAAATGAAACACCTGCAGCCCATATATGCAATTGGCACAGTGGTTTGAAAAACAAAAATGATGACTGCGAACTGATGACCCATATATGCAATTGGCACAGTGGTTTGAAAAACAAAAATGATGACTGCGAACTGATGACTGCGAACTAAAACGATGACTGGCGAATGACGACACCAGCTGGCGGTTATGAGGCCAAATAAAGTAAGTAGAATAAGCTATATAAACAAAAGTAGAATATGAAAATGATGTCAGTAAAGCAAGTGAGAAAATTATGTCAGTGAAGTAGCACAATTAGCACAGTTAAATAAAAGCATTTAAAAATTAACCCGGAGTTTGGAATATTTCATAAGAGAAGGAACAATATCCACCACAAATCAAGTAAGTATGACAAACAAATCGGCCTCACCAAGGGCCTAACATTTTAGCCTCGCAACAGGCTGCGTAAAATATGTTGCTCCCCATCCTCCATTCCCATCCTTTTAAACAATAGGCAAGATTTTTAATTAATTCGGTGTTTCTAGCATGAAACCCGAATCTACTAAAGAGTGTAACCGCACTGACACCAACTGCCCCCTTTCCGAAGTTATCCGAAGAAATCCCGAAGCGGGACCTAAACCCATCTCCCTAGAGGAATACCGCCGACGACAGACTCAAGACGTCTCCAAGGGTGTACAACCCCCGGCCGCACCAGTGCCCCGCAAGCACAGAGGTGGACACCGAGTGAGAGTCAGGCGTGCCTTAGGAGAGGTGTACCGGTTAGTAGCCTTACCCACCGATCAAAACAAAAAGGAGTTATTGGCCAAGGCTCGGAAAATTCGGATGGCCGAATTCTGCAGGAAGCAGGAGGCGGCATTCAATAAACTAAGGACTAGGGAGAACCGGGAACAATAACAATACTTTATGTTGTACATTATAAATCTGAGATAAATATAAACCGATAAAAAATATTTGTTTTGATGTTCTCTGCTTCTCTTATGGGTTATGGCCCGATATGGTTGGCATTTGATGTTCTTTGTTAGTTTCATGGGTTTTGTCCCGGCATGGTTGGGTTATGAGTTATGACTTGGAATAAAAAAATACAACAGAAACATAATACCTATGAGATGGTAAAATAAGTATTCTACTTCTCTGCGAGTGTGCAAAAACTATTTTATCGTAAATGTAGTCCGGAGTCTTCGTCTGTATTAAATTAAAAAGTAACAATAACACCTTGCTGTCTAGGTAATTTTGAAAAGACATGTTGAAGATACCATTTGCATACTGTGTGACATGGTCAAACCTGCGAAGACTGTGTACAAAACGTGCTATGCTGTTAAAAGCAACTCGGAGTTTTCGGTGACTGTTGCTATCTACGTTACAGAAAATTACACTTCCATACAGCATGATGGGAAGGATTAAGGTTTTAGCTAAAATGGTTTTAGTCTTAATCGGAAGAAAGTTCCCTGAGGAACTGAGCACTCTAAGTGCACCATACGTTTTGCCAACGGCGCAAGAAATATGATCCTCCCAAGTTAAAGTTTGGTTGAAAATGATGCCTAAGTTTTTAACTGTTTTCATATAAGGAAGAATGGAAGAACCAAGTTCTACCTCTGGTAAGCAGGTCGTATCTATAGCATTTTTGCTAATGACAATGGCTTGACTTTTCTTCGGGTTTAATCGCAGTTTATTGTTCACAGCCCATTGAAATACTTTGCTCAGGTCAGAGTTTAACCGGACGGTAGCGTCATCAATCATTCCGATTCGGTAGCTGTAGTACAGTTGGACATCATCTGCGTACATAAGCGCCTTACAAGACCTAAGAACATCAGGAAGGTCGTTTATAAATAACGAAAATAGTAGGGGCTCTAGAATAGAACCCTGTGGAACACCGGCGTTAGTGTACAAAAAATCGGAAAGCTTATTTTTGATCGACACAGCTTGAGTTCTTCCTTGCAAATATTTTTGAATAAGAGCAACCGCGGTTCTTTCAAAACGAAAATTCAAATTCAGTTTTCTCAGGAGAATCTCATGAGACACAGTGTCGAATGCTTTTGAGAAGTCAAGCATCACTAAGGTCGAAACATTTTCATTGTTAATTTCTAGACGAATATCATCCACTAATTTTAACCCTAGAAAGATAAACTTATTTTTTAGCCCTGAAAAGATAAACATGCGCCTGCGAAGCGCACGATTAAAAAACCGTTTTTTTTCATACTAAATTAAATAATTTTTTTTTTATTTCTTTATATTATTGTTATGTTATTTATTAAGTATTAGTTATTAAGTAAATGAAAAAATATATTACTATTTTTTCTAAGAAAAGTAAGTTATTGTATATCAATAACGAAAAACAGCAAGCAATTAGAAACCTTCGGTATTTAAATAGCAATTACTAAATAAATTATATTATGTTCTTAAAAACTGATGAATTACAATGTATTCTGTTACAAATAATATCAATTAGTCAAAAAAAAAAAAAATAATTAATATTTATAGGCAGTTTATACCTGTGCATGAAAGTTACACAGAAGATAAACATGCGCCTCTCGAGCGCAACGCATAGCCATAACTTAAAAACGGTAGTGTTTACTAAACCGGAACTACCGTTTTTCGGAAGTGTTGATTAACGACTGAGTTGGTTTAAAACCACAAGTCTGTCCGAGCGTTGGTTTGAAGAAGAAATCAATATATATATTTTGCGGGCGCCTCAAAGGCGCAGTTTATCTTTCTAGGGTTAAAAGTGCGGTCTGACAACTGTGCTTTGGTCTGAAGCCCGCTTGAATCGAAGATAAAAGCTTGTGCTCCGTTAAAAACATGGAAATCTGTTGAGACATTATTTTCTCAAAAGCCTTCGAGATAAAAGGCAAAATTGAAATTGGCCGATATTCCACGGGGTTTGAAGTTGAGTTTTTGGGAATAGGGATAATTTTGGCAACTTTCCAAATAGAAGGGTAAGAGGAGGTGGTTAACATGAAATTGTATATATGTGTAAGGAAGGGCAAAACTTGGGGTAAGATAAGCTTTAAAAACTTTGGATGAATTTCGTCCAAACCTATTGCCTCCGATTTAATTGCAAGGACTGCCTTTAATACTTCGAAGTCGGTAATGCATCGAAAACTAAATCCATTTGAATGTTCTCTCACAAAATTAAAGTGGGAAAAAGTACTGTTTTGATCATTTGAATTTTGAGAAGAAGAACTAGCAAACAATTCATTTAATTCATTGGGGTCACATTCAATGTTACAGTTGCTGGGCTTATTATTTATACCTAAGCTTTTGACATTGCGCCATAATTGGTTTGATGAAATACCATTAAACTTAGACTTAAAGTAATTGCATTTTGACTTCTTGATTTCTTTATTTACAATATTTCGAAGTTGTTTGTAGTCTTCATAAAACGAAGAAAATCTAAAACGTTTCCATCTCTTGAAAAGAGCGTTTCGTTTTGAGATCAGTTGTTCGATCCTGTAATTAAACCATCCACAACGACGACTACGAACAGTGATAGTTTAAGTTGGAACACAAATATTGAACAGATAGTTGACTTTTTCTGTAAAAAACTGAACTTTCTCATCTACTGATGGTTGGAAGTAAATGTTTTCCCAGTTAACATTAGAGGTCTCAGCAGATAGAAGTGATAGATCGATTGATTTAAGGTCACGGTATTGTATTGTTTCTGATTCAACAGATTGGCAAACATTTAGGTCATAGAAAGCAATAATTAAATCGTGCCTTGAGAAGTCAGACGCATTCAACTGATTATAAAAGTTAACCTTACTGAGTTGGTTTACGAGCATATAGTCTATTAGCGTAGCACTAGTTTGCGTAAAGTGGGTAGCAACAGAGTCGTTAACTGGGAAAAGATTTAAAGAAGTTAAACTCTTAGAACAGTTAATAACGTTATTATTTAGTTTGTCTAGAAAATTTGTGTTGAAGTCACCGGCTATTACAATATGGCGATAGAATGGACTAATTTCCGCAAGAACATTCGTTAAACAACTCGAATCGTATACATCTGGAGGTTTATACATGACGCCCATCAGACATTTTTCTGCATCAAATACGGATTCGATGAAAATAAACTCCAAACCATTTCCATCCGATTTCCTTACTAATCTTGCGTTGAATTTTTTCTTAACAAATATGGCAACACCCCCTCCTCTGCCATTACGATCAGACCTGAAAATATCATAGTTGGTCATTCCAAAAACACTGCTGCTTATTTCTGGCCTCAACCAAGTCTCTGATACGCAGATAACATCCACAACATCCTGTTCAAAAGTAAGCTTGAATTCATCCAAATGTTTTCGCAAACTTTGTGCGTTTATATGACAGACAGAAATACCTTCATACCTATTACGAAAAATTCTAAGCATTGCGTTAGTAGAATCAAATCGTGAATCACGCCTTGACTGTGGAACCCTACTGTTACCCATTGGTCTTGTATTCATGTGTGACTTGAAAAAATTGATAATGATATCGCCGCCAAAAGAGAGAGAGTAAACAACCTGATGCCGCTCAGTGCTGCCGTTTCTACTGTCACGACAGTAGACTACTGTTTTTTCACTCTAAAAAAGTCCAATCTCCTGTCTCCTGTTACCAAGGCATTTTTTTCAAAATTCTACTGTTTTTCTGACTTTTCTAACTATTACATTGAGTAACTCAGTAGTCAAACATTTTATTACTTTTTACAAATATTTATCATAAGTTCATAAGAATTTTTTTTATCCTCGTAAAATATTCTTCATCTTCAAGAAAAGATATTATAAAAGAACATACGCTGTTCAAGTTCTACATCGAGTTCATCCCTGTTTTGAAGTTTGCATGACAGTTTGAAAATTATTGTAGTTCACAGCTGAGTTGGACTGTCATGAATAATTTAACTTAAAATAAATTAGTTTGTTGTGACTGTCAGACACACTATTTCTTGTATTTCAGCGTCCAGAAATGTAAATTAATGGTTTATTCATGTCCAGTAAATATTAAATGCACTCCTTTTGTCAATAGCTAATCTAAAAATAATAGTTTACTTTTTCAACAGTTTCAATTTGTAGATCCTTGTATAGCTCTTAACTTAAACAGAACGCAAAACTTGAATTCTTTGCAAATACTTTGTAATCATTTTTCAAAATTGATAAATACAGTTGATCTTTTAAACGAGTAACAGTTTGCCTACGTACTTTAAAGAAGAAGAAAGACAAAAAGTAAAAGACGCAGGTATTGAAGAATTTTGGAACATGATTGGAGGTATCAAAGATTACAACGATGAACTAATTTTTAAAAATATTATCTTTAAATTGGCTGAGATTGTTTTAAGTTTGCCACACTCAAATGCAGAATGTGAGCGAATTTTCAGCATTGTTACCGATGCAAAAACAAAAAAACGAAACTGTTTAGGGAATCAGACTCTCAATGCTGTTGCTGTCATAAGATCGCACTTAAAAGAAGATGATTTGAATTGTACGGCATTCCAAAATACGGAAACACATTTGAATTTAATGAAAAATCAATGAGAAAATATGTGATTATATTTTAAATAATAATTTCAACTAAAATATTGTCCTATTTTATTTTAGTTTTTAATTTTTTTTTTTTTGCTTAGTAAGCCATATATTTAAAAATATGTAATTGTGAACATGAAATTTTTTTGTTTAGTTTTTGGATAATTTTATAAGCTATTTATTTTTTTTGCTTTGAATAATAATTAAGTTTTGTTTTGAAAAAATAAATAAAAAATAAATAAATGAATTTCTAGTTTAGTTTGGTGAGACCAAACAGAAACCTTAGAATTTTTTTCATTTTGTAAATATCGACGTAGCCGAGGTTCACTAACACATTCGAGTCCAGTTGGACGTTCTATTCGAAAAAAGTTTAATCTCCTGTTTTTTCAACTCGTTGAACAGGAAATCTCCTGTTTTTGTCAATTCATCGAACGGCAGCACTGATGCCGCTAGAGACAATTTCATTGAAAGTGCTAAGACCAATATAAGTTTTTCAAAAATTAAGAGCATGAAAGTTGAAATTATAATAAAATAAGAAGTTAAACTAACAATAGAAAAAAAATATAGATTTAAATAAAGTTTTAGAAATTTAGTATTTAGAATTAAAAGTAGTGTTAAAAATAAGCTAGGATGGCAACTCCTCCTCAGTAGAGTTTTGTGGTGAAATGTCATTTTCATTTATGCTATGCTGCTTAGCCGCTTATCATGGTGAGTTTCATCGGGTATGCGCTGGTTTAATAAAGTGTCAAGATGACCAAGAGAATGAACGTTGACAGCTTTGGAAGTTTTGCTTACTTTTATGCACACCAGCCCATGTGAAGTAAAAACAAAAAAAAATGTTTTTTGACGTCTAAGATTAGTTGCATGCCGCATTATAATTCTGTTTTCTTTCGTTAGACTTTCGTGTAAGTAAATCGGTGCATTGGAATCGGTTTCGTAAATGTCTTTAATCACTAACTGTCGCGAGTTTAATTTACGAAAGTTTGATATGGCCTTCATTACAGAGTATTTATCATGTGAGGAAAAAAACTTAATTATGATGGTTGAGTCTTGCATTGGCTTAGCTCGAAAAATTTTGCAAATTTGTGGTGGCTTTATGTTGAGTGAGTGACAAAGGAAATTGAAAGTGTTTTTTAAATTTTCATCCGCGATAAAAGGTATGCCAATTAGTATCGCATCGCATGCTAAATTTTTGATGTTGATATTGTCCATTATCATCTTAAGAGACTTAAGTTCGTCGGTTATATCTTTGTTATTACGCGAAATGTTCGTAGATGATTGTAATTGGGCTTTTATCTTGGTAAGTTCATCATTGATCCCATCAATATTTGTATTTAAGCTTTCCAACGTCGTGACGCGCTCATCAAGTTGGTGGACTTTGGTTAGAATTGTTTCTAGTTTTTTCGTAAAAACGTTTTCTACAGATTCTGTCTTGCTTATTAAATTTTTTTCGATGGTACTTAATCTATCTAATATAGACTTACATTGTAAATCCATTGCTTTTGTCATAATATTGTTGCTGTTGCCGGTTGATGTTGTTTCCCGATTTGTTGCAATTGAGGATACTGATGAACTTTGTTTTGCTACAGGTGTTGTTGCAGCTGATGATTTTACACTTGAGGCTATGGAATTTATAGGAACTGGTGCTGCTGGAAATGATTTTGGTGTCGGAGATTGTGAGATGGGGGAATTAATTATGTTTTTTGTATTGGCTCTTGTGATTCGGGAGTTGGTATTCATGTTTGTATTTGTTTTGAGAGTGGGAAAACGGATTTTTTTTGTTGATCTCGTCTCTAAGATAGAAGTGTCCAACGAAGGCTCTGTTCTCAAGACCGTAATTCGGGCGAATGCACTCATTCACCTTATGTATATACTTGTTCGAAAACTGCACCCACCGACCGTCTCTACCTTCTCTTGAGCATCTTCCACTATAAAGTGGTCATCATCCAAGATGGCGTCATCTATCTATTCCTAGTGTCAGAAGTAAGTTTTTATTCTCTGTCGTCCTTTGGAGTTCTTCTTTTTTTTTTTTTTGCTGGTAGCAGTAGCTTGCATTGTAAAAAAAAAGCACTCCGGGAGTGCCGACAGAAGTGAAAACAGAATTAAATTTTCAGTAAATATTTTAATGTACAAGAAAATCTTTTAATTGAAATGTTTTTTCTTATTGCTTATTATAAAAATAGAAAAATAATGCCAAAGTTTTATTCAATGTTTTATAATATACGTACAGTATAGTATATATAGTACATGTACATATGGAAGAACATCAATGAAACTTATGAGTTTTCATTCACAATTTTAGCTTTTCCATTATCATCTCTGCAATCATCGTATTCAGAGAATGGTTTGTTTATTGTAGCAAAATTAAATTTTTTCTTAATTCAATTACACAATTTACAGAGATTGGTAATTAACTACCTTACTACTGCTAAGTTTTTAAATAATAAATAGAAATGTGGTACGAGAAAAGCTTGAAGGAAAAGCTACGACTGAAAACCTTCATTACTGCAAAAAAAAAGAAATGGTAAATACGTACATGTACAACATGTAATAACATATAAACAAATATATAGTTTTCTAAATTGAGAAAGGGGGGAGGGGGGAGTTGTAGCCAAAGTCAAAGCGACAAAGTCTTTTTCTAGATAATCTTTTACACTTTGTGAGCTTATAATGTATGTATTTATGATAAATAACTTAAAAATAAAAATAAATAGTTTAAAATCAGCAAATAAACATAAATCAGTCTTTAGAAAAATAAAGTAGAAGTGAAATCTATAACAAGGTAAAAATAAATAAGTAAATAAATAAATAAATAAATAAATAAATAAATAAATAAATAAATAAATAAATTAATAAATAAATAAATATAAAGGGTGATTTGCATAAGTTGTGACAAAAAGATAGGCTGTGTAGGTTGGACTTAGACAAGCAAAAAATCGTATGGGAGGGGCGGGGTCCATTTTCCCCCGTTTAGGCGGGAGGGGCCATTAAAGAAAAAAATCATTTAAAATGGAAAAAAAATTATTTAAAATCAACGGTAGTACCTATAGAGTCGTGCTATAGCGTTTTGAAAAGCCAAAAACCTATACATTAATTAAAATTTAAAAATAAGTTGTTCAAATGAATAGTTTTTGAATTATTAATTTTCAAATTCAAAATTTTGAAAAAAAACATAATTTTTTTTCAAAATTTTACGTAGTTAGGTAGTATTTTTCTGGCTTATTTTCAATGCTCTTATTTATTTTTGATCAAACACAAAAAACCGAATGTCAAAATAACCTGTAGTTTTTGAGAAAACCAAAAATTACAAAAACGACTTTTTAAATTTTTTATTTTTTTATTTTTTTTTCGTTATTAGATTTATATACAATGGAAATACCAAACATAATATTATAAAATTATTTTTTATAAAAACTTTTAATTTGTTTGCTTTGTTGTTATATCATTGTATTGCTAATATTAATTTATTTTTTGTTATTACCTAAATGAATTTCTCTGAAATGAACACTTTTACGTTTTTAATTACTTTTAATTTTATTTATTTTTTTTTCAGTCGGCAAATTCTTAAGACTAGTAAGCATTTCACAAAAAAAACGCCTAATGTAAATGGGAAGCCCAGGGATCTACCAACAAAAAATTTCTTAGAAAATTTATCGAATTTTCGCTTGTTTACTGAATATATTAAAAATACTGATAAGGGTCGCTTCACCCCTTTAATCTGATTTTCACCCTGTTATTTACCTAATAGTACTGTTTAGTTTTATCATAAAGTAAACTCACTGAACGATTCCTGCAATGAAAATCCATCCATTTATTAGTTCATTCAAAAATGACATAGGTTATTGTTTGTAAGTGCAGAGGTTTGGATTATTCTTTTTCATATTTTTTTACTTATTGTTTTTTTAAGCTGGTATTTGGTTTGCATTTAACGATAACAGAGTGTGATTGTGCGGATACTACTAATTTCCATTGTCAAATTTATTTTCAGTTCAGAAGAAGGGCTTCAACTAGATTTTATTCAAACATTTTAAGAAGCTTTCGGAAGGCTTCCGGACAGCCAAACAAAAAATGTGATTAAAAACTATGATTTCAAAATGCAATGAGTGGAATTATTTCTTGCAAGTCCGCAAATCTTTGATTTATTCCCTCGTCGAGGTGGGAATAAGAGTGCTTTTTCAAATTCATCCTGTACTTTGTACGATTTCAACGAAGTTATTACATTTACCGACTCATGTACCTACTTCCTACATATACGTAGATACGTTTTTGTTGAAGTGAAAGGTGAAACCTGACTAATACGAGCTCCTGCTTTTTAAATTGCAAATCACTTTATCATCACTGTCAAACGTAAAAGGGGTGCAAAAGTCTTTCAATATTGCTGACTTTGGAGGTGTAGGCGTAAACCAGTTTAACCGTACGCTTATATGTGAATGGCACACATTTTATTTTATATTTTTTCATAGATTCCAAATTGAAATTTTTATGTATTCCCGATTCAAGTTAAGATATTGATTGAAATCGTATAGCTAATTGAATAA
Organism: Melanostoma scalare; assembly: GCA_949752695.1. Classification (NCBI taxonomy): domain Eukaryota; kingdom Metazoa; phylum Arthropoda; class Insecta; order Diptera; family Syrphidae; genus Melanostoma; species Melanostoma scalare. The sequence continues at coordinate 96,638,910 of OX456985.1, read as the reverse complement.
CATTAAGAACAGTTAAGTATGTGTCTCCAGCTTTTGATCTTTCTTTTCATTGCCTTTACCGTCGTCGAAACTTATCAAGGAAACATCGTGTTTGACATTTAAGGAACAAAAAAGTCGTACTAACAAGCTCTAATTCAAGCGAATATTTCTTATTTGCTATCCATGTTTATCTGAAAGCAAGGAACAGAGTGCAGATGAAGAGAAAATCTACCTAATCTTTAAATGTGACGTCATAGTCAGATAAAAGCAATTTACTGTGTTCTCAAGGTAGGGTTTGTGTGATAGATATACATACATTATGTTCCCGTACATTATACTATTTTTCATTGTTAAGTAATTCAATCCATTTTGATATGTGTTTTGTATAGCGAGGAATGCCAACAGGAAAGAGCAGAAGAACAAAATTTGAGTAATAAAGCAAGACAATACTGATGCGCGTGTGAGCATGGCACAAGTAGAATCACAATTCACAAGATGCACTAGAACAAATACAATCAGGCAAACTTAAATTTAACAGACTGAGAGCAAATAAACAACAGCGCCAACAAGTAAATACCTACATCCATCAACAGGCGTGTTTTTGATCAGTTTTTTGATCAGTTGTCAAACCAATAAAAGTCAACATTTTCTTTTTCCAAATTCGCATAAAAACGCAAAAAATGTTTGTTTAAAATTTAAAACAATTGTATAGAGTGGAAAATGAATATGTTCCGTAGTGACATTAATGCAGGTAAACAATTTTTTTTTGTCTATCTTTTGTTAGTTTAGAAATGTCAAAAATAGGTCCGTTCACAAAGGTAACAACGAATTTCTCTTGGGTGTTTTTGACTCTGTTTACATGCTGGGGTTGAATTCATATGAGAGGAAAAATTATTTTGTTACTTGTTTCAAACGAATTAAACTATTAATAGTAAAAAAATAAAACCATTTTTATGGAATACTTAACAATTACCTTTAAAAAAAAAAATGACAATTTTTACAGAAAAATGTGAAAAGGAATATGCGAAAAGTGCTTTCAATCACTAAACAGACCTTTTTTAATTGCTATTATGTATCTTTATATAAATCTACAAATCAAACCCCTGAAATCAATGAAATTCTAAAAATCAAAAATTTTAAGCAACAAAATTTCGGAGTGTAAGAGTGGGCATACGATTTTATTTAGTTATACATTTGTGAACAGACCCTCTGACACCTATTTTGCTTTTGTTCGATATACATGAAAGTCTCTAGACGCACCAACATTAAAAATGAAAAATCGAAAAACTCATTCGATACTCGACTAAACGTCAAAAATCTATCCCCGATCAAATTCTAACCATCCTTTTATCCATAACATCAGTTGTCGGGGATGTTGTTTTTGCTTTACATGTAAAATGATGTTATGTATATAACATCCTTGTGAAAAAAACACGCCTAATGACTTCATTGTTCTGTAAAGCTCTCAAATTCAAAAATGAGCCACTCGGGATGTGTTGCTGACTGAACGGTTTACTGATTGGGACGGATCCAGATTCCAGAGTCGAACCTATTACAAAAACCAATTTTATTGCATAAATATGTTTGCAAGTCACTTATTTTCTATTATTTGTTTTTTAAAAGAAGTATGATCACCTTTGTTATCGAACCGGCGAATGCTATTAAAAGACAGTTTCAATCATTTTTCCAATTTTTTCTGTTGCGACTAGGTGTCCTTTTTTAGCAAAGTCAGAACTCATGTAAAAGTGTTTGATTTTATTAGTGAATTATTTTATTCTTTTAAAAGTAATCCCCCTTGCCATCGTCTCGTGTGACTTCCAATTCTCCCTATTTTCTCCCTCTCTCTGGTTTCGGCAACAGCCAGAGTAGAGCTGCCAGATTGAGCGATTCTTCGGAAATTGAACTATATATTTCCTAAATTCCCGACAACAATTTCAGAACGACAGTAATAATTTAATTGGGCTACAAATCCGTTGAAATCCAATCTTGGGCGATAGTTTTTTCCTATAAATAAACCAAGTAAGCATCTAAACATACCCTTAGCCCATTTTACAGTTTTGCACTACTTTTGATTCACTCAATTCATTCGTTCATTTTAACAATTTAATACCACATCATCCATCTTCACTTCAATTTCATTCTTTCTAAACGTTTGACGTTCCCGAATTGTCTGTTTGTCGGTCATTGTCCCCGCCAAATTTACATTAAAATCAAAAACAAAATTGCAAGAGCCACAAAGAAGTTAACTAAAGTAATCATCTGATAGAATATTTGTCCTACCCATGGTATATCTCTGTCAATACTAATGATAGAGACCTAATATTAGACTTAATTTTTTGTAGAAATAACAGCCTTTAAGACTGTATTTAAGTTGAGCTTCCATATGTTAAAATTTTCTTCCCGAAACAAAGCTTTGACTTTGAGGTCATTTTTTTGCAGAAAATTGCTGGTAAACATAGAGTTTCTTTATTTTTTACAGATGAACAAAACCATAATAAAAAAAAATCAGAAATAAGTGCACTCAAAAACCCATACATTTTTTGATACTTGAAAAAATACAAAATGGAAAAATTAAAAAAAATTTTTTTTTAAATTTTAGCTTTGAGGTTTGCTTGAATAAAACAATAATATGGGCACATTTAGTAGTTTTTGTATGTATTTTATACAAATACAATTATAACAAGTGCTCAAAAGTGCCCTCCTTCGTTTTGAATGAATGACAGAGCCCGTTGTTGGATTTCATTGTTCATTCAAACTTAAAATTGAAAATCTGGCAATTCTAAACCTATGGAAGCTCATCTTAAATACAGTCCTGAAGGCTGTTATTTCTACAAAAAATAAAGTCTAATATTAGGTCTCTATCATTAGTATTGTTAGAGATATCGAATTTAACACAGGTCAGGGTACACCAAAGTTAGCCTTTTCTAAAATTGTCAAAAAGTGATGTCAAAGTTGAGAAACGAGCCTTATTGTATAACAATTTTTTTCTTAGAATATGACCAAGAATCACACCCCAAAGGATTAACACGAATTACGGAGCACCCTGTTTAGTATTACTTGCCAGCACCACTGTATTTTACTAATACATACATTTCAATATGCAAGGTAATGCTAATTTTGTCATTAATCTTCTCTTAATTATTATCTCTAATCAAAGACCTCGGATTTAGCATATTTGCATATTTTTTGATAGGTTAGGTTAGGTTAGGTAAAATGGGCTGACGGTTGATCTTATTTCCGTCACCCTTAGATCAATGTAGATCCATTGTGATACCCTGGCGTATTGTAACGTCCTACAAACCTATGATTTTATGTCTGTTCAGTATTTAACCATTTTGTGGCCTTAGTGAAGTTTAACAGGCTGCTTTTTGGAGCGTCTGATAATTCTTCTAGTTCATTTTAAAAGTAATTGCCTAGAAATTTTTTCCTAGTATGGCAGAGTGCTGGGCATTGACAAAGGAAGTGACTTGTGTCCTCATGTTCATCTTCGTCATTGCATCCTCTGCATAGGTCATCGGTGCAAAGACCCATTTTCTTTTTGTGATAACCTAGTAGGTTATGTCCAGTTATGATACTGATAAGCATTCGCAATGAAGGTCTATTCAATGATAGCAGCTTTTCAGATCCGTTCTTATCGTATTTCGGCCAAAGTTTCCTGGAAGTAGCACAGGAATCTAGGCATTCCCATCTTTCATTGGATTTTCGCATTATTTTGTTGTCTTTTTAATTTCACAGGGTGGAATCCTAATTGATTGGTCAATGAGAGAAGGGTCAAGTGCTGATCCTTTCCTCGCTAGTTCGTCCGCTTTTTCGTTTCCCGGTATACCACTATGACCAAGAACCCAGCAGAGTCTAACGTTATGCTGCGTGCCAAGAACCCTTAGCTCTTCGCGACATCAAGAAACAAGCTTTGATTTGACAAGAGTGGCAGAAATCGCTTTTATTGCTGCTTGGCTATCAATGAAAAAAGTGATATCAGCATGTGACAGCGCCATCATGGACACCTGTTTTGCAGCGTTTGTAACTGCCAAGATATCGGATTGGAATACGTTGCAGTGATTTGGAAGTCTGAATGAACTGGCAAGTTTTAGGCTTTCTGAAAAGAAACATGCACCTGTTCCAACTTCCATTTTTGAACCGTCGGTATAGATTGATATAGACGTCTCGTTCAGGTAAGGTGTTTCATTCTCCCAATCCTGTCTATTGGGGAAGCTGGTTGTGAAGGATTTTTTAAAGTCCAGGTATGGAGTTATGTAATCCGTGCAGATATTGTTATCTGCGTATCGTGATAAAATCTGTGCGTGTCCTGTTTGGCTGGTTTTCCAGACATTACACTGGTTTAGTCTAAGTGCACTGTTTGCTGCCGCTTCTTGAACATAGAGATCAAGAGGTGTGAGATTGAGGATTACTTCCAAGCTCGCGGTTGGTGTAGTACTCATTTCTCATTGCACCGCACCAGTCACGCAAATACAGGCTGATCTTTGTACTTTGGTTAGGGTTTTTAAATGCGTGGATTTTTCCAGCGCCTTCCACCAGACCAAATTGCCATAAGATAGGATAGGTCTTACAATGGCAGTATACATCCACAGGATGATTTTGGGATTTGGTCCCCAGTTTTTGCCAAAAATCCTGTTACACGAATACAGTGCTATCATAGATTTTTTGTATCTTTCTTGTATATTGGGACCCCAATTTAGTTTAAGCTCACTCCCAGGTATCTGGCTTGATCAGAGATCTTAATAGGGGTCTTATTTAGTTTTGGTAACTCAAAAGTAGGTATTTTTCTTCTATTTGTAAAGAGTACCAGCTCTGTTTTGAGGGGGTTAACTGCAAGGCCGCATCTTTTTGTCCATTTGAAAGGTTAGATGTTGAAATTCTGATTACACCAAAACTAGTTTTATTGAAAATAGAGTCGAAAGCGATATGCATATTTGCCTGAAATGCATATGCATACAATGCAAAAAATTTGCAAGCATGCAAAATATGCAAAATATGCAAGACATATGCAAAATGGTGCAATGCAATAAGACCCGCGGCAATAAGACCCGTGGGTCATATTTCCATTTCCATTTGCCCAAGGAAATGGAAATAACACCCACGGGCTTTGTTTCCACATTGAAGAGGCAATAAGACCCACCAAAGAAAAGAATTAAGGCCCATGTCTTTTGTTGCCATTTTGAAGCAGCATTTATATGATTCTGATGAACATGGGATCTTAAAATTAGTTTTCCTTCTTAGAAAGGGTGAAGAACATATTGGATGCGCTAAATGCATATATTCTTTTTATTTGAAGGAAAAACATTTTGAGGTACCGAAAAACAAAGCTCTAAAATTTCGAAACTTATTTCAGCTTTCCATGGATATGAATTCATAGCTCACGTTGTCTCCCACTTCGTGACATAGGACATAAGATGGAAGCTCAGTCCACTTTGTTTTGCGCACATAATAACTAAATCTACATAATTAATGTTTGTTGTGCTTTTAACTACATTCTCCTGTTCTGTTCGTGTGAATTTTTAGTTTTCAACCCCAAGCCCGTACCACTTGAAGGGAAATTTCGTTAGCTTCGCTTTGCTTTTTACTCACGGATAGAATAACGAAGCTAAAAGCGAAGCGGAAAAAATTTTCTCAAGGGAATATGGATGTGTGGTGTAAAAATAAAAATTCGCGCGAATTCTCCAAGTGGTAGTGATTGATATTCGATAAAATTTTGACTATGAACCAAAATTTTTTTAAGAGTTGGTGTTAGTAGTTTTTCAGTTGCCTCCGATTTTTTAAAAAATTTCCTGGAAGTGTTTCCATCATTGCTATTTCCAAATCCTTGTTTCGGTTTATCCACATCTAGTCCAAGCTCATCGTGAAAACGCCTTTGAATCTCTTGTTTTCTTCTCTTTTCTGCCTCCTTGATTCCAATAGATTCATCAAACTCCTCTCCCTCTTGTCGAAGTGTATAAGCAAGTTTCAAAATAAATTCCATGCACCTGATACTAGCATGCAATGGAGAGATTCCATATTCGTAATTATGTTCGTCGTTATGTAATTCATCCTGATAATTTTTTTTGGGTCCTTTTACATATCGGACAAGACTGTGTAGACTTTGTTTCAGTTAATTCGTTAATTCCATCCCAATGTACTATATTTTATACCTTTAAACTAAATACCTGCACTTGTAAATTTTATGACATCTCAGTAAGGTAACCTGTTTACCATTAAAATAAAAAATTTTCTAATCCAGGTAAAAACCCTTATTCATCAAACTACTTACTTACTTAGGTGGGCATTACAGTTCGGGGTGAACCTGGGCCTCAACCAACATCCTTCTATAACGATTTCGATCTCGGGCGAGCTCTCTCCAGTTTCGCACTCCAAGTCGGTTGAGGTCTTCATCCACTTGATTGCGCCACCTAAGACGAGGTCTTCCCCTTCCGCGATTTCCCTGCAATGTGCTTTCGAAAACCCGACGAGCCGGAGCGTTTGGGTCCATCCGCTCTACATGGCTCAACCATCGTAGCCTCGCGATGCGTACTCTTCTGGCTATGCCCATGTCGCGGTACAGCTCATACAGCTCGTTGTTGTATCTTCTTCTCCACACATTGTCTTCGCATACGGGACCAAAGATCATTCGGAGAATTTTTCTTTCGAAACGACCAAGAGTTTCCTCATCCGCTTTCGATAAGGTCCATGCTTCCGCGCCGTACAGCAGGACTGGGATGATTAAGGTCTTATACAAGGTCACCTTGGTTTTTCTAGAGAGGGTTTTGTTTCTCAATTGCCTTCTTAACCCAAAGAAGCAACGGTTGGCAAGAGTTATTCTCCGTTTGATCTCCGCACTGATGTTGTTTTCCGTGTCTACAGCGGATCCTAGGTAGACGAAGTCCTGTACTACCTCGAAGTTATGTCTGTCTATTGTGACGTTTTGTCCAATTCGTCGATGTTCTGTGTCCTTGTTTGATGACAGCATATACTTCGTTTTGCCCTCATTAACCATCAAACCCATTTTTGCCGCTTCTGTTTCAATACTCGCAAAAGCACCTATGACATCACGCTTTTTTCTTCCCATTACGTCAATATCGTCTGCATAGGCGAGTAATTGTACAGACTTTTGAAAGATTGTTCCTCTGGTGTTGACGTTTGAGTTTCTTACAATCTGTTCAAGTATGATGTTGAAGAAATCGCATGACAGTTTGTCGCCTTGCCTAAAGCCTTTTTCGACATCAAAGGTCTCGGTGAGTTCTTTTCCGACCTTGACGGAGCAGCGTGAATTCTCCAAAGTCATCCTGCATAGTCGTACGAGCTTTGCAGGGATGCCGAAACTAGACATGGCTCTGTACAGCTCGTCTCTGTAAATACTGTCATACGCGGCCTTAAAATCGATAAAGAGGTGGTGAATATCGATATTATGTTCTCGGGTTTTTTCCACGATCTGCCGTAATGTGAAAATTTGGTCTATTGTGGACTTCTCTGGTCTAAAACCACATTGATAAGGACCTATCAAGTTGTTGACGTGGGGTTTCAGACGTTCACATATTACAGCAGACAAGATCTTATAAGCGACGTTAAGGAGGCTTATCCCTCTGTAATTGGCGCAATTGTGAGGGTCTCCTTTCTTTAGGATCGGGCATACGATACTGAGGTTCCATTCATCGGGCATGCTTTCTTTCGACCATATCATGCAGATCAGCTGGTGCATGCTCCTTTCCAACTGGTCTCCAGCTGCCTTGAAAAGTTCGGCATCAAGGCCATCTGCACCTGCAGTCTTATTTGATTTAAGTTTGCATATTGCAAGCTTAACCTCTTCTAGGTCGGGAGGACGGCATTCTTGATCATCGTCCAAGCTGAATGGGGCAATCTGCCTGACAGCGGAATTTGTGTCTTCATCGCCGTTAAGCAGTCTGCAGAAATGATCTTTCCAAATCCTCAGTAGCGACTGTGACTCTACAATTATGTTTCCCTGCTGGTCTTTACAGGCTTGAGGTCGGGGTTTGCCACCCTGGCAGGATCTTTTTACCTTTTGGTAAAACTTCCGAATCTCGTTCCTGTCATGGCACCTCTCTATTTCCTCAAACGAGCGCTTCTCATGCTGCTTCTTTTTCTTTTTGAGAAGTCGGTGTTCTTCCCTTCTTCTCTCCTTGTAAATCTCGTTATACTGATCGTAAGCAGCCCTTGTTCGTGTTTGCATAAGCATTTGTCGTGCTCTTTGTTTGGCTGCATTTGCCTGCCTGCATTCTTCATCGAACCATGGGTTTCGTTTTGGTGGCCGAGTGAAACCCAGAACCTCAGAGGCAGCGGTTCTGATGGCTTCTTGGCATTGCTGCCACTGGTCTTCAATGTTTAATGCTGGCGGCATGGGATTCAAGGATAATTGAAGGGACACTCGATTGGAAAAGGCATTGACAATCTCTTGCGATTGTAGCTTTCCGACGTCATATCTCTTCACAGTTAGTTCGCGCTGGTCGTGAACAAGATATCCTCATTCGTACCTTGGCTACAACAAGGTAGTGGTCCGAGTCAAAGTTGGCCCCTCGGAAAGTTCGGACATTTAGAACACTGGAAGAGTGCCTTGCGTCGATCGCAACATGGTCAATTTGGTTGACGGTTAATTGATCTGGGGATCGCCATGTACCTTTATGAATTTTGAGATGCGGGAAGCGCGTACTACTTACAACAAGATTCAGCCCCGCAGCAAAATCGATTAGCCTCAGTCCGTTTTCGGAGGTTTTGTCATGGAGGCTATGCTTACCGATTGTGTTTCCAAAGATGTCCTCCTTCCCTAGCTTTGCGTTAAAATCGCCAAGAACGATTTTCACGTCGTGTCTAGGGCACTGCTCATACGTTTCTTCCAGGAGCTCGTAGAAACAGTCTTTGGAATCGTCGTCTTTCTCTTCTGTGGGGGCGTGGGCGCATATAAGGCTAATGTTGGCGAATTTAGCCCTGATGCGGATGGTCATTATACGCTCATTGACTGGATTTTGGCTAATCACCTTATCCCTGTGTCTTCCTCTAACGACAAATCCGCACCCAAATAAGCGCTGTTTCTTTTGTCTGTAGCAGTCGCCATAGTAGATGTCACAGTTTCTCATCTTCTTTATGCCCGGTCCACTCCATCGCACTTCTTGGATGGCGGTTATGTCTGCTTTGCAGCAGTCCAGGGCGTCCGCTAATTCTCCAGCTGCACCTAGTCCGTTAAGAGACCTTACGTTCCACGTGCAGATCCGGAGGTCATTGTCCTTTTTTCGTTTGCTTGGGTCGTCAACTTTGAAATCGTTATCGTTATCCGAGGCTGTTAGTTGTTTCGGAACTGTCCTTTTTTAACGTGGTTGGGTAGTTAACCCTACGCACAACCCCCAACCTGGAGGGCCAGGTCCTTTTTGGATCCCTTCGGACACAAAGGGCTGGAATATCCAGTGTCAGTACCCTGCTGCAGGGGTGTGAGTGCTGCCGTTGGCTCACCAGGAGCTCATCCGCCACCATCTCTACTTCAATACCCTGTCCTAGTATTGAAAGACCCCGAAAGACCTTTAAACCAAATATGTTGGAGTAGCTCCTTCAGGGTTTTCTGCTTTTATGGCTGCTGAAGTCCACCGTTGATTCTGTCCTTCGAATTCATCCGCTGGAACATTTACACGAAAGCTCTCGTAGACCACTGAGATTCGTGCAGTCAGTCATAGTTCGCAGAGCAATTATAGTGTTGACCGATCACAATTCTTTTGTTCCGGATTCCCTTGTCAACACTCGCACTTACTAGTTTAGCAGGTCAGCTCTGGACGGAGCATCCCAGGTCCCAGTGGATACCGCTTGGAGGTATAGTAAGCACAATTGACGTGTACTATAAGTTACAGCATCTGGGCGCCGCCAAGTTGACACCAATCAGAGCCTACCCGAATAGTACAACGCCCATCCACCTTCAAATTACCTGAAAATAATTAATCAAACTCCGAATTCGAAAACATTTATACTTAAACGTTTTATTAGGGGTAACACGAAATAAGCTATAAAACCGATTTAAAAGGCTTAGTGTAAAATATGTTTTCCTTCTAAATTACAGAACCCTTTTATTTAAAACTAGCTGTGCCCGCGACTTTGTCCGCGTGGAATAGTGACTTTCAGCAGCATTTTTAACTTTTTAGGAAATAAAACTTCTGGCGGTATTTCCAAAAAAAAACATTCAATCCCTATTTTAACACCTTGTAGCCCTATTAAAAATACTTTTAGACCGTAGTTTTTGAATTCCCATTTCCGTTCCCGTGGGAATATAAGGATAGATATATAGCTAATTTAATAAAATCTGTTTAGCAGTTTGAACGGGAGACATACGAAAAACATAAAGACATAGCCACATTCGCATTTTCAATATTTGTAAAGACTCCCGTTCCCGTGGGAATATGGTGACCGTTTTTGTGGGAATATGTGGATAAGTTAAAGTTAATGTTACTCCGGGACTATGGAGCATTCCAACGGTGGAAGAATTTTTGAAATCGGTGCTGTAGTGTAAAAGTTCCCGTATACGTTCCTGCTCCCGTGGGAATATAGGGAAAAAATATATAGTCTATGTCTTTCCTCAGGTTCCGAACAATCTTTGTTTAAAATTTCATTTAAATCGGTTTATTAGTTTGGGGGGGAAGATGGTAACATAGAACGACGGACAGACAGAGCTCCTTTCACACTTATTATATTAGTAAGGACTCCCGTTCCCGTAGGAATATATGGATAAATTAAAGTTAATGTTACACAGGGATAGTGTAACATTCTAACGGTGGAAGAATTTTTGAGATCGGTGTTGTATATAGGGAGCCGTAGGAATATGGGGATGAATTAGTTTTTATGTTACTCGGGGATAGTGTAGCATTCTAACGGTGAAAGAATTTTTGAAATCGGTGCTGTAGTGTCAAAGTTCCCGTATTCGTTCCTGCTCCCGTGGGAATATAGTTAACCGTAGGAATATGGGGATGAATTAGTTCTTATGTTACTCGGGGATAGTGTAGCATTCTAAGGGTGAAAGAATTTTTGGAATCGGTGCTGTAGTGTCAAAGTTCCCGTATACGTTCCAGCTCCCGTGGGAATATAGGGAACCGTAGGAATATGGGGATTAGACCGGTTCAAAAAAAGTGACTTTTTTCTTTTTCTCGATGCACATCGATTTTTACCTTCGAGTAGGTGTAAAAACAAGCCTGTTAAAATTTGAGCTCGAAAAATTAATATTTAGAGGTCGCTCATCGCAGATTTCCATTTCCCATACAATTTGTATGGGAAAAAAAACATATAATTTTTGGAATTTTATATTTCGGTCTAGAAGCAAAGTGCCGAGATGAGCGATACATATTCTTATAGAAAATTAGTTGTTCTACAAAAAAGGTTTCTTATGATTTTTCAACAAATTCACTCCTTCAAAAGTTATACAGGGTTAAGGTTTGAACAAATATTTTTTTTTCTTTATATCTGACAAAATGTTAGAATGTATCACTTAAAATCATAAAATCATTCGTTTATGACACATATTTTTATAGAAAATTAATTGTTCTACAAAAAAGGTGTTTTATCATTTTTCGACAAATTCACTCCTTCAAAAGTTATTCAAGGTTAAAGTTTAATTTAGAGTAAATTTAAGTTCTTTCTTGATTTCTGAAAAAATTAATTAATTAATTAACCTTGAATAACTTTTGAAGGAGTGAATTTGTCGAAAAATAATAAAACACCTTTTTTGTAGAACAATTAATGTTCCACAAAAATATGTGTCATAAGCGAATGATTTTATGATATATGATATGATAACTGTTAAATTTTAACATTTTGTCAGAAATCAAGAAAAAAAAATTTTTGTTCAAACTTTAACCTTGAATAACTTTTGAAGGAGTGAATTTGTCGAAAAATGATAAGAAACTTTTTTTGTAGAACAACAAATTTTCTATAAGATATGTATCGCTCATCTCGGCACTTTGCTTTTAGACCGAAATATAAAACTCCAAAAATTATATGTTTTTTTTCCATACAATTTGTATGGGAAATGGAAATCTGCGATGAGCGACCTCTAAATATTAATTTTTCGAGCTCAAATCTTAACAGGCTTGTTTTTACACCTACTCGAAGGTAAAAATCGATGTGCATCGAGAAAAAGAAAAAAGTCACTTTTTTTGAACCGGTCTAATGGGGATGAATTAGTTTTTATGTTACTCGGGGATAATGTAGCATTCTAACGGTGAAAAAATTTTTGAAATCGGTGCTGTAGTGTCAAAGTTCCCGTATACGTTATTGCTCCCGTAGGAATATGGGGATGAATTAGTTTTTATGTTACTCGGGGATTGTGTAGCATTCTAACGGTGAAAGAATTTTTGAAATCGGTGCTGTAGTGTCAAAGTTCCCGTATACGTTCCTGCTCCCGTAGGAATATGGGGAACCGTAGGAATATGGGGATTAGACCGGTTCAAAAAAAGTGACTTTTTTCTTTTTCTCGATGCACATCGATTTTTACCTTCGAGTAGGTGTAAAAACAAGCCTGTTAAAATTTGAGCTCGAAAAATTAATATTTAGAGGTCGCTCATCGCAGATTTCCATTTCCCATACAATTTGTATGGGAAAAAAAACATATAATTCTTGGAATTTTATTTTTCGGTCTAGAAGCAAAGTGCCGAGATGAGCGATACATATTCTTATAGAAAATTAGTTGTTCTACAAAAAAGGTTTCTTATGATTTTTCAACAAATTCACTCCTTCAAAAGTTATACAGGGTTAAGGTTTGAACAAATATTTTTTTTTCTTTATATCTGACAAAATGTTAGAACGTATCACTTAAAATCATAAAATCATTCGTTTATGACACATATTTTTATAGAAAATTAATTGTTCTACAAAAAAGGTGTTTTATCATTTTTCGACAAATTCACTCCTTCAAAAGTTATTCAAGGTTAAAGTTTAATTTAGAGTAAATTTAAGTTCTTTCTTGATTTCTGAAAAAATTAATTAATTAATTAACCTTGAATAACTTTTGAAGGAGTGAATTTGTCGAAAAATAATAAAACACCTTTTTTGTAGAACAATTAATGTTCCACAAAAATATGTGTCATAAGCGAATGATTTTATGATATATGATATGATAACTGTTAAATTTCAACATTTTGTCAGAAATCAAGAAAAAAAAATTTTTGTTCAAACTTTAACCTTGAATAACTTTTGAAGGAGTGAATTTGTCGAAAAATGATAAGAAACTTTTTTTGTAGAACAACAAATTTTCTATAAGATATGTATCGCTCATCTCGGCACTTTGCTTTTAGACCGAAATATAAAACTCCAAAAATTATATGTTTTTTTTCCCATACAATTTGTATGGGAAATGGAAATCTGCGATGAGCGACCTCTAAATATTAATTTTTCGAGTTCAAATCTTAACAGGCTTGTTTTTACACCTACTCGAAGGTAAAAATCGATGTGCATCGAGAAAAAGAAAAAAGTCACTTTTTTTGAACCTATCTAATGGGGATGAATTAGTTTTTATGTTACTCGGGGATAGTGTAGCATTCTAACGGTAAAAAAATTTTTGAAATCGGTGCTGTAGTGTCAAAGTTCCCGTATACGTTATTGCTCCCGTAGGAATATGGGGATGAATTAGTTTTTATGTTACTCGGGGATTGTGTAGCATTCTAACGGTGAAAGAATTTTTGAAATCGGTGCTGTAGTGTCAAAGTTCCCGTATACGTTCCTGCTCCCGTAGGAATATGGGGATGAATTAATTTTTATGTTACTCGGTGATAGTGTAGCATTCTAACGGTGAAAGAATTTTTGAAATCGGTGCTGTAGTGTCAAAGTTCCCGTAAACGTTCCTGCTCCCGTGGGAATATAGGGAACCGTAGGAATATGGGGATGAATTAGTTTTTATGTTACTCGGGGATAGTGTAGCATTCTAAGGGTGAAAGAATTTTTGAAATCGGTGCTGTAGTGTCAAAGTTAACGTATACGTTCCTGCTCCCGTGGGAATATAGGGAACCGTAGGAATATGGGGATGAATTAGTTCTGATGTTACTCGGGGATAGTGTAGCATTCTAACGGTGAAAGAATTGTTGAAATCAGTGCTGTAGTGTCAAAGTTCCCGTATACGTTCCTGCTCCCGTAGGAATATGAGGATGAATTAGTTTTTATGTTACTCGGGGATAGTGTAGCATTCTAATGGTGAAAGAATTTTTGAAATCGGTGCTGTAGTGTCAAAGTTCCCGTATACGTTATTGCTCCCGTAGGAATATGGGGATGAATTAGTTTTTATGTTACTCGGGGAAAGTGTAGCATTCTAACGGTGAAAGAATTTTTGAAATCGGTGCTGTAGTGTCAAAGTTCCCGTATTCGTTCCTGCTCCCATGGGAATGTTGGGAACCGTATTAATATGGGGATGAATTAGTTTTTATGTTACTCGGGGATAGTGTAGCATTCTAAGAGTGAAAGAATTTTTGAAATCGGTGCTGTAATGTCAAAGTTCCCGTATACGTTACTGCTCCCGTGGAAATATAGGGAACCGTAGGAATATGGGGATGAATTAGTTTTTATGTTACTCGGTGATAGTGTAGCATTCTAAGGGTGAAAGAATTTTTGAAATCGGTGCTGTAGTGTCAAAGTTCCCGTATACGTTCCTGCTCCCGTGGGAATATAGGGAACCGTATGAATATGGGGATGAATTAGTTTTTATGTTACTCGGGGATAGTGTAGCATTCTAACGGTGAAAGAATTTTTGAAACCGGTGCTGTAGTGTCAAAGTTCCCGTATACGTTCCTGCTCTCGTAGGAATATAAGGATGAATTAGTTTTTATGTTACTCGGGGATAGTGTAGCATTCTAAGGGTGAAAGAATTTTTGAAATCGGTGCTGTAGTGTCAAAGTTCCCGTATACGTTCCCGTTCACGTGGGAATTTAGGGATAAATTGTAGCCTATGTGTTATTCAGATTTATAAGCTATATTATTGGAAAGTTTAAGTAAAATCCATTCAGTAGTTTTTGCGTGAAAGAGGAACAAACATACATCCACACATACAAACTTTCACGTTTATAATATTAGTAGGATAAAGACGCGTACCTGCAAAAACATTTTCCATTTTTGTTTTGCACTTGAAAAAAAAACTCAGAAAAATGACTGACTTTTTGAAATCAAATCTCTCTAAGAGATATATAAGGATTCATTTACCGTCCATTTCGGTTTGATATCTTTTAAATCTTTTTTTTAACTCAATGTAAAGTTGAAAAAGTGCGGAAAAAGTGGTGTTTAGAAAATAATTAAATTTAGTATTTCATAAAAAATTTATAACTTTTTCTTTTTTTTACTGATCATAGCAATAAACACATATATCAATGAAAAAAAACAAAACAAGGCTTAACTAACCCTCTTTTCCTAGTTTTTACTCTCAAAAATAAAAAAAAAAAAATTTTTTTTTTTCACCTTAAATATTTGTCAACTTTGACAAGCTCTACAAGGCGAACCCATCGTTCAATTTTTTTTTTTTTTTTTTTTTTTGTCAGGAGTAAATCTTCAAAAGACACTTAGCAGTATTCGATACCAAGTAGTGTGGGATTCTTACCCACTAAAAACTCCTCGTAATCAGAACCAATCTATGAACGATCGACAACAGATTTTTCTTTCTCAATAATATTATCGCTTTAAGGGAAGCTTAAACTTTTAATGCTTCCCATGACTTTTAGGCCATTAGCTCGTGTGGCTTGGTTCTTCTTAATCTCCGAACATTGCCTCTAGTATTTAATACGGACTCCATTTCAGAGTTGATATGACTATGCAGTCGCTGATTGTGTGATACAGCATGTTTTCTTACAACTTCTGTAACCGTTTCTATTTGTAGGTCACGATGTAAATCGCTATTTCTTATATACCATGGTGCATTTACTATTCCACGAAGGACTTTGTTTTGGAACTTTTGGATGATTTCAGTATTTGTTTTCTTTGTACAGCCCCATAATTGGATTCCATAGGTCCAAACAGGTCTAAGTACTTGTTTATAAAGCATTATTTTATTTTCGACAGATAAGTCCGAATTTCTACCGAGTAACCAGTACATTTTTCTATATTTCAAGTTGAGCTCTTCCCTTTTCTTTTTGATATGCTCTTTCCATTTTAGCTTTGCATCCAAATTCATCCCAAGGTATTTGGCCGTATTGGCGTAAGGTACAGCTTTATTGTTGATGAATATTTGAACGTAGCTTAACTTTTTATTTGTAAAGTTTATATGTGCAGATTTAGCTTCATTGAGCTTGATACGCCATTTTTTGGTCCAATCACTAACGGTGTCGACGGCATTTTGCAATTTATCAGCAGCCTTGACGACGCACTTACTGGATGCCAAAATTGCATTATCATCTGCAAAAGTAGCCATAATGGTGTTGTTATCCACTGGAATATCCCATGTATATAGCAAATACAGCGTAGGTCCCAGGACGCTTCCTTGTGGAACACCGGCTTGTATTTTACTTAGCTTTGAATATTCTTGATCATACCGTACTCTGAAGAGCCGGTTTGAGATATAAGATTTTAGTATTTCGTAGTACTGCCTGGGTAGGTCCCTTTGCAGTTTGTACTCTAGCCCCTCATGCCATACCTTGTCGAATGCTTGAGCAACATCTAAAAATATAGCCGAACATACTTGTTTTTCTTCTAATGCTTTTTCAACTGCATCCGTTATTCTATGAACTTGGTCTATCGTGGAATGTTTATTTCTAAATCCAAACTGATGATTTAGGATTAGATTTCTTTCTTCTATGACTTTGCTTAGTCTTTTCAGTAGCAATTTTTCAAAGACTTTTGCCATTATTGGTATAAGCGATATTGGTCTGTAAGACGTCACTTCTGTTGGTGGCTTACCTTGCTTTGGTATAACAATTACATCAGCAATTTTCCAATGATGTGGGACATATTGGGTCTTTAGGCATGCATTTATTATGAATTGGAGTTTTATGAAGGCTTTTGATGGCATTTCTTTCATAACCTGAGCAGTTATTAGATCGTACCCAGGTGATTTTTTGTTCGATAGTTGATTTCGACACATACTTTTTATTTCTTTGAGTGTGACAATTGGTATGTCAACTTCATCGACTTTATCAATAAACTGTAAGCTGTTTTCAGATGTATTTGCTGGGAATGGCTTAAAAACATTCGCAAGATGTTCTGCAAATAGGTTAGCTTTTTCTTTCGGATTTCCGATCCAATTCCCGTTTAGAGATTTTATTGGAGGGTTTTGTAACTGCGGTCTTTTCAGGCGCTTAGCTGCTTTCCAGAGCGAATAATCGGTTGAAGCATCAGTCGCTAAATTTTTCAGGAATCTACTTAGTGAATCATTTTTGAATTCGTAGATTTGTTTTTTCAGTTCGTTGCTTAGCCGGTTAAACGCTGTTTTGTCGTCTGGAAATCTAGTATTTTGCCATTTTCTTCGAGCTCTTCTCTTCTCCAATATCAACTCTCTTATCTCGGCAGGGTATTTTGTTTCAGTTTGCTTCCTACTCGAGTAAGTTGGTGTACTTTCTTCTGCAGCTTGTTGAACATCGGCAATGAATTGTTCTACTTCAAGGTCTATTTGCTCTTTTGTTTCCATAGGGGATCTGAGATTTATATAGCTTTCAAGCTTTTCTCTGAATTCACTCCAGTTTGTTTTATTATTTACTAGCTTAGGATTACTTTTTTCCATTATCTCCGATTCATTAAGTGATAAAATCACCGGTGTATGATCTGATGATAAGTCATATTTACCTTCGACTCTTATATGGTTTCGTTTGATACCTTTAACTATGAAAAAGTCAACAAGGTCTGGTATTTTACTTGAATCCGATGGCCAGTATGTTGGTGATCTGGATGAATAAAACTCGCAATTGTATTTGAGGCATGCTTTGTAAAGCCTTCTGCCTTTTGTTGTTATAAGTCTGGATCCCCATTGGGTGTGCTTAGCATTGAAGTCATCGCCAACAAGGAAGCTATGTCCTAGTAGTTTTAGCAGTTCTGTATAATCATCTTCAGTCGGGGAACGCCTCGGCGGGCAGTATATTGATGCCAACTTGAAGTCTTTCTTTTTCATACCAATACTAATTATTGTTACTTGCATATTCTCGTTTGTAAACATAACTTCTTCATGGTGTTTTAAGCTCTTTTTTATGAGGATTGCCGATCCACCTCTAGCCTTATCAGCTGGATGAGGAGCGTGGTAGCAAATATAGTTTGATATTAAATCATCAAGAACCAGTCCACTTGAAGTTTCAGACAAGAGATCATTAATAAAAATGAGGAAGAGAGTCGGAGAGAAAACGGAGCCCTGGGGCACAGCAGCATTTATGAAATGGGTATCAGACTTGAAGCCATCCAACACAACTTGTATTGAACGGTCGGAAAGGTAATTTCTAATCTAACGAAGAAGAGACTCATCGATACCAAAAGCACGCATTTTCGATAAAAGAGCCTGATGCCAAACTCTATCAAATGCTTTAAAAATATCGAGCGCAATAATCTTACTTTCTCCGAAACAATGTAAAGATTGGTTCCACTTTTCGATGAGATAAGCCATCAAATCACCAGTGAACCGTTTGCTACGAAAGCTGTACTGACGGTCATTCAGAAGTTTTCGTTATCTTCAAGATTTTTCATAAGTTGACGATTTATCAACGTTTCCATGACCTTGGAAAGAAGGGACGTTAGTGCAATTGGACAAATGCAGTTTTCCATCTGCTCGGAAAAATCCCAGAATAGGAAAGATGGAACAGTTTACGCAGTGGTTTTGTCAGCGTAGAAGAACACCTCTTCCGAATAACGGCGGGGATACCATCTGGACCAGCAGATCTTTGAGGACTCTCGCAACCGAGCGAGTTCGAAAAAATACCTGCTTCATCAAAGAATTTGCAGACTCGAGCTCAGGTGGAGCCAATATGCTATAAGGAAGTGTCGAGTTGGCAGCAAATTGAGCTGCCAGCAAATTGGCTTTGTCGATGGAGCTGACATACGGAGAGTCATTGAAGACGAGCGTTGACGTGGTCGAGTTCTTAATGTTCTTGACAAAAGACCATGTAAACTTAGCCCTTTGTATTTGAGCATTACAGATATTTCTGGCCCGTTTGAACAAATTTTGGTTTTCTACAGTAGGGTTAACTTTAAATTTTCGAAAACTACTTTCTCGATCCCTAATCACCTCTTTACAGCTTGAATCAAACCACGAATTCTCATTGGGGATGATACTTTTTGTTCTGTGAGGAACAAAACTTCTCATGCCGTTGAGAATTACGTTAGATATCATATCAGCTGATGCATCAACGTTTCCGTCGAAAAAGCACAATGACCAATTAAAATTTCGAAAGAAATTATTCAGGCCGTCCCAATTGGCTTTCTCGTATTGCCACACAGTTTTTTCAGGGACTTTATCTTTTTTTTTACCGTGACGGAAAACGAAAAATCTACCGATATGACACAATGGTCCGATTTGCCTAAAGGAGATGATACTACAACCCTGTATTTTTCGGGATGAGAATTTAGAAATAGGCCAAGAGTGTTGGCCGCATGGTCTTCAATATCTGGAACCCGAGTGGGCTCATCAACAAGTTGAGTTAGTTCGTTAAACTCAGCGAAGATCTCAACACATTTTCCTTCGGGTGTTGTCTGGCCAGAATGTCGAAGCCAACCTGAATTGTGTACATTGAAATCGCCCGCAATTGCCATTTCAGTGTGAGGATAAAGGGAAACAATTCTTACTATGGAGTCAGATAGCGCATCAGTAGGAATAGGGGCACTTGGGCCTGAGAATTTTCTGAGCGAGCCAAAAGGGTGCCGTCGGTCTGATCAAAGGGGGGATAATAGCGTTTAGAGTCACGTAAGTTGAAGATCCTTACGATGGGGTGAGAGTAAAGAAAAAATGAAAAGTAATGTTGTGTGTGTGCGAAGAATCAAGAATAGACACGATCTGTTGATATATCTTAGAACGGGGGTGTGAAATTTTGTGAGATTGTGATATGAGATAAGCAAATAGAGACAATAAAGGGGAAGATGGTTTCTATTGAGTACCTATTTTTAATGGTTTTTTTGTTTTAGATTTCGCTGGCGCTCGGAAGTGATTGATTTTTTTTTTTTTGTGAATATCGATGGATTGATATGACAGCTAGAATTTGAAACTTAGATATTTTATGTGCACAAAACGAAGTGAAACAAACGAATAGGTTTTTTTTGTATTAGATTTCATTGGCGGTTGGTGATGATTGGATTTTTTTTCTTGCAATTTGGTCTCATTCGATATTTGTGTGTATCTACATTTTACACCTTAGCATGATAGGTCTTTGGTATGTTTTACTCTATGCCAAAGAGTAAGGATGGTTTTTTCTTGAAAGGAATTATTATAAGGTTGTCGGCGTTGAACAAAGGATAATAAAACCGTCTAGATGCACGTGGACAATTGGTAAAGAAAAAAATTGAAGCTGTGTGTATTTTGAACAATACATACGATCCGTTGATAGATCTTAGAACGAGGATGAGAGATTTTGGTAATTTGTTAATACTTGACGATAGAGAATTTTATCACGTTCGATATTTGTTTGGGCATAGATTGGACATGAGCATGAAATTTTACAGATTAGCATGATAGGTCTTTGGTATGTTTTTTTATTTGCTATAGAGTAAGGATGGTGATTTCTTGAAAGAAATTATTTTAAGGTTTTGTCGGGGGGTTGAACAAAAAGTCCTCGAAAATAAAAGTGGGTATTTGTAAAATCAGCTTGAGGACGGATTAAATTTCGTGTGTGAGTTTTGCCCTCTTGTTCTTTTATTCCTCTATGAATACATTGAACATTTGCAGTCCTACCGAATTAACATTGCTTACATAAAACAAGCTGCAATTGCATAGTAAGAAGAATCAATTTATGATGTGGATTACATAAAAAAATTTGGTTTTGGCTGTACGCTAGAGAATTTGGTCACGTCCGATATTTGGTTGGGCATAGATTGTGTATGAGCAAGTCGTTTTAAGGAAGTGACCCATGTTCGCATAGGAATAAAATCCATGATCAATGTTGAAACCGAGTATCTGTGTTGTGTTTTTTTATTGCAGAGGAAGGTAAAATAAAGTAATACACATTGTAAGGAAAGATGATGATGATGAGATGATGAAAATGCAATCGTACATTGTTTTTCTGATTTTTTTTTGTGAATATCGATCCATTGATATGACAGACAGAATGTGAAGGTTAGAAACTAAATGTGCAGAAGACGAAATGAAATAAATGAATAGGTTTCCTTTTGTACTATAGATTTCAATAGAGAATTTGGCCTCGTCCGATATTTGTTTTGTTTTGAAACATACATATCTTGTACTTAATGCATTTCGTCACATCCGAAAATTGATTGTGCATAGCTATACTGTAAAGTAAGGATGCGACCCATGTTTTGTTCTGAATTTTTAATTTTGCTGGCAAGATTTGAAGGTTTGGGATTGATTTGTCACATCCGGTATTGGTGGTTGTGGATGGTTTTTATTAATTTTAAAACACTGTCTCGTCACTTGTGTATATTTTTTTGTTGTACCGGGGGCGTAAAATATACCAACAATGTAAAAATGCAATGTGAATATTGATAGAGGGTTGAGGTAGTTAGAACTTATAGATAAGCTATGGAATAATTTGTTTTCAATTCTTGAATGTCATGTTGTCTCTTTTTTTTTAATACCAAGTACCAATAACCAGAGTCTATACTAGAAAAGCAAATATTCTCTGAGTTTTCTATTTAGTTTATTTTTGAACAATCATACGATCGTCTGAAAAGTTTTCCAAAAATCATCATCCTCATCATGTCTTTCCTCAACAAAATTAAAAAAGCAGTGAGGTCGTCTTCGTCTTCGTCGTCTGGGTTGGCTACCTACCAAAAGCCTATTTTAAGCCTTTCGAAGGTTGTACAAAAAAAGAGGTACCCGATACTCAAGGCAAAGAGGTGCAACACCAAATTTGGGGAGCAAATCCTCATTGAACTGGAGGAATGCAAGGTAATTAAAAAATAAAAATTTCTAACTGTTCAATTTTGACTCATTTTTCTTAAAGGTTTTTCTCCCTAAACGTTGCAACTTGCAGCTGGACGAGGAAAACGTCCTGCAATTGGACCGCTGCTGCTTGGAAGTAGTGGGGCCATACGGGGAGATGTCCGTGGAAGTTGACTTCCACATGGAAGATGACGAGCATCATCAGCAACAAGAACAGCAACAATTTCAGCAACTACAACAAGGTCAGCAACATTATCAAGAACAGCAGCCACATCAACAGCAGCCGCAACAACCACAAATAGTTTAGATTTTGGATCAAATCATATTGCAGAAACCGAAGCAAAAGAGGAAGCAGAAGCTTCCAGTTCAAGAAGAGGTAAACTATGTACCTCAATTGTTTTTCGATAAAAATAAAAAATTGTTGCAATCTCAGAAAAATTTTTTTCGATAAATAAAAATAAACCGAAAAATTGAAATCATTTTTTTTTTTATTTACTTCTCATTATTATTTTCAGAAAATAAAAGTCATGATCGACTCTCATATAAACATTAAGCGGTTCAATTTGAAAGACCGCAAAATTAAAAACTTTTTGAAATAAAAAACTTAACACAAATTTTCTTTAGCCTTTTTAATTATTCGGTTTCAGCTATTGTCATAACAGTATAGTTTCTTTTTAGTTTTCTACCATATTTTGTGGCCTCATTTCTCTTGACTAGGGTGATATTAGTGGCATGATCAGTGCTTCTAATGACAAGTTTAATTCGCCAAGTACTCGAAAATGGTTATCCTGGACACGTCGTCGCCCTTCTTCGACAGCATCAGTATTAACTGAACCTATTAGATTGTGTGATAAGACTGCGAGTTTTTTGTTCATCGACTTCTTCGTAATGATTTTCAGTGGGGCCATATCTGTTGATGTATTCATTTCGATCTTCAGATGAATCAACTACAGAAAGTGTTTTTGAGCGGAAGCTCTTTGCTGACCGAGGTGGAAAGGAATTCCTCGATACACTCTTTGATGGACCAGGAACTGGCAGTATTGGCAAAAGCCTGTCCTTGTAGTAAGGAATGTTTGTATGAAATTTGACATCACCTACCTCGTAGTATGCATATGAGTAGGTATGATCGATGATCACTCGCTGAGGTTGTTGTTGCTGCAGAGTTGGAATGGAATTCCTCCATACACTCTCTGATGAAGAAGGAGTTGACAGTATTGGTAAAAGCCTGTCCTTGTTAGGAATGTTTGTATGAAATTTGACATCACCTGGCTCGTAGTATGCATATGAGTAGGCATGATCGAAGGTCACTAGTTGGGGTTGATGTTGTTGTATTTGTAGTATGTCTTTCATGGGTTGATGAAGTGGAATTACAGAAGACGTCGATGGAGTCTGTGTCACGGGCATATTTGTATCCACATCACCAGCAGCAAAATGATAATCCAAAGGTTTGTTCAAAGGTTCAAAACAATCCATCCTCATAGCCGGCGCTAATTTTTTGTGATCATTTGACCTTTAACAAGGAAAGTTGTTAGAATTCATAAATTTCTGCCAGTCACCGAAGGAAATGTCTATGTAAGCTTGGAAAATATATATATTACTGTGAGAAGATATCGATAATTCTCATTTTCAGATGCACAGATACCCATGTCAAATAATGACTAAATTAATGGTCAAGAGAGAAGAGCTTGGGCAGTTGTATTTTGACGGCAAGCT
The DNA here is from genome assembly GCA_949752695.1 of Melanostoma scalare. Lineage (NCBI taxonomy): Eukaryota > Metazoa > Arthropoda > Insecta > Diptera > Syrphidae > Melanostoma > Melanostoma scalare. The sequence continues at coordinate 96,615,251 of OX456985.1, read as the reverse complement.
GGATTTGAATTAATACATTTCAAAGATTCTTTTATTTTTAATTTATTTATTTTAATCTTTCGTACAACAACATTAACTTCTTTACTTTGAGCATTCTATTTTCAATCAAATAACATGCACAAGTATCAGGGCCGTCTTGGCATAAATTCTTTGACCAAGGGCAGTTAACAAAATGACATCCATGTTTTGATGTGGTAGAGGATACATTTCTATACATCTTCAAGAAGGATAAGCATCCTGTCTGATATTCGTGATGTTCTTCCAGCAGCTCATGTTGATGTGCTTTCATAAAATCCAGGATCTCATCGAAAATGAACTTGATATTTATGTTGGACATTATTGTCTGCTATCTTGTCAATGTGTTACTAAGGTTCAGATGGATTTGCTCGAAGGTTTATATCGGATTCGTCTCTAGTAATAATTTCAGTTTTAGCTGTCAATGGCATTTACAAAAAAAAAAAAAAAAAGTGTTTCTCTAATTTCTCGACTTCAAATTGAATACATTGTGTATGTAGTTCGTATGATTCGTCAAGACAGTTCTTTATAGAAACGTCACAATTGCCTTTGGTTGCTTAAGGTTTAGAAGTCGTTTAAAATCTAAATTTTGAACTGCTCTGATCTGCTCTGTTAACTGGTCTGATCTGCTTTTGAACTGGTCTGATCTGCTCTGTTAACTGGTTTGATCTGCTTTTTGATCCGATTTCAAACTATCAAGGGTGTACTTATACTATTTGCTTGTGGGAGTTATATCTATAATATAAAAATAAGACGGGTTTTCCTTCCTGACGCTATAACTCCCAATACTAAATCTAAAAATTTACATATAAAACGTAGGCAAACATCGTTCTCGAATTCAGTTCTTATTTCCAAATCAAAACTGTACTACAATGATGTCTAATATCAATATATGACTTATTTTAAGTAGAATGTACAGTTTCTTAAGTCAATATCAACAAGATATGCTTGAGGAGCATTATGAAGAGTTTCTTGGAAATATTACTTTCTTAAGTAATTTTAAGGACTTTGACAATGATATTGTTGTCTTCATCTGCATTCAAAACTGCATGCTTAATGGAATCAAAGTTAACTTTTTGTGATGATTCGTAATTGAGGAAAATTCCTTTTACTTTGCAGACAACATGTTCAGTATTGTCTTTAGTGCTTTGAATATTTTAATCGATTCCTCTTTAAATTATAATCATCGTTTTCAGTTTTGTCAAATCCTTCACCAGCTGGGACCAGGCAACCCTCTTTCTCCTTTCAATCCTATAGGACGATGTTCACCTTTCACTCCTCTGGGTCCAGGTTCCACTGTTCTATTTGAAAAACGTCCGATACTTTTTTTTACTGAACTATATTGGCCTCCTTTAATTCTTCAATAACTGAAGCAATCTCGTTAGAATGATTATTGTTACCGGATTGTTGTGATGAAGTCTTAAACGATCTACGAGTTCGTTTGGATTGCCCCAAAAGAAATCTTTCTTATTATTTGATAATTGCATCAATCCAGAACCGATTGAAGGTGAAGTGACACTAGCATTATTATCATCATTTAATAGTTTACTTATGATTTCCCTGTATTTATATCCTCTATGACCTAGTATCTGCTTTCTGGAATCGTAGGACCTTCTGTAAGCATTGGTATTATTCATTATATCTTTATACGCTTTTAAATCTTCTTTACTATATAAGGAAGTGTTAGGTTTTTTCTTGAATATAAGTTCAAACAAACCCTTCGTGCCGTTATATGTCTTATTATTAATTTTTAGTGCTTTTCCTCGAATTTTTAACTCTTTGTCCCCGATTTGTAGTTTACCATTGTTCAAATGAACTCCATACACTTCGTCAAGGGATTTTGAATTATTTATTAATAAATCTATACATGACTAAGGAGTTTCTTCAAATTTTTGTTTTAATTGCAAACCAAAGTTGCGAGCAAGACTTCTTCTTCGCACACGATCACTTCTACTAGTTCTATTTCTAACTGACGATGGCTTGGACGTTTTAGGGGTTGATTCACTCATGAGTGAAGTACTAGTGTTCTTAATATTGGGTGTTCTAAATTCATCATTAACATCCTCATCATCATAGTCATCGTCATCATCATCATCATCATCACCATTTTCATTTTCATAATTCAGTTTTATTTTCTTGTGCGGAGACTCAAAATGATACTGTTGTTGAGGTTTTTTCGAATGTTTTCTTTTTGTTTGTTCTATTATATCTTTAAGAGGTTTCGTAATAGGTTTGAAAGTTTCTTCAAGTTGAAGTTCGAGCGCTTCTTTCCCCTCTCTCAGAGCTTTATATTTTTTTCGTAGAGCATCAGTAGTCTTAATAAGCTCTTTTGTTAAATCTTCATTAATTTGCATCATAGTGTAGATGTTGAATTATAGAATGTAAATAATTATAAACTGTGATGATCTGCTTTTAACTGTATCAGTTTGAGCACTGTATACCTTCGAACTGATGCAGTACGACTGTTGATCGTGACTGTCACTGTAGTTAAACTCTTTTATAGTTTATGAAACAGACAAAACGTTTCTATAACAACCATTATTACGAGGGCTATCCTTGTCAATAACTAAAAAACCCATACGAAGCATTCCAGCATTCAGAACACACCCTTTGAAACGTTTGAAACGTTATATCCGAATTTTGAAAATATTCTGAGAGATAGGTGACAGTGGTACCCGTGGTGCGATGGTTGGCATGTCCGCCTGTTAGTCCAGAGGTTCGAATTCGAACCCCAGCAGAGGCAAAAATGTTTTTTCCACGGGTATAGCCTTTCGCGAGGAATTGGCAAGTCCTCCGTTAGTATTCATTGCCTTGAAAAGCGCTTTCTCCATTAGCCGTTCGGAACCGGCAGAAAATTGTAGGTCCCTTCCATTCCCTCACAAGGCATGGTTGTGAGAAATGCACTAGGCCTAGGGGCTCCACGCTCTGTTGCGCCACCCTATTTATTTTTTTTCTGGAGAACTCAGACCTAATATCCGGTAAATTGTACTACCAGAATAGCAGCCTTCCTTTTTTTTTTTTTGTGTTGCAGTAGTTGGAAATAAGTTGTTAGTAATTTCACATATGTAACCTCAAGGGCGGCGTCCATATGAAACTGGGAGGCTGAAAGAAAAGTAGATGCCCATAGCGGGATTCGAACCCACGCGTCCGCACTATTCCTTTTCAATTGGCGGCAGAAATAGAGAAATGCAAAGTACTTCATTCATGTTTCGTTTCAGTTGCGACTTGCGAGTTGTCAAAGTTACGTTAAGTTAAGTGTATTCAAAGAAGATCATATGAAATCAGTTTTTAAAAAGCATGCCAAAATTGTAATGCTTTATCTTCCCATCGTTGCCACGCCTGTTTCAAGCGAGCGTTTGTTCTCGGGAGTTGGGACAAGAATTACTCAGGACTGAAATAGACTTCTGGGGACAAGACTATCAAAGCTTCTTTTGATTCGATCTTAAAATTCTTGGATTTGATCAAATAATTTGAATATTTGTAATTACGTTCAAATAAATGTTTTGTATCGCCATTTGCAAATGAATCCTGTCGATTTGAATTTGGAACTGGTAAGACTACTAGTAAATTTCCATATTTAGCTACAGTGCACGTAAATAGAGCGAATTTTTTTCATTATTGACAAGATAATTAAAAAATCGGCAAAACATCGGAAAAACATCGATGTATCGTTGTTGACATCGATGTTTTTTTGACATCAATGTTAAAAGAGTCCAAATGGGGCCAAGGGGAGAACGAGGAGAGCAAGGATCACCAGGATTACGTGGAGAAAGAGGGATACGAGGACCAACTGGGGAGGGATTTCAAAAAACTGAAGATGGCAACTACAATATAGATTTTAAACAACTACAAAATCTTAAGGAACCAAAAGATAAGAGTGACGCTTGTACAAAGAATTATTTTGATGAATCATGCGAACAACTCAGGCAATATATTCAATTTGAAGTTGAGAAATTGAGAACTACATGTTTGGAAATGCTATTAACAGAAAACCAGAAATTATAAGTTGAGATAAATCCAATATAAATCCAATATGAATCATAGAGTAAATCAATCTGTACTTTAGTATTGATTGTATAAACTCGAGGATCTCATCGAAAATAAATTCGATATTTATATTGGACATTATTGTCTGCTTTTACTCTTATTGTCAGTTAATAAGAGTAAAAGCAGACAATAATGTCCAATATAAATATCGAATTTATTTTCGATGAGATCCTCGAGTTTATGAAAGCACATGAACATGACCTGACGGAAGGACATCACGAGTATCTAACAGGATGTTTATCCTTCTTAAAGATGTTCAGAAACGTACCATCTACCATATCGAAACATGGATGTCATTATGTTAATTGTCCATGGTCAAAGAATTTATGCCAAGATGGACCTGATACTTGTGCATGCTGTTTGATTGAAAATAGAATTTTTAAAGTTAAGAAGTTAATGTTATTGTACGGAAGACTAAAATAAATAATTTAAACATAAAAGCATTTTTTAATCGTATTATATCAAACCCAACCTTCCGCCAATTGCCAAAGCCTTTCTTTATTGAACATAAATTTTTTTTGTATGAAGGTTAAATACTAGAATACTTTGTTGTTCTAATCATTCTTTTCAAGGATGAGTAAAAGAAACGTTGTTGATGAACTGCATAAGCCGGCTCGGAGAAACTTCAAAAAAAGGCGAGTCATTATCAAAGGGTTTGATGATTTATGGCAAGCGGATCTAGTTGAAATGGGTACCTATGCATCTGAAAATGAAAATTATCGGTATCTTCTCACCGTAATTGATACATTTTCCAAGTTTGCATGGGCAGTTCCTATTAAAAGCAAAACTGGGGCTTCTGTCGTTATAGCTATGGAAAATATACTAAACGAAGGTCGAGTTCCAAAGAACTTGCAAACAGATGATGGCAAAGAATTTTTTAATACGCATTTTCAAAAGCTTATGACAAAATATCGCATAAATCACTATGCTACATTTAGTACCCTAAAAGCATCAATTGTAGAACGATTCAATCGCACCCTGAAGACGCTTATGTGGAAAGAATTCAGTGCTAACGGCTCATATCGCTGGACTAATATGATAGAAACACTTACTAAGGTGTACAATAATTCTAAGCATCGCACAATAAAAATGAAGCCATCTGAAGTGAATATTGCTAACCAAAACCAGCTACTCTCAACAGTATATGATCACATCAAAATTTATATTACACCCAAGTTCAAGGCAGGAGACTTTGTAAGAATTAGCAAATATAAACATGTATTTGATAAGGGGTATACACCAAATTGGACAACAGAAATATTTCGTATAACGAAAGTCCAACATACAAATCCTGTTACTTATCTTTTCGAAGACTTCCAAGGCCACCCGATCAAAGGAGGATTCTATGAATTTGAACTACAAAAAACGAAGTTTCCGAATACTTATTTAGTTGAAAAAGTGCTTCAAGAGAAAAAAAAAATAAAATGCTTGTGAAATGGTTGGGCTTTCCATCGGAACACAATTCCTGGATATCAACCCAACAATTATTTCATCCATATTACAAGAACCGAAAACATACTTTGTAATTTTTACGTTTCATTTTAATAAATTTCTATTGCCTGCAAATACCTCGAATGTGTATTATTTTATTTTACCTTCCTCTGCAATAAAAACACACAACGCAGATACTCGGTTTCAACATTGATCATGGATTTTATTGCTATGTGAGCATGGGTCACTTCCTTACCCTACGGTATAGAGTAAAACAACCACATGACAACAACCTTTCATGCTAAGCTGTTAAACGACTTGCTCATACACAATCTATGCCCAACCAAATATCGGACGTGACCAAATTCTCTAGCGTACAGCCAAAACCAAAAAAAAACATTCCTATTACCCTCACCTACCGGCGCACAAATTCCAAACTTATAAAAAAAAAATCAACCACTTCCGAGCGCCAGCGAAATCTAAAGCAAAAAACCATAAAAAATACTCAATAGAAACCATCTTCCCCTTTATTGTCTCTATTTTCTTATCTCATATCACAATCTCAGTCCTACCTAATCCTATATCTATCAACAAACTACCAAAATTTCACACCCCCGTTCTAAGATCTATCAACAGATCGTGTCTATTCTTGATTCTTCGCACACACACAATATTACTTTTCATTTTTTCTTTACTCTCATCCCATCGTAAGGATCTTCAACCTACGTGACTCTAAACGCTATTATCCCCCTTTGATCAGACCGACGGCACCCTTTTGGCTCGCTCAGAAAATTCCCAGGCCCAAGTGCCCCTTTTCCTACTCGCATCAAACTCGTTAGAGGTTGAATTGCTATCTAAAATGCTTCTCAATGCTTGTGACGGGTGGGACAGTACTTTTGTGACGGGTGGGACGAGTAATATTCGGCCATACAAGTGTATAAAGTTTTTTTTTTACTTTACTTTAAATCAGCTCTTTTGTGAATTATTTTAATTTTACTTAAGTAAACTTTTCATTTCATAATAATTTATAATGTTCTATTCTCCAGATATGGATTTAAATATAAATTAAGTTATTTATTTTTTTTGCGTACCGTGTCGGTTTCGCTGGAATGACCCTAATGGAAACAACTGCATTAACGAACAGAAAACTTAAACTATTTTAACAAATCAGATTTCATTATTGCATATAAAAAAATAATATTAAATAATAAATAAATATAATATGTACATATATAAACTACATTTTTAGTCTTAGGCACTTTCTTTTAAATTCACCTTTTATGAATTTAAGTTCATGAAAAAAAATCAATAATACCAGGTGAATCGGACGGAGACCAACAATTTTCTTTTGACACCGTTAGCTCTTTGGCTAAAATAATATTTTGAAGAGCTGGAATACTTATATGGAATTTTTATATCAGTTTTTATGAGAAACAATAAAAGTCTATGTTATGGGATGCATTCAAAGTGAACGTGGTTTAGCATTTTAAAAATTTTTAAGGAAGCGTTTAGGGCAAACTTTGAATAACGATAAAAATTTTAAAAGAGGAGTAGATTCGATCTGCTGCGCACTAAATTTCCATTTAAGGCTAAGCGCAGTAGATCTACTGCTATGGGAGTAGGGTAGCACACTGGTTGAGCGCAGTGCTTCTGTGATTCTGGAACTTGCAGCATTTAACTTTGATCTGAAAATAAATTATTGCAATTTTTTTGACAATAAATCGCTGACTATAATTATTTATTCCCATTTTATTGCGCGATTTAGCGATTACATAACCTCAAAAGTACTCGGGAACGGGAACGTTAACGAGAGCTATGTGTTTGTATTAAAGAGGCACCAAAATTATTAATCCAATTTGAATGAAATTTGGAACACAAAAATGGCGTAGAACCTGAGAAATAATATAGGCTAGATTTCCTTTGTATATTCCCTCGGGAACGGAAACATAACCGGGAACTTGAAAAATACTAGACTGGTTCCAAAAATTCTTTCGCTGGAGTGCTTTATTGCCCCAAAGTACCATGGACTACATTTCATCCCTAAATTCCCACAAGAAAGGGATTGGGAACGGAAACGGGAACGGGAATTCAAAAACCACTGGGTCGATATCAAATTTTTGTCGCTATTACAATACGACTATATATTATACTATATATATTATATTATTATATATATTAGATTAATTATTTTATATTAGACTGTATATATAATAGTTTCAACAATATTTTATCCCCATATTCCCACGAGGACGGGACGGAAAAAAGAAAGCATGGGGGAATTTGGAAAGTTCTGAACCGATTTTAAAAATTCTTTCAGTTAGAGTGCTTCACTGTCCCTGAGTAATATAGACTATATATTTCATCAGCATTTTCCCAGAGTAAAGGGAAAACTGTCCTCAACATAATTGAACATGTCAATCAGCTTGAAAAAAATATCAAAAAAGATTCCCTTCACCAACATGCGGAAATAACAACACTGCAAAAACAATGCACTGCTCTGCAAAAAAAAGAGATCTCATGTGATGCAATACTCTTTGGTATACCTGTCTTGCCCGATGAGAACTTAACCAACTTGTTCCACAAACTCTGCCACACAATTAAATGCCAGCCACCCACTCTCACAAACATTTTTCGCACAAAAAAACCCAACAGCGGTTCATCACCATCTCCCATCGTCATAAAGTTTTGCCGTCCCGTTGACAGAAACACCGTTCTGAAGTCAGCTGCAAACCATCGCAAACAACATTCAACCGAGCTTTGTTTACGTGATCTTGGCATCGACACTATATCTGCACCCAATCGCAGCTGCTTTTTAAACGAAAGTCTAACAAGGCAAACACGCTTTCTTCTAAACAGTGCTCTTGGTTTAAAACGAAAAAAGCAACTCTTTGCTGTGCATACTAAACATGGAAATGTGTATGTGAAGAGATCATCGAATGGTAAAAGCTTTCTCATTGAAAGCTCTCAAGATCTGATTACTGCTGCTGGTACTACTGCTGCTGTGACTGCAACTCATCAATGATCAACATAAATATTTACTTTCTTTTTGATTTGCTGTAAGCTTTTTACTTTGATTTTCAATTTAATCCAATTTTAATTTATCAATATTATCATTATTATTATTTTTTTTTTTTTTGTTTTTTTTGCTTTTTATCTTTTCTTTTTATTTGCATTCTTTGTTTCTAAATACTTTTCCTTGTTCTTTCATCAATACTTCCGTCTATTTCCATATTGCCCTTTTCTGTTTGTGTTTGAATTTGCATTTTCAATTGTCAAATATGCGTAACAGTATGTATGAAAATTCGACGGCCACTCTTGTTAAAATTATTTCTAATCGTTGTGATGGTTTAAGAGTTTGTTATTTAAATGCACGTAGTCTTAATGTTTGCAAGCTAGATTACCTAAAATATTTGTTTTCTCTTTCTTCTATTGATGTGATTTGTGTTAGTGAAACTTGGTTTAAGCCTGATGTATGTGATGCGGCGTATGATATACCTAACTTCAAGATATTTAGAAATGATAGAGTTACTGACACCTTTGGCGGAGGTGTTGCTATCTATTGTAGGTCAACTATTAAAGCTAAATTAGTTATAAAATCTAGTGGAGAGGGTATTGAATTCTTAATTATAGAAGCCAGTGATTGTGATGTCAAATGCCTAATTGCGTGTGCATATAATCACAAAAGAAATTGTTCGTCTGTTCCTTTCTTTTCTGTGCTAAGTGATTTTGCTCCCATTTATGAACACATTATTGTTTGCGGTGATTTCAATGCTGACCTTCTCAAAAAAGATTCGTTGTCCTTCCAGATGAGTGATTTGGTGTCATCAGTTGGCATGAGTATAGTGAATAGGACTTATCCAACACGTTTTGCCCCTAACTGCTCTCCCAGTCTTCTTGATCTAATAATTGTGTCAAATAGCTTGTCCGTAAATTTGTTTGATCAGATATCACTTGATATATCTGATCATGATCTTCTCTTTTGTACTTACAACATCCAACTAATGCGGTCTAGCAGCAATGAAACATTTTCATACAAAGATTTTAGATCAATCGATATTAATAATCTCCAAAGTGCTGTAAATATGGCTCCCTGGTTAGATTGTCGCCTTCAATCAAATGCTAATGACAAAGTCAATTCGCTGCAGAATATTTTGCTTCAACTTTATAATCAGTGTGTTCCCACCAAAACTGTAAGAATAATTAATAATCGATGCCCCTGGTTCACGTCGGCGGTGTTGATTTCTATCAAAAGTAGAAATAAACTGCATAGCAGATGGAAACGTAGTCCAACAGCTTCTAATTGGAGAGCTTTTGTACTGGCTCGGAACCAGACTACCACTACTATCCGAGCATCCAAATCAAACTATTATGCTTCCAAGCTAAATATTTCCCTACCTCCTAGAAAATTATGGAGTAACTTAAGCAAAATTGGTATTTGCAAAGAAAAAAACTCTCAATGTACTCTTGACCCGGATGAAGTAAATGATTTTTTCCTCGGTGACTTGCTTTCTGTTGGTGCATTTGAAATGAATACTTTCTCAATTCTCTCGAGTTCGGTGCCCAGTTTTGGAGACTTTGCAGTGGTTAATGAAGATGAAGTTATGAAATGTGTAATGGAAGTTAAATCAGATGCAATCGGTGAAGATGGTATACCTATGCGTTTTGTAAAGCTTGTACTGCCTCTCATTATAAACCATCTCACTCATGTTTTAAACTGGTGTATCATTACTGCTACTTTCCCTCTTTCTTGGAAAGTTGCGAAAGTACTACCTATAGCCAAAAAACGGGACTCTACCTTTCCTTCTGATTTCAGACCAATCAGTATTCTACCGTGTCTTTCTAAGGTCTTAGAGAAGTTAATTGAGAAACAAATTGTAGTACATCTTTCAAGAAACAATCTTTTATTTGATAAGCAATCGGGTTTCAGAGCTAAACACAGTTGCTCAACAGCCATGGTCAATATTCTCGATGACATTAGAGTTGAATATGATAAGGGTCATCTCAGTCTTTTAGGCCTACTTGACTTTTCTAAGGCTTTCGACAAAGTCAATCACAATATTCTGAGCTGGAAGTTGCGAAACTCTTTTGGATTTAGCGGTCAGGCATACAAGCTATTGATGGATTATCTATCGGGTCGACAGCAAAAAGTTGCATTTGGTGGTAAGAGTTCCACAGCTAAACCTGTTATCCAAGGAGTCCCACAGGGATCGTTTCTTGGTCCGTTAATCTTCAGTATGTTCATCAATGATCTACCATCTTGCTGTTTGCATGCTTCTGTCCACTTATATGCAGATGACGTCCAACTTTATTTAGCTAGGCCTTTTCATCAACTTGATGAGCTTTGTCTTTTAATTAATGAAGATCTAAGTAGAATTACTGATTGGTCTATCGCAAATGGCTTGCTCTTAAATCCTGAGAAATCTAAAGTCATCCCAATTTCCAAAAAAAAGTTTGATATCAATATCCTTCCAGACATATGGTTAAGAGAGAGTAAAATAAAAGCTGTTGATCACTGTAATAGCCTTGGCTTTGTTATTGATTGCAATCTATCAGGCTACAAACACACAAATCTTGTTATTGGACGTATTTATGGCTGCCTACGAAAGCTTTGGCCATCTGCCTACTTTACCCCTGTGGAAACTCGTCGGAAACTGGTACTTTCCTTAATTCTGCCACTGATTTCATATTCTGAAGTCGTGTATAGTAACCTTGACTCACTTTCCAAGCGGAAATTACAGGTTGCATTCAATGATGCAGTTCGCTATATCTACGGGTTACGCAGATATGACCATACTTCTGCATTAGTCAAGAATTTGTTAGGCTGCAGTTTAGAACAATATATCAATGCAAGAAACTGTATATTTTTACACAAGCTAATCAATGTTAAGGCACCGTCATATTTGTTTAACAGACTTTCATTCAATCGGTCCGAAAGAACAATAAATATCATTCCGAATCTTTGGAACTACCTCAACTCATCCCGTTTATTTTTTATACATGCTGTAAGACTCTGGAACTCCCTCCCGTCCTCAATCAAAATAATTGTCAATCCCAAAACATTCAAGTCCGCTATCTTTCTCTACTTCTCATCTCTCTAATACTATCCTAATACATGTCCCCTTCTTTATTTTTTGCAAAGAATAGCTTAAATTGTTATAAATTGTTATAAGCATAAATGTAAGCATAAATGTAAGCTGTTTTCAACTCTTTTGTTTAAAGCATAATTGTAAACTTTATTTATTTTTATTAATGTTAAGATTTAAATCAAATTGATAGCATAATCTACCTAAGTACTATAAAAGATTTAATCTTACTGTATGCACCTCTTTTATTAATCAATAAATTCAAAAACCACTGTTCTGATTTCAGTACGGTTTTCACTACTACAATACGGTGTTATTCCCAAGTTACATGGACTATTATTCATCCCCATACGGGTACGGAATGGGAACTGGAACAAATCAGGGAACTTGAAAAATACTGGACCGATTACAAAAATTCTGTCATCGTAAGAGTGCTCAAATGCCCCTAGTAACATAGACTACATTTCATCCTCACGCTGACATTAGAATGGAAACTACTTTACTTAACTTTCAATTTGATCAACATAATGCCTGAGCTACGCCGGACGGGTCAGCTAGTATGTATATATATCTAATGGTGCAGTGCATTAAGACCCGTGGGTCTTAATTCCTCTTTGTTGTGGAAGTAAGACCAACGGGGGTTGTTTCCATGAAGAAATGGCAGTAAGAGCCGCGGGCCTCAGTTCCTTTTTCTGTGAAATCAAATCGGAAAGTAGTCTCACCTTTTGCACTTTAACTTATTTTCAATGTGAATAAACTCGCACAGGGACGCAACTCCACTAGACATATAAGTTTATGCTCTGATTGTGGATTATGTATGACATGTCAAAGAGGAACACACGTCCATAAGAAATATCTATGGAACTATGCTATAGGAGTAGGAAGCGGAAAAAATTTTCTCAAGGGAGTATGGATGTGTGGTGTAAAAATAAAAATTCGTACGAAAAAGCGAATCGAAGCGAACGAAATTTCCCTTCGGGTTGTACGAGCTTGGCGTTGAACATGAAAGATTCACACGAACAGATCAGGAGCAAGTAGCTAAGAGCAAAACAAATATTAAGAATGTAGATTCAGTTATTATATGCGCATAAGAAAGTGGACTGAGTTTCCATTATCCTATGTCACGAAGTGGGAGACAACGTGAGCTATGAGTTCATATCCATTGACAGCTGAAATAAGTGCCCAGATTTTGGAGTTTTGTTTTTCGGTACCTTAAAATGTTTCTCCTTCAAATAAAAGGACTCTAGAATATATACATTTAGCGCATCCACTATGTTTTTAATCCTTTCTAAGAAGGAAAACTAATTTTAAGATCCCATGTGCATCAAACTCATATAACGCTTTTTCAAAATGGCAACAAAAGACATGGGCCTAAATTCTTTTCTTTGATGGGTCTTATTGCCTCTTCAAAGTGGAAACAAAGTTCGTGGGTGTTATTTCCATTTTTTTGAGCAATAAGGTTCGCGGGTCTTATTGCCGCGGGGCTTATTGCACTGCACCATATCTAATATATAAAATTTCCATGTCACAATGTTAGTTACCGTACTCCTCCGAAACGGCTTTAGCGATTTTTACCAAATTTTATATGCGTATTCAGTAGGTCTGAGAATCGGCTACTATTCTATTCTGTTTATCTATTATCTATTTCTATCTATTTTCCATACCCCTAAGTGATAAGGGCAATCTACCCTTAACATTGTTTTTTTAATTTACACTGTGACATGAGAATTTTATAATATTGGATTTTACAGTCTCAGTGTAAATGTCAGATCAACTATATTCTCAAGTAAAGAAGATGGCTCATTTTTCTATTGAGCCTGGGCCCAGGGCATACACCTATGATACTAGTACCAAATGAAAGCTTACGTTCAGACCAATCTATTTGCAAAATATTTTTGAATTTGGTCTTAGTGATTTTGAGATAATTGGACTTGAAATTGAGCGACGGAAATGGGAAAAATCTGACATTGCTGCAAATAATTACGCATAGCTCGAAAAGTATTGCATGAAGGATACTGATTTAGGTATCATATGAAAGATCATAAAAATATCTTTCATATAAAAACCACTTTTCGACATGCCTTATATTTTGAAAAGACAGACCTAAAACTTGTTTGAAAAGAAAAATTTTCTTTGACGTTTGCAAGTCAACATCTCGAAAAAATCAGGGATGACCTATATTTTTTTTTGTACCACTGTAATCCTTAATTGATAACCTTTTATTTGATAAATAAATACGCTATCATACACAAAGCATATCACGTACATTATGCACAATTCCCAAAAAAAAATTAAACAAAAAATATGTTCCACAGCTGCTCCACAGCAATTGTCAAGGCGCTCGATGATATAAGAATTAATTTTGACCAAGATGAACTAACGATCTTATTATAATAAACAATCAGTCAACGCCTTATTGACTTCACCAATTCAAACTGCATTTCAACTTTTCCTTTACAAAGGTACAATTAAAACGCATAATTTTGAATGCATTTCGGCATGATAAATGCCATCCTCAGCAAAACTTTATTGTGACTAAAACTTACATAGATCAATTATTCTGACATACATACAAACATAGTACGAATTATTAATGTTACTTTGCACAAAAAATGAAAAAGAAATCAATTCGTCTCTTCTTACATTACATTTGACATTTAAACAACATACATTAAGTAAGCAGGTTGAAAAGAGATGATTTAATTGGAGCTTCCATTGTGTTCATCATTATGTTTTTGTTTTTGTGCATGTAAATACTTTCGTACGCGTCTAGTGCCCACTCTTCTCTCACATGTTTGATAAGCCTCAAGTTGTCTTTTGTTGTGCTATGACTATTCTCTAGCATATGTAATGCCACAGCTGATTTATTTGGTCTGTTATACTTAATGTTGGATATATGTTCTCCAAATCGAGTTTCTATGTTCCTTTTTGTTTGTCCGTAGTACTTCTGCTCACAGTCGTTGCATGTTATTTCATAAATCCCTGGTTTCTTATTGTTATCTGTTTTATCTTTTGTGGATCCTAGCTTATTTTTAAGTTTCCCATTTGAAGCGAATATCAGGTCTATATTTTGTTTTTTGAATACCTTCTTTCTTTACACGTTAAAAACAACAAAAGAAAACGAAGGAAAGAAAGGATTGAAACTGCATTATGCCCCCATAATAACCGACAGATTAAAGAAGGTATTCAAAAAACAAAATATAGACCTGATATTCGCTTCAAATGGGAAACTTAAAATTAAGCTAGGATCCACAAAAGATAAAACAGATAACAATAACACGTTAAAAACAACAAAAGAAAACGAAGGAAAGAAAAGATTGAAACTGCAATATGCCCCCATAATAACCGACAGATTAAAGAAGGTATTCAAAAAACAAAATATAGACCTGATATTCGCTTCAAATGGGAAACTTAAAAATAAGCTAGGATCCACAAAAGATAAAACAGATAACAATAAGAAACCAGGGATTTATGAAATAACATGCAACGACTGTGAGCAGAAGTACTATGGACAAACAAAAAGGAACATAGAAACTCGATTTGGAGAACATATATCCAACATTAAGTATAACAGACCAAATAAATCAGCTGTGGCATTACATATGCTAGAGAATAGTCATAGCACAACAAAAGACAACTTGAGGCTTATCAAACATGTGAGAGAAGAGTGGGCACTAGACGCGTACGAAAGTATTTACATGCACAAAAACAAAAACATAATGATGAACACAATGGAAGCTCCAATTAAATCATCTCTTTTCAACCTGCTTACTTAATGTATGTTGTTTAAATGTCAAATGTAATGTAAGAAGAGACGAATTGATTTCTTTTTCATTTTTTCATTTTTTGTGCAAAGTAACATTAATAATTCGTACTATGTTTGTATGTATGTCAGAATAATTGATCTATGTAAGTTTTAGTCACAATAAAGTTTTGCTGAGGATGGCATTTATCATGCCGAAATGCATTCAAAATTATGCGTTTTAATTGTACCTTTGTAAAGGAAAAGTTGAAATGCAGTTTAAATTGGTGAAGTCAATAAGGCGTTGACTGATTGCTTATTATAATTACAATAGACTTCACGGTGTTGTTCATTTAAAGATTGATGTTAATAATTAACGTTTGATTTTTAATTCCAATTTAGAATAACGATCTTATGTTTACTCGATTTTTCCAAGGCTTTTGACAGAGTCAATCACAAAATTCTATGTCAAAAGTTGAGTCTGCATTTTTTTTCGTCGAAGTCGAAGGTCAGTATGTTTGATTGAAAATTACTCGCAACAACGTAGTCAAAAAGTTCAAGTTGGGAAAGAGTTCTCAGCGTCCAAAGTGTTACTTGTTGGTGTACCGCAGGGTTCAATTTTGGGCCCCATTTTATTTTGTATGTTTATCAATTAACCTTCCTCAGGTGTGTCAAAATGTCAAGTTGCATCTTTACGCAGATGATGTACAAATATATTTTTCTCGACCCTTTAACCTATTGGAAGATCTTATCTGCAGATTTAATGAAGATCTATCTTTGATCCACAATTAGTCTTTGTGCAATGGTTTGACTCTTAATCCTTCCAAATCGCAAATAATTGCAATATCTAAGAAAAAAATTAGAACGGATGACCTCCCACCTGTTTTTATATCAGGTTTCCAACTAAAATTTGTAGATACTATCACTAGACTTGGTTTTAAAATAAACCGATCTCTTTCAGCTAATGACCATGTTAACATCAGTATAGGTCGGATTTACGGTGGTCTTCGGAAACTTAGCCCCTTTTTCAATATTACTCCGGTAAACACAAAGTTGACATTAATAAAATCTTTGTTACTACCCATCATTGATTATTCTGCAGTAGTTTATTGCTGGCCTGACTCTCATTGTCGGCACAAGTTACTTGTAGCTTTTAATGACATGGTATGGTATGTTTATAGTTTGCGTAGGTTTGACCATGTTTCTCAGTATCATCACAAGGTTCTTGGATGCACTTTTACTCAATACCTTGATTCAAAATGTTTGATTTTTCTGCATATGATAATTCTTAAGAAAATGCCAACATATCTTTTTGATAAACTCCACTTCGCGCATTCTTCTGGAACTTAAAATTTGATCACACCCTATTGTCTTTATTTAAACTCATCAAGACTCTTTTTTGTGTATGCCACAAAACTTTGAAACGATTTACCAGTAACTATAAAGCAAATAATTAGAATTCACCAATTTCAAAAAGCATTATTCTTGTTCTACCGTCAAACTTTTCAAGAACAGTAATTAGAAGAAAAAAAAAAAAATAAAAATTATATTATTTTTATTGTTATATTATATTATTATTCTTTTTATTATATTATTTTATTTGAAATTAAAGCATCAAATTATTTTACCTTATTGTAAAGTACTATAAAAGACTTAATTATGTCTTATTTGTACAGCCGAATCTAAGTAATAAATTGAAATTGACAGCAAATGCACTTTTCATTTATTTTTTTTGCAGTATCTACTCTTTTTTTACAAAACATAAAAAAAGAATACATATAATGCTACAAATGAAAGAAAAACTAATCTTCGTTTAGATCTATCAAAATGCCATCCAAAAACAAAGCTTGTGCTTTATTTATTGATTCCTGGTGTCTTGCGTAGCCCAAATACCATAAAATGCTCATAACATGAGCGCAACAACCAACAGTCCTCATTCCAACGAGTCAGTTACAATAGTAAGCTTTTATTGCGTTCGAACTATGTGCTGCGTTTGCATCGCTATTCAGCAAGATGTAGGAGTGAGATAAACTTCTACTTACATGCCTGGATTTGATTAGTCCTCGCAATAAAAATTGTTGCCTATAAGACTATATGATGAGCAGAAGAGGTAATTTGCATCCGATCTTCGCAGACTTCGATTGTGAAAGTTCCCTGGTATTTTAAATGTTCACCACAGCCGGATCGAGCCTGGTTAATTTGGTAATTCCCCAATGATATCATACGAACAGTGAGTTGTGGGAAATTACTTAAATTCCGGATATTTCCATCGATGTGGCTGAACATGGCTCTAGTTCTGTTAAGATTATTTTCTCTTTCAAGGGCAACTAAATAATTAGGAGTCAGTATTCAAACGATACTAGTTTGGACGGGGTTCTGCGGATCTCTCCTTTGAACATGACAATACCAACTGAGCCGGTCGTGCTGAATTTTGTCCAAGATGGTACTTTTGACATGAAGGCTTCCATGGATCTTAGTACTTCTAATTCGATCAAGCTTTGCTACTCCTGCTGTCATCCGAAGCATCTTCATTTCGGCTGCCGTCAATTTGCTCTCATACTTTTTGTACATTGTCCAACATTGTGAACCGTATGTCAGAGCTGGACGGACAACTGCTGTGCAAAGTCTTCCCTTCAGCTTAGGGGGCAGTTTTAGATCACAGAAGATAGCGGAGTTTTCTCGCCACTTCATCCACCCTACGCTTACTCGATGATTGATGTCGTCATCACAAGTTGCTTCACTATTGATCATAGATCCCAGATATTTAAACTTTTCACACTTGGGAAGCACATTTCCATTCAAATAAATGTCTGGAATAGGCTTGTCTGGATCAGAAAAAGGGCAGCACAGGTATTCAGTCTTTTTAGCGCTAATACGGTACCCATTTCCTTCCAGAACATCAATCCAAACGTCAAGTGCTCGTTGCAGGGATGTAGGATCCTCGCTTATGATGGCTCCATCGTCAGCAAAAAATAATTGTTGTACTTTATTGTCCGTTACTTTTCCTTCGAGCAAATAATCCAGAACAGCAATAAAGAGCAGTGGACTCAAGACATTTCCCTGATGTACACTTTATGTTATTTGGAATTCTTCGGTAACTCCAGCTGGGCATCTCACTTTTGTAACTGCTCCCTCGTACATGTCCATAATTATTCGCACATAGGCTTCAGGAACTCCTCGGTGTCTGAGGGCCACCCATATCAGATCTCGTGGTTGTCGATCGAATGCTTTTTCCAAGTCAACCAACACAATATGAAAATCCTCTAAGGCATCTCGGTGTTTTTCCATTATGATCCTTATACTTTGGATTGCGTCTGTAGTTGACTTACCCGCGAAAAGCCCGCATTGGTCATCAGACAGCCTTATTATTTTCTGCAGTCGGCTATCCAAAACCCGCTCAACGATCTTCATAGTGTGGGACATCAACTTGATCGAACGATAGTTGTCACAGCTTCTGGTATCTCCCTTTCCCTTGTGCATTGGAAGAAGAAAACTTTCCCTCCATTGATTAGGCAAACTGTCATCTTTTATAAGTTTGGAGATGAGAATCATGAGCCATCTCAGCCCGATGTCTTCCATATTTTTCCAAAACTCATATGGTACTTCGTCTGGCCCAATCGCTTTGCCTTTTTTGGAGTTCTTAACTGCCTCCCTAACTTCTTCGACTGTGACGTCGGACACTTCCGTAAAGTTAGGTGCAGCTGTTGGAAAGTGGCGCCGAGGAAACTGTTCATTCAAAAGATCATCACAATACTGTCTCCACCTGTGAAGAATTTTGTCGTCATCCACAAGTAGCAGTCCTTGAGCATCATTTATGAACTTCGGCGAACGAATCTCCTGCGCATTTCTCCTTCTCTGAGCGGCTATTTTGAAAATGGTTGCTCCCTTATTCAAGTTGCTTTGTCTTAGCTCTTGGATTGCCTGATTTGCTTCAGCAGCTGGGGAAGAAATCTCTTCCAGCTCTCGATACAGGCCCTCCGTGCTTTTTGCTTGAATTTGGGCTCACTTTTTCCTCGCTTCTTTTCTGCAGCTCTTGTATTCCATTTTGAAACGCGCTTTTTCATTTGTGTTTCTTGAGGGGCACTTCGACCAAGCTTGGAAAGCTGCTCTCTTCTTTCTAATCACTGCTTTAGCTTCATCATCCCACCACCAAGTTTCTTTAGCTTGTTGGTGGTGTGCTTTTGGGACCCCTAACAGTGATTTGGCTCTCTCTAAGCAGGTTCGTTGTGATTGCATTTGAAACTGCTTCGATGGTATTACACAGCTGACTTTGCATATACGAAATGAATTGCTGTCCTTTGGTTTTCTCCAGATCGTACCACTTGATTTTCCTATTAGCCTTTGTTTGTTTGACTTCCTTCACCGCATCCGTAAAAAATTCTGTTAAAAGAAGACGGTGTTGTTGAGCGGCAGCTTCTCCTAGTATCACTTTGCAGTCTTTCACCCGAGATTTCATGTAATTGGTTACCAAATGGTAATCAATCTGGGTCTCATTTCCTCCACTGCTGTAAGTGATAAGGTGTCGGTTTTGTTTGATGAACATGGTATTTAGTACGATTAGACCGTATGACTTGCACATATTTAGAATATCTTCACCAGGAGTGTTCCTGGTGCCGAATCCCAAACCTCCATGGCAGTCTTCATAATCCTCGTTTGTCTTCCCGACATGTCCATTCAAATCTCCTCCAACAAACAAATACTCTTCTTTTGGGATGTTCTTAAGTAGGTTATGAAAATCAAGCCAGAATGCATCTCTTTCCTCCTGCTCACACCCTATTTGGGGAGCATATGCACTGATTATATTCCAGACCTTTCCTTCCATCACCAATTTAAGAGACATCAAACGGTCACTGGACTTCAAAATGGTCAACACGCTGTTAAATAAACTTTGGTCAAGGATGATACCGACTCCGTTCCTACCTTGTTCTGTTCCATAGTAGAACATCTTGTAAGCCTTGGTCTTTGCATCTAAGAAACGGGCTTTGTTTGCTGTGTTTCACCATTTCGCTTCCTGAACACACAAGATGTCCACTCGACAATCGACAATCCAAAGCCGGAAGGCTTGCCGACGCTTTCTGAGGTCAACGCGGCGTACCCCACAGGCGGATCACTAGTGTGAAGCAGAAAAGTGCGAGAGTTGTGATCGCTTCAAGATCACTACTCGTAACGCCGGAAATGGAAAGAAGAAGAAGAAGTTTACAACAGGAAAAATTGATGATCCTGACTTCCTCTCATGCATAGGTTTTAACTACCGGGGAGGCTCATACCAACTGCGCAACTTGGAGTTACTTCACTGTCATCATAGAACTTATTTTGGCATGAATGAGCTTCTTCAGGGCCGGATTTAAAGATGTGGAGGCCCCGGGGCAACAAAGGAGTGGGGGCCCCTTTCCCCCAAATTATATTCCAAACAAAATGAACAATTTTTTTCAATCTAGTTTTCCAGTAAATAATTTATTGTGAAACCAAGTATAGATCATTTTATTATTTAACGAACAAATAAATATAATCGGAAACAAGAATTATCTAAGATTAAATTGTAAAATAGTTCCGGAGATTGAGATTGAGACGTGCAAAAAAGGAAAAAATGTATCTATCATCTACAGATTCGGTAGAATCTGGTGCCAAGTCTCAAATCCGTTGAAAACAAAACGCCATACTTACCGAATGTGTATACCGCATTGATTATTAATTAAATTTTATGATGAAATCTATTTTTAGTTGTAGTGGGAAATTTAAAAAAAATTGGAAAGTACAAAAGTGCACGTCTCATAACGCTCATTGATCACACAAAATATTGTTTATCTTAGTATTATTATTAACATTATTATAATTTTGAGTTTAAATTTTTCAAAGAAGCTGTAGTCAATCTAGGGTATGGTTGAATGGGCTGACGGTTAATCTTATTACCGTCACACTTAGATCAATGTAGATCCATTGTGATACCTTGGAGTATTGTAACGTCCTAGAAACCTATGAGTTTATGTTTGGTCAGTCTTAAACCATTTTGTGGCCTTAATGAAGTTAAACAGGCTTTTTCTTGGAGTGTCTGATAATTCTTCTAGTTCAATGAAAAGTAATTGCCTAGAAATTTTTCTTGGTATGGCAGATTGCTGGGCATTGAGAAAGGAAGTGAGTGGTATCCTCATGTTCATCTTCGTCATTGCATGCTCAGCACAGGTCATCGGTGCAAGGAACCATTTTCTTTTTGTGGTAACCTAGTAGGTTGTGTCCAGTTATGATACTGATAAGCACTCGTAATGAAGGCCTATTCAATGAAAGTATAGCTTTTCAGATCCGTTCAAGTCCAAAGAAAAAAATTCTGATGACTATTTTTTGAAAAGAAATGAAATTATAAATAACTTGATTATTTAAACCAAAAAATAACAATCAGATTTTTGTTGAAGCAAATAATGAAATCTAAAAGAAAAAAACAACCAAGTTCTTTAATACAAATAGTTAAAATATTAAAAAAAAAAATTGGTTTACTTGGCCGTGCATTGTTTAAATCAAGTCTAACTTATACATGTAGTGATAAAATGCATTCGAAGTACACCAATTTTTTTTCAAGTACTTGGTTTTTTTTTTCATTATTCATTATTTTTTATAAAAAATAGATTTTTGATTCCTTGATTAATTGATTGATTATTAATAATGGCTCAATGGGTACTTGGAGCACATTTTCACAGTGAAATTGTTTTTTGTGGGATTTTCTTATACCCAAAAATATTTGAGCTAATGCAAATTACGTTGCTGGTCCACTACCAAGGGTAAGTAGACTAAAAAGACCCTTATGTACGCATACAGAGAGTTGAGATAGTTTTATCCGCCGCGCGAACAACGTGCGAGCGCGTCATCGAAAATTGCAAGTGCTTATCAGGGCTATTTGAGATTTTGATATTTTACTGTTTGGCTGATTAAAGTGAACGAATATTATGTAGATCGATGATTTCTGTTAATATTTAATGCAATCATGTTTGTACAAAGTACTGTAGGTAGAGGTACAACGCGAAAAAAAAATAAGAAAAGGAAATATGTTTACTTATGTTTATAGTCTGAATTTGAAAAAAAAATTTAAGAAGTCTCTATTGTGGGGGCCCCTCTTTTGTGGAGGCCCGGGACAGTTGCCCCGTTTGCCCTCCCCTAAATCCGGCTCTGAGCCTCTTACTCGTATGATAAAAGTTTTTATAGATATAGATATAGATTTTCAAATTAGTAAAACTACGTTAAAGTTCTTGATCCGAACCAGAGCTCCACTCTCTTGGCTATGTTTTTGAATTTTTTTTCTCATCTCTTTATAATTGTCACATTTGATAATTAGTTTTATGTATGTACTTGTACCTATTTAATTTAAAATATAATAAATAATAATAATAGTATTTTTGTATATGTTTGTCATTAATTTTGTTATAATTTTTAGTTCTGTTGTCTTGAGTGACCTCTCTGTTGTCTTGAACACCTAGCTAAATGATGACAGTGACACATATTTCTGAGTACTTAAGGGTGAAAAAACTTTTGAATAAAAGATACATTGTTTCACAAGATTTGATAGAGATTTCTATTTTGTATTAGATTTCTGTACGTGCTCAAATTTCATCTTGCTCAGGGTTAAATTTTTTTATCTGTTATCTTTGTGTATTTTGCCTTGTAACGAGAACCACAGATGCAATACCTATGAACCTTGTCTAATTTGCGGGCACGTTTTGCTTATTTCGCCATTTCCACGTTTCACGTCAAACAATAATCAATATGGGTCACGCAGTAGCTCTTCCAAATTGTTTTGTATCTAGAACAAGAATAAGAAAAAAGCTTTATTAACCTTTGTAACGTTGAAACCTGGCAGTCGTGTTTTTGCTTATTTGTTCCGTGTTTATAAGATATTCTTTTCCAGTTTACAATTTAGTCACTGTGACAGGACACTCTTTAAAGACTTTAGAGTGCCTGTATATAAAGTAAAGATATTGTGAAACAGCTTTCCAGATCAACTTGCCTAGCTCGCTTTCTAAAGGAAAAACAGACCAAGGGATGAAGATGAAATCAGCAGCGCAACAACAGTTTTTCAGGTCAAAAAGCCTGCAAACAGCTCGCTTTTTTCAAGTGAAAGATTTAATGTGATTTCACGACACTTTCAAACATATTTAGATAATTGCTTACCAGAACTACATAACATTCGGCGCAGGGCCATAACATCCAGGCAACTTACCTAGGAATCCAGGGCCAGTCCATGGATTTTCATGAAATTTTCGGAAATATGTTTTGAATGGCGTATAGAAAAAAATTAAAAAAAAAATTTCACCGCTTCATTTTTTTAATTATTTTTAAAATTAATTATTAACTTTTAGAATTTTCTTTTATTTATGTAGTGTTTTTAAGATACGGTTTCCCAAAGGCTCAGGATGGATAGGTTTGGTTAAGACAAAAAAAAATTGTTTGGGAGGGGGGGTCTATATCCCTCCGTGTAGGCACAAGGGGTAATCTTATATATAAAAATGAATCGCAAAATGTGTTGGTAAGCGCATAACTCAACAACGCCTGGACCAATTGGCCAATTTTTTGTTTTTGTTGTGTTTGTTATTGTCAGAAGAAGGTTCTTATGACTTAAAAAAATTGGAAAATTGGTATTTCCTCAGGAACGGGTTTGGGAACGGAAACTTAGAAACTACTAGACAGGTTTCTAAAGCGATTCCAGCATTAGGGGTGCTACATTATCCCCTCCATCAGTAATTTAGATTATATCTCATCCCTATAATCCCACGGGAACAGAAACGGGAACGATAACCGAAACCTCAAAGTTATTTGACCGATTTAAAAAATTCTTTCAACTCTTGGATGTTACATTCATCCCTCAGTGACATAGATTAATGAATGAGTCCTGTCAAGGTTTGATCCCCATATTCCGACAGGACCGGGTTTGGGAAAGGAAAATTAGAAATTTCTATAATCCTTTCCCTTCCTGCATTAAGATTGCTACATTATCCCCCTCAATTAGTAATTTAGATTATATTTCATCCCTATAATCCCACGGCATCAGAAACGGGAACGAGAACGGGAACCTTAAAGTGACTTGAACGATTTCAAGAAATTTTTAAACTCTACGATTATCCCTTAGTGACATAGACTTATATTTCACATATTTCCACGGTAACGTAAGATTCCCACAGGAACGGGGCTGGGAACGGAAACCTAGAAACTAATGGACAGATTTCAAAAATTCTTTCGTCATTGGGATGCCACATATTTCCAAAGTCAAAACGATTATTTTTCATCCCCTAGTTCCCACTTAAGCGGAAAAACGAGAACGGGAACCTTAAAACTACAGACCCGAGCAACGCCGGGTGGCTCAGCTAGTTTTTTATAAAATTTACTTAATTTTTTAGAAAACTATTAAAAATCAACTAAGCTACTTCCTTTCTCATAATTTAATGTTTTTGAAAGCGAATGCTTTGTTCAAGTTTTTTTTCTTTGTTAAGTTTGAGTTCACTCAATGAATAGTTTTTGCGAAGTCAAGCCTCAAAGTTAAAATTTTGAAAAAAGAAAATATATTTTTTCTTAATTATTTTTTTTACAAGATTTTAATTCATTAAGGGTCATTTTTTCTTTCAATAATCAATGCGTTTAATAATTTTTACTCAAAATCAATAAAACGAAGAAAAAAATCTCTCTTGGTTTTTGAGAAATTAAAAAAAACGAAAAGTACTTTTTTCCAGAAAGCAAAATGTTGTTAATTTTCCGCTGATTGAACTTTATTCTCGGAATTAAACCTAAATAGCATATGAAAAGAGTTAAAAAAAAAGTAATTCGTGCGCTCTTAATATTAATGTAAATTATAAAAAATATACATATACTGATTTGTTTTGCCCCAAATACTGCTTCCGGTCAAACGAGTTAATGAAACCGAAAAAATTTGGTTTTTTGCCAAATTGACAATTTTCAACCAATCAAAGAGATTTAAATCAGTAAAATTAGCGGCTCGAAGTTTTTTTTTTAGGTGGAGAGCATCCTGATATAGTGTTATTTCTTTTAAATAAGAATTAATGCATCCGTTATTGATATTTGTTTGTTTGCATGCTGAAGGCACGTAGGAAAATTCGCGAGTATTTATTTCGCAAAAAACCACATTCTTTCGGTTTCATCAACTCGTTTGACCGGAAACAGCATTTGGAGCACAAATCAGTATATGCGCAGTCCTTTGAGACCAAAATTCAAGTTTGTAATAGCTCTTACTTCTAAAATTTGACTTAAAACTAATGTAATTAAGAGATAACTCTAAAATTTTAATAATTATTTATAATTTATATTAAAATTAAGATCACACGAAATCTTTTCTTTGACATTTTTTTATGTGCTATTTGAAACACGATTCATATTTCTCTTCCGGGAATAAAGTTCAATCAGCGGGAAATCAACAACATTTTGTTTTCTGGAAAAAAATACCTTTCTTTTTTTTTTTTAATTTCCTTAAAACCAAAAAAAATTTTTGTTCGGTTTTTTGCTTTTTAGTAAAAATTAATAAAAGCATTAAATATGGGATTAAAAAATGGCCATTAATAAAATAAAATAAGATAAAATTTTTGTAAAAAAAAATTTATCAGGAAAAATATATTTTCCTTTTTCAAAATTTTGACTTTGAGGCTTGATCTCTAAAATACTTTTCATTAAGTGAACTAAAATTAAAATTTTCATTTAAGAACAAAGCATTAGCTTTCTAAAACACTAAAGTATGAGAAAAGAAGTAGCTTAGTTGATTTTTAATAGATTTTTAAAAAATTGAGTAAATTTCATATAAAATTGCCCCTTGTGCCTACACGGAGGGATATAGACCCTCCCTCCAATACAATTTCTTCTTGTCTTAACCCAACCTATCTATCCTAAGTCTTTGGCAAACGGTATCTTAAACACCCTACACAAATAATAGAAAATTCTAAAAGCTAATAATTAATTAAAAAAATAATTAAAAAATTCAGAGCGGTGAAAATTTTTTTTTTTTAATTTTTTTCTATACGCTATTCTAATTCAAAAAGTTAATTATTAATTATAAAAATAATTAAAAAATTCAGAGCGGTGAAAATTTTTTTTAACATTTTTCTAAACGCCATTTTAAATTTCCGAAAATTTCATGAAAATCCATGGACTGGCCCTGGATTCCTAGGTTTTGCCATTTTTATGTCTAACGGCCCTCTACCATTGTTGCAGTAACGATTGCACTAGGAATAATCTGTATTTTGGAAAATAAAAAATTAGAAGTTAAAATAAGAAGTACAATGGCTTCAAAAAATAAAACAGAAATGAAAGAAAATAATGATTATCTCTTTGAATACAACTTGAACTTGAACTTTGTTTATATTAAATGTAATATTACCATTTTTTCAATTATTTCAAACTTATATTTTTGTTTTCCTATTATAGTTTAAGAAAAAAGAAAAAAAAAATATTTGAGATTCAGGAGTATCTCAGGTCAAGTGGGGGAGGTGTTATATCAAGGCATTCACCTAGATGTATCCCTTTACCATTTAAAAAGCTTGTGAGGTCTTGAACTCTGTTCTGCAACTGCAGCAACGGAAGTGGAAAGCATTTGGTTATTGTAAATAATTAATTGCCAAATGTTTTTAAACTCTGTTATGCCATTGTAGCAATTAAGTCAAAGAACTTCTTCCGCTGACAGGGGAATGAAAATTGTAAGGAAATAAAGCTGTAAAAGAAATAGACAGTGTAATCGAAGCAAGTCTCGAAAAAAAATAAAGTTCAGTCTTAAGACCAACTTCAACGTGTTTTCATTAATAACATAACAAACTTTGTAGCAGTCTTGTGCTTCCGATCATACGCCAGCTGCACGAAATCCGTTAAAGGATCTTACGTTTCACTTGCAAATCCTGTGGCTTTTGTCTTTTCTTCGTTTGTTTGGGTTGTTGTTGAAATCATAATTGTTGTTCGAGGCTGTTATGGTTGTTTCGGAATCATGTAGTTTTTATTTGGTACGGTAGTTAACCCGACGCACAACGTTCAACCTGGAGGGCCAGGTCCTTCTGGTATTCCCCTGCAGCAGTACCCTGCTGCAGGGGTATAAGAGCTGCCGTTGGCTGGACAGGAGTTCATGCAACAAAATCTCTACTTCAGTACCCTGTCCTAGTATTGAAAGGCCCTCTATGACGTTTAAACTAAATATGTCGGAGTAGCTCTTTCAGGGGTCTCTGCTTTTTTGCCTACTGAAGTCCAGCGTTGATTCTGTAAGTCGAATTCGTCTGCTGAAACATTCCCAAAGAGCTCTGGTGCACCACTGAGGTTTGGGTAGTAAGTCACTACTTGCAGAGCATTATTCGCACTTTCTATAGCAACTATAGTAAGCACAATTGACGTGTACTATAAGTTTCAACATCTAGGTACCGCCAAGTTGACACCAATCAGAGCCTTCCCGAATAGTACACAGACCCAACCACCTTGCAACTTGCTGGGTTGCTTTATCACATGTAACTTGATAACATAAAAGCTACGTGCACAAGGTACTGAGTTTTATGGGGTTAGGGTAGTCAGGAGCGTGAAAAAATGCAATTTTTCAATAATTTTTTTTTTTTTGCTAGTAATAAATTTTTTTCACATAAGTGAAGACGTAGTATCATTTCACCATAATTTAACATTACTTCATCAAAATTTCAAAAAAAAACATTAACTGTTTTACAAGTTATGGCAGTTTAAGTTGCACAGGTTTTAATAATGGGTCCTTGCGGTGCCAACTGTAACTCAAAAACCGCTCAATAGATTTGAATGAAACTTATACAGTTTTCAGAAAACATAAAAAACTAGTGGTCGCTATCGAGAGATGTTGGTTAAGAGCCAGGTTACCCCCGAACTGAAATGCCTAAGCCCTAAGTACCTAAGTAAAAATGTACCTTTAGAAAAATGTATCATAATGTATTTTTAGAACTAAATAAAAGGACTTTTTAGCATTCCTGCTCAAATTGCGGTTTGCTAAACGACAGCATAAATAGTGGCCTTGTTATATGCCTTTTAAACTTTACTTTCTTATTCGAAAACTACACGTCCGTCATCTTGATTTTCAGTTCATGCCAATCAACAAAATCTAGAAAAAATTCTACGACTTGGATTGTAGAGCTTAACTTACGTTTTTATAATCTAAGATAAAAAATAAATGAGAGCACATTAAAAGTGAACTTTTCTCTTTGGTTTTATTTGAAAAATTAATGTTCTTTTGAATTTTTTGTGTTTTCAGCTTTTTTATATCTTAAACATGTGTAGATTTCCGCGACAGAAAAACTTTTTGTTCTCAAAAGTTTGTCAGTCTAAAAAAAGACATAACGTTTTAATTGGATTAATTTGTCGGAAACTTTATCCGTCATCAAAAAACATTGACTGCCCCAAACAAAAATCAAAGTCCACCCGAACTACAGTATGAACGTAAACATACATATGTATATGTACCTGCAATTTAATCAATCAGCTTAACACGCAATTTCGCTTAGCTTTTTTTTAATTCAATTGAAATTAATGCTCACCAACTTTACACACCAAACCACCTGAATTTCGTTATTATGCCTCACTTCAAAAAGTTTTCTCAACATTTTCCAAAAAAAAAAAAATTTATTTAAAAACAAGCTGAATGGCAGTTTTTGTGCACATCCTCAGATGAATTCCTGCTGGAGAAGCCTGGCGAAAGAGAAGTCTTAACGAAAACAGCGAAAAACTTTTTAATAAAATGATGAATTCATTTGGTAGACATCGTAATATTCCTTTGAATAAGCCGTGTTTTTGTGGGGGTTTGACTGATTGTGTAAGTCATAGTGCGCATCTAACAAGCCATAATGCTGCCGAAGGATTCTGCATAATATTTCAAAAACTGAAATGTATGCGTTCGCGGTATTTATGAACGTTCAGTAGTGCTCAGCAAAAAGATTCTTTGTCTCCATTTTAGAACTGTTCCTGTGATGAAATACTCATTATCATTATACGTTTTCTGGAATATACATAAGTACCTACATATGTACATATTTTTCCAACTTTTGTCTGCGATGTTCGTTGGGAGATGTAGGGCTCATAGTCATAACTTGTGAAGTAGAAAATGCAAATCGCTTTAAAATGCGACTTGAATTTCGTGAGGTAATGTTGGTTACGTTATGTGTTAAGATGAAGATGGTGGCACGTGAAGAGCAGTGTCTTCTATATAAGACAGTTCTTTGAATGATAAAATATCCGCCCGCAGAAATAATGAATTGCAATACCTTGTAGAAAGTGCGAAAGAAAACAAATTAAAGGGATTAGCAATAGAATGTGGTTATGTATATATGATACAGCCAAAGTAATAAATCTGGATATTATGTATAATGGCTAGCCATACGGAACGCGGTAGCGGGATGAAGAGAGGGAGGGGTAACAAGTCGGCTAGACCGTATTTATTACTTTGACTAACTTTGACAAGTTATTATGAATAATGTCCAGACAAAGTGATTAATATTATTACTTTGTCTAGTGAATTTGGCCATTATATATAATGACCAGTTATTATGTATACTAGCTATTTAATCACTATGACTGTAACATATATATGTATAATTATAATTTGATCAAATATAAATAGATTATAAATTATGGTATAAAAAGTATTCTTAAGTCTTAATGGTATGGCCTTTGGCCGTCTACCAGACTGACTTTACTTTGAATTCTCAATAAAAAATCGCAAATAATTTTACATGTACATATATAAAAAAAAGAAAAGAAACATTAAGTTCGTTTTGAATCCGATTGTTATTTTAAAAAATCTCTTCAATTATAAGTTTTCTGTAACGTAGAGCAGCAACCACATAGTTGTAACAGTTTTCCAGATATTCGTATAGAAAAACCAGAAGAAACTGCTATGAAAAGTGCCCTCGGTTTCCAGCTATCACGATTTCTACGCCGCCGAGTATCTGTACCTCGTTTCGAAAAAATGCAGGACAGTCACAAAGGAAGTGCACCGTGTCAGCATCAATGTATAATATTAATTAAGCCTAGCACTTTTAAGTGGTTGGCACAAGAGAAGTGGCAAGGCCATCAAGCTTTCTATAGCCTTTTATACTACGGGGTAGCAAATACCACTATCTATATTGCAGCTTTTTATTGAAATTGGAGACATAAATACATTCCGTCTTTCACCTTCCAAGGGAGGCATGATATATACGTACATATACATATATGGTTATGCTCTCGACAGGTCTAATCGGAATCTAATCTGAGCGTTGACTTCACAATGTGTTAAGTGTGGTGTTGATTGTCGTGGGGTGCGCATCTCACCTAAGCTTTTGCAAAGTAAACAAACCAAATAGAAGAAAGTAGAAATACATGCAAAATGAATTGTGAAGTTTGTGCGGAAAAAATTGATGGAAATTCAACATCTAAAATATCATGTGGCGATTGTTTGTGCTTCTTTCATGCAGCTTGCGTTAAAGTACTGCAACAAGACATTGAATATTTCAAATCAAGTGGTATTCCCTTTCGTTGCGATAAATGTCGAATTAATAGGCGTTCGTCAATGCATTTACATGACCAAGCTAATTCTAACAACAACATTCCTGTTTCAAATAAAAGAACAGCCAACAAAAATAACAACAATGCAGGGAGTGTTTCAACTGTTTTTCCGCAAAACCCAGTAAGCAGTGAAGAGTTCTCTCTAAGAGTGGTTTGCCAAAAACTTACAAATCTGGAGCGAATGATGAGCAACATGCTTAATACAATTGGAGACTTACGCAAAGAAAACGATGAACTGAAGACTAGAGTTCATACACTGGAAAGCAAACTTAATCGGCAGCAACAACATCTGACTAGTTGACAGAATAAGTTGTTAATTAACTCCTTGCCGCTGGTGGGAGAAAGTCAATGAAGAGAAAACTTAAATGTCTTTTGGCTCGCTGGTTTACTAGCAAGTGAATTATTTATTTCCTATTCAAGATATTTATACAACTTAACTGCTACCTAGGCAATAAATAATTCGAGATACAGACAAACAATATATACATAATTGAAATGGAAAGAAATGCAATGCAAGCAATACAATGCACTGCACTGCAACGGCTCCGAGCACGAGAACGCTGATAGTTGTAGGAGGTGTCATATTTATTCGCCAACTGGTGGTGTCGTTCATTAACCTGTTGGCCATTCACCTGCTGTTGTTTACTTGGTTTGTAGTGTAGAATTCGGTCGTTTGCATTTGTTGTAACAACATGCTGGGCCCCTCAAAATGAAGATACACAGAAGTCGATGTCGTCAAAGGATGTTTGTGTGTTACGTCGTTGTTGAGACTTCGTCTTGTTGAGACTTCGCATTGGAATAGTGGTGATGGTTGGTGGTGCAAGTGGCTGATCTCTTTTTCGAAAGATGATGAAGATGATAACAGCTACGATAACTATTATAGTAAGACAGCCAGTGACTCCAAACAGTGAATATTGGTGAACTCGATGGGTACTGAATTCATTCAATATATATTCCTGATTTTTTTGAAGGTTTATTGCATTTTCCAATGTAGCAAAATCTATCGAAGTGTTTGATGGAAGCATCGACTGTTTCTCTCTTTTGAAGTTAAACGAAGTTAACGTCTCAGAAAGATTGAATGATGGTAAAAATGATGATTTTAGTCGGCTTGACATTGTTTGCTTTCCAACAATTGTCGTGGTTTGGTCATGAATTATACATTTTGCTGGTAGCTTAATCAGCCCACTCCCTCGCAGTGTAAAGGGCTCAGTATTGTAATCACAGTTAATATTAACTGTGGTTGAATTTGGAGTGCTGTATATCCATGCGTTTGGTTGATGCATCTCAATCCAGCACAGCCTTGGTGATATATCCTCAATCGTGCATGAGTCCATAATTTTCTTGTGTTGTATAAAGTTTGTTTCACAAACACTAGTTAACGCTCCGGTTGTATACAGAGGATGCTGAAGTGGGCACCAGAAGATGTCGGAAGGCCTTATTTTACAAAGTAAGAATTCATCTTTGTTGATTGGATAAACATGGTTGCCTTGTAAGTTTACCATTAAATATTCCGATGATGGAACAATTCGTGTAAAGCGTTCATTGTGATTTGTTGGAACTGACAATACTTTGAATAGCTTGAATTCTTCATTATACAACAACGGGAGACTGATCTCAATTATGATATTGTTGTTCGTCACTCTAGCTCTTGGGCTTACAATTTTATACAGCTGCAGTATGGATTCGTGATGTCTTTCGCCAGGAATCATTAAAGACTTAGGGATATTCTCATGAATCTTAGTCAACTCATCCTTGAATTGTCGGACTGAAAGGATAGGAGGGTGTATTCTTCCAGCATGCGTTGATAGCAGAATATCAAGCAATATGCTCTGGGTTGCTTTATAATTGATCATAATAAGTATCCCATTAAGAGCAGTTGCTGAAAATCTCTCCATGTACTCGAATTTACTTGTTTCGTTTTCCAAATTCGTGACAATAGAACTTAGTAACATAATTTGATTCAAATTTTTCGATTGTTCTTTCTTGAAAATATTGACAGTGGAATCAACAATAGTTGTTTGATTTTTCATGAGTTGTAGCAAGTGTTTTTCATTTTCTTGAACAGCTTCTATTGTTTGCTCATATTTCTCAGCAAATCTTTGATCAAGTATTCCGAACAATTCATTAGTGACTGTTCCAATAAAGTCAAATGGTGATCGTCTTTGCCTTTTTAATGAATCGTCGTTTGCGTGTAAGAGAATTTCATTGTTGAGCTCTATTTGTTGAAGTTGATATTCAAATTGGTTCAGTATTCCTTCGCACTTAATAGAATCTAGTTCCTCCATTCCCGATGACGAACATACTCTCTCCATTTTTGTAACAATTTCCTTGTATGCTTCGTATTCCTGCCAATAGTTCGTCAAATTAAAGAAAACAATTGTCTTCCATGAGCTTGAAATCAAATTTGCCTGCCCCACATCTTCGAAGTATATTCCAGGGTGTGTTTGAAATGAAACTATCTCGACATCGTAGGGGACTGGAGTGGAGCCGACTATGTTGAGAAAGGCAACCAAAGTGCATAAAGAAAGAATTTTATGTGAACGATTTGTGGATGTATTGACTTGTCTCACTTCCCTATCTTCCTCATCATTTTCTATTGGTAATTTACATAACTTTGTTATGGGTCGCTTGAACTGTTTATTGTTACTAAATACAGTTGCAGCCCGAACACCGTTGTCACTCCCAGGATGAACTTCTGATATCCTTCCCATCATCCAGGTGGTCGGTGTTAGCCGGTCTTCCTTGGTAAGAACTATATCGCCAGTTTGAATGTTGTCTTCTTTTTGTTTCCATTTAGGCAATTGTTGAAGCTGTGACAAATATTCTGATGACCAGACTTTCCAAAGGTTTTGAGTCATTTTTTGTATTAGTTGCCAGCGTGAACGGAACGTTTTCTTTTCATCAATGGGTTGTTCGGGTACAGCATTCAGAGAACTTCCGATTAGAAAATGTCCCGGAGTAAGTATCGTAGTGTTGTCAATATCGTTTTCGATTGCCGTAAGTGGTCGGGAGTTTCGGCATGCTTCTATTTGAGTCAATAATGTCAAAGGTTCCTCAAATGTTAGCATGGTGTCTCCAATTATTCGTTTTAGGTGAAATTTTGTGGATTTAACGCTTGAATCCCACAAACCGCCAAAGTGCGGTGCTGCTGGTGGTATGAAATGCCATTGCATTTCATGTTTCGTAGGCACTGATGATGCGTCTACTACACCGTACTTAATGGCTGCTCTCACTTGTTGTTGGATTTCTTTGTTAAGCTGCAACTCCAGCTGGCGAAATATAGCTGTAGCTCTACTTCTTGATTCACCAAGTGGATTTGTTTGGATCAAATCTTCGTCGAATGGGATCTTCACAACATACCTCCCATTGGCCTTTCGGTAGTGTGTATCCTTATAGATTTGTTCGCACCGTTTATCTTCCGGCTTTTGGAATTTAGGTTGATTAACTGATGTAAGTGCTACTAGTCCAGTAACACTGTATGTGTCGGGAATGTCGTTTGATGTTCGTCCAGAGATCAGCCAACCTAATTGTGATCTTTGAGCGATTAGTGATCTAGCAGCGACTCGTTCAATACCACTTAACATGATGTCGCCATAGGTATCAGCTCCAATTATCATATCAATTGGCCCAGGAATATATATTGTTGGATCAGCAAGCTCTAGAAGATTGAACTTTTCAAATTGTTTAGTGTTTGTTTGCTTCGAAGGTAGCTGCCTTGTCAATTTTGACAACACCAGAGCTTCTATTTTTAGCTTAAAACTCGAAGCAAAATGTGGCATTATGGTCACATCTTCCTTATTGGTGGCAATTCCTGCTTTTGTTGCTCCTAGTCCGCTGACTTCAACACAAACGTCCTGTTTCTTAAGTTTCAGTGTCTGTACAACCGACTCGGTGATTAGCGAGGCTTGGGATCCAGGATCGATAAGTGCTCTGACTGTAACGTACTGTCCTTTGTCATTATTAACTTTTAGAATTGCCGTTGCGATTAAAACATTCTGGTTCTGTTCGCTATGATTTATTTGTGCGGATGATCTTGCAGCTTCTATCAATTCTGTTTGTTTTGGCCTATCAGTCCATTCCATGTGAAGAAGTGAATGATGTTTCTTGTTGCAATGTTGGCAATTTTTCTTGCTAAAACATTGGATCTGTTTGTTATGCCTCAAACAGTTCAGGCAAAGCTTTGCCTGCTTGCACTGTGTCCATCTTTCTTTTGGCGATAATTTTAAAAACTTTTGACATGCGTATATTTTATGGTCTCCTTTGCATATTGGACACTGAATAACTTTTGCATCTATGACGAAGCTACGGACTCCAGATCTTGGCTCCTCAAATGAGTTATTTTGTTTTTTGTTTGTTGACATTACTTCAAGAGCTTGGTAACGTCTTTCCAGAAAGTCGAGGAGAGTCTTCATTTTCGGCATTTTATTTGGCTCCTCTAAACCTTGTTCAAACAAATTTCTTGATTCTGTATCAAGTGACTTTGTAGTCATATGTACAATCATAGGACCCCATGAAGAAGCGTCATAGCCCAAATTTTTTAGTGCCGCTAGTCCCTCTTTAATGGCATCCAAGCTGTTTTTGATGGAAGACGCTGTTGGAGCGCTATTATGTCCAGATTTGAGCATCTTCTCTATATGCATAGACACTATTTTTCGCTCATTGTTGTATCTACTTTTTAAGATCTCCCAAGCGCTATTATAGTTTTCACTTGAAAACGTAAGATGCTTTATGAGTTACAGGGGCTCTCCTTCCAAATGAGTTTTTAAATACTCCATTTTTTCAGTCGTTGTTAAATTGGCCTTGGCGTGTATTATATTGAGGAACAAGTCATAAAACTGCTGCCACTCCAAATAATTACCCTTAAATGTCGGTATTTTAAGCCTTGGAAGCCTTGATTCAGTCTTATGTTCCTTCGGCTTGTTGTTACTACTGGAGAGTTTTGATGCCATTGTATTGAGAAATCTGTTGACCTCTTGTTTGACATTTTTATATTCCTTATTCGTTACATAAGGTTTCTCAAGGTCTTCTTCAGATGAATTGCAGATGAAGTCTTCATGTAATTCAGTGAATGTTCGCAACTGCTCCAGCAGTATTTTTTGTTGAAAGTCGTAAATGTCCTTGGAATATTCATCGAATGTTTGTTCAAAGTCTTCTATGTTCTCGATAATGGCCGTTATCCTCAGCTTTAACTTTGTCAACCGTTGACCTTGTACGGTAGTTGAATTCTCGTCCGGCTTTGCGGTGTCGGCTTTGTAGGCAGAGGCATTAGATGTCTTTTCAACTTTCTTTGAAGTTTCTGCAGTGGGAGCATCGTGAGGGACTTCAGGCCTTTCCATTTCCTTCGAAGCTTGTGCGACACTAGGATCTATATTTTCCAATTCTTGTTTAAGACTTTCGTACAATGATTTTACTCTGTTGTACGTATCCCTTTGTATGTAGGGTGTATCAAATTTTACAAAGGGAACTATTTTAATATGGTTTGCGTGAAATTCAGACCAACATTTTTCGAGGCGTTCTAGCCTTTCTTCTTTGTATTTCTGTGTTTTTCTGGAGGCACTATCCTTGCCGAAGTTTCGACATTGCTTTTCGATTTCTTCTCTCAAGGCCTTTTGCTTCGAGCTTATAATAAACACATCTGTTTCGTCCAACATCTTAGTTTTTTGTTTGAATTGTCTTGTTCTATATTGTAGATAATCTTATAGATAGCGACAGTAGTTTTTTCATACTTTGATTGCGTGGTTTTTGTAACTTTACTTTTCACTAGCCAATGTTTGAAGCCCTGGCTACGCTTTTCACTAACCAATGTCTAAGCCCTGGTTACGCTTTCTTGTTCATCCGGCTCGAAGGACCATGACTAGTTGACAGAATAAGTTGTTAATTAACTCCTTGCCGCTGGTGGGAGGAAGTCAATGAAGAGAAAACTTAAATGTCTTTTGGCTCGCTGGTTTACTAGCAAGTGAATTATTTATTTCCTATTCAAGATATTTATACAACTTAACTGCTACCTAGGCAATAAATAATTCGAGATACAGACAAACAATATATACATAATTGAAATGGAAAGAAATGCAATGCAAGCAATACAATGCACTGCACTGCAACGGCTCCGAGCACGAGAACGCTGATAGTTGCAGGAGGTGTCATATTTATTCGCCAACTGGTGGTGTCGTTCATTAACCTGTTGGCCATTCACCTGCTGTTGTTTACTTGGTTTGTAGTGTAGAATTCGGTCGTTTGCATTTGTTGTCACAACAACATCAGCTAGACAAATGCATCGAAATAACTGGTATCCCCAATATAAATGATTCAAATGCGAAAGTGTTAGCACAACAACTATTCCGCAATGCTTTGTCTATCGAAGTTCATAATGACAAAATAGACAATTGCTATGTAAAGAAAGTACAGCGAAAGAAGAATAAAAATGACAATACAAATTGTTCAACTTCGCTTACCTCGATCATCTGTTTGAGTTTGACGGATTTTTCTCTTAAGCAAAAAATAATGAGAGAGAAGTCAAAGAAAAAAAATGTGTTAAACACAAACATACTCGATATAAGCAGCGTAGGCGATAGCAGTGGAGATAGAGGCGATGTTGGTAGTAATGGCAATCGTGGTGTTGGCGGTAGCAGTGGCAGTGACAGCAGAAGTAAGAAATTTATTAATTCGATATACATCAACAATGCTCTTACAAATTATTCGAGAGCTTTATTTGTTAGGGCAAAAGAGGCTAAAATGCAAAAGGGGTTTAAATATTTGTGGTTTAAAAATGGTAAAATCTTTTTGAGAAAGGTTGAAAATGAAAAAGTTATTGTAATTCGATCCTTTAATGATCTTGAACTTCTTTAGCGCTTTCATATTACTAAATTATCTTAATTATAAATTTTTTAAATGAATTAAATTGTGATTTTTCAACCTTAGATCTCATTAATACTAATTGTGAAGAAATTTTTACAAATAATAATTATACTTTAAACAAACTCTTTAATTAATTAAGTAATTCACCAAAACATCAGAAGTTTGAGAGAAAATTTTTCAAGTCTAATTTCCCATATAGAGTCCTTTATGTACATTCCAGATATCATTCTGGTCTCTGAAATTTGGATTTATGATTCAGAGAGAAATAATTATGAGCTGCCTGATTTTAGTTTTCACCTTAATTCTAATGAGAATTATCCTGCTGGAGGCGTAGGATGTTTTGTGAAAAAAGTACATGAAGTGATTGAAGTAATTAAACTGAATTTTGAAAGCGCGGATGTATTAAAAATAAGTTAGAAAGTCAACCATAAAGTGTTTGTCATTTTATGTGTTTATAAGCTTCATATGTTCAGCAGTACAGTTTTTTTTAGAAGAATTTTCAAATTTTTTGAGTAGTGAAAAATCAGAAAATGTTATGATTTTGGGGGATTTTAATATCGACATTCTGGAGAATAATGAATTTGTGGCAACATATCTTGATACGTTAGCCACTCATGGACTTTATTCATTTGTCAACGAAGTCACAAGACCGATTTCTGGTAAATGTCTCGATCATGTTTATGGTCGTCTTGCTTCTTCTTCATCTCTCAGAGACTGCGAGAAGTGCGTATTTGATTTCAAGATAACCGACCATTCGATGACAGGTATTATTGTTAATATAGAACAGCAAAGCGTTCGAGTAGAGTCTGAATCGGCTGATACAATAACAAAAATAGATTTTGCCAGGCTTAAACAGAATCTATTCTTTGAGTTGTGGGAAGATGTTTTCGCTGAAAATGATCCGTCTAAGTCATATGATGTGTTTTATATTACTTTAGCTAGACACATATCTGAATGTTCCTTTTCAGTTCTACCGAAAAAACATGACAAACGTCTCAAACAATGGATGTCTAGTATATTACTGAACAAAATTAGATATAAAAACAAAATAAGAGTAAAATGTGCAAAACACCCTAACAATCAGTTCTTTAAAGAAAAATATAAAAAATTATGTAATGAGCTAAAGAAAGAAATACGTTGTTGTCGCGATAACTATTATAAAAGCAAATTCAATCAAGCTAAAGGTAATATAAGAAGTGAATGGCAAATTGTAAACAGTATTCTCAATAAAACAGAAGGTGGAAATCAGGTTTCTGCAATCCGAGTTAATGATCGTGTGGTTTCACAAAAAATTGATATCGCTAATTCATTTAATGAGTATTTCTCAACCATATCATGTGATGCACATGCACAATCCGGTTTGTATTGTTCACATTGTACTCCTGTTTTTGCTTCAGGACTACACTCTTCATCCCAGAGCTTTTTATTTGATCAAATAACCGGTCTCGAACTGCTTAGAATTATTGGAACATTAAAAAACACAAATTCCTCTGGAATTGATAATATTTCTAACATTTGCGTCAAAAATATAGCATTCTTTATTATAGATGTTCTGTCTCATATTTTTAACAACAGTATTTTGTCTGGAGTATACCCTGATGCACTTAAATGTGCTAATATTCTTCCGCTTTTCAAAAAAGGTAATACTAGTGAATTATGTAACTATAGGCCAATCTCGCTTTTACCATCACTAAGTAAAGTATTTGAAAAAACCATTAAAAATAGAATGGTTAGCTTTCTGAATTCCACGGGCTTCTTTAGCGATATTCAATTTGGGTTTCGAAGTGGCAAATCAACCGAAGATGCCTTGTTAAATTTTTGTTCGCAGGTATTTTCTAATCTCGATAAAAGAAAAAATACGTCAGGACTATTTGTTGATATTTCAAAAGCTTTCGACATGGTTAACCATGATTTGTTGCTAACAAAGATTGAAAATGCTGGGTTCCGAGGCTTCATGATTGATTGGTTTAGTTCTTATTTGAAACATAGAACACAAAGGGTGAACTTACTTGATGTTAGTAGTGATATTAGGTCTATAAAACTTGGGGTTCCTCAGGGTTCTGTTTTGGGGCCTATTCTTTTCTTGATATACATATATCAACTCATTGTTCAGCTTACCTTTTAAGGGCCTTCTGACAGCATTTGCTGACGATATTGGTTTTACTTATGGCACTGATAGTTATTTGAATCTTGTATCATATATGAATTGGGATCTTAGCTTGTTAAGGGTTTGGTTTGCTGAGCATAAACTTATAATAAGTTCGAAAACTAAGGCAATGTTTTTCAATTTGTCTAGACAGAACCGTCCAGATGCAGATCTCATTTTTCATGCCTCAGATTGTCAAAAGTTTAGACTTTTTCATTGCACATGCAATTCATTCGGCTCTTTCCTTAACTCTAACAACTGCAGCGATAAATGTTTTCAGATAGAAAATGTACATGAGTTTAAATATCTAGGACCATTTAGGAACCATTGATTCCAGTTTGAGTTTTTTTAAACATACTGATAATTTAAGAAAGTATCTTCGCTCCACACTCAGGAATTTTTATTATCTTAGCAAAGTTTGCTCCATTAATTTGCTTATGAAAATTTACTACGGTGTCTTTGATTCAAAACTGCAATATGGAATTGCTTGTTGGGGAGGATCCTATAAAAATAAAATCTATCCTCTCTTAATATTACAAAAATACGTACTTAAAAAAATTTGTAGAAAGCCTCGTCTCTCTCCTAGTTTTCCTCTATTTAAGGATTTGAACATTCTTCCAGTTCGACATCTGTACTGCTATAAAGTTTTAATGGTTTTCTTTGCTAGATCGGGAAATCTTAATTTTAGACAAATTGCTAGCCATAGCTTGCGGGTAATTTTTTTGAACCGAGTTCCATTACCGGCTTTTCGCACAACAGCTTTCCGTAACTTCTACAGTGTTGCTTCATGTCGTTTATTCAATAAACTTCCACTCTCTATCAGAGCTCAAACATCTTGTTTTAAGTTTTTAAGACTTTTAAGAACATGGCTTTTTTCTGTCGATTTAGTAAATATTGAAGTATTGTTAAATTATTCCTCCTGATTATTTGGTGAAATTTCTTGTTTTTATTAGAAATATATGTAACTAATAAAAAAAAAAAAAAAATTCACTTAAATTTTGTAATTTTTATTTTTTTCCATTTTTCATTTGTTTACTATCGAGGGGCACCCACCCATTTATCAATATTTTTGAATTGTATAACATTTAATATTTAGTCAAATGTGACAATAACACTATTTCTTACAAAAATATCTTTGTCACATAATATTTCTTTATTAATTATAAAATATTTAAAATATTTTGTATTGTTAAATAAGGATTATTAAGAAATAAACAAACATCTATTCTAATCTAAATCTAATGTATCAGCACCTTCCTGGTTTTGGATTGCTCCATGTCTGAGGCCATCAAATTAATATTTCATTGCATTTGTCTGTCGGAAGTGTGTTTTGGTCTGCCTTTCTTTTTCCCCCTAGTGATCGTGTCTGAAAGTTGTGTGATATTGTCTTTTTGACGGGTTTCTCTGTATTTTTCCTTTAAAAATACACAACCAACTGAGACGGTCGTATTTTCATGATGGTATTTTTGACGAGAAGGCTTACACGGATCTTCGCACTTCTGATGATACGATCATCTTCATCTCAGTTGCTGTCAAATTGCTCTTTTACTTTTTGTACATTTTCCAACAGTGTAAGCCATAAATATGTGGTCTTGCCTTCAGCTTAACCCTTTCAGACCTGAATTTTTGTTCCTTGGAGTTAGTAACATTCGATTTTATTTCAAACAGGAGAATTTTAAGCAAATTAGGCTTTTCGACAAACTTTTGAGAAAATTTATGTTTTCTTTGTGTGCTCAGATTTGACCTAAACGGTAATGTTCACACGAATCTAGTGTAAACACTGCCACTCCCCAGCGTAATCAAAAACTAGGGTTTGGTACCACATATAGTTCACTCTCTTAATTCTATTATTATATGTACAAATCTAGTACTGTTTGCTTCAAAAGTAGTTCGTCGCATAGCGACGTCTACTCATTAACTTTTCAACCACCATCCAGCAAAGATCTTTTTTAATTAAATACTTTTCTTGGGCCTTCCGCCATTTTTTTGTCTGTATTAAAATTTTCTAAATTATAAAAATTTTACCTTTGGCATAAATATAGAAACATTAACTTCACTGTAAACTCAAGAACAAAACAATCACTACGTGCAAATAAATATCAAAAATATACAACAAGAGGCGTATTTTTTGTGTGTTGGAAGAAGGTTTTTGAAGGCGTGTATTCCAGTTAGAATTGGCGTAAGTGTGATCGCTCAACATTTGTGGAATTATGATGCTTTAAGTGTGGTCGAGTTTTACATTTGGTCCTTCGAGCCGGATTATTAATCGCCATCGACACGCTGCTTTGCGCTCCACATTGCGCTGACCAGCGCTCGAGACCACGCTGCTTTGCGAGCCACACCACG
Source organism: Melanostoma scalare (assembly GCA_949752695.1). NCBI lineage: Eukaryota > Metazoa > Arthropoda > Insecta > Diptera > Syrphidae > Melanostoma > Melanostoma scalare. Next base: position 96,573,073 of record OX456985.1, on the reverse strand, counting down.
CTGCTTACGAGCCACACCACGCTGCTTTGCGCGTCACATTGTGTGCTGACCAGCGCTCGAAACCACGCTGCTGTGCGCTCCACATCGCGCTAACCAGCGCTCGACATCCATCACGTTGCTTTGCGCTCCTAGCCACGCTGCTTTGCGAGCCACACCACGCTGCTTACGAGCCACACCACGCTGCTTACGAGCCACACCAAGCTGCTTTGCGCGCCACATCACGCTGCTTTGCGAAATTTGTGAAATTTTAAGCAACTTCGATAAACGCGTTTGGTTGTGTTCCCCAGCTTTTTTTTGTTGGTTTTATAGGAAATTTTAATAGACTGTCTTCCTTTTTGAAGGAGTCTGCGTTTTTTATCGCGTGTTCATTTTTTCTTTCGTTCGTGCAGCACACATCGTTCATAACGGTGTATCCAAGCCGGGGTGGTTGGCCCCCAGTAGAATCTATCAAGCCTCTTGAAGATTCTAGAGCTTCAAAATTTTAATTTCGTTGAAATTTTAAATTTAGAATTTTTACTTTTGAAATTTTTTCTCTCGTTCGTGCCACATACACCGTTCGTATCGGTGTATCTAAGCCGGGGTGGTTGGCCCCCAGTAGAATCTATCAAGCCCTTTGAAGATTCTAGAGCTTCTAAAGTTTGACCTTTTAATATTTAAATGTAATATTTTGATTTTTTTGAAATTTTTTTCTCGTTCGTAACGGTGTATTCAAGCCGGGGTGGTTGGCCCCCAGTAGAATCTTTCAAGCCTTTTGAAGATTCTTGCGCTTTAAAATTTTTATTTTTTTTTGAAATTTTAGATTCTCTCAAGCCTTTTGAAGAGTCTTGCGCTTTAAAATTTTGAATTTTTTGAAATTTTTTTTCTCATTCGTGCCGCAGACACCGTTCGTAACGGTGTATTCAAGCCGGGGTGGTTGGGCCCCAGTAGAATCTTTCAAGCCTGTTGAAGATTCTTGCGCTTTAAAATTTTAATTTTTTTTTGAAATTTTTAGATTCTCTCAAGCCTTTTGAAGAGTCTTGCGCTTTAAAATTTTAATTTTTTGAAATTTTTTTTCTCATTCGTGCCGCACACACCGTTCGTAACGGTGTATTCAAGCCGGGGTGGTTGGCCCCCAGTAGAATCTTTCAAGCCTGTTGAAGATTCTTGCGCTTTGAAATTTTAATTTTTTTTTGAAATTTTCAGATTCTCTCAAGCCTTTTGAAGAGTCTTGCGCTTTAAAATTTTGATTTTTTTGAAATTTTTTTTCTCGTTCGTAACGGTGTATTCAAGCCGGGGTGGTTGGCCCCCAGTAGAATCTTTCAAGCCTGTTGAAGATTCTTGCGCTTTAAAATTTTAATTTTTTTTTTGAAATTTTTAGATTCTCTCAAGCCTTTTGAAGAGTCTTGCGCTTTAAAATTTTGATTTTTTGAAATTTTTTTTTTCTCATTCGTGCCGCACACACCGTTCGTAACGGTGTAATCAAGCCGGGGTGGTTGGCCCCCAGTAGAATCTTTTAAGCCTGTTGAAGATTCTTGCGCTTTAAAATTTTATTTTTTTTTGAAATTTTTAGATTCTCTCAAGCCTTTTGAAGAGTCTTGCGCTTTAAAATTTTGATTTTTTTGAAATTTTTGTTCTCATTCGTGCCGCACACACCATTCGTAACGGTGTATTCAAGCCGGGGTGGTTGGCCCCCAGTAGAATCTTTCAAGCCTGTTGAAGATTCTTGCGCTTTAAAATTTAAATTTTTTTTTTGAAATTTTTAGATTCTCTCAAGCCTTTTGAAGAGTCTTGCGCTTTAAAATTTTGATTTTTTTGAAATTTTTTTTCTCGTTCGTAACGGTGTATTCAAGCCGGGGTGGTTGGCCCCCAGTAGAATCTTTCAAGCCTTTTGAAGATTCTTGCGCTTTAAAATTTTAATTTTTTTTGAAATTTTAGATTCTCTCAAGCCTTTTGAAGAGTCTTGCGCTTTAAAATTTTGAATTTTTTGAAATTTTTTTTTCTCATTCGTGCCGCACACAGTGTTCGTAACGGTGTATTCAAGCCGGGGTGGTTGGCCCCCAGTAGAATCTTTCAAGCCTGTTGAAGATTCTTGCGCTTTAAAATTTTAATTTTTTTTTGAAATTTTTAGATTCTCTCAAGCCTTTTGAAGAGTCTTGCGCTTTAAAATTTTGATTTTTTGAAATTTTTTTTCTCATTCGTGCCGCACACACCGTTCGTAACGGTGTATTCAAGCCGGGGTGGTTGGCCCCCAGTAGAATCTTTCAAGCCTGTTGAAGATTCTTGCGCTTTAAAATTTTAATTTTTTTTTGAAATTTTCAGATTCTCTCAAGCCTTTTGAAGAGTCTTGCGCTTTAAAATTTTGATTTTTTTGAAATTTTTTTTTCTCGTTCGTAACGGTGTATTCAAGCCGGGGTGGTTGGCCCCCAGTAGAATCTTTCAAGCCTGTTGAAGATTCTTGCGCTTTAAAATTTTAATTTTTTTTTGAAATTTTTAGATTCTCTCAAGCCTTTTGAAGAGTCTTGCGCTTTAAAATTTTGATTTTTTGAAATTTTTTTTTTCTCATTCGTGCCGCACACACCGTTCGTAACGGTGTAATCAAGCCGGGGTGGTTGGCCCCCAGTAGAATCTTTCAAGCCTGTTGAAGATTCTTGCGCTTTAAAATTTTAATTTTTTTTGAAATTTTTAGATTCTCTCAAGCCTTTTGAAGAGTCTTGCGCTTTAAAATTTTGATTTTTTGAAATTTTTTTTTTCACGGTCGTGCCGCACACACCGTTAGTAACGGTGTATTCAAGCCGGGGTGGTTGGCCCCCAGTAGAATCTTTCAAGCCTGTTGAAGATTCTTGTGCTTCAAATTTTGATTTCTTTGAAATTTTTAAATCTAAAATTTTTACTTTTGAAATTTTTTCTCTCGTTCGTGCCACATACACCGTTCGTAACGGTGTATCCAAGCCGGGGTGGTTGGCCCCCAGTAGAATCCTTCAAGCCTTTTGAAGATTCTTGTGCTTCAAAATTTGATTTTTTGAAATTTTTAAATTTAAATCTTATCCTTTTTTGAGAGTCTGCGAGTGCTTTAAGCCACGACTTTTAAAATTCTTGGTTTCGTGTCGCTTCCTTGTCATTTATACAATTTTAAACGCACTTTGTGATGGCTTTGATGGAAGACTTCATTTTCGCGACTGATCAATTGGTCAAGTTTCACCAAGTGGCGAAAGAGGTGCCGGATCACGGGCACACACTGTCCGCTCTCGAAGTCAGAAAGTCAGAGTTAAGAGAACTGTGTCTCGGAGTCAAAGAAACCTATGCCCTATACATAAAAGGCGGCCCAAAGACAAGAGAAGCAGCAGTAGACCTTGAAGCCATAGAAACCAAGTATAAACTGTGCAACGAAAGTTATGTGGCATGCTCAGCACTTTTCCTAGATCACGAAGCACGACTGAAACCTGAGGGTACTGGCAAAAATTCGATAGCTGAACCAACATTCGCTCCTCGTCACCTCAAATTACCTCCATGTGAGACGGAGGTCTTCAAGGGGGATTATATCTCCTGGCCGGTTTTCCGAGATATGTTTGAGGCAGTCTACATTAAACACCCCCAGTTGGGTGAAGTAGAAAAACTCTTCCACCTTAGAGCCAAAACCAAAGACGAGGCTTATCGGATTGTCAGCCAATTTCCGCTAACCAATGCCAGCTTTTCTCTAGCCTGGGAAGCGTTGCGGGCTACGTATGAAAATACTCGAATCTTAGTCAACAACCAGGTAAAAAATATCTTTAACTTGCCAACAGTACATGAAGAGTCGGCCAAATTGATCCGAGCCCTTCAGATAACTGTAAATGATTCGGTATCAACGTTGCAAGCGCATAAGGTTATAACACAAAACTGGGATCCGATTCTAGTCTTTGCGTGTTCAAGTAGACTGCCCAAAACTACCTTGACCCTTTGGGAACAATCCCTGGAGGACCCGACGAAGGTTCCAACCTGGCAGCAATTAGACTCGTTCTTAACGTCTCGCTTTCAAGTGCTGGAGTCCATTTCCGACACCACGTCGACAAAAGGCACAGGGCTTAATAGACTTCCCAAAAAGGAGACGAATGTTCGAAACAATAATAGAGTCAACACTTACCTTGCCAAAACAGGGGGGGGGGGGGGGGGAAATGCAAAATCTGTGCGGCTGCGCACTCCATTTATGAGTGTGCCAAATTTTCGGCAATGTCGATCCCAACGAGAATCCAAACGGTACGGCAGCACAAACTGTGCAACAACTGTTTAAGCGTGAGTCATACAAAGGTCGCTTGTACGAGCAAATATTCTTGTAGCCACTGCAAAAAACGGCATGACTCACTGTTGCACCTCAACGCTAACGAAAACGGAAATAAAATACAGTCCACTAATCTCCCTAGTGCAACAACAACTCCTCAAATATCGGCGTCGTCACTTCCATGCGTGCCTCAAGCGTCGTTTCAAAACTTTCATGTCGGCGCTCCCAAGAAAATATTGCTTGCAACGGCACTAGTTTGCATTGTTGTCAAAGAATCCAAACACATAGTTCGCGCTATTATCGACCCTGGTTCCGAAATATCCTTTATCTCAGAGGCAGTACAAAAGCGTTTGAACTTGCCCGTAACGGATAAGAATACAACCATTTCCGGAATCAGTGGTAATCTCGCCATAACGTCGAAAAAACTCTGTGCGTTTGCAATCACGTGCTTAGATGAAGCCCAGATCACCATTTCTGCCCAGGCAATTGTGCTTCGATCATTGACGAACAATCTGCCAAGTTCATCGTTTAGTATCATCGATCCTAACCTTTGTGGCGGCCTCAAACTGGCTGATCCCACGTTTAATAAATCGTCCCAGGTCGATCTGCTGATCGGTGCGGATTTATACCCATCGATCATAAGGAACGGTCTCCAACTTATCACAGATTCCCTTGTGGCTCAGAACACAATGTTCGGCTGGGTACTGTCCGGACCAGTTCCGGAGTCGTTCCAATCGTTCAATACATTCGTAGTATCGAACAGTTCGAGTACTTCCAATCTGGATACTCAGCTACGAAAATTTTGGGAGCTCGAGGAACTGCCGTCCACAGTCATTCGGTCAACAGAAGACTACTACTGTGACGAACTTTATAAAAACACAACTTCGAGACGTTCGGATGGGAGGTATGTTGTTCGTTTGCCGTTCAAGGCACAATCGTCAAAGGGCAAGTTAGGGTTCTCTAGGCACATCGCACTAAGGCAGTTCTCTAGAGTCGAAAGATCGTTAGCCATGAAGGCGGAGCTCAAGTCTCAATATTCAAGCGTTATTTCGGAATACCTCGCCCTCGGCCATATGCGGAAAGCGCCTCCGGTCGAAAAGATTTCCAGAGGTCAAGTAAACTCGTTCTATCTGCCACATCATGCGGTCATAAAGCCTGAAAGCACGACCACCAAAGTGAGGGTTGTTTTTAATGCGTCTCAATCGTAGTCGAATGGGGTAAGTTTAAACGATTTGTTGTATCCAGGGCCCATATTGCAGCAAGATTTACCATCTCTCATTCTCCGCTGGAGATTTTATAAATTTGTCTTTAATGCGGACATTGAGAAAATGTACCGCCAAATCTTGGTCGACCCTAGAGATACTCCATTTCAACGAATCCTCTTTCGCAGTTCGCCAGAGTCCGAAATCGAAGACTTTGAACTTCAGACCGTCACTTTTGGTGTCAATTGTGCTCCATATCTGGCCATCCGCACCCTCTTGCAATTGGCAAAAGAAGGCAGAACCGTGTATCCCTTAGCGTCTAGAATCATTCAATCGGAGTTCTATGTCGACGATGTTCTATCTGGTGGTCATTCTCTCAGTTCGGCTAAACAGGCACAAATCGAACTTATAGCGTTGCTTAACTCAGCTGGGTTTCCACTACGTAAGTGGACCGCAAATTCGTCTAGCTTACTTAACCATTTGCCACCAGAACATGTGCTGAACGAAAGTTTCTTGAAGCTCGATGCTGACAGCATCACAAAAACACTAGGGGTACGATGGAATGCCAAAGGAGACAATTTTTACTTCACCACGCAACGCATTCCACTGTCGACAAATCCGACCAAAAGAGAGGTCTTCTCTCAAATTGCTCGTCTTTTCGATCCTGCGGGTTGGTTGGCCCCCGTAGTGATAATTGCCAAAACGTTGATGCAATGCATTTGGCGGAGCACACTGAGTGGGACGAGCGTATCAGCCCTGAATCATTTGCCACTTGGAAAGAGTTTGCAGAGTCACTACCTGAAATACAGGTTATAGAAATTCCACGTTGGGTTGAATACTCCCCCACTGTGGAGATTCAGTTTCATGGCTTCTGTGACTCTTCCGAGAAAGCATATGCGGCAGCGCTTTATATACGCGCAAGTCACCCTAATGGAGAAGCATCCTCCTACTTGATGTGTGCGAAGTCCAAAGTTGCCCCTCTAAAGACGGTCTCTTTACCGCGTCTTGAGCTGTGTGGAGCACTTTTGCTTTCAAAAATGATAAAATTTTACTTACCCAATTTTCCAGTTCAGACATATCAAATCTTTTTGTGGACAGACTCATCCATAGTTTTGGCCTGGCTCAAAAAACCTCCGTGCGTTTGGAAAACCTTTGTTGCAAACCGTACCAGTGAAATACAGGACAATGTCGGCAACGCAATTTGGAAGCACGTCAGATCTGCCGAAAATCCCGCGGACTTGGCCACTCGAGGTGTAATGCCATCCGATCTGAAGCAGAATCGTATGTGGTGGCAGGGCCCATCATGGCTCTGTGAACCAGCCTCTCAATGGCCGGTGGCATTACCAGACGCTCCACGTACTGAAGATCTAGAGCAGAAAGAGGTTTCCTCGTTAGTGGTCCTGCCAAATTTTCAGAGTCCTCTAGTGGGACTAACAGGCATTTCTCTCGACGATTCTGAGCAAAACACCCACTCATTGGTAGCTCAACAAGAACCAGAAGATGTTCTTGACCGTTTTTCGACGTTATCCCGCGCTATGCGTGTATTGTGCTATGTTTTTCGCTTCTTCGGGTCTGTCTCAAAGCAACAGCCCAGCAAATACAAGTCTCGTGACATCTCGCAACCAGAAATGGAGTTTGTGAAAATTCGTCTAATCCGATTGGCTCAAGAAGCTCACTTTTCGACAGAATATTCTCTGCTTGCAGCTGGCAAGCCAGTGTCAACGAAAAGTTCTATTTTGTCCTTTAATCCATTTTTGGATTCAAACAAGCTTCTTAGAGTCAATGGGCGACTTTCGAACTCAGACATTTCGTACAATGAACGTCACCCTATAATACTACCCTTTGAATCCCGTTTTGCTTGCCTCCTGGTTCAATTCATTCATGAGATTTCTATGCACGGTGGCAACTCTTTAATGGTGCGACTAACACGACAAAGTTTCTGGGTACCAAGACTCCAAATTCTGGTTAAGTCTTGCATCCGTCGTTGCACCATATGCGCGACCAACAAAAGAGACTTAGGCAAGCAGATGATGGCTGCCCTACCGCCCGAAAGAGTTACCTTTTCTCCACCGTTCACATTTACTGGAATCGACTTCGCGGGTCCCTTCACCATCAAGAGTTTCAATGCACGGAATTGTCGTATGACCAAAGGGTATGCATGTGTGTTTGTCTGCTTTTCCACCAAGGCAATTCACCTTGAAGCGGCAAGTGATTTGTCATCTGAAGCGTTCCTCGCGGCCTTTGCCAGATTCACCTCTAGACGAGGTTTACCTAAAGAAGTGTTTTCCGACAATGGAACAAACTTTACAGGTGCCGATGCAATTTTGCGCAAGGAGTTTAAGAAGTTTGTAGGCACCATTCCCAAAAAAACGAGCCTTAAGTATGGCGTTCAGGGTTTGAAATGGAATTTTATTCCACCGGGGCACCTCACATGGGAGGTCTATGGGAAGCCGGCGTAAAAAGTTTCAAAAGCCATTTGAGGGGGCTGGGGACCAAGGCCAAGTATACGTTCGAAGAATTTGCAACGGTTCTAGCACGTATCGAAGCGTGTTTGAACTCGCGTCCAATATCGTCCATGTCCACAGATCCTTCTGATCTGTTGGCATTGACGCCGGGGCATTTTTTACGCGGCGGTCCACTCTTATCTTTTCCGGAACCGAATCTGGCCGATGCAAATTTATCGTTAATCAATCGGTGGGAAAAAGTAAAATGCCTCCAACAACAGTTCTGCCACAGATGGAAAGATGAATATCTCAAGGAACTACATCAACGACACAAATGGAAAACGCCTCAAACCAACATTAAAGTTGATGATTTGGTCGTCATTAAAAACGAAAATCTGCCATCCACCGAATGGCGTCAAGGCCGTGTTATAAATATACACCCGGGTTCCGATGGTCGAGTCAGAGTTGCAACACTAAAGACCCAAAACGGAGAAATAGTCCGACCCATAGTAAAACTGTGCCTATAGCCTATTAACTAAATTGCCAATTAATCAATTTTCACTTACTTTAATTTCAGTAACATTTTTTTTTGGCGTATCTCGCCAAGGGGGGCGGTAATGTTCACACGAATCTAGTGTAAACACTGCCACTCCCCAGCGTAATCAAAAACTAGGGTTTGGTACCACATATAGTTCACTCTCTTAATTTTATTATTATATGTACAAATCTAGTACTGTTTGCTTCAAAAGTAGTTCGTCGCATAGCGACGTCTACTCATTAACTTTTCAACCACCATCCAGCAAAGATCTTTTTTAATTAAATACTTTTCTTGGGCCTTCAGCCATTTTTTTGTCTGTATTAAAATTTTCTAAATTATAAAAATTTTACCTTTGGCATAAATATAGAAACATTAACTTCACTGTAAACTCAAGAACAAAACAATCACTACGTGCAAATAAATATCAAAAATATACAACAAGAGGCGTATTTTTTGTGTGTTGGAAGAAGGTTTTTGAAGGCGTGTATTCCAGTTAGAATTGGCGTAAGTGTGATCGCTCAACATTTGTGGAATTATGATGCTTTAAGTGTGGTCGAGTTTTACAGGTAGTAAAGATCGATGTATAAGTCATTTTTATTTGCATTATCATATTGTCGCGGTAAAATTTACCGCTACAAAAAGTATCCTTAGGATCCTTTCTCGTATCCCTTCCTCTTCTTCGTTTTTGGGTGTGGCTGCATAATTCTGGGAGAGTTAGGGGCGACCAAGGTTCCATCAGCCTATGGTTTACTCACCCAGCATTATGCAAAAACATCCCACGTAGGGTGATGAGGCAAAATTGGTCGAGACTAGACCGTCAAAGGGAAAGGCGATCCCCAACGATGAGCAAGAAGCGTGCAGACGGGCGGTCTCACGCAAGACAATGAAAATGTCCGGTGTGAACGCACACAAGATGACACAACATCACCATCAATGGTAGATGATAAATGCCTACCCAACGATCTACGTCACTTTGACAACACTGGTTAGGTTAGGTTAGGTAAAATGGGCTGACGGTTGATCTTATTTCCGTCACACTTAGATCAATGTAGATCCCTTGTGATACCCTGGCGTATTGTAACGTCCTATAAACCTATGATTTTATGTCTGTTCAGTATTTAACCATTTTGTGGCCTTGGTGAAGTTTAACAGGCTGCTTTTTGGAGCGCCTGATAGTTCTTCTAGTTCATTTAGAAAGTAACTTCCTAGAAACTTTTTCCTGGTATGGCAGAGTGCTGGGCATTGACAAAGGAAGTGACTTGTGTCTTCATGTTCATCTTCGTCATTGCATCCTCTGCATATGTCATCGGTGCAAAGACCCATTTTCTTTTTGTGATAACCTAGTAGGTTATGTCCAGTTATGATACTGATAAGCATTCGCAATGAGGGTCTATTCAATGATAGCAGCTTTTCAGATTCTTTTTTATCGTATTTCGGCCATAGTTCCCTGGAAGTAACACAGGAGTCTAAGCATTCCCATCTTTCATTGGATTTAAGCATTATTTTGTTACCAATGAGTTGTTTCATTTCACATGGTGGAATCCTGATTGATTTATCAATGAGAGAAGGGTCAAGTGTTGATCCTTTTCTCGCTAGTTCGTCCGCTTTTTCGTTTCCCGGTATACCACTATGACCGGGAACCCAGCAGAGTCTAACGTTATGCTGTGTGCCAAGAACCCTTAGCTCTTCGCGACAGCAAGAAACAAGCTTTGATTTGATAAGAGTGGCAGAAATCGCTTTTATTGCTGCTTGGCTATCAATGAAAAAAGTGATATCAGCATGTGATAGCGCCATCATGGACACCTGTTTAGCAGCGTTTGTAACTGCCAAGATCTCGGCTTGGAAGACGCTGCTGTGATTTGGAAGTCTGAAAGAACTGGCAAGATTTAGGCTTTCTGAAAAGAAGCCTGCTCCTGTTCCAGCTTCCATTTTTGAACCGTCGGTATAGATTGATATAGACGTATCGTTCAAGTGAGGTGTTTCATTCTCCCAATCCTGTCTATTGGGGAAGCTAGTTGTGAAGGATTTTTTAAAGTCCAGGTATGGAGTTATGTAATCCGTGCAGATGTTGTTTTCTGCGTATCTCGATAAGATCTGTGCGTGTCCTGTTTGGCTAGTTTTCCAGACATTACACTGGTTTAGTCTAAGTGCACTGTTTGCTGCCGCTTCCTGAACATAAAGATCAAGAGGTGTGAGATCGAGGATTACTTCCAAACTCGCGGTTGGTGTAGTTCTCATTGCACCAGTTACGCAAATACAGGCTGATCTTTGTACTTTGGTTAGGGTTTTTAAATGCGTGGATTTTTCCAGCGCCTTCCACCAGACCAAATTGCCATAAGAAAGTATAGGTCTTACAATGGCAGTATACATCCACAGGATGATTTTGGGATTTGGTCCCCATTTTTTGCCAAAAATCCTGTTACACGAATACAGTGCTATCATAGATTTTTTGTATCTTTCTTGTATATTGGGACCCCAATTTAGTTTTTTGTCTAAGATCACTCCAAGGTATCTGGCTTGATCAGAGATCTTAAGAGGGATCCCATTTAGTCTTGGTAACTCAAAAGTAGGTATTTTTCTTCTATTTGTAAAGAGTACCAGCTCTGTTTTCAGGGGGTTAACAGCAAGGCCGCATCTTTTTGTCCAGGCGCTTACCTTGGTTAGTGTATAATTCAATTGTGCGCTAATAGTGGAAGGGAATTTTCCTGTTGCCAGAAGAGCTAAATCATCGGCATAGGCAACCACTTTCACGCCGTCATGCTTGAGAGCTACGAGGATCTCATTCATGACCAGGGTCCAGAGCAGGGGTGAGAGAATACCTCCTTGTGGGGTTCCTCGTGACACACACTTTTTCAAGTTTGCACCTCCCAGTTCGCTGTGGATCTGACGTTTTGTTAGCATGCACATGATCCAATTTGTGATTGTTTCTTCTACTTCTAGATCATTTAGGGCCTTCTCAATTGCACTGTTTTGTACATTGTTGAAGGCTCCTTCAATGTCCAGGAAAGCTGCCAGAGTGTATTCCTTATCTAGCAGCGTTTTTTCTATGGTCCTTACTACACAGTGAAGTGCTGTTTCCACACTTCGTCCTTTTGTGTAGGCATGTTGAAAGGTAGATATTACTTCCGGTTTCAGGAAGCTACGGATGTGTAAATCAAGTAGCCTTTCGAACGTTTTCAGTATAAAAGAGGTCAGACTTATAGGTCTGAAGTCTTTTGCTTCTATATGGCTGGGTTTGCCGGCTTTCGGTATGAAAACGACTTCAACTTCCCGCCATATTTTGGGAATGTAGCCCCATATGAGGCTATTTTCAAAAATGTTCTTTAGATGTGGGATGACTTTCCTGCTGCTTTTTTGTAGCATCATAGGAAAAATGCCGTCGTGACCCGGATATTTAAAAGATGAAAAGGAGTTGATAGCCCATTCCAACTTCTCTTCCGTTACAATATCTGCCGGGATTTCGTGTCTAGAAAACCTAGTGTTTTCTATTTCATTGTTCTCTATAGGGCTGCATCCAGGGAAGTGCGAATCGAACAGATGTTCTAGACTCTCGACCGGGGATTCAGTCCAGCGGTTATCCGGTTTTCTCAGAGAACCAAGTGGTATGGTCTCCTTGGAGAGGATTTTCCGCAGTCTGGCCGATTTGTTCGTACACTCGATTTCACTGCAAAAATTTCTCCATGAGCAGCGTTTTGCTCGTTGAGTTTCATTTTTGAATTTTCTTTGGCTGGATTTGTAATGCTCCCAGTCAATTTCGGAGCCGGTCCGTTTGGCAGCATTGAAAAGTCTTCTAGTTTCTTTCCTAATGCTGCTCAGTTCGTTATTCCACCAAATCGGTTTCTTGTTCTTTTTTACCGTTGTGATCAGAGGACAGCTTTTATCCAGGGCATTTCTCAAAATCCCTGTGAGTTCTGCAGTCAACTTATCAAGGCTTTGCGGTTCAAGGTTCCTATTCGTACTAAGGGAATCTATGTTATCGTCCACCTCCCTACTAAAGGTAGCCCAATCTGTACGTCTATTATTACGAAATGGTTTGATTGGGCGATCTGTAGTGGGAATGATAAAATTTATCAGACGATGGTCTGAGAAAGAGAGTTCTTCTAGTACTTTCCACTGCTCTACTGGACAAGTGTCCGAGTTATTTGTGAGGGTAATGTCAAGTACTTCTTTACGGTTTTTTGTAACAAAGGTAGGTGTGTTACCTCTATTGATAACCAAAAGATTGTTTCTTAAAATAAATTCAAATAAGAGTTCCCCCCTAGAATTTGTGTCGGTGCTTCCCCATTGCACATGATGTGCGTTGGCGTCGCATCCCATAATAATATCTAGTCTACTCTTACTTGTGTATTCTACCAGCTGGTAAGTGATATCCGCTGGTGGTCCTTCAATTCCATCATATGGCATATAGATGGAAGCCAAAATTAGAGATGGGAGTCCTTCGCGTTCCATCTTTACTACGGTCTGGTCTATTGTGCTATAAGTAGTTAGAAGAAAGAGATTAAACTGTTTTCTAGCTACTATGCAAGTTCTATGGTTACTGTCTGGGCTGACAAAATTGGATTTGTACAGCGTGAGTTCTTTGGAGTGTAGGCCCTTAATTTTTCCTCTTGCGACCCAAGGTTCTTGTATAAGGGCTACATCAATTTGTCTACTCTCCATGAGGTAGACCAAGTTGGCTGAGGCGGCTTTACTATGTTGGAGATTTATTTGTATTACCTTCAAATCCATGACATATTTTGTTTTATATACAACGCCTTACTAACCTGTTTATTGCTTCTAGCTATCAGCTTGAGCTTGCATCGGGTAATGCCAACGCGAACTTTAAAGCTGACTCGTCTTAGAAGTGGTATGGAGTTGTGGTTCAATCTCACAATCACTTCAGTTCCCGTCTCCGTTTTCTCCACCTTCATGATCTTCCATTGGTCGCTCAGAAGTTCGGCATTTAATGAAAGGATGTACCTTTCCAGCCGATCGCGGGGAATAGCGGGGCCTCTGACCAACAGTTTACCCATTGGTCGGTTTAGATCTTTTATCTCACCAGCAGTCACAAGCCGTAGATCGGCATTCTGCCAGGGAGCTGCCGTCTTTTCCACGAACTCCTGGAGCCATTTAAGGGTCCATTCATTCTCGCAGTTCATCATCTTGAAACCATGGACGGTAGTGAGGTCCCCGAAGAGTGGCGGTTGCCTACTCTTGACGATCGCCTCATTTACCTCTTCCAGGATTCTTAGTTCAAGTAACTGCCATTCGTCTTCACTCAGTTTGCGGTCGGGTTTCCCAAAGTCGGCGATAGCGACTTGGTGGCCCTTTGTAGCAGGGACTGAGGAGGTCTTCATCCTCTTTGATATCTTGTTGGGTGAGGAGTTATTTGGGGAGGAGCTGGCATTTCTTGCCCTTTTCGAGCAGCTCGGCATACCGGTGTTGACAAGGGGCAGGGAGGCCACCTCGCCAGTTCCTGTATTTGCTCCGCAGCCAGCTTGTTTTTTGTCTGTTGGGTCTAGTCCAGTTCGTTTTGTTATGTCTGTTGGTGTCACTGTCCGTAGTCTTTGTTGCGATCTGGCCAGAGCCCTTTTTGCCTTTATCGTTAACGATTCAGGGCTCTTTTTCGAAAGGCGTCTGACGGTCTTCTCTGCGTTGCGTCTTTGTTTCAGTAGTCGTTCGTTATTGCTGAGGACCCTAGCTCGTCGTTGTCCGGTATTTCTGTCGATGACAGTTGCCAGACTGTCCGTTGTCTTGTTTAGTGCCGGAATTTCGGGGTTGGATTCTCCGGTCACGTTCAGGTCTTGCGGAGGGCTATGGCCTTCTACACTACCTTCCCGCTTCCGATCTTCCTTCCCCTCAGCGAAGACTTCGTTTCCCATTTCTGGGTTAGAAGTTCCGCTGTGTTTCCACACCTTAGGATCTGTCTGTTTGTCCTTCGTGTTATGTCCTGTAAGCGTGTTAGTCTCCGCACCAGCCGTCGATGGGGTTAGCCTTTTCTTCGGCTGAATTTTATCAGAGTAGGGAGCAGGCGGACCCATCGAAGTCTTTACACTCTTACCCAGAAGGGAGAGAGAGTTCGGTGCTGGATTAGCAGTAGGCCCATCCTTTCCCAATCCCTCCCTATCCAAAAGGGCTCGTGTGTCGTGCGTTTTGTTTTGGTCAGTCTTGTCAGTTTTGTCAGTTTTGTCAGTCATACCTTGCAGGGGGCTTGGTGCTAGACTAGCAGTAGGCCCGTCTTTTCCCAAGTTCTCCCTGTCTAAAAAGGCTCGAGCGTTGTGGAGTCTTTTCCGGTCAATGTCAGTCATATCGTTCCAGTCAACTTTCCCCAGCCTTTTGACCGTGCGTTTACAGTTGGAGATTTTACTCCGCCTGGACACGCACGATAGGTTTGAGGTATCGGAGTCCGCTATGAAGCTGGCATCGCTGATATCATCAACAATGATTGCCTCACCGCTGGCTCCATCTTCCATACCTAAGCTGGAGAATGGGTCAAGGAGGAGATTTTCCTCTTCCTCGGTCATCTTGGAAACATTATTGTTCTTCTGGGTGGTATTCATTTTTAAATCAGATTTTTCTTTTCTGTTATATAGAGCCTCGAATACTTTGTAAGTTGGATCTGTGAAAAAATGTGAAAAGAAAAAGAAAAAGAAAAGAACGAAAAAAGAAAAAGAAAAAAGAAAAAGATCCAAAATTATAAGTAAGGTCGTCAAACAAACCAAAGAAAAAATGAAAAAAGAAAAGTCAGTCACTGGCGACTTCTCCTTACGATATTGAGATCGTAAGGCAAAGCCCGAGCCAGCAGCCGTGACATCTGCTGACATTTTAGCGTATATCCCCGCTATTTTTTTGTTGCTGTTTTGTGTTCTTTTCATAAATTTTCATAGGGGTGGGTCTCACTTAGTTTGCCCGAAACCCTCGCTGGTAGCTGATTTTCCGCTCAGGAGCATCTAACCGTAGCTGTCCTGCTTGAAGTTTCTAGCGTAAGCCTCCTCACCACGGCAAGGTGGAGACCCGTTGAGGCAAGGTGGAGACCCGTTGAGGAGGTTGACAACACTAGTATGGCCTTCTGCCCAACCTAACTTCAATAAGGTACCCAAAGGTTGAAACGTTAAAGATCTTCCCTCCTCCCCCAAATCTGCAAAAGAGGCCACCAGTGTAGGATAGGGATTTTCGGTTAGTTGAGATTTCCTCCTCCTATAGTTCTCCCGAAATAAAATGTTAAAAGTGTTTATTAGGAAATGGATTTGTTTACTTACTCGATTCACTTTCCACGCGATTAAATGTAACTGAGAGAATGCTCAGCGATGACTTATTTTCGATTTCAGCGTAGTTCGATTCTTTTTCACGAAGGTTGTGAGATTAGATATTGTAGGGGTCTGGACTCACCCATCAAGATCGGCAAGTGTTGGACGACACCAACCACTTGTCGAACTTTCGAATTTGGTGAATGTCGAAAGAGAGGGCAAGTTTTGTATGACACCAACTACCAACAACTTGTCGAACTCTACGTGTGTAGTGGTTGAGTATGCGCACTTTCGTTGGAATTCGACAGCGATGGCACAGCACAATCGGTGGCTGATGTCGTGATACTGAATCCACGAAAGTGATTGGTTGAGCGTATGAATGTGTGTGTCTGAGAGCGGGGTTGAGGCCAGACAAAGAGCTAGGCTTGAAGTGGTGGACACTTCTTGGCTAGCGAGCATTGAGACAAGAGATACATGGAAAGTGAAAGATTATCGAGAGAAAAATTGGAAATTGAAAATAAGTTTTTTTATGAGATTGGAAAAATTTTACTTCATTTCTATTTTTAACAAATTTTAGTCCTTTTCTTTTTTTTTTGTTTGAAAGAAAAGTATAGAGTGAAGCGAGTGAGGATTGTCCTTTTTAACGGAGGGTTAGAGGATATTCGTCGACAGGAGGAAAAGAGTAATCAGTGAGACTTAGGAGGAGAAAATCGAGAAGCAAAGTTAAGTAGTGATTTTTTTTTGTGAATCATTTTAGTTTTTTTGTACTGGTGAAAATATTGAGTTGAAATGCTTGTGTTGTTTCTTTTGCTTTGATAAAGTGTGAAAGGGAGCAAACCTTTGGTAATTCGTGCAAATACACAGTGTTTGTTTTGTATTTTTTTTGTTTGTGAGATTTTGGTCTGGAAGTTTTTGGAGGTGTTATTTTGGTTGTTTCTGATATTAACATTAGTTAAATCGTGTTGAGGGTTTGGAAGTTTGTCAGTGGAAGTTGAATTGTTTTTTTTAATTGAAAAGTGTTGTTTGCGAATAGTAAATATGAATATTGGTCGTTTGGCTCAGGATGAACTTGCGTATGAAATGCAGATTCGGGGGTTGAAGGTCAGTACGGTTGAGGTGATGAGGAAAGCTCTCAGATCCTCAAGAGTACTTGAATCAACAGGTTCGTTAGAAAATTCAAAGGTGTACCCTTTTAGTTTTGAGGAAGATAGTGAGGCTGTAAAGTTGAAAATAGAAGATATTAGGATGTTACTGAAGGATCCCCTGAAAGATCCGAAATCTTCTGAATGTGTGAAGATTATAACAAAGATTGAGTGGGCGTTAGGGCGTATTGGCAGGGCAGTGTGTGAGAATGATGATGATGAGGAAGTACAAAGTGAGTTGAAGAATGAGTTGTTGTTGTTGTTAGGAGTGCTATTAGGTGGTAGTGGGGATAGTGATTTAGAGGATGAATCCCCAAAGAAAAATTTACGACCAGGAGTTTCAGGTGGCCGCTCGGCGATCGTAAGCCCAGTGCAAGTGGTCGGTTGCTCTAATTTGAGAAATGCAAGGGCAAGGGAACAGGGTACTGAAAATAATTCGGTTAGTGAGCGAATGGTTGCTATGCGTAGGAATGAGGAAAGAAGTGTGGAAAGTGCAAGTGTTGAAAGTGCGAGTGAGTTGAGGACTAGAGAGTTGGAAGAGAGTTAGAGCGAGAACGAATGGCGAGAGAAGAAAGAATGGCTAGAGATAACAGAACTGAGCGAGAACATAGAATGGATAGGGAAAATAGATTGGAAAGGGAGGATAGAATGGTAGGGAATCATAGTATGTACGAAATGTATGAAAGGAGAGTGGAACGTGTGGGAAAGTGGAATGTGAAATTTACGGGAGAGTCGGATGGTTCGTCTGTGAATGCATTTTTAGAACGTGTTGAAGAATTACGTGTAGCGAACGATGTGTCTGAGGCACATTTGTTTAAGTCAGCGACGGAGTTATTGAGTGGAAAAGCCCTCTTATGGTATAAGACTGTAAGGAGTGAGCTAAGGAACTGGCAGGAGCTAGTTCAGGAAATAAAGGCAGAGTTCCTTCCTGCCAACTACGATGATCTTCTTTTGGAGGAGATTAATCGTAGATCCCAAGGGAAGGACGAAACCTTCGGCGCATACCTCGCCGTGATGAGAACTTTGTTTAGGAGGTTAGGTGAACCGTTGAGTGAGAGTAGAATGCTTGGTATTTTGAAGAAGAATGTGGATCCATTCTTCCAGAAGCAGATAGCTAGCGCTAAGCCGACTACGGTGAAGGAGCTTGCGGTGCTTGGAAGAGAGATGGACACATTGAAGGTGAATGTGGATTCCTTTACCCCTCCCCCTCGTGGGAAAAATTTGTTGGAACCGGAGTGTGGATATCAACCGAGTGCGGCAGGTCAACACCGAGTGGTGGTTGTTGAGTCGGCACCAGATAACCCATTCCGAAGGGTCGTTAGGTGTTTCAATTGTAACAGAGAAGGTCATTTTTCGAATGCGTGTCCTGTTGCTAAAAAGTGTTTTGGTTGTGGTGCGTTGAATGTATATCGTAGGGATTGCAAGAAATGTTCTGGTTCTGGGTCGGGAAATGGGCAACGGACTCTCGGGTCAGCAGGACGAGAGCTCCGTCGCAACTAGTTAGGTCGTCTGCTGACGATCAGCTGGTTGACAAGGTTGAGCTAGGTTTCACACTCGCGGTAAATGGTAGGGATAGTCGACCTTATTTGAAGGTCAACATTTTTGGCATTAAGTTTTTAGGTCTTCTAGATTCTGGTGCTTCTCGCACAATAGTAGGTAGGGATGGGTGGAGAATTTTGAAGGGTTTAGGCTTAACATTAGGGAAAAGCAGTATAGGTTCGGTTGCACTAGTGGATGGGGCGGGAGTAGGAGTAGTTGGATCATTGTCGCTTCCAATGGAGGTGGAGGGCAAATCCATACTACTAGAATGTCTAGTTATACCAAACCTCCCACATTTATTGATCCTTGGCGCAGACTTTTGGGCGCTATCGGGAATAGTCCCGGATTTAAGATCAGGTGTGTGGAGTTTTTCTGAGCAGGAAGCAGTTGCCTCTATAACAGATGTAGGGTCCATTAGGGAAAAATCAGATTTAGATAGTGAGGATAGGGAAAAGTTAGATAGGCTTTTAGAACAGTTGTTTCAGGAAATGACTGAGGGGTTAGGCTGTACCAATTGAGTTGAGCATAGGATTAGGACGACTGCAGAACCGATCAAGCAGCGGTATTACCCTGTGTCCCCCGCAATCCAAAAGAGTATTGACAAAGAGCTTCAGGAGATGTTAGATGCTGGAGTTATCCAGAAGTCTACAAGCCCTTGGGCATCTCCGATTTTCCTCGTCAAGAAAAAGGATGGAAGCTTTCGATTTTGCGTCGATTATAGGAAGGTTAACGCTGTAACAGATAGGGACGCTTATCCACTTCCGTTCATCTCAGCGATTTTAAATAAGCTTAGGAACGCTAAGTTTTTGTCATCTCTTGACATTAAGTCTGCTTACTGGCAGATACCCATGGAGGAGGAATCGCGCAAATACACAGCCTTTACAGTGCCTGGCCGAGGTCTTTTTGAGTTTTTGAGGATGCCGTTTGGTCTCCATAACTCCCCGGCAACGTGGCAAAGGTTTATAGACGACGTTTTGGGTCCCGACCTAGAACCTTACGTCTTTGTGTACTTGGACGACATCATCATCGTCACCGATTCCTTTGACAAACACTTAGAAATTTTGCATGAGGTTTTTAAAAGATTAGTAGGAGCGGGATTAAAAGTAGGTAGGGAAAAATGTAACTTTTGTAGGCCTTCTTTGAAATTCTTAGGGTATGTAGTGGACAGAAACGGACTCCATGTGGACAAAGAAAAGGTCGAAAGCATGTTGAAGATTCCGGCCCCTAAAAATATCAAAGAAGTTAGGAGTTTTATAGGGAATATTTCTTGGTACAGGAGGTTTGTTCCAAATTTCGCAATTTTAGTTAGGCCTCTTACGGATCTTCTAAAGAAAAGTAAGGAATTTGAGTGGACCCTGGAATGCGAGGAAAGTTTTAGGAAAGCCAAGGAGTGCTTGGTCACGGCACCGATTCTTACGTGCCTGGATTTTTCCCGACCGTTTGTTGTACAAACAGACGCGTCTGAGTACGGGATCGGAGCCGTGCTTTCTCAAGAGTTTGAGGAAGGAGAAAAGGCAGTCTGCTATATTAGTAGGTCTCTCAATAGAAGTGAGAGAAATTATTCAACGACAGAAAAAGAATATTTGGCAGTTTTGTGGGCAGTTGAGAAATTACGGCCATATATCGAAGGTGTTCGGTTCACGGTCGTAACGGATCATTACTCGCTCGTTTGGCTAAACAATCTTAAAGATCCGCAAGGTAGATTGGCTAGATGGGCCATCCGCCTACACCAATTCGACTTCAAGATCATCAACAGGAAGGGGAAGGAACATGTTGTTCCACACATGTTGTCGCGGAGAGTTCCAGTAGTGGCTGGTATCTCGGATGCGGATACTGACCCTTGGGTGGAGAAAATGATCTTGTTAGTCGAAAAGCAACCGTTAGTTTATCCATCTTGGAGAGTAGAGAATAGGAGACTATATAAACATGTGAAAGCGAAACATGTTGTAGTCTGTGAGAGTAGTGAAGAATGGAAGTTAGTAGTAGGGAAAAAGGATAGGTTAGATATTTTGAATCAGTGTCATGATAGTCCACTAACGGGACATATGGGGGTTAGGAAAACTTATGCTAGGGTTTTAGAAAAATATTATTGGCCAAAAATGAGGGTAGATATTACGCGTTATGTGAAGAATTGTAAAATTTGCCAAACAGTGAAACCTATCAACGAGAAGCCAGCTGGTCTTATGTCTGAAAGGGAAGGCACCTCCAAGCCGTGGGAAATGGTATTATGGACTTGGTGGGTCCACTACCAAAATCATCGAGGGGTTTCATCTATATCCTTACCGTTGTAGACTACTTCACCAAATTCCCCCTCTTATTCTGTCTTCGTTCTGCAACTGCGAAAGCAGTGTGCAAAGAGTTGGAAGATAATGTCTTTCTACTTTTCGGCGTACCCAAGTGGATCGTATGTGACAACGGTCCCCAGTTCCGTAGCAAGGAACTGAAAGCGCTTATCGCAACCTATGTGTCACAACTTCGTTTTACGGCGCACTACCACCCGCAAGCAAACCCCGCGAAGCGCATCAATCAAATCATTAAAACTACCCTTCGTGCATACGTGTCGGAAAATCATCGGACCTGGGACTCGCAATTGGCAAAGGTGGCCTGTGCGATTAGGACATCTCAGCATGAGGTTTTAGGAGTTTCGCCATACTTTGCAAACTTTGGTAGGAACATGGTCACATGTGGCCGTGATATAGGATATAGGGACAGCGATAGGGACCAAACAGGAGTAGTAGATAGCAGTGGCGTGGCGTGGATATTTTCAAATGGTAAGTCGAGAAAAATGAATCACCTACGAGCCATTCCATATGAAAACGGTCAATCCGAAATGTTGCTATACCTCCGATTTTGCTCAAACTTTGTAGAAATGTTCCTTTGCTATCGAAATACGAAATCGTCAAAGGATTTTTTTTTGTAATTTTCCTCTCCCCTCCAGCCATACTCAAAGAACCGAACATAGCGATATTATGGGCTTCAGACTTTGCACTCTTAAATTGTCTGTATTCAAGCGATTAGGACGATTGTCATTTTGTCATTGGTGTCATTTTAAAGCTGATAAAGCATTCTTTTTAAATCAATCAAAAGGTTTAGTGTGCATGCGAATAACAAAATGAAATTTTCAGGACTTATAGTTGAAGAATAGGCCTTTAAATTCTACCTACTTTCATTTTGATATCTGGTAGTCAACATTCACAAAAATGCTCCCAAAGATTGGCTTTTTTTCAAAAGCTCAAAGTTTGAAAGGGATGTTTGTAAAGCACATAAAATAATTTGTTTTTTGATCAACTTTGGATTTTTTATTTTGTAATTATTTTAAGGTTTAATTAGGGAAATTTTTAGGGACTTACTATTGATATTTTAGGCACAGGACTACTTCAAAAATGGCAAAAATGTATATAAAATGTGTTGATTTCAAAAGGATCAGGTTTCTAAAGCAACTCAAATATCTTAAACCTTTTGATTGATTTAAAAAGAATGCTTTATCAGCTTTAAAATGAAACCTTAATCGTCCTAATCGCTTGAATACAGACAATTTAAGAGTGCAAAGTCTGAAGCCCATAAAATCGCTATGTTCGGTTCTTTGAGTATGGCTGGAGGGGAGAGGAAAATTACAAAAAAAAAAATCCTTTTACGTATTTCGATAGCAAAGAAACATTTCTACAAAGTTTGAGCAAAATCGGAGGTATAGCAACATTTCGGATTGACCGTTTTCATATGGAATGGCACCTACTCAAATTAATAAGGAATAAACAGAAGGTACCTTAAATTCCAAACGTGGATTAATCGAAGCCAATTTTTCTATACTTTAAGTCATTTAGGTTGAAATTCACTTTAAACTTGCAATTAATTCAAAACAATGATCAGTAGAACAAAAAAAAAACAGCGCAACAAAACCGAATTCGCCTTACATTACTCTAAAGCGAAAACTGTACTATTTTTTCCAAGCAGAAATTGCAGTAAGACGAAAATTATCGTCTTACTTTTTTTCAATAAGAGAACGTGTATTGAAAAGGGAGGCACCGGGGTGGAAGTATATCGTAGGAAAGACAGGGACAAGCACAGAATATGTTCTGCGCGGCGATTTTCAATGCTTTGTGTTTTGTGTATGCTTTGTGTATTGTGTGTGTATCTCGCAAATTTAAAAGTGCTTGAAGAACATTGTATGTATGGGCAAAGATAGGCTGTTGACTGCTTTGTAGACTTGTTGTAGACTTATGTTGCTGGTTTTTTCTACGAACAATGGACACATTTTAAAAGGTAAGACGATAGGAATCGTGTTATATGGACGCCACGCCACTGGTAGATAGAGAAAAGCAATTTAGGAAGCTACGAGAAGAAATAGCTAAGAAGATAGGTCCGGCTACCAAGAAGTCCCCGCAAACGTATAACCTTCGCAGGCGTGATGTCCAATATCAGCCTGGCGATTTGGTTTGGCGAAGAAATTTCGCACTTTCAGATGCCGCAAACGATGTATATTGCAGCTAAATGAGTTCCTAAATTTGTTGGACCCTACCGCATATCGAAGCGGACGTCACCTTGGACGTATATCCTAACCGATGAGAATGGCAAAGATCGCGGAACTTGGCACGCAAAGGATTTAAAACCTTATTGCGATGTTTCTGACACTTAGTCTAAAATCAAGACCCCACAGTAACATAAGTATCTTTACTATCGTTTTTTTTTTTAACGTTAGCTTTTTACGAAGTCCATTCTTCTTCTTTTAAAAATCGCTGTTTTAAAATTTCATTGCCTTTTTAACTTTTTACTTTTATTAAACTTCTGCTTTACTTTTAACTTTCAATTCTTACTCTATCTTTAGTTTAACTTTAGTTTTAACTTTCATAATGTCAAATTGATGGAAAATCGTTTGTGTTGTGTTGTCTTCCTTTTCTTCGTTCCTTTTACCTAGTTTCACCTTAGGAAATGGTTTATATTTCCTTGAAATGTAAACACATTTCCTGGGAGGTAAGGGTGGGATTTGTCGCGGTAAAATTTACCGCTACAAAAAGTATCCTTAGGATGCTTTCTCGTATCCCTTCCTCTTCTTCGTTTTTGGGTGTGGCTGCATAATTCTGGGAGAGTTAGGGGCAACCAAGGTTCCATCAGCCTATGGCCAGCATTATGCAAAAACATCCCACGTAGGGTGATGAGGCAAAATTGGTCGAGGCTAGACCGACAAAGGGACAGGCGATCCCCAACGATGAGCAAGAAGCGTGCAGACGGGCGGTCTCACGCAAGACAATGAAAATGTCCGGTGTGAACACACACAAGATGACACAACATCACCATCAATGGTAGATGATAAATGCCTACCCAACGATCTACGTCACTTTGACAACACTAGTATGGCCTTCTGCCCAACCTAACTTCAATAAGGTACCCAAAGGTTGAAACGTTAAAGATCTTCCCTCCTCCCCCAAATCTGCAAAAGAGGCCACCAGTGTAGGATAGGGATTTTCGGTTAGTTGAGATTTCCTCCTCCTATAGTTCTCCCGAAATAAAATGTTAAAAATGTTTATTAGGAAATGGATTTGTTTACTTACTCGACTCACTCTCCACGCGATTAAATGTAACTGAGAGAATGCTCAGCGATGACTTATTTTCGATTTCAGCGTAGTTCGATTCTTTTTCACGAAGGTTGTGAGATTAGATATTGTAGGGGTCTGGACTCACCCATCAAGATCGGCAAGTGTTGGACGACACCAACCACTTGTCGAACTTTCGAATTTGGTGAATGTCGAAAGAGAGGGCAAGTTTTGGATGACACCAACTACCAACAACTTGTCGAACTCTATGTGTGTAGTGGTTGAGTATGCGCACTTTCGTTGGAATTCGACAGCGATGGCACAGCACAATCGGTGGCTGATGTCGTGATACTGAATCCACGAAAGTGATTGGTTGAGCGTATGAATGTGTGTGTCTGAGAGCGGGGTTGAGGCCAGACAAAGAGCTAGGCTTGAAGTGGTGGACACTTCTTGGCTAGCGAGCATTGAGACAAGAGATACATGGAAAGTGAAAGATTATCGAGAGAAAAATTGGAAATTGAAAATAAGTTTTTTTATGAGATTGGAAAAATTTTACGTCATTTCTATTTTTAACAAATTTTAGTCCTTTTCTTTTTTTTTTGTTTGAAAGAAAAGTAGAGAGTGAAGCGAGTGAGGATTGTCCTTTTTAACGGAGGGTTAGAGGATATTCGTCGACAGGAGGAAAAGAGTAATCAGTGAGACTTAGGAGGAGAAAATCGAGAAGCAAAGATAAGTAGTGATTTTTTTTTGTGAATCGTCTTAATTTTTTTGTACTGGTGAAAATATTGAGTTGAAATGCTTGTGTTGTTTCTTTTGCTTTGATAAAGTGTGAAAGGGATCAAACCTTTGGTATTTCGTGCAAATACACAGTGTTTGTTTTGTATTTTTTTTGTTTGTGAGATTTTGGTCTGGAAGTTTTTGGAGGTGTTATTTTGGTTGTTTCTGATATTAACATTAGTTAAATCGTGTTGAGGGTTTGGAAGTTTGTCAGTGGAAGTTGAATTGTTTTTTTTAATTGAAAAGTGTTGTTTGCGAATAGTAAATATGAATATTGGTCGTTTGGCTCAGGATGAACTTGCGTATGAAATGCAGATTCGGGGGTTGAAGGTCAGTACGGTTGAGGTGATGAGGAAAGCTCTCAGATCCTCAAGAGTACTTGAATTAAGGGGTTCGTTAGAAAATTCAAAGGTGTACCCTTTTAGCTTTGAGGAAGATAGTGAGGCTGTAAAGTTGAAAATAGAAGATATTAGGATGTTACTGAAGGATCCCCCGAAAGATCCGAAATCTTCTGAATGTGTGAAGATTATAACAAAGATTGAGTGGGCGTTAGGGCGTATTGGCAGGGCAGTGTGTGAGAATGATGATGATGAGGAAGTACAAGGTGAGTTGAAGAATGAGTTGTTGTTGTTGTTAGGAGTGGTATTAGGTGATAGTGGGGATAGTGATTTAGAGGATGAATCCCCAAAGAAAAATTTACGACCAGGAGTTTCAGGTGGCCGCTCGGCGAGCGTAAGCCCAGTGCAAGTGGTCGGTTGCTCTAATTTGAGAAATGCAAGGGCAAGGGAACAGGGTACTGAAAATAATTCGGTTAGTGAGCGAATGGTTGCTATGCGTAGGAATGAGGAAAGAAGTGTGGAAAGTGCAAGTGTTGAAAGTGCGAGTGAGTTGAGGATTAGAGAGTTGGAAGAGAGTTAGAGCGAGAACGAATGGCGAGAAAAGAAAGAATGGCAAGAGATAACAGAACTGAGCGAGAACATAGAATGGATAGGGAAAATAGATTGGAAAGGGAGGATAGAATGGTAGGGAATCATAGTATGTACGAAATGTATGAAAGGAGAGTGGAACGTGTGGCAAAGTGGAATGTGAAATTTACGGGAGAGTCGGATGGTTCGTCTGTGAATGCATTTTTAGAACGTGTTGAAGAATTACGTGTAGCGAACGATGTGTCTGAGGCACATTTGCTTAAGTCAGCGACGGAGTTATTGAGTGGAAAAGCCCTCTTATGGTATAAGACTGTAAGGAGTGAGCTAAGGAACTGGCAGGAGCTAGTTCAGGAAATAAAGGCAGAGTTCCTTCCTGCCAACTACGATGATCTTCTTCTGGAGGAGATTAATCGTAGATCCCAAGGGAAGGACGAAATCTTCGGCGCATACCTCGCCGTGATGAGAACTTTGTTTAGGAGGTTAGGTGAACCGTTGAGTGAGAGTAGAATGCTTGGTATTTTGAAGAAGAATGTGGATCCATTCTTCCAGAAGCAAATAGCTAGCGCTAAGCCGACTACGGTGAAGGAGCTTGCGGTGCTTGGAAGAGAGATGGACACATTGAAGGTGAATGTGGATTCCTTTACCCCTCCCCCTCGTGGGAAAAATTTGTTGGAACCGGAGTGTGGATATCAACCGAGTGCGGCAGGTCAACACCGATTGGCGGTTGTTGAGTCGGCACCAGATAACCCATTCCGAAAGGTCGTTAGGTGTTTCAATTGTAACAGAGAAGGTCATTTTTCGAATGCGTGTCCTGTTGCTAAAAAGTGTTTTGGTTGTGGTGCGTTGAATGTATATCGTAGGGATTGCAAGAAATGTTCTGGTTCTGGGTCGGGAAATGGGGAACGGACTCTCGGGTCAGCAGGACGAGAGCTCCGTCGCAACTAGTTAGGTCGTCTGCTGACGATCAGCTGGTTGACAAGGTTG
The DNA here is from genome assembly GCA_949752695.1 of Melanostoma scalare. Lineage (NCBI taxonomy): Eukaryota > Metazoa > Arthropoda > Insecta > Diptera > Syrphidae > Melanostoma > Melanostoma scalare. The sequence goes on along the minus strand of OX456985.1, from coordinate 96,546,533 downwards.
AGCTAGGTTTCACACTCGCGGTAAATGGTAGGGATAGTCGACCTTATTTGAAGGTCAACATTTTTGGCATTAGGTTTTTAGGTCTTCCAGATTCTGGTGCTTCTCGCACAATAGTAGGTAGGGATGGGTGGAGAATTTTGAAGGGTTTAGGCTTAACATTAGGGAAAAGCAGTATAGGTTCGGTTGCGCTAGCGGATGGGGCGGGAGTAGGAGTAGTTGGATCATTGTCGCTTCCAATGGAGGTGAGGGGAAATCCATACTACTAGAATGTCTAGTTATACAAACCTCCCACATTTATTGATCCTTGGCGCAGACTTTTGGGTGCTATCGGGAATAGTCCCGGATTTAAGATCAGGTGTGTGGAGTTTTTCTGAGCAGGAAGCAGTTGCCTCTATAACAGATGTAGGGTCCATTAGGGAAAAATCAGATTTAGGATGCGAGGATAGGGAAAAGTTAGATAGGCTTTTAGAACAGTTTTTTTTAGGAAATGACTGAGGGGTTAGGCTGTACCAATTTAGTTGAGCATAGTATTAGGACGACTGCAGAACCGATCAAGCAGCGGTATTACCCTGTGTCCCCCGCAATCCAAAAGAGTATTGACAAAGAGCTTCAGGAGATGTTAGATGCTGGAGTTATCCAGAAGTCTACGAGCCCTTGGGTATCTCCGATTTTGCTCGTCAAGAAAAAGGATGGAAGCTTTCGGTTTTGCGTCGATTATAGGAAGGTTAACGCTGTAACAGATAGGGACGCTTATCCACTTCCGTTTATCTCAGCGATTTTGGATAAGCTTAGGAACGCTAAGTTTTTGTCATCTCTTGACATTAAGTCTGCTTACTGGCAGATACCCATGGAGGAGGAATCGCGCAAATACACAGCCTTTACAGTGCCTGGCCGAGGTCTTTTTGAGTTTTTGAGGATGCCGTTTGGTCTCCATAACTCCCCGGCAACGTGGCAAAGGTTTATAGACGACGTTTTGGGTCCCGACCTAGAACCTTACGTCTTTGTGTACTTGGACGACATCATCATCGTCACCGATTCCTTTGACAAACACTTAGAAATTTTGCATGAGGTTTTTAAAAGATTAGTAGGAGCGGGATTAAAAGTAGGTAGGGAAAAATGTAACTTTTGTAGGCCTTCTTTGAAATTCTTAGGGTATGTAGTGGACAGAAACGGACTCCATGTGGACCCAGAACAGGTCGAAATAAATAAAATAAATAAATAGGGTGGCGCAACAGAGCGAGGAACTCCTGGGCCTAGCGCATTTCTCACAACCATGCCTTGTGAGGGAATGGAGGGGACCTACAATTTTCTGCCGGTTCCGAACGGCTAATTGAGAAAGCGCTTTTCATGGCAATGAATACTAACGGAGGACTTGCCAATTCCTCGCGAAAGGCGATACCCGTGGAAAAAAAAGAAAAGGTCGAAAGCATGTTGAAGATTCCGGCCCCTAAAAATATCAAAGAAGTTAGGAGTTTTATAGGGAATATTTCTTGGTACAGGAGGTTTGTTCCAAATTTCGCAATTTTAGTTAGGCCTCTTACGGATCTTCTAAAGAAAAGTAAGGAATTTGAGTGGACCCTAGAATGCGAGGAAAGTTTTAGGAAAGCCAAGGAGTGCTTGGTCACGGCACCGATTCTTACGTGCCCGGATTTTTCCCGACCGTTTGTTGTACAAACAGACGCGTCTGATTACGGGATCGGAGCCGTGCTTTCTCAAGAGTTTGAGGAAGGAGAAAAGGCAGTCTGCTATATTAGTAGGTCTCTCAATAGAAGTGAGAGAAATTATTCAACGACAGAAAAAGAATGTTTGGTAGTTTTGTGGGCAGTTGAGAAGTTACGGCCATATATCGAAGGTGTTCGGTTCACGGTCGTAACGGATCATTACTCGCTCGTTTGGCTAAACAATCTTAAAGATCCGCAAGGTAGATTGGCTAGATGGGCCATCCGCCTACACCAATTCGACTTCAAGATCATCCACAGGAAAAGGAAGGAACATGTTGTTCCAGACATGTTGTCGCGGGGAGTTCCAGTAGTGGCTGGTATCTCGGATGCGGATACTGACCCTTGGGTGGAGAAAATGATCTTGTTAGTCGAAAAGCAACCGTTAGTTTATCCATCTTGGAGAGTAGAGAATAGGAGACTATATAAACATGTGAATGTGAAACATGTTGTAGTCTGTGAGAGTAGTGAAGAATGGAAGTTAGTAGTAGGGAAAAAGGATAGGTTAGATATGTTGAATCAGTGTCATGATAGTCCACTAGCGGGACATATGGGGGTTAGGAAAACTTATGCTAGGGTTTTAGAAAAATATTATTGGCCAAAAATGAGGGTAGATATAACGCGTTATGTGAAGAATTGTAAAATTTGCAAAACAGTGAAACCTATCAACGAGAAGCCAGCTGGTCTTATGTCTGAAAGGGAAGGCACCTCCAAGCCGTGGGAAATGGTATGTGTGGACTTGGTGGGTCCACTACCAAAATCATCGAGGGGTTTCATCTATATCCTTACCGTTGTAGACTACTTCACCAAATTCCCCCTCTTATTCTGTCTTCGTTCTGCAACTGCGAAAGCAGTGTGCAAAGAGTTGGAAGATAATGTCTTTCTACTTTTCGGCGTACCCAAGTGGATCGTATGTGACAACGGTCCCCAGTTCCGTAGCAAGGAACTGAAAGCGCTTACCGCAACCTATGGGTCACAACTTCGTTTTAACGCGCACTACCACCCGCAAGCAAACCCCGCGGAGCGCATCAATCAAATCATTAAAACAACCCTTCGTACATACGTGTCGGAAAATCATCGGACCTGGGATTCGCAATTGGCAAAGGCGGCCTGTGCGATTAGGACATCTCAGCATGAGGTTTTAGGAGTTTCGCCATACTTTGCAAACTTTGGTAGGAACATGGTCACATGTGGCCGTGATATAGGATATAGGGACAGCGATAGGGACCAAACAGGAGTAGTAGATAGAGAAAAGCAATTTAGGAAGCTACGAGAAGAAATAGCTAAGAAGATAGGTCCGGCTACCAAGAAGTCCGCGCAAACGTATAACCTTCGCAGGCGTAATGTCCAATATCAGCCTGGCGATTTGGTTTGGCGAAGAAATTTCGCACTTTCGGATGCCGCAAACTATATTGCAGCTAAATGAGCTCCTAAATTTGTTGGACCCTACCGCATATCGAAGCGGACGTCACCTTGGACGTATATCCTAACCGATGAGAATGGCAAAGATCGCGGAACTTGGCACGCAAAGGATTTAAAACCTTATTGCGATGTTTCTGACACTTAGTCTAAAATCAAGACCCCACAGTAACATAAGTATCTTTACTATCGTTTTTTTTTTTAACGTTACCATTTTACGTAGTCCATTCTTCTTCTTTTATAAATCGCTATTTTAAAATTTCATTGCCTTTTTAACTTTTTACTTTTATTAAACTTCTGCTTTACTTTTAACTTTCAATTCTTACTCTATCTTTAGTTTAACTTTAGTTTTAACTTTCATAATGTCAAATTGATGGAAAATCGTTTGTGTTGTGTTGTCTTCCTTTTCTTCGTTCCTTTTACCTAGTTTCACCTTAGGAAATGGTTTATATTTCCTTGAAATGTAAACACATTTCCTGGGAGGTAAGGGTGGGATTTGTCGCGGTAAAATTTACCGCTACAAAAAGTATCCTTAGGATCCTTTCTCGTATCCCTTCCTCTTCTTCGTTTTTGGGTGTGGCTGCATAATTCTGGGAGAGTTAGGGGCAACCAAGGTTCCATCAGCCTATGGTTTACTCACCCAGCATTATGCAAAAACATCCCACGTAGGGTGATGAGGCAAAATTGGTCGAGGATATACCGACAAAGGGACAGGCGATCCCCAACGATGAGCAAGAAGCGTGCAGACGGGCGGTCTCACGCAAGACAATGAAAATGTCCGGTGTGAACACACACAAGATGACACAACATCACCATCAATGGTAGATGATAAATGCCTACCCAACGATCTACGTCACTTTGACAGCACTAGTATGGCCTGCTGCCCAACCTAACTTCAATAAGGTACCCAAAGGTTGAAACGTTAAATATTTTCCCTCCTCCCCCAAATCTGCAAAAGAGGCCACCAGTGTAGGATAGGGATTTTCGGTTAGTTGAGATTTCCTCCTCCTATAGTTCTCCCGAAATAAAGTGTTAAAAATGTTTATTAGGAAATGGGTTTGTTTACTTACTCGATTCACTCTCCACGCGATTAAATGTAACTGAGAGAATGCTCAGCGATGACTTATTTTCGATTTCAGCGTAGTTCGATTCTTTTTCACGAAGGTTGTGAGATTAGATATTGTAGGGGTCTGGACTCACCCATCTAGATCGGCAAGTGTTGGACGACACAAACCACTTGTCGAACTTTCGAATTTGGTGAATGTCGAAAGAGGGCAAGTTTTGGATGACACCAACAACTTGTCGAACTCTATGTGTGTAGTGGTTGAGCATGCGCACCTTCGCTGGAATTCGACAGCGATGGCACAGCACAATCGGTGGCTGATGTCGTGATACTGAATCCACGAAAGTGATTGGTTGAGCGTATGAATGTGTGTGTCTGAGAGCGGGGTTGAGGCCAGACAAAGAGCTAGGCTTGAAGTGGTGGACACTTCTTGGCTAGCGAGCATTGAGACAAGAGATACATGGAAAGTGAAAGATTATCGAGAGAAAAATTGGAAATTGAAAATAAGTTTTTTTATGAGATTGGAAAAATTTTACGTCATTTCTATTTTTAACAAATTTTAGTCCTTTTCTTTTTTTTTGTTTGAAAGAAAAGTAGAGAGTGAAGCGAGTGAGGACTGAGGATTGTCCTTTTTAACGGAGGGTTAGAGGATATTCGTCGACAGGAGGAAAAGAGTAATCAGTGAGACTTAGGAGGAGAAAATCGAGAAGCAAAGATAAGTAGTGATTTTTTTTTGTGAATCGATTTAATTTTTTTGTACTGGTGAAAATATTGAGTTGAAATGCTTGTGTTGTTTCTTTTGCTTTGATAAAGTGTGAAAAGGATCAAACCTTTGGTATTTCGTGCAAATACACAGTGTTTGTTTTATATTTTTTTTGTTTGTGAGATTTTGGTCTGGAAGTTTTTGGAGGTGTTATTTTGGTTGTTTCTGATATTAACATTAGCTAAATCGTGTTGAGGGTTTGGAAGTTTGTCAGTGGAAGTTGAATTGTTTTTTTTTTAATTGAAAAGTGTTGTTTGCGAATAGTAAATATGAATATTTGTCGTTTGGCTCAGGATGAACTTGCGTATGAAATGCAGATTCGGGGGTTGAAGGTCAGTACGGTTGAGGTGATGAGGAAAGCTCTCAGATCCTCAAGAGTACTTGAATCAAGGGGTTCGTTAGAAAATTCAAAGGTGTACCCTTTTAGTTTTGAGGAAGATAGTGAGGCTGCAAAGTTGAAAATAGAAGATATTAGGATGTTACTGAAAGATCCCCCGAAAGATCCGAAATCTTCTGAATGTGTGAAGATTATAACAAAGATTGAGTGGGCGTTAGGGTGTATTGGCAGGGCAGTGTGTGAGAATGATGATGATGAGGAAGTACAAAGTGAGTTGAAGAATGAGTTGTTGTTGTTGTTAGGAGTGCTATTAGGTGATAGTGGGGATAGTGATTTAGAGGATGAATCCCCAAAGAAAAATTTACGACCAGGAGTTTCAGGTGGCCGCTCGGCGAGCTTAAGCCCAGTGCAAGTTGTCGGTTGCTCTAATTTGAGAAATGCAAGGGCAAGGGAACAGGGTACTGAAAATAATTCGGTTAGTGAGCGAATGGTTGCTATGCGTAGGAATGAGGAAAGAAGTGTGGAAAGTGCAAGTGTTGAAAGTGCGAGTGAGTTGAGGATTAGAGAGTTGGAAGAGAGTTAGAGTGAGAACGAATGGCGAGAGAAGAAAGAATGGCAAGAGATAACAGAACTGAGCGAGAACATAGAATGGATAGGGAAAATAGATTGTAAAGGGAGGATAGAATGGTAGGGAATCATAGTATGTACGAAATGTATGAAAGGAGAGTGGAACGTGTGGCAAAGTGGAATGTGAAATTTACGGGAGAGTCGGATGGTTCGTCTGTGAATGCATTTTTAGAACGTGTTGAAGAATTACGTGTAGCGAACGATGTGTCTGAGGCACATTTGTTTAAGTCAGCGACGGAGTTATTGAGTGGAAAAGCCCTCTTATGGTATAAGACTGTAAGGAGTGAGCTAAGGAACTGGCAGGAGCTAGTTCAGGAAATAAAGGCGGAGTTCCTTCCTGCCAACTACGATGATCTTCTTTTGGAGGAGATTAATCGTAGATCCCAAGGGAAGGACGAAATCTTCGGCGCATACCTCGCCGTGATGAGAACTTTGTTTAGGAGGTTAGGTGAACCGTTGAGTGAGAGCAGAATGCTTGGTATTTTGAAGAAGAATGTGGATCCATTCTTCCAGAAGCAAATAGCTAGCGCTAAGCCGACTACGGTGAAGGAGCTTGCGGTGCTTGGAAGAGAGATGGACACATTGAAGGTGAATGTGGATTCCTTTACCCCTCCCCCTCGTGGGAAAAATTTGTTGGAACCGGAGTGTGGATATCAACCGAGTGCGGCAGGTCAACACCGAGTGGCGGTTGTTGAGTCGGCACCAGATAACCCATTCCGTAGGGTCGTTAGGTGTTTCAATTGTAACAGAGAAGGTCATTTTTCGGATGCGTGTCCTGTTGCTAAAAAGTGTTTTGGTTGTGGTGCGTTGAATGTATATCGTAGGGATTGCAAGAAATGTTCTGGTTCTGGGTCGGGAAATGGGCAACGGACTCTCGGGTCAGCAGGACGAGAGCTCCGTCGCAACTAGTTAGGTCGTCTGCTGACGATCAGCTGGTTGACAAGGTTGAGCTAGGTTTCACATTCGCGGTAAATGGTAGGGATAGTCGACCTTATTTGAAGGTCAACATTTTTGGCATTAGGTTTTTAGGTCTTCTAGATTCTGGTGCTTCTCGCACAATAGTAGGTTGGGATGGGTGGAGAATTTTGAAGGGTTTAGGCTAAACATTAGGGAAAAGCAGTATAGGTTCGGTTGCGCTAGCGGATGGGGCGGGAGTAGGAGTAGTTGGATCATTGTCGCTTCCAATGGAGGTGGAGGGCAAATCCATACTACTAGAATGTCTAGTTATACAAACCTCCCACATTTATTGATCCTTGGCGCAGACTTTTGGGCGCTATCGAGAATAGTCCCGGATTTGAGATCAGGTGTGTGGAGTTTTTCTGAGCAGGAAACAGTTGCCTCTATAACAGATGTAGGGTCCATTAGGGAATAATCAGATTTAGGTAGTGAGGATAGGGAAAAGTTAGATAGGCTTTTAGAACAGTTGTTTCAGGAAATGACTGAGGGGTTAGGCTGTACCAATTTAGTTGAGCATAGGATTAGGACGACTGCAGAACCGATCAAGCAGCGGTATTACCCTGTGTCCCCCGCAATCCAAAAGAGTATTGACAAAGAGCTTCAGGAGATGTTAGATGCTGGAGTTATCCAGAAGTCTACGAGCCCTTGGGTATCTCCGATTTTGCTCGTCAAGAAAAAGGATGGAAGCTTTCGGTTTTGCGTCGATTATAGGAAGGTTAACGCTGTAACAGATAGGGACGTTTATCTCAGCGATTTTGGATAAGCTTAGGAACGCTAAGTTTTTGTCATCTCTTGACATTAAGTCTGCTTACTGGCAGATACCCATGGAATAGGAATCGCGCAAATACACAGCCTTTACAGTGCCTGGCCGAGGTCTTTTTGAGTTTTTGAGGATGCCGTTTGGTCTCCATAACTCTCCGGCAACGTGGCAAAGGTTTATAGACGACGTTTTGGGTCCCGACCTAGAACCTTACGTCTTTGTGTACTTGGACGACATCATCATCGTCACCGATTCCTTTGACAAACACTTAGAAATTTTTGCATGAGGTTTTTAAAAGATTAGTAGGAGCGGGATTAAAAGTAGGTAGGGAAAAATGTAACTTTTGTAGGCCTTCTTTGAAGTTCTTAGGGTATGTAGTGGACAGAAACGGACTCCATGTGGACCCAGAAAAGGTCGAAAGCATGTTGAAGATTCTGGCCCCTAAAAATATCAGAGAAGTTAGGAGTTTTATAGGGACTATTTCTTGGTACGGGAGGTTTGTTCCAAATTTCGCAATTTTAGTTAGGCCTCTTACGGATCTTCTAAAGAAAAGTAAGGAATTTGAGTGAACCCTATAATGCGAGGAAAGTTTTAGGAAAGCCAAGGAGTGCTTGGTCACGGCACCGACTCTTACGTGCCCGGATTTTTCCCGACCGTTTGTTGTACAAACAGACGCGTCTGATTACGGGATCGGAGCCGTGCTTTCTCAAGAGTTTGAGGAAGGAGAAAAGGCAGTCTGCTATATTAGTAGGTCTCTCAATAGAGGTGAGAGAAATTATTCAACGACAGAAAAAGAATGTTTGGCAGTTTTGTGGGCAGTTGAGAAGTTACGGCCATATATCGAAGGTGTTCGGTTCACGGTCGTAACGGATCATTACTCGCTCGTTTGGCTAAACAATCTTAAAGATCCGCAAGGTAGATTGGCTAGATGGGCCATCCGCCTACAGCAATTCGACTTCAAGATCATCTACAGGAAAAGGAAGGAACATGTTGTTCCAGACATGTTGTCGCGGGGAGTTCCAGTAGTGGCTGGTATCTCGGATGCGGATACTGACCCTTGGGTGGAGAAAATGATCTTGTTAGTCGAAAAGCAACCGTTAGTTTATCCATCTTGGAGAGTAGAGAATAGGAGACTATATAAACATGTGAATGTGAAACATGTTGTAGTCTGTGAGAGTAGTGAAGAATGGAAGTTAGTAGTAGGGAAAAAGGATAGGTTAGATATTTTGAATCAGTGTCATGATAGTCCACTAGCGGGACATATGGGGGTTAGGAAAACTTATGCTAGGGTTTTAGAAAAATATTATTGGCCAAAAATGAGGGAAGATATAACGCGTTATGTGAAGAATTGTAAAATTTGCCAAACAGTGAAACCTATCAACGAGAAGCCAGCTGGTCTTATGTCTGAAAGGGAAGGCACCTCCAAGCCGTGGGAAATGGTATGTGTGGACTTGGTGGGTCCACTACCAAAATCATCGAGGGGTTTCATCTATATCCTTACCGTTGTAGACTACTTCACCAAATTCCCCCTCTTATTCTGTCTTCGTTCTGCAACTGCAAAAGCAGTGTGCAAAGAGTTGGAAGATAATGTCTTTCTACTTTTCGGCGTACCCAAGTGGATCGTATGTGACAACGGTCCCCAGTTCCGTAGCAAGGAACTGAAAGCGCTTACCGCAACCTATGGGTCACAACTTCGTTTTACGGCGCACTACCACCCGCAAGCAAACCCCGCGGAGCGCATCAATCAAATCATTAAAACTACCCTTCGTGCATACGTGTCGGAAAATCATCGGACCTGGGACTCGCAATTGGCAAAGGTGGCCTGTGCGATTAGGACATCTCAGCATGAGGTTTTAGGAGTTTCGCCATACTTTGCAAACTTTGGTAGGAACATGGTCACATGTGGCCGTGATATAGGATATAGGGACAGCGATAGGGACCAAACAGGAGTAGTAGATAGAGAAAAGCAATTTAGGAAGCTACGAGAAGAAATAGCTAAGAAGATAGGTCCGGCTACCAAGAAGTCCGCGCAAACGTATAACCTTCGCAGGCGTGATGTCCAATATCAGCCTGGCGATTTGGTTTGGCGAAGAAATTTCGCACTTTCGGATGCCGCAAACTATATTGCAGCTAAATGAGCTCCTAAATTTGTTGGACCCTACCGCATATCGAAGCGGACGTCACCTTGGACGTATGTCCTAACCGATGAGAATGGCAAAGATCGCGGAACTTGGCACGCAAAGGATTTAAAACCTTATTGCGATGTTTCTGACACTTAGTCTAAAATCAAGACCCCACAGTAACATAAGTATCTTTACTATCGTTTTTTTTTTTAACGTTACCATTTTACGTAGTCCATTCTTCTTCTTTTATAAATCGCTATTTTAAAATTTCATTGCCTTTTTAACTTTTTACTTTTATTAAACTTCTGCTTTACTTTTAACTTTCAATTCTTACTCTATCTTTAGTTTAACTTTAGTTTTAACTTTCAAAATGTCAAATTGATGGAAAATCGTTTGTGTTGTGTTGTCTTCCTTTTCTTCGTTCCTTTTACCTAGTTTCACCTTAGGAAATGGTTTATATTTCCTTGAAATGTAAACACATTTCCTGGGAGGTAAGGGTGGGATTTGTCGCGGTAAAATTTACCGCTACAAAAAGTATCCTTAGGATCCTTTCTCGTATCCCTTCCTCTTCTTCGTTTTTGGGTGTGGCTGCATAATTCTGGGAGAGTTAGGGGCAACCAAGGTTCCATCAGCCTATGGTTTACTCACCCAGCATTATGCAAAAACATTCCACGTAGGGTGATGAGGCAAAATTGGTCGAGGATAGACCGACAAAGGGACAGGCGATCCCCAACGATGAGCAAGAAGCGTGCAGACGGGCGGTCTCACGCAAGACAATGAAAATGTCCGGTGTGAACACACACAAGATGACACAACATCACCATCAATGGTAGATGATAAATGCCTACCCAACGATCTACGTCACTTTGACAGCACTAGTATGGCCTGCTGCCCAACCTAACTTCAATAAGGTACCCAAAGGTTAAAACGTTAAATATCTTCCCTCCTCCCCCAAATCTGCAAAAGAGGCCACCAGTGTAGGATAGGGATTTTCGGTTAGTTGAGATTTCCTCCTCCTATAGTTCTCCCGAAATAAAATGTTAAAAATGTTTATTAGGAAATGGGTTTGTTTACTTACTCGATTCACTCTCCACGCGATTAAATGTAACTGAGAGAATGCTCAGCGATGACTTATTTTCGATTTCAGCGTAGTTCGATTCTTTTTCACGAAGGTTGTGAGATTAGATATTGTAGGGGTCTGGACTCACCCATCTAGATCGGCAAGTGTTGGACGACACAAACCACTTGTCGAACTTTCGAATTTGGTGAATGTCGAAAGAGGGCAAGTTTTGGATGACACCAACAACTTGTCGAACTCTATGTGTGTAGTGGTTGAGCATGCGCACCTTCGCTGGAATTCGACAGCGATGGCACAGCACAATCGGTGGCTGATGTCGTGATACTGAATCCACGAAAGTGATTGGTTGAGCGTATGAATGTGTGTGTCTGAGAGCGGGGTTGAGGCCAGACAAAGAGCTAGGCTTGAAGTGGTGGACACTTCTTGGCTAGCGAGCATTGAGACAAGAGATACATGGAAAGTGAAAGATTATCGAGAGAAAAATTGGAAATTGAAAATAAGTTTTTTTATGAGATTGGAAAAAATTTTACGTCATTTCTATTTTTAACAAATTTTAGTCCTTTTCTTTTTTTTTGTTTGAAAGAAAAGTAGAGAGTGAAGCGAGTGAGGACTGAGGATTGTCCTTTTTAACGGAGGGTTAGAGGATATTCGTCGACAGGAGGAAAAGAGTAATCAGTGAGACTTAGGAGGAGAAAATCGAGAAGCAAAGATAAGTAGTGATTTTTTTTTGTGAATCGTTTTAATTTTTTTGTACTGGTGTAAATATTGAGTTGAAATGCTTGTGTTGTTTCTTTTGCTTTGATAAAGTGTGAAAAGGATCAAACCTTTGGTATTTCGTGCAAATACACAGTGTTTGTTTTATATTTTTTTTGTTTGTGAGATTTTGGTCTGGAAGTTTTTGGAGGTGTTATTTTGGTTGTTTCTGATATTAACATTAGCTAAATCGTGTTGAGGGTTTGGAAGTTTGTCAGTGGAAGTTGAATTGTTTTTTTTTTAATTGAAAAGTGTTGTTTGCGAATAGTAAATATGAATATTTGTCGTTTGGCTCAGGATGAACTTGCGTATGAAATGCAGATTCGGGGGTTGAAGGTCAGTACGGTTGAGGTGATGAGGAAAGCTCTCAGATCCTCAAGAGTACTTGAATCAAGGGGTTCGTTAGAAAATTCAAAGGTGTACCCTTTTAGTTTTGAGGAAGATAGTGAGGCTGCAAAGTTGAAAATAGAAGATATTAGGATGTTACTGAAAGATCCCCCGAAAGATCCGAAATCTTCTGAATGTGTGAAGATTATAACAAAGATTGAGTGGGCGTTAGGGTGTATTGGCAGGGCAGTGTGTGAGAATGATGATGATGAGGAAGTACAAAGTGAGTTGAAGAATGAGTTGTTGTTGTTGTTAGGAGTGCTATTAGGTGATAGTGGGGATAGTGATTTAGAGGATGAATCCCCAAAGAAAAATTTACGACCAGGAGTTTCAGGTGGCCGCTCGGCGAGCTTAAGCCCAGTGCAAGTTGTCGGTTGCTCTAATTTGAGAAATGCAAGGGCAAGGGAACAGGGTACTGAAAATAATTCGGTTAGTGAGCGAATGGTTGCTATGCGTAGGAATGAGGAAAGAAGTGTGGAAAGTGCAAGTGTTGAAAGTGCGAGTGAGTTGAGGATTAGAGAGTTGGAAGAGAGTTAGAGTGAGAACGAATGGCGAGAGAAGAAAGAATGGCAAGAGATAACAGAACTGAGCGAGAACATAGAATGGATAGGGAAAATAGATTGTAAAGGGAGGATAGAATGGTAGGGAATCATAGTATGTACGAAATGTATGAAAGGAGAGTGGAACGTGTGGCAAAGTGGAATGTGAAATTTACGGGAGAGTCGGATGGTTCGTCTGTGAATGCATTTTTAGAACGTGTTGAAGAATTACGTGTAGCGAACGATGTGTCTGAGGCACATTTGTTTAAGTCAGCGACGGAGTTATTGAGTGGAAAAGCCCTCTTATGGTATAAGACTGTAAGGAGTGAGCTAAGGAACTGGCAGGAGCTAGTTCAGGAAATAAAGGCGGAGTTCCTTCCTGCCAACTACGATGATCTTCTTTTGGAGGAGATTAATCGTAGATCCCAAGGGAAGGACGAAATCTTCGGCGCATACCTCGCCGTGATGAGAACTTTGTTTAGGAGGTTAGGTGAACCGTTGAGTGAGAGTAGAATGCTTGGTATTTTGAAGAAGAATGTGGATCCATTCTTCCAGAAGCAAATAGCTAGCGCTAAGCCGACTACGGTGAAGGAGCTTGCGGTGCTTGGAAGAGAGATGGACACATTGAAGGTGAATGTGGATTCCTTTACCCCTCCCCCTCGTGGGAAAAATTTGTTGGAACCGGAGTGTGGATATCAACCGAGTGCGGCAGGTCAACACCGAGTGGCGGTTGTTGAGTCGGCACCAGATAACCCATTCCGTAGGGTCGTTAGGTGTTTCAATTGTAACAGAGAAGGTCATTTTTCGGATGCGTGTCCTGTTGCTAAAAAGTGTTTTGGTTGTGGTGCGTTGAATGTATATCGTAGGGATTGCAAGAAATGTTCTGGTTCTGGGTCGGGAAATGGGCAACGGACTCTCGGGTCAGCAGGACGAGAGCTCCGTCGCAACTAGTTAGGTCGTCTGCTGACGATCAGCTGGTTGACAAGGTTGAGCTAGGTTTCACATTCGCGGTAAATGGTAGGGATAGTCGACCTTATTTGAAGGTCAACATTTTTGGCATTAGGTTTTTAGGTCTTCTAGATTCTGGTGCTTCTCGCACAATAGTAGGTTGGGATGGGTGGAGAATTTTGAAGGGTTTAGGCTAAACATTAGGGAAAAGCAGTATAGGTTCGGTTGCGCTAGCGGATGGGGCGGGAGTAGGAGTAGTTGGATCATTGTCGCTTCCAATGGAGGTGGAGGGCAAATCCATACTACTAGAATGTCTAGTTATACAAACCTCCCACATTTATTGATCCTTGGCGCAGACTTTTGGGCGCTATCGAGAATAGTCCCGGATTTGAGATCAGGTGTGTGGAGTTTTTCTGAGCAGGAAACAGTTGCCTCTATAACAGATGTAGGGTCCATTAGGGAATAATCAGATTTAGGTAGTGAGGATAGGGAAAAGTTAGATAGGCTTTTAGAACAGTTGTTTCAGGAAATGACTGAGGGGTTAGGCTGTACCAATTTAGTTGAGCATAGGATTAGGACGACTGCAGAACCGATCAAGCAGCGGTATTACCCTGTGTCCCCCGCAATCCAAAAGAGTATTGACAAAGAGCTTCAGGAGATGTTAGATGCTGGAGTTATCCAGAAGTCTACGAGCCCTTGGGTATCTCCGATTTTGCTCGTCAAGAAAAAGGATGGAAGCTTTCGGTTTTGCGTCGATTATAGGAAGGTTAACGCTGTAACAGATAGGGACGTTTATCTCAGCGATTTTGGATAAGCTTAGGAACGCTAAGTTTTTGTCATCTCTTGACATTAAGTCTGCTTACTGGCAGATACCCATGGAATAGGAATCGCGCAAATACACAACCTTTACAGTGCCTGGCCGAGGTCTTTTTGAGTTTTTGAGGATGCCGTTTGGTCTCCATAACTCTCCGGCAACGTGGCAAAGGTTTATAGACGACGTTTTGGGTCCCGACCTAGAACCTTACGTCTTTGTGTACTTGGACGACATCATCATCGTCACCGATTCCTTTGACAAACACTTAGAAATTTTTGCATGAGGTTTTTAAAAGATTAGTAGGAGCGGGATTAAAAGTAGGTAGGGAAAAATGTAACTTTTGTAGGCCTTCTTTGAAGTTCTTAGGGTATGTAGTGGACAGAAACGGACTCCATGTGGACCCAGAAAAGGTCGAAAGCATGTTGAAGATTCTGGCCCCTAAAAATATCAGAGAAGTTAGGAGTTTTATAGGGACTATTTCTTGGTACGGGAGGTTTGTTCCAAATTTCGCAATTTTAGTTAGGCCTCTTACGGATCTTCTAAAGAAAAGTAAGGAATTTGAGTGAACCCTATAATGCGAGGAAAGTTTTAGGAAAGCCAAGGAGTGCTTGGTCACGGCACCGACTCTTACGTGCCCGGATTTTTCCCGACCGTTTGTTGTACAAACAGACGCGTCTGATTACGGGATCGGAGCCGTGCTTTCTCAAGAGTTTGAGGAAGGAGAAAAGGCAGTCTGCTATATTAGTAGGTCTCTCAATAGAAGTGAGAGAAATTATTCAACGACAGAAAAAGAATGTTTGGCAGTTTTGTGGGCAGTTGAGAAGTTACGGCCATATATCGAAGGTGTTCGGTTCACGGTCGTAACGGATCATTACTCGCTCGTTTGGCTAAACAATCTTAAAGATCCGCAAGGTAGATTGGCTAGATGGGCCATCCGCTTACAGCAATTCGACTTCAAGATCATCTACAGGAAAAGGAAGGAACATGTTGTTCCAGACATGTTGTCGCGGGGAGTTCCAGTAGTGGCTGGTATCTCGGATGCGGATACTGACCCTTGGGTGGAGAAAATGATCTTGTTAGTCGAAAAGCAACCGTTAGTTTATCCATCTTGGAGAGTAGAGAATAGGAGACTATATAAACATGTGAATGTGAAACATGTTGTAGTCTGTGAGAGTAGTGAAGAATGGAAGTTAGTAGTAGGGAAAAAGGATAGGTTAGATATTTTGAATCAGTGTCATGATAGTCCACTAGCGGGACATATGGGGGTTAGGAAAACTTATGCTAGGGTTTTAGAAAAATATTATTGGCCAAAAATGAGGGTAGATATAACGCGTTATGTGAAGAATTGTAAAATTTGCCAAACAGTGAAACCTATCAACGAGAAGCCAGCTGGTTTTATGTCTGAAAGGGAAGGCACCTCCAAGCCGTGGGAAATGGTATGTGTGGACTTGGTGGGTCCACTACCAAAATCATCGAGGGGTTTCATCTATATCCTTACCGTTGTAGACTACTTCACCAAATTCCCCCTCTTATTCTGTCTTCGTTCTGCAACTGCGAAAGCAGTGTGCAAAGAGTTGGAAGATAATGTCTTTCTACTTTTCGGCGTACCCAAGTGGATCGTATGTGACAACGGTCCCCAGTTCCGTAGCAAGGAACTGAAAGCGCTTACCGCAACCTATGGGTCACAACTTCGTTTTACGGCGCACTACCACCCGCAAGCAAACCCCGCGGAGCGCATCAATCAAATCATTAAAACTACCCTTCGTGCATACGTGTCGGAAAATCATCGGACCTGGGACTCGCAATTGGCAAAGGTGGCCTGTGCGATTAGGACATCTCAGCATGAGGTTTTAGGAGTTTCGCCATACTTTGCAAACTTTGGTAGGAACATGGTCACATGTGGCCGTGATATAGGATATAGGGACAGCGATAGGGACCAAACAGGAGTAGTAGATAGAGAAAAGCAATTTAGGAAGCTACGAGAAGAAATAGCTAAGAAGATAGGTCCGGCTACCAAGAAGTCCGCGCAAACGTATAACCTTCGCAGGCGTGATGTCCAATATCAGCCTGGCGATTTGGTTTGGCGAAGAAATTTCGCACTTTCAGATGCCGCAAACGATGTATATTGCAGCTAAATGAGCTCCTAAATTTGTTGGACCCTACCGCATATCGAAGCGGACGTCACCTTGGACGTTTATCCTAACCGATGAGAATGGCAAAGATCGCGGAACTTGGCACGCAAAGGATTTAAAACCTTATTGCGATGTTTCTGACACTTAGTCTAAAATCAAGACCCCACAGTAACATAAGTATCTTTACTATCGTTTTTT
Organism: Melanostoma scalare; assembly: GCA_949752695.1. NCBI lineage: Eukaryota > Metazoa > Arthropoda > Insecta > Diptera > Syrphidae > Melanostoma > Melanostoma scalare. The sequence goes on along the minus strand of OX456985.1, from coordinate 96,529,917 downwards.
TTTTAACGTTACCATTTTACGTAGTCCATTCTTCTTCTTTTATAAATCGCTCTTTTAAAATTTCATTGCCTTTTTAACTTCTTACTTTTATTAAACTTCTGCTTTACTTTTAACTTTCAATTCTTACTCTATCTTTAGTTTAACTTTAGTTTTAACTTTCATAATGTCAAATTGATGGAAAATCGTTTGTGTTGTGTTGTCTTCCTTTTCTTCGTTCCTTTTACCTAGTTTCACCTTAGGAAATGGTTTATATTTCCTTGAAATGTAAACACATTTCCTGGGAGGTAAGGGTGGGATTTGTCGCGGTAAAATTTACCGCTACAAAAAGTATCCTTAGGATTCTTTCTCGTATCCCTTCCTCTTCTTCGTTTTTGGGTGTGGCTGCATAATTCTGGGAGAGTTAGGGGCAACCAAGGTTCCATCAGCCTATGGTTTACTCACCCAGCATTATGCAAAAACATCCCACGTAGGGTGATGAGGCAAAATTGGTCGAGGCTAGACCGACAAAGGGACAGGCGATCCCCAACGATGAGCAAGAAGCGTGCAGACGGGCGGTCTCACGCAAGACAATGAAAATGTCCGGTGTGAACACACACAAGATGACACAACATCACCATCAATGGTAGATGATAAATGCCTACCCAACGATCTACGTCACTTTGACAACACTAGTATGGCCTTCTGCCCAACCTAACTTCAATAAGGTACCCAAAGGTTGAAACGTTAAAGATCTTCCCTCCTCCCCCAAATCAGCAAAAGAGGCCACCAGTGTAGGATAGGGATTTTCGGTTAGTTGAGATTTCCTCCTCCTATAGTTCTCCCGAATTAAAATGTTAAAAATGTTTATTAGGAAATGGATTTGTTTACTTACTCGATTCACTCTCCACGCGATTAAATGTAACTGAAAGAATGCTCAGCGATGACTTATTTTCGATTTCAGCGTAGTTCGATTCTTTTTCACGAAGGTTGTGAGATTAGATATTGTAGGGGTCTGGACTCACCCATCAAGATCGGCAAGTGTTGGACGACACCAACCACTTGTCGAACTTTCGAATTTGGTGAATGTCGAAAGAGAGGGCAAGTTTTGGATGACACCAACAACTTGTCGAACTCTATGTGTGTAGTGGTTGAGCATGCGCACTTTCGTTGGAATTCGACAGCGATGGCACAGCACAATCGGTGGCTGATGTCGTGATACTGAATCCACGAAAGTGATTGGTTGAGCGTATGAATGTGTGTGTCTGAGAGCGGGGTTGAGGCCAGACAAAGAGCTAGGCTTGAAGTGGTGGACACTTCTTGGCTAGCGAGCATTGAGACAAGAGATACATGGAAAGTGAAAGATTATCGAGAGAAAAATTGGAAATTGAAAATAAGTTTTTTTATGAGATTGGAAAAGTTTTACGTCATTTCTATTTTTAACAATTTTTAGTCCTTTTCTTTTTTTTTGTTTGAAAGAAAAGTAGAGAGTGAAGCGAGTGAGGACTGAGGATTGTCCTTTTTAACGGAGGGTTAGAGGATATTCGTCGACAGGAGGAAAAGAGTAATCAGTGAGACTTAGGAGGATAAAATCGAGAAGCAAAGATAAGTAGTGATTTTTTTTGTGAATCGTTTTAGTTTTTTTGTACTGGTGAAAATATTGAGTTGAAATAATGTGTTGCCTTTTTCTTCTGCGAATTATCCAGGAAATTGCCTGGCGCGTGACCCCCTAACTTTAAACCGACCTTGGGAATTTTCGGGAAAACCCCTTTAACCGTTAAACCTTCGGTACCCTTTATACTGCTCCTCATTGCAACGGTCCACCTGACCTTCTTGCTAACTTATATAACTTCATTTCATTTTACGATCACCTATTTTCCACTTTTATACCTCCATTTATATTATTTCGAAAAGATTCTGGTTTTAGTCCAGGTTACGACCACGGTTTTTCCCAGACACCTCATTAAAACAATAAATTATTTCAAACTTCCCTTTGGGAATTCAACTACATTTCTTCTTTCATTATCTACCTACTCATCGTTGTTCTTATTTTCTGGTCGATATTTCTTCTTCATTACTTTTCAGCATAAAGGTTTGGAAATTTGCACCTTTAAAAATTTTCTGGCGCCCACAATTTTTAGGACACCCTGTCCTTCAAATTGATCATCTTTACCAATTTAATTATAATCTCCTTTATTCACTTCTGATTAATTCATCAATCACAGATTGATTCCATTTTCCACCTTATCAACCTAATAAAAGATTCGAACACACCCAGCTGAGCTAGTCGCTGTGGCAGCATTGTACTTGTTGCTGGATGCGCTTGTTTTCTTGCTAACACTTCCTACCAAAAAAAAGGAAAAACCATCTGTCATTGCAATTCTTTTCGCACGCCGGCCGGCTTTTTAACTTTCTTGTATTTTATTGATAGTACGCGGTTTTCCAGTCTCGTTTCCATCGTAAATTTAGCTATTTTATTAAAATAATAATACATATAATTGATACCCTCCAAGCATAGGAAGTGTCGGGAGAAAAAGGTGCAACAATATAATGAAAATAGATTTCTAGTCTATTGATTATGTCATTTCTTAAGGAACTCGAAATTGAATGGACTTTTATTAACTGTATCGATTAATGGGCTAATTTTAAAGAAAAAACCGAAAGTGCTATTAAATTAGAGGGTGCAAATCGGAGATATGGGTTCTAAGCCATCTTCATTCGTTTTTTCATTATATCTCGAAAACGAAGCAAAATATTTTGACAAAAAAAGTCAATTTTTTCCAGTTTTTGAGTTTTGTCAGTTTTCTTATGGCATTTCTTTCTGGTTGCAGATGGGTATTGGCAATGCTCCATAAAAAGAAAGTGAATACAATTTTCTTTAAAATACTATATCAGAGAACTTTCTATGTTTGCTTTTCATCGAAATATTGTCACTTGAACGTAGACATTTATCGTCGTTTTTCATCCTTTTTATACTGACTGCAGTTTCTTTATATGTAGCAAGGTTGAACCAGACCAAAGCAACTGTAGTTTCCAATATTTTTGCAAATTATCAAAAAGTACAAATTTTTCGCTGCCACAAATACCATCAATACGCGATGCGTGAACTTTTTCCGGGTTAGGGTCAAAATACTCTATAGTACTGTATCTCAAAATACTGTATTTCAAAACACTATTTGTACAAAATACTGTATGATCAAAGTACTGTAAGACAAAATACTATATCCCAAAATACCTAGCAGTTTTAATTCAGCCATGATTTTCGCTATCTTTAAGAAAGGTGATGCAAATGTTGCAGAAAATTACCGAGGCATTTCGATTTTAAATTCGTTAAGAAAAATTTTCTCTGCAATTTTAAATGAAAGGCTTACAAACTGGATTGAGGGGAGCAATCGTTTAAATATATTTCAAGCTGGTTTCCGCCCAGGGTTTTCGACCATGGACCATATCTTTGCTATTTCCAGTATCGCAAGAAAGTACATCGAAAATAAAAAGAAGCTGTATACGTGCTTTATCGACTTCAAAGCTGCCTTTGATAAGGTCAATAGACAGGCTTTAATCTATAAATTATCATGTTTAGGTTTATCGCGAAAGTTTCTTGTGATGTATTCTAAACTAGTTTCATCGTCAAATGCAAAGGTTTGGGATGGGTCTGAGTTTTCGAGTACCTTTGAAACAACAGCAGGTGTTCCTCAAGGATGTGTCCTCAGTCCACTACTCTTTGCCCTGTTCATCGATGAAATCAGTGTCCTTCTCCCGGGCGGAGTTCTTTTTGCTAACACGTTGATTAAAGTCTTGCTTTATGCAGACGATTTGGTTATGTTTGCTGACAACCCATTTTCACTGCAGTTGCAAATAAACAGACTCAACTCTTTTTGTGAGACCTGGGGTTTGCAAATCAATACAGAAAAAACTAAAATTATTATTTTTGCATCGAGAAGCACTAGAAGACTTCCAGAGGAAATATGGTCCCTCAATTCCACGCGCATTGAGGTTGTGCAGGAGTTTAAGTATTTGGGAGTTCTATTGACTTACAATCTTAGCTTTGTAAAGCACTCTAAAGAGAAAAGCAATCAAGCTAAACTAGCCCTAAATAAAATGTGGACAACGTTTTTTTCCAACCAAAGTATTGATTTGACGTCCAAATACAGAGTTTTTAATGCAACGGTTAATACATGTATGTGCTATGGTGTACAAGTTTTTGGATATTTTAAACTTGAAGCTTTCGAAAGTCTACAAAGACATTTCTTTAAACGCTTATTTCGGCTACCAAACACAACACCAAATTATGCCATATATGTAGAGTCCGGTATAACACCTATATACATACAAAACCTTAAAGCTAATGCAGACTTCATTATTAAAGTCATGAAAAGAAATGATTCTTGTCTGCACAAAATAATTTTGAAAAAATTGCTTCAAACCAATGCCTCTCCTTTCCGGGAATGGAATGAGCTAGCACTAAGGCATGAATCTTCTCTATATTTAACAGAATTAAACGTTGATGATTGGCAAGTTCAGTTTGCAGATGTGATCGCAAAAGTGGATCATAAAATTTTTATAGAAAATCTCTCTAGAGCAAATTCGTCTCCGTCCAGAAATATCTACAGGCAGTTAAATCATCAAATAACTTCGGATGCAAGCTATTTTCGAAGAGAATATTCAGCTGTCGAAATAGGGACCATTTTTAGAGCTAGAGTTGAAACTTTACATCTTAACTACATACCTTACCGAGATGATCTACCGCAAAATTGTAGTCTATGCAACAGAAGAGAGAAAGAAGATATTTATCACTTCTTGGCTATTTGTCCAATGTTACAGGAAATTCGTCGTTTATATTTCCAGGAGAGTTTTATGACATTATCACGACTTTATGAGGTTTTGAATGGTTCTCTGGGTTGGATTACTTTGTTTAAGTTTTGCAAACATGCGCTTATTTATCGCAACAGTTTCCCATAAGTCAGCGAATTTTCTTTTTCAGTTGTTGCAGTTTCTTTTATACACATCCCGATTTATATTCTAAATTGCTTTTTGTTTGTGTTTCAAATCACGTAAAATTGACTGTTACATATCATTTAAAATTGATTATTCTTTTGTGTTTCAAATCACGTAAAATTGAAAACTTTATTCTATTATAAGTATCAAACTATGTTAATTAATAATTTTCTTTGTGTTTCAAATCATGTAAAAATTGATAGAATGCTTACATTAAAGTTTCAAATCGTTCGAAAACTTTTATTTCCATACATCTTTAAATTGAAAAATGCATAATTTATGCCAATACCGAGTCTTAATCTATTCAAGTAACTATTGTATATTTTATATATTTTAGTAGTATTTTTACATTTTTCCTATTTTTTATTCTTTAAAAATCGAATACGAAATGTCATTTCAGGCAGACGGCAGTTTTGCCATGTCCTTATTCTTAAAAAAAACCTTATTGTTAAACTATTGATGAAATAAAGAATTTATCTAATCTATCTAATCTAATCTATCCCAAAATTCTATATTTCAAAATGCTGTATGCGCACTTTTTTACGTTCTCAAAACAATTTTTACTTTTCAGAATTTTGAGATACAGTATTTTCTTATAGTGGAATGCCGTAAGCTTTACACCTAGGACTCCAGGGCCAGTCCATGGATTTTCATGAAATTTTCGGAAATGTAAAAAGTAAAGCGTATAGAAAAAAGTTAAAAAAAAAAATTCACCGCTCTCATTTTTTTAATTATTTTTATAAATAAATTATTAACTTTTAGAATTTTCTTTTATTTATGTAGGGTATTTTTCATACTATTTGTCAAAGGTTCAAAAAAGATATATTAGGTTAAGACAAAAAAAAAATTGTATGTGAGGGTGGGTCTTGCTCCCTCTGTGTAGGTCGGATAAGCAATTTTATAGAAAAAATTGATTAATTTAAAAAAAAAAAAATACTAACCACATTTCTTGTTTTCAGCAACTCGTTTGACCGGAAACAGCATTTGGGGTACAAAATAAGTATATGTGCAGTCCTTTGAGACCAAAGTTCAAGTTTTTAATAGGTCTTCTTTTTTAAATTTAACTTAAAACTAATATAATTAAAAGATAACTCTAAAGTATTAATAATTATTATATAATTTACATTAAAATTAAGATCGCACGAAATATTTTTCTAACATTTTTTCATATGCTATTTAAAACAGATTTCAGGTTTAACTTCCGAGAATAAAGGTCAATCAGCGGAAAATTAACAACATTTTGTTTTCGGGATAAAAGTACCTTTCGTTTTTTTTTAATTTTTCTAAAACCAAGAAAGATTTTTTTCTTCGTTTTGTTGATTCTGAATAAAAACAAATTGATTATTGAAAGAAAAAATGACCCTTAATAAAGCAAAATCTTTTGAAAAAAAAAAATAATTAAGAAAAAATATATTTTCTTTTTTCATAATTTAAACTTTGAGCCCCGACTTCGCAAAAACTATTCATTAAGTGAACTCAAACTAAAATTTTTATTAAAGAACAAAGCATTAGCTTTCAAAACCATTACAGTATGAGGTAGTAATGGGCTTAGCTGAATTTTTCTATAAAATTGCTTATCCTACCGACACAGAGTTATAAAGACCCACCCTCACATAAAACTTTTTTTTGTCTTAACCTAATATATCTTTTTTGAGCCTTTGGCAAACCATATGTAAAATACTCTACATAAATAAAAAAAAAATTCTAAAAGTTAAAATTATAAAAACAATAAAAAAAAATGAGAGCGGTGGATTTTTTTTTTTAACTTTTTTCTATACGATATTCAAAACACATTTCCGAAAATTTCATGAGAATCCACGGACAGGCCCTGGATTCCTAGGTTTTGCTATTTTTATGTCTAACGGCACTCCACTATTACAATACAAGGAATTTTGTGCTTTCGTTGTGTTTGTTTCTTGGCATCTTTCGTTAGTTTGTTTTTGTTGATAAATTTCTGCTTATTATAATAAATAAAAAGATTAATATAATTTTCAACAGTTGAAAACACTTATTATACATATTTCCTCAAATGCACATTTCAGAAGCAATGCTTCTATCGTCAGTGAGATTTATAAATTAAATTAAATTAAATTATTTGTCAAAAAACTAACAAAAAACAAAAAATGTTTCTAAACAAAATTACAGTTGAGTTGAGTTGAATCTATTGAAAAATTTTTTGCATATTGAATCTTTGATTGGTCCATCATCATTATTCACAAAATTATTTTTGTTTTTAAATATGTAAAAAGATTCAAAAGCATCTAATTCATAATTGCTATTTACATTTCTTATTAATTTTAAATTTTGCAAACTAAAACTATGACTATTTTCTAGCATATGTTCTGCAACACTTGTCAAGTCAAGTGAATGTGGAATATCTCTACTACAAAACTCATTGCTTATTATACTTTACTTATCTATGACTTATTAATGTATTCTAGTTGTACATTTGTTAAGATTTTCAATAAAAGAAAAACGCGTTGATCGAGTTCTGCTTTATGTTTAATGGAAGTTTAAGGACGGAATTATGCAAAAATACAGTATTTTTACAAGCAGATTAACAAAGATACAGTGTTTAGCTCATACAGCATTTTGAGATGAAGAATTTTGGAATACAGAATTTTGACCTACAGTGTTTTGACTTTTGATCATACAGTATTTTGAACATACAGTGTTTTGAAATACAGTATTTTGAGATTCAGTGTTTTAAATACAGTTTTATGACCCATACAGTATTTTGACCCTAACCCTTCCGATTCACCCAATTGCACATCCTGCACCAGATATATTGCTTAAAAAGTGGCTGTGGTTGCACTACAGGTTGCCATGGAAGCTTTGGTTGCAGAAAACTACAAATCAGTTGCTCAATATTTTGTAAGGAATGTATGGGAGTTCATTGCGATAGTGTGCAAGTAGCCGATATTGCAGAAGAGGACATTTTTGAAGATGGGTCATTCCATGGTCTAACACCCGAAACGCACACTTTTCGACTCAAAAAATTGATAATTCTTATGCTAAAATCTATAAATCTTACAATTAAGATAAAACAACCAAAAACGTAGAAAATAAATAAATTTAAATCGCTAAGATATCAGCATAAGGATTAACAGTTTTATGACTCGAAAAGTGTGCGTTTCGGGTGTTACACAATGGAATGACCCAGATGTATAGATGTTGATGTCGATATAGACCTTCAAAATGTTATTGAAGAATTATAATATGTACTACCAGAATTATACACTTATACTGTTAAGCAAAAAAATCCAAAAATAAGTATATAAAACACTTTTTTGTATAACAAATACCTGGGTTGAGGTCAAAATTCTGCCGGGGTCAAAATTCTTTTTTCAAAATTCTGCTTTTCAAAATCCTGCTTATCAATATTCTGTCAATTATAAAGAAAAAGAAAGTTTGGAAAATGTTAAAAAGCGCGCGCTGATTATTGTTTTCGTACTTTAAATAATCCAAGCGATCACCCAGTTAAATTTCATCCGACATACTATCATTTTAATTAAGGTGTTTTTTTTACAAGATCATGCGAGCAGCCGACGCATATTCCCCCCTCCACGATGCAGCTGACAATTATTTGTCAACTCAGTATGATCTAGTCTAGACTATCCCTGAAAAAAGTTTTAGTCGGCATACTATGACTTTATTTTTTTTTTTTTTTACCACTAACTCCCACACCCACACCCACCGCTACTTGAGCAGTTGACGGCCGGTTCACTCATGAGTCATACAAGATCAACGACTGGTGTAAATATCAGCCGGCATACTATGACTTTTCAATTTGCAACGCTACCTCCCGGACAGAGCTGTAAAGAAATGCATTCTTTTTTGTATTGCAGTCAAATGATGAAAAAGACTTATATTTTGAATATGTTGACTTTTTTTGACATATTAGTACTTGACTTAAAAAAAAAATCCCAGTCAATTGTGATGAAGTCTTTTGTGAACCAATCGTTTAGAGCAGTCAAAAGACTTAAAGTCAAAAGAATGCAATACTTTTTAACTGGTTGCAATCTTGGAAGTCTCTTAAAAGTCTTTTACATTCTTTACAATCATGAAGTCTTTTGATTGCATTGAAAGTAATGCAGTCATTTGGCTGCTTGGGAGTCTTTTGACTGCTTGAAGTCTTTTTTACTGCTTGGAGTCTTTTACCTGCATGAAGTCATTTGATTACTTGAATTCTTTTTTACTGCTTGAAGTCATGTGACTGCTTGAATTCTTTTTACTGTTTGAAGTATTTTGATTACTTGAATTCTTTTAACACGACTTCCTTCGAATCTAACAAATATTTTCATACCATTCTCTTTAAGTTTCCGTGTCTGTCACTGCTATACGTATACAACTATACATGTAGTTAAAATCACTTGGAAGAGAATTTACTACATTACATTTTTTTTTTTTTTTTCATTTAGCTAGCATAATTTTTTTTTGCTTGCTGCCTCACATTTACAACTGTCCGAATTGAAAATTATTTATAAATGCCAACCAACTACACCGTTATTTGTATGCATCTATGCCACAATAGCCAAGGCTGGACTTAAGTACATTTGGGCCCAAGGTTCTTTAGATTTTGTTTGGTCCGTTATAGATAATCGTTTAAAAAGATTTGCGGTTTCACTTGTACTGTAATGCCAGGCCTCCACTCACAATTCGAGTTGGTACCTGCCTGCTAAAAAAATTTCTTAATCCAAGTCTTATCTATATTCCTTCATCTTAAGCTTATTTATCATTTGATGTAAAACAGTGTTGTGTAAAGTTGAAGTGTTCTGTTGAAGTAGTGAAAACAAATGATACGTAAAAATTACAATGGACTTCTCGTCGGATGATTATGAAGCTGATCCCAATTATTCTGTTCCCAACAGCAGTAAAAAACTAAAACGATCATATTGTGCTTCAGATGAAAGTATTGAACAACAAACAAAAATAAGAAGAATTGAGAGCAGTTCAACACTTTTGCCTTCTGAAATTCAAACTCCTTTATCGTAATAAATTTGTACTTCAAACAAACTAAATGATGAGCTCGGCGCCGGCGTGGGAATGGTACTTGTTTGTGGTCAAAATTTTAAAATTATTAAAAACGTAAGATTTTCAATTTATTTTCCTACGATCGATGTAGGAAGTTATAGAAATATTTTATATTTCTTGCTTTATTTTAGTTGGCTGAGACTGAATTTCAAAGGAAAAGAAATGGAGAGCTGGTTGAATGTAGCTTGTGTTCATCCAGATTAAAAGGTTCTGCGCAAATAAATTCTAATTTTATTCGTCACTTAAAACTAAAGCATTTTGTGACTTATAAAACTTACCAACAAAAAAAAAAAACCACAAAAAATGCAACAATACCAAAAAATTCAAAACATGAGCAGTTTAAAATCCTCGTTGCTCAAATGATAGCAGAAAATATTTTGCCAATTGCTTTTGTGGAAAGTCAGTCATTTAGAAAAGTCATAAAATTTGCCAATCCTGAATTAAAAGTGATGAGCCGAGCAACCGCTGTAAAAATTATAGATAAAATGTATTTATCACTGATGGAAAAAACTAGGACCGTTTTGTCAAAGAGAGAGTACTTTTGCACCACTGCGGATATATGGTCAACGAAGCATCGAAGTTTTTTTGGGTACACCTGTCATTGGTTAGATGATTCCTTTGAAAGAAAATCTGTTGCACTTGCGTGCAAACGTTTTTCAGGTTCACATACGTATGATCGTATAAATGATTTGATTCTTCATATCCATGCCAAGTATGGTTTAAACTGCGAAAACGTTGTAGCAACAGTGACGGATAACGGCTCCAATTTTATAAAGGAATTTGGTTTAAAAACTAAATTGAGTGGTGAAGTCTACGAGAGTGATGATTCCGAAAATGAATCTGTTGAGTTTCAGAATCAAAATGAAATTTTTGAAAATACTCTTCCTAAACATATACAATGCGCCACTCATACGCTTAACCTCCTTGCCTCAACATATTTTTCCCGAATTATTAAAAAATACCCACAAATATCAAGCAAACACCAAAATGTAAGTTTTTGTACAACATTTACTATATAAAGGGTGTCCGGAAATTCGTGTTTCTTTTTTAATTTTACCCATTTTGTATGTTTTCTGCACTTATTGATTTTTCTTATTATTGTTTTGTTTATCTGTAAAAAAATAAAGAAACTCTATGTTTATCAGGCATTTTCTGAAAAAAAAAATGACATCAAAGTCAAAACTTTGCTTGGGGATGAAAATTTGAACACCATTTAAAATTGAAAATCTGGCAACCATAAATCTATGGAAGCTCAACTTAAATACATTCTTTAAGCTTGTTATTTTAACAAAAAATTAAGTCTAAGATTAGGTCTCTATCAACAGTATTGACAGATATATCGAATTTAACATAGATCAGGGTACACCAAAGTTAGCCTTTTTTAAATTGTCAAAAAGTGATGTCAAAGTTGAGACTTTACAGTAGAACAATTTTTTTCTTAGAATATGACCAAGAATCACGAATTACCGGACACCCTGTATTAATATTATGTAAATAAATATTATTCCATTAAAATTATGTTTTAAAGATTATGCAAAAGTGTTCGAATCTTTGGAACAAAATACACCGACCAAAAAGTTCTGAAGAAATAGTGGCGATCTTGGGCTCCCAACTCAAGTATCCTGTCGTAGCAAGGTGGAATTCACTTTAACGCATTATTAAACACAAATCCAAAATCAATGATTTATGCAAAAAATTTGGTACCCAGAGCATTTTTGATGTTGATTTTGAGTATTAGGAAGAATTTGTGATGATGATGAAACCCGTTGCAGAGGCATTCGATTTTCTTCAGAAAGAAAAACAGATGCTGTATGGTTTTTTGTTGCAAACTCTGGCGACAGTTCGAAATAAATTGAGGAAAATTAAGACCAGCAATATAATGAAAATCATTCCTGCAGACATGATTGAAAAATTTGAAGAAGCCTTATTGGAAAGGTTTAATAATCACTTCAACCTGACTCCAGAAGTGCATGACGCCGTTGTTGCATCCGTGCTTTGTCCTGCAATAAAGCTAAAGTGGATGACAGCACTTAACCCCGATTTCAGAGAAATGAAAATCGTCGAAATAAGTTCTTTTGTCAGAGAAAAGATTAATGCTGAAGTTTAGACACCAAACATTCCTGAAGAGACTCCAGAGATATCATATTTTGATTTCTCTCCATCACCATCAGGTAAGAATTCTTAGCCATAGCCAAACAAACTGTTTTGATCTTGTTCAAACAAAAATTTTATTTCCTTATCTTACAGATGAAATTGGAAGTGGTTCAAATAACTACTTAACGGGAGCGGGAGGAAATGAGTTTGACTCATATCTGGCTCAAACATCAACTTCTTTCGAATTGTTGAACAAGTACCCCGCTTTGAAAAAAACATTTCTAAGATATAACACACCACTTCCATCATCAGCAGCTGTGGAAAGGCTGTTTTCACTTGCTGCAATGCTTAATGTTCCGAGACGTGGATCGCTTTCTGACTCTAATTTTCAAAAATTGTTGATCTTGAAAGTGAATGGCGATTTTGAATAGTTTTTATGTTAAATGTTTTTGTGTTATGTTTATATTATTACCATCGAGTGGTCTTTTTTGGTGTTGAGATTTTTGTAATCTTATGATGAAAGGGATGATTATGTTTTTTTCTATATTTTAGGTGAATTGCTAACTAAGTTTGTGTTTTTTATAATACCATTGTTATTATTATATGTGATATAAAACGCAATTATAAAAAATAAACAAAATGCTGAAATATTAACTTGGATTATTTTCAAATTTGAATAGACCTTCAAAGGCAATTTATAATAGGAAATGGAAGCATAAGAGCAACGTAAATGAGTCGAAGGAAGTCGTGTTAAGAGAATTCAAGTAATCAAAATACTTCAAACAGTAAAAAGAATTCAAGCAGTCAAATGACTTCAAGCAGTAAAAAAGAATTCAAGCAGTCAAAAAACTTCAAGCAGTAAAAAAGACTTCAAGCAGTCAAAAGACTCCCAAGCAGCCAAATGACTGCATTACTTTCAATGCAATCAAAAGACTTCATGATTGTAAAGAATGTAAAAGACTTTTAAGAGACTTCTAAGATTGCAACCAGTTAAAAAGTATTGCATTCTTTTGACTTCAAGTCTTTTGACTGCTCTAAACGATTGGTTCACAAAAGACTTCACAATTGACTGGGAATATATTTTTGAAAGTTGAAGTATACTGCGATAAAGAATGTGAATGCATTCCAAATATACAGTTAAATGAATGAGACTTTTTGCAATGCAATACTAAATGAATGCATTCTTTTACAGCTCTGCTCCCGGACTATATGACTTGAGTCATATTATATTGGCTTGAGTGTCGTGCATTCGTGAAGCGTTGTTCTATAATAAGAACGAACATTTAAATTATGCCTGGTTGGTGTTTTATTTCATGGTTCATTTATTGGGCGGCCGGCCGGCGGCGCGGCGACCGGAGTTGGTTTTGAATGTAAGATATTCGAGTTTCGGAATAGTTGTGGTTCGCGGATCACGGGTCACAACAGGCGTTTTCAGATCGCGATCGACAGGACGTTATTAAAACGTCAAAACTGTTCTTGTGGTTGTTGGAGCAACAAATTGAAAATGATGCTTGCTTGTAGCGAGTTGCCAATGGCTGGCTTGCAAAGGTTTAGAGTGTAAGTAACTCTACGGCAGTGCACAGTGGCAACCAAAAAAATATAAAAAAATATTCTTTGTATATTTTTTTTATTAAAAACCCGAAAAATCAAAAAAAAAAAAAAAAAAAGCTACATCAAAAACAAAAAAAAATGAAAATTATTCCAATTCAAAAAATCTATAAAAAAAAATGCATCGAAAACACAAAAAAACAGAAAAATACAAACAATGGATTTTTGTTTGTATTTTTCTGTTTTTACAAATTATTACAAATAGCTTTGCTAGCACTGTACAATTAGTTGGACAGACTTCGTTTGATGGAAATTGGATGGTTTGATGTAGTTTACGTTCACACTTATCAAGCTTGTCTTCCAACTTTATGTCACATACCCTTCCACTCTAGATCATCCAACTTCTAGATTTTCAAAATTTTTTGAAAACCATCCAACAAGTTGGACAAGCGGTCGTCTGAAGGGTTCACACTTTCAAGCATTGGTCGTTCAAGCCCGAGTCTGTTCAACTAATTGTACAGTGTAGACAGGGTAAACCACAAGAAACAAAAAAGCTAATGTGGGTGCTCTAGTTTAAAGTAGTTTTAATATTAGTTTTAAGTAGTTTTAAGAAAAGCAAAAATATGCTCCAAAAAAGTTTTATCAATTTTCTTAGTTTTAATGTTAGTTATAGTACACATATATATTATCTTTAGGCCGAAAGGCATTTGCACTAAGTTATTGATAATTTAAAGTATACGTCTAGGGTCAGTAAGTTAATAAAGTTATTATATAAGCTAGTTTTAAACATTTTTGTAAGCATGTAAGTAGTTTCAACAAAAAGTAAATAAAAATGAATTTAAAAAAAACTCTGGAAACTGATAAATTTTTCCTGTTCGCTATAAATTTTTTCACAGAAAATGGCAGGGGTTTTTTAGGCATTACAACCACTCTACGCTTACTCAATGAATGACATCACAAGTTGCTGTACTATCTAAATGTTTAACACCTAGGGAATACATTTCCATTCAAATAAATATTTAGAAGTGTCTGGATTAGGATACGGGCGAAGGAACTAGAAGCTTTTTTAGACTAATACGGCAACCGATAACCATCAATGTAGGATCATCCCTTATAATCAACTACATCAACATCAAAGAATAGTAGATGTACTTTGGTGTTCTGTGATTTGTCTTCCAGCAGGTAGCCAAGGACTCTAATTAAGAGCAGATCATTCGAGACCCTTTCTTTAGTGTACACGTATACGTGCTATAAAATTAGAGGGTGCAAATCGGAGATATGGGTTCTAAACCATCTTCATTCGTTTTTTCAATATATCTCGAAAACGAAGCAAAATTTTGATGCAATTCCAGAACGTTTTTTGTAGAGAACAAATTTTTCAATCGAAATGTTTTTTTTGAAAAATTATGAAAAAAAAATTTTATCGAAAATAATAAAACTCCCGACAGAAAAAAGTAAATTTTTTTCAATTTTTGAGTTTTGTCTGTTTTTTTAATGGCATTTGTTTCTGGTTGCAGATAGGTAGGTATAAGCAATGCTTCATAAAAAAGAAAGTAAATGAAATTTTCCTTAAAATACTATAAGAGAGCTTTTTATGTTTAAATTCACCGAAATATTATCAGTTGAACATAGTTGAACAACGTTTTTTACTCAATGTAAAGGTATTTGGGGCGGAGCGGGTCAAAATTCGGGCTTCAAAATTCTGCTTTTCAAAATTCTGCTTTTAAAACGAAAATTCTGCTTTTTAAAATAATGTTTTTTTTTTCATTCTGCTTGGCAAAATTCTGCTTTCCAAAATTCTGGCCCTTTAAAAAGAAAAAAAATCTGTTTTTTTTCATATTATTATTTACTTGCAGAAGAACAAAAATAAAGTAGGAGAGCGACAAGAACGTAGGAGTTTGCAATTATTATCAATATTCTGCCAATTATAAACAAAAAGATTGTCGTTCTCCTACTCAAAAGAATTACATAATTCAGTTAGTTAGTTTTATCATAAAGTAAGTTTTTTTCAATTTTTGAGTTTTGTCTGTTTTTTTAATGGCATTTCTTTCTGGTTGCAGATAGGTAGGTATAAGCAATGCTTCATAAAAAAGAAAGTAAATGAAATTTTCCTTAAAATGCTATAAGAGAGCTTTTTATGTTTAAATTCACCGAAATATTATCACTTGAACATAGTTGAACAACGTTTTTAACTCAATGGAAAGGTATTTGGGGCGGAGCGGGTCAAAATTCTGCTTTTCAAAATTTAAAATTATGTTTTTTTTTCATTCTGCTTGGCTAAATTCTGCTTTCCTAAATTCTGGCTCTTTAAAAAGAAAAAATTCTGTTTTTTTTTTCATATTATTATTTACTTGCAGAAGAACAAAAACAAAGTAGGAGAGCGACAAGAACGTAGGAGTTTGCAATTATTATCAATATTCTGCCAATTATAAACAAAAAGATTGTCGTTCTTCTACTCAAAAGAATAACATAATTCAGTTAGTTAGTTTTATCATAAAACTGTGATAAAACTAGAGATG
Organism: Melanostoma scalare; assembly: GCA_949752695.1. NCBI lineage: Eukaryota > Metazoa > Arthropoda > Insecta > Diptera > Syrphidae > Melanostoma > Melanostoma scalare. The sequence goes on along the minus strand of OX456985.1, from coordinate 96,513,751 downwards.
CATTCCAAAGAACGCAAAACAATGTAGAGGCTTGGCATCGTCTGCTTAAAGCCACGCAGGTGTCTATAAATTAATTGGAGACCTACGAAAGGAGCTTAGTTTAGTTTAGTTTAGTTTAAATTTATTGTAGTAAATACTCAATAAGATACAATGTCTTGTAATTTAGAGTGAGTTTCAGTACCCAGTACTATTTGAAAAAAAAAAGTAAGATATATTGTGCTACAAATATTAAAAATTAGAATTCATTTCATTTCAGTTAGTTTTAAATAACAATTTATAATTTGCAAAAAAAAAAGAAATTAAATATTTATATATTATGTATTTATTTAAAAGAAAATAGCAAACAAGTGTTTGTTATTGTTTTTGTTTTGTCCTGGAGTTGTAAATTGAATAGAATTATTACAAAACATTTTTAAAAGAAAAAAGAAAAAATTTTATTAGAAAAATGTATGTTGAAGATCGAAATGATCATACCTCAACTCCATGTTGCGTTTCGCCCAGGCACGGCAATTGGGCTCATCAGTTAGATGATTGCCGTACCCTTCTAAGACGCAATTTTAGTTCGGAATACACCGACACTTATAAAATTCACTGCACTCACATGCAGTGAATTTTATTTTCTAAGCAAATGTACGAGCCATTATAAATAAACTTAGAAAAGTAAACAAAGTTTTCCATGGTATGGTATAAATTTATTTAAAAGAAAATAGCAAACAAGTGTTTGTTATTGTTTTTGTTTTGTCCTGGAGTTGTAAATTGAATAGAATTATTACAAAACATTTTTAAAAGAAAAAAGAAAAAATTTTATTAGAAAAATGTATGTTGAAGATCGAAAAGATCATACCTCAACTCCATGTTGCGTTTCGCCCAGGCACGGCAATTGGGCTCATCAGTTAGATGATTGCCGTACCCTTCTAAGACGCAATTTTAGTTCGGAATACACCGACACTTATAAAATTCACTGCACTCACATGCAGTGAATTTTATTTTCTAAGCAAATGTACGAGCCATTATTAATAAACTTAGAAAAGTAAACAAAGTTTTCCATGGTATGGTATAAATTTATTTAAAAGAAAATAGCAAACAAGTGTTTGTTATTGTTTTTGTTTTGTCCTGGAGTTGTAAATTGAATAGAATTATTACAAAACATTTTTAAAAGAAAAAAGAAAAAATTTTATTAGAAAAATGTATGTTGAAGATCGAAATGATCATACCTCAACTCCATGTTGCGTTTCGCCCAGGCACGGCAATTGGGCTCATCAGTTAGATGATTGCCGTACCCTTCTAAGACGCAATTTTAGTTCGGAATACACCGACACTTATAAAATTCACTGCACTCACATGCAGTGAATTTTATTTTCTAAGCAAATGTCTAATAAAATTTTTTCTTTTTTCTTTTAAAAATGTTTTGTAATAATTCTATTCAATTTACAACTCCAGGACAAAACAAAAACAATAACAAACACTTGTTTGCTATTTTCTTTTAAATAAATTTATACCATACCATGGAAAACTTTGTTTACTTTTCTAAGTTTATTAATAATGGCTCGTACATTTGCTTAGAAAATAAAATTCACTGCATGTGAGTGCAGTGAATTTTATAAGTGTCGGTGTATTCCGAACTAAAATTGCGTCTTAGAAGGGTACGGCAATCATCTAACTGATGAGCCCAATTGCCGTGCCTGGGCGAAACGCAACATGGAGTTGAGGTATGATCATTTCGATCTTCAACATACATTTTTCTAATAAAATTTTTTCTTTTTTCTTTTAAAAATGTTTTGTAATAATTCTATTCAATTTACAACTCCAGGACAAAACAAAAACAATAACAAACACTTGTTTGCTATTTTCTTTTAAATAAATTTATACCATACCATGGAAAACTTTGTTTACTTTTCTAAGTTTATTAATAATGGCTCGTACATTTGCTTAGAAAATAAAATTCACTGCACTTACATGCAGTGAATTTTATAAGTGTCGGTGTATTCCGAACTAAAATTGCGTCTTAGAAGGGTACGGCAATCATCTAACTGATGAGCCCAATTGCCGTGCCTGGGCGAAACGCAACATGGAGTTGAGGTATGATCATTTCGATCTTCAACATACATTTTTCTAATAAAATTTTTTCTTTTTTCTTTTAAAAATGTTTTGTAATAATATTATGTATACCAAAAAAAAAAAAAGATTTTAAATTAAATTAACATCACAATCGCTCAGCATCAGTATCGTCATCATCATATGCCTTCCTTTTTAATTAATACATCAAGTCGCTTTATAGAATTTTTTTAATGAATTGTTAAACTGAGTTTTGCAGGTCATCATTTTTAGATAAGTAGGGAGAGAATTCCATAGTCGAACAGTATTAACATAAAACTGGCGCTCAGAAACGACAAATGAACAAGACGGAGGAACAATGTTGTAAGACCTAATAGATCGAGGGAATTGTATTCTGTTAAAAGGATATTCAGGTTTTCGAAGTTGCATAATATTGTGCAGCAACGTTATAGTTTTGAACTTGAAGAGATTGGCGAGTATCATACCATACATTGACTTCGAATAATTAGATATGTGATTTCTCCTTTTTATTCCGAAAACATACCGTGCAATGCTATTGAAAGCAACATTTAATTTAGTGTTATGTACATAGTCGCAATTGCAATAAATTTCACAGCAATAAAGTAAAATTGGAACTAACAACGTCTTCGCCAGGATCATTCGCGTTCTAGGAGGAGCTATATGATGAGAAGCCCAGAGTAATCGTAAACCTCCATAAACTTTTCCTAAAGTAAATCTAATGTGATCATTCCAGGTTAAGGTACGATTAAATGTAAGTCAAAAGTTAATTGCAGATTCAGCAAACTCAATCGGGGTGTTATTCAAAAGAATGGGAGGGAAATACGATGTATCTATCAGAGTTCTTGCTATAACCATATATTTAGATTTTTTAGCATTTAGGCAAAGATCATTTTGCTTAGACCAAAGTACAATTTTCTGTAGATCATTATTTACTTCATAAATCCCATTTTCCAGCATTCCAAGAGGAAAGTTGCTTTATAATTGTACATCGTCTGCGTACATGTGCAAGGAGCAATTTAAAGAGCAGGAAGACAGGTCATTAATATACATTAAGAAGAGCAAGGGACCCAATATAGAACCTTGAGGAACACCTCTATGCAATGGAAGGGGAGAAGACAATGTATTGTTAGCAAAAACTGATTGGGATCTTTTAGATTGATACGAGTGAATTAGTTTAGCTGACGACGATGAAAAATGGAATTGGCTAAGTAGCTTTTCACATAGTATATTTTTATTGACCGAATCAAAAGCTTTGGAAAATTCTAAAAGAGTGAGAATGGTTACATTATCATTGTCAACAGCACTTCTAATTCCTCCTTCAGTAACATTAATTAGAGCAGTTGTACAGCTATGTTTGGGTTTGAAACCAGACTGATGAGAACAAATCAGTTTTCGTTCGGATAAAAAACAGCGTATTTGTTTGTTTATGATTCTTTCCAAGACTTTCGAGAGAAAAGGTAAGATAGCAATCGGTCTTTATTCATTGCCATTTCTATTTTTCGGAATTGGAGTTACCTTAGCTTGTTTCCAAGCAGATGGAAAGGGCCTGTCATGAAAATACTATTAAACAAATGTGTATCATATTTAAGTATGAACGGTAAAATGGCTTTTAGAAAAACCGGTGGTATGCCATCAATCCCAACAGAATTGGATTTTATGTCTAGGAAGCTTTCGAGTACATCTGATTCATTAACAGCCGAAAAGTTGAATTCTAACATTCGATCTTCCACCGTAAGAAAATTCACTTCGCTCTCATCAACATTCATTGCATTCATATTATTTATTTCGTTGAACTTTTTGTTAAGATCTTCGCAGTCAACATTTGAAACATTATTATTATTTTGACGACCTACACCAATATCTTTGAGATACTTACAAAGTTTCTGTTTAGCTAGACAAGGATCAAGCTTTGGAGCGTAGAACTGCTTTTTTGAATTACGTATGGCGCACACAACTCTATTTCTCAGTCTTTTAAAACTGCTATGCAATTCATCAGGCTTAAAAATTTTCCATCTTCTATATGCCATATCACGCTCTCTGATAAGTGTTTCTATGCTGTTGCTTATTAGTGCCAAAACAGAAATTGAGCGCACGAAGCATGGGGAGAGGACAAAGGAAAAAAGAAAGAGTATAAAGACCACGCATAATATTTTCTACGCCATCTTTTTGTTTATAACTGGCAGAATATTGATAATAATTGCAAACTCCTACGTTCTTGTCGCTCTCCTACTTTGTTTTTGTTCTTCTGCAAGTAAATAATAATATGAAAAAAAACAGAATTTTTTCTTTTTAAAGAGCCAGAATTTTGGAAAGCAGAGTTAAAAAAACATATTTTTAAAAAGCAGAATTTTCATTTTAAAAGCAGAATTTTGACCCGCTCCCCAAATACCTTTCCATTGAGTAAAAAACGTTGTTCAACTATGTTCAACTGACAATATTTCGGTGAATTTAAACATAAAAAGTTCTCTGATATAGCATTTTAAAGAAAATTTAATTTACTTTCTTTTTTATGAAGCATTGCCTATACCTTCCTATCTGCAACCAGAAAGAAATGCCATTAAAAAAACTGACAGAACTCAAAAATTGAAAAAAATTTACTTTTTTTTTGTCGGGAATTTTATTTCTTTGAATAAAATTTTTTTTTATAATTTAAAAAAAAAAAAAAAAAAAAACATTTCGACGGGAAAATTTGCTCTCTACAAAAAACGTCATGGAATTGCATCAAAATTTTGCTGCGTTTTCGAGATATATTTAATAAAACGAATAAAGATGGTTTAGAAACCATATCTCCGATTTGCACCCTCTAATTTTATAGCACTTTCGGTTTTTTCTTTAAAATTAGCCCATTAATCGATTCATGCAATAAAAGTCCATTCAATTTCGAGATCCTTTATATGCCCTTTTTTATACGACATAATCAATAGACTATTCGAAATGAAGATGCTTCGGATGACAGCAGGAGTAACAAAGCTTGATCGAATTAGAAGTACTAAGATCCTTGGAAGCCTTCATGTCAAAAGTACCATCTTGGACAAAATTCAGCACGACCGGCTCAGTTGGTACATATTGTCATGTTCAAAGGAGAGATCCGCAGAACCCCGTCCAAAAGGCAATATCGTACAACGTTTCAACAAATTCGCGACGAAAAAGAAAAGGCAGGCCAAAACACTCCTGGTACAAGCAAATGCAAAAACAGCAGCATTTGGTTGGCCTCAGACATGGAACAATCCAAAACCGAGAGGCTTGCCGACGCTTTCTGAGGTCAACGCGGCGTACCCCACAGGCGGATCACTAGTGTGAAGCAGAAAAGTGGGAGAGTTGTGATCGCTTCAAGATCACTACTAGTAACGCCGGAAATGGAAAGAAGAAGAAGAATCAATAGACTATTTCTAAAAGCATTCGATCGACAGCCCCGAGATCTAATACGGGTCGCCTCAGACAACGAAGAGTTCCATGAACCTATGTGTAGATGATTGAGGGTATGTATGGCAGAGCGGTGACGAAGGTTAGATGTCCAGCTACAGTCATCGAAGCATTTTAATTCACAGAAGGTGTTCACTAACGAAGAGTCTCGAATAATCTGCTCTAATTCGAGCAGTCCTTGGCTACCTGCTGGAAGACAAATCACAGAACACCAAAGTAGGTACATCTACTATTCTTTGATGTTGATGTAGTTGATTATAAGGGATGATCCTACATTAATGGTTACTGGTTGCCGTATTAGGCTAAAAAAGATTCTAGTACCTCCGCCCGTATCCTGATCCAGACACTTCTAAATATTTATTTGAATGGAAATGTTTTCCCTAGGTGTTAAAAATCTAGATAGTACAGCAACTTGTGATGTCATTCATTGAGTAAGCGTAGAGTGGTTATAATGCCTAGAAAACCCCGGCCATTTTCTGTGAAAAATTTATAGCGAACAGGTAAAATTTATCAGTTTCCAGAGTTTTTTTTAAATTCATTTTAATTTACTTTTTGTTGAAACTACTTACATACTAACAAAAATATTTAATACTAGCTTATATAATAACTTTATTAACTTACTGACGCTAGACGTGTACTCTAAATTATTCAATAACTTAGTGCAATTTCTTTTCGGCCTAAAGATAATATATATGTGTGTACTATAACTGACATTAAAACTAAGAAAATTAATAAAACTCTTTTGGAGCAAATTTTTGTTTTTATTAGAATAAATTCCATAAATTGACTTTTTACAAATTCCATTTGCTCTGTGGCGGGTGGCTTGGTCTACGTGGTGTGGTGGTTGGCAACAGAATAGAAAAAAGAAACTTGTATGGCGGATTTTCTTGATAAAAATTGGCTGGCCTGTCAAGTGGAACGGGAGGAAACAAAACCTGGGTGCGTTCGCGCATTAAACTTTTTAAGTTGCATGCACATAGTTTTGTTTTCTCCCGTCACCCGGCCGCCTTGCATTGTTACGGTAAGTTTTCCCGCAACAAAAACCATTCTTGCATTTAGTTATTCTGATTTCGATATTCCTCTCTTTTCCTCAAACCCTTCCCTATCATTTTTTCGTCCCATCATTTCTCCGTTGTTTGCTCTTAGCAATGTGATCGAAACATAGCTTTGAGCAAATGACAAAATAGGTGCATGTCGTAATCAGCGGATGAGCTGAACTGAAGTCGGCGTTTGGTGTGTCGAGCCAGAAGCCTCTGGAGACTCGCACACCATTTAATTAAATTGAATGTCATTCATACTTCGTCACTTACAAGCATCATCATTCGATTCATCGACATTCAAATCATTATCATCATTAACCCATTATCATCATGCACATATATCATCTTTACACTCATCATCATTCACACACCCCATTACACACACTACACAAGCAGGATATCACACACACAACACTATAAACATACATACACATATCACAGAGGAGAACAATAGAAATGGCACGTGTGAACGCCATACTTCGTTATGAAACACACTGTGCAGCGTAGTGCTGCAAGTGTAAACATCCTAAATTTAACTTTTGTTTTTGTAAAACCGAATCATAAGAATGAAACGTTAATAGTTTTCCCTTATCCCCAAATCTGCGCAAAGATCCACCGAATAGGGTAAAGTAGTTCATTTTGGTTTTGGTAGCTTTTCCTCCCTTCTTCAATTTTCGAAAAGTTGTAACACAGAGAATTTTATCCTTCCCCTGGCTCAGTAGATTATATAGTAGAGTAACTGGGAAAATGCCCAGAAGTATTATTTTAAACTTTCAGGATCTTTCTTTTTTCTCGACATGTTTTATGGGTGGGGTCTGATCTCGACTAATGAGCTGGATAAGTTTTGGGAACAAACACCCAACAACTTTTTCAGTTCTATGTGAATGAAAATTTGTGCGAGTGAAAGGTCTCGCTGGAATTCGACAACGGAGGTGCTTGTCAGCCATAAGGCTGCATGTGCTAGAAAGCCGTGACAGAAAACCTCAAGGCACGATTGGCCGATTGCATGAATGTGTGGGTGAATTTGAAAGTCGAGAAAGGACAAACTGACAAGATCAAGCACTTCTTGGTTGACCTAGTTCATGTCAAGTGGTTTTTTATCAGATATTTGTAAAAAGAGCGAAAAAGAAAGTTTAGAAAGTGTAAGTTGGAGATAATTTGGAAAAGTTTTGAAGATTAGTTTTTTAAAATTGTTAGAAAAGTTTTTGGAAATTGTGTAGAGTCAGTGGAAGGAGTGAAAATTGAAAAGGAGAAGAAATCGTCAGACGGACGAAAATTAAGAAAATTGCGAACATAGAAGGAGGAAGGAATAGCTGCAAGTAGAAAAGATAAGTAGAGTGCTTTAGTTTTGTGAGTGTTGTCAATTAAGATTCGGTTGTTCCTTGCCCACGAAATCTCTCAAAATTGTGAGACACGCGACCCTTTTTAGTTTTCATTTTAATTGTTCTTTCGGGAAAGAACAATTGACGTTTCATTCTCCGGTTACTTGCATTTGTTTACATTTTTAAATGGTTCGCCTAACCGTCCACCATTGTAACATTTCATTGTCGAAAAGATTTGGGTTTTTAATCCCACTTTTTGTAAAACGTAAACACGTAAAGAATAAATAGCTTTAAATCCCTTTTGGGAATTTAATTGAATTGTTTTTAATCGGTTTTAACATTTCAGCCTTGATTCTTGGTTTGGAAATTTCACCTAAAAATTTCCTGGCGCCCACTTTTCTTTGTACACCCTGTACTTAGAAAATACTTTTAATTCTTCGTTTACTAATTAATAAATCGGACTTTTAATTCGCGATCGATCTTTTATCGCGCTACGCTACTTTTTTTTTTGTATACAAACCCAGCCCAGCTGAGCTTAGCAGTGGTGTCAGCAGCCTACCTGCTGAGTGTTGCGCTTTTTTTTATCAGCGCGTTTGACAGTTTAATTGATTACTTCGCGGCACACCGGTTGTGCATACTCTTTTAATCGTTTTTAATTTCGTCTATTTTATTTTATTAATTGGATTCGGATAATCCAATCGCGTTTAATAATTTCGTTTCATCCTAACTTTAGTTTTCGCGTAATAAAAAGTGTAACTAATTGGCGCCCAACGTGGTTACACTTTTAATTACGCGAAAACTAAAGTTAGGATGAAACGAAACTATTAAACGCGATTGGATTATCCGAATCCAATTAATAAAATAAAATGGACGAAATTAAAAACGATTAAAAGAGTATGCACAACCGGTGTGCCGCGAAGTAAACAATTAAACTGTCAAACGCGCTGATAAAAAAAAGTGCAACACTCAGCATTTAGGCTGCTGACACCACGGCTAAACACAGCCGGGCTGGGTTCACAAATAAATTATACGATAACGTAGCGCGAATAAAACGATCGATCGCGAATAAAAGAACCGATTAATTAATTTATAAAAGACGAATTAAAATGTATTATTTCTCAGTACAGGGTGTACTAAGAAAAGTGGGCGCCAGGAAATTTTTTGGTGAAATTTCCAAACCAAGAATGAAGTCTGTAATAGTAAGAATATCAATTGAAATACGCAAGTTAAATTCCCAAAGGGATTTAAAGCTATTTATTTGTATTTCTGATGGGAAAACCGTACAAGAAGTGGGATTAAAAACCCAAATCTTTTTAACTATAAAATTACAATGGTGGACGGTTAGGGGAACCGTTCAAAAATGTAAACAAATGAAATAACCGGAAGATTGAAACGTTAATTGTTCTTTCTCGAAAAGAACAATTATTAAAACTAAAAAGGGTCGTGTGTCTCACAATTTTGAGAGTTTTCGTAGGCAAAGAACAACCGAATCTTAATTTGACAACACTAGAAAACTAACAATCACTCTACTTACCTTTTTCCTGCTTTTCCTTCCTCCTTCTATCTTCTCAATTTTCGTCCGTCTGACGATTCTCGTCTGACCTATAGCTCGTTCAAATTCCTCCTTCCACTTGTCACGGTAAAATTTACCGTTACGAAAAACACTCTTGGATCCTTTCCTTATCCTTACCCCTTTTTGTCGTCGTTGGTTGTGGCTGCACAATGCTGGAAGAGTTGGTTGCAACCGAGGTCTCCATCAGCCTTTGGTCTTCTCGTCGAGCATTTTGCAAAAGCACCCCGCATAGGTATCGAGGTGGAACCGGTCGAAACCAGACCGTAAAGGGACAGGCGATCCCCAACGCGAATCCAAACTACGTGCAGACGGGCGGTCTCACGACAAGTGGAGTTGATCACCAAATTGATAAAGGTAGAAGGAAAATTCCTACCCAACGCTACACATCCTCCTGACGAAATGGAATTAGCATGGCCTCTGGCCCATCCTACATTAATAAAAGGTATAAAGGTTGGAACGATAAGTGTTCTTCCCTTCTCCCCCCAATCTGCAAAGAGGGTCCACCAATTCCAGAGTTAGGGATTTACGCGATTTGAATTTCCTCCTTCTACGTTATTTCTCGAGGTAATTTATATTTCGGTCTAGACTTACTCGACTCACCTTCCGTGCGTTTAAATGTAACTGGGAAAATGCCCAGCAAGAACTTCGTTTCGCTTGAGGAGTTTTTAGAATTTTTCTCAAAAAGATGTAAAATAGTTAGTTAGGGGTCTGGACTCACCCATCGAGTTTGGCAAGCTTTGGAAGACACCAACAGCTTGTCGACTCCTTGAATGTTGGATGTCTGAACTCACTCATTGAGATCGTCAAGTTTTGGACGACACCAACAACTTGACGAACTCTTTGATGTGAGAGAGCGCATGCGCACTTTCGTCGGATTCAACAGCGATGGCGCAACACACCCATGGTGGTTGACGTCGAGATACCGAATCGACGTTGGTGGTTGTTGGATTGTGTGGATGTATGCGTGTAAGAGCGTGGGGTTGAGGACAGACAAAGAGCTAGCCGAAAAGTGAACGACACTTCTTGGTCAGCTAGCAAGCAGCTAAGGTGTTTTTGAGTGGAGAGAGAGAAAATCTGAGAAAGCTAAAAGCGAAGCGAGTTCAGTTGATGATTTTACCAGAGGAAAAAAAAAGTGTTGAAAAAAAAATTTAGGAAGTGAGTCGAGGAAGCTAGGACAGGAGCACAAAGAAGGGTTCAGAAGGGAACCAGAGAAAAGTATTCGAGAGGAAACATAGAGGAAGGAAATTAGAAAACAGGAAAAAGATAAGTACATATAGATTTATACATATACATATAGCGTTGCGTGTGAACTTTGAAAAGAGTTTTTTTCGACGGTGAATTTGAGTGGCCCCTTTTTAATTGATAATATCGCGTACCAAATTCCAGGATTTGGCCTGGTTCGTATTAGAGAAAACCCCCCCCCTTCTTAATTTACGTCCATTTGGAAACTTTCGGGTAGGACAATATCGGTCCAACCTACTATACCTTTACTTTGTTTTACCACTAATTTTCTGTAACGGTCTTACTGACCCGCTATCTATCTAAATTATATTTTAACTTCAATAGAAATTTTCGGAAAAGATTGGGTTTTTAATCCAGACTGTGTCACGGTTTTCCCACAATAAAGATAAAATTATTTTACAAACCCAATTTGGGAATACAACTAAATCTTCTTTTTTTTATCGCCGTCGTATCTGCATCTGGTTGTTAATAAGCTTAGAAATTTCCTTTGAAAAATTTCCTGGCGCCCATCAAGATTTGTTTTAATACCCTATTATAAACATTTCAATCATAAATAATTAATTTACTTAATCGCATTTTCAACTTTCAACAAAAGAAAAATAAGTTTCCTTTTGATGCACTGAACCCAACCCAGCTGAGCAGTCGAGGTCGGCAGCAGACTACCTGTTGCTGGATGCACTTTATTTTCGTACAATCAAGGCCAACTTCACCTTGGTACCTAGAATTGGTAGCCATTGTGATTTGAATTGTGAATTGGGAGGAACGTGGTCGCGTGGTTTAATTTTTATTTAAGTTAATATAGTCGTCGGAAATATAAAAACAAATAAATTGTTTAAAAAAAAAAAAGGAAGAAAACGTCCTCAGAAGGAAAAGAAGTAGACTAGAATACCAAAAAGGAAATAACAACGAAGAATTCAAGGTGAGTTGGTATAGTGTATATATTTGCGAAAATTATTTTTGCATCAGTGGCGCCCAACGTGGGGCAAATCAAGGAGTTTGTTTTAGGTTGAACGTGCAAGGGTATAGTGAGTAGAATAAATAACATATATTTTTGATTGAATACTATTCTTGTTAGTTATCACGTTTTAATTTTCTCTAGGGACCTTTACAATCAAGAACATTACAATCAAGAACATTACAATCAAGATCATTACAATCAAGAACATTACCTTAGTACACAAGTACTGCAGCAGAAAGCAGATTTCAAGCACCAGACCACATAACTTTACCATTTGAAGAGAAACTTCGTAAGTAAAGAATTACATATTTACATTTTTCTTCAAATCCTTTTGTTTTTCATTCTCCATTTCATTTTATATATACATTGCATTCATTTCCATTGCATTACAAAAATAAATTACTTTCATTTCATTTCATTTCACTACATAAATTTTCTAAGTTCATTTTTTTTTTGTTGTGTGTTTGCGATTGTTAAGTTTGGGAGCAATAGGGAGGAAGCCAAACTTTTATTTTTAGTGTAATTTCTGTGTGGTTTGTGTCTCAGAGAGATAACAACCAAGTTTAGCTAAGACACTTTTTTGTGCCAAGGTTGAGTTTTATTTTGGGTGTAGGTACTAAGCGGAGACAAATAGATATCGTTACACTTATTTTAAATTTGAATTTGGATAGTATATTTCGTTAGTCTAAGGCAAACTATTTTGTTTTTAGAATTTTTTTTTAAAGTTAAGAACATACTTTTCGAAAGCGTTTGAGCTTTTGAAAATAAAAACATTAACATAATTCGAACGTTTAGCAGTGGTCGGATGGGGAATAAGGTTTTGTTTTCATTTGGTTTTTTTTCGGAATTGAGTTGAATAATTTGATCGTTTAGTAGTGTTTGAGTGAGAATCATTTTCTGTTTCAGTCGGTGGTTTTCAGAATTAAGTTGAATATTTCGAACGTGTAACAGTGGTCGGATTGAGAATAAGGTTTTGTTTTCAATTGGGTTTTTTTGGAATTGAGTTGAATAAATTGATCGTTTAGTAGTGTTTGAGTGAGAATCATTTTCTGTTTCAGCCGGTGTTTTTCAGAATTAAGTTGAATATTTCGAACGTGTAACAGTGGTCGGATTGAGAATAAGGTTTTGTTTTCAATTGGGTTTTTTTTTGGAATTGAGTTGAATAATTTGATCGTTTAGTAGTGTTTGAGTGAGAATCATTTTCTGTTTCAGTCGGTGGTTTTCAGAAATTAAGTTGAATAATTCGAACGTTTAGCAGTTGTTGGATTGAGAACAAGGTTTTGTTTTTAGTTGTTGAGTCGAATATTTTGAACGTTTAGCAGGGGTTTGATTGAGAACAAGGTTGTGTTTTCAAGTGTTTTTTTTTTGAATTAAGTCGATTAATTTGAGTAGTTTGAAATGAATTTTGGACGGTTATCAGCAGACGAACTCGCATATGAGATGCAGATTCGTGGTCTGAAAGTGGGTACAGTGGAAGTGATGAGGAAGGCCCTCAGATCTTCAAGAGTGTTAGAGTCTCGGGGGACGTTGGAAAACTCGAAGAGTTATCCGTTTAGTTTTAAGGACGATAGAGATGCGGTGAAAGCAAAGACGGAAGAGATTAGGGTTCTTTTGGAAGATCCTCCGAAAGATCCGAAATCTTCAGAATGCGTAAAGATAATTACCAAGATTGAGTGGGCATTAGGTCGTATTGGTAGGGCAGTTTGTGAAGATGAGAAGAATGAAGAGGAACAGAGTGAACTGAAGAATGAGTTGTTGATTTTGTTAGGTGTACTCATGGGTGATAGTGGAGATAGCGACTTAGAGGATGAAAGTCCGAAGAAGGTCGTAGCATCAGGAGTCGCAGGTGGCCGCTCGGTGAGCATAAGTCCATCACGAAGTAATGCAACGAATGCGAATTTGGGAAGATTTTGTGAGGAAGCAAGTGGTAATAGAACAGGGCGTATGAATGAAGGATTGAATGGTAGGTGTAATGTGTTGTCGAATGAGAGGTTGTCGGTTGGTCGTGTGAACGAGGAAACTCGACGTGAGAGCGAGAGTGAGGCGCGTATTAGAGAACTCGAAAGAGAAATAGAACTATTACGTTTGTTGAGAGAGAGTGAGAGGGAGACTGGAGTGAACAGGGAACAATCAGGGAATTCAGTGGGGGATGCGATTGTTGAAAGAGTACCAGTAGAGAATGTGGAGCATAGGGTGATTTTTAGAGAGAAAGAACGCGTGGGAAAATGGGGAGTGAAGTTTACTGGTGAGTCGGATGGCTCATCAGTGAATTCATTCCTAGAACGGGTGGAAGAACTGCGTATAGCGAATGATGTGTCGGAGGCACATTTATTCAAGTCTGCGACTGAATTGTTGTGTGGAAAAGCCCTCTTATGGTATAGGACTGCAAGGAGTGAGCTAAAGAACTGGCAAGAGCTGGTTCAAGAAATTAAGGCGGAGTTCCTTCCCGCGAACTATGATGATCTTCTCTTGGAGGAGATTAATCATAGATCCCAAGGGAAGGACGAAACCTTCGGCGCATACCTCGCCGTTATGAGAACCCTTTTTAGGCGGTTAACAGAACCATTGACTGAGGGAAGAAAACTAACAATCCTAAAGAAAAACGTCGACCCCTTCTATCAGCAACAAATTGCTTTCGCGAAACCGAGCTCAGTTAAGGAGCTAGCTGTTTTAGGTAGGGAACTAGACACGCTTAAGACCAATATGGAGAATTTCACCCCCCCTTCTAGATCAAAAAATCTTTTGGAACCAGAATGTGGGTATCGGCCAAGCAGTTCGACTCAACATCGTGTTGCGGTAGTTGAACCTGCTCCCGATAAACCACCACCTAGGGTCGTTAGGTGCTTTAATTGTAATAGGGAAGGGCACTTTGCTTTCGCTTGCTCTGTTCCTAAGAAATGTTTTGGTTGTGGTACAGTTGGTGTGTCTCGTAAAGATTGTCGTCGTTGTTCGGGAAATGGGCAGCGGACTCTCGCATCAGCAGGACGAGAGCTCCGACGGAAGTAGATAGGTCGCCTGCTGGCGATCAGCTGGTAAAGCAAATTCAGTTAGGTTTCACTTTAGCGGCAAACGATAGGGACTGTAGGCCATATTTAAGGGTTAACATTTATGGGATAAAATTTTTAGGGCTTTTAGGTTCAGGGGCCTCACGCACCATCGTTGGTGGTGAGGGATGGAAGATTTTAAAAGGATTAGGGCTTAGTTTAGGGAAAAGTAACATCGGGTCAGTAGCGTTAGCAGATGGGGCGGGTGTAGGTGTGGAAGGCAGCTTATGCCTACCAATGGAAGTTGAGAGTAAGGCTGTTTTGTTAGAATGTCTGGTGATTCCGAAACTCCCACAAATCCTTATACTTGGTGCAGATTTCTGGGCACTGACGGGCATAGTTCCGGATTTAAGGTCAGGGATGTGGAGTTTCTCGAATCAAGAGAGCTGTGGATCTATAGTAGCTATTAGGGAACAATCCGATTTAGAAGAGTGTGAGAAACTTAAGTTGCAGAATGTTGTGAGTGAGCTTTTTAAGTCTATGTCTGAGGGTTTGGGATGTACGAATTTGGTTGAACACAAGATTAGGACCTCCGCGGAACCAATAAAGCAAAGGTACTACCCTGTATCCCCTGCGATACAAGGGCATATCGATAAGGAGTTGAAAGAGATGCTTGAAGCTGGTGTGATTGAGAAATCGAAGAGTGCCTGGGCATCGCCGATTTTACTAGTGAAGAAGAAAGATGGGTCTTTTCGGTTCTGTGTGGATTATCGAAAATTGAATGAGGTCGCAGATAGAGATGCGTATCCCCTTCCCTTTATATCCGCAATTCTTGACAAACTTCGTAACGCAAAGTATTTGTCATCCTTAGATATCAAGTCTGCCTATTGGCAAATACCCATGGAGGAGGAGTCTAAAAAGTTTACAGCGTTCACAGTTCCGGGCAGAGGGCTCTACCAATTTTTGAGAATGCCTTTCGGCTTACACAGCTCGCCGGCAACGTGGCAACGCTTCATTGACGATGTTCTGGGTCCCGACTTGGAACCATACGTCTTTGTATATCTCGACGACATTATTATAGTTACCGATTCCTTCGAGAAACATCTAGAAATATTAGAAGAAGTCTTTAAGCGGATTAGGGAGGCAGGTCTAAAAGTTAGTAGAGAGAAGTGCAACTTCTGTAGGCCTTCCTTGAAGTTTTTGGGTTACGTCGTCGACAGAAATGGTCTCCATGTCGACCCGGAAAAAGTGGAAAGTATGGTAAAGATTCCGGCGCCCAAAAATGTAAAGGAAGTTAGGAGCTTCGTAGGAACAATTTCGTGGTACCGTAGATTTGTACCTAACTTTGCTATTCTGATTAGGCCCCTTACTGATTTATTAAAAAAAAGTAAAAAGTTTGTATGGTCGGATGAATGTGAGGAATGTTTTAGAAAAGCAAAAGAATGTCTGGTGACGGCACCAATCCTGACGTGCCCTGATTTTTCCAGGCCGTTTGTTGTCCAAACGGATGCGTCAGACTATGGGACTGGAGCGGTGTTGTCTCAAAGTTTTGAAGAGGGTGAAAAGGCGGTGTGTTATATCAGTAGGTCATTGAATAGGAGTGAGAGGAACTATTCCACAACCGAGAAGGAATGCCTAGCCGTACTTTGGGCGATTGAGAAGTTGCGACCATATCTTGAAGGAGTCAGGTTTACGGTCGTGACGGACCATTATTCATTGGTGTGGCTTAGTAACATCAAAGATCCACAGGGTAGATTAGCTCGTTGGGCCATTAGGCTTCAACAATTTGATTTTAAGATCATTCACCGAAAAGGGAAAGAGCACGTCGTTCCTGATATGCTATCGCGGGGAGTTCCAGTAGTGGCTGGGATTTCAGAAGCGGAACCTGATCCTTGGGTGGTTAAAATGATCGAATGGGTAGAGAGAGATCCCTTAAAATATCCATCTTGGAGTGTTGAAGATGGGAAGCTGTTTAAGTTTGTGAAGTCTGCGCATGTGGTAGTTCATAATGATCAGGATGAATGGAAACTGGTGATTGGGAAGAAAGAAAGATTAGGGATTTTGAATGAATGTCACGATAAACCGTTAGCAGGTCATATGGGGGTACGTAAAACATTCGCTAGGGTTTCAGAAAAGTATTACTGGCTGAAAATGAGGGGGGATATAACTAGATACGTTCGTAATTGTAAAGTTTGCCAACAAGTAAAGCCGTTGAACGAAAAACCAGCTGGTCTTATGACGGAGAGAGTAGGGAATTCAAAACCTTGGGAAATGATTTGCGTAGATTTGGTAGGTCCTTTGCCCAAATCGTCGAAGGGTTTTATTTATATCTTAACAGTAGTCGACTATTTTACCAAGTTTCCACTGTTGTTTTCATTACGCTCTGCAACCGCAAAGGCGGTGTGCAAAGAATTAGAGGATAATGTCTTTTTACTCTTTGGGGTACCAAAGTATATTGTCTGTGCCCACAATTTCGGAGTAGGGAACTCAAATCTCTTTGTGAAACGTATGATTCGCAACTCAGGTTCACCGCGCACTATCATCCACAGGCAAATCCTGCGGAGCGCATAAATCAGATCATCAAGACAACGTTACGTGCGTATGTCTCAGAGAATCAGCGCAGTTGGGATACGCAACTAGCAAAAGTGGCTTGTGCGATTCGAACTTCTCAACACGAAGTATTAGGAGTGTCACCATATTTCGCCAATTTTGGCCGGAACATGGCCACATGTGGCCGAGAGATAGGTTTTCGAGATAGTGGTAGGGACCAAGAAAGGCCAGTAGATATTGATACCCAATTTAGGAAATTGAGAGAAGATATAGCCAGGAAACTAGGCGCTGCGACCAAGAAGTCAGCGCAAGCATACAATCTTCGCAGGCGGGATACCCAGTATCAACCTGGCGACTTAGTTTGGCGAAGGAACTTCGCTCTTTCCGATGCCGCAAACTACATCACGGCTAAATTGGCTACTAAATTCGTAGGGCCTTATCGCATCTCAAAGCGAAAGTCATCTTGGACGTACTTACTGGTTGATGATAATGGCAAAGATCGGGGAACATGGCACACGAAAGATTTAAAGCCATTTTATGATAACTGTCCAGCGTAAAAGGACTAAGGCCCCACTTACAAATTATTATAATATTCAAATCGCTAAAGTCCATTCGCACTTAATTTTTAATAACTTTAGTAGCTTGCTTGATTTAACTTGATTATTCCATTTCATTTCATTTCATTCCATTTCTTCATTTCATCAACAAGCTTAGCTCTTTAATTACTTACTTTTTAATTTTTCTTTCATACTTAACTTTTAAATGTTCATTTCATCTATGCTTTCGATCTTGGATTGCTTCATAAATCTCTAGCTTTCACTTTAACTTTTCCGGTGCTTTGTTTTATTTACAACTTGTTCATGATGGATAATTGTGTGGTGTTGTCTTTCCATTATCCAATCCTATACCTAGTTCCGCCGTGGAAAATGGTTTACACTTCGTGCAAACACATTTTCTTGGAGGAAAGGGTGGGATTTGTCACGGTAAAATTTACCGTTACGAAAAACACTCTTGGATCCTTTCCTTATCCTTACCCCTTTTTGTCGTCGTTGGTTGTGGCTGCACAATGCTGGAAAAGTTGGGGGCAACCGAGGTCTCCATCAGCCTTTGGTCTTCTCGTCGAGCATTTTGCAAAAGCACCCCGCATAGGTATCGAGGTGGAACCGGTCGAAACCAGACCGTAAAGGGACAGGCGATCCCCAACGCGAATCCAAACTACGTGCAGACGGGCGGTCTCACGACAAGTGGAGTTGATCACCAAATTGATAAAGGTAGAAGGAAAATTCCTACCCAACGTTACACATCCTCCTAACGAAATGGAATTAGCATGGCCTCTGGCCCATCCTACATTAATAAAAGGTATAAAGGTTGGAACGATAACTGTTCTTCCCTTCTCCCCCCAATCTGCAAAGAGGGTCCACCAATTCCAGAGTTAGGGATTTACGCGATTTGAATTTCCTCCTTCTACGTTATTTCTCGAGGTAATTTATATTTCGGTCTAGACTTACTCGACTCACCTTCCGTGCGTTTAAATGTAACTGGGAAAATGCCCAGCAAGAACTTCGTTTCGCTTGAGGAGTTTTTAGAATTTTTCTCAAAAAGATGTAAAATAGTTAGTTAGGGGTCTGGACTCACCCATCGAGTTTGGCAAGCTTTGGAAGACACCAACAGCTTGTCGACTCCTTGAATGTTGGATGTCTGAACTCACTCATTGAGATCGTCAAGTTTTGGACGACACCAACAACTTGACGAACTCTTTGATGTGAGAGAGCGCATGCGCACTTTCGTCGGATTCAACAGCGATGGCGCAACACACCCATGGTGGTTGACGTCGAGATACCGAATCGACGTTGGTGGTTGTTGGATTGTGTGGATGTATGCGTGTAAGAGCGTGGGGTTGAGGACAGACAAAGAGCTAGCCGAAAAGTGAACGACACTTCTTGGTCAGCTAGCAAGCAGCTAAGGTGTTTTTGAGTGGAGAGAGAGAAAATCTGAGAAAGCTAAAAGCGAAGCGAGTTCAGTTGATGATTTTACCAGAGGAAAAAAAAAGTGTTGAAAAAAAAATTTAGGAAGTGAGTCGAGGAAGCTAGGACAGGAGCACAAAGAAGGGTTCAGAAGGGAACCAGAGAAAAGTATTCGAGAGGAAACATAGAGGAAGGAAATTAGAAAACAGGAAAAAGATAAGTACATATAGATTTATACATATACATATAGCGTTGCGTGTGAACTTTGAAAAGAGTTTTTTTTGACGGTGAATTTGAGTGGCCCCTTTTTAATTGATAATATCGCGTACCAAATTCCAGGATTTGGCCTGGTTCGTATTAGAGAAAACCCCCCCTTCTTAATTTACGTCCATTTGGAAACTTTCGGGTAGGACAATATCGGTCCAACCTACTATACCTTTACTTTGTTTTACCACTAATTTTCTGTAACGGTCTTACTGACCCGCTATCTATCTAAATTATATTTTAACTTCAATAGAAATTTTCGGAAAAGATTGGGTTTTTAATCCAGACTGTGTCACGGTTTTCCCACAATAAAGATAAAATTATTTTACAAACCCAATTTGGGAATACAACTAAATCTTCTTTTTTTTATCGCCGTCGTATCTGCATCTGGTTGTTAATAAGCTTAGAAATTTCCTTTGAAAAATTTCCTGGCGCCCATCAAGATTTGTTTTAATACCCTATTATAAACATTTCAATCATAAATAATTAATTTACTTAATCGCATTTTCAACTTTCAACAAAAGAAAAATAAGTTTCCTTTTGATGCACTGAACCCAACCCAGCTGAGCAGTCGAGGTCGGCAGCAGACTACCTGTTGCTGGATGCACTTTATTTTCGTACAATCAAGGCCAACTTCACCTTGGTACCTAGAATTGGTAGCCATTGTGATTTGAATTGTGAATTGGGAGGAACGTGGTCGCGTGGTTTAATTTTTATTTAAGTTAATATAGTCGTCGGAAATATAAAAACAAATAAATTGTTTTAAAAAAAAAAGGAAGAAAACGTCCTCAGAAGGAAAAGAAGTAGACTAGGATACCAAAAAGGAAATAACAACGAAGAATTCAAGGTGAGTTGGTATAGTGTATATATTTGCGAAAATTATTTTTGCATCACACTGACTCTAAATTTCACTTTTCCAACTTTGTCTAAAATTTCTACAACACTTTCTACTAAAACAATATCTCCAACTTTCTATAAAATTTCCACTTTTCTCTGTAAAATCGCAAAATCGCAAAAAGAACCACTTGTTGTTTTCTAGGTCAACCAAGAAGTCGTTGATCTTGTCAGTTTGTCCTTTCTCGACTTTCAAATTCACACACACATTCATACAATCGGCCAATCGTGTCTCGAGGTTTTCGGTCACGGTTCTCTAGCGCATGCAGCCTTATGGCTGACAAGCACCTCCGTTGTCGAATTCCAGCGAGACCTTTCACTCGCACAATTTTCCAATCACATTGAACTGAAAAAGTTATTGGGGGTTTGTTCCCAAAACTTATCCAGTTCATTAGTCGAGATCAGACCCCTCCCATAAAACTTGTCGAGAAAAATGAAAGTTCCTGAAAGTTGAAAATAATACTTCTGGACATTTTCCCAGTTACTCTACTATTTAATCTACTGAGTCAGGGGAAAAATAAAATTCTCTGTGTTACAACTTTTCGAAAATTTAAGAAGGGAGGAAAAGCTACCAAAACCAAAATGAACTACTTTACCCTATTCGGTGGATCTTTGCGCAGATTTGGGGGAAAAGGGGAAAACTATTAACGTTTCATTCTTATGATTCGGTTTTACAAAAATAAAAGTTAAATTTAGGATTTTTACACTTGCAGCACTACGCTGCACAGTGTGTCTCATAACGAAGTATGGCGTTCACACATGCCATTTCAATTGTTCACTTCTGTGATATGTGTATGTATGTGTATAGTGTTGTGTGTGTGATATCCTGCTTGTGTAGTGTGTGTAATGAGATGTGTGCATGATGATGATTGAAAAGATGATAGTTGTAATGATGATAAAGGGTGAATGATGGTATAAGTGTATGAATGTAAATGAATGTAAATGATGATTAGGATGTGAATGTCGATGAATGAGTATGATGATGTTTGTGAGTGACGAAGTATGACATTCAATTAAGTAAATGGTGTGCGAGTCTCTAGAGGCTTCTGGCTCGACACACCAAACGCCGACATCAGTTCAGCTCATCCGCTGATTACGACATGCACCTATTTTGTCATTTGCTCAAAGCTATGTTTCGATCACATTGCTAAAAGCAAACAAGGGAGACATGATGGGACGAAGAAATGATAGGGAAGGGTTTGAGGAAAAGAGAGGGATATCGAAATCAGAATAACTGAATGTAAGAATGGTTTTTGTTGCGGGAAAATATACCGTAACAAATTCCACCCTTACCTACCAAAGAGAGAAACTGGGCTTTTCGAAAGAAAAACCGAAGTAACAGGAAAAGAAAAGGTAAGACAACACAACCAAATGGAGCACACACTAGCAGACAACACAACCAGAACTCAATCGATCCTGGCAGTATGAGCACATCACAGAGGTTTTACTGCTCTCAGTATATCTTTGCGAGCACATCCTTGCTACGCGACTACCTTACGCCCTCTCTTCCGGGTCATCGGAATAAGGTTTGAGGTCCTTGACATTCCACGTTCCTCGAGAGACACCATTGGCATCTTCGAGAACGTATGTGCAAGCCGACACTCTTTTCTTCACCCGAAACGGGCAAACAAACGTTGGGCGCCAATTTGTTACACTTTTTATTACGCGAAAACAAAAGTTAGGATGAAACGAAACTATTAAACGCGATTGGATTATCCGAATCTAATTAATAAAATAAAATAGAAGAAATTAAATACGATTAAAAGAGTATGCACAACCGGTGTGCCGCGAAGTAAACAATTAAACTGTCAAACGCGCGCGTAGACGAGATGCGGCGATCGCTCCGTGGTGCAAGGCTTTTAGAGCGTAGGGGTGCGCTAGGTACTCCCGCACAGTATCCGTTCAGTTTTGAACAGGATTACGAAGCGGTTGAGAATAAGTTAGGAGAGATAGCGAACATTTTAGAAGGAAAGCCAAAGTCTAGAAAGAGTAAGGAATATTTGAAGGTTTTAGCTAAGGTAGAGTGGGGAATAGGTAGGCTAGATAGGTCGCAGTCAGAAGATGGCGAGCAGGAAAAATTGAGATTAGGTTTGAAAAACAAATTGATTATGGCATTAGCGGACTTAGAGGAAGTCCTAGATTCTGAAGAAGTAGGAAGCGTGATTGATAATGGCAGTCAGCTATCAACCGATAGTCTGAGAGCTTCAGCGGCAGGACCAGCGCCATTGCAATCAACACCAGCAGCATTAACATCAACAGCTGCAGCAGCAGCATCAACATTAATAGCAACATCAACATCATCATCAGCAACAGCATCAACATTAACAGCAACAACACCATTTAGCAGAAACTGTTTTATGTTTTTTACTCAGCAAGGCCGGCTGTAAGGAGAGTTGCGGTTGTTGAGGACAACACCCAATCTCGTCCGCCCGTCAATTCATCGAGGTCGTATAGGTGCTATAATTGCAATGGAGAAAGCCATCTTGCAAATAGGTGTTCCGCTCCTAGGAGTTATTTTGGGTGTGGGAAACAGGGAGTTACAAAGAGTAACTGCCCTCAGTGTTCGGGAAACGGCAGACGCACTCTCGGGTCAGTAGGACGAGAGCGCCGTTAAATGCGTCGGGGTTGCCTACTGGTAACCAGTCGGCGGAAGTTAATTTGAGTTTCGCGCTTGAGCATGTAGGTAGGGACAAGAGACCATATATAGGTGTTAGTATTTATGGGAATAGGTTAGTAGGGCTTATAGATTCGGGTGCTTCTTGCACAATCATATGTAGGGATGGATGGAAAATTTTACAGGGCTTAAGTATTAAGTCAGGCACTAGCAAAGTAGGTAGTGTTAGATTAGCTAATGGAGTAGGAGTTCAGGTGGAAGGTGAAGTTTCACTTCCAATTACAATTAAAGGCAAGGTAGTTTTAGTAGGGTGTTTAGTTATACCTCATCTTCCTCATAGTCTGATTTTAGGAGCCGATTTTTGGGCTTTAGCGGGAATAGTCCCGGATTTACAATCAGGGGAATGGGAATTTCGATTCAGAATTCTATGAATTCGATTTCCCATTCTGAGCATTTGACTGAGGTAGGAGAGGTAGAAAAACAACAGTTAGAAAGATTTTTGGACAGTACATTTAAGGAAATGCCTGAAGGATTAGGGTGCACACAGATGGTGGAGCACAAGATTAGGACGGAAGCTGAACCCATTTAGCAGAGATATTATCCGGTATCTCCTGCCATTCAGTCTTTCATAGATAAGGAATTAGAAGAAATGTTAGCAGAGGGGGTTATAGAAAAATCTGACAGTCCATGGGCTTCACCCATTGTCATGATTAAGAAGAAGGATGGTACGTATAGGTTTTGTGTAGATTTTAGGAAGTTGAATGCGGCTACAGACAGGGAAGCGTACTCCCTCCCCTACATAACAGCTATCCTGGATAAGCTGAATAACGCGAAATTCTTGTCTTCTTTGGACATCAAGTCGGCCTGTTGGCAGATTCCGATTGAAAAAGAGTCAAGAAAGTATACTGTCTTTACGGTACCTGGCCGCGGTCTGTTTCAGTTTTTGCGAATGCCGTTCGGGTTGCACAATGCTCCCGCAATTTGGCAAAGATCTATAGATAACGTTTTAGAACCCGAGCTAGAACCATATGTCTTCGTGTATCTGGATGATATCATTATCGTCACAGATACCTTTGAGAAGCATATGGAGATTTTAGAAGAAGTCTTCAGAAGACTTATTAAGGCAGGTTTGAAAGTTGGTAGGGAGAAATGTCATTTTTGTAGGCCATCTCTGAAGTTTTTAGGCTACGTTGTAGACCGCAATGGTTTACACATAGATCCAGAGAAAATAGAAAGTATGTTAGGAATTCCATCGCCAAAGAATGAAAAAGAAGTTAGTAGTTTTATCGGCACGGTGTCCTGGTATAGGCGATTTATACCAAACTTTGCGAGCTTGGTGAAGCCGTTGTCCGATTTACTTAGGAAAAACAAGAAGTTTGAGTGCAATAGTGTTTGTGAGGAGAGCTTTAGGAAAGCTAAAGAGTGTTTAGTAGCAGCGCCCATTTTGACGTGTCCTGATTTTTCGAAGCCGTTTGTCGCCCAAACGGATGCTTCTGATTTTGGGATCGGGGCTGTTTTGAGTCAGACCTTAGAGGAAGGTGAGAAGGTGATTTGCTATTTGAGCAGATCACTTAATAGGTGTGAGCGAAATTATTCGACGACAGAGAAAGAGTGCCTGGCAGTTTTGTGGGCGATAGAAAAGTTGCGGCCTTATCTGGAGGGAGTTAGGTTTTCGGTAACTACCGATCACTACTCCTTGATTTGTTGCTTAGCAAGTTGAAGGATCCAGCGGGAAGGCTGGCGAGGTGGGCTTTACGTATGCAGCAGTTTGACTTCGATATCATCCACCGTAAAGGGAAGGATCATGTAGTGCCGGACATGCTCTCTAGGAGTGTGCCAGTTGTTTCTGGGATTTCCGAGCCAACAACCGACCCTTAGATTGGAAAAATGATATCGGAGGTGGAAAAGAAACCGTTGTCTTTTCCAGCGTGGAGATTAGAAGATGGAAGATTGTATAAGTTTGTTAGGGCAAGTCATGTGATAGTCCATGACAGTAGTAGTGAATGGAAATTAGTAGTAGGTAGGGAAGATAGGAAAAGATTTTATTTGAGAATCATAACCATCCATTAGCAGGGCATATGGGGGTAAAGAAAACATTTGCTAGGATAGGAGAAAAGTATTACTGGCCTAAGATGAGGTCAGATATTACTAAATATGTTAGGTTTTGTAAAGTGTGCCAAAGCGTGAAGCCGATTAATGAGAAACCGGCTGGGTGGATGACGGAGAGGAAAGGGGTTACCGACTCTTGCGAAATGGTGTGTGTGGACTTAGTTGGTCCATTACCTAAGTCGAATAGGGGTTTTATTTATATTTTAACTGTTGTAGATTATTTTACTAAGTTCCCCCTTTTGTTCCCTTTAAGGTCAGCTACTGCAAAGTCTGTTTGCAAAGAACTGGAAGACAATGTCTTCTTGTTGTTCGGCGTACCTAAGTTTGTTGTCTGCGACAACGGTCCCCAGTTCAAGAGCAAGGAACTGAAAACGTTGTGTGATGCCTACGGTTCGTCGATTCGGTTTACCGCGCATTATCATCCGCAAGCGAATCCCACGGAACGCATTAATCAGGTTTTAAAGACTACACTTAAAGCTTATGTGTCAGAGAATCATAGGGTCTGGGATTCGCAGTTTGCGAAAGTAGCGTGCAGTATCCGCACGGCCCAGCACGAAGTTTTTGGAGTTTCCCCGTATTACGCGAATTTCGGTAGGGGAATGGTGACGTTTGCTGGTTCCTCCACCGCAACGCCCATTCAAAATAGTAGGGATAGTGATAGGGACCTGAGTAGGAATAGCGACAGGGACTTCAGTAGGGAACAGTTTAGGAAGCTTAGGGAACAAATAGCGATGAGGTTAGAGTCGGCGTCTAAGAAGGCGGCGAAAAGCTATAACCTTCGACGCAGGGACGTTCAGTTCTTTCCAAACGAGTTGGTTTGGCGACGGAACTTCGCGCTTTCTGATGCAGCGAATTATTACGCTGCAAAGTTAGCACCGAAGTTTGTAGGCCCGTTTCGGGTGAAGAAAAGAGTGTCGGCTTGGACATACATTCTCGAAGATGCCAATGGTGTCTCTCGAGGAACGTGGAATGTCAAGGACCTCAAACCGTATTCCGATGACCCGGAAGAGAGGGCGTAAGGTAGTCGCGTAGCAAGTGCTCGCAAAGAAATACTGAGAGCAGTAAAAGCTCTGTGATGTGCTCATACTCTCGCCAGGAGCGATTGAGTTCTGGTTGTGTTGTCTGCTAGTGTGTGTTCCATTTGGATGTGTTGTCTTACCTTTTCTTTTCCTGTTACTTCGGCTTTTCTTTCGAAAAGCCCAGTTTCTCTCTTTGGTAGGTAAGGGTGGAATTTGTTACGGTATATTTTCCCGCAACAAAAACCATTCTTACATTTAGTTATTCTGATTTCGATATCCCTCTCTTTTCCTCAAACCCTTCCCTATCATTTTTTCGTCCCATCATTTCTCCGTTGTTTGCTCTTAGCAATGTGATCGAAACATAGCTTTGAGCAAATGACAAAATAGGTGCATGTCGTAATCAGCGGATGAGCTGAACTGAAGTCGGCGTTTGGTGTGTCGAGCCAGAAGCCTCTGGAGACTCGCACACCATTTAATTAAATTGAATGTCATTCAAACTTCGTCACTTACAAGCATCATCATTCCATTCATCGACATTCAAATCATTATCATCATTAACCCATTACCATCATGCACATATATCATCTTTACACTCATCATCATTCACACACCTCATAACACACTACACAAGCATATACACATACATACACATATCACAGAGGAGAACAATAGAAATGGCACGTGTGAACGCCATACTTCGTTAAGACACACACTGTGCAGCGTAGTGCTGCGAGTGTAAACATCCTAAATTTGACCTTTGTTTTTGTAAAACCGAATCATAAGAATGAAACGTTAATAGTTTTCCCTTATCCCCAAATCTGCGCAAAGATCCACCGAATAGGGTAAAGTAGTTCGTTTTGGTAGCTTTTCCTCCCTTCTTCAATTTTCGAAAAGTTGTAACACAGAGAATTTTATCCTTCCCCTGACTCAGTAGATTATATAGTAGAGTAACTGGGAAAATGCCCAGAAGTATTATTTTAAACTTTCAGGATCTTTCTTTTCTCGAAATGTTTTATGGGTGGGGTCTGATCTCGACTAATGAGCTAGATAAGTTTTGGGAACAAACACCCAACAACTTTTTCAGTTCAATGTGAATGGAAATTTGTGCGAGTGAAAGGTCTCGCTGGAATTCGACAACGGAGGTGCTTGTCAGCCATAAGGCTGCATGTGCTAGAAAGCCGTGATAGAAAACCTCGAGACACGATTGGCCGATTGCATGAATGTGTGGGTGAATTTGAAAGTCGAGAAAGGACAAACTGACAAGATCAAGCACTTCTTGGTTGACCTAGTTCATGTCAAGTGGTTTTTTATCAGATATTTGTAAAAAGAGCGAAAAAGAAAGTTTAGAAAGTGTAAGTTGGAGATAATTTGGAAAAGTTTTGAAGATTAGTTTTTTAAAATTGTTAGAAAAGTTTTTGGAAATTGTGTAGAGTCAGTGGAAGGAGTGAAAATTGAAAAGGAGAAGAAATCGTCAGACGGACGAAAATTAAGAAAATTGCGAACATAGAAGGAGGAAGGAATAGCTGCAAGTAGAAAAGATAAGTAGAGTGCTTTAGTTTTGTGAGTGTTGTCAATTAAGATTTGGTTGTTCTTTGCCCACGAAATCTCTCAAAATTGTGAGACACGCGACCCTTTTTAGTTTTCATTTTAATTGTTCTTTCGGGAAAGAACAATTGACGTTTCATTCTCCGGTTACTTGCATTTGTTTACATTTTTAAACGGTTCGCCTAACCGTCCACCATTGTAACATTTCATTGTCGAAAAGATTTGGGTTTTTAATCCCACTTTTTGTAAAACGTAAACACGTAAAGAATAAATAGCTTTAAATCCCTTTTGGGAATTTAATTGAATTGTTTTTAATCGGTTTTAACATTTCAGCCTTGATTCTTGGTTTGGAAATTTCACCTAAAAATTTCCTGGCGCCCACTTTTCTTTGTACACCCTGTACTTAGAAAATACTTTTAATTCTTCGTTTACTAATTAATAAATCGGACTTTTAATTCGCGATCGATCTTTTATCGCGCTACGCTACTTTTTTTTTTGTATACAAACCCAGCCCAGCTGAGCTTAGCAGTGGTGTCAGCAGCCTACCTGCTGAGTGTTGCGCTTTTTTTATCAGCGCGTTTGACAGTTTAATTGATTACTTCGCGGCACACCGGTTGTGCATACTCTTTTAATCGTTTTTAATTTCGTCTATTTTATTTTATTAATTGGATTCGGATAATCCAATCGCGTTTAATAATTTCGTTTCATCCTAACTTTAGTTTTCGCGTAATAAAAAGTGTAACTAATTGGCGCCCAACGTGGTTACACTTTTAATTACGCGAAAACTAAAGTTAGGATGAAACGAAACTATTAAACGCGATTGGATTATCCGAATCCAATTAATAAAATAAAATGGACGAAATTAAAAACGATTAAAAGAGTATGCACAACCGGTGTGCCGCGAAGTAAACAATTAAACTGTCAAACGCGCTGATAAAAAAAAGTGCAACACTCAGCATTTAGGCTGCTGACACCACGGCTAAACACAGCCGGGCTGGGTTCACAAATAAATTATACGATAACGTAGCGCGAATAAAACGATCGATCGCGAATAAAAGAACCGATTAATTAATTAATAAAAGACGAATTAAAATGTATTATTTCTCAGTACAGGGTGTACTAAGAAAAGTGGGCGCCAGGAAATTTTTTGGTGAAATTTCCAAACCAAGAATGAAGTCTGTAATAGTTAGAATATCAATTGAAATACGCAAGTTAAATTCCCAAAGGGATTTAAAGCTATTTATTTGTATTTCTGATGGGAAAACCGTACAAGAAGTGGGATTAAAAACCCAAATCTTTTTAACTATAAAATTACAATGGTGGACGGTTAGGGGAACCGTTCAAAAATGTAAACAAATGAAATAACCGGAAGATTGAAACGTTAATTGTTCTTTCCCGAAAAGAACAATTATTAAAACTAAAAAGGGTCGTGTGTCTCACAATTTTGAGAGTTTTCGTAGGCAAAGAACAACCGAATCTTAATTTGACAACACTAGAAAACTAACAATCACTCTACTTATCTTTTTCCTGCTTTTCCTTCCTCCTTCTATCTTCTCAATTTTCGTCCGTCTGACGATTCTCGTCTGACCTATAGCTCGTTCAAATTCCTCCTTCCACTGACTCTAAATTTCACTTTTCCAACTTTGTCTAAAATTTCTACAACACTTTCTACTAAAACAATATCTCCAACTTTCTATAAAATTTCCACTTTTCTCTGTAAAATCGCAAAATCGCAAAAAGAACCACTTGTTGTTTTCTAGGTCAACCAAGAAGTCGTTGATCTTGTCAGTTTGTCCTTTCTCGACTTTCAAATTCACACACACATTCATACAATCGGCCAATCGTGTCTCGAGGTTTTCTGTCACGGCTTTCTAGCACATGCAGCCTTATGGCTGACAAGCACCTCCGTTGTCGAATTCCAGCGAGACCTTTCACTCGCACAAATTTCCATTCACATTGAACTGAAAAAGTTGTTGGGTGTTTGTTCCCAAAACTTATCCAGCTCATTAGTCGAGATCAGACCCCACCCATAAAACATGTCGAGAAAAGAAAGATCCTGAAAGTTTAAAATAATACTTCTGGGCATTTTCCCAGTTACTCTACTATATAATCTACTGAGTCAGGGGAAGGATAAAATTCTCTGTGTTACAACTTTTCGAAAATTGAAGAAGGGAGGAAAAGCTACCAAAACCAAAATGAACTACTTTACCCTATTCGGTGGATCTTTGCGCAGATTTGGGGGAAAGGGGAAAACTATTAACGTTTCATTCTTATGATTCGGTTTTACAAAAATAAAAGTTAAATTTAGGATTTTTACACTTGCAGCACTACGCTGCACAGTGTGTCTCATAACGAAGTATGGCGTTCACACATGCCATTTCAATTGTTCACTTCTGTGATATGTGTATGTATGTGTATAGTGTTGTGTGTGTGATATCCTGCTTGTGTAGTGTGTGTAATGAGATGTGTGCATGATGATGATTGAAAAGATGATAGTTGTAATGATGATAAAGGGTGAATGATGGTATAAGTGTATGAATGTAAATGAATGTAAATGATTATTAGGATGTGAATGTCGATGAATGAGTATGATGATGTTTGTGAGTGACGAAGTATGACATTCAATTAAGTAAATGGTGTGCGAGTCTCTAGAGGCTTCTGGCTCGACACACCAAACGCCGACATCAGTTCAGCTCATCCGCTGATTACGACATGCACCTATTTTGTCATTTGCTCAAAGCTATGTTTCGATCACATTGCTAAAAGCAAACAACGGAGAAATGATGGGACGAAGAAATGATAGGGAAGGGTTTGAGGAAAAGAGAGGGATATCGAAATCAGAATAACTGAATGTAAGAATGGTTTTTGTTGCGGGAAAATATACCGTAACAAATTCCACCCTTACCTACCAAAGAGAGAAACTGGGCTTTTCGAAAGAAAAACCGAAGTAACAGGAAAAGAAAAGGGAAGACAACACAACCAAATGGAGCACACACTAGCAGACAACACAACCAGAACTCAATCGCTCCTGGCAGTATGAGCACATCACAGAGGTTTTACTGCTCTCAGTATATCTTTGCGAGCACATCCTTGCTACGCGACTACCTTACGCCCTCTCTTCCGGGTCATCGGAATAAGGTTTGAGGTCCTTGACATTCCACGTTCCTCGAGAGACACCATTGGCATCTTCGAGAACGTATGTGCAAGCCGACACTCTTTTCTTCACCCGAAACGGGCAAACAAACGTTGGGCGCCAATTTGTTACACTTTTTATTACGCGAAAACAAAAGTTAGGATGAAACGAAACTATTAAACGCGATTGGATTATCCGAATCTAATTGATAAAATAAAATAGAAGAAATTAAAAACGATTAAAAGAGTATGCACAACCGGTGTGCCGCGAAGTAAACAATTAAACTGTCAAACGCGCGCGTAGACGAGATGCGGCGATCGCTCCGTGGTGCAAGGCTTTTAGAGCGTAGGGGTGCGCTAGGTACTCCCGCACAGTATCCGTTCAGTTTTGAACAGGATTACGAAGCGGTTGAGAATAAGTTAGGAGAGATAGCGAAAATTTTAGAAGGAAAGCCAAAGTCTAGAAAGAGTAAGGAATATTTGTAGGTTTTAGCTAAGGTAGAGTGGGGAATAGGTAGGCTAGATAGGTCGCAGTCAGAAGATGGCGAGCAGGAAAAATTGAGATTAGGTTTGAAAAACAAATTGATTATGGCATTAGCGGACTTAGAGGAAGTCCTAGATTCTGAAGAAGTAGGAAGCGTGATTGATAATGGCAGTCAGCTATCAACCGATAGTCTGAGAGCTTCAGCGGCAGG
Source organism: Melanostoma scalare (assembly GCA_949752695.1). Taxonomy (NCBI): domain Eukaryota; kingdom Metazoa; phylum Arthropoda; class Insecta; order Diptera; family Syrphidae; genus Melanostoma; species Melanostoma scalare. The sequence goes on along the minus strand of OX456985.1, from coordinate 96,482,347 downwards.
ACCAGCGCCATTGCAATCAACACCAGCAGCATTAACATCAACAGCTGCAGCAGCAGCATCAACATTAAAGCAACATCAACATCATCATCAGCAACAGCATCAACATTAACAGCAACAACACCATTTAGCAGAAACTGTTTTATGTTTTTTACTCAGCAAGGCCGGCTGTAAGGAGAGTTGCGGTTGTTGAAGACAACACCCAATCTCGTCCGCCCGTCAATTCATCGAGGTCGTATAGGTGCTATAACTGCAATGGAGAAAGCCATCTTGCAAATAGGTGTTCCGCTCCTAGGAGTTGTTTTGGGTGTGGGAAACAGGGAGTTACAAAGAGTAACTGCCCTCAGTGTTCGGGAAACGGCAGACGCACTCTCGGGTCAGTAGGACGAGAGCGCCGTTAAATGCGTCGGGGTTGCTTACTGGTAACCAGTCGGCGGAAGTTAATTTGAGTTTCGCGCTTGAGCATGTAGGTAGGGACAAGAGACCATATATAGGTGTTAGTATTTATGGGAATAGGTTAGTAGGGCTTTTAGATTCGGGTGCTTCTTGCACAATCATATGTAGGGATGGATGGAAAATTTTACAGGGCTTAGGTATTAAGTCAGGCACTAGCAAAGTAGGTAGTGTTAGATTAGCTAATGGAGTAGGAGTTCAGGTGGAAGGTGAAGTTTCACTTCCAATTACAATTAAAGGCAAGGTAGTTTTAGTATGGTGTTTAGTTATACCTCATCTTCCTCATAGTCTGATTTTAGGAGCCGATTTTTGGGCTTTAGCGGGAATAGTCCCGGATTTACAATCAGGGGAATGGGAATTTCGATTCAGAATTCTATGAATTCGATTTCCCATTCTGAGCATTTGACTGAGGTAGGAGAGGTAGAAAAACAACAGTTAGAAAGATTTTTGGACAGTACATTTAAGGAAATGCCTGAAGGATTAGGGTGCACACAGATGGTGGAGCACAAGATTAGGACGGAAGCTGAACCCATTTAGCAGAGATATTATCCGGTATCTCCTGCCATTCAGTCTTTCATAGATAAGGAATTAGAAGAAATGTTAGCAGAGGGGGTTATAGAAAAATCTGACAGTCCATGGGCTTCACCCATTGTCATGATTAAGAAGAAGGATGGTACGTATAGGTTTTGTGTAGATTTTAGGAAGTTGAATGCGGCTACAGACAGGGAAGCGTACTCCCTCCCCTACATAACAGCTATCCTGGATAAGCTGAATAACGCGAAATTCTTGTCTTCTTTGGACATCAAGTCGGCCTGTTGGCAGATTCCGATTGAAAAAGAGTCAAGAAAGTATACTGTCTTTACGGTACCTGGCCGCGGTCTGTTTCAGTTTTTGCGAATGCCGTTCGGGTTGCACAATGCTCCCGCAATTTGGCAAAGATCTATAGATAACGTTTTAGGACCCGAGCTAGAACCATATGTCTTCGTGTATCTGGATGATATCATTATCGTCACAGATACCTTTGAGAAGCATATGGAGATTTTAGAAGAAGTCTTCAGAAGACTTATTAAGGCAGGTTTGAAAGTTGGTAGGGAGAAATGTCATTTTTGTAGGCCATCTCTGAAGTTTTTAGGCTACGTTGTAGACCGCAATGGTTTACACATAGATCCAGAGAAAATAGAAAGTATGTTAGGAATTCCATCGCCAAAGAATGAAAAAGAAGTTAGTAGTTTTATCGGCACGGTGTCCTGGTATAGGCGATTTATACCAAACTTTGCGAGCTTGGTGAAGCCGTTGTCCGATTTACTTAGGAAAAACAAGAAGTTTGAGTGCAATAGTGTTTGTGAGGAGAGCTTTAGGAAAGCTAAAGAGTGTTTAGTAGCAGCGCCCATTTTGACGTGTCCTGATTTTTCGAAGCCGTTTGTCGCCCAAACGGATGCTTCTGATTTTGGGATCGGGGCTGTTTTGAGTCAGACCTTAGAGGAAGGTGAGAAGGTGATTTGCTATTTGAGCAGATCACTTAATAGGTGTGAGCGAAATTATTCGACGACAGAGAAAGATTGCCTGGCAGTTTTGTGGGCGATAGAAAAGTTGCGGCCTTATCTGGAGTTAGTTAGGTTTTCGGTAATTACCGATCACTACTCCTTGATTTGTTGCTTAGCAAGTTGAAGGATCCAGCGGGAAGGCTGGCGAGGTGGGCTTTACGTATGCAGCAGTTTGACTTCGATATCATCCACCGTAAAGGGAAGGATCATGTAGTGCCGGACATGCTCTCTAGGAGTGTGCCAGTTGTTTCTGGGATTTCCGAGCCAACAACCGACCCTTAGATTGGAAAAATGATATCGAAGGTGGAAAAGAAACCGTTGTCTTTTCCAACGTGGAGAGTAGAAGATGGAAGATTGTATAAGTTTGTTAGGGCAAGTCATGTGATAGTCCATGACAGTAGTAGTGAATGGAAATTAGTAGTAGGTAGGGAAGATAGGAAAAGATTTTATTTGAGAATCATAACCATCCATTAGCAGGGCATATGGGGGTAAAGAAAACATTTGCTAGGATAGGAGAAAAGTATTACTGGCCTAAGATGAGGTCAGATATTACTAAATATGTTAGGTTTTGTAAAGTGTGCCAAAGCGTGAAGCCGATTAATGAGAAACCGGCTGGGTGGATGACGGAGAGGAAAGGGGTTACCGACTCTTGCGAAATGGTGTGTGTGGACTTAGTTGGTCCATTACCTAAGTCGAATAGGGGTTTTATTTATATTTTAACTGTTGTAGATTATTTTACTAAGTTCCCCCTTTTGTTCCCTTTAAGGTCAGCTACTGCAAAGTCTGTTTGCAAAGAACTGGAAGACAATGTCTTCTTGTTGTTCGGCGTACCTAAGTTTGTTGTCTGCGACAACGGTCCCCAGTTCAAGAGCAAGGAACTGAAAACGTTGTGTGATGCCTACGGTTCGTCGATTCGGTTTACCGCGCATTATCATCCGCAAGCGAATCCCGCGGAACGCATTAATCAGGTTTTAAAGACTACACTTAAAGCTTATGTGTCAGAGAATCACAGGGTCTGGGATTCGCAGTTTGCTAAAGTAGCGTGCAGTATCCGCACGGCCCAGCACGAAGTTTTGGGAGTTTCCCCGTATTACGCGAATTTCGGTAGGGGAATGGTGACGTTTGCTGGTTCCTCCACCGCAACGCCCATTCAAAATAGTAGGGATAGTGATAGGGACCAGAGTAGGAATAGCGACAGGGACTTCAGTAGGGAACAGTTTAGGAAGCTTAGGGAACAAATAGCGATGAGGTTAGAGTCGGCGTCTAAGAAGGCGGCGAAAAGCTACAACCTTCGACGCAGGGACGTTCAGTTCTTTCCAAACGAGTTGGTTTGGCGACGGAACTTCGCGCTTTCTGATGCAGCGAATTATTACGCTGCAAAGTTAGCACCGAAGTTTGTAGGCCCGTTTCGGGTGAAGAAAAGAGTGTCGGCTTGGACATACATTCTCGAAGATGCCAATGGTGTCTCTCGAGGAACGTGGAATGTCAAGGACCTCAAACCGTATTCCGATGACCCGGAAGAGAGGGCGTAAGGTAGTCGCGTAGCAAGTGCTCGCAAAGAAATACTGAGAGCAGTAAAAGCTCTGTGATGTGCTCATACTCTCGCCAGGAGCGATTGAGTTCTGGTTGTGTTGTCTGCTAGTGTGTGTTCCATTTGGATGTGTTGTCTTACCTTTTCTTTCGAAAAGCCCAGTTTCTCTCTTTGGTAGGTAAGGGTGGAATTTGTTACGGTATATTTTCCTGCAACAAAAACCATTCTTACATTTAGTTATTCTGATTTCGATATCCCTCTCTTTTCCCCAAACCCTTCCCTATCATTTTTTCGTCCCATCATTTCTCCGTTGTTTGCTCTTAGCAATGTGATCGAAACATAGCTTTGAGCAAATGACAAAATAGGTGCATGTCGTAATCAGCGGATGAGCTGAACTGAAGTCGGCGTTCGGTGTGTCGAGCCAGAAGCCTCTGGAGACTCGCACACCATTTAATTAAATTGAATGTCATTCAAACTTCGTCACTTACAAGCATCATCATTCCATTCATCGACATTCAAATCATTATCATCATTAACCCATTACCATCATGCACATATATCATCTTTACACTCATCATCATTCACACACCTCATAACACACTACACAAGCATACACACATACATACACATATCACAGAGGAGAACAATAGAAATGGCACGTGTGAACGCCATACTTCGTTAAGAAACACACTGTGCAGCGTAGTGCTGCGAGTGTAAACATCCTAAATTTAACTTTTGTTTTTGTAAAACCGAATCATAAGAATGAAACGTTAATAGTTTTCCCTTATCCCCAAATCTGCGCAAAGATCCACCGAATATGGTAAAGTAGTTCATTTTGGTTTTGGTAGCTTTTCCTCCCTTCTTCAATTTTCGAAAAGTTGTAACACAGAGAATTTTATCCTTCCCCTGACTCAGTAGATTATTGAAAATTGAAAAGGAGAAGAAATCGTCAAACGGACGAAAATTAAGAAAATTGCGAACATAGAAGGAGGAAGGAATAGCTGCAAGTAGAAAAGATAAGTAGAGTGCTTTAGTTTTGTGAGTGTTGTCAATTAAGATTCTCTCTCAAAATTGTGAGACACGCGACCCTTTTTAGTTTTCATTTTAATTGTTCTTTCGGGAAAGAACAATTAACGTTTCATTCTCCGGTTACTTGCATTTGTTTACATTTTTATTAAACGGTTCGCCTAACCGTCCACCATTGTAACATTTCATTGTCGAAAAGATTTGGGTTTTTAATACCACTTTTTGTAAGGTTTTCCCAACACGTAAAGAATACATAGCTTTAAATCCCTTTTGGGAATTTAATTGAATTGTTTTTAATCGGTTTTAACATTTCAGCCTTGATTCTTGGTTTGGAAATTTCTCCTAAAAATTTCCTGGCGCCCACTTTTCTTTGTACACCCTGTACTTAGAAAATACTATTAATTCTTCGTTTACTAATTAATAAATCGGACTTTTAATTCGCGATCGATTTTTTATCGCGCTACGCTACTTTTTTTTTGTATACAAACCCAGCCCAGCTGAGCTTAGCAGTGGTGTCAGCAGCCTACCTGCTGAGTGTTGCACTTTTTTTATCAGCGCGTTTGACAGTTTAATTGTTTACTTCGCGGCACACCGGTTGTGCATACTCTTTTCACTTCAACATTACCGCCCGCCTTGTAACCTCGCTTGCAAAAAATATGACCGATCCACCCGTCATCCTGTCAAAGCCTTTACATTGGTATGAGCTGAAGTGATATGATTAATATTTTTCTAATGAACAAGTAATCTATATATATAAAGTAGGATGTATGTATGTATGTATGTATGTATGTCCGGGGTATACTCCTAAACCACCCAACGGATTTTTATGAAATTTTCAGGGTAGACATAGTTTAGTCCAGAGATGGTTCCTGTCAAGGTTTGATCCCCATATTCCCACAGGAACGGGGTTGGGAATGGAAACTTAGAATCTACGGGACAGATTTCAAAAATTCTTTTAGCATTAGTTGTACTACATTATTCGCCTAAATAAGTAACTTATTCAATAATTCATCCCTATTATCCCACGGGAACAGAAACGGGAACGAGAACGGGAATATTAAAGTTACTTAACACATTTCAAAAATTATTTCAACTCTAGGATGTTACATTATCCCTCAGTGACATAGACCTACATTTCATTCACATATTTCTATGAGAACGGAAGTCCCACAGAAACGGTGTTGGGAATGGAAACCTAGAAGCTACTTGACAGATTTCAAAAATTCTTTCAGCACTTAGAAGCTACTGGACTACCAGCACTGGGATACCACATAATCACTCAGTAACTTAGCGTAGACTTCATCCCTATAATCCCACTGGAACAGAAACAGGAACGAGAACGCGAACCTTAAAGTTAATTAACCGATTTTAAAAATTCTTTCAACACAGACTTATATTTAAGCTATCTAACAACAAAATTAAAGAGACTGCAAATTTAAAGAAAACCTATTCAGCAGAAAATACAATTGGTTAACATTTATGTTCCTCAGTAAAATAGTAATATTTAAAGAGATTTGAATTCCTATCTAACATAGTTTTTGCTGTCTTGAGTGAAGAAATAAAAATTATTTATTGATTTTGAACAAATCATATTGTGCTCTGCTCTGATCTCTGAGACATTAAACGAAAAAGATAACAACATAATTAGAGAGGCTGCAAATTTACCAAAAACCTATTTAGCGGAAAATACAATTGGTAAATATTTATATTCCACAATAAAATAGTAATATTTAAAGAGATTTGAATCCATAGCTAAAAGACGTTTTGCTATCTTTAGCGAAAAAATAAAAATTATTTATTGATTTCAAACGAATCTACCCATCTGAGACATTAGTCGAAAAAGCTAACAACGCAATTAGAAAGGCTGCAAGTTTAACAAAAACCTTTTTAGCAGAAAATACAATTGGTAAATATTTATAAGTACATATTTTGTGATGATTTAAAAACACATTAAAATTGTTATTTCGTTTGAACGACATTTCCATTCAATCGATTGCAAGTGGTCTTCTCGGACGCAAACATACGTGGCGTCCAATGTATGAATTCTATTTTACATTCCTTCTTTTTTTCATTTTCAATCGATTGGAAGTGGTCTTTCCACAATCTATATTTCATATTTCAATAAAGATTAAAAAGATATGTATGTTTCTCAGTTTTCAATAATGTCACCAAAAAAAAAGTCACTTGGAAGAAAATCTTTAGAGGCAAAGAATAAAAGGCAAAAAAGAGGTGCTGAGACTGTAGAGCAGCAAGAAATTCGCCTTCAGCAAATGCGCGAAAGAGCTTCTACTTCCAGAGCCTCTGAAGCTGAAGAGCAGCGCAAAATTCGCCTTCAGGAAATGCGCGAAAGTGCTTCTACTTCCAGAGCCTCTGAAGCTGAAGAGCAGCGCGAAATTCGCCTAAAAAAAATGCGTGAAAGTGCTTCTACTTCCAGAGCCTCTGAAGCTGAAGAGCAGCACGAACTTCGCCTTCAACAAATGCGCGATAGAGCTTCCATTTCCAGAGCCACGGAAAATGAAGAACAACGTGGAAACCGCCTTCAAACATTACGCGTCAGAAGTTCAACCTCCAGAGCAAAAGAAACACCCCAACGATATAGCGAACGACTTGATAACAATCGATTACGACTGACTCGATCTAGAGAACGGATTGATTTGAAGTTGGAAGCATTTAATTATGATAGAGACTATGATTATAGGAATCACATAGATGTGGCTATTGGACCAATGAATAAGGCTTGCGTGCATTGTCGTAGTTTGAAGTTCGCTAAGGAGTCTCCTGGAATGTGTTGTTCGAACGGTAAAGTAGTTTTGGTTCCGGTGATGGAGCCACCTGAGCCGCTAAAAAGTTATCTTTCTGGTGACACTACATTTTCAAAACAATTCCTGATGAACATTCGCAACTACAACTCATGCTTTCAAATGACCTCTTTCGGTGCAACAAACATTCACAACAACGCCGGTTACATGCCCACTTTTAAAGTTCAAGGCCAAATATATCACCGAATCGGTTCGTTGCTTCCTTTACCGAATCTAGAGGCAAAGTTTTTGCAAATATATTTTACTGGCAACGAGGAAAGAGAAACCGAACAGCGATGCGCGATTAATACTGCAACCAGACGCGAAATCATTTCGGAATTACAGACAATGTTGCACGGAAGCAACAGTTTGATTCGTCTATTTAAAACTGCTATAGACCAGATGCCATCAGATGACTATGCTGTTGTAATAAGAGCAGACAAAACACCGACTGGGGAACATGAAAGACGTTTCAATGCACCGGTGATAGGTGATGTAGCAGTTGTAATAGTGGGCACCGAATTCAATCGACGTGACATTGTCATCCACCGCCGGAATACAACTGTGCAACGCGTTTCGGAAACACATCGTTCGTACGATGCACTTCAATATCCACTGTTGTTTCCGCGTGGAGAAGATGGCTACCATTTCAACATCATGCAAATCAACGCTAACACGAATGAAGAGTCAACAAAGAAAGTTTCGTGCATGGATTATTACGCTTACCGCATTATGATTCGTGCAAATGAAACCAACCACATTCTGAAATGCCGTGAACTATACCATCAGTTCATTGTGGACATGTACGCGAAAATTGAAAGCGAGCGTCTTCTCTTCATTCGTTTAAATCAACAGAAGTTGCGAGTTGAAGAATACGTTCACTTACGTGATGCAATGGTCAATGATGGGAACGCTGCTAATATCGGACAAATGGTAGTCTTGCCAGCAACGTATACCGGCAGTCCGCGACAGATGCACGAATACGCACAGGATGCCATGACGTATGTTCGAAAGTATGGACGCCCAGATTTGTTCATCACCTTCACATGCAATCCAACGTGGAGTGAAATTACACATCTGCTTTTCACCGGCCAAAACTCATCGCACAGACATGATCTTCTCGCTCGAGTTTTTAAGCAAAAATTAATAAAACTCATGGACGTTATCACAAAGAATCATATTTTTGGAGAGACTCGATGCTGGATGTACTCAGTTGAATGGCAAAAAAGAGGCCTGCCGCACGCTCACATTTTAATTTGGTTGAAGCAAAAAATCGTCCCATCACAAATTGATAGTGTCATTACGGCTGAACTTCCGAATCGAGACGAAGATCCAATTCTGTTTGAAACAATCAAAAAACATATGATTCATGGGCCATGTGGTGCACTCAACACAAATTCACCATGCATGAGGGATGGCAAGTGCACAAAAGGATATCCACGGGAGCTAATAAATGAAACTCAAACTGGAGGTGATCGATATCCTATGTATAGGCGAAGGAAGCCCGATGACGGTGGATACACAACTACAATTAGAATCCGAAATGTAGATGTTGACATAGACAACAGATGGATCGTGCCGTACTCTTCCCTGCTTTCAAAAATGTTCGATGCTCACATTAATGTCGAGTATTGCAATTCGGTGAAGTCGATCAAGTACATTTGCAAATACGTCAATAAGGGCAGTGACATGGCAGTTTTTGGCCTGGCCAATCAAACTGATGAAATTACTCAATTCCAAATGGGACGCTACATCAGTAGCAATGAAGCAGTTTGGCGAATATTAGCATTTAACATCCACGAACGCTATCCAACTGTTCAACATCTCGCTGTGCACTTGGAAAATGGCCAGCGTGTATACTTTACCGAACAAAATGCACAAAATAGAGCAGAACAGCCACTAAACACCACACTCACTGCCTTTTTTAAATTGTGTGCATCGGATGATTTCGCAAAAACGTTGCTGTATCACGAAGTGCCCAAATACTACACTTGGAACACGTCGACAAAAAAGTACGCACGAAGAAAGCGGGGCGCAAGTGTTCCAGAGTATGCTGATTTACGTTCGTCTGATGCCTTGGGACGTGTGTATACCGTACATCCCAATAACGCAGAATGTTATTATTTGCGATTGTTATTGCATACAGTCAAGGGTCCTACATCATTCGTTGCTTTGAAAACAGTAGACAGTGTAGTGTGCCAAACGTATAGAGAAGCATGCTTCAAACTAGGCTTACTTGAAAATGATCGTCATTGGAACACAACACTAACAGAGGCGTCACTTACGTGTCTTCCAAAGCAAATACGTAATTTGTTTGCAATCATTTTAACAACATGTGCACCATCGAACCCCGTAGAACTCTGGGAAACACATCGCAAAAGTCTTAGTGAGGACATTCTCAGGCAAAGACGTGAAATCGATCCAAATCAAGAGTATTCGAACGACATTTTCAATGAAGCTCTTATATTGATTGAGGATTTATGCATATCGATCAACAACAAAGTTCTTTGTCAACTTGGTATGCCGTCATCCACACGAAACAGAAATGACATACAAGACAGGGATTTGGTCCGGGAACGCCAGTTTGATGGAAGCCAGCAACAGCATTTTGTTGAAACGCAACAAAGACTTTTAGTTGCTGATCAAAAAAATGCATATGACAAAGTTATGCAACGTGTAGCCAACGGAACTGGCGGAATTTTTTTCCTAGATGCTCCAGGAGGAACAGGCAAAACATTTCTCATCAATTTGATATTGGCTTCGGTTCGAATGCGGGGTGGCATCGCACTCGCACTGGCATCATCGGGAATTGCATCAACGCTACTCGATGGCGGAAGAACAGCGCATTCAGCACTTAAACTTCCACTAAATTTGCACCAGACCGAAACACCTACCTGCAATATCAGCAAAAATTCCGGAATGGCCACAATCCTTAAAACGTGCAAAATCATAATTTGGGACGAATGTACAATGGCTCATAAAAAATCACTTGAGGCGCTTCACCGGACTCTGTGCGATTTTCGAGAAAAAACTCAAACGATGGGAGGCGCTCTGATTCTTCTTGCAGGTGATTTTCGGCAAACCTTGCCCGTTTTACCTCGATCAACGCCTGCAGATGAGCTGAACGCTTGCTTAAAAGCATCATATTTATGGAACCAAGTCGAAAAAATCACGCTCTCGACGAACATGCGTGTGCATTTGCGGCAAGATGGGTCTGCCCAAACATTTTCCAAACAACTTTTGGACATCGGAAACGGCGAAATTCCAATTGATCGGAAAACAAATGATATTACGTTTCCCCCACATTTTTGTCAAATGCAGCTAAGTATTCAAGCTGTTGTGGACAAGGTTTTTCCAAATTTGACCAGCAACTACAAAAATTCAGACTGGCTGTGCGAACGTGCAATATTAGCGCCTAAGAATGATGATGTTAATAGATTGAACGAACAAATTCAGTTGAAACTGCCCGGCGAACCAGTCAAATACAAATCAATTGACACAGTGATGGATGAAGAACAAGCAGTCAACTATCCAACCGAATTTTTAAATTCGATGGAACCACCAGGAATGCCACCACACATACTAACATTGAAAATTGGAACGCCAGTGATGCTTATTCGAAACTTAAACCCGCCAAAACTGTGCAACGGGACCAGACTGACGGTCAAAAAATTGACAGCAAATTTGATCGAAGCAACAATCATCATTGGCAAATTCAAAGGGGAAGACGTGCTGATTCCACGCATACCGATGATTACCAACGATTTGCCATTTGATTTCAAGCGACTTCAGTTTCCTTTACGTCTTGCCTTCGCGATAACTATTAACAAAGCACAAGGACAGTCGTTAGCTATAGCTGGATTACATTTGGAAAATTCATGTTTTTCGCATGGCCAATTATATGTTGCGTGCTCTCGAGTTGGCGATCCAAAAAATTTGTACATTTATACACCAACCACAACGACCAGAAATATTGTTTATCCGCTAGCATTAAGATAAAATACAAAATTTCCCATTAAATACATTTATTTCTTATCTTGGGAGTAGAAACGCGCGAGGTTTATCGCTGAACTTAAACCTTTCAGACAATTTTGTGTCCACAACGATTGAAAGAAGTTAGACCCGAGCAACCCCGGGCGGTCCAGCTATATGTTTGTTTCTACGGTATACTCCTAGGCCGAAAGAGTTTCTATAAAACTTTATAGTTTAGTCCAGGGATGGTTCCTGTCAAAGTAGGATCTCAATATTCTCACGTGTTTGGTAAAGGAAACCTAGAAACTACTGGACACATTTCAAAAATTCTTTCAGCTTTAGGATGCCACATAATTCCACAGTAAAAAGATTAAATTTCATCCCTTATTCGCACGGAAGAGGAAAAACGAGAACGGGAACCTTAAAACTACAGACCCGAGCAAAGCCGGGCGGCTCAGCTAGTATGATTATATGAGAAAAAATATTTAAAGGTACTAAATACAAGAATTTTCCATTTGATTAAATTCACTTTATATATGAGCCAAATATGCTTGGTAATTTAGTACTTTTACGAAACTAAGTAAACGAATGGCAAGCGTATTATTGGAAACTATTCGCGCATATTTTCCTTTTGAAATACACTTTCAAGAATCGGATTAAAACGAGAAAAAAATGGGTTCGGTTTAATTCTGAGGTAGTAGAACGCAAATTTTGACAATTGACCGCTTGACGATTCCATTTGCCGTCTTTACTTCGGCGACTCGGATCTTGTTATCGGGTCCCGCGAACACGTTGATGACTCGCCCAAGGCGCCACTCGTTGGGAGGTAAATTTTCATTTTGAATGAATGATCGTTAATTTGCAGATCTCTTTTAGGATACTTCCATTTATAACGTTTGTGAAGTTCCTTTAAATACTCTTACTTTCATCGAGCACTTAATTGATGATGTAGGATTTGTAGTTTTCTGCATCTATTTCGAATACTTAGCGATTCATCACTATATGCTTGTTCTGGCAAACCTACTAACAAACCACCCGTGAGGAAATGACCCGGAGTCAAGGGGACAATATCTGAAGCATTTTCAGTCATAGTTGACAATGGACGTGAGTTGAGCGTACACTCAATTCGAGACAGCAGGGTTGAGAATTCTTCGAACGTAAATTTTTCACTGCCCGCAATTTTACGGAAATGCGATTTAAAGCTTTTTACTCCCGCTTCCCACAACCCACCCATATGGGGAGAACCGGGAGGAATGAAATTCCATTTTAATTGCGAAAATTTATGAGCTGCTGCTGTGGGACAACGGATAAGTGATTTATGAAAATCTGAGAGCAACACCTTAGGCACCTACGAAATTGGTTCCATGATCGGAGAACATCTGCAACGGAGTTCCACGTCGGGGAACGAAACGCGTAAATGACGCGAGAAATGCTTGTGTAATCAGATCACTAACCAATTCTAAATGTATTGCCCGTGTTGCAAAACATACAAAAATGCATACATATCCTTTGTCCAAACGACATTTTCGACCATAATACGTCTTAATGAGGAAAGGTCCGGCAAAATCCACACCCGTATTCGTGAAAGGCCGACTCAACGTGGTTCTTTCCTGTAGTAGCGCACCCATTAATTGCGTTTGCACGTGATGCTTGTACCGAGTACATACTGGGCACTGGCGAATACACTTTTTCACCAAATTTTTGACTTGCGGTATCCAATATTCGGCTCTGATCATGCGCATCATTAGTTGAATTTCGCCATGAACTGAAATCTCATGTACATATTGAATATACCGCTGAATAAAAAGGCATTGTGCAGTATGCAATGTAGGAAATTTTTCATTATATGATAACGTCGATAAAGCCAAGCGACCGTTTGCACGCATGATACCCTTTTTATCAATAAATGGATTGAATTTTCCCAGCCAACTTTTTGGTGCTACCTGCTTACTCAATAATACTTCGTTATATTCCATTTCAAAATACTTTTCAATACCTTTCAAATTCCTTTGAGTCAGCACAATGAATTTTTCCTTTGCCCCGATAATTTCGTGGTAGGATAATTCTGACTGTGGATACCGTTTCTTTCCATGAGTCTTCTTGAACTGAGAAAACCTCTCAACGTATGCAAGCACAAACACCGCTTTATGCCACTTGTAGAATTTGGCTAAGTCACTCTCAAAATCCCGAATGATTTGATTGTTGAATGGCGAAGGTATCACTTTGTTAGTGAAGGTTTTAACCGATTTCGCTTCTATAATGGGTTCCTCAATCGTTTCGCCCTTCGCATAAGGCCATGGCGACTGAGATTCCCGCAACCACGCGGGTCCATTCCACCACAAAGAATGGTCTTTTAAATCCTCCGGGGATATTCCTCTTGTGGCTATATCTGCCGGGTTTTCTTATGATATCACATGACACCAATTAGTCACATCTGTGTTTTTTAAGATTTCCGCTGTGCGGTTTACCACAAAGGTTTTCCATGAGCTTGGATGTTTTTGCAGCCACGCAAGAACAATAGTGGAATCTGTCCACAGATGGACCGCTGACATGTTTTCAATTCGAAGGGAATTTGAGGCTAAATGTACCATTTTTGACAGAAGAACTGCACCCTGTAACTCTAGCCTTGGCAGCAATATCATGCTTACCAAGGCAACCGTAGAATTTGACCATAACAAATGAGATGTGATCTTTTCTTGATGTTGCACCCGTAAATTAATGCGGGCCGCGTAAGCTTGTTCCGACGCGTCACAGAACCGATGAATCTTTGAGACCGCATCTGGAGTGTATTCTACCCATCGTGAAACACATATGTTTGCGACTCCTGGTAAACGATTCGCAAATACTTCCCATCTTTGTTTGGGGCTGGGGAGCAGTTCCCCATCCCAATCTGTCTTTTCCTTCCAGATTTGCTGCATCAAAATTTTTGCTACGATCACAACAGGGGCCAACCACCCTACTGGATCGTAAAATTTTGCGATAACTGAAACACTGAGCGCTTAGTAGCGGGCTTTGCCTGTGCAACCGATTGATTGCACCGAAAAGGAAAATGTATCCAAGGTAGCCTTCCACTGAATGCCGAGCGTTTTCAAGGAGCTTCTGTCATCAAACTTTAAAAAATCTTCGTTAAGAAGTGAACCTTTTGTTAGAAACTCTAGCAACTCCTTCGCATTCGCCGCCCATTTTCTTAGGTTGAAACCAAGTGATTGTAGCACCCCAATCAATTCTGCATGAGCCTTCAACGCAGTGGCCATGTCGTGAGCCCCTGATAAAACATCATCGACAAACATCAATAGAATGTTTGATGCTAGAAAATGGGAACCTTTAACTTCGTTGGCTAAATGATGCAGTGTGCTTATTGCCAAATACGGAGAGCTAGAAACACCAAATGTTATCGTTACCATTTCAAGAACGTTAACAGGATCCTGTGGATTTTCACGAAATAAAATTTTCTGAAAGGGAGTTTGATCAGGATGAATTTTGATTTGGCGATACATGTTCTCGATGTCGCTATTGAACACGTATTTGAAGAGTCTCCAATTCAACAGTAAGAGCGTTATCTCTGTCTGCAGAGCTGGACCCGGATAAAGAACATCATTCAAACTCTTCCCGCTTGAAGAGGCAAATGATGCATTGAATACAACGCGTACCTTTGTAGTAAGGCTTTCGGGTCTGATCACGGCGTGATGAGGCATATAATATGATGATCCTTTTTCACCAAACTTGTCCGAAAAATCACTGGGCTTCATATGCCCCAGATCAATATACTCGGATAACACTGAAACATATTGATTTTTCAACATGAGATTACCCAAAAGCCGCTTTTCATTTCGCTGAAATTGTCGCTCCGCATTGGCAAATGATGCCCCTAGGTTTGGATTTTTAACAAACTCTTCTGTAAAGCAACCTCACTACGTAACGACCCGTGTCGTCTGGATAAGTGGTTTCTTTAAAAAGATCCTCACAATACTGCTCAGCTGCTGTTAAGACTGGAGTTTGAGGAAGCTCTTCCAACTGCCAAAATTTTTTAATGTCATCATTCAACGTTACTTCATTAAAAAACGAAAGTGATCTTGAACACTGAATTTTCTGAAACACATTGGGTTTTAGGCCTTCCTTAATTATAAAGGGATATAAATCTGCCCCGATCAATAAATCGATTTTCGAACACCTATTAAAACATGGGTCAGCTAACTGGAAATCAAACTTTCTTTGAAACTCTCCCCAGTCTATTTATACCAAAGGCAGCTTGTCTGATTCGATTTTAACATGAATGAGCAAATTTAAGAGGATGTTGCCGTTACCGAAGAATTAACGCCTGCAACCGTTGCTCTCACCGATCGTGTGGGCAACCTTAACCTCTTCTGAACTTCTTCAGATATGAATGATATTTCCGACCCCGGATCGATAAGTGCCCGCCACTCAAAACCAGTATGAATTATCGCTGTAGCTAACAGCGCTGTTCGTTGCGTCTTCGCAAAGTATGCATTGGCAAAAACATTTTGATTATCGGTCGGATTTGATCATTCGACATTTGTGTTAACGTGTGATATTGCACCCATAGCCCCTTGATTGTTATTCCCGAAAGATTGTTGCAATCTACGCCCGATGGTTTGATTTGAAGTGGACTGTAATTGTGATTTCATGTTCCCCGGAGAACTTTGATCGAAATGTAATAGAGAGTGATGCTTTCCCTTACAATGAAAGCATGTACTGTCACTCTGGCAACTTGTTACCAAGTGATTGAAAGCTAAGCAATTATAGCAATTTTTTAATTTGCGAACCGTGTTTCGCCTTTGAGCAATGCTCATTTTTAAAAATTCTGGGCATGTACGCAATGAATGAGCTCCTGGACATACTTTGCACTGTGAACTTACTTTAGCATGATGTGCCCTCACCCGTGTAGTTTTGCTTGAAACTTGATTATTAGTTACTGCGCTTTTCGAAGTGTTGTTGCTTTTTTGAATGTCGGAAACATTTTCCAAAACCCGGTACCTACTTGTCAGAAAATTATTCATTTGATCCCACGATTGGATGTCTGTTGGGTTTTCTAAAGATTCTTCCCAAAGAGATAATGTTTGAGCGGGAAGACGACTCGCGCACACATATGTTATCAACGCATCCCATTTTTTCACGTCAATCTTGTATGACCCTAAAGCTAAGACAGCTTTATTGATATTGCTTTGCAATTCCTTGAGCGACGCAGCAGATTCAATTGCGATGCATGGTTGACCCAGCAAAATATTTAAATGGTTATTTACGAAAACCCGTTTATTTTCGTAATGTTCCTTGAGCGCTGACCATGCAGCCTCAAATTGTCGTCCGTTATCTCAAATTTAGAAACAATGCTCAACGCATGATCTTTCGTCCGAGCACGCAAGTGGAAAAGTTTTTGAACGGGACTTAACTTTGCTTGTCGGATGTAGAATGCGGTAAACATGTCTCTAAACGCCAGCCATTTTACAAAATCACCACTAAAACTTTCCGTTTGACACGGTGGGAGATGCATACTATGCAATAGAGAAGTATATTTATCGTCTTTTTCCCCGTTTTCACTTTTATTTTTCGGTTGACCCTCTTACGGCCCTGTGGCCTCTAGTAGATCCCCGAGAAATCCTATATAAGTGTCTGAGCACTTCCTATATTTGGCTCTCACTTCCACAAGCGACGCCTTGAGGTCATCATCCTCGGACGCGGCACACACGAATTTATTGTACGCATCTTTCACGTGTGTCCATACATCCTGGAGTTCGACTTTGTATGCCTTTAAAACCGATTGTGAAATCCCTTTAATAGGGTTTTCCTTAAAATTCGCGTGAAAATCTACCATCGCATGCCAAAATTAATTTCTCTAAACTCATTTCTACCGCCCAAATTGCAAAGTTACTTAGAAATTTTTAACCGTGAAATAAACGCTTACCACCCTACCGCGTGTTATCTTAACCCAAAAAAAAAAACGTCTCAATTTGCACCGTTTCGATACTTAATATATCTTAAAACAAAAAAAAATCCCGATTGCACCGTTGCGATATATATATATATAATATATATGTAAGTTTGTTGCCATCTAACATACAAACTTAGCCACCATTATGACCACATTTGCCACATCTCGTACTTTGATAAAAACTACTTGCTTTATTAATAACTAGTGTAAATGATTTTACTTTTCAATTATTAATATTTTGTTTTGATATATAATTTTTCATTCGTTTTCAATTGTTCAAGAAGTTGGGTTACAGAACCCTAAGCCGACATAATTGTTGATTTAGGTAATTAAAAATTATTGTTAAATTATTTTATTAATCTATAATTAAATTATAATAGTTCTGTTCTACATCAACTTGTGTCGTTATTGACCTATTGGATTAATTAAAACCATATAAGTTTCAAGCTATAAAAACTGAAACTTACAAATCAACAATTAAAATGGAAGACCTCAAGGTTAAATTCTGTTTGTCTTCCGAAGCTTGGGAAAACAAAACTACGGTTAACGTGAAAACCATTCAAATTTTGGGTCAAGAGGAAATTTTTTCTTTTCCAATTGAGAATCAACCAATCCAAAAGCATATTGAATTGGCGAAACTGTCTATTATCAAAGGAGCAGTGAAGAGCCTAAATACAAGAGGAAAATTTAGAAATATTACCATTACACTAGGGTGTCCATCTGGCTACTTCCAGAAAAGAGGACAAGTAACTCAAAAACTATTGAAAAAGAGAACTTTGAAGAAGAAAATAGAGAACAAAAAAGAGAACATAAAAAAAACTGAATAAAGCAATAAAAACAATTTATTTAACATAAACATTTTAATTGATTTAACACAAAAATAGAGCTTTAAAAAACCAACAAATAAATTGCAAAACTAGAACAAAATCACATTAGGTAGTTCATAAGTACGTATAAGTCTTTAAGTATTTAAATGGATTTTACATAAGTGTTTAATTCGCAGTAAAATGTTTTTATATAGAGGCTGAGTTCCAAAATGCAGAAACTGCGCAGATACTGCAAAGTCATGCGTTCCGAAAATTAAAAAGCAAAAGTTCTACAAGATCACGAGTTTCTTAACGCAGTTTTAAGGTATACGATGCGCAGTAACTGCGCAGTGAACGCATTAATTTTTTTTTGTATGCTTTCATTTGACGTTAGAAAAAAAAAGTTTTCACTACAAAAAGAAAACGTTTGTTCAAAGAAAAAGATGGAGTCCAAAGAAAAGTAAGCGAATCTAAGGTTAAGAAAGTTCCCACAGGAATAGGGTTGGGAACGGAAACTTAGAAACTATTGGACAGATTTCAAAAATTCTTTCAGTACTGGGATGCCACATAATACCTCATTAACTTAGCTTAGATTTTATTCCTATAATCCCACGGGAACAGAAACAGGAACGAGAACGGGAATCTTAAAGTTACTTGACCGATTTCAAAAATTCTTTTGCTTCTAGGATGTTACATTATCCCTCAGTGACTTGAACTGATATTTCGTTCACATATTTTCATGGGAACGGGAGATTCCTACTGGAACGGGGTTGGAAACGGAAACTTAGAAACTACTGGACAAACTCCGAAAATTCTTTCAGCATTAGGATGCCACATAATCCCACATTAAAAAAGATTATATTTCATCCCCATATTCTCACGGAAGCGGAAGAACGAGAGAACGGGAACCTTAAAACTACAGACCCGAGCAACGCCAGGCGCCTCAGCTAGTATCAACAAAAATAAAATCCTCATTAAAAATAAATGTAACCATATCGTACACTTTTAGCTCCCAGACTGCTATTTTAAATGCGTTCCGAAATGTAAAACTAATGCATAGTAAAATATATGCAAAGCAGTAAAACTGCGCAGTGGATGCGCAGTGAGACTGTAGTACTGCCGCAGTTAAACTTTTTTTCCTGCATTTTGGAACTCAGCCAGATTCTTCGACCAATTCATCCTCTTCACTTTTGTCTTCTTCGTATTTTTCCTTTCTTTTTATCTTTGTCGTGTTACAAAAACAACAATACATATAAATAAAAGAAACTTGCGGGGCGATAGAAGCAAAGGTTTGACCATCGTGAAAATAGCTAAGCACATTTATAGTAGCCCTTTTGGAATTTTTGTAGTACATAGAACGAAGTAAACTACCTTAACACTCGTTAAACTACGTCTTCATAAATGCAACTTACGTCTACATCTGACTTTAGGTGATTGAATTATATATTTTATGGTGAAATTAAATTTAAATACGTAAATAAAATAAAAGTGAGTTTTGTCTAAAAAGAGAACAAAAATAGATCCTTGCAAGAAAAGATAGTGTAAAAAAGATCGGGCCATAAAAAGAGAACATGTTCTCTTTTAAAGAGATACGATGGACACCCTACATTACACTATAAAGAAAGAGTTGCAAAGTTCATACTTGGATGAAGAAGGTAATGTAGTCTTTTGTGGTTATTATTTAGAGGCAATAGATTTTTCCCCCCAACGCACTTCCAATACCCCTTTACCAAATATCGAAAATCCCATCCGGTCTATTTCAAATAATATAATGCTAGAAAAATTTTCAAGTAAAAATCAAAATGCAAAGTCATGGTTAAATTTATTTATGTTCGAATGTGATAGATTAAAAATAAGTGAGGAACAATTCCCCGAAGCTTTAAAAATAAACTTGGAAGGACCTGCTTTAGACTGGTTCTCATCTTTATATAAACCTTGGGATTATTGGAATATATCTTTCCTAAATACATTTGGAGAGAAATCATGGAGTGAAATTGAGTACGCTTATTCTTTTCGTTGGTTAAGTGGTCCATTGCTGGACTTTGCTTTAAAAAAGATAAATCTTCTTATTGATGTCGATCCAGACCTGAGCATAAGTTCTCAAATCAATTTTATTATTTTAGCTTTACCGAAGTTTGTAAGATCGCGTTTAAATAAGAAAGAATTAGTAACGATCGAACATCTTATGTCTACCTTGCGACAGCTCGATCCTATATCAAATAATAGTACGCATACGAACAAATATGAATTTGAAATAAATAAACAAAAGCGAAACTTCGTACCATGTCAAATCTGTGAGAAAGCTGGTTACGTGAATAGATTTCATTCAGAAACTATATGCAGAAACAAAGTTAGACCTGCTAATGTAAGATTCTCAGAATCAAAAAACTGAATTTTATCCCGCTTATAAAACTTAATGTTATAATCAATAATGAAATTGCAATTGCGCTTTATGATTCCGGAGCCAATGTGTCATTGATAAATTACAAGTTTTTTAAGAAATTACAATTGATTAACAATTTAAGCGGGATTCAAACGATAAAAACAATGAGTGGTCTCACAGATGCGCATGGTGAAGTAACGGTATCTTTGAAAATACTTAATATACAAAAACAATTTTCATTTTTTATTATGAAAAGTGATTTATTTGAAGAAGATTTGATAATCGGGCTGAATAGCATTAAAGAGTTTCGATTATGTCAAAATGAAAACTTAGAAATTACTCAAAGTTGCAGTCCTAGGCTCGAAAATGAAAATTTTAAATGCAATCAGAGCTTGATTTTACCTATTGAAAATAATAGTAATGTTTTGAATGATCTTTTAAAAAAATATGATAGTGTTTTTGCTAAAGAAAAATTTGATATCGGTACTGTTAAAAATTTTGAAGCAACGATAAGATTAACAGAAAATAAATATGTATCTAGAAAACCATACAAATGTTCCATCCCAGACAAAATAGAAATCGAAACTCAAATAAAAAAATTATTGAAAGCAGGACTTATTGAAGAGTCATATAGCCCATATGCTTCCCCTGTTACTTTAGTTTATAAGAAGGAAAAAATCACGGTTGTGTATTGACTATCGTGAGTTAAATAAAATAGTTGTCCCCGAAGGTCAACCATTCCATCGAATTGATGATCTAGTTGTTCGTGTAGGAAAGTGTGTTTACTTTTCCAAACTAGGCATCAATTCAGCCTTCTGGTCTATTCCTTTGCGGGCTAAAGATAAATACAAAACCGCTTTTGTGACACACCATGGACATTGGCAATGGGCATGCTTACCTTTCGGCCTAAAATCAGCTCCTGCTATATTTCAAAGAATTTTATCAAGTATAATAAGAAATAACAACCTGGATTCTTTTGCTATAAATTATATAGATGATATATTGATTTTTTCGAATAACTATTCTGATCATTTGCAACACATTAAAAGAACGTTACAGGTATTACAAGAGCAAGGTTTAAAGTTAAATAAAAATAAATGTTGTTTTGCACAAAGAGAAGTTACTTATTTAGGACATCGAATATCAAATAATAGCATTAAGCCGATTAATGATAATTTAATAGCTTTAAAGGATTTCCCTGAACCAAAAACCAGGAAAAATATAAGACAGTTCCTGGGCAAAGTGAATTTTTATTTAAAATACATTCCCAGGTCGGCAATGACTTTAGAACCTTTACATAACCTCTTACGAAAAAATGTAAAATTTGTATGGTCAGATGAATGTAAAAAAAGTTTTGAAGAAGTTAAAGAATATTTATGCACAACGCCTGTCTTAGCGATATTCGACCCAAATAAACCAATATACATCTATACGGATGCTAGCATAGAAGGTGTTGGTGCAATTTTAAAACAACCTCAAGAAGATGAATCTGTTAAGCCGGTGTTTTATTTCTCATGAAAACTTAATAAATCTCAGAAAGCAAAAAGAGCAATATATATTGAATGCTTAGCAATAAAAGAAGCAATATTATACTGGCAATATTATTTAATAGGCCAAAGATTCAAAATATTCACTGATCATGAACCATTGCGAAATTTTAATATAAAGAACTGCAAAGACATAGAATTACTACACATTTTAAATTTCATCTCACAATTTGAATTCGAAATTCAATATAATCCGGGTATAAAAACACAGAAGCTGATTGTCTTTCGAGAAATCCAGTCCTTTCCGAAGAAAATGATAATTATAAATCACAAATAAAAATAGTGAATTATTTAGCAGTACAAAACATACTAGAAAATCAAAAACAGTTAAAATTTGATAAATACTGTAAAATAAAAAATAAAATTATACACAGAACTTTAAATAAAAGAGAGAAAGTATGGTTAACAGAGGACTATGGTATCACATTACTCAAGAAAATACATGATTCGCATGGTCATATTGGTGTTAAGCAAATGATATTAACAATTACACCAACATTTTATTTCAAAAATATGCACAAACACATTAAAATCATTTGTAAGACTTGTGAAACATGTATAAAAAATAAAACAAGAGTTGGTAATTTCAAAGCTCCATTATCGCAGTTAGGTCCAGCATCGGTTCCATTAGAGATAGTATCATTAGATACAATAGGAGGTTTCACCGGAAATAGATCCCCAAAAAAGTATTTGCATTTGATGGTAGATCAATTTACACGTTTCGCATTTATTTCTACGTCGAAAACACAGTCAGCGAGAGATTTTATAAATCTTGTCAAGTTAACTGAGAAAAAAGGCGACATTAAAACGATTTTTACTGATCAATATCCTGGTATTAATTCCTCGGAATTCAAAAATTATTTAAAGCACAAAAACATAAATTTGATTTTCACAGCAATAGACTGTGCATTTTCTAATGGATAGAATGAGCGAACCAACCAAACTTTAGTAAATAGAATTCGTTGCAAGAAATATAAAAATAAAAAAAGCCTTGGTCAGTGATTGCTGAACAGTGTATTTCCGATTATAACAATACCATTCATACTTCAACGGGTTTCTCTCCCAATTATTTGTTAACAGGTAAGGATGACTCAATTATCCCAACGGATAGTTGTATTTTAAATAAAAATACGCTGGAAAACTTAAATTTTAATAGATCTGTAGCAATACAAAATTCTAACAGATCGCATAATATAAACAAAAAGTATTATGACAAACACACTAAAGACATTGAATATAAAGAAAATGATTTAGTTTATATTCAAACTGGTAGCAAACTGAATAGAAATAAATTAGATCCTGTTCGAATAGGTCCTTTCAAGATTAAGAAAAAGATATCCAACTCCATTTACGAGATTGACTTTGGCAGAAAAAAGAGAGACTTGAACATTTTTCATAAAAGCAAGATGATTCCTTATTCTTCTTATCCATACGAATTCTCTCGGGGAGGGGGGATGTAAGTTTGTTGCCATCTAACATACAAACTTAGCCACCATTATGACTACATTTGCCACATCTCGTACTTTGATAAAAACTACTTGCTTTATTAATAACTAGTGTAAATGATTTTACTTTTCAATTATTAATATTTTGTTTTGATATATAATTTTTCATTCGTTTTCAATTGTTCAAGAAGTTGGGTTACAGAACCCTAAGCCGACATAATTGTTGATTTAGGTAATTAAAAATTATTGTTAAATTATTTTATTAATCTATAATTAAATTATAATAGTTCTGTTCTACATCAACTTGTGTCGTTATTGACCTATTGGATTAATTAAAACCATATAAGTTTCAAGCTATAAAAACTGAAACTTACAAATCAACAATTAAAATGGAAGACCTCAAGGTTAAATTCTGTTTGTCTTCCGAAGCTTGGGAAAACAAAACTACGGTTAACGTGAAAACCATTCAAATTTTGGGTCAAGAGGAAATTTTTTCTTTTCCAATTGAGAATCAACCAATCCAAAAGCATATTGAATTGGCGAAACTGTCTATTATCAAAGGAGCAGTGAAGAGCCTAAATACAAGAGGAAAATTTAGAAATATTACCATTACACTAGGGTGTCCATCTAGGGCGGCCGTGGTGCAGTGGTAGAGTGTTTGGTAGAGAGGCCGGATGCGTGGGTTCAAATCCCGCTCTGGGCATCTACTTTTCTTTCAGCCTCCCAGTTTCATATGGACGCCGCCCTTGAGGTTATATATGTGAAATGACTAACAACTTATTTCCAACTACTGCAACACAAAAAAAAGGGAAGGCTGCTAATCTGGTAGTACAATGGACTGGATATTAGGTCTGAGTTCTCCAGATTAGCATAAGGCTCCTCTTTTTTTTATAAAAAAAAAAAAAAAAAAGGGTGTCCATCTGGCTACTTCCAGAAAAGAGGACAAGTAACTCAAAAACTATTGAAAAAGAGAACTTTGAAGAAGAAAATAGAGAACAAAAAAGAGAACATAAAAAAAACTGAATAAAGCAATAAAAACAATTTATTTAACATAAACATTTTAATTGATTTAACACAAAAATAGAACTTTAAAAAACCAACAAAAAAATTGCAAAACTAGAACAAAATCACATTAGGTAGTTCATAAGTACGTATAAGTCTTTAAGTATTTAAATGGATTTTACATAAGTGTTTAATTCGCAGTAAAATGTTTTTATATAGATTCTTCGACCAATTCATCCTCTTCACTTTTGTCTTCTTCGTATTTTTCCTTTCTTTTTATCTTTGTCGTGTTACAAAAACAACAATACATATAAATAAAAGAAACTTGCGGGGCGATAGAAGCAAAGGTTTGACCATCGTGAAAATAGCTAAGCACATTTATAGTAGCCCTTTTGGAATTTTTGTAGTACATAGAACGAAGTAAACTACCTTAACACTCGTTAAACTACGTCTTCATAAATGCAAATTACGTCTACATCTGACTTTAGGTGATTGAATTATATATTTTATGGTGAAATTAAATTTAAATACGTAAATAAAATAAAAGTGAGTTTTGTCTAAAAAGAGAACAAAAATAGATCCTTGCAAGAAAAGATAGTGTAAAAAAGATCGGGCCATAAAAAGAGAACATGTTCTCTTTTAAAGAGATACGATGGACACCCTACATTACACTAAAGAAAGAGTTGCAAAGTTCATACCACAGAGTAGATAATACAGAGTATCCACTTCCACCCCTTCAACCCAAAACACCCGCAAAAAATTTTTCAACACGATTTCAAAATGGCGACCTATTTCTTGATTAAAAATGGAGTAGTGGTAGATTTCCAAACTTCAATAAATAAAAAAAAAAACAAGATGACACTTGCCTTTGACAATTGCAAAATACTGCAAAATATTTTTAAGTTTTATTTCTTGTAAGTATTTCAAACTTATTTCGGAAATTGTCGGTATTTACATCATTCCTATATTGTTTTACGAAAGTCAAAACAGTTCTTTTTCCTTTTTTCGTGCAGATAAATTGAAACATGAACAATTTCGTTTGGTTTCTGTTATTCTGAGATAGCGTCGGTGTTCGACGTGAGTTTTTTATACTCACTCTTGCGGAATCTAGCCCCTGGATCCAACTACAATGACCAGAACCGACAGCCTTGTTCCACAGTTCAGCTATGTAAACCGGGGTTTACATCACATGGTTGGACAACATTACCAAGCCATTCCATTGACAACACGATATTCAGCAAATAGAAATAAACAACAGTTTGGCCTTAGGTGAAGCTTCTCACATTTCGTTAGGTTCGACTATCTCGGAGAATCCTGCTGCTGATTCTAGCCACAAAGAGGATGTTAAAGTGCAGGCAAAAAAGGCAAACATCGAAATACTTGAAAATGTTATCATAAAACCATTCCAAAAAATTCTAATTATAAATCGTCAGTATTGACAATAAAAGTAAACGTTAATTTGAATCTTAGTGTGGCTTTTATGTTTTTCTTGTTCCACTTTAACCAAAATATCTACATTTCATTTGATTTAATCTCTAAGATATGTGTTTTGTGTTCGTGAAGCGTTGTTATTTCCAAACAAAAAAATTATTCACCGAAAGCACTTCAGTGTCAATTTCACGTTTCAAGAAAAATTTTTTTTGCTTCAAGCATACATTAAACCATGTAGACAATTTTTGAAAAACTTGTCACAATGAAAAAAACATTTGGTGATGAATGGCTTCACTTACGGTTACGAACTATACATTTTCTGAGTCTCTATGGTACTAACTACAAAGTTGCATCATGACATTTTTGATGCGAGCTATATTTCAAAAAAAGTTTAGTTCAAAACTATCATTTTCTACTTTTTTTGATAAAAACCAATAGAAACGGATTTAGATGGGAAATTTCTTAAAAAAAAAATTTATTAAAAAAAAAAATGATACGGCTTTGTGATAAATATAATTTCTAATCAGAAAATATAGATGTAACCCCCAAAAATGTAACAAGAGTTTCTAAAATACAGAAATTGAACATTTTTTTCTACCTTTTTGGGTTTTATATGTATATGAGTAGACATACAGCCATCCCATAAGTTATATATTTCCTGGTCAGAAATTATATTTACCACAAAGCTGTATCATAACATTTTCAATCAAAACAAAACTTGAAAAAATTCCCGATCAAAAGTGATTTCACTTGCCATTTAATAAGGTAGCATAGTAAAAATCACTTTTGATATGCATCAACACCAATGGTTGGATAACATCCAATCAAGATTGGAATTATTGTATAGTTACAAAATATAAAATCAAAACTTTGTTGACAAAAAAACCAATTTTTTTCAGAATTCTCTTGTATTTTGAAAACACAGATAGCAAGTATGTAAACGATATACTTGAGTTAAATGTAATGGTGTTGGGTTCGCTTTACTGCGGTTTGCTCAGTTCTTCTATCCAACCTTCGATCTGAGAACAAATTTCGTGCCGTTTTAAACAGAAGTGTGTGCGAATAACCTGTAGGAGAGTAACAACACAAATATATATCATACTCAGCATCGGGGTGGTATGTAAACTTTACCTCTTTGAGACATGGACTTGGAATGCATGTCTGTTCTAGCATGGCAGAGAATAACTAATACGAGAGATCTCATATTGTGTTTGCAAGTGTGAGAATTCTTTTCCAGAGTGTTATCACTACCTGAAGCGCTTAATGCATCCTCACTGCCAATCTGAAACGAATTTACAATGGTTAGAAGAATATTTGAATATTGATTTATATTTTTACCATGACAGGATGCTTCCACTAGTTTAGTTTCTAGTTCCGAGATTCTGGTTAGCAAAGAATCGATATATTTTCTCATCTTTCTCTCTACATCCATGTTTTCTGTTGTTTTTTTGAAACAATATTTTGTTGGAGCGATGCAAGGCGGCGCTTTAATTGCTTATTGCTAGAACCTAAACTATTTACCTCAAGCTCAGAACGTCGCAGAGAAGTTTATTTTTGTCTCAATGTTTTTTTGTATTACAGCACCCTTATGTGTTCATTTTCATTTGTAGAATGAGAAGGTCGCACACTGATTGATATGCCTATAAATATTTTTTTGAGAAACTACCCTCCCTGTCAGTATTTAAGGATGAATTTACCGATTCCTGAATTTGCAGCGTTGGTCCGTCTCAAGTGAGCTGACAACAAGGGTTCATGTATTTATGTAAATTTGTTCGAAGCTCTGCACATTCACTTTGAACACTTGAAATTTCACATTGGTTTTCCAAGTAAAACAAGCCCCAAGTCAATGAAAAATAACACGCTTCCGTGCAAAGCCTCGTTTGGCAATCCGCGACCGGGTTCTCCTTTGTCTGACTCTCCTCAATGTCTTGGTACAAAGAATCAAAAAGATTCCACGATTTCAAGTTGTGACAGGAAAACAATATCGGAACAACATTAAGGTAAATGATAATTGTGTAATATTTTCAAGAAACTTTTCGACAAAAATACTTTGCACTCACGAACCACGAACGAAATTGGTTTGTTTTTATTTTGCTTATCTGTCATAATGAGTGTGGGGAGTTTAAGGCTATGTGCACATTGTTATTTTCTGTGAAACTTAACAAAGCGCCTGCATCGGTATGAAATTTTTTTACTAATTTTTGTCTTTTTCAGTGAAATACTGGTCAAAATGGAAAAAAATGTTATTTCCTGCAACTTAAATACATTTTTCTAAGTTTTAGGCTGCATGAAAATTAAAAATTATCGAATTTTTTGCAACCAAAAAATTTTTTTTTACTTTTCAAACTCAACTGATTTTTATTCTCTGAAAAATCAAGGGCGGCCAATGGCGGCTGTGGTAAACGTGGGTTCCCGGTCGTGGTAAACACGGGTTCCCGGTTTGATTTTAGCTTGTAGGCAAAACGCACTACCTTGCTGCAGTGGACTCTCTGGTTATACTCTGTGGTTCATACTTGGATGAAGAAGGTAATGTAGTCTTTTGTGGTTATTATTTAGAGGCAATAGATTTTTCCCCCCAACGCACTTCCAATACCCCTTTACCAAATATCGAAAATCCCATCCGGTCTATTTCAAATAATATAATGCTAGAAAAATTTTCAAGTAAAAATCAAAATGCAAAGTCATGGTTAAATTTATTTATGTTCGAATGTGATAGATTAAAAATAAGTGAGGAACAATTCCCCGAAGCTTTAAAAATAAACTTGGAAGGACCTGCTTTAGACTGGTTCTCATCTTTATATAAACCTTGGGATTATTGGAAGATATCTTTCCTAAATACATTTGGAGAGAAATCATGGAGTGAAATTGAGTACGCTTATTCTTTTCGTTGGTTAAGTGGTCCATTGCTGGACTTTGCTTTAAAAAAGATAAATCTTATTATTGATGTCGATCCAGACCTGAGCATAAGTTCTCAAATCAATTTTATTATTTTAGCTTTACCGAAGTTTGTAAGATCGCGTTTAAATAAGAAAGAATTAGTAACGATCGAACATCTTATGTCTACCTTGCGACAGCTCGATCCTATATCAAATAATAGTACGCATACGAACAAATATGAATTTGAAATAAATAAACAAAAGCGAAACTTCGTACCATGTCAAATCTGTGAGAAAGCTGGTTACGTGAATAGATTTCATTCAGAAACTATATGCAGAAACAAAGTTAGACCTGCTAATGTAAGATTCTCAGAATCAAAAAACTGAATTTTATCCCGCTTATAAAACTTAATGTTATAATCAATAATGAAATTGCAATTGCGCTTTATGATTCCGGAGCCAATGTGTCATTGATAAATTACAAGTTTTTTAAGAAATTACAATTGATTAACAATTTAAGCGGGATTCAAACGATAAAAACAATGAGTGGTCTCACAGATGCGCATGGTGAAGTAACGGTATCTTTGAAAATACTTAATATACAAAAACAATTTTCATTTTTTATTATGAAAAGTGATTTATTTGAAGAAGATTTGATAATCGGGCTGAATAGCATTAAAGAGTTTCGATTATGTCAAAATGAAAACTTAGAAATTACTCAAAGTTGCAGTCCTAGGCTCGAAAATGAAAATTTTAAATGCAATCAGAGCTTGATTTTACCTATTGAAAATAATAGTAATGTTTTGAATGATCTTTTAAAAAAATATGATAGTGTTTTTGCTAAAGAAAAATTTGATATCGGTACTGTTAAAAATTTTGAAGCAACGATAAGATTAACAGAAAATAAATATGTATCTAGAAAACCATACAAATGTTCCATCCCAGACAAAATAGAAATCGAAACTCAAATAAAAAAATTATTGAAAGCAGGACTTATTGAAGAGTCATATAGCCCATATGCTTCCCCTGTTACTTTAGTTTATAAGAAGGAAAAAATCACGGTTGTGTATTGACTATCGTGAGTTAAATAAAATAGTTGTCCCCGAAGGTCAACCATTCCCTCGAATTGATGATCTTGTTGTTCGTGTAGGAAAGTGTGTTTACTTTTCCAAACTAGGCATCAATTCAGCCTTCTGGTCTATTCCTTTGCGGGCTAAAGATAAATACAAAACCGCTTTTGTGACACACCATGGACATTGGCAATGGGCATGCTTACCTTTCGGCCTAAAATCAGCTCCTGCTATATTTCAAAGAATTTTATCAAGTATAATAAGAAATAACAACCTGGATTCTTTTGCTATAAATTATATAGATGATATATTGATTTTTTCGAATAACTATTCTGATCATTTGCAACACATTAAAAGAACGTTACAGGTATTACAAGAGCAAGGTTTAAAGTTAAATAAAAATAAATGTTGTTTTGCACAAAGAGAAGTTACTTATTTAGGACATCGAATATCAAATAATAGCATTAAGCCGATTAATGATAATTTAATAGCTTTAAAGGATTTCCCTGAACCAAAAACCAGGAAAAATATAAGACAGTTCCTGGGCAAAGTGAATTTTTATTTAAAATACATACCCAGGTCGGCAATGACTTTAGAACCTTTACATAACCTCTTACGAAAAAATGTAAAATTTGTATGGTCAGATGAATGTAAAAAAAGTTTTGAAGAAGTTAAAGAATATTTATGCACAACGCCTGTCTTAGCGATATTCGACCCAAATAAACCAATATACATCTATACGGATGCTAGCATAGAAGGTGTTGGTGCAATTTTAAAACAACCTCAAGAAGATGAATCTGTTAAGCCGGTGTTTTATTTCTCATGAAAACTTAATAAATCTCAGAAAGCAAAAAGAGCAATATATATTGAATGCTTAGCAATAAAAGAAGCAATATTATACTGGCAATATTATTTAATAGGCCAAAGATTCAAAATATTCACTGATCATGAACCATTGCGAAATTTTAATATAAAGAACTGCAAAGACATAGAATTACTACACATTTTAAATTTCATCTCACAATTTGAATTCGAAATTCAATATAATCCGGGTATAAAAACACAGAAGCTGATTGTCTTTCGAGAAATCCAGTCCTTTCCGAAGAAAATGATAATTATAAATCACAAATAAAAATAGTGAATTATTTAGCAGTACAAAACATACTAGAAAATCAAAAACAGTTAAAATTTGATAAATACTGTAAAATAAAAAATAAAATTATATACAGAACTTTAAATAAAAGAGAGAAAGTATGGTTAACAGAGGACTATGGTATCACATTACTCAAGAAAATACATGATTCGCATGGTCATATTGGTGTTAAGCAAATGATATTAACAATTACACCAACATTTTATTTCAAAAATATGCACAAACACATTAAAATCATTTGTAAGACTTGTGAAACATGTATAAAAAATAAAACAAGAGTTGGTAATTTCAAAGCTCCATTATCGCAGTTAGGTCCAGCATCGGTTCCATTAGAGATAGTATCATTAGATACAATAGGAGGTTTCACCGGAAATAGATCCCCAAAAAAGTATTTGCATTTGATGGTAGATCAATTTACACGTTTCGCATTTATTTCTACGTCGAAAACACAGTCAGCGAGAGATTTTATAAATCTTGTCAAGTTAACTGAGAAAAAAGGCGACATTAAAACGATTTTTACTGATCAATATCCTGGTATTAATTCCTCGGAATTCAAAAATTATTTAAAGCACAAAAACATAAATTTGATTTTCACAGCAATAGACTGTGCATTTTCTAATGGATAGAATGAGCGAACCAACCAAACTTTAGTAAATAGAATTCGTTGCAAGAAATATAAAAATAAAAAAAGCCTTGGTCAGTGATTGCTGAACAGTGTATTTCCGATTATAACAATACCATTCATACTTCAACGGGTTTCTCTCCCAATTATTTGTTAACAGGTAAGGATGACTCAATTATCCCAACGGATAGTTGTATTTTAAATAAAAATACGCTGGAAAACTTAAATTTTAATAGATCTGTAGCAATACAAAATTCTAACAGATCGCATAATATAAACAAAAAGTATTATGACAAACACACTAAAGACATTGAATATAAAGAAAATGATTTAGTTTATATTCAAACTGGTAGCAAACTGAATAGAAATAAATTAGATCCTGTTCGAATAGGTCCTTTCAAGATTAAGAAAAAGATATCCAACTCCATTTACGAGATTGACTTTGGCAGAAAAAAGAGAGACTTGAACATTTTTCATAAAAGCAAGATGATTCCTTATTCTTCTTATCCATACGAATTCTCTCGGGGAGGGGGGATGTAAGTTTGTTGCCATCTAACATACAAACTTAGCCACCATTATGACTACATTTGCCACATCTCGTACTTTGATAAAAACTACTTGCTTTATTAATAACTAGTGTAAATGATTTTACTTTTCAATTATTAATATTTTGTTTTGATATATAATTTTTCATTCGTTTTCAATTGTTCAAGAAGTTGGGTTACAGAACCCTAAGCCGACATAATTGTTGATTTAGGTAATTAAAAATTATTGTTAAATTATTTTATTAATCTATAATTAAATTATAATAGTTCTGTTCTACATCAACTTGTGTCGTTATTGACCTATTGGATTAATTAAAACCATATAAGTTTCAAGCTATAAAAACTGAAACTTACAAATCAACAATTAAAATGGAAGACCTCAAGGTTAAATTCTGTTTGTCTTCCGAAGCTTGGGAAAACAAAACTACAGTTAACGTGAAAACCATTCAAATTTTGAGTCAAGAGGAAATTTTTTCTTTTCCAATTGAGAATCAACCAATCCAAAAGCATATTGAATTGGCGAAACTGTCTATTATCAAAGGAGCAGTGAAGAGCCTAAATACAAGAGGAAAATTTAGAAATATTACCATTACACTAGGGTGTCCATCTGGCTACTTCCAGAAAAGAGGACAAGTAACTCAAAAACTATTGAAAAAGAGAACTTTGAAGAAGAAAATAGAGAACAAAAAAGAGAACATAAAAAAAACTGAATAAAGCAATAAAAACAATTTATTTAACATAAACATTTTAATTGATTTAACACAAAAATAGAACTTTAAAAAACCAACAAAAAAATTGCAAAACTAGAACAAAATCACATTAGGTAGTTCATAAGTACGTATAAGTCTTTAAGTATTTAAATGGATTTTACATAAGTGTTTAATTCACAGTAAAATGTTTTTATATAGATTGTTCGACCAATTCATCCTCTTCACTTTTGTCTTCTTCGTATTTTTCCTTTCTTTTTATCTTTGTCGTGTTACAAAAACAACAATACATATAAATAAAAGAAACTTGCGGGGCGATAGAAGCAAAGGTTTGACCATCGTGAAAATAGCTAAGCACATTTATAGTAGCCCTTTTGGAATTTTTGTAGTACATAGAACGAAGTAAACTACCTTAACACTCGTTAAACTACGTCTTCATAAATGCAAATTACGTCTACATCTGACTTTAGGTGATTGAATTATATATTTTATGGTGAAATTAAATTTAAATACATAAATAAAATAAAAGTGAGTTTTGTCTAAAAAGAGAACAAAAATAGATCCTTGCAAGAAAAGATAGTGTAAAAAAGATCGGGCCATAAAAAGAGAACATGTTCTCTTTTAAAGAGATACGATGGACACCCTACATTACACTAAAGAAAGAGTTGCAAAGTTCATACTTGGATGAAGAAGGTAATGTAGTCTTTTGTGGTTATTATTTAGAGGCAATAGATTTTTCCCCCCAACGCACTTCCAATACCCCTTTACCAAATATCGAAAATCCCATCCGGTCTATTTCAAATAATATAATGCTAGAAAAATTTTCAAGTAAAAATCAAAATGCAAAGTCATGGTTAAATTTATTTATGTTCGAATGTGATAGATTAAAAATAAGTGAGGAACAATTCCCCGAAGCTTTAAAAATAAACTTGGAAGGACCTGCTTTAGACTGGTTCTCATCTTTATATAAACCTTGGGATTATTGGAAGATATCTTTCCTAAATACATTTGGAGAGAAATCATGGAGTGAAATTGAGTACGCTTATTCTTTTCGTTGGTTAAGTGGTCCATTGCTGGACTTTGCTTTAAAAAAGATAAATCTTATTATTGATGTCGATCCAGACCTGAGCATAAGTTCTCAAATCAATTTTATTATTTTAGCTTTACCGAAGTTTGTAAGATCGCGTTTAAATAAGAAAGAATTAGTAACGATCGAACATCTTATGTCTACCTTGCGACAGCTCGATCCTATATCAAATAATAGTACGCATACGAACAAATATGAATTTGAAATAAATAAACAAAAGCGAAACTTCGTACCATGTCAAATCTGTGAGAAAGCTGGTTACGTGAATAGATTTCATTCAGAAACTATATGCAGAAACAAAGTTAGACCTGCTAATGTAAGATTCTCAGAATCAAAAAACTGAATTTTATCCCGCTTATAAAACTTAATGTTATAATCAATAATGAAATTGCAATTGCGCTTTATGATTCCGGAGCCAATGTGTCATTGATAAATTACAAGTTTTTTAAGAAATTACAACTGATTAACAATTTAAGCGGGATTCAAACGATAAAAACAATGAGTGGTCTCACAGATGCGCATGGTGAAGTAACGGTATCTTTGAAAATACTTAATATACAAAAACAATTTTCATTTTTTATTATGAAAAGTGATTTATTTGAAGAAGATTTGATAATCGGGCTGAATAGCATTAAAGAGTTTCGATTATGTCAAAATGAAAACTTAGAAATTACTCAAAGTTGCAGTCCTAGGCTCGAAAATGAAAATTTTAAATGCAATCAGAGCTTGATTTTACCTATTGAAAATAATAGTAATGTTTTGAATGATCTTTTAAAAAAATATGATAGTGTTTTTGCTAAAGAAAAATTTGATATCGGTACTGTTAAAAATTTTGAAGCAACGATAAGATTAACAGAAAATAAATATGTATCTAGAAAACCATACAAATGTTCCATCCCAGACAAAATAGAAATCGAAACTCAAATAAAAAAATTATTGAAAGCAGGACTTATTGAAGAGTCATATAGCCCATATGCTTCCCCTGTTACTTTAGTTTATAAGAAGGAAAAAATCACGGTTGTGTATTGACTATCGTGAGTTAAATAAAATAGTTGTCCCCGAAGGTCAACCATTCCCTCGAATTGATGATCTTGTTGTTCGTGTAGGAAAGTGTGTTTACTTTTCCAAACTAGGCATCAATTCAGCCTTCTGGTCTATTCCTTTGCGGGCTAAAGATAAATACAAAACCGCTTTTGTGACACACCATGGACATTGGCAATGGGCATGCTTACCTTTCGGCCTAAAATCAGCTCCTGCTATATTTCAAAGAATTTTATCAAGTATAATAAGAAATAACAACCTGGATTCTTTTGCTATAAATTATATAGATGATATATTGATTTTTTCGAATAACTATTCTGATCATTTGCAACACATTAAAAGAACGTTACAGGTATTACAAGAGCAAGGTTTAAAGTTAAATAAAAATAAATGTTGTTTTGCACAAAGAGAAGTTACTTATTTAGGACATCGAATATCAAATAATAGCATTAAGCCGATTAATGATAATTTAATAGCTTTAAAGGATTTCCCTGAACCAAAAACCAGGAAAAATATAAGACAGTTCCTGGGCAAAGTGAATTTTTATTTAAAATACATTCCCAGGTCGGCAATGACTTTAGAACCTTTACATAACCTCTTACGAAAAAATGTAAAATTTGTATGGTCAGATGAATGTAAAAAAAGTTTTGAAGAAGTTAAAGAATATTTATGCACAACGCCTGTCTTAGCGATATTCGACCCAAATAAACCAATATACATCTATACGGATGCTAGCATAGAAGGTGTTGGTGCAATTTTAAAACAACCTCAAGAAGATGAATCTGTTAAGCCGGTGTTTTATTTCTCATGAAAACTTAATAAATCTCAGAAAGCAAAAAGAGCAATATATATTGAATGCTTAGCAATAAAAGAAGCAATATTATACTGGCAATATTATTTAATAGGCCAAAGATTCAAAATATTCACTGATCATGAACCATTGCGAAATTTTAATATAAAGAACTGCAAAGACATAGAATTACTACACATTTTAAATTTCATCTCACAATTTGAATTCGAAATTCAATATAATCCGGGTATAAAAACACAGAAGCTGATTGTCTTTCGAGAAATCCAGTCCTTTCCGAAGAAAATGATAATTATAAATCACAAATAAAAATAGTGAATTATTTAGCAGTACAAAACATACTAGAAAATCAAAAACAGTTAAAATTTGATAAATACTGTAAAATAAAAAATAAAATTATATACAGAACTTTAAATAAAAGAGAGAAAGTATGGTTAACAGAGGACTATGGTATCACATTACTCAAGAAAATACATGATTCGCATGGTCATATTGGTGTTAAGCAAATGATATTAACAATTACACCAACATTTTATTTCAAAAATATGCACAAACACATTAAAATCATTTGTAAGACTTGTGAAACATGTATAAAAAATAAAACAAGAGTTGGTAATTTCAAAGCTCCATTATCGCAGTTAGGTCCAGCATCGGTTCCATTAGAGATAGTATCATTAGATACAATAGGAGGTTTCACCGGAAATAGATCCCCAAAAAAGTATTTGCATTTGATGGTAGATCAATTTACACGTTTCGCATTTATTTCTACGTCGAAAACACAGTCAGCGAGAGATTTTATAAATCTTGTCAAGTTAACTGAGAAAAAAGGCGACATTAAAACGATTTTTACTGATCAATATCCTGGTATTAATTCCTCGGAATTCAAAAATTATTTAAAGCACAAAAACATAAATTTGATTTTCACAGCAATAGACTGTGCATTTTCTAATGGATAGAATGAGCGAACCAACCAAACTTTAGTAAATAGAATTCGTTGCAAGAAATATAAAAATAAAAAAAGCCTTGGTCAGTGATTGCTGAACAGTGTATTTCCGATTATAACAATACCATTCATACTTCAACGGGTTTCTCTCCCAATTATTTGTTAACAGGTAAGGATGACTCAATTATCCCAACGGATAGTTGTATTTTAAATAAAAATACGCTGGAAAACTTAAATTTTAATAGATCTGTAGCAATACAAAATTCTAACAGATCGCATAATATAAACAAAAAGTATTATGACAAACACACTAAAGACATTGAATATAAAGAAAATGATTTAGTTTATATTCAAACTGGTAGCAAACTGAATAGAAATAAATTAGATCCTGTTCGAATAGGTCCTTTCAAGATTAAGAAAAAGATATCCAACTCCATTTACGAGATTGACTTTGGCAGAAAAAAGAGAGACTTGAACATTTTTCATAAAAGCAAGATGATTCCTTATTCTTCTTATCCATACGAATTCTCTCGGGGAGGGGGGATGTAAGTTTGTTGCCATCTAACATACAAACTTAGCCACCATTATGACTACATTTGCCACATCTCGTACTTTGATAAAAACTACTTGCTTTATTAATAACTAGTGTAAATGATTTTACTTTTCAATTATTAATATTTCGTTTTGATATATAATTTTTCATTCGTTTTCAATTGTTCAAGAAGTTGGGTTACAGAACCCTAAGCCGACATAATTGTTGATTTAGGTAATTAAAAATTATTGTTAAATTATTTTATTAATCTATAATTAAATTATAATAGTTCTGTTCTACATCAACTTGTGTCGTTATTGACCTATTGGATTAATTAAAACCATATAAGTTTCAAGCTATAAAAACTGAAACTTACATATATATATAAATATTGAAATTGATAACTAATCTACTCATTTATTTTAATACAAATGGAAAATTTTTGTAAGTAGTTACCTGTACACTTCCAAGATTTACGATGCTGAATGATGATGCTGATTTATGATGTGGATGACTTGACGATGGCGCTGAATGATGATGATGCTGATTGATGATGCTGATTGCTTGACGATGGCGATGATGCTGATGGCTTGACTTTGGCCACAATATGGCGACACAACTTGACGATAATATGGCGTCGTGCTGTCCCTTGGTCGAGCACCCTTGACGCAATCGTTACGTGAAACGTGACTAGCTGTCTGATTGCTTTTTACTGTGGTTGGATGCGTCGTGCTTTGGTGAAGCACCCTTGACAATTGCCGCACACTGGCTTCCTTAACCGTGGCTTATCGTTTGCCACCGAATCGACCCACACGAGGCTATTCCCCAGCCTCTGGCGATACCCAAATTTTGTTGGCTTATGGCGAAAAGACTAAAACGCCACGAAGAAAACAATGGGCAATCGACGATGCTTCTCCACAAACGATGATGACGAAGTTTTATCAAACGTGGCTTCTTGTTTGCCACCGAGTTTTTGCCCAGCACGACCACACCTTGGTTTTATTTTAATATAAATTTCGCACTTAGTTCCTTCGGTTTGAAGGACCACATGTTGCGCTGGTCTTTTTTTTCCTTCATGAACTTGTGAAAAAACACACAATCTTTATTTTTTATTTCTAAATTCCTTTTATTAGAAGTAATTCCAAAAATTGACTTTTTACAAATTCTATTTGCTCTGTGGCAATTACTAATGGCGGGTGGCTTGGTCTACGTGGTGTGGTGGTTGGCAACAGAATAGAAAAAAGAAACTTGTATGGCGGATTTTCTTGATAAAAATTGGCTGGCCTGTCAAGTGGAACGGGAGGAAACAAAACCTGGGTGCGTTCGCGCATTAAACTTTTTAAGTTGCATGCACATAGTTTTGTTTTCTCCCGTCACCCGGCCGCCTTGCATTATGACTTCAACATTACCGCCCGCCTTGTAACCTCGCTTGCAAAAAATATGACCGATCCACCCGTCATCCTGTCAAAGCCTTTACATTGGTATGAGCTGAAGTGATATGATTAATATTTTTCTAATGAACAAGTAATATGATTATATGAGAAAAAATATTTAAACATTCTAAATACAAGAATTTTCCAATTGATTAAATTCACTCTATACATATATGAGCCAAATATGCTCGGTTATTTAGTAATTTTACGAAACTAAGTAAACGAATGGCAAGCGTATTATTGGAAACTATTCGCGCATATTTTCCTTAGAAATACACTTTCAAGAATCGGATTAAAACGAGAAAAAAATGGGTTCGGTTTAATTCTGAGGTAGTAGAACGCAAATTTTGACAATTGACCGCTTGACGATTCCATTTGCTGTCTTTACTTCGGCGACTCGGATCTTGTTATCGGGTCCCGCGAACATGTTGATGACTCGCCCAAGGCGCCACTCGTTGGGAGGCAAATTTTCATTTCGAATGATCGTTAATTTGCAGATCTCTTTTAGGATACTTCCATTTATAACGTTTGTGAAGTTCCTTTAAATACTCTTACTTTCATCGAGCACTTAATTGATGATGTAGGATTTGTAGTTTTCTGCATCTATTTCGAATACTTAGCGATTCTATATGCTAGTTCTGGCAAACCTGCTAACAACCCACCCGTGAGGAAATGACCCGGAGTCAAGGGGACGATATCTGAAGCATTTTCAGTCATAGTTGACAATGGACGTGAGTTGAGCGTACAGTCAATTCGAGACAGCAGGGTTGAGAATTCTTCGAACGTAAATTTTTCACTGCCCGCAATTTTACGGAAATGCGATTTAAAGCTTTTTACTCCCGCTTCCCACAACCCACCCATATGGGGAGAACCGGGAGGAATGAAATTCCATTTTAATTGCGAAAATTTATGAGCTGCTGCTGTGGGACAACGGATAAGTGATTTATGAAAATCTGAGAGCAACACCTTAGGCACCTACGAAATTGGTTCCATGATCGGAGAACATCTGCAACGGAGTTCCACGTCGGGGAACGAAACGCGTAAGTGACGCGAGAAATGCTTGTGTAATCAGATCACTAACCAATTCTAAATGTATTGCCCGTGTTGCAAAACATACAAAAATGCATACATATCCTTTGTCCAAACGACATTTTCGACCATAATACGTCTTAATGAGGAAAGGTCCGGCAAAATCCACACCCGTATTCGTGAAAGGCCGACTCAACGTGGTTCTTTCCTGTAGTAGCGCACCCATTAATTGCGTTTGCACGTGATGCTTATACCAAGTACATACTGGGCGCTGGCGAATACACTTTTTCACCAAATTTTTGACTTACGGTATCCAATATTCGGCTCTGATCATGCGCATCATTAGTTGAATTTCGCCATGAACTGAAATCTCATGTACATATTGAATATACCGCTGAATAAAAAGGCATTGTGCAGGAAGCAATATAGGAAATTTTTCATTATATGATAACGTCGATAAAGCCAAGCGACCGTTTGCACGCATGATACCCTTTTTATCAATAAATGGATTGAATTTTCCCAGCCAACTTTTTGGTGCTACCTGCTTACTCAATAATACTTCGTTATATTCCATTTCAAAATACTTTTCAATACCTTTCAAATTCCTTTGAGTCAGCACAATGAATTTTTCCTTTGCCCCGATAATTTCGTGGTAGGATAATTCTGACTGTGGATACCGTTTCTTTCCATGAGTCTTCTTGAACTGAGAAAACCTCTCAACGTATGCAAGCACAAACACCGATTTATGCCACTTGTAGAATTTGGCTAAGTCACTCTCAAAATCCCGAATGATTTGATTGTTGAATGGCGAAGGTATCACTTTGTTAGTGAAGGTTTTAACCGATTTCGCTTCTATAATGGGTTCCTCAATCGTTTCGCCCTTCGCATAAGGCCATGGCGACTGAGATTCCCGCAACCACGCGGGTCCATTCCACCACAAAGAATGGTCTTTTAAATCCTCCGGGGATATTCCTCTTGTGGCTATATCTGCCGGGTTTTCTTATGATATCACATGACACCAATTAGTCACATCTGTGTTTTTTAAGATTTCCGCTGTGCGGTTTACCACAAAGGTTTTCCATGAGCTTGGATGTTTTTGCAGCCACGCAAGAACAATAGTGGAATCTGTCCACAGATGGACCGCTGACATGTTTTCAATTCGAAGGGAATTTGAGGCTAAATGTACCATTTTTGACAGAAGAACTGCACCCTGTAACTCTAGCCTTGGCAGCAATATCATGCTTACCAAGGCAACCGTAGAATTTGACCATAACAAATGAGATGTGATCTTTTCTTGATGTTGCACCCGTAAATTAATGCGGGCCGCGTAAGCTTGTTCCGACGCGTCACAGAACCGATGAATCTTTGAGACCGCATCTGGAGTGTATTCTACCCATCGTGAAACACATATGTTTGCGACTCCTGGTAAACGATTCGCAAATACTTCCCATCTTTGTTTGGTGCTGGGGAGCAGTTCCCCATCCCAATCTGTCTTTTCCTTCCAGATTTGCTTATTGCCAAATACGGAGAGATAGAAACACCAAATGTTATCGTTACCATTTCAAGAACGTTAACAGGATCCTGTGGATTTTCACGAAATAAAATTTTCTGAAAGGGAGTTTGATCAGGATGAATTTTGATTTGGCGATACATGTTCTCGATGTCGCTATTGAACACGTATTTGAAGAGTCTCCAATTCAACAGTAAGAGCGTTATCTCTGTCTGCAGAGCTGGACCCGGATAAAGAACATCATTCAAACTCTTCCCGCTTGAAGAGGCAAATGATGCATTGAATACAACGCGTACCTTTGTAGTAAGGCTTTCGGGTTTGATCACGGCGTGATGAGGCATATAATATGATGATCCCTTTTCACCAAACTTGTCCGAAAAATCACTGGGCTTCATATGCCCCAGATCAATATACTCGGATAACACTGAAACATATTGATTTTTCAACATGAGATTACCCAAAAGCCGCTTTTCATTTCGCTGAAATTGTCGCTCCGCATTGGCAAATGATGCCCCTAGGTTTGGATTTTTAACAAACTCTTCTGTAAAGTAACCGCACTACGTAACGACCCGTGTCGTCTGGATAAGTGGTTTCTTTAAAAAGATCCTCACAATACTGCTCAGCTGCTGTTAAGACTGGAGTTTGAGGAAGCTCTTCCAACTGCCAAAATTTTTGAATGTCATCATTCAACGTTACTTCATTAAAAAACGAAAGTGATCTTGAACACTGAATCTTCTGAAACACATTGGGTTTTAGGCCTTCCTTAATTATAAAGGGATATAAATCTGCCCCGATCAATAAATCGATTTTCGAACACCTATTAAAACATGGATCAGCTAACTGGAAATCAAACTTTCTTTGAAACTCTCCCCAGTCTATTGATACCGAAGGCAGCTTGTCTGCAACCGTTTTGAGAACAAGTGCCTCAGCGAAAAGAGAAAACTCAGAGTCATGTCTCGATTTTAACATGAATGAGCAAATTTTAGAGGATGTTGCCGTTACCGAAGAATTAACGCCTGCAACCGTTACTCTCACCGATCGTGTGGGCAACCTTAACCTCTTCTGAACTTCTTCAGATATGAATGATATTTCCGACCCCGGATCGATAAGTGCCCGCCACTCAAAATCAGTATGAATTATCGCTGTAGCTAACAGCGCTGTTCGTTGCGTCTTCGCAAAGTATGCATTTGCAAAAACATTTTGACTATCGGTCGGATTTGATCATTCGACATTTGTGTTAACGTGTGATATTGCACCCATAGCCCCTTGATTGTTATTCCCGAAAGATTGTTGCAATCTACGCCCGATGGTTTGATTTGAAGTGGACTGTAATTGTGATTTCATGTTCCCCGGAGAACTTTGATCGAAATGTAATAGAGAGTGATGCTTTCCCTTACAATGAAAGCATGTACTGTCACTCTGGCAACTTGTTACCAAGTGATTGAAAGCTAAGCAATTATAGCTTATTCTGGGCATGTACGCAATGAATGAGCTCCTGGACATACTTTGCACTGTGAACTTACTTTAGCATGATGTGCCCTAACCCGTGTAGTTTTGCTTGAAACTTGATTATTAGTTACTGCGCTTTTCGAAATGTTGTTGCTTTTTTGCATGACGGAAACATTTTCCAAAACGCGGTACCTACTTGTCAGAAAATTTTTCATTTGATCCCACGATTGGGTTTCTGTTGGGTTTTCTAAAGATTCTTCCCAAAGAGATAATGTTTGATCGGGAAGACGACTCGCGCACACACATGTTATCAACGCATCCCATTTTTTCACGTCAATCTTGTATGACCCTAAAGCTAAGACATCTTCATTGATATTGCTTTGCAATTCCTTGACCGACGCAGCAGATTCAACTGCGATGCATGGTTGACCCAGCAAAATATTTAAATGGTTATTTACGAAAACCCGTTTATTTTCGTAATGTTCCTTGAGCGCTGACCATGCAGCCTCAAAATTGTCGTCCGTTATCTCAAATTTAGAAACAATGCTTAACGCATGATCTTTCGTCCGAGCACGCAAGTGGAAAAGCTTTTGAACGGGACTTAACTTTGCGTGTCGGATGTAGAGTGCGGTAAACATGTCTCTAAACGCCGGCCATTTTACAAAATCACCACTAAAAATTTCCGTTTGACACGGTGGGAGATGCATACTATGCAATAGAGAAGTATATTTATCGTCTTTTTCCCCGTTTTCACTTTTATTCTTCGATTTACCCTCTTACGGCCCTGTGGCCTCTAGTAGATCCCCGAGAAATCCTATATAAGTGTCTGAGCACTTCCTATATTTGGCTCTCACTTCCACAAGCGACGCCTTGAGGTCATCATCCTCGGACGCGGCACACACGAATTTACTGTACGCATCTCTCACGTATGTCCATATATCCTGGAGTTCGACTTTGTATGCCTTTAAAACCGATTGTGAAATCCCTTTAAATTTTTTTTCCTTAAAATTCGCGTGAAAATCTACCAAGGCATCGCATGCCAAAATTAATTTCTCTAAACTCATTTCTACCGCCCAAATTGCAAAGTAACTTAGAAACTTTTAACCGTGAAATAAGCGCTTACCACCCTACCGCGTGTTATCTTAACCCAAAAAAAAAACGTCTCAATTTGCACCGTCCCGATTACACCGTTGCGATATATATATATATTGAAATATTGAAATTGATAACTAATCTACTCATTTATTTTAATACAAATGGAAAATTTTTGTAAGTAGTTACCTGTACACTTCCAAGATTTACGAAGCTGAATGATGATGCTGATTGATGATGTGGATGACTTGACGATGGCGCTGAATGATGATGATGCTGATTGATGATGCTGATTGCTTGACGATGGCGATGATGCTGATGGCTTGACTTTGGCCACAATATGGCGACACAACTTGACGATAATATGGCGTCGTGCTGTCCCTTGGTCGAGCACCCTTGACGCAATCGTTACGTGAAACGTGACTAGCCGTCTGATTGCTTTTAACGGTGGTTGGTTGCGTCGTGCTTTTGTTAAGCACCCTTGACACTTGACGCACAATGGCTTCCTTAACCGTGGCTTATCGTTTGCCACCGAATCGACCCACATGAGGCTATTCCCCAGCCTCTGGCGATACCCAAATTTTGTAGGCTTACGGCGAAAAGACTAAAACGCCACTAAGAAAATAATGGCCAATCGACGATGCTTCTCCACAAACGATGATAACGAAGTTTTATCAAACGTTCTTGTTTGCCACCGAGTTTTTGCCCAACACGACCACACCTTGGTTTTATTTTAATATAAATTTCGCACTTAATTCCTTCGGTTTGAAGGACCAAATGTTGCGCTGGTCTTTGTTTTCCTTCATGAACTTGTGAAAAAACACACAATCTTTATTTTTTAATTCTAAATTCCTTTTATCAGAAGTAATTCAAAAAATTGACTTTTTGCAAATTCTATTTGCTCTGTGGCAATTACTAATGGCGGGTGGCTTGGTCTACGTGGTGTGGTGGTTGGCAACAGAATAGAAAAAAGAAACTTGTATGGCGGATTTTCTCGATAAAAATTGGCTGGCCTGTCAAGTGGAACGGGAGGAAACAAAACCTGGGTGCGTTCGCGCATTAAACTTTTTAAGTTGCATGCACATGGTTTTGT
Source organism: Melanostoma scalare (assembly GCA_949752695.1). Taxonomy (NCBI): domain Eukaryota; kingdom Metazoa; phylum Arthropoda; class Insecta; order Diptera; family Syrphidae; genus Melanostoma; species Melanostoma scalare. The sequence continues at coordinate 96,437,475 of OX456985.1, read as the reverse complement.
TTTCTCCCGTCACCCGGCCGCCTTGCATTATGACTTCAATAGAATAAATAAATAAATTTTTGTAAAAAACTGTAATACGACAGTTAAAGACGTATTCGGTGAAATATAAACGACAACTATTATTACTTGCTGTTCATTTTCAGAGTGGCAACGACAAACACACAGATCGCCTATATCAAAGACATTAGTACTACTACTACTAAACATACTCCTATGCAAGTCCATATGATTTGCGCAAAATATGGCAGTTGTATCAGACAACCTTTTATAGATAGCTACTCCTGCTGCTGGACGATTGTGCCTTCTGAAACTTGCAACAAAATTGAAATCAGGAATATCATATGTGTATTTCTTCGTCACCTAAATGAGACTCTGTTAAAATTAATACATTCATTTTCTTAAGGATAGTGTCTCTAGATCTTTGAACTGCGCTCGTAAACTTTGACAATAAAATGAATAAAAAGAACAATGCATTTATTTTAGAAACCAAATCAATTAATATTTGAGTAATGTTTTTCAAGCTATTTTTATGCAACCTGAAACGGTTCCACCGATAAATCATCGCGATGAGTTGTTGATCTCTTTTAATTTGTTGTAAAGTTCGAATCATCGACCAGTGCGTCTCCTACTCTGCCATGATGAAATTTCCAGCTTCACTCATCCAGCCACTCTTCATTGTAATGGTAGCAAAATATGGTGCGGGTGCATAACTTCACAGGTCATAACTTCACATGGGTCATAATTTCACCTATAGTGGGTTATAATTTCACTTTTTTCGGGTGAAGTTATGTCCCACCTTAGGTGAGCAACAATTTCACCTGAAATTTGTGTGAAATTATTTCCCACCTACATTGTAAAAAATCTTTAGAAATCCAATCAGTCAAAAGGCAACAAAAATTATAAATTGTAATCAATTTATTGAAACATTTTTATTAAAAAATATCAAAAACTGTTATTTATAAAAAAAAAAATTATTCTTATGAAAGGTACTTTATATCATATTATTATTTTCAAAACGCCGTTTTGAAACAAAGATATTGAAATCTATTCACAAAAAAACATGAACGGAATTTTGAACTATAGTTCTACAATAAGGACATAAAATTGACTATTGAAATTACGAACTTCGACATCATATATTTTCAAAAACAGATCTCTCGTTTTAGTAAATTATATTATATAGAAATAGTGTGAATAAACAAGCGTTGTTGGCGCTAAGCAGTAAAGCGACCGAAAAAAAAATCGCATCCATATAATGAGCGAATTGGTTGATGGCACAAATTAGACTGGCGTTGTAAGTCTACTTGTATACAGTAGTGAGCGTCAAAGTAGTTGGGTGGTATAACAGAGTTACCGTATGCGTTTATACGCTACAACATCCCCCGTAATTCGCTTATTTTATATTATATATACTTTTTAAAAATGTATATCTATTACAAAATGAAAAGTTATTATAATTTTAGTATTAAATCAGGCAATAAATTCATTTAATTATATTAGTATTGTATATAAACTTCAAATTTCATGTTATTTTAAATCAATTATAGTGTATATAAAATTGAATATAAATGAATAATTTTGTCTTAAATATAACATAATTAAGTTATTTTTCAGAATTAATACGAGATCTTATAGGATATCTATCTTTAATTTGAGTTGCTGACCAGTCTTTTCTAGGTCTGCTACTTACAGCATTTGTATTTGTATTAACATTTATTTCGTTCTGATTAGCCATAGCTAAATCTGTATTTTTTACAGGGATTTTTATACAAGGATCATTTACAATATTAGGAACGTACATATTACATTTATTTAAGCAAAATCTGATTTGATTTATGTGACGTTTCCAAACAACATTATTTTTTGAAGTGATTTCAACCAGATAATATCTTTTACCTATAATACGAACAATTTTTCCTTTAATCCATTGAACTTTCCCTGGTATAGTGAAATCTTTCACCATAACTGAATCATCAATCATCAATTTCCTTTCTTTTTTACCGATGTAATTTTTTCTTTGGTTATTTTGCATTTTTAAGACCTTTTGTTTTAATTTGTCTGCAATACTTTTATTTGTTTTTTTAAAAGGGTTAAGTAAATCAAACCTTGTTCTTAAGTCTCTATTGAACATTAAGTGAGCTGGTGAAAAACCAGTTGTACCGTGGATGGAATTCCTATAGTCCAACAAAAATGCGTCTAACAAATTGTTAAAATTGCAGTTTGTATTTTTCGAGTTCAATGCCTTTTTTAGCCCTGTTTTGACAATTTTTACGCTATTTTCAGCTTGCCCATTTGAAGCGGGATGGCCTACAGGGGAACCTTATATCTGTATCCCAACAAAAATAAAGCATATCTTTGCAACCTATTTGCTGAAAGCGCTGGGATACCTTTCTTATTCCCAAAAATGGAAACTAAGGGTTTATTATCTGTCACCAGTATGAACTTATTACCAAAAAGGTATTGATGATATTTATCCACTCCGTATACTATCGCCAGCGCTTCTTTTTCTAACTGTGAATATTTCATTTCAGTAGCTGTAAGCCTCTTTGAGGCAAATGAAATTGGTCTTTCAACACCGTTTTCGTATACAAGTACTAATGCCGCACCTAAACCAACTGGACTTGCGTCAACAATTAATTTTAGTTTTAAATTTGGATTGTAATTTTTTTAGATAATTTAGCTTTGACATCATCAAACGCCATTTGCTGTTTAACACCCCATTCAAACTTATCTGGTAACAGTTCGTATAAAACTGAAGCTACTGTTGCCATATTTGGCATAAACTGTCTATAAAAATTTACTACACCTAAAAAAGATTGAAGCTCTGAGATATTTTTTGGTGCAGACAAATTTAAAATAGTTTCAATTTTTTTCTCATCTTTATGCAAACCATTAAAAAATTAATTTTTTTTTGATAAATAATTAGTAATTAATAGAAGACTTGAAAAATTCACACTTATTTTTAAACACTTTAAGGCCTGCATCTTTTAGTTTTGAGAAAACAATTTCTAGCCTTCCTATGTGTTCTTCTCGAGTTTTACCGTATATAATGATGTCATCTACAAAAACCTTGACCCCTTTAATGCCTAGAAAAAGGCTATCTATAGTTTTTTGGAAAATGGCAGGTGCACTTGCCACACCATACACCATTCTAGTGTATCTAAATAAACCGATGGTCGTTGAAATAGTCGTGAGCTCTCTTGAGTCTTCGTGTAGAACTAATTGCTGATAGGCCATAGCCAAGTCAATTTTCGAAAACACAGTAGAACCATCGATTTCGGACAATATTTCTTCTAATTTTGGAGGAGGGTGGTGTGGAACCAGCAATTCGGGGTTTAATGTGACTCCACAAATTCTTACCGAGCCATCTTTTTTTAATATGGGTACAATAGGAGTACCCCATTCACTATATGAAACTGGCTCCAAAATATTTAAAGCTACCAGTTTTCTTAACTCATTTTCGACTTTATCTTTTAATGAAAAAGGTAACTTACGCGGTCTAAAAAATTTTGGCTTAGCACCCTCTTTTAAATTCAATGTTACTTTATTTTTGTTAAAACAACCTAATCCTCCATCAAAAATGTCAGAGTAACTTTTAAATAAAGTCTTAAGGATACTATCTGAATTTTGAATATGATTAATTTCTCGTACTATAATATTAAATGCATGCATCCAATTACGACCTAATAATGGAGGCCCACCATCTTCAATAACATGCACTTCTATAGACTTTGTCATATTTTTATAACAAATTTTAAAACTACCAACACCAACTAGTTTTAAATAACTTCCATTATAGGTTCTCAAATGCACATTTGATTTTTTAAGCATTAAATTTGAAAAATGTTTATCAAAAACTTCCTTTGAAATGGCAGAAATTGCAGCACCGCTGTCAATTTCCATAACCAAAGGAATTCCATTTACGGATACGCTGGCTGTAATTGGACATAGATTGGAATTTGTTTTAAAATAGAAAATTGATAATTCATGTTCATTTTCAAAATCATTATCATCATACTGATCAGTATAGTTACTAATGTAATTACTAGTACTAGGCATAATATAATCATTTCTAATATAATTGTTGCTATTATAATTTCTACTTCTATTGCTACGCATGCTACACATTTGTCTAAGATGACCTTTTTTGTTACATATTTTGCATATATAATCTTTAAAACGGCACTGATCGGTTGAGTGATTTTTGTAACCGCATACTTTGCACTGCATACCGGTACCTGTTGATGCCGTTAAGTCTGCTACACTTTGTGTTGTGTTTGATTTTTTTCGGTAGCCTTGACGTCACGTTTTGGTTCTGCTCCCTGCATTCTATACACCCCCTTTACGTCTGTTTCATGAATATTTTCCATCTTGTATTGTTGTCTGACACATTCTACTGACTGAGCTATTTTAAGGCACTTTTCTAAAGTGAGATTAATATCAGTGGGGCTCTCTAGAAAAAGTTTATCTTTTTCTGCGCTTTTCTCTAACCCCATGACAAACTTGTCACGTAGAAGCATGTCTAAATGAGTTCCAAAATCACACCCAGTAGCTAGACTTCTTACACGTGCTGCCCATTGTATCAAAGATTCTGCCTCTTCTTTGTTCGATGTATAAAATTTATGTCGTTCAGCCAAACCAGAAAGAGCAGGCTTAAAATGATTCTCCAATTTCGAAACAAGTGTGACGTATTCAGTGTTCTCAGGCAAGGAGGGATGGATTAAGTTTTTTAGGAGCTTAATAGTATCATCGTGGAGAGATATGAGAAGCAATGATCGCTTTTGCGCACTTTCTGTTACGTTGTTTCCAATAAAAAACTGTTCTATTTTACACTTATAAATGCTAAATTCATTCACTTCGTGATTGTACTTTGGTAGTTCACCTATTAAAGACATTTTTGCTATTTTTTTATTAACCGGATTTTTATTAACTGGATCGATAAATTGTTTTTGTTCTTCTGTACCAGTAAAATGATCTGAGTCTTCGCCGTCACTCATTACAAGTAGGTTATTATCACGCGTGGTCTGTTAGAGTTTTTTTTTAATACGATTTCTCGTCGCCAATTGTGGTGTATCCACATAAATGATAACACATTCTTACTTTATAACACATTCTTTATTTATCCATATAATGAGCGAATTGGTTGATGGCACAAATTAGACTGGCGTTGTAAGTCTACTTGTATACAGTAGTGAGCGTCAAAGTAGTTGGGTGGTATAACAGAGTTACCATATGCGTTTATACGCTACAATTGTAAAGTACAAAATATTACATAAATTATTAATTGTTAATAATAAACAAACAGTACTAAATCATACATTCCACATACATTTGTCAGCCAAAATTATACAAAAACAAAACATAGGAAGTTCATAAAAATTAATGTATTCACTATACGTCAAGTCATATGACCAAAATTACATTCTAATTACGAAAGATTAAATTGAAGGTTGTGATAAAAGTTGATTAAGGTGTTTTATTTAATTGAAAATACTTTCCTATGGAAATTCTCAAGAATTAATATATTTACGAACTTAGACAATAACATTTGGTCCTTTCGAACCGTTTTGTGAACAATAAACATTAAAAACAATTAAGGTGTGTAAACAGTGTGTGTGCGCGGAAAAAAGATCCAATTTACAATTGAACAATATACGTACATATATATAGAATCTAGTGGCAATAATTTTCTTTGAAAAAGATCGTACTTTAAGCTAATAGTGTCGCGTATCTTAAACAATCTTAGAGCTAAATACTAAAAATAATTCTACGAATAAACAGCATCCAGCGGAGGCTCCTCATAGCATCCTTATAAAGATATTCATATAGACGGCAGCAGTTCCAGAAAAGGCAGTAAGTTTTTGCTTGTCGTGTTGTTGGTAGGAACTAGAAGAAATATAAATCTTTAATATGGCAGAGAATAAAAATTATAAATATGGAGAGCTGCAAAAGATGCTCTTAAGTAGTATTATTAAGGATCTCACGAATTTTAAAAAATCACCTAAAGAGCGTAGGTCATCATCGTATGCGTCAAGCCGTTTAGGGAAATTGGAGAACGATATGGTGACAGCAAAATCATATCATGAATCGATTTTCGGCGCAGGTTTGCTGGAGGAGAATCTAAAAAAGGAGGAAATGGTAGTCATTTATGAACAAATAAATGAAATTTATTTTGAATACCGGTCAGAGTTGATCGAAATTATTTCGAAAGCCACGTTAGTCAATGCAGGTATGTCAAGTTCGGGTGCTGCGCTCCCTGCTGATAATGCAGCATCGTCGCATTCCGGGATTCGCTTGCCAAGAATCGATTTGCCAAAGTTTGACGGTTCGTACACAACGTGGCGTGCCTTTCACGACAGGTTCCAGGCGCTTGTACATAACAACAAGACTATCGACGATATTGACAAGTTACATTTTTTGCAGTCTTGTTTAGTTGGGGATGCAGAACGTTTTCTGCAGAATTTGTCAGTGGAGTCGTCCAGTTACGAGAAAGCTTGGGAGCTTTTGAGTGATAGGTATGATCATAAACGCATTCTGGTCCATATCCAAATGCAAAATTTGTTTGGTCAGGTATCACTAAATCGCAAGACGGCCTCTGGACTTAGAGATCTGCTATATACAACACGGGAATGTGTGATTGCGCTGGAAAACATGGACGTGCCTGTTTCAGAGTGGGATACAGTGCTGATTTTGTTCCTGGTCCAGAAATTGCCCAGTACAAGTCAAAAGCTATGGGAAGAAAAGTTAGGAAATCGAAAGGACTTACCGAGTTTCAAAGAATTTACTGACTTTTTGGAAACCAGACTCCGCACTCTCGAGGTGGTGAGCCAGCAGGAAGGTGGAGCAGCGTCCAGGAACAAGGAAGAGCCAACCGTCAACAAAGGGCCCCGCGTTCCAGCCAACAATATGAAGGTGTACCACAGTAAGCAGGTGGTGAAGCAGCCGTACAAACCAGCGAGGATGAATTCTGGAGAGCAGTTGTCATGCCAATTATGCAACCAAGGCAAACACACGTTGCGGAAATGCCAGCGTTTCTTAAACATGGACACCATGGGACGAAAAGACACTGTTCGCAGGCTGAAGGTGTGCGAGAATTGCCTGGGATATGGACATCTTTTTAAAGACTGTCATAGTCATTCATCGTGTTTTTTCTGCCATCAGAGACATCATTCGTTGTTGCATTTTACCAGCCATCAACAACAGGGTTCAACATCTCAGCCGAGATTTAACAGTTCCAGGCCGATTCAAGCGCCGTTAAACTTCAACGCGTCTGAGTTCCAGCCAACAGCTGAACAAAGACAGCCTCAACCAACAACTGGGAATACTTTTAATTACCACGCGTCGCATGGTGATGGTCATCACCAGGTGCTTCTAGCAACGGCAGTTGTTAAGGCTCGAGCAGCAGACGGTCGATTGCACCTCTTGCGAGCATTGATCGACACGGGGTCCGAAACGTCGTTCATCACTGAAACTGCCGCGCTACTGCTGAAGTTAGAAAAGCGACGCACCTTTGCCGAGGTATCTGGGTTAGGGTTGGTCAGCAGTGGCACTACGCAGCACTCCGTCGAAGTGCGCTTTGCTTCCCGCCACTCGACGTTTGAGACGGCCGTCCAGGCTTTGGTTTTCAAGTCGCTGATTGGCCTTCTCCCGGCCCAACGAGTGATGCACGGCAAATGGCATCATCTCAAGGGTCTTTCGTTAGCAGATCCTCATCTATACGAACCTGCACCCATCGATTTATTGCTGGGAAGCGACGTTTGCGCGCAAATTCTTTTGCCGGACGTAGGTTAGGTTAGGTTAGGTGGAAGTGGCTGTCAGTCAATGAGTACATTGCCTAACACACTTAGGCCGCAAGGGCCCATTGTGATACCACAGAGATCAGCAAGTTAATCACCTACTGATCTCAGAAACCCGATGTAAGATTAACGAGTTGATCACTTATTAATCTTCCATTACGGGACTAGCCGGTTAATCACCTGCTAGTCGAACCACGTGGAACTTTTAATGTATTTTGAAAGACTTTTAGGGTCTATGTAAACTAGGTCGCTAGTATCATCGAAGAAGAATTCACCGAGATGAGTTTTCCTCCTATGAAGTAGTGCAGGGCATGAGCAAAGAAGGTGTTGAACGGTTTCTTCCTCCTCCTCGTCCATGCAGCTTCTGCAGAAATCATTGGAAAACACACCAAGTCTTTTGGCGTGTCTCCCTATTAGACAGTGTCCCGTAAGAACACCTATGGTAGAACCTAGATACAGACGGTTCAGGGCCAACTAACTCTTCGAGCGTTTTGAGTCAACACACGGCCAAACTTTTTTGGTTGCAAGGCAGTTGTTACTCTCAGTCCATCTAGTGTTTGTTATCCTTGAAGCGTCTTGTCTAAGTAGGAGTTTACATGTAGCGATTGGTACACCTATGTTGTTCCATTCTGAGCGTAGGGAAGTGGTCGTGCCCTTTTTGGCTAGTTCGTCTGCCATACAGTTGCCTGGTATGTCCCTGTGCCCTGGCACCCATGAAAGGTGAATGTTAAACTTTTTTGACATCTCCCTCAGAGACATCTGACAATTTTGGACCGTGATGGATTTTGTAGAGACAGAGGCAAGAGATTTAAGGGCAGCTTGGCTGTCTGAGAAGATCCGAATATCCGTGGAGGATATGACGTTTTCTTTGAGCCAAGACAGCACCTCCTTAATCGCCAGAATTTCCGCTTGGAACACACTACAATGATCGGGTAGGCGGAAGAAAAGACTGAGATTCAGTTTTTCTGAGTAGATTCCTCTTCCCACACCTTCGCTGGTTTTTGAACCATCGGTGTAGAAGTGTATTGCTTCATTTTCCAAAAGAGCGCCATTTTGCCGGACGTAAGGCGACCTCACGATGGCATCGGTCCCATAGCTCAGAAAACCGAGCTTGGATGGATAATTTTGGGCAAGGTTGCAGTGGAAGATCCTCAGCAAGTTCGAAGTTTCGTGCAGTTTGTAGACCTGCATTCTCAACTGGAGAAATTTTGGGAGATCGAGGAAACCCCGTTTCACAATCTGGAAACAGAAGAAAACATCGCTTGTGACGACCACTTTGACCGGTTTACAAAACGCTTACCTGATGGGCGATATGAGGTAAAACTGCCTTTCAAAGACGACGGCCTCCCTGCGATGGGATCGAGTCGACCGAGCGCCTTCCGGCGTTTTCTACATCTTGAGAAACGACTGGATGCAGATCCAAAACTTCGTGTGGAGTACACAAAGTGCATACGGGAATATGAAGAACTCCACCATATGGAAGAGATCGATGCGAATGATGCGGTTTTACAGACCCCATGGCATTACTTCTTATCACATCACGCCGTGTTTAAGGAAGCCAGCTCCACTACGAAGCTGAGAGTAGTGTTTGACGCAGCGGCGAAGGCTTCGGATGGGAAATCCCTCAACGACCGTCTTCTTGTGGGTCCAAAATTGCAGTCGAGTATCATAGATCTCGTACTAAAATGACGGACTCATCGTGTCACATTCACGGCCGACATTGAGAAGATGTATCGGCAAATTTTGGTTAGTTTCCCAGACCGATACTACCAGCTGATTATGTGGAGAGAGCAGAAAACTTCGCCATTACGTATTTTCAAGATGAATACGGTCACCTGCAGCCGTCAAAGGAAGCAACAACAAAAAGGTCCATGTTGTCCACCATAGCAAAACTATTTGACCCACTTGGCTGGATATCGCCGTGCATCATCACGGCAAAACTTATGATGCAGCGACTCTGGGAAATAGGCTGTTATTGGGATGATCCAATCCCACCTGCCTTGAAGAAGGACTGGGAAGCTTTTCATAGAGAACTTCCTCAGATCGAGCAGCTTCGAATTCCACGGTGGACCCAGATGAGCAACAACAACAAGGCGATAGAGTTGCACGGTTTTTGTGATGCGTCGATGAAGGCTTTCGGTGCAGCAGTGTACGTTCGAGTCTTGGATAGCGATGAAACATCCACGTCAACCTACTTTTTTCGAAGACGAAGGTGGCACCAAATCAGCGGACGATTACTCTTCCCCGTTTGGAGCTCTGTGGTGCAGTAATTCTGGCACAATTGCTGCAGTACATCAAGGAAGTTTTGGCCATCCCCGATGTCAAAATATTTGTGTGGACGGATTCAACCATCGCGCTTGCCTGGATAAAGGCCACTCCCGCAAATTGGACTACGTTTGTTTCAAACAGGGTGCCTGAAATTCAGCGGCTTATGGGGATCGATTGCTGGGGACATGTAGCAACGCTTCATAACCCAGCCGATCTGGCGTCTAGAGGCGTATATCCCGCCGAACTGACGGCTTTGAAGACTTGGTGGATTGGACCTGAGTTTTTACGAGGTCAATGGGCTTTCGATGTTCCACGTCAACTCATTGAAATTGAAACCGACGAGGAACGACGTACAGTCAAGGTACTGACCGCTCGAGTCAATCACGAGGATGGTATCCTGCAAATCATCTACGAGTTTGCTGAAGGTAATTCGAGTTGTCGCCACATGTTGTCGTTTTGCAACAAAATGTCGTCGAAAAGTAGGAGTTTTTGATGGTCCGCTTAACCCAAGCGAATTGGAAGCTGCGCGAATCATCGTGGTGAAAGCAGCACAGAAGGAGATGTTCAAGACCGAGCTACAACAAATTTTGGAAGCATCCAGCATGCCCAAAACACTCAAAGCGTTGAACGCATTCGTCGATGCTGACGGACTTTTGAGAGTTGGAGGACGTTTGGAGAATTCTCTCCTCCCCTACGATGCGAGGCATCCGATACTACTTCGAAACAGCCATCATTTCACGAATCTGGTTGTCAGAGATGCCCATAAAAACACCTTCCATGGCGGCATCGAACAGATGATTAACTACATCCGTCAAAGGTACTGGATTGGCCAGATACGAAGGAGCGTGAAGTACCAACTGCATAGATGCACTTCTTGCTATCGGCAAAAGGCATCAGAAATGCAGCAGTTAATGGCAAACTTACCTGCTGCTAGGGTTCAAATGTCTCGACCTTTCAGCCACACTGGTGTCGACTACGCCGGCCCCATCAAAATCAAAAGCTGGAAAGCACGTGGTGCTAAGATATTGAAAGGATACTTCGCAGTATTCATCTGTTTGGCAACGAAGGCCATTCACTTGGAAGTTGTGTCAGATCTGACAACTCAAGCGTTTTTGGCAGCATTTCGTCGTTTCATTGCTAGGAGAGGAAGCTGTCAGCAGATCTACAGCGACTGTGGAACAAATTTCGTCGGTGCTAACAACGAATTAGCAAAATTGTTGAAAGAAGCCACGCATGACTGGAAGGAGATAGCCGAAAATTTAGCAAATCGCGGTACAGATTGGCATTTTATTCCCCCAGCTTCCCCACACTTCGGTGGTCTATGGGAAGCAGGTGTGAAATCTGTCAAGCACCACTTAAAAAGAGTTGTAGGGACAGAAAGGCTCACGTTCGAGGAGCTCGCCACGCTTCTTACACAAATAGAAGCGTGTTTAAATTCAAGGCCCTTATGCCCTCTATCCGATAGCTTGGATGATTTGGATGCGCTAACCCCATTGCATTTTCTTATTGGCGAAACTTTTCATGCCGTACCACAAGGTGAACTCAACACTAACATCACATACATCGACCGATGGAAGCGAGTACAAGCGCTGGCGGAAGGATTTTGGAAAAAATGGAGTTCCGAGTATCTTGCACGACTGCAACAACGTCCAAAATGGACTCAAATACAAGAAGCTCCCAAAATCGGAGACTTAGTCTTGTTGAAGGATGAGCGACTTGCACCTACGTATTGGAGTCTTGCCCGAATCGAAGACACTCACGCGGGAACAGATGGACTTATACGCGTCGTCACCGTAAAAACACAAAATGGACACGTCAAACGGCCCATAGCGAAGATTTGCTCTTTGCCGTCCAACAAGCACCATGAACAAACAACGTTGATCTAAAACAAAAAATAAACTTCAATAAAGAACATACATAAAACAATCAACGTTTACCTGAAAAAAAAAATTAATACAAACCATCATCATACACCGTCCCTGGATTCAACGAATCAACCTTATCTATGAATCAACATCTTCCCCGAAGATATACACCCCCTGGATTCAACAAATCAACCTTATCTACGAATCAACATCTTCCCCGAAGATATTAACCTATTACCTGAAAATACACTGCCCCTGGATTTACTTGAATCATCAACAATGCACGGTGAACCACATCTTTTACGAAGATTGGTTACGTACAACTTTAAAACCATCAACGAAAGCTGATCATCAATCAACCCATCGTTAATAATTCACACCGAATGCTGATATCAACAATCAACACATCTTTAACAAATCAAAAAAACCAATCAATATAATTTTATTTTATCTTTATTCAGAAATCAAAACACAAAACAGAACAGAAAACAAAATCTACGCTGCAACAATGCACAAAAATCAAATAATCAACTTTATTTTATAAATTATATTTCAATATGCACTGCCACAACGCATGCAAAATAATCTAATATTAAATAATTCATTCTTCAATTACTATTTTATAAAACGATTTAATTTAAAAATGAAATAAAACAAACACGTCTTAAATGGCACTTGAACACTTTCCACAAACTAAGGAAAAAACATCGACAGCACAGCAAACGTCAAGAGTCAAACGAAATTCTATTAAAAACCGAATCGCGGAATGTCAATTGCCGTCGGCAAAATGCATTTGAAAAAAAAAAATTTAAAAAAAAAACAGCACAATCTCATAATACAAAATACACAGTCCACTGAATTAAAAGGATATTTTATAATACAAAATATTCAGTCCACTGAAAATTAAACTGAACTTAAAAGAAAAACGTCACCGAAGACGTACGTACATTAGTACATAAAATATTATTAAACATACGCGCCGCGTTACACTTGAAAATATAAACACAAACACCACCACTTTAATCAATGCAATCATATTTTTTATTGCAATAAAATGACTTGTAATTGCACTACAATCATTCGCCACTACTTAACTTACATTTTGAGTAATTTATTTCAACAAAATGTATGAAATAAATACGCGATTGCTTACTATGGAAAATGTAAACAAACCTTCTAGTTGGAACCGAAAATGTCCAACTAGAAAGAGACCGAAACCATTCGCGAATTCTATTATGTACTTATGCTGCCGCAAAGCAACAATTACATAATATTTTATACATACACACACACACACACACACACACATACAAAACCGCGATCGTGAAAATCGATAAAATTGGCCGGAAGCGCGCGACGACGCCACCAACAACAACAACAACAACATGAACATGCATATATCGAAATTAATACATTTTTTCAAACCGATAAATGATCAAATCTATTCATAAGGAAATTAATGGAAAATTAAAATTTACCAAAAAGGCACTCACCAACTACTATGTGGGTGGACACACATATTTAAAACAATCATCCATCCATCCATCCATCGGGATTTGCACCACCTTTTATATGTCTAGTGCGGGAAAATCTACGCACTAATTTCACACTAAAATCAATTCTACACTTCACTTCATTTACTCACTACAAAATTTTAATCTAAATTTAATGAAACCAACAAAAGTCGCGATTAATATATTCACAAAGCATGCCGGCACCATGCTTGCAAACGAAAAATACAAGGGAAAAACAACCAAAACTAACATTTAACACGTATACACGACTACGTCAACGTCACTACAAAAATGAATAGAAAATTCCTGCTTCATAAAGCTTTCGCATTCACGCAGTAGTATAGTATTGGTATTTGTTGTACTATTATACTATTATCTCGTGTTATCGTTTTTTTTTGTTTATGTCATGTATATCCATTAATCATTTCGTCTCTTTACATGTACACAACGAGTAAGAAGAGTATCACCATTGATCAGTGTATACCAGTTATCGAGACGACGAAATATCAAAAAGCCACCTATTGAGGAATAGATGCCAAACACATAGCGTCGGTAAAGCAGTTTCGGTGTGCGAATAGGGTGTTTCGCATTATGATGAGATTATGTGTGAACTTCTGGAGGCGGGAGAATGTACGATAGTACAAGTATTTAAAAAACATTCATTGTAAAGTACAAAATATTACATAAATTATTAATTGTTAATAATAAACAAACAGTACTAAATCATACATTCCACATACATTTGTCAGCCAAAATTATACAAAAACAAAACATAGACAGTCGTATTTATAAAATTTGCTTAGAACATCCTTAGACAACTGTCCAACTAGACGGTGTCTAAAGAGTTGGACAACCCTTAGCCAATTTCGTATTTATAAATGCATTCCAACAGTTGTCTAAACAACCCTTCAAACTGTCAACTTCGAATGAAAAACTAACTGGTTGCGTTCATGATGTATCCGTGCAGTACCATTTTTTGTGTTTTGATATACGAGTGCAACAACTAAATGGCTCTGAAAGATTGTGGCGTAGCACTTGAACCAGACCAAAAAAGCAGCTGATTTGACTTTGAGTTACAGCTTTTCCAAGTCTCATAAAACGATGAAATTTGTGCAATTCATAAATTAAATTGTTGAAAGTAGTATTTTTGCACCTCAAACTACTTATTTTTTTCGATCTTAGAGCTCTCAACAGTGTTTTATAACATGTTCAACAAAATTGTTTTTTGCTGTAGCAAATGCCACTTTAGCCATAGTTTAGACAACCAATTTCGGTGTCTAAAGTTAGACGTTCCTTAGACAGCGATGAAAGTGTTTATAAATACGATTTGCAGTTGGACACTGTTCTAAGAGCTGTCCAAAGTTAGACATACTTTGGAATGGGATTATAAATACGACTGAGAATGTTCATAAAAATTAATGTATTCACTATTCGTCAAGTCATATGACCAAAATTACATTCTAATTACGAAAGATTAAATTGAAGGTTGTGATAAAAGTTGATTAAGGTGTTTTATTTAATTGAAAATACTTTCCTACGTAAATTCTCAAGAATTAATATATTTACGAACTCAGACAATAACAGGTAGAGTCGTTGGCACAGTCGTTCAGCAACAGCTATCGTGTGTAGACGTGTTGACGACTTTAGCTGTAAGTTATTTTCAAGTGGAGTGCTTAAGTCGAGTTTAAAGTCAGTGAATTTTAATTAAGGCAGTAGCCGAGTGAGTAGCGCAGTAGGTACCCAGCGTGGAGGAACGTGGGTTCAACTCCCACCCGGGCGTACCAATTTTTATTCTTGCCCCGAAGCAAATAGCAAAACACAGTCGTCTGTGATGGACCACACCGGTCCATCAACATCAAATAAAGTGTTGGATGAAAATCCAACACTAAAAACAACAACAACAAGCAAGCAGCGGCAACAACCGCAATGCAAATTGCGGTGCCAGCAACCGCAGCAACAGGAACAGCAGCAACAACAACTGCAAAGAAAAGGCGACAGAAATTTGGTGTACCGCAAACAAAAAACAATATCAACGAATAAGGAGGTCGACGATGACGGGATGTCGACAAGCAGCGAAAGTATCATAAGTATGAATTCTACTTATGAATATGAATCCGTTACACCGGCAGTTGCAATTCTTTCGCTGCACCGGCAGACGAAGGGGACGGTGCACCCAAAAAAAAATTTCGTGAAATCGCTACGAAATATTTTCGTAAATCATTTTTTCGTACATTGTACGAAATTTCGTACTATCTACGAATGTTTCGTAGTTAAAACAAGACAAAAATTATTGTATGTTACAAAATATTCGTAAAATAAACGAAATGCCTTTCGTAAATTCTATTCTACGAATATTTAGTAATATGTACGAAAATTTTTATTTATTTTACAAAATATTGAAGACACCAACATCAAATATTCTTTTTTTTTCAGTTTTTATTACCTTTACTAAAAGTTTTGTAAAATTACAAATTGTTTGTAAGTTTACAAATTGCCAATGAGGAAAAAAAATAGTCATTCGTTCAGCACATATATACTTTTGTTTATGACTTGTTGAAATAATATCGTAGATTTACAAAAATTTTATAATCTTATCAAATTAAAGCCACTCAATAACAAAACTGTAGCCACAATGCGTAAGCTTACAAATATTTTGTCAATATATCAAAATAATCAGTAGCTTCTTTCTTATACCATTTTTTGTTACCAAGCGACTAAACAATATACCATTAGGCTAAGGCCACGCAGTCAGCGATAAGCGAGCGAGCGATTGAACGATCAGCGATTAAGCGACAAAGTCGAGCGACGAGTGGCCTTTTCGTGAGCGACATTTCTTTAGCGATTAGTTGTTAAAATGCCGTTGTCAAGAGCAATACGTTTATATTTGTTGTCCACCAACCATCTGTTGCTTTTGACGCTAAGCGATAAACTAAAAATTAGAACAAGTTTGGTGACAGAGCGACGTCGTTCAGTCGCTTAAAAAAATCGCTCATCGCTCGCTCAATGCATGGCCAGTTCAATGCAATTTCATTTGTTTTAATTTTTTCATGTCGTTCAGTCGCTCGCTCGCTCGCTTATCGCTGACTGCGTGGCCTCGGCCTTAGGGTGATTCAAAAAATGTTCTTTCAAAAAATTGTAAAGCTAATGGTAAAAAACACTTTACTGAACGATTTTATCTACATACGTCTTATGGACCTATTTACTTACTGTTACATAGGGAGAATGTAAAATTTCTAATAAATTCAGTTTTCAGCAAAGAGATTGTTAATTTGCAAGGGCAACCAAATCTGACGTTGGATACCTATATTTAGAAATGTCCACGACATGCTTTTGTGTGCTGAATACAACATTTACAACTATAGGACAGAAGCATAATTTTAGCTTTTTTTGAGAAGTAGTTTACCCAACTTCTTAAAATGAAATAAAATAAATTCTATTTTAAGTATGAAACGACCTTTTATATCGTTGTACATGTACATATATACATGATTTTTTGTATTATATGCCATAAAATAACAGGACAGATAGGCTGGGTCGAAGCAAAAAATCTCACATGGTTGTTTACTATCCTAAGTTTAAATGGGAGAGGCAGTTTTATAGAAAACTGACTTAAAATTCCAAAAAGAACTATTTAAAATAAACTGAGTCACCTACCACCACGAGCTACAATCTTTTTGAAAGTTTGTAATGTGAGGCAAATTTTTGGTTCAAATTGTTTCTGTGAATAGTTTTTAAGAATTCAAACAAAAATTTTTGAAAAAAAAAATTAAATTTTTGTTTATCAAATAACATCTTACCAAATTTTTCATTATTTGTGCAAATTTTTTTTTCAAATCATCAATGTTCTTAGTAATTTTGAGTCAAACACTGAAAAACGAAATATCTTCTTATTTTTTCAGAAATGAAAAAAGAGTCTAGTTTTTCCAAAAAATCCATTTCAACACAATTAAAATTGGGCACGACTGGTTCGCACGAACTTGCAATGGTGAGCTAAGTACAATGTCAAAATCTTAAGGCTTGGAAAAAGATCTAAGCATCGTTCTCCATAATATATTTGGTTGCGTACGGCTGCCAACTACATTACATAAAATATTGAACAAAATTAAATTAAATAACCTAAGGTTTCTAGGAAATATAAAAAATGCCACTTTTAGGCAATACATATAAACGCTGAAAACTTAAAAAACAAAAAATTTTTTTCACTCTCTTTAAAGATCAAGTATGCAAGTCTTAAGATCTTGCTATAAGGTGGTTCGGCAAAAAAAAAACAATAGGACCGTTTTGAAAATATTCAAAAAAATAATTTTTTTTTTTCAAATTAGTGAATTTCAAAAAATAAGATTTTCAAATGTTGATATGTAATCTTTCTTAAATAACTTACGACTTCTTAAATATAATATTTCGTCAGAATCGTCTCAGCCACTAACGTGAAAGTCGGTTTTTTTGGTTTTTTTGGGTGGGAGTTCCGTTTTCACACTATTTCCAAAAAAAAATTTACATCATAAGAAAGGCAATTAAGAAATAATCTCTCACATATGATTTTATCGAAGTCGTTGGAGTCGTTTTCGAGAAACCTCTCTGTAGACTGCCCCGCAGACGCTAACTGCAAATTTTAAAGAAAATCGGAAATCGATCAAGCGGTTCAGGCTGTAGATCCATATATGGACAGACAGAATTGCAAGACCCAATTTTTTCGTATTGTCTATCATTGTAATGTCATATTAAATTGTAATCTCAATTTTTTTTTCTGCACGATTGCAAAACATAGTATTTATAATTGAAACTAAGAAATACTATAGGATAAGGGTCTATCTCCTTCCGTTTAGGTGGAAGGGGTAGTTTTATAAAATATTGAATTGATTTCCTAAAAAACTTACTAAAAATCATTTTTGTGATTTACTATTACATGCTACAATGTGTTTGGAAGCTAATACTTTGCTCTTTAATTATCATTTAAGTTCATTTGGATACCCTTCGTATACGATTTTGTTTTTATTTTGACACAACCTACCCGTTCTGAGCTTTGTCGCATATTATCTAAGATCTTGAATAAAATTATTTTAAATAGTTTCTATTTCTTTCAATAAGTAAGAACAGAGATTTTTAGAATCACCCTAATATTTTGCATATGTTTACAAATGTTTTGTAAGAATACAAAAAATCTTAAACTTCTTTGGTACTATATCATCTTTTTGTTACCATGCGAATTAGCGATATGTCTATAGCTATATTTTCCTTATCTACCAATTACTTTGTAAATTTACAAAATATTTCGTAAACATACAAAAAATCTTCAACTCCTTTGGTATATCATCCTTTTGTTACCATACGAATAAGCGATATGTCTACAGCTATATTTTCCTTATCTACCAATTACTTTGTAAATTTACAAAATATTTCGTAAACATACAAAAAATCTTCAACTCCTTTGGTATATCATCCTTTTGTTACCATGCGAATAAGCGATATGTCTACAGCTAAATTTTCTTTATTTACCAATTATTTCGTAGATCTACAAAATATTTTGTAATTATTTCAAAATAACCGCTTACTTTCTTATATTTTGCCAGGCGAACAAGTAATATGTCTACAGATGTATTTGATTATATTGACCTATAACTTAACAAAACTATAGAAATTTTTTTTTTCAATCATAGCAATCGTGGTACTTTCTCAATTTTGAACGCCCTCAAAAAGCAAAAGTTTTCGTCATTCCTGAATAAATCGTGAAAGTGTTTGGATATCTTGTGAATTTTAAAGTGAAAATTTTATAATAACCGTAATTATTGCTCAAATCTTTTTGAAGACTTTACTAGTGGGTAAGTAAAAACACTATTCTAGATATAATTTGTAGAATTTTCTATTTGCTTGAAAATTTATTGATGTGTTTTGTTGAGGATACATGAAATTAAGGCCAGTTCAGTTGGGTCAGTTTGATGAATATATACATATATGTATGTATGTAGGTATGAATAAGTACATATTAATTACAAGAGCTTGGTTTGGACCAGTGCCTAGGAATTGCATAACCCGTTCCTGTAAAGAATAAAGGTATCCTACGTTTTTCTGCTAATTTGGAATGAAAGAACTTTTTATAATGAATGAATATGGATAAATTCATTAATTATTTCGCAAGTAGTGAACCGAAATGGGTAATGGCTAAAACGTTGCATAAGATTGTTTTTAAAATTATAAATTAGGTTATTTTTCTATATCATTTTAGTTTAAACTTCTGTATTTTAACAGCTTTTACAAGTATAATAAGCTTGTATTTATCCATTAACTTGTATAAGGAGTACGTCACAACATACATACATAAATCTTATAGTCATTTTTTCAAATACTGTCAAGGGTTCAGTTTCATTAAAACTCACTTGTTTAGTTAATTTATTTGAATTGCCTTATTTCTTATCCAAAGCACAGTAAAATCAAGTTTATGGGTAAGGTTTTATGCATTTGTTGGCCTTATTTCACGTTGTTGTTTTATCATCTCATTCACTGGTCAACAGTGGTTCTGTTGCCTAAAGCAAGCTATATTATTTTAAAGGTTTTTGCTTCGCTGAATCTAAATATGAGCTCAGAATCTATTTAACAGCTCGCGTTTCTGAGATATAGGCGTTCAAAATAGAAAAAATCCAGTGTTTGCTATCTTTGAGCCTCTGTTTTAACATGAAAAATATGTCAGTCCAAAAACAAACCATTGCTTTTCCGATGATTTGGTATCCGCTGAATCCATATCTGGTCTTGAAATGGCTGTATTACATCAAATTTTTGAGCTATTCGGCTTCAAAAAATGCGATATATAGTCATGCAATATTTTGAGGACTCTTGCAGTCTCGAAAAGAAATTAAAGTCAGAAAACATATTTTTGAAGGTTTTGGACTTTAAAAAAATGAGTTTTCTAATTCCAATTTCCTTTCGAAACTGTACTTAGGCCTCAAAATAATGTATGACCCTGCATCGTATTTTTTGAAGCCAAATATCTCAAAAATTTTATGTAATACAGCCATTTCAAGACCAGATAGGAATTCAGCGGATACCAAATCATCGGAAAAGCAATGGTTTGTTTTTGGGCTAACATATTTTTCATGTTAAAACAGAGGCTCAAAGATAACAAAAACTGGATTTTTTCGATTTTGAACGCCTAATATCTCAGAAACTCGGGCTGTTAGGTAGATTCTGAGCTCATATTTAGATTCAGCAAAGCAAAAATCTTTAAAATAGCTTGCTATTGGTAACAGTCAAAAAGTCAATTTTGTAAACTTGTGATTATCATTGTTTATTTAAACAAATTTTTTTTGTTTCAATTTCTAGTGACTTCTGTTTTTTTGTCAAGATTTACAATACCTGTATTTTGCATTCTAACTTTTCGATAAATTGTTGAAAATTTCCCCTATATCTATACCAATGCACTCATGTGTATATGTAACACTATATTGTAACGTAGAATCAAATAGAATTGAAGAAGTAGAATTAAGTCAGTCACAAATAAAACTTTGAACGCATCACATGGGTTGTCACTTATTGCTCCTACTTGTATACCACATCCCACTTCGCAAGATAAATAGTTTCAACAGGTTATGGGCCCAGATAACGGCCTGTGGTAAAGAATAAAAAAAAAAAAACTATTTTTTTTTTTTCATTGCGATTGTGATATACAAGCATAGCTTAGCACTATGACTGCCATGTACCAAATAGAGAAGCTGGAGGAAAAGAATTACGATTCTTGGAGCATCCAGATGCGTAGCGTTTTGGTACACGCTGAGCTTTGGAGTGTGACATCAGGTACGTTGAAGAGGGAGGATGCATCTGAGGGTATGGATTGGTCAGGCATGGATCAAAAGGCGTTGGCCATGATCACATTGAGCGTTAAACCTTCACAATTAAGTCATGTGAAGAATTGTGATACATCGCTTGCGGCTTGGACAAAACTCAAAGAAGTCTACCAGCCTAGTGGACCTTTGCGCAAGGTATCCCTTTACAAGAAGCTGCTGAATTTACGGATGGAAGATAACCAGAGCATGTCCAGTTATTTCCAGAATTGAAGCTGTTCAACGAAGATTTTTAAGATTCGCTCTTCGTAGCCTACCTTGGTCTGACCCACCCCCACCCCCCATTACCCACCCACCCCTAAATTTTAGATTAGGATTAAGTATTGCACATTTAAAATATGTAAATTTGTACATGCATTTATGTTTTTCATTCTAATTTTATTATTATTATTTTTTATTATTTTTGTTATTAGTATTATTGTTGTTATTTCTATGCGCTTGAAATAAGCTAGATAAATAAATAAAAATTAAATGCATTTGTCGAAGTCATAGATCAGCTTGCAGTTGTTGGGATAGAGCTAAACGATGAATTGCAGGCAATTATTTTACTTTCCAGTCTACCAAAAGTGTATGAAAGTTTCGTTGTTGCCATTGAGACGCGTGACATTTTGCCAAAATTTTAAATTCTGTGCATAAAGTTGAAAGAGGAAGGAGAACGTCAAAAAAATGAAGAACCACACAACGAAAAATCGCAAGCGTTTATGGTTAGCACCGCCCATGAACGGCAGAACACCTGTGCAAAAGCCAACACTAAAAAGAAGCTGCAAAACGTTATAGGTTACAAGTGTGGGGGTCGCGGACATGTGAAAGCACAGTGCCGCAGCAACGAAAGTAAACCAAAAAGAGAACAAGAAAAGCAATGCAGTTTATTGGGTGCGTTAGATTCCGGTAGTTTTCACCGTTCAAAGTGGTTTTTTTTTTTTTTTTTTTTTATTTATTCACTTAAGGTTAATTACATTTTTTTGATAGCTTAAATAAACTTAAAAGCTATGGGTTCTCCAATATAGATATGTATATATTTATATTTTTTTTTTTTTTTAACCCTTAAACCCTACCCTGGGGTCCAGCGCCATTGCAAACATACATTTTCTTGTATTTTTTAAAAACTAAGCAACTCACACCAGTGCCACCCATGGAATTCTCATATTATCGCAGCAGACGTCTAAAAATCAGTAATTTATTAATTTTCGAGTGGTGCAGTTGAAAATATTTGAGCTTCAGGGTCCAATAGACCCCAGGGTAGTGATAGTAAAAGTTTTTGAACAGTTTGACAGTGTTTCAAGACGAACGAAACGAAGGCCATTGGCTATGTTTTATGGGATATTAAATATTGTTACTGTGAATTCGTATGTCCTCCTCAAAATAGCGTCCAATAAAACTCAAATCAGTCGAAATTTCTTAAAAAACTTAGCTTTGGAACTCATTAAACCCCAAATGGAGGAGAGGTTTACTTGGCCAACTTTGCCATCCAATCTCTAGGTCCTCATTGGAAATATTTGAAAAAAGAAGCGACCTGTGGCTGAGTCAACATCTTCAGTCACTACAAAAATTAGATGTGCCGTGTGTCCACGAGACAAAGACCGCAAGACCAAAACACAATGCAGCAGTTACTGAAATCCACTTTGTGGCGAACATAGCCGCTCAGTGTGTCATAATTGTCATGATGTAAACTTTTAAAACATTTTTCATAATTAAACATTCCTATCTTTTATGTTAGTAAATAAAATTTTTGATTAAATTGTTTTTTTATTAAATTGGGGCAAAAACCTTTTGGGGTCCCTAAGACCCCAGGGTAGCAATAGTGTTTCTCCCGGGATGGGTAGGGTTTAAGGGTTAAGTAAAAGACCTTTACGGTTCGCAATACATGTTTTCTATGTTTAGTATATAGTTTTCTATTATAATTTTCTGTTTTTTTTCCAATGTTACATTGACTATTTATAAATTTATTTATTTTTCGTTGATAGGAGAAATTGTGAAAAACCTATAAGAGGAACCGTTCAAAGTGGTGCTTGGATAGTGGTGCGACAAGTCACATGTGTTGTGAAAAAAGAATTTTTTACGAAATTTGAGACACATTCAGAGATGATTGGGTTAGCTGGCGATGGTTTTTTGCATGCAGAAGGAAAAGGTGAAGTAAAACTACAAACTGATCTCTGCATATTAAAATTGGTAGATGTATTGTATGTGCCTAGCATGAAGTGAATTTTATGTCTGTAAGTCGAGCTGTAGAAAATAATTGTGTTGTGAGTTTCGGAAAAAATCATGCTAAAGATTTGCAAGGAGGCGAGTGCATTATAAACGTAAATAAGGTTGGAAATTTGTACATGTTTGAAGGCCAACCTAATAAATGCTTTGCTGCCATTGAAGCTGATACGCTTTTGTGGCATAGGAGATATGGTCACCTGAACTACGGTAGCTTAATGGAAATTGTCAAAAAAAAAAAGGGTTGGTGAGCGGGATTGAGAACATAAATTTTTCATCGAAAATAGCCTGTAAAACTTGCATGGTCAGCAAAATTCATGTGCAGCCTTTCCCAAACGCAACTGAAAATAGAGCAAGTGAGTTATTGGAATTGGTGCATACAGATGTATGCGGTCCTTTTGAGACGAGGTCGATAGGTGGCTCGAGATATTTGTTGACCTTCATCGACGATAAATCTAGACGCATATTCGTATATTTTCTGAAAAGCAAGGACGAGGTCTTTAGCAAGTTCGTGGATTTCAAAAGTCTAGTGGAACGTCAAACCGGCAAAAAGCTGAAGTGCATTCGCAGCGACAATGGTCGCGAGTTTGTGAACAAAACATTTGATGGTTTTCTACGGGCGAATGGCATAGCAAGGCAACTGACGATTCCATACACACCGCAACAAAATGGCGTTGCAGAGCGAGCTAATCGGACTTTGATCGAAATGTCAAGGTATCTGCTGGTTCAGTCTGGACTGTGTGATTCATTGTGGGCAGCGGCAATTTATACAGCTGCGTATTTGCGCAATCGTTCACCTACAAGTGCGCTAATCAACATGACACCAAAGGAAGCGTGGACAGGTAAGAAGCCCTCTATTAAACATCAAAAAGTTTTTGGTTCCGTTGCAGTGGCACTGGAAAAGGCACGTAACAAGAGCAAATTTCAAGCAAAAGGCAAAGAATACCGCATGGTTGGCTACTCGAGAGAAGCCAAAGGATATCGGCTCTATGATGCAGGGGCGAGACAAGTGGTTGAAAAACGAGATGTCCTATTCGACGAGCTAGGTCAGCTCGAGCACGCTAATGGCCAAACTGGTACCGAAACCAAAACTATTACATTTGATTTAGCAAATGAAGCTCCAGGGAGTATTAGTAATGAATTTTACCATAAAATATTTTGTGTTATATTTTGGTGTAACACCAAGTTCGCGCCCGAAGATGGACTAAGTCCGAAACGCGTCGCCATAATTATAATATTTTTCATTTGTGAAAATTATTATTTCAAATATAAATCTATAACCCAAAAATTATTGTGTATTTCATTGTACAAAATATTTTATGGTAAAATTCAATTAACACAAATCGTAGACAAAAAACAACAAAAAATGGTATTAGTAATGTTGATGTCGATGGCAAGGTTGCCGGAGATGTGCGCAGTGAAGACGATGATTTCGATGCGGGTGAGCAAAGTAGCGAAGGAGATGACTATTACGAGGTGGCTTTAGATGATCGCAGCAACACCAATGATTTCAGTAGCGTAGCTAAACATAGTTAAGAAAATGATTCGACGGTTGAACCTAGCAAACGGAAATTGCTTCGGTCTGGGAAGCAATACAATGTACTAAACACATTGGTTGCCCGTGATGTTCCGATTCCCCTATCATACGAGGAGGCGATGAGCAGTGAGTACGTTTCGTCTTGGCGTGAGGCTATGCAGAGAGAATTTGATGCTTTGATTGTGAATCAGACCTGGAAATTCGCAGATTTACCAAGAAATCAGCGAGCAATTGGGTGTAAATGGGTGTTCAGCGTGAAACGAGGTGCAGGTGGCGAGGTAGAGCGGTTCAAGGCACGCCTTGTTGCAAAGGGATGTTCACAGCAATATGGTTTGAACTATGGCGAAACTTTTTCGCCTGTATGTCGATGAGTTGACCTGAGCGTACGTTTTGTTCTTGCACTGGCTGCGGAGATGAGACTTTACTTGCACCAGATGGACGTATGCACGGCATGCCTTAATAGCGATCTCACAGATACCATTTTCATGAAGCAGCCACCAGGGTACGAAGACAGCGGTCAACCAGGCAAGGTTTTATTGCTCAAGAAGGCTATATACGGCTTGAAACAAGCAGGAAGGGAATGGAACTGCAAACTTGATGGTGTATTACGAAGAATTGGGTTCACTCCATGCGCCAACGAGCCCTGCCTGTACAAGCAGCACGGAAAAGGTAATTTATCACTATAGCATGCCAATCAAAACGAGACTTGTTCCAGATAAAAGCCGCTATTTCAAGTTCATTTGAGTGCGTTGATAAGGGACCGTTACAGCTGTTCCTTGGTATGGAGATCCAACGTGAAGGGGAACTAGGCGATATCACTTTGGATCAGACCCAGTACATTAACCCTTAAACCCTAACCATCCCGGGAGAAACACTATTGCTACCCTGGGGTCTTAGGGACCCCAAAAAGTTTTTGCCCCAAATTAATAAAAAAAAACAATTTAATCAAAAATTTTATTTACTAACATAAAAGATAGGAATGTTTAATTATGAAAAAAGTTTTAAAAGTTTACATCAAGACAATTATGACACACTGAGCGGCTATGTTCGCCACAAAGTGGATTTCGGCAACTGCTGCATCGTGTTTTGGTCTTGCGGTCTTTGTCTCGTGGACACACGGCACATCTAATATTTGTAGTGACTGAAGATGTTGACTCAGCCACAGGTCGCTTCTTTTTTTAAATATTTCCAATGAGGACCTGGAGATTGGATGTCAAAGTTGGCCAAGTAAACCTCTCCTCCATTTGGGGTTTAATGAGTTCCAAGGCTAAGTTTTTTTTTAAGAAATTTCGACTTATTTGAGTTTTATTGGACGCTATTTTGAGGAGGACATACGAATTCACACCAAAAATATTTAAGATCCCATAAAACAAAGCCAATGGCCATCGTTTCGCTCGTCTTGAAACACTGTCAAACTGTTCAAAAACTTTAACTATCACTACCCTGGGGTCTATGGGACCCTGAAGCTCAAATATTTTCAACTCCACCACTCGAAAATTAATAAATGACTGATTTTTAGACGTCTGCTGCGATAATATGAGAATTCCATGGGTGGCACTGGTGTGAGTTGCTTAGTTTAAAAAAAAAACAAGAAAATGTATGTTTGCAATGGCGCTGGACCCCAGGGTAGGGTTTAAGGGTTAAAGAACTGTTACAACGACATGACATCGAAAACTGCAGGCCAGCATCAACGCCGTTAGATGCAGGGTACCAGGTGGCAAGTGATAACAATAAATGTCACAAGGTAGGCGCTGTTTACTATCAGTCAGCAATTGGCGAGCTAATGTGGTTGGCCTTAACCACCAGACCGGACATTTTGCCTTCAGTTGCGAAATTAGCACAACGGAACAAGGATCCGCACAACGAACATCTTTCTGGCGTAAAGTGTTAGATTTCACAAATGAAAATGTTTATTTAATTAATAAGAAAAAGTATAATTTTAAGTGAACAATTCAATTAAGGTATTAAGTTAAGTTAAGTAAAGTAGGATGTTGACTCGTGGGCTGACACAGTATAAAAGGAAAGAATCACGGACAGCATAAATGGATGAAGTCAATTTTAGTGAGGTGGTTACTTGCAAATCGCTTCCGTGGTAATATCGACAATGGTGAGTATTTGTAGAGCTGTTTGATTGATGGTTTAGATTTCATCATTCCTCCGCACCAATTAAATTTCCCCCTGCTTGGAAACGCACCACTGGTCTGCGTATACGGGTAGAACGTCTGGGAGAGTTTACATTGAGTGTTGATGGAGATATTGGAAATGTACTCGGAATGGATTTCGATACATGGTCGGAACTGAAATGTCTAAACGGATTATTAGTAACTTGGACAGATTTACTTGCCAGATTCGGTTCGTTTGATGCTTGCGCTTCGGCTTGTCTTGCTTCTATAAACTTTTGTGACGAAATTCCTGTTTCATGGTAACGATATCTGAGTTGGTTCTGATGGCGCATATTTACCCCTCTCTGTGCTAACTGAATACATTTTGCTGCCCACTTTCTTGTAGATAGCACCTTCTATCCATCGAGGTCCTTTTGCATAGTTTCTGGCGTATACAGGCTGATTTTCTTGATACCTACTTCGTTTGGTGTAATCCTGTTTCTCTTTGGTGGGCTTTGTGATCAGGTCAGGAACAAGTTGCGATAGACGCGTACGATGTTGTCGTGGTAATTCCGTGGTAATATCGACAATGGTGAGTATTTGTAGAGCTGTTTGATTGATGGTTTAGATTTCATCATAAAGCATATTATGAGGTATCTGGGATCTACGGCTGACATGAAGCTGCACTACAAACAGTGCGGGCAGGCATTTACTGGTTACGTTGACGCTGACTGGGGCGGTGACAAGGTCGGCCGCAAATCATATACTGGTTACGTGTTTTTTCTTGCAGGTGGTCCGGTATCTTGGAAATCGGAGAAGTGTGTGGCCCTCAGCAGCACCGAGACTGAGTATATGGCGTTATCGACTGCGTGCAAGGAGGCCATAGCCATGCGACGACTCATTATCGAAATTGGCTGTGGTGAGACGAACACCCCAACTGTTGTGTACGGCGACAACTTAAGTTCTCAGCAACTTGCAAAGAACCCTGTGCATCATGCGAGGACTAAGCATGTTGATATTAGGTATCATTTCGTTCGACAAATTGTTAACCCTAGTTTACGTTTTGGGGTTCGCGCGAACCCCAACGCAAGTTTGAATGCTTATAACTTTTTTCTTAATCATATTTTCGACCTGGGATGAAAACTCAGTGAACGAATTTCATTTTTCTTTACGTTTTTCATCGTATTTTCATCATAGCGATTTAAGATAATTTTCTGGAATTTTTTTCTCAAAAAAACCCACAAACCAAACTTGGGGTTCGTGCGAACCCCACTATGGTTCCGGCTTGTTATGACAGCCTGAAATAGCCTTCGCAAGATTGTGTTGTGTTGGTAATAAAACGACCTGTTTACATATTTGATTTTGGAACATAAGATACCAATGCCATTCTCAACAAAAATCCAAAAATGAATGAAATGGACAGTACTGATCTGATCTGGTACGGTCAATTCAATTCGTTCAAAAGTATTTCAACAGGCTGGAGACTGTTTGTCCTGGCTGATAATTGAGCTCAGTGACCAATTGAATCGTCGAAACGGAGGAAGATATTCAGATGTTCAAAACGTGTACAATTCATCACGGCTCGAAGATTTGATGCCCATTGATGGTATCCCAAATTAGATGTGAATACAAATTTTGGGGTTCGCGCGAACCCCAAGTTTGTTTATTGCATTATTCTTCGTGCCGTAAACTAGGGTTAATGAAGGTCAAATTGTTTTAAAATATGCATCGACAGATGTAATGGTAGCTGACATATTAACCAAAAATCTAGCGAAGAAAAAACATTATGAATTTAGAGAAATGTTGAATTTGAAGTAAAATTATTTTTATGGTAAAACATGCTTGCATTGAGGAAGAGTGTTGAAAATTTCCCCCATATCTATGTATACCAATGCACTCATGTGTATATGTAACACTATATTGTAACGTAGAATCAAATAGAATTGAAGAAGTAGAATTAAGTCAGTCACAAATAAAATTTTGAACGCATCACATGGGTTGTCACTTATTTCTCCTTCTTGTATACCACATCCCACTTCGCAAGATAAATAGTTTCAATATAAATAATAACTTACCAACATTCTTATAATGGATTGCTTCATTTTTGTGTACATATCTAGAATCCTTACATATTATGAGCCGTCATTTCAGATTAGCCCATAATTTAACTGAAAAAGACACATACACATGCACTTATGGTAGAAATTGCAATCAATGTTTTTCTTTTTTGCGAGCTTTTACACGTCACGTCAAACAACACTTTTTGGCACCATCGTCACGGACAGTCTGTTCTTTTCCTCAAAGCACAGAAGATATATTAGATACTGTCGATATTTCAAAGCAAGGAACAAAAGATAGAGAAAATAATTCTGTTGCTGATACAGAGTATCAATATCCGTTATGCAGCTTCAATGAGCCAAGCACCTCCACAAGACCTCTGAGCAAAAATTATTCCACCGAAAAGAAAGGCATAGAGTTCACTTTGAGTCTTCACAATAACAATAATAATTTTACAAGAAAGGATGTTATTGAAATTCAAAGCAGTGTTATGCAGAACATTATATGTCCAATTGTTGGGTCGGTGGAACAATTTTTTCTGGAAAATGTTATATCCTCTACCTCGTCTATAGAGCAAGAACTACTCTTGTCGCAATTTACAGACAAAATTTCACGCCCATTTCGTGCCTGTGAGACTGAATACCAAATATTTAAATGGCTAAGCGAAAATGATTTCATTTGCAAATTAAATGAGTTTATAATAAACAAAGAGTTAGGTGAGAGGTATATACGGGGAGAAATTTCATATCATGAACTCGAAATTACGGGCGTTTCCATTTCGTTATCATTTCAATTCCGAAAGATATTTGAAAAAAATGACCAACTTCTGAAAACATTAATGGAAATTTCGATTATAGAAAAAACAGCACAACAAAACGGACATTTCATTCACGGACTAGGTTTGGAAAGAAAAAATAAGACCCTTTGTAGAACAAGGCAAAACTGTACTACCTTTTTTTTTATATATTGATGACTCTGAAGTAAACAATCCACTTGGACCCCATGCGAACCCAGTCACTTTTATTTACTTTTCATTTCCGTTCTTTGAAAATTCAGAAATATATTTGGCTGCCACAATACAAGGGCATGATTACAAAGAGTTTGGAAATAAGCAATGCTTACAAAGTTTAATCCATGAACTTCAACACCTTGAAGACCATGGTATTACTATTCAAACTTCAAGTGGAGAAAAAAATGTGCACTTTGTATTGGGGGTTTTCCTTGGAGACAATTTAGGTTTAAATACAGTTCTTGGGTTCACATCCTCATTTAATAATAACTTTTTCTGTCGCTTCTGTAAATGTTTGAAATCTTCTACACACACGTTATGCTATGATAATCCAAATATGGCTCGTAATTCCGTAAATTATGACGAAGATGTAGTTGCCAATGACGTGAGTTCAACGGGTATAAAGGAAGCCTCAATTTTTAATTCAATTAATTCATTTCATGTTACTAAAAACTTCGCTGTCGATATTAGGTTTGTTCGTTGAAGCCCTAGGGTCGCCATGGGGTCGCCACAAAGCGTTTTTTGAGAAACCTAAATTCGCACTGAATGTCAAATTGAGTGTTTTTTGAGCCATAGGTTTGCCACAGGTTTTCCCCAAACTCGCCCTAGCTTTTTGCTGTGGCGATTTAAGGGCTGTCAAATGGCATGTGTTTTTATTTAAATGACAGGGATGTGTGGCGATTTGTGGTTTAGTGTTTTTTGAGGACTGGAAAACCCAGTTTTTTTTGACAACTCATGGGGTTGTCAAGAAAACCTGGGTCAACCCTGGGGAAAGTTCAACGAACAGACCTATTATGCACGACGTTTTCGAAGGTGTATGTCATTATAATATGTGCCACATCATTAACCACTTTATCAGCAACAATTACTTTTCATTGGAAGTGCTTAACATTAGGAAGCAAATGTTCAATTACGGGGAAATTGAAATTGGAAACATTTCTCCCGAGATCACACAGAAAAATCTTTCAAAATCGCGCCTTAAAATTACAGCACGTGAAATGATGACGTTTATGCACTTTTTTCCGTTGATGGTTGCCGATCTCATTCCGGAGGATGATCATGTGTGGTTGTTTTTGTTAAATTTTCTAGAAATAATTGACATACTTCTTTCGTATGAAATTTATCACGGCATAGCTGAACATCTTAAATCTTTGATAAAACAACATCTTTTAGATTACATCCGCTTTTTTAATGACACACTTAAGCCAAAGCACCACTTTATGGTACATTACTTTGAAGTTATATTGCAATCAGGTCCTCCAAGGCACTATTGGGCATACCATTTCGAGGCAAAGCATAAGGAATTTAAAGCGTTTGCACGAAGCATTTCAAATAGGAAGAATATATGCGTTTCTTTATCGAAAAAATATCAACTTAAATTCGCAAATTTTTTAAATGAGCCTAATAAACCAATTTTCACTACGTCCTCGTGTCATATTATTTCTTGTCCACAATATGAAGCATTGATTCGAAGATTCTCTGATCAGCACAGAATTAATAATAATTTTCACTGTTACTCTCAGTGTATTCAAAGATCTAAAAAATTTAAAAAGGGCTATTTCATAAGCCAAGATAGTGGCACAACTTGTCTTGAAAATAATATAATTTATCTGATAATAGCAGTAGTTGTGTTTGACGGTTATTCATCTGCGTATGTGATATGTGAGCGAGTAAAGTTAAATAATTACCACAAACATTATTCCGCTTATTCTATTGATGTGTCCCACAAAGTTTATCCAGATGAATGCGTTATTTTACGCATCGAGGAATTATCTGGCCCACCAGTTAATATTCATAAAACTACTAGAGGATTAAACATGATTCGCCCTAAGCAGTACTGTTGAAATAACATTATAATAGTCAACGTTATTTGCAATGCATGTTTTCATTTTACTTCATTCTTTTTCCTAACCGACATATTAAATGTGCATGTCTTATAGTAAACCTAATCAATCGAAAACACCATGGATCAACAAGCACCACAAGCAACATTTGTGTCAAATTCATCAATTGATGAAATTTTTGAAAATGCTACCCAACAAGATATTTTTTGGGAAACAACAAACTCGGACCTGCCAACATCGAGCATAATTTATGAACAGCTCTTAAACAAGTACGCTAATTCTGAAAGCTTAAATGAATTGCTTGAAGTTCTTAACAGCTGGAATTTGGGTGAACTTTTTGATTTTTTTAAAAGTATGTATAAAACAATTATGCATGTAGGTTAAGGTGTCCATCTTATCTCTTTAAAAGAGAACATGTTCTCTTTTTTTGGTCCGATCTTTTTTACACTATCTTTTTTCGTTGGGATCTTTTTTTATTCTCTTTTTTCTTTGTATATCACTTTTTTTGTTCGAATTATTTTAATAAATTTTTTAATACCTCAATTAAATGTAAACGTGGTGTAAAGAATTATTATTTCTAATACATTGGCGTGATGAGATACAATTTTTCATACTAAAATAACCTTAGATTCAGCTTTTCGTAAAGACGTCATTTTTACTACTTCTTCTAAATCAATTCATCTCACTCTCTCGTGCTATATTTCCTGTAAGCAAGGAAGAGAAGCAACAAAGACATATGCAGAAAGTGGCCATTGCTACCACATACTACACATACTCATGGTTAAATATAAAAGATCACTGTCTCTATTCCTCATAAATTGTGCGTTGTGCGAACTGCGTCGATATTTTCAAAATAAGTTATAATTTAATAATAAACCAGCTTTAAATATTCTTTTGAAAATGAATTAATGTATTCAAATTCATGTACCTAAAAATTTTCGATTTCATAGAAAACTAATGGGATAATCACAAAAAGGAAAAGCATTTTTCCGACGAAATGCAAAAACATTATTCAAGTTTCCTGAAAGATTCAAATTCTAAATGGGATGCGCAGTGTATTGTCTGCAAAGTAAATGTGAATGTCTGAAATAAAGAAGAATACAACTTCTTAGAGCAACATCTCCAAACAAAAAAACAAAACTTATTCTTCAATCTGCGGGTGGCTCAACGAACATTCAAAAATTTTTTGCTGCAAAATCAAAAACTTGGCTGAGATAACAGGTCGTGAAGAAGAAGAAAATGCTTTTAAAAGTGATTGCATTACATGTTATCAAAAATCATTTGATTGTCTACCTAAAAAAACGGAGCCTTCAATTGGAAGAGATTTCATGTTTTTGTTGAATTTCTTAAACTTACAATGGGAAGAAGTCGAAAAAACTGTTATATTCATTTTCCAAAAATGTACATAACTATAAACGACAGTAAATGTTTTGATGAATTTTGCGAATTTGAATAAGTTTCTTAGGACAAATTCAAAGAGTTTAAATTTTAATAAATCACAGTCAATGTCAAGTGCAAAATGGACGAAAGTTTTTTCATAGTGTGAGTTATCCAGAGCACTTTTCAGAACTTTCTAAAATGTGTGCGTATTTTTGTAATCCCAGGACAGAATCTTAATGTTAAGAAAATATTTTCTCTAATTGAGAGTTGTTATGTTGAATAGGAAGCTTCGTAGTAAGCAGCTTAATGAATAATGTGATCCTTATTTATAACTAAAAGACTTATAAAATAATTGTTAAGTTATCTTTCAGTAATATATTTATTGACATGTTAATCTGCTTTTATTTTTAAACTGCATTGTTTTTAATGTTGTTAACTTTAATAAAAAATATATGAAAAAATATTTTTTTATTTGGTGTTCTCTTTTTGTTCTCTTTAGTATTTTTCGAATGTCTCTTTTTTTTGGATTCTAGAGCAAAATGTTCTCTTTTTAGACAGACCTCAGATGGACACCCTAATGTAGGTATATTCACTATTGTCACTCTTATTTTTTTTACTTGTATCAAAACAAGAAAATATTACAAAATAATCATTTCTATCCATTGCATGACTTACATTTTTGTTTTTTCGATTTTCATATCGAATTTCACAGAACAATATTTATTTGTGGGAGTCTTAAAGAACTTGTCAAAAGAAATGGCTCAGAATTTATTTCAAAATACAGACGTTCCGCTTGGTGTACGAGCAGAATTTTTTTTCCAATGGTCTCAGTGGATAAAAGCAGCAAATCAAGGGTCTCAAACTCTATTCAATATAAATTTTAACAATAGAGATGTTGAACTGAAGGAAAACAGTAGCGATTTATCAGTATCAAACAACAACAAAACATCGATCAATTTGCATTCAATTTTGTGGTCGAATGCGTACGGGACGAGTTTGTTACAATTTTTAAAAGAAAAAGAAGGTGCAAATCAGCAACACATCAACTTGCGCAAACTTTTATGCGAAGCAATTTTGCAATATTGTATTGAGGAAAAACCTGAACTCTCAGTTAGCGACTGTGAGTCTCTAGCAAAAGAAATTTGCAAAATTTTCCCCGGCGAGCTTATGGTACTTCACTTTTCATTATTACTATCATAAATACCTTTGATCTCTTCAACGGCTAATTCTAATTAAATTTTTAGTAGAAGTCCATACTTTCTTTTAGCTCAAATACTTTTCACAACAAGAGTTTAAGCCTGAACATGAGTTTTTACTTTTGGTTAAACTCATTCGGTTACACATTAAAAGACAGGGTTAGAATAATTCTTTTTAGTATAAATGAGCACTTTAAACCCTTTAACTGTTTCACAGAAGCTCAAACCGAAACTAGAGCTTAAACTTTTCCCGCCGTATTAATAAACGCGGAATAGCTGGGCTAAGCTTTATTCCATGGATTAAGTGGAAAATGGTATAATGGTGGCTTTAATTAAATGGAAAATGGTATAATGGTAACTTAATCCATGGAATAAGTATTTCCCAGTTATTCCGCGTTTATTAATACGGCGGTTCCTGTTTAATTTTGCATAAATATTTAGCTTTGGTACCCCAGTGCAGAGCGAAATTTGGCAATATTAACACTTTTCTTTTTAGTCGCACTATTTCATTCCTCGGAAAAATGCTGCTCCACTTGGGAAGTTGTATAATAAATACAGAAATTGGAACAGCGAAATCAATCGCAAGTCATCAAGCGAAAAAAAGAAACTGAAATTGAAATCATTTTCTGTCCAAGCGGATGAAGAAGAACATATTCGAGCATTAAAAAATGACTGCATGGCAATGTCATATGCGGAAAAACTTTCGCATTGGAGTGCATGTGCTTCCACAAGGATGAATTGCATTGAAGAGATGGAAAGTTCTTCCAAATTAATAATAGATGTTTGGCCTCAATATAAAATGACCGACGGTTTTCGATTGGTACAAAGTTACTTTATTTTCAAAATTCAAAACTGTATAGTTTACTTGTATATTTATTTTAGATTGAATCCGATTTCAATTTTAAGTTTGACGAAAAAAATGACTTAACAGACAGCTTAAACGATTTTTGCAATTTAATAATTGAAAACGTTTTGCCAAATCATTTGAATAAATTTTGCAGAACTGAAGACGTTGAAATTTACAACAAGTTATGTGAAAATAGAAGCAATTTGTCAGAAGGTACATACATACATACCTTTTATGATTTCAAATGGTTGTAACTTTTTTTTAACTCAGCAAATAGATGCAATTTGTGCAACCACGTTTCACCTGATTCAAATAATGCTACCACCTTCCCGAATCCATTCCAAAAATCAGACAAACATCAGCAAGAATATACTTAAAAAAAAATTTACTCAGTGAATGAGTCCAGAAAGGCTTTCATGGCAATTTGCACAACTGAGGCTGAATATAAACAAAAGTATGAAGCCAAAGTTAAGGCTGAATCCAGTGTGCCACCGTTTATAACACTCATCGGATCGCTGGAAGAGCCGAGATATTTTCTAGTCGACTTCGATAACATCAGCTACAATTTTTTAAAATTCGCTAGGGCAATCGACGTTTGTTTTAAAGCATACCATATTTTCAACATTGCCCACCCCCACGCTTGCGAAGAAATGTGGGATTTCATCAACAAGCAATTTTATAACTTGCCTGGGGAAGCGGACATAACGAAACCTGCCGCGCACGTTCTGCTGAACGAAATTAGATGTAAGTCACTTTAAATTCAAATATGAAAATGGTCAATGATCAATATTTTCAAAATCCTAGTGGCCAAAAATGAGTCCAACTCCAAATAAAAACATAAAAAAATTAAGCACGTTTCGAAAATCAAAGCCCTTAGTACAAGAAGGTAAGTTTGTACTACCCACACATTTCTTTAATTTTTATTTGTTTTATTTTTCACCAGACTTACTAATATGTATCATCTTAGCTCACATTTTCTTTCAAATCTTTCTTACTAACATATAAGTAACAATTTCTTTTCTTTCAGCTATTACTCTATTAAAATTCACTCTAATTAATCTTAGCCATAGTAAAAGTATTAAGTTATTAAGTTTGGTAAATTTCGCTTCATTTTCCCTTACATATTTTAGATTTTGTAAAATTTAAATCGCTTTTATTAAGTAAGTTAGTTTTAATAGATAAAGCAAGTTTTAATAAATATAGATTTAAATTAATATTAATAATCGAAAAAAAGAAGTTGAAATTTTAAATAAAATATATAAAATTGAAAATATTATCTATTTTTGTTCTGAATGATAACCATACTAACATTTTATGTATATAAGTAACAATTTATTTTCTTTCAAGTATTACTCTAATAAAATTCACTCTATTAAATCATAGCCATAGAAAAAGTATTTAGTTATTAAGTTTGGTAAATTTCGTTTCACCTTCCCTTATATAATTAATATCTTGTTAAATTTAAATCACTTTTATTAAGTAAGTTAGTTTTAATAGATATAGCTAGTTTTAATAAATATAGATTTAAATTAATAAAAATAATCGAAAAAAGAAGTTGAAATATTTAAATAAAATATATAAAATTGAAAACGTAAGTTAGTTTTAATAGATATAGCTAGTTTTAATAAATATAGATTTAAATTAATAAAAATAATCGAAAAAAGAAGTTGAAATATTTAAATAAAATATATAAAATTGAAAACGTAATTTTTTTTTGTTCGGAATGATATCAATAAAGAGTTATTAAAAATATGCCAAAAAAATACCGCGCATTAAGTGTGTGTCTGAATCTGTGTTGTCAGAAGAAACATAAACGTAACGTGAAAAGCGAATGTTTTGTTGTTTTCGTACCTCAGCTGATTGGAAAAGAAACGAAAATATCTCATTCCACTGTGGTGTATACGTATCTTTTCAGTCTATTTTCCAGAAGTTCGTAGTTTCCTCAATCTAAAGTAAGTAGTATTTTATTTATATTTTTATTGTTGTTGATCTTAAACCTCTTGAAAGTCTATTTTAAATATTTGCCAAAGATTTTACTGAGCTCGGAATTGAATATGTTGATCTTTATACCAAAGAATTTAGAAGCACATTTTAATGACAATTTTAATATTTTAATGAGCTCAAAAGACAAATGAAAACGCACATTAACACATTTTTATTCTCTTTCAAAAATTTTGTTCAACATACAGAAGATTTAGCAGTCTTAGCGAACTCTAAATTCAAAATTTTTCGTGCTATTTACGAATACGTGCTATTTTCGTAATTACTCCACAAAAAATTCAGTTCATTCTACCAAAGATTTCGTAGTTTTATTGAACTAAAAATACAAAATATTTCATGGTGCTAACGAATATATTCGTAATAATTTCACAAAAATTTAGGTCATTCTACGAAAGATTTCGTAGTTGTATTGAACTAAACTTACAAAGTATTTCGTGCTATTTACGAATACGATCGTAATTGTTTCACAAAAAATTTAGTTCATTCTACAAAAGATTTCGTAGTTTTATTGAACTAAAAATACAAAATATTTCGTGCTATTTACGGATACGATTGTAATTGTTTCACAAAAAGTTTAGTTCATTCTACAAAAGATTTCGTAGTTTTATTGAACAAAATTTTTTTTTCGTTAGTTCACACTTTATTTTTAGTTTTTATTTATTGTATAGGTTTTTGGCTTTTCAAAATGCTATAGCACGACTCTGTAGGTATTACCGTTATTTTTAAATAATATTTTTTTTCATTTTTAGTGATTTTTTTCTTAAATTGCCCCTCCCGCCTAAACGGGGGAAAATGGACCCCCCTCCCATACGATTTTTTGCTTGTCTAGGTCCAACCTACACACCCTATCTTTTCGTCACACCTTATGCAAATCACCCTGTATATACTTTTATATATATATTTTTTGGGTGTGTTGACGATTAAGTCAATGAAGATAAGAAACTCCAAGCATTGACAAGTACCGTGGAGAAGCTATACAAGGAGGTAGAGGAGATAAAATCCAGGCAAGTGGCCCGCAGACTAGCCGAAAGCGAGGCAAAAAAACAACAACTGTTTTCAAAGGGCAGTACTACAATTGCCAAACAACAACAGCCAACAACAACAACAACTGGGGCAAACGTAAAAACTGCACCCGTGCAACAACAAGGCACAACAGCTAATCAAATAGCTGTGGTGCAAAACAAGCAAAACAAAGGAAAGAAAACTGCTACCTAAGAGCAGCAACGGGGGACCGCGGCTAAAAAAGCCGCGCCATCGAAGCAGCTAGCAGAGACGTTGCCAAACCAATACAATGTTATGTTTCTGTATTACTATTAATTTTTCCCTACTTTTGCTGTATCTTTATCCAGCGCAGCTCGCTTAAAATAGATGGCTAGAGAGCCGATGTTTAATAATGAATTCACACTCAGTATATGAAATGGAATTGATTTTATTTTACATTTTCTTACAGCTATTTATACCTAAATTATATTACACATCTATTTGGGATATCCCCTCTTATGAACTATATTACAAATAAGAATGCATCAGCATTCTGCTTCTCATAAGTTACTAATTGGGGCAGTCGTCTCATTTCTAATGTTGACAAACTTGCATTCGGGAGTAGTGTAACAAAATACATTCAGTGCCACTCACAAAGCAACGTAGTCAAAACGATGTCTTTGAACTTAGCTTTTGTTGGCCAAAGGGGACAACAAAATTGTGTACATCGTTTTACTATGATATTGAGTATCAATGAAAACGTGCTTTTTGTTTGTATCTCGTATTTTGGTTGTGGCTCTTTTCGAATGAATGTTATTACACTACATCCCTCCCCTTTAAAAAATGATATTTGTTTACATTTGTAAAATTTAAATAAATATTATTCGGTTTTTTTTTTTTTTTTGTGTATGTACATATATATGGATTTAGGTTTGTGTTATCTATTGATGTTTATTGTTAGTTTGTAATTCTGGCTTTAATTAAATTGTTATTGTGTACTTCTTTGTTTTTGTTTTCAATGCTTATAATACTATTTGGACCATTTTGTGCAATGATTTTATATGGACCTTTGAAGGGTTTATCTAGTTTTCTTTTATTTCCTACTTTTATATAGACAAAGTCTCCTATTTTGAAATTTGATGCTTTTACATTTAATTGATTGTTACATATTTTAGTTTTATTTAATTCTAAGTTTTCCTTAGCTCTATTATGTGCATACTTTAACTTTATTTTAAATTCATTAACATAATTATCCAAGTTATAAATGCTCTGTTTATTTTTAATGATTTCACAAGGTAAAGCACATAATTTTCCATATACTAATTCAAATGGTGCATAATTTGTAGTACTGTGTGGTGTAGTATTGTATGTGTAAGTGTAGTATGGTAGTAACTCTTCCCATTCGTCTTTTCCGTTCATAGTCATTAAATAGTCGTTCAGAACTCTATGGTTTCTTTCTATTGAGCCTAAAGTTTCATGGTGAAATGGCGTAGATGTAGCTTTTTCTATTTTTAATAATTTGCAAATGTTTACTAGTAGTTCATTTGTGAATTCTGTGCCTTTATCTGTTTTTAATTTCCTAAAACAACCATATTTTAAAATGAATTTTTCTACTATAGTCTTTGCTACTGAAACGGCATCTTTTGTAACTAATGGAAATGCTTCAATGAATTTTGTAAGCTCACATTGAATTGTCAGAATATACCTGTATCCATTCGATGGTCTGAGTGGTCCTACTGTATCTATTGTTATTGTTTCGAATGATGTATTTGGTGTGTCTGTTTTTGTGAATTGTTCTTTTGTATATTTTGTTATTTTAACCTCATTACAAATTTTGCACTTATTTATATAATTTCTAACCATCTTATTCATATTCTTCCATACATATTTCTGCTTAAGCTTTGCTATACATCTTCTTATACCTATATGTCCTCCTAATTTATCATCATGATACCTTTTTATTATTTCATTCATTTCTTTTATATCATGCACTCTTTTTGGCGCATTGTATAATATAATGTCTAGACAATTTTCTTCTTCATTTTTCTGCAGTTCATTAAATATCTTCTTAAATTTGTGCACTGATATTGTTTCAAATATTTCATTATTCATTGCTAACGCTAGCTTTTCTAACTTCACATGCTTTGCATAGGACAACAGTTTCCTCAGAATCAATTTTAAATCTGATAATGATTTATCACTGTATCCAACATGTATTCTATCTTTGACTGAATATATTCTTTCTTTTTGGGTACCCATTAAATTTTTTATATTCTCAAGTTGCAACTTCTTAATATTCCTAGTGTCTGAAATTGATATGCATTCCCATATGTGAAGGTGATCAGTCTCCACTGGTGGCATGGTTTCCGGATTTTCTTCTTTTTCACTAGTGTTTTTTATATTTCTCAGCTTCATTGCTCTAGTTATGACATTTATGCTTACTTTTGGTATCATCTCTTTTAATTCTTCTGAACTTATTTTTATTCTGGATAATGCATCAGCATTCGTATTCATCTTTCCTTGCTTAAAAACTATGTCAAAATCGTAATCCATTAAATCTACTCTAATTCTAGTCAACTTAGATGAAGGGTTCTTATGAGTAAATAAGCTAACTAATGGTCTATGATCTGTGTACACAATAAATCTTCTTCCATACAGATAAGGTCTGAAATGATTAATTCCCCAATGAATACCAAGTAATTCTTTCTTTATTACAGATTTATTTAGTTCATGTTTGTTTAATGCTTTACTGGCATATGCAATGGGCTTATCATCGCCTACTTCTCCTTGAGATAGAATCGCTCCTAGTGCATAGTTTGATGCATCTGTTGTTAGTATAAATGGTTTTGAAAAATTTGGGTAAGATAGGATAGGTGGTGACATTAGTTTTAATTTAAGTGTTTCAAAAGCAATTTGACAATTTTGTGTCCAGCTAAAAATTTGATTTTTCTTTAATAATTGGTTTAGTGGTTTTGCAATTTCTGCAAAATTTTGTATGAAACGTCTATAGGTTAGGTTAGGTGGAAGTGGCTGTCAGTCAATGAGTGCATTGCCTTACACACTTAGGCCGCAAGGGCCCATTGTGATACCACAGAGATCAGCAAGTTAATCACCTACTGATCTCAGAAACCCGATGTAAGATTAACGAGTTGATCACTTATTAATCTTCCATTACGGGACTAGCCGGTTAATCACCTGCTAGTCGAACCACGTGGAACTTTTAATGTATTTTGAAAGACTTTTAGGGTCTATGTAAGCTAGGTCGCTAGTATCATCGAAGAAGAATTCACCGAGATGAATTTTCCTCCTATGAAGTAGTGCAGGGCATGAGCAAAGAAGGTGTTGAACGGTTTCTTCCTCCTCCTCGTCCATGCAGCTTCTGCAGAAATCATTGGAAAACACACCAAGTCTTTTGGCGTGTCTCCCTATTAGACAGTGTCCCGTAAGAACACCTATGGTAGAACCTAGATACAGACGGTTCAGGGCCAACAAACTCTTCGAGCGTTTTGAGTCAACACACGGCCAAACTTTTTTGGTTGCAAGGCAGTTGTTACTCTCAGTCCATCTAGTGTTTGTTATCCTTGAAGCGTCTTGTCTAAGTAGGAGTTTACATGTAGCGATAGGTACACCTATGTTGTTCCATTCTGAGCGTAGGGAAGTGGTCGTGCCCTTTTTGGCTAGTTCGTCTGCCATACAGTTGCCTGGTATGTCCCTGTGCCCTGGCACCCATGAAAGGTGAATGTTAAACTGTTTTGACATCTCCCTCAGAGACATCTGACAATTTTGGACCGTGATGGATTTTGTAGAGACAGAGGCAAGAGATTTAAGGGCAGCTTGGCTGTCTGAGAAGATCCGAATATCCGTGGAGGATATGACGTTTTCTTTGAGCCAAGACAGCACCTCCTTAATCGCCAGAATTTCCGCTTGGAACACACTACAATGATCGGGTAGGCGGAAGAAAAGACTGAGATTCAGTTTTTCTGAGTAGATTCCTCTTCCCACACCTTCGCTGGTTTTTGAACCATCGGTGTAGAAGTGTATTGCTTCATTTTCCAAAAGAGCGCCATTTTCCCAAGCTTCTCTTGAAGGTATGGTTACTTGGAAATTATTGTCAAACACCAACTTGGGGGTGGTGTAGTCGCATCGATTCGGTAAGAATCTAAAGTTATCTAGAATGGTAGTGTGGCCGATTTGATTATTGGTCCACTGTGATGTAGCTCTGAGTCGAGTAGCTGAGCTAGCTGCGACTTGTTTGCTGAAGATATCTAGGGGTGTGAGATCTAGTAGTACATTGAGGGCGTCCGATGGGGTTGTCCTCAGTGCACCACTAATACACAGACTAGCCGTTCTTTGAACTTTGGCCAGCTTGTTGTAGTTGATCATCTTGTCTAGTGCTGTCCACCAGACTATCACCCCGTATGTGAGTATCGGTCTAATTACCGATGTAAACAGCCAATGGGTGATTTGGGGGGAGAAACCCCATTTCCCGCCAATGGCTTTTTTACAGGAGAAGAGTGCAACGTTGGCTTTATTTACTCTTTCCTCAATATTGGTTTTCCAGGTCAGTTTTTTGTCAAAAATGAGACCTAGATATTTAGCCTGATTTGACAGTGTGAGAGTTACCCCTTTAATAGTTGGGGGTCTGAAGTCCGGAATTTTGTATTTCCTCGTAAAGAGAACTAATTCCGTTTTGTGTGGATTGATGTTCAGACCACACTCTGCAGCCCAATTGTTAAGCTTGTTAAGTGCTGTTTGTAGCAGCTCAGCTAGGGTTTGTGGGTGCTTGCCTGAAACGGCAATTGCTACATCATCGGCATAGGCTATTGTTTTGAAACCTTCGTCCTCTAGGTCGATTAACAATTTGTTAACGACCAGGTTCCACAGTAGGGGAGATAAAACTCCTCCCTGCGGGGTTCCTCTATTGGCCATTCTGCTTGTTTTGTAGTTCCCCATTTCGGAACTAATGATTCTGCTGCTGAGCATTGTTGTTATCATGTTTTTGATGTGTTCCTCTATGAGCAGCCCATCAAGAGCATTAGTGATTGCTGAATTTTTAACATTATTAAATGCACCCTCTATGTCTAGGAATGCGACGAGAGAGTATTCTTTGTAGTGCAGGGATTTTTCAATGGTGCAAACCAGAGAGTGGAGTGCAGTTTCCACTGATTTACCTTTTGTATAGGCATGTTGCGCCGTTGAAATCAGACTAGGTTTAATTTCTTGTCTTAAGTGTATGTCAATCATTCTTTCCAGTGTTTTAAGGAGGAAGGATGACAGACTAATAGGTCTTAAATCTTTTGGATTTACATGGGAGCTTTTGCCGGCTTTAGGTATAAAGACGACCCTAGCTTCTCTCCAGGCCTTGGGAATATATGCATAGCTGATGCATCCTTTCATGATCATCTCTAAGTTATAGATGATGATGTCTGAAACCTGTTGCAGCTCCGCAGGAATGATTCCGTCAGGCCCTGGTGATTTATAAGGGTCAAAGCTGTTTATTGCCCATAACAGTATATCTCTAGAGATAAGACCTTTTCCTGATTGGTTTGCGAGTCGGGGCAAGTGCTCCTCGTCTGTTATTGTCAACGAGCTACCAGGGAAATGAGTATCCAGTAGCAGGTTTAATGTTTCTTCATATGAGTTGGTCCAGTTGCCGTTTTCATCTTTTATAGAACTTGGCATGTTTGGACTCGTTGATAGGATTTTCCTAAGTCTAGATGCCTCTGAGGAGTCTTCAATTTTATTGCAGAATTCTCTCCAAGAGGATCTTTTGCTTATTCGTAACCTCTTTTTGTAAATCCTAAGGGATTCCTTATAGAGATCCCAGTCTATGGGATTTCTGGAAGATTTGGCTCGATTGAAAAGCTTCGCACAACTTTTCTTGAGCGGTTCTAGCTCCTTGGTCCAC
The DNA here is from genome assembly GCA_949752695.1 of Melanostoma scalare. Taxonomy (NCBI): domain Eukaryota; kingdom Metazoa; phylum Arthropoda; class Insecta; order Diptera; family Syrphidae; genus Melanostoma; species Melanostoma scalare. The sequence goes on along the minus strand of OX456985.1, from coordinate 96,393,135 downwards.
CAGTGTGGTTTCTTCTTCCCTCTTACTATGGTAAGAGGACAGGAGTTACACAAGGCATGGTTAAGAGCACTAGTTAGATCGTCGACTTTGTTGTCAAGATCCTTGGGGTTTGAAGGGAAGCTATTGTCATTGTAGTTGTAACAATGTTTGAAGATTTCCCTGAATTTTACCCAATCAGTTTTCCTATAATTACGGAAGCCTATGGGTTTTGGTGTGTCATCTGTTAGACTAAATTGGATGTATCTGTGATCAGAGAAGGAGTGATCCTTAGATACAGCCCAATTTTTAATCTTGTTATAGATTGATTGAGATACAAAGGTAACATCTAAAACCTCTTGTCTGTTTTTTGTGACAAAGGTTGGTTCGTTACCAATATTGCAGATAAGAAGGTTAGTACTTAGTATAAAATTAAAAAGAGACTCACCCCTTTCATTTACGTCCGTACTCCCCCATACTACGTGATGTGCGTTGACGTCACTTCCTATTATAAGGTCCGCTTTGAGCTTTGTTGCGCTTTTTATTACGCGCTCGAGCGTCTCTCCTGGTAGCGGCCCCGGTTGGTCATGGCCTAGATAAGCGGACGTGAGCCAGTAAGTCCCACTGTTGGTCTGCAGTTTTACTGTTGTGGTGTCGCAATTGCTGTAATAAGGTAGTAAAAATACGTTAAGTGTTTTCTTTGCCAGTATGCAGGATCTTGGTTCACCTTTGTCCGTCACATACAGCAGAGAATAATCTTTCGTCCTGAGTCCTTTTACCACGGATTTATTAATCCATGGTTCCTGGATCAGGACTATATCCTCGCCGGACTTGCTTAGTTGGAGAAGGAGTCCGGCTGAGGCTTTGATCGAGTGTTGGAGATTAATCTGGAGTATTTGCAGCATTGCTACAATCATCCAGCTTAATCTCCAACACTGTAGCATTAAGGTCCTCCATATCTGAGGCGGAGTCTAGCAACTCATCCTCAGAAAGGAGAACCCCAAGCATTTCATCGTCGGAGTCTAAGACTCCACCTTTGTTGTTGTCGTCCTTATCGGACGATTTGTTGTCAGTTGCGTCTTGATCAGACACTATTATTGTAGTCTTTTCGACCAGTTTCGAGCAAGACAGCTGTTCCAAAGAATCAGAGCAACTTGCCGCGTCTGTCTCCATGATGGAAGATTCGACGCTCGCAGTGGACTCCTTGGCTTCGGATTCAGCCGCTTGCTTTGGAAGCTTTGCAGCGTCCTCATCTTTTTTGTATATTTTCAGCACTAGGCTATCAAAGCCATACTGAATAACACCCCCGCGTGCCGCCAGGGGTTCTAATGACTCCTTATTCAAGGTGACAAGAGCCGACCGATAACGACCCACCGACTCTTTTTCAATAACCGGAACCGTCCAATCGTGAGTGGGCAGATCCGGGTTGCTGTATTTAATCAACTGGAGAACCATCTCCCGCGATTCGTGTAGGGCCGGTACCAAGGCACGAGCTCTCGGTCTGCTTGGGATATCCTCCCTTGCCACAACCTCTAGCTTAGCACCTGGCCAGATCTCACCTAAACCGCTGACAGCAAGTTTATATAGGTGAAGCGATCTCTGGTCTTGGCAGGCGATCAGCTTGACGCGGTTTTGATGCCAGCCAGCGTCGCTAATTCTTGGGAGGGGTCCCGGATTCGCCTCGATAACAGGAATAAACCTGAAAGCGAGGTGAGCCTTGACGTCCGCCCACCTGTCGGCAGAGATGTTTCCATCCATATTGCTCCCGTCGATGACCGCGACAACAATCTGTCCCTTTACTACGTCACCAAAGGATTGCCCCGGCACCAGTGTCGATGGAACGCTAACCCCGACTCTTGGCTTTTTTGGTTGAGGTTTTTCAACCTCAAACGACCTGTTTCGCTTCGACGTTGAGTCTTGGCTGGTCTCTTCTGCAATTTTACTTGCCCACTTCAATCTTTCAACCTCACCCGGGGTTCTCTCCACTGCGGGTTTACCACCCACCGTTTCAATTACCCTTCTTGCTTGGCGACGTATCTGAGCGGGCGTTTTTTTGGTCTGAGTCCCCCCCTTGGCCGAGCTGGAGTTGTTAATCACCTCTCCCGCTCCACCAGTTGGAGGATTCATGGTACTCGACGAGGGTACGTACCGACCCGCAGAGGTAGGGTTGCTATTCGCCTCCCCAACCCTGTCAGTCTGAACGGCCCTCCCCGTGTCCTTTGTTTTAAGGGCATTCAAGGTGGAGACGGAGTCGTTGATCACCCCTCCATTTCCCCTCTTTGTTAGTTTCACCTCGTCCTGTCTTGATGATGGCACCAAAGCAGGCGAATTGTTTTCAAAGCTAATATTGGGGACTTCATCCCCACTATTAGCAGTGGCGGTCCGTTTGCCCTCCGATTCACTGGTTAGAACTAGCTTTGCAGCATGCTCTTGACCAGTTTCCAGCGGGCTGTGCTGCTCGCCAGAGTCGGGATTCTTGGTTCCCACTGCACAGACCTGAACTGGCTTTGCAGCTGGTTCAGAGCCTGTGTGCGAACCTTGTATCCCACTGGTAGAAGGTTTGCTCGTTGGCTCACATTCCTGCTTCGACTTTGCAGCCAAATCGGAGAATGTGTACAACTTACGTTGCCTCCCCCCAGTTTTCTTTTTTGTCTTTTTGTTCGTTTTTTGTCTGTTTGTTTGTTTGTTTGTTTGTTTGTTTTTAAAAATTCCATAGAAGGTCCCACGAGTATCTACGGAAGGAAAAGGTCAGCCCCGGCAGAGCCGTGTACCGGGGTAAGGCTAGTCTATTCTGGACCCTGCCAAGCATCCAGAAGAGCTCGTTATTGATTGGTTTATCCCCCAACCTTTAATTCTTCGGCACGGATTATAAATGCTCACACCACCACTGAAACTAGGAACCTCGTATCTATGGTGAGATTGGATTTCTAAGGATTGTGCTATTGAGAAGTCACAACCACCCAGCGATCCAACCTAACCTTGGCTGTCACCGTCTGTCATCGTATAGACACTGATAAGTATATGTAGTGAACATTGCCCGCCCGGCACCCACTTGGAGGGTTCGATCGAGGATTTTTGCCAGGCATGAAACGTCTATAGTAATTACAGAAAGCTACGAATCTTCGAACTTCATCTACATTATCTGGTTTAGGATATTCTTTAATAACATTGTATTTATCTGGGTCTGTAGTTACACCTTTTGCAGTTATTAAATGTCCAAGATAAACTACTTCTGGACGTAGAAAATTACATTTGCTTGGGTTTAGTTTTAAATTATATTTACGTAACCTTTTAAAAACTTCTGTTAGATTGTTATTATGCTCTCTAAGATTTGATTCAAAAATTATTATAGCATCTACGTATAGAAATGCAGATGCTTGCAGTCCACTAAGTGCAATTGATAACATTCTCTGAAAGCTATTTGTTGAAATTTTTAATCCAAAAGGTAATCTTTTGAATTGAAAGTGACCAGTGTCCGTAGAAAATGATGTCAATGGTCTGGATTTCGGATGTAATGAAATTTGGTGAAATGAACTTGTCATATCTAAAGTTGAAAAATATTTCGCTTTTCCTAATGTATCTAATACGTCTTCCAAACGAGTTAGTGGAAATTTATCATCAACTACTTTTTTGTTCAAAGACCTAAAATCAACTACTAATCTCCATTTTTTGTTACCTTCTTTGTCCTTTTTTGGAACTATTAATAAAGGTGAATTATAAGGACTTATAGATGGTTCAACTATATCTTCATCTATCAACTTTTCAACTTGGTTTTTGATTTCATTCAAATTAGCATGCGGGAGTCTGTAATTTTTTATGTATACTGGTGTTTTATCTATAGTTGTTATTTTCTGTTCATAGAAATTATTTTTTGTTAGTATTTCATTTTCTAAGTGAAATATATTTTGAAATTGCTTGCATAATTTAAGTATTTCTGTCTTAGCGTTGTCATCTAAACTATCTACTTTTATTTCCTTTTCTATTTTCTTAAACCGATCTTCATCTACTAAACTATTTTTAAATTGTAATATTTCATAACTCGAGATTGGTTCTATTCCTAATGAGATATGTTTAAGCGTTACTTCTGAATCAGTCGTATTTAGTATTTTCACATGTTTGGTTCCTATTGCTGGTATTAATGAATTTGCTAAAAGTACTCCCTTTTTTATTTCTTTTCCATGTATTACGCTATCTTCTTTTACGTCTAAGTCGACTTTATGAATTATCTCTGTTCTTGCTGGAATTTTAATATCATTTTTAATGTCTCTTGTATTCATATTCATTGGTAAAACCATTTCTTCCCCATCTAATGGAATTATTAGTACACATGTTTCATAATCAATCTTACAGTTATATTGTAATAAAAAGTCTCTACCTAGTATTGCATCTGTTGATATATTTATTTCCTCACTAACCACGTGGAATTGATGTTTTATATTTGTTTCTCCAAGCATGAGTTCTAGTTCTGTTATACCTTTCGAAAATATCGTTTTATTTGTTATGCCGTTTATTTGACATGACGAATATTCATTTAAATCTTTAACAAGAAACTCTTTACAAACTGAAATATCAGCTCCCGTGTCAATTAAAAATTTAAAAGTTTTGTTTAAATGTTTTATCCTTATGTTAACGAAATTTGTGTCGCATTCCCCATAGAAATTTAGAACCTTCTTTGGTTTCCCCGATTCTGCTGACCGGGGATCTCTAAGTTTTTCGACCTAGTGTTACTATTGTGGTATCCCCTTGCAATACCTCTACCTCTATTATTATTGTTGTTCCTTTCATAACCATTGTTATAACTGTTGTTATTGTACTGTCTATTGTTGATTCTATTATTATGTGTAAATTTTGGATAGGAAGAATTATGGTTGTATTGGTATCTACCACTATGATTTGTCCTAAATTGCATGGTGTTATTTTGTCGTGTAGACGCTTCAACCTCAATTGCTATCTGTACAGCTTCATTAAATGTAGCTACTCTTGATGCTTGTACTACCTGTCTACATGCTTCATTTAATCCATTTTTAAAAACATTTAATCCTAGTTGGTCATTTAACTTTATTATAATTCTTTTATTGGCTTCACCCTGTTCAGCTATCTGAATCTCATTTAATTGTGAAATTAGTACTTCTATCCGCTCTGCAAATTTGTTAACTTCTTGTGTTCCCTGATGCTGTCTAGCTAAATCATTATGTAGTTTCAATGGGTTTATTTTTGTTTTGTAAATATCTGTTAAAACTTTCTTTAAATCTGAGAAATTGTCAGGTTCTTTGTCTAGAGTCAGAAGCCTGTTTTTTGCTTTGTCAGTTACTTTAGTTGCTATAACAAATTTAATTAATTTTTTCTTTTCACTTTCTCCACCTAAAGTATCATGATAGAATTCAATAAGCCCAAAAAAATTTGAAAGGTTTTTTGATTCACCGTTAAATTCAGTTATTAGCTTTGTAGCTGTTATCATATTGAATTCTGCCATTTTTTCAGGATTAATTTTTTTTGTTTTTGGCTTAATTATTTCCAAAATTCGTTTTTCTATTTCTTTAAAGTTTACTGTTATTTCTTCTATTTCCGTTTCGTCAGTAATTTCTATGAGTATTTCTCTCCATATCTTGTCAATTTCTTTTTTTGTTTTGTCAATGTATTCTTGTGAATATTCTCTGTTTGGACTTTTTTTTAAATTTACTAATATTGTGTAAATGCTTTTTATACTATCCATAACAGAAATGACTTCAATTGTTTTTTAAATTTTTTTTTTTTTTATAGTAAGAATATTGACTTCGATATTAGATTTCACAATATATAAACTTTTTTTTTTTGTATTGAACGGAAATTACAATTTTTTTTTTTTTTTTTAAACATTATTTATTCTATTACGTATTATTTGTTTCCTAACATATTTCTTATAATAAGAATGAATTTTCGCTATTAATAGAAAGATAAGTATTACTAGAGTTATATTGTTTATATTCGAACTGCTTAGAATCTGCTGGCTGCTACTCAGGTTGTTATTTATAACTTCCTTCGATTGTGGTTGCCCCATTGTAATGTTATTTAATTTTTCGATTGGTTGTCCTGAAATCCACAAAAGATCGTCATGTAATGTAGATGATGATGGTGTTGAAACCTTCGAGTTAGCTTTTAAGGTCGTTGGCAACTTTTGGAAGATCTTTAAATGCTGGTGCAGACATATTTAATCTGTTTTCATTGGTTTCAATATAAACTATCATAAACTTGCAAGTATACATATAATAAATATTTTCATTGAAATATTGCGATTGCTGGACGGATGTCAGCGATTCAACTGAGGGATAAGACTCAACTTGAAAGGGATTTTGGTCCGCGTCTTGTTGTTAGTTCAACAAGTTGGCAGGATCGCCATGTTATGTTTCTGTATTACTATTAATTTTTCCCTACTTTTGCTGTATCTTTATCCAGCGCAGCTCGCTTAAAATAGATGGCTAGAGAGCCGATGTTTAATAATGAATTCACACTCAGTATATGAAATGGAATTGATTTTATTTTACATTTTCTTACAGCTATTTATACCTAAATTATATTACACATCTATTTGGGATATCCCCTCTTATGAACTATATTACAAATAAGAATGCATCAGCATTCTGCTTCTCATAAGTTACTAATTGGGGCAGTCGTCTCATTTCTAATGTTGACAAACTTGCATTCGGAAGTAGTGTAACAAAATACATTCAGTGCCACTCACAAAGCAACGTAGTCAAAACGATGTCTTTGAACTTAGCTTTTGTTGGCCAAAGGGGACAACAAAATTGTGTACATCGTTTTACTATGATATTGAGTATCAATGAAAACGTGCTTTTTGTTTGTATCTCGTATTTTGGTTGTGGCTCTTTTCGAATGAATGTTATTACACTACAACAACAATACAACAAACAACAGCAGCAGAAACAACAACAACAACAACAACAGCCAGCACAACAACAGCAGCAGCCAAGGAAGACATCAGTGAAGAGCAGGGTGCCCCCAATAAATACCCACAAAATGGAACTGAAAGCAACAAAAAGCCTGTGTAAGTCCGCCATAGGCGATAAATTTGTAATTAAACGTTTAGGACAAGATCGACATGCGATCCAATGTGAAAACATTGGTGACCATAAGATCGTTCGGGAGTTGTTAGCTAAGACAACCACCGAATATTTTAGTTATACTCCCAAAGAGGAGAAGCCAAAAAGTATGCTTTTGAAAGGGGTAGAGCCTACCTCTGACCCAGAGAAGCTCTTAGCGGAACTCCGCAGGTTGGCGAACGACGATCTCGAGTTATCGGGGTCAAGTCGTTCACCACGGCTAAGGCTAGGTGGGAGAGGCGGCTACTGCCGATGTTCCTCGTCACCCTATCTCTCAGTGCCGATCTGCTATCGTTCGCGAAAACACGCACCGCGCTTGTGTTTGTTAAACCTGTGAACAATTCTCCCAACAAGCAAATAAACAAAAAAAAAAAAAAAAATTTAAAAAATATTCCATCCATCCTCCTACCTTTATAAAACAATAAACAATTATTTTCCTGCCGCGTCGCGCTACATAAATTAATTCAGTGAATTTAACCTATTCAGTGCCGTGTGTCAAGTCAAAAAAAAAAAAAAAAAAAAAGACCTAACACAGTGCGTCCCCTTTAACCATCTCCTCCCCCACACCACTCGCATAGTTTCGTTGGCTGCACACATTTCTTCGATTTGATAATTTCTTATTTTATCTAGGTGGTGTGTGCAGGCAATGAAGCTGTGGGTTTGCTGGCGGATAGTTGATCAACGGTGTTGATTCCGTTGGTTAATCAAAGTCAAGTTGCTGGCTGGGCATAACACCGCTAGTAATTTGCTTTGGTTTTCCAATAGATCTACACTTGTTGATTACACTTAGATAGCGTCTGCGATTGATATTTTGTTTTGTGTGTTTTTGTGAGTTGTAATGTTGGGTAAGTTTAGAGTCGATTTAAGCAACATTAGGGGGTTGCGATCGAATTTCTTTGCTGTGTACGCTCACACTGCAAAATACAGGCCAGCTGTTTTGGCACTGAGTGAAACACAGGTTGGTGTTGATTCTGATCCCTCAGAGTTCAACCTGCCTGGATATAGCTTAGTGCCATTTTTCTTTTCCTCCCATGGCCTCGCCGTATATGTTAGGAATGATATTGCTTACCAACTTCTACCACAATACGGCCTCTGTTCTAATAAGAACTTTAATTTCATGTGGTTAAAATTCACCGTCCGTAAGCATATCATTCACTATTGTTTTATTTACAGAAGCCCCAATTTAGATAGCAATTCAACCTCTAACGAGTTTGATGCGCTATCTGAATCCATAATAAGAATTGTTTCCCTTTATCCTCACACTGAAATCGCAATTGCGGGCGATTTCAATGTACACAATTCAGGTTGGCTTCGACATTCTGGCCAGACAACACCCGAAGGAAAATATGTTGAGATCTTCGCTGAGTTTAACGAATTAACTCAACTTGTTGATGAGCCCACTCGGGTTCCAGATATTGAAGGCCATGCGGCCAACACTCTTGACTTATTTCTCACTTCTCATCCCGAAAAATATAGGGTTATAGTATCATCTCCCTTAGGCACATCGGATCATTGTGTCATATCGGTAGATTTTTCGTCTTCCGTCACGGTAAAAAAAGATAAAGTCCCCAAAAGAACTGTGTGGCAATACGAGAAAGCCAATTGGGACGGACTGAATAATTTCTTTCGAAATTTCAATTGGTCATTGTGCTTTCTCGACGGAAACGTTGATGCATCAGCTGATATGATATCTAACGTAATTCTCAACGGCATGAGAAATTTTGTTCCTCACAGAACAAAAAGTATCATCCCCAAAGAGAATTCGTGGTTCGATTTAAGCTGTAAAGAGGGATCGAGAAAGTAGTTTTCGAAAATTTAAAGATAACCCTACTGTAGAAAACCGAAATTTGTTCAAACGGGCCAGAAATTTCTGTAATGCTCAAATAAAAAGGGCCAAGTTTTTACATGACCAAAAAGTAAGGCAAAAAATACTATTGTGTCCAAAAGGAAGTAAAAACTTTTGGTCTTTTGTCAAGAACATTAAGAACTCGACCACGTCATCGGTCCCAACGCTCGTCTTCAATGACTCTCCGTATGTCAGCTCCATCGACAAAGCCAATTTGCTGGCAGCTCAATTTGCTGCCAACTCGACACTTCCTTACAGCATATTGGCTCCACCCGAGCTCGAGTCTGCAAATTCTTTGATGAAGCAGATATTTTTTCGAACTCGCTCGGTTGCGAGAGTCCTCAAAGATCTCAACATACATAAATCCGCTGGTCCAGATGGTATCCCCGCCGTTATTCTGAAGAGGTGTTCTTCTACGCTGGCAAAACCACTGCGTAAACTTTTCCATCTTTCCTATTCTGCTGGGATTTTCCCGAGCAGATGGAAAACTGCATTTGTCCAGCCGGTCCCTAAAAAAGGCGAATCTTCCTCCCCTTCCAATTACCGTCCAATTGCACTAACGTCCCTTCTTTCCAAGGTCATGGAAACGTTGATAAACCGTCAACTTATGAAATATCTTGAAGAACGAAAGCTTCTTAATGACCGTCAGTATGGCTTTCGTAGCAAACGGTCCACTGGTGATTTGATGGCCTATCTCACCGAAAAGTGGAACCAATCTTTACATTGTTTTGGAGAAAGTAAGATTATTGCGCTTGATATTTCTAAAGCATTTGATAGAGTTTGGCATCAGGCTCTTTTATCGAAAATGCGTGCTTTTGGTATCGATGAGTCTCTTCTTCGTTGGATTAGAAATTACCTTTCCGACCGTTCAATACAAGTTGTGTTGGATGGCTTCAAGTCTGATACCCACTTAATAAATGCTGGTGTGCCCCAGGGCTCCGTTTTGTCTCCGACTCTCTTCCTCATTTTCATTAATGATCTCTTGTCTGAAACTTCTAATCCGCTTAACTGTTTTGCTGACGACTCGACCCTCAGCTTTTCATATTCGTTTCCAAATTCACGTCCCTGCTCTTCGGATGTGGAACTGGAACGGTTGCGTATGATAAGCTCATTGAATTCTGACCTTGACAGCATTGTTTCATGGGGTCTTATGAACCGAGTAGAATTCAATGCTTCGAAAACTCAATGCTGTCTCTTGTCGTTGAAGCTTAACATTCCCCCATTGCCATTATCCATGAATGGTACCTGCATCGAAGAAACCGAAAAGCTGTCAGTACTTGGTATGTGTGTAAACGATGATCTTCGTTGGAATGACCACATATTTGAAGTCGCCAAAAACGCTGCTAAATGCTTAGGCTTCTTGAGACGATGCAGGAAATTTTTCACCCCTTCTGATCTGGCTACAATTTATAAGGCCTTCATCCGCCCAAAACTGGAGTATAACTCCCATATCTGGTCAGGTGCTTCTCAAACATCCTTGTGCCTACTTGATAGGGTACAAAATAGAGCGTTAAAATTGATAGGTGATAGTTCAATCGTAGAATCGATTGATTCTCTTGAACATCGTCGAAACGTTGCCTGTCTCACTCTCTTTTATCGCTTTTTCTACAAACAGTGCTCTAGTGAAATAGCCAGTTGCATTCCTCCCCTGAAACAATTTAGCCGCAACACTCGCCTCGCTAGGAATGCTCATCAGTTCTACCTTGAGCCCAACTTCGGGCGTACAGTCAAGTATAGAGATTCGTATTTCAGCCGCACCACCCGAATGTGGAATGCTTTGCCTGACTCTGTATTTCCCCTGCATTACGATTCGCAAAGATTCAAAAGCAACGTGCATCGGTGTCTCCTATTAAATCCTCTCCTATTTTCCTAAATGCTCGCACTGTGTTCTACAACATTATAAGGGTATTCATAACCCCTTGATGTGCGCGCAAATTATAAAAAAAAAAAAAAAAAAAAGTAGCCGTCTGGAGAGTCTAAGGAAAATCTCCGTTCTAGACTACCAGATGGTAAGATGGGAAAAAATAAACAGGCACGGTGACATATTACAATGTCTTCGTTGCCAACGGTTCGGTCACGCCGCATTCAACTGCAGTCGAGGTGCGTAAAGTGTGGAGAGAACCACAAAGAAAAAGAGTGAAAGCTCGGTGAGGCAAGGGTCGAAGATAAAACCCAATTATTGGGGATGTACTCGATATCAGGTTATAAAGAAATCAATAAAAGCTGCTCCAACAGTAACTAAGGACGAGGGAAGGCATACAGCCAGACCGAATCCAAGGGCCATCGTTCCCGAAGCTTCCTACGCCCAAATGGCGGGTGGAGCTGGGAAAACGGTACAACCTCCCCAGAAAGCGGCCGCACAGCCATCTGTGTCAAAGGCAGCTACTGGGGAGTCAGAGGTGATGGTCGCTCTACGTGTTATTCAGGCACAAATGAGCGAACTATCGCGGCAAATAAGTGAGCAGGCGCGTAGGGTGGACTTGATCTACCGTGCAGTGCCGTCGCTTGCGCAGTTTATAGGTTAACGGGCGCGCTGCCTGAGAGGCCTTTTAAGATCCTAGCCGTGAATGTGAATTTGCTAGTAAGGATAGATCGACGAACCAACTGCCTTGAGTTGTTAAAAGACCAACGTCCTGATGTATGTATGGTTAGCGAAACTAGGCTAAATCAGCATCACAAACTGACGGATAACAATTACATTATCATAAGGAGGGACCGACCCAACTCGACTCTCGCGGGTGGGGTTGCGATCTTCTTACGTAGGGGCATTGCTCATAAGGTAATATATAGCGGTGAAGTACGCCGATTCCGGTTGCTGGAAATGTGTATCATATGCATCCCTCTCCAACAGGGGAGGCGGTTGTATGTGGTCGCGCTCTATGCACCGCTGGAGGCTTCTCAAACCTCATGTTTTGTAACAGAGCTCGAAACGCTTTTTCGATGTCTGAATCTGAACTCGGATGAAAACTGTTTCCTCTTGGACGGTGATTGCTAAGTGAATGCTAAACACCATGATTGGGGAAATCAATTAGCCAATCCAAGGGGGACCCAGCTATTCAATTGGCTGGGGCTCCACAGCATTGAGTGTAAAGTCGATCTGCTGGCTACTGACAGGCCATCATATCATCGAAGTGGCTTATATTTGGATCTATTGCTTTTAGACTCAAGACTTAAACTGACCGACGACATTCTTCGACGGACGAAAAATTGTTTGACGACGGTTGACAGACGACAGTGACCACTGTGGACTTGCCGCCGTCATACTGCTTTCGAACGACCTTGCGGTACGTGCCATCGCACTCTTACAACGACGGTAAGACACGTTGGCCACGCTTTTCCGGTGCCGTCTCAAGGGAATTTCGTTCGAACGGTATTGCGCCGCCATGCAACAGGAATCTGTCGAACTTTGAGATCGATGGGTACCTGCAACGTATGGAGTATGCAATCCGTAGTACAATGGACAGTTCAATTCCTAAATATAGGCAACATGACTCTACGATCATGTACAGAAACGCGACAATAGACCTACTTTACAAACAAAAAAGTAGACTCCTGTCAAGAATCAAACTCTTGCACAGGAGGTTTACTGACCGACACGATTTCGAGATTAGAACTCTGAAGTCACAGATCAAAAATCTCTAACAGTTAATTAAAGAAAACTACAGAATATCTATATCTCTTTTCTGGAACAACAAAATTTGGGCTGTACAGTAGGGTGGAGCACAGATGTATGGGGATTTTTTGAACGCGTAATTTGTTGTTCTAATAGTGATGATTATATGTGTTGCACTAAAACAAACACATATTTTTTTTTTTTTTGTTATTTGAACAATATCTTCTGCCTCCGCTTTAGCCTCAAACTTTAAGATTTATTTTAGAAAACGAAAGGTGTTTTAATGTACTGTCGTTAGCTTATAAAAGGATGCAAGTTAATATTCTATATATAAGTAAGGCATGTTAAGATAGACTTATTATAAAAAAGAAGAAAAGTCTTTCACAAATATGTTTTAAAAAAATATTTCAAGCCGACAACGGCCTTGTCAACCGAAAAGAGTCGGTTCCCATTAGAACACCGTAATTAAATCGGAATGAGCGCTGATAGTGACAAGATGGGGGACCGTCCTGTACTACTGCGTGCTGTTGTCATGTGTTATTTGTTCTATGTAGTATTAGTGTAGTTAGTCATGTGGTGTATCAGCCAAATGGTCTATGTCGCCCGGCTGCAACCCCCCTACTTCGCAGATTTATGTGTGGAGTAGGTTTCATGTAAATGTAAATGTAAAGATATTTCAAATTGCTCGAAAATCACGTTTAGTCTCAAACTTTGGCACTTCCTTTTTCGCCTGTATTTTCGCGGTGCCGTGAAATATGGCCAAGTGAAATAAAGTCAAATTTTAACGTTTGGCATTATATCACTTTGTCAAAGTCTTATTTCCCTTATAAGCCTTATTTCCCTTTGTCTGCTTGGCATTTTTTCACTTCATCAAAGTGTAATAAAGCCAAACGTCAAAATTTGGCTTTATTTGACCTTTAGAAAGCGAAATTATGCCAAATGCTTCAATTTGGCCTTGTGTCATGGCACCTATTTAAGCCTTTATTGTACCCAAACGTGCCATTTTTTTGCACTGAAAAATGGAAGCTTCAGTCGTTATTTTCACAGCCTGCTCCACAGCTTGAGTATGGCATGGCAGCCTTAAAAAGATCAGTTGGTCTTCTCCATCCGATGGTGCGATGTTCTCTATTTCCTCTGTTGTAATCGATGGTTCACTTACTCTCGTCTGCCAGTCAATTATGTCCATGTGATCGGATGCATTGAAGTTTACCATTGCCACTTCAAAATGCCTAAGAGTTGATGTTTCAGACACACTGCGGGTCTTCAGCATCCGTCGAGCTCCCAGCTCACGAACATTTTCAGCCATGCGTAAAGTAATTATTTCGTTGAATTACTGGATCAGATCTTCTGAGAGATACCTATAGACTGCCTTGCAATCATACTGTAGAGATGTCGCGTACTATCTTTGCACGACGATTTAGCTGAAAATGGAATCTCTTTGGCTACATACAGACAAAGTAATCGAATGGCACGTGTTAGCCAACGAGCATGAGACATTCTGCCCTATCATAGATTCCATCATAATCGAAAAAAGTCTAAGTTTCCCGATGTAACTATCACATTATCCATTCGGAGTGGAACGAATTTCGAAATTCGTAAATTTGGTATCACCAAATCCGAGTGGAATGTAAATTAGTCGTCTTAATATACGAAAGAAGTTGTGTTTGCAGAAAAATGTGAATGATCTTTCACATTTGGCGTAAAACAGCTGATTTCGAAAAACAGGACGGCGGTATTTAGCGTTGTAACTGGAAATGCTTTCTTCGATTCCGTTCGGATTTTGTGAACACAAATTTTCGTAGTTCGTAACTTTGCTGTCCGTGTGGAAGTTTTCTACGATGGAATCTGTGATAGATCTGATTTTTTCGGAGAACTTATTTCCTAAATCTTATAGAAAATCTCCTGAGAGTACCGCTGCAGTAATGTCGTACTAGATTGAAGTGCTTTTCACAAAGGTCTAGTGTAATTTTCTGGCCCAGAAGTTGATCCATCAAAGTAGAGAAAAAAGTGTCTCAATGGCAATTCATTCATGTGGAGTAAACAAATTATCCACTGAAGTTCTTTCTGCAGCCTCTTTTCAAGTACCTAGGCGTATAACACCACCATTTTTTTTAAGTATTAACGATTTATTTGTGCATTTGGACGCCATGGGTGATATAGGCGTTGAAAAGTTTCATGTGAAAAAGGAGAGTTGAGGGAAAATGCGGCGTTTTAATGCACCAATTGAAAAAGGGAACTTATATTTATCTAGCTGAAAGCAAATGAAAAAAAAACAAAGTTTCGTTTAAAATCAAGATCTTACAAAATTTCAATGACCTGGCGGAGGCAGTTACTCTCAGTCGATTCATATTATATTTTAACTAAGTAAATATGAGCCTAAAAGACACATAATTTTTGCTATTACATGTCGGTTAAGTGAAAAAAAAAATTACGCTCCACCCTACTGTACAGTCCAACACCCCGAGTTTGTTTCCGGAAAGTAAAAAATAAAA
This sequence comes from Melanostoma scalare, assembly GCA_949752695.1. Classification (NCBI taxonomy): domain Eukaryota; kingdom Metazoa; phylum Arthropoda; class Insecta; order Diptera; family Syrphidae; genus Melanostoma; species Melanostoma scalare. Next base: position 96,378,111 of record OX456985.1, on the reverse strand, counting down.
TTTTTAGGAGAAAAGGTCAAAATGACCTTCAGGGTATTAAACTCCCACGGACGACAGAGAATAAAAACTTACTTTTGACAATAGGGATAGATCCGGATGAGGCCATCTTGGATGATGACCACTTTATAGTGGAAGATGCTCAGGAGAAGGTAGAGACGGTGGGTGCTGTTTTCGAGCGAGTATATAAGGTGAATGAGCGCATTCGCCCGAATTACGACCTTGAGAGCAGAGCCTTCGTTGGACACTTCTATCTTAGAGACGAGATCTCGCATTGGCGATCCGAGAATCCTGGTTTCACTAGGTTCAATGACGACCGACTTGCAAATGCAGTCATCGCCCAGCGAAACGGGGATAACACCCTGTTCGTTTCTAAGATGGACCTCTTGGACATCTTTCACAAAATAAAGAAAAAGAAGTCAGCAGGAGTCGACGGCATACCCAATGTTGTGTTGCGAAACCTCCCTTCGGAAGCGGTGGACATATACACCACGTTGCTCAACAATGCGCTGAATAATGCATATTATCCAGTGCGTTGGAAGACGGCAGTGGTCCATCCTCTCCTTAAAAAGGGGAAGGATGGTTCCAATCCAGCAAATCTCCGGTCAATTAGTCTTCTACCGAGTATCAGCAAAGTATTCGAGAAAGTTCTCAATAGAGCACTGTCCACATGGGCTGAGGACAAACATATTATTCCAGAAAATCAGTTCGGTTTTAAGGCGGGCCATGATACAACACTTACCGCGTCTAAACTAGTATCAGATATTCAATGGAACAAAGCTAAGAATCAGTGTACGGGTGCATGTCTGGTTGACTTGGAGAAGGTTTCCGATACCGTTTGGCTAGACGGTCTTTTCTATAAGTTCATCAGATATGGCATGAGTAAACCACTGCTATATATTCTGAATGACATGCTTCATGGCAGAACGTTTGTTGTGAAAAGTTGCAATAAAACTTCTACCAGAACTTTTAAAATAATGGTCTGCAACAAGGAGCGGTGAATTAGCCTATTTTGTTTAGCATTTTCACTAGCGATCTAATTGGTTCTTTTCACCATGCCATAGCGTACGCCGACGGCCTAATCGCGTACAGAACAGGTTCAAAGATCGAGGTCATCGGAATACTCTTGCAGCGTGACTTCGATATGATTCAGCAATATTGCGATGACTGGAAGTTGAAAATTAACGTCCAGAAATTGGAAACAATTGTGTTTAGAACCACGTTGGCTCAGGCCTCAAGGGGTACGAGAAAGAACTGGCGAAAGCTGGTGATCGTTGATCTACATGGCCACCCACTGCCAAGCAAAGTAGTAGTCAAGTACCTCGGCCTCTGGCTAGATCAGTATCTATATTTTAACAAACATATGGATGCGGCTCTGGCTAGGGCTAGATGAGCTTTTGCTCTAACAAGGCGACTGTTTCACAGCAGTCAACTTGATAACAGAGTGAAGGTGATTTGCTACATAGCCCTCATAAGGCCAATGATTGTTTATTGGTGCCCTGTGTGGTTCAATGTTACAGCATCTCAGATGGAAAAGATTCGGGTGTTTGAGAGGCAGTGTCTGTGTACCTGTCTTGGATTGCACAGAACACCAGAGTCGGAGTACAGAAAATATTATCCTAATGAGGTCCTTTACAACGGGGCTCAAGTAAACAGAATCGACATCTTCACGATAAAATTGACTCGGGGTCAAACTGCAAGGGCGATGTCTTCGAACAAAGGCCTGATATTTGGGGCTGTGATGCTTTTTTCTCAAGGCTGAGGTAAGCTCGTCGGTTTCCAGGGTTTTGTCGAAGAAAGCACAGTAAAACTCGACTGTAAGAAGAAACAAAACTCTGAATTCTTTTAATTACAACAATGTGTTCTTTATTACTCTAAAGGAAGCAAGACAATGACCGAACTCAGAGTCAGAAGGTGGTCTCTGAAGGAGACAAGATAATGACCACTCTAAGTGAGATGCTGGCCTCAGAAGGAGACAAGACAATGACCAAACTCAAAGTGAGAAGGTGGCCTCTAAAGGAAGCAAGACAATGACCGAACTCAGAGTGAGAAGGTGGTCTCTGAAGGAGACGAGATAATGACCACTCTAAGTAAGATGGTGGCCTCAGAAGGAAGCGGGGTTATGACCGAACTCAACGTGAGAAGGTGGCCTCGGAAGGAAGCGGGGTAATGACCAAACTCAAAGTAAGATGGTGGCCTCGAAAAGAGAAGGGAACTACTGGTCGGAAATATGACCTAACTAAAAGTGAGAAGGTGATCTCAGAAGGAGATTCTAATAATACCTAGCTAGCTCTGAAGGAGTATTAAAACTTGCCCAAATTCAACAGATCTTTTAAAAAGATCGGACAACAATACTATATCGATTATGGCTTCAAAAGCGTATTGAGGGGAGACCAACTACTAAAAGTAGGATTACCAATCTCGAATTTCATACATTTTTTTACATTCACTTATAAAATTTATTACAATAACGAAATGTGAATTATGTGAGAATGAACAGCAAAATAGCAAAATAAATTATAATAATATTTTCATATACATATATTAATACATGATGTGTCGGGATGCTGATGTTTACAGTCTGGCCTCCCAAGTTTGATAATTCATTGGTAGAGCGGCGGTAGTTAAGATGATCGGTTGACAGTGTATAGTCCGGGATGATCGGTTGCTGACCGATTATAGTCCGGGACGTGCGGTTATTCATGTGGTTTCAATATAGTTAGCGGGCGGTGGGGAGGAAAGTGTGACGCTTCGTTACACATCCCCCTTCCTTTGGAAGACGAGAACCTTCTCGTCTCGAACTCTTCCTGTCGGTAAAAAAAATAAATAAATTATTTATAACGAAAAAAAGATTTTATTTCGTATGTGTTTTTTTTTTCCAAAAACGGTTAACAAAAGTTTTAATTTAAACAAAAAAAGGAACTTCGTGCTCAAGATAATAAAGAAAAGAAAAGAAAAGTTTACGAAAGGTAAACTGTTTGGAAGACGAGAACCTTCTCGTCTCGAACTCTTCCTGTCGGTAAAAAAAATAAATAAATTATTTATAACGAAAAAAAAAGATTTTATTTCGTATGTGTTTTTTTTGTTTTTTCATATTTTTTTTTTTTTTTTTGCAAGAACGGTTAACAAAAGTTTTAATTTAAACAAAAAAGGGAACTTCGTACTCAAGATAATAAAGAAAAGAAAAGAAAAGTTTACGAAAGGTAAACTGTTTTGCGATACTGGCCGAAACGCAAAGATGCACGTGTGTTGCTCCTGTTAAGCAACACCAAGACAGGCCCCCATGGGCAAGGTATCGTGAACCTTCGCTGAGGGTAAAAACCTCGATTTAGGAATATACCCTGGAAAGGGTCGAAATTTGGGCTTAACTCGGCTGGTGCTGGGACTGGTGGGGTTGCTTCCGGTGGTAAGGCTGCTGGCGGTAGAGCTGCTGGCGGTAGAGCTGTTGGCGGTAGAGCTGCTGGCGGTAGAGCTGCTGGTGGTAGAGTTGTTGGCGGTAGAGTTGCTGGTGGTAGAGCTGTTGGCGGTAGAGCTGCTGACGTCTGTTTTGCCCTAGGAACCGCAAAAAAATTAAACTGCCCGTCTCCGTTGCCTGGGAAACAGGAACCAATGCTCACCGCATTTGAAAGAAGAGCAACCTTGCCGGTGGTCGCCACGAAACTTTTCACGGAGCTAGCTGGTAGTGGCGGGTTTCGTTAGCACCAGGCCTCTTCTGCCGCGTTCCGCTGCTCACGGATCCTCGCCATTCTCGCTCCTACCGGTGTTGTTGGTGGGATCGGCTGTGCGGCCGCCCTTGCGTTTGCGTTTACGTTGCCCGTCGTTTTCCACCCGCTGAGTTTTAACAATGATTTTCAGGGGTGCGCCTTCACGTGGAGGGGCGCGAACCTGGCTAGGGGCCGTCCGTTGGCGGACGCAAGGATCCATAGCCCGGCTTCCGTGCGTTGAAGGCAGCCGATTACTGGTATGTGGTTGTCCGGTGGTCGGCTTGCTCATGGATGACTGCCGACTCGGTTCGGCGAATGGGAGCGTTTCACGGGCTGGTTCTGGGCGCTGCCTCTCCGGAGTTGACAGCCGGTGGAACCGACGCCCTCCTTCCATTCCTTCGAGATTCGGGTGTTGCTGGCGGTTACTGCGCTGCATCTTCCTTCGATTATTTTTATTTCGCAATACCTTGACGTCTTTCGCTGGAGGTCGTCTCACCTCGGCTGCTGCTATTCGACTTGCTCGAATTTCTGGCTCATCTGAATAAAACCCTTTTAAATCGCGTATATGGGCGCGAATAGGATTTTTTCTTACTTCTTCCTTTTTCTCCAATATAACGATCACCGGGGAAATAAATTTCCTTACCTCAAAAGGACCGTCATATCGAGGGGCTAATTTCTCGGCAAAATAATTCACCCCGGAGGAGAGAACTCGGACCTTTTTATAAACTTGCTCTCCGATACTGGGTTGCCAAGGGCGGCGGTGAAGATTGTATGACTTGGCTTGAGTTTGGCTGGCTTTTTGCATGTTAATGCGAATCAACTCATACAACGAACGCATGCGTTCTTGCTTCTCGTTTATATTTTCGCCTGGACCGTTATCTGCTGGAGAAGGGGTTAAACATTCTGATGGCCCCCTTAGTTCTCGACCGAAATTAAGCAAGGCTGGAGAGTAGCCGGTAGAGTCATGCTGACTGGTGTTCACGGCGAAAGTCAGTTCATGGTCTTGATGACTCGGTTCACTCTTTCCGTTGGGTTCTCCTGCGGTGTGTAGGGTGCGGTGAATCGATGTTGAATTCCTAAGTCGGTTAAAAACTCGGCGAATTGATGGCTGGTGAATTGGGCCTCGTTGTCCGAAAGAAACACTTTAGGCACCCCGAAGCGGGTGACAATACGCTCACGAACTGCTTTGATCAAGCCTGCTGTCGTAGCGGCTCGCATCGGAACTGCCTCGATCCATTTGGAAAATTTATCCACCATAACCAAAAGAGTGGTGTTCCCTTTCATCGACCGCGGTAGAGGACCGACAAAATTAGCACACACAATTTCCCAGGCATTGGCATTGCATTGTCTGACATATTTGCTTTTGTCACGGAACATCCTCGGCCAGTAGTAGTGTTTAGCCATCCTGGAAGTTGTTTTTGCAATACCCAAATGACCTGCGGTGACTGCGTCGTGATTCTCGTGCAGAACTTTCTTCCGGTCGGAGTCTGGTACACACAGTTTCCATTCAAAATCTCGAGGGTCGGCGATGAAATTTGTGATCGCAAAACGGCGGAACAGCTGGTCTCCTTGGAGCTTGAAATCTTCATACTTCGTCGGATCGCTTTGCTCTTTTTGTAGCGTCTTCTGGGTCCAATCGAGCTTAGCGTCAGAAATAGCGGCTAACCTGTCTATTTCTGTGATCGGTAGCGGATCTCGGGATAAAGTGTCAGCAACGACATTCATCGCCCCCTTACGGAAATGGATTTCAAAATCATACTTCTGCAACTCCAGGGCCCAGCGTGCTAGTCTACCCGAAGGATTTTCTAGTGAATGAAGCCATTTGAGGGAGTGATGATCCGTGACGACATTAAAATGGTAACCCTCGAGGTATGGCCGCATTTTTCTTATACCCCAGAGTATAGCCAAGCACTCTTTTTCTGTCACTGCGTACTTTTGCTCTTGTTCCGTAAGGGTTCGGCTGGCGTATGATATGACCTTCTCTTGTCCATCGAACGATTGGGTAAGCACTATTCCTAACCCATAGTGACTGGCGTCTGACTGAAGAGTAAAGGGGAGATCGAAGTTCGGGCAGGCCAGGACGGGAGCTTCGGTTAACTTCACCTTAAGTAAATCAAATGCTTCTTGTTGGGCAGGCTGCCAATTCCATTTTGAATCCTTTTTTAATTTTTGTATTTTTTTTCTCGATGAAACGCTTGTACCAAGAACAGATTCCGAGTATTCGGCGTAGTTCACGAATGTTGGACGGCGCCTTTAACTCTCGCACGGCGGCAATTTTGTCAGGGTCGGTATGAATGCCGACTTTACTAACCACATGCTCCAGGTACTTTAAGCTCTCACGGCAGAAATTACATTTATCGGTATTAATTTTAAGGTTAGCGGCACGGAGTTTACGGAAAACTTCGGTTAGGTGGCTGATGTGCTCTTCAAACGTGCTGCTAATAATGATGATATCGTCAAGGTAAACGAATACGTGGTCGAGCATGTCAGATCCAAAAATTGCGTCCATCGCGCGTTGGAATGTGGCGCCAGCGGAATGTAATCCACAAGGCATGACGTTCCATTCGAACAGTCCTCTCCCTGGTACGGTGAAGGCGGTGTACGGGCGGCTGCTTGGCTCTAAGGCTATCTGCCAATAGCCCTGCTTCAGGTCGATGGTTGACATAAATTTTGCTCCACGTAATTTATCCAATATAGCCACTATGTGTGGCAATGAATAAGCGTCCTTGAACGAGACTTTATTCAGCTGACGGAAGTCTATGCACACTCTCCATGATCCTTCTTTTTTCCTCACTAAGACTATGGGAGAACTGTAAGGGCTTTTCGAATGACTAATTTTACCGGTCTTCAACAAGTCATCGATCTCATCGTCTATTACTTTCTGCATGACCGGGTTGCGCGGATAATAGCGCTGCTTGAATGGCTCTTCGGATTTGAGGCGGATGCGGTGCGGTGGGACGTTCGAAATACTGGTGATCTTCTCAAATTTCGGTATTTCGTTGCTCAAAAATTCGTCGAGTTGTTGCTGTTGCTGAACAGGGAGATGTGATGTAGCATGGCAAACGGAGAAGCTCTCGGACTGGGTCGTCTTTTTCCCGGTAATGGACTTTCCTCCTATGGAGAGCTGAAAGTTGGCCTGCTCCATTAAATCCATTCCTAGAATTGCGTCTTCTGTAAGAGCGGGTAAATAGGTTACATCTACTGTCAGTTCAGTATCACCAATGATGAACGTGATGGTATAATGTTCACTCGTCGCAACGGGGTTGCCATTGGCGAGGTGAATGGCCTGATGTTTGATTTGCATCGGCAGGTCGAGCTCTATGAATTTCTGTCGCAATTCTTGTCCGATAAATGTCTTTGTTGAGCCGGTGTCAACTAGAGCTTGATATGTTCGGTCTTCGACTGTTATAAGGACGAAATATCGAGGGTCTTGGCCGGGTGAGTAGTTAACCACTGCCACGGGATTTGGGTGACACGGACAGTCCTTGGTTAATTTTCCGTCCTCGCCGCAAAACGAACAAAAGAGCCGGAATGGTCGGTGACAACTTTCTTTGCGGCAAATCCGCATTCCCTAATTCCCTATTATAGGGAACGGTTGCGGGCGGACCACGGGGAACTGACGGAGCAGGGGGAGCTGCAGAAGCTAGCGGTCGGACATTTCGCTCTTCATTTTTGACGGACTCAAATTCCTCTGCAAGAGTCATGTAGAACCTATATTCAGGTCGCATATGATCGAATATTCTGTCTATGTGGTCGGCCACAGACATACGAGGATGTTGTCGTATGAGGTACTGTACTGCTAGTATGTACTCCTTAGCCCGTTCACGAGGACCTTGGCGTTTGCGCAGTATTTCTTCCTCTAACTTATGAAGATAGCGGGCCGGTAGGAAATAGCGAATGAAAGCTTCGCGAAAATCTTCCCACTTGGTGAAAGATTCGCTTTTGATGCGTAACCATTCCAATGCGGTACCTCGGAACAACTCAGGCAGCGTTCTTAACATGTCACTGGGAGGAATGTTATAGCATCGCGTCAATTCTGTCACCCTTTCCAGAAACTCAAGAGGGTTCCCTGATAAATCAAATCGCAGGCCCCACTTGCGCACAGTGTTCATCACGTCAGACTCAACGTGAGTCGGTTTGAGGGTCGGTGTGGGGGTAGTGCAGAACTGAACTGGTCTGGATGAGAGACGAAGTTCTGCTGATAGTTGGGTGGTGGAAGGTTAACTGGCACAGTAATATTGCTTGGAAGTAGACTCGTCTCATCCAGACCAGTGCTTGGAAGTGGTTGCTGTTGGCTTAGTGTTACTGTCGGTGTTTTAGAGCGGTCTGACATAGTCGGAACTTGCAACGAAGTCTGAACATATAAAGGGATTTTTAATCCTTTTTCAAGACTTGTTGGACTAATACCAGGGGCCTTCTCTGTATCACCGGTGCCTCCAGATGCCCCTTCTTTTGAAGTGTCGGCATCACTTGCTTCGTCAGAAAGCGCGGCGTCAAGCCTTTGTTCAGTGAAACTATTCCATTGATCGCATAGATTCTGAGTAGAAGCATGTGCACGGATTTGCTTCAAATGCTGACTCATGCGTTGCCGTAAAACCTGCATGGTTCCATCAGTATCCAAATTACGGGCTTGGAGCATTTCAATCAGCTCGGTTTTCTTCATCAAATAGATGAAACCCAGATTTCTGAACGGATTGGATTCTTCAGACGAAGGGTCGTCTGGTGGGGGTGACGAATCTGACCCTGGCATGTTGGGACAGGGGAAATCGGGTTAATTAGAACTGCGGTAATTGAGATTTGAAGAGCGGAAAACGGAAAGCGGGGGACGGTGGAACCTTTGAAAGATTCCTAGTCGGTTGGCGGTAAGAATTCGGAATGAATCTTCTAAAGGTCCCTGCTCGGGCGCCAAATGTGATGCTTTTTTCTCAAGCCTGAGGTAAGCTCGTCGGTTTCCAGGGTTTTGTCGAAGAAAGCACAGTAAAACTCGACTGTAAGAAGAAACAAAACTTTGAATTCTTTTAATTACCACAATGTGTTCTTTATTACTCTTGTTTTTAGTTCTTATAATACTTAATCTACTCTTAATGATACTTAAGATAAGGTGCGGGGACATAAGGCCACGGAAAATAACCCCACTGATGGCTTTACTTCCCTCTATGTGGGAAATAAGCACACTTTCATGAAGTGGACTTAATTCCCATGCAAGGTGGGAAATAAGTCCCAAAATATCTGTGTGGTTTTATTTCCCATCAAGTTTGAAGAAATTTTAACCCATGAACAAAAAATCAAACTAACATTTAAGCATGTTTTTAATTTTATTATATATACAAATAATAATAATTAAATTGCAAGAAAAAATAGATAAACGATACCAAATTTAATCAACAAAATTATAAACATTTTGTATCAAAGGTATAAATATGAACACAAACATTTCCATTATGCAATGACAAAAACTATTGGAAACTTAAATAATTCAAAACAACGAAAATATAAACCATGAAACCATGCCTAAGAGTTCTACGAATTGTTTTTATATTAAAAAAAAGTTCTTCAAGAGCTTTAATTAAAATTGTGAAAAATAGGAACAAATAAAAAATTGATATTTAGTTTTTTAGTAGTTAGTGATAAAGCAAAAAGCGAAGCGGAAAAAAATTTTGGCCAGGGGAATATTGATTTGTGATGTGAAAATTGAAAATTCGCGCGAATTTTCAATTTTCACATCACAAATCCATATTCCCCTGGCCAAAATTTTTTTCCGCTTCGCTTTTTGCTTTATCTCCGGAACAAAATACAATGTCGCACGCAAAAAAAATCCAAAGTCCGTAACGCGAATTTCACACTATAGTTTTATAAACTACTAAAAAACTAAATATCAATTTTTTATTTGTTCCTATTTTTCACAATTTTAATTAAAGCTCTTGAAGAACTTTTTTTTAATATAAAAACAATTCGTAAAACTCTTAGGCATGGTTTCATGGTTTATATTTTCGTTGTTTTGAATTATTTAAGTTTCCAATAGTTTTTGTCATTGCATAATGGAAATGTTTGTGTTCATATTTATAATAACCAACGGTTGTTTACAACGTTTCATTCAGTTAAATTTGGTCGCTCTTCGAATTTCTTCATGTGAGTTTAATTCCCATAAGAAAGTGGACTTATTTCCCACCGGTCGTGGGAACTAGGTCCACTTCATCAAAGTGTGCTTATTTCTCACATAGTGGGAAGTAAAACCATCAGTGGGGTTATTTCCCGTGGCCTTATGTCCCCGCACCTTAAGATAATGCCCTATACTCTAAGCGAGCATGGGGTCTCAGAGGGAGACAAAAAAGGGAAATAATTCTACGGTGACCAAGATGACTGATAATGACCGAACTCAGAGTGAGAAGGTGGCCTCTGAAGGAGACAAAACAATGACCAAACTCAAAGTGAGAATATGGCCTCTAAAGGAAGCAAGACAATGACCGAACTCAGAGTGAGAAGGTGGTCTCTGAAGGAGACGAGATAATGACCACTCTAAGTGAGATGGTGGCCTCAGAAGGAAGCGGGGTTATGACCGAACTCAACGTGAGAAGGTGGCCTTGGAAGGAAGCGGGGTAATGACCAAACTCAAAGTGAGATGGTGGCCTCGAAAAGAGACGGGAACTACTGGTCGGAAATATGACCTAACTAAAAGTGAGAAGGTGATCTCAGAAGGAGATTCTAATAATACCTAGCTAGCTCTGAAGGAGTATTAAAACTTGCCAGAATTGAAAAGATCTTTTAAAAAGATCGGACAACAATACTATATCGATTATGGCTTCAAAAGCGTATTGAGGGGAGACCAACTACTAAAAGTAGGATTACCAATCTCGAATTTCATTCATTTTCTTACATTCACTTATAAAATTTATTACAATAACGAAATGTGAATTATATGAGAATGAACAGCAAAATAGCAAAATAAATTATAATAATATTTTCATATACATATACTAATACATGATGTGTCGGGATGCTGATGTTTACAGTTTGGCCTCCCATGTTTGATAATTCATTGGTAGAGCGGCGGTAGTTAAGATGATCGGTTGACAGTGTATAGTCCGGGATGATCGGTTGCTGACCGATTATAGTCCGGGACGTGCGGTTATTCATGTGGTTTCAATATAGTTAGCGGGCGGTGGGGAGGAAAGTGTGACGCTTCGTTACACATCCCCCTTCTTTGGAAGACGAGAACCTTCTCGTCTCGAACTCTTCCTGTCGGTAAAAAAAATAAATAAATTATTTATAACGAAAAAAAGATTTTATTTCGTATGTGTTTTTTTTTTTTTTTATTTTTTTTTTTTTTTCCAAAAACGGTTAACAAAAGATTTAATTTAAACAAAAAAAGGAACTTCGTGCTCAAGATAATAATGAAAAGAAAAGAAAAGTTTACGAAAGTTAAACTGTTTGGAAGACGAGAACCTTCTCGTCTCGAACTCTTCCTGTCGGTAAAAAAAATAAATAAATTATTTATAACGAAAAAAAAAGATTTTATTTCGTATGTGTTTTTTTTTTTTTTCATATTTTTTTTTTTTTTTTTTTTTTCCAAGAACGGTTAACAAAAGTTTTAATTTAAACAAAAAAGGGAACTTCGTACTCAAGATAATAAAGAAAAGAAAAGAAAAGTTTACGAAAGGTAGACTGTTTTGCGATACTGGCCGAAACGCAAAGATGCACGTGTGTTGCTCCTGTTAAGCAACACCAAGACAGGCCCCCATGGGCAAGGTATCGTGAACCTTCGCTGAGGGTAAAAACCTCGATTTAGGAATATACCCTGGAAAGGGTCGAAATTTGGGCTTAACTCGGCTGGTGCTGGGACTGGTGGGGTTGCTTCCGGTGGTAAGGCTGCTGGCGGTAGAGCTGCTGGCGGTAGAGCTGTTGGCGGTAGAGCTGCTGGCGGTAGAGCTGCTGGTGGTAGAGTTGTTGGCGGTAGAGTTGCTGGTGGTAGAGCTGTTGGCGGTAGAGCTGCTGACGTCTGTTTTGCCCTAGGAACCGCAAAAAAATTAAACTGCCCGTCTCCGTTGCCTGGGAAACAGGAACCAATGCTCACCGCATTTGAAAGAAGAGCAACCTTGCCGGTGGTCGCCACGAAACTTTTCACGGAGCTAGCTGGTAGTGGCGGGTTTCGTTAGCACCAGGCCTCTTCTGCCGCGTTCCGCTGCTCACGGATCCTCGCCATTCTCGCTCCTACCGGTGTTGTTGGTGGGATCGGCTGTGCGGCCGCCCTTGCGTTTGCGTTTACGTTGCCCGTCGTTTTCCACCCGCTGAGTTTTAACAATGATTTTCAGGGGTGCGCCTTCACGTGGAGGGGCGCGAACCTGGCTAGGGGCCGTCCGTTGGCGGACGCAAGGATCCATAGCCCGGCTTCCGTGCGTTGAAGGCAGCCGATTACTGGTATGTGGTTGTCCGGTGGTCGGCTTGCTCATGGATGACTGCCGACTCGGTTCGGCGAATGGGAGCGTTTCACGGGCTGGTTCTGGGCGCTGCCTCTCCGGAGTTGACAGCCGGTGGAACCGACGCCCTCCTTCCATTCCTTCGAGATTCGGGTGTTGCTGGCGGTTACTGCGCTGCATCTTCCTTCGATTATTTTTATTTCGCAATACCTTGACGTCTTTCGCTGGAGGTCGTCTCACCTCGGCTGCTGCTATTCGACTTGCTCGAATTTCTGGCTCATCTGAATAAAACCCTTTTAAATCGCGTATATGGGCGCGAATAGGATTTTTTCTTACTTCTTCCTTTTTCTCCAATATAACGATCACCGGGGAAATAAATTTCCTTACCTCAAAAGGACCGTCATATCAAGGGGCTAATTTCTCGGCAAAATAATTCACCCCGGAGGAGAGAACTCGGACCTTTTTATAAACTTGCTCTCCGATACTGGGTCGCCAAGGGCGGCGGCGAAGATTGTATGACTTGGCTTGAGTTTGGCTGGCTTTTTGCATGTTAATGCGAATCAATTCATACAACGAACGCATGCGTTCTTGCTTCTCGTTTATATTTTCGCCTGGACCGTTATCTGCTGGAGAAGGGGTTAAACATTCTGATGGCCCCCTTAGTTCTCGACCGAAATTAAGCAAGGCTGGAGAGTAGCCGGTAGAGTCATGCTGACTGGTGTTCACGGCGAAAGTCAGTTCGGGGATAGGCTCGTCTCATGTGCGCTGGTTCCCTTGCACATACTGCGCGATCATGGTCTTGATGACTCGGTTCACTCTTTCCGTTGGGTTCTCCTGCGGTGTGTAGGGTGCGGTGAATCGATGTTGAATTCCTAAGTCGGTTAAAAACTCGGCGAATTGATGGCTGGTGAATTGGGCCCCGTTGTCCGAAAGGAACACTTTAGGCACCCCGAAGCGGGTGACAATACGCTCACGAACTGCTTTGATCAAGCCTGCTGTCGTAGCGGCTCGCATCGGAACTGCCTCGATCCATTTGGAAAATTTATCCACCATAACCAAAAGAGTGGTGTTCCCTTTCATCGACCGCGGTAGAGGACCGACAAAATTAGCACACACAATTTCCCAGGGCTCTTCAACTTGTGTGGTGTACATAAGACCGCTCGGTTTCTGATGCAAGGCCTTATACCGATTGCACACCTGGCATTGTCTGACATATTTGCTTTTGTCACGGAACATCCTCGGCCAGTAGTAGTGTTTAGCCATCCTGGAAGTTGTTTTTGCAATACCCAAATGACCTGCGGTGACTGCGTCGTGATTCTCGTGCAGAACTTTCTTACGGTCGGAGTCTGGTACACACAGTTTCCATTCAAAATCTCGAGGGTCGGCGATGAAATTTGTGATCGCAAAACGGCGGAACAGCTGGTCTCCTTGGAGCTTGAAATCTTCATACTTCGTCGGATCGCTTTGCTCTTTTTGTAGCGTCTTCTGGGTCCAATCGAGCTTAGCGTCAGAAATAGCGGCTAACCTGTCTATTTCTGTGATCGGTAGCGGATCTCGGGATAAAGTGTCAGCAACGACATTCATCGCCCCCTTACGGAAATGGATTTCAAAATCATACTTCTGCAACTCCAGGGCCCAGCGTGCTAGTCTACCCGAAGGATTTTCTAGTGAATGAAGCCATTTGAGGGAGTGATGATCCGTGACGACATTAAAATGGTAACCCTCGAGGTATGGCCGCATTTTTCTTATACCCCAGAGTATAGCCAAGCACTCTTTTTCTGTCACTGCGTACTTTTGCTCTTGTTCCGTAAGGGTTCGGCTGGCGTATGATATGACCTTCTCTTGTCCATCGAACGATTGGGTAAGCACTATTCCTAACCCATAGTGACTGGCGTCTGACTGAAGAGTAAAGGGGAGATCGAAGTTCGGGCAGGCCAGGACGGGAGCTTCGGTTAACTTCACCTTAAGTAAATCAAATGCTTCTTGTTGGGCAGGCTGCCAATTCCATTTTGAATCCTTTTTTAATTTTTGTATTTTTTTTCTCGATGAAACGCTTGTACCAAGAACAGATTCCGAGTATTCGGCGTAGTTCACGAATGTTGGACGGCGCCTTTAACTCTCGCACGGCGGCAATTTTGTCAGGGTCGGTATGAATGCCGACTTTACTAACCACATGCTCCAGGTACTTTAAGCTCTCACGGCAGAAATTACATTTATCGGTATTAATTTTAAGGTTAGCGGCACGGAGTTTACGGAAAACTTCGGTTAGGTGGCTGATGTGCTCTTCAAACGTGCTGCTAATAATGATGATATCGTCAAGGTAAACGAATACGTGGTCGAGCATGTCAGATCCAAAAATTGCGTCCATCGCGCGTTGGAATGTGGCGCCAGCGGAATGTAATCCACAAGGCATGACGTTCCATTCGAACAGTCCTCTCCCTGGTACGGTGAAGGCGGTGTACGGGCGGCTGCTTGGCTCTAAGGCTATCTGCCAATAGCCCTGCTTCAGGTCGATGGTTGACATAAATTTTGCTCCACGTAATTTATCCAATATAGCCACTATGTGTGGCAATGAATAAGCGTCCTTGAACGAGACTTTATTCAGCTGACGGAAGTCTATGCACACTCTCCATGATCCTTCTTTTTTCCTCACTAAGACTATGGGAGAACTGTAAGGGCTTTTCGAATGACTAATTTTACCGGTCTTCAACAAGTCATCGATCTCATCGTCTATTACTTTCTGCATGACCGGGTTGCGCGGATAATAGCGCTGCTTGAATGGCTCTTCGGATTTGAGGCGGATGCGGTGCGGTGGGACGTTCGAAATACTGGTGATCTTCTCAAATTTCGGTATTTCGTTGCTCAAAAATTCGTCGAGTTGTTGCTGTTGCTGAACAGGGAGATGTGATGTAGCATGGCAAACGGAGAAGCTCTCGGACTGGGTCGTCTTTTTCCCGGTAATGGACTTTCCTCCTATGGAGAGCTGAAAGTTGGCCTGCTCCATTAAATCCATTCCTAGAATTGCGTCTTCTGTAAGAGCGGGTAAATAGGTTACATCTACTGTCAGTTCAGTATCACCAATGATGAACGTGATGGTATAATGTTCACTCGTCGCAACGGGGTTGCCATTGGCGAGGTGAATGGCCTGATGTTTGATTTGCATCGGCAGGTCGAGCTCTATGAATTTCTGTCGCAATTCTTGTCCGATAAATGTCTTTGTTGAGCCGGTGTCAACTAGAGCTTGATATGTTCGGTCTTCGACTGTTATAAGGACGAAATATCGAGGGTCTTGGCCGGGTGAGTAGTTAACCACTGCCACGGGATTTGGGTGACACGGACAGTCCTTGGTTAATTTTCCGTCCTCGCCGCAAAACGAACAAAAGAGCCGGAATGGTCGGTGACAACTTTCTTTGCGGCAAATCCGCATTCCCTAATTCCCTATTATAGGGAACGGTTGCGGGCGGACGGAGCAGGGGGAGCTGCAGAAGCTAGCGGTCGGACATTTCGCTCTTCATTTTTGACGGACTCAAATTCCTCTGCAAGAGTCATGTAGAACCTATATTCAGGTCGCATATGATCGAATATTCTGTCTATGTGGTCGGCCACAGACATACGAGGATGTTGTCGTATGAGGTACTGTACTGCTAGTATGTACTCCTTAGCCCGTTCACGAGGACCTTGGCGTTTGCGCAGTATTTCTTCCTCTAACTTATGAAGATAGCGGGCCGGTAGGAAATAGCGAATGAAAGCTTCGCGAAAATCTTCCCACTTGGTGAAAGATTCGCTTTTGATGCGTAACCATTCCAATGCGGTACCTCGGAACAACTCAGGCAGCGTTCTTAACATGTCACTGGGAGGAATGTTATAGCATCGCGTCAATTCTGTCACCCTTTCCAGGAACTCAAGAGGGTTCCCTGATAAATCGAATCGCAGGCCCCACTTGCGCACAGTGTTCATCACGTCAGACTCAACGTGAGTCGGTTTGAGGGTCGGTGTGGGGGTAGTGCAGAACTGAACTGGTCTGGATGAGAGACGAAGTTCTGCTGATAGTTGGGTGGTGGAAGGTTAACTGGCACAGTAATATTGCTTGGAAGTAGACTCGTCTCATCCAGACCAGTGCTTGGAAGTGGTTGATGTTGGCTTAGTGTTACTGTCGGTGTTTTAGAGCGGTCTGACATAGTCGGAACTTGCAACGAAGTCTGAACATATAAAGGGATTTTTAATCCTTTTTCAAGACTTGTTGGACTAATACCAGGGGCCTTCTCTGTATCACCGGTGCCTCCAGATGCCCCTTCTTTTGAAGTGTCGGCATCACTTGCTTCGTCAGAAAGCGCGGCGTCAAGCCTTTGTTCAGTGAAACTATTCCATTGATCGCATAGATTCTGAGTAGAAGCATGTGCACGGATTTGCTTCAAATGCTGACTCATGCGTTGCCGTAAAACCTGCATGGTTCCATCAGTATCCAAATTACGGGCTTGGAGCATTTCAATCAGCTCGGTTTTCTTCATCAAATAGATGAAACCCAGATTTCTGAACGGATTGGATTCTTCAGACGAAGGGTCGTCTGGTGGGGGTGACGAATCTGACCCGGGCATGTTGGGACAGGGGAAATCGGGTTAATTAGAACTGCGGTAATTGAGATTTGAAGAGCGGAAAACGGAAAGCGGGGGACGGTGGAACCTTTGAAAGATTCCTAGTCGGTTGGCGGTAAGAATTCGGAATGAATCTTCTAAAGGTCCCTGCTCGGGCGCCAAATGTGATGCTTTTTTCTCAAGCCTGAGGTAAGCTCGTCGGTTTCCAGGGTTTTGTCGAAGAAAGCACAGTAAAACTTGACTGTAAGAAGAAACAAAACTTTGAATTCTTTTAATTACCACAATGTGTTCTTTATTACTCTTGTTTTTAGTTCTTATAATACTTAATCTACTCTTAATGATACTTAAGATAATGCCCTATACTCTAAGCGAGCATGGGGTCTCAGAGGGAGACAAAAAAGGGAAATAATTCTACGGTGACCAAGATGACTGATAATGACTGAACTCAGAGTGAGAAGGTGGCCTCTGAAGGAGACAAGACAATGACCAAACTCAAAGTGAGAATATGGCCTCTAAAGGAAGCAAGACAATGACCGAACTCAGAGTGAGAAGGTGGTCTCTGAAGGAGACGAGATAATGACCACTCTAAGTGAGATGGTGGCCTCAGAAGGAAGCGGGGTTATGACCGAACTCAACGTGAGAAGGTGGCCTTGGAAGGAAGCGGGGTAATGACCAAACTCAAAGTGAGATGGTGGCCTCGAAAAGAGACGGGAACTACTGGTCGGAAATATGACCTAACTAAAAGTGAGAAGGTGATCTCAGAAGGAGATTCTAATAATACCTAGCTAGCTCTGAAGGAGTATTAAAACTTGCCAGAATTGAAAAGATCTTTTAAAAAGATCGGACAACAATACTTTATCGATTATGGCTTCAAAAGCGTATTGAGGGGAGACCAACTACTAAAAGTAGGATTACCAATCTCGAATTTCATACATTTTCTTACATTCACTTATAAAATTTATTACAATAACAAAATGTGAATTATATGAGAATGAACAGCAAAATAGCAAAATAAATTATAATAATATTTTCATATACATATACTAATACATGGTGTGTCGGGATGCTGATGTTTACAGTCTGGCCTCCCAAGTTTGATAATTCATTGGTAGAGCGGCGGTAGTTAAGATGATCGGTAGACGGTGTACAGTCCGGGATGATCGGTTGCTGACCGATTATAGTCCGGGGCGTGCGGTTATTCATGTGGTTTCAATATAGTTAGCGGGCGGTGGGAAGGAAAGTGTGACACTTCGTTACAGGGCTTACTACCCTAACATAGAATATATGGAGAGAACACGTTTCAGTGGATTCGTCCCACCGGAGGCTTTCCTCTATTTTGACATGATAGGGTTGATAGAGGACAGATTGGCGGTTCCGTTAATTTACCACGTCTTCCGTAAGTCCGTGGAACGACTGCTCCTTTATGGCCGGGACGTCACCGCAGTAGGCAGAGAAGCTGAAGAGCTCCTCCGGTTCAGTAGGGCGGTATCAGATCGCGATAGACGGGACGTTATTAAAACGTCAAAACTATTCTGGTGGTTGTCTGAGCAACATATAGAAAATGTTACCGATAGCGAGTCGCCAATGGCTGGCTTACAAAGGCTTGGAGTGTAAGACTTAGGGTATAGGGGGTAGGCACAGTGTCAACCAAAAAAAATATCACAAAAATAAAAAAAAATAAAAACTTAAAGCGGCGTCGAAAACCAAAAAAAAAATCTTAAAAAATCAAAATCAAAAAAAAAAATGTAAAAAACCAAGCTGCGTCCCAAAATCCAAAAAAAAAAAAACTAGAAAAAATACAAAAACCGAAAAAAATATAAAACAAAAAAAATACAAAAAACAAAGAAAAGCTACTGTGGCTGCTCTAGTTTTAAGTAGTTTTAATTAGTTGTAAGTAATTTTATGAAAAACCTAAAAATTAGATCCAGGAAACTAAGTTTTTTAAACTTTCTTAGTTATTAATATTAGTTCTAGGTTTAAATATATACATTGTATCTTTAGGCCGAAAGGCATTAGAAATAAGTTATTGTGTAATTTAGAGTACCCGCCTAGGGTCAGTAAGTTAATTAAGTTATTATGTAAGCTTGTTTAAACAATTTGTTAGCATGTAAGTAATTATAAGAAAGAAACAATAAAAATGAATTTAAAACTAAAAAAGAGTAGTTGGCTTTTAATCTCAGGGTCTTATGTTCGAATCGCAGCCATGGTGAACAATTTTTGTTTATGTTTTCACTTGAAATAAATGAAAAAATGGAAAACAGGGCTGGAAATCGAACCTGAGACGCTGGGCTATGACGACTTTACATACGAATTACGATAAGCCAAAAAATGGTGTCGGTCGCGAAGTCAATGCTTTACCCCCATCGCAAAAGTGCCAAACGCGCCTAAAGAAGTTTTCACTTCAAAAAAAAAAAAAAAAAAAATAGAATAACGCTTCACGTATCCACGTCACTATGACTCAAGCCATATAGTCCGGGAGTTAGCGTTGCAAATTGAAAAGTCATAGTATGCCGGCTTATATTTACACCAGTCGTTGATCTTGTATGACTTATGAGTGAACCGGCCGTCAACTGATCAAGTAGCGGTGGGTGTGGGAGTGGGAGGTCGTGGTGAAAAGAGAAAAAAAGTAAAGTCATAGTATGCCGACTGAAACTTTTTTCATTGATAGTCTAGACTAGATCATACTGAGTCGTCAAATAATTATCAGCTGCATCGTGGAGGAGGGAAAATGCGTCAGCTGCTCGCATGATCTTGTAAAAAAAAAACATCTTAATTAAAGTGATAGTATGCCGGATGAAATTTAACTGGGTGATCGTTTGAATTATTAAAGTACGAAAACAATATTCAGCTGCGTTGGTAGCGGTGGAAAGACCGTCAGCTGACGCAATAAATATTTCAAATATTGGAGCGATTATAGGTACTATAAGGCAAGTTTTGCAATCGTGCAGAAAAAATATTGAGATAACAACTAAACATGACATTACGATGATAGAAAATATGAAAAATAGAGTCCTACAATTCTGTCTGTCTGTTTGTCTGTATGTCCGTAAATGGGTTTACAGCCTGAACCACTTAACCAATTTTCTTCAAAACTTGCAGTTATAGTCGGTTTGTCATCCTACAGAGAGGTTTGTTTTTGGAATTGGGTCTCTAGGTCTTGAAATAACGGCACCTGTCAAACGACCTGTATGATAAAATGTACCTAATTTTCTCTAAAACGGCTCCATAGATTTCAAAAAAATTTTATGTGATTAGTTTTTGATTGTCTTCCTTATAATATACACACATAGATAAAGTGGCACCGACAAAAATTTGTCCGTCTGTCTGTCCGTCTGTCTGTCTGTCTGTATGTCTGTATGTCCGTATATGGGTCTAAAGCCTGAATCGCTTAACCAATTTTCTTCAAAACTTGCAGTTATACTCTTTTTGGCATCCTACAGAGGGGTATAGCGCTATATGATAATACTTAACTTTCTCGATTTCTTTAAAATTTTCACTTTAATTAAGATGTTTTTTTTACAAGATCATGCAAGCAGCTGACGCATATTTCCCCCTCCACGATGCAGCTGACAATTATTTGTCAACTCAGTATGATCTAAACTATCCTTGAAAAAAGTTTCAGTCGGCATACTATGACTTTATTTTTTTTTTTTTTCACCACTTACGCGACCTCTCACATCCACACCCACCACGGGTGCGCCAGCTGACGCTTGATTCGTTTATTTGTCATCCAAGATCTATTGAAAATATGATATCCGATCGGCATAAAATCCATACCTATAATGCAACGCTACCTCCCGGACTAATATGCGCGCCTCTATTGCAACGAAAAAAAAATTTGTAAACAACCGCAAGGTAATAGAGTATGTCAAGTGCAATGTGCAATACGAAACCTACAAACTGCGATCGATGAAGACACACCCAGAAATACTTGAGTAGGTCACCAAACGATCGGCATAAAGGTTTAAACGTATTCTACGTAGCGATGAGTGAAGAATTGTGACCATGGTGAGTGGCCTAGTTCTTGCTTACTTAGGTGGGCATTACAGTTCGGGGTGAACCTGGGCCTCAACCAACATCCTTCTATAACGATTTCGATTTCGGGCGAGCTCTCTCCAGTTTCGCACTCCAAGTCGGTTGAGGTCTTCATCCACTTGATTGCGCCACCTAAGACGAGGTCTTCCCCTTCCGACATTTCCCTGCAATGTGCTTTCGAACACCCGACGAGCCGGAGCGTTTGGGTCCATCCGCTCTACATGGCCCAACCATCGTAGCCTCGCGATGCGTACTCTTCTGGCTATGCCCTTGTTGTATCTTCTTCTCCACACATTGTCTTCGCATACGGGACCAAAGATCATTCGGAGAATTTTTCTTTCGAAACGACCAAGAGTTTCCTCATCCGCTTTCGATAAGGTCCATGCTTCCGCGCCGAAAAGCAGGACTGGGATGATTAAGGTCTTATACAAGGTCACCTTGGTTTTTCTAGAGAGGGTTTTGTTTCTCAATTGCCTTCCTAACCGAAAGAAGCAACGGTTGGCAAGAGTTATTCTCCGTTTGATCTCCGCACTGATATTGTTGTCCGTGTCTACAGCGGATCCTAGGTAGACGAAGTCTTGTACTACCTCGAAGTTATGTCTGTCTATTGTGACGTTTTGTCCAATTCGTCTATGTTCTGTGTCCTTGTTTGATGACAGCATATACTTCGTTTTGCCCTCATTAATCATCAAACCCATTTTTGCCGCTTCTGTTTCAATGCTCGCAAAAGCACCTATGACATCACGCTTTTTCTTCCCATTACGTCAATATCGTCTGCGTAGGCGAGTGGTGAATGTGGCCTAGTTCAGATGAGCTAAATTGAAGTGACATGGTTCTGACGATGGTAAGCGACATGGGTTGGGTAATGGATGAAAACCAATAAATAGAGAAGCTAATGGGAAGAAGGGTAGAGTTAAAATTTAAATTCTAAACAGTAAAGATCGCAGCCTATATGCATTGCGATAGCGGGGCTTTTTCTGTAACATAAATAAAGAATTTACTAAAGAACTAAAATCATTTCTTATTTATTATTTATTGATGAGTTTTTTAGTTGAGATATTCCACGTGTTTTTTAATCTAATAAATGAAAAGATTAGTAAAGTTTTTAACAGTTAAAACACTTATATTTTTGTTTTTTGTATCTCTTGAAGCACGTTAGCCATAATTGATGAGTTTTTTAGTTGAGATATTCCACGTGTCTTAACTGTTAAAAACTTTACTAATCTTTTCATTTATTATTTATTTATGAGAATACAACTTAAAAATTAATTTAGATATTATATGTATTTAAAGAAACAGGGCTACAGGACTATAGCGCACCCTCAGAATGAAAGTGACCTAACTCGAAATTTTTCTCCCGTTGAGCTTTAAATTTTGTGCTAATTTTGCCGCTCTGTTGTTTTGCGGATCAGAGAAATGAGCAAAAAAGTATTCATTCATAAAAAAACATCAGGTCAATTTACTGCGGAATTAAAAATTACAGGAATTTTGAGTTATGTCTTTCATTTTGAGGGTGCGATAGATGCAGTTTGTAATAGGTACTTGTAAATTATTCATAAAGCTTTTTCATAGTGCAATAGGCGCGTTTTATCGAAATTCTATGTGAAGTTATGTTCATTTCAGTAAAACATCGCTCATGGAAAAACAACAACTCCTTATGTCAATAGCCTAAATGAACATAAATATCGCAGTTAGCTAACTGCACAACAGGGATGGTTGGTTAAATTTCTTTTTTGGCACCCCGAGGTTGGCAGTCTTTGGGTTGTGTTCGTTCATATTTTCTGATTTTCGACAACAGATTGAATAAGTCTGTTTCTTTACTTTTTGTGCACAGAAATTTTTTTTTTTAAGAAGTTGTAAAATTTTTTCAGAAACTCTCTGAAAGAGCGTAATTGTCTTAAAAGTAAAGAAACGCCTTGAACAAAACATTCGCAGCAACGCAACGCTTGGAAAAACGTCTGTTTGACAGTTGTGGTATTTGCTTTGGCTGTGCATGATTTCTGTCCACAGAAATTTTGGTGGCGGAAATTCGCAGGACGGGGAAATTTTTTTATTCTCTCGAGAGCACTCTCTTTTTTGTGCACTGCTACGAAAAATTGGAACGGGATTAGACTGACTTTCGCCGAATTTCGGTGCATTTCGTGCGAATTTTCAGTAAAGAAACACACCTAATAGCTAATAGAAGAGTCAGGTGGTGACTTGGTGGGGAAATAAATAGACACGCAGTTACTAACACACACACACACGCACACACAAGGAAAGTTTCGCAATCGGTCAGAAAAAAAGAACATCAGACAGAACACATAAGAACATCAGAACCAAGGCAACCAAAAACATGAGTCACAAAATGAATCTAATTGAACACAGCCATTGCGAAAAAAAATTAAAGTGACATTTGTTTGTTTACCTCGAAAGTAAAAAAGTTGGAATGCGGCAAATAAATTGAAAATCGAGAATTAAATAGAGAAAAATAGAAATGGAAAATAAAAGGTATGCATTTATATTCTTCTGAATGCTAATTTTTAATGTTTCTTATCCTTAGAACAAGTGCCAAGGGTACCAACTCTGAAAGTTAAAATTGAAAGTGACGTGCTAAATGAATATAAACCAAAAATCGTTTTATTCTAAATGAACATAACTGCATATAGAAAATTTTCAATAAAACGCGGCTAATATTGTTAGAAAATAGTGTTTATACATGTTTGTTTTATAAAAATTAAACTTCGTTAAATTTCCATAACTTTGTTGTGGGACCTCATAGCTTCTTTGACCAATGCAATGTTCTGAACATCAGAGGGGATTAGGACTTTTATTAAACGTTTCTTCTTTGCTTCTAGATGGTCGGTTACTGCTGTTTGGTGTGAAATCGGGCATTCAGTAAATATATGCCAAATTGAAAGTTCTTGTAGGTAGATGTTGACATAACTGTGGCGGTTCATTAGAGAAGTAATGTTGAATTGTAAAAAGCGTTTTCCCTACCCTGGTTCGAAAAATGGAAATACATTCTTCTCTCGTTAGTAATTTTGTATAGGGTATCCTTCGATGTGAAGTGTGGTGTGTTATAAGAAAGTTCTTTTCATGAAGCCACGACTTTTCGATCTCTTCATTATTGTTGGCAATGAGTATTTTTCGAATTAGTTGAGGGACGTTTTATAGTTCTTTTATGAAGGGATAATGAGCTGCTTCTTTGGCTGCAGTGTCTGCAACTTCATTTCCTTTGACACCTGTATGTTCTGGTATCCATGTTAAGGTAAGATTAATTTAGATAGATAGATAGATAGATAGATAAGATTTTTATTAGTCTCAAACCTTAGAGATAACATACAATATTTATGATACATTAAATCTTTTAACAGAATTTTTCACGGATGCGGTGAAGGAAGTCAAACAAACAAAGGCTCCTAGGAGAATCAAGTGGTACAATCTGGAGAAAACCAAAGGACAGCAAATCATTTCGTATATGCAAAGTTAGCTGTGTAATACCATCGACGCAGTTCAAATGCAATCACGGCACAAAATATGTGGGATCGCCTACAACGAACCTGCTTAGAGAGAGCCAAATCACTGTTAGGAGTCTCAAAAGGACACCACCAACAAGCTAAAGAAACCTGGTGGTGGGATGATGAAGCTAAAGCAGTGATCAGAAAGAAGAAAGCAGCTTTCCAAGCTTGGTCGAAGTGCTCCTCAAGAAATACAAATGAAAAAGCGCGTTTCAAAATGGAATACAGGAGCTGCAGAAAAGAAGCGAAGAAAAAGTGCGCCCAACTTCAAGCAAAAAGCACGGAAGGCCTGTATCGAGAGCTGGAAGAGATTTCTGCCCCAGCTGCTGAAGCAAATCAGGCAATCCAAGAGCTAAGACAAAGCAACTTGAATAAGGGAGCAACCATTTTCAAAATAGCCGCTCAGAGAAGGAGAAATGCGCAGGAGATTCGTTCGCTGAAGTTCATAAATGATGCTCAAGGACTGCTACTTGTGGATGACGACAAAATTCTTCACAGGTGGCGACAGTATTGTGATGATCTTTTGAATGAACAATTTCTTCGGCGCCACTTTCCAACAGCTGCACCTAACTTTGCGGAAGTATTCGACGTCACAGTCGAAGAAGTTAGGGAGGCAGTTAAGAACTCCAAAAAGGGCAAAGCGGTTGGGCCAGACGAGGTACCATATGAGTTTTGGAAAAATATGGAAGACATCGGGTTGAGATGGCTCATGATTCTCATCTCCAAACTTATAAAAGATGACAGTTTGCCTAATCAATGGAGGGAAAGTTTTCTTCTTCCAATGCACAAGGGAAAGGGAGATACCAGAAGCTGTGACAACTATCGTTCGATCAAGTTGATGTCCCACACTATGAAGATCGTTGAGCGGGTTTTGGATAGCCGACTGCAGAAAATAATAAGGCTGTCTGATGACCAATGCGGGCTTTTCGCGGGTAAGTCAACTACAGACGCAATCCAAAGTATAAGGATCATAATGGAAAAACACCGAGATGCCTTAGAGGATTTTCATATTGTGTTGGTTGACTTGGAAAAAGCATTCGATCGACAACCACGAGATCTGATATGGGTGGCCCTCAGACACCGAGGAGTTCCTGAAGCCTATGTGCGAATAATTATAGACATGTACGAGGGAGCAGTTACAAAAGTGAGATGCCCAGCTGGAGTTACCGAAGAATTCCAAATAACAGTAGGTGTACATCAGGGAAATGTCTTGAGTCCACTGCTCTTTATTGCTGTTCTGGATTATTTGCTCGAAGGAAAAGTAACGGACAATAAAGTACAACAATTATTCTTTGCTGACGATGGAGCCATCATAAACGAGGATCCTACATCCCTGCAACGAGCACTTGACGTTTGGATTGATGTTCTGGAAGGAAATGGGTACCGTATTAGCGCTAAAAAGACTAAATACCTGTGCTGCCCTTTTTCTGACCCAGACAAGCCTATTCCAGACATTTATTTGAATGGAAATGTGCTTCCCAAGTGTGAAAAGTTTAAATATCTGGGATCTATGATCAATAGTGTAGCAACTTGTGATGACGACATCAATCATCGAGTAAGCGTAGGGTGGATGAAGTGGCGAGAAAACTCCGCTATCTTCTGTGATCTAAAACTGCCCCTTAAGCTGAAGGGAAGACTTTGCACAGCAGTTGTCCGTCCAGCTCTGACATACGGTTCACAATGTTGGACAATGTACAAAAAGTATGAGAGCAAATTGACGGCAGCCGAAATGAAGATGCTTCGGATGACAGCAGGAGTAGCAAAGCTTGATCGAATTAGAAGTACTAAGATCCATGGAAGCCTTCATGTCAAAAGTACCATCTTGGACAAAATTCAGCACGACCGGCTCAGTTGGTATTGTCATGTTCAAAAGAGAGATCCGCAGAACCCCGTCCAAACTAGTATCGTTTGAATACTGACTCCTAATTATTTAGTTGCCCTTGAAAGAGAAAATAATCTTAACAGAACCAGAGCCATGTTCAGCCACATCGATGGAAATATCCCGAATTTAAGTAAATTCTTCGTCTTCCCAGGTCGTTCTCGGTGGAATTGAGACTTGGAACTTATTATCAAAAACCAATTGGGGGATGGTGTAGTCGGAGTGACAGGGGATTGATCCGAATAAATTCAGGATTGTAACGTGACCGATGTTGTTATCGGTCCATTGGGAGATAGCTCTCATACGAGTGGCTGCACTGGCGGCCATTTGTTTGCTGAAGATATCTAGTGATGTGAGGTTAAGAAGTGTATTTAGTGCAGCTGAGGGTGTTGATCTCAGTGCTCCGCTTATACACAAACCGGCTGGTCGTTGGACCTTGCTTAAATTGTCGTAGTAGGTCCTCTTATCAAAAGCGGTCCACCATACCACTACTCCGTATGTGAGTATTGGTCTGATGACCGCGGTGTAGAGCCAGTGAGTGATTTGGGGGGAGAAACCCCATTTATTACCAATGGCTTTTTTACAGGCAAATAAGGCAACGGTGGATTTCCTGATTCTTTCCTGTATATTGGCTTTCCAATTTAGCTTTTTGTCTAGGATTATACCTAGATATTTGGCTTCGTTCGAAAGTTCAAGTGGGATTCCATTAATTGATGGAGTTATTAGTTGAGGAATTTTGTATTTCCTGGTGAAGAGAACGAGTTCAGTTTTCTTAGGGTTGACCCCTAGATCACATTTTCCCGCCCATTTTACTAGTTTATTTAGAGCGGTCTGCATCAGATCCGTAAGGACGTGAGCATGTTTGCCAGATTCCGCAATGGAGACGTCATCTGCATATGCAATCACTTTGAATCCCTCAGATTCTAAGTCAACTAGAAGTTCATTGACGACTAGATTCCATAGAAGAGGGGATAGGACTCCGCCTTGCGGTGTTCCTCTACTGACAGATCTCTTTGCAGAGAAATTTCCTAGAGAAGAGTTGATTTTCCTGCTTTTTAGCATTAGATTTATCAACTCCACTATGGAACCATCTACTTTGAGTTTCGTCAGTGCCTTTGTAATTGCAGAGTTGCTGACGTTATTGAAGGCACCCTCTATGTCGATTAAAGCGGCCAGAGTGAATTCTTTGTGATGGAGGGAATATTCTATAGTACGAACCAGGGTATGTAGGGCCGTTTCTACAGATTTTCCCTTACAGTAGGCGTGTTGTGCTGTAGATAACAATTTTGGATCTATAGCTATACGCAAGTGGATATCAATCAGTCGTTCTAAGGTTTTAAGAAGGAAAGATGATAGAGTTATTGGTCGGAGATATTTCTGATTTACGTGGGATGATTTCCCAGCCTTAGGTATAAAAACAACCTTGACCTCTCTCCACTGTGTGGGGATATAGTTCAATATGGTA
This sequence comes from Melanostoma scalare, assembly GCA_949752695.1. Classification (NCBI taxonomy): domain Eukaryota; kingdom Metazoa; phylum Arthropoda; class Insecta; order Diptera; family Syrphidae; genus Melanostoma; species Melanostoma scalare. The sequence continues at coordinate 96,350,525 of OX456985.1, read as the reverse complement.
CAGCCGATAAGAATTACTTCAAGGACAGGGATAATAATATCCGCGGCCTTTTGAAGTTCGGCTGGAATTATACCATCAGGTCCAGGGGATTTGTATGGGTCAAAGCTGTTAATGGCCCAAACTAGTTTTTCCCTTGTAATCAGATCGGGGATGTAAGTTATTATGCTGCCTGCTTCTATGGAATCAAGTTCTTAGAGCTGCCTGGAAAGTGAGTGAGAAGCAGATTGAGCGTTTCTTCGCAGGATTCTGTCCAGCCGTCAGCTGTTTTGAGACTGCTAGGCATGGTCGGACTTTTTGAGAGGATTTTTCTTAATCTAGAAGCTTCTGAAGTATCTGCTATTTTTCCACAGAAGTTTCTCCAGGAAGTTCTTTTATTTTTCCTCAGTTGATATTTATAAGTATTGAGAGATTCCTTGTAGGAGTCCCAGTCTATTAAAGTTTTAGATTGTTTAGCTCGGTTGAAAAGTTTTCTACATTCCTTCCTGAGCGGTTCTAGCCCCGAGCTCCACCACAGTGGTTTCTGTTTTCCTCTTATTTTTATAAGAGGACAGGATTTCTGCAGTGAATGGTTAAGGGCAGTGGTAAGATCATTGACTTTTTTGTCTAGATCATGTTTGTTTGTAGGGTTTTGTAATAAACTTTTTCAAAGTCACCCGATATTTTTCCCAGTCAGTTTTCCGGCAATTTCGGAAGATTGGTTGCTTAAGAGCTTCATCACTAAGATCAAATTGAATTTATCTATGATCAGAAAAGGAGTGTTCAGTAGATACTTTCCAATTAGTAATCCTATGATGAACCGAATCGGAGACAAGAGTGATATTTAAAACTTCTTGTCTGTTTCTGGTAATGAATGTTGGTTCATTGCCAGTATTACATACTATGAGGTTAGTACTTAAAATAAAATCAAAAAGTGACTCACGCCTTTCATTTATGTCAGTACTTCCCCATACTGTGTGATGCGCATTGGCATCGCATCCAATGATGAGGCAGATCTTCTGCCGTTCTGCTTCAGCGACAATCCTTTTAAATAAGTCGCCTGGGGGAGGGCCAGGATAGTCGTGGCCGAGGTAAGCAGATACCAGCCAGTAGGTGTTGTCACCGATCTGGTATCTTATTGTGATTACATCTCGATTGCTGTAATTAGGGAGTAAAAATACATTAGTGCTACTTCTTACCAATATGCAGGATCTCGGTTCACCTTTGTCCTTCATATACAGTAGAGTATATCCAGGAGCCCTTAGTCCATGAACGATGGATTTGATGATCCAAGGCTCTTGGATAAGGACAACATCTTCCCTTCTCTTGTTTAGGCGGAGAAGAAGGGAGGCCGAAGCCTGCTTGGAGTGTTGGAGGTTAATCTGTGTTGGCTGCACCATCTTGGGAACAACTAAGTAGACTAACTCCCACCACAGTCTGGTTGAGGTCGTCGTCTGTTTCGCTCTCAGAGTTTGACCTAAGAAGGTCATCCTCGCAGAGCGAAACCTCGTTAGCGGAGTCATCAGTCTCCAAGTCGGACAATTTGATAACGTTTTGGGCATCCAAGTGGGATGTGGAGGGTCTATTTTCATGCGTTTCAGCAGAGGATGCGCCGAGCTCATCTATCTCCATGGATGGAGGGTCGACTTGCCCTGCGGGTTCTTCCACTGAAGACGCACTTTTTGTTTCGGGAGATGGAACGATGTTCTGTTCTTCATCTTTTTTGTATATTTTTAAAGCAATGTTTTACCAGCCGAACCGAATCACGCCTTTTGTCGCAGCCAGGGGAGCAAGGGAGTCCTTATTGATGACTATTATAGCCGATCTATAGTGACCCTCCGTCTTTTCCAGCTTCGCGACTTTCCAGTCATGAGTAGGAAGGGTTGGATTGCCAAATTGAATCATTTTCATGATTGTATCTTTGCAGGAGAGTTCTGCTTTTAGTCTAGCGCGAGCCCTTGGCCTGCAAGGGATATCCTCCCTTGACACGACTTCAAGCTTAGCACCAGGCCAGAGTCCCTCTAACCTGCTTATCGCAAGCTTATACAGATCGCGCGATCTCTCTCCATCAAACGCCAGGTTCCCCTGGGTTTTCCATCATAAGAGTCCAGTAGGAGGCCTGGAGCTTGTTCATGGTGATCGCCCATTGATCGAAAGAGATCGCACCATCCACGTTACTCTTGTCAATGTCGATGACAGCGAAAATGGGTTTGTCCTTCAGTGCGTCACTGTACGACATGTCTTTTTTGGAGCTGAGGGTGCTTGGTTTTTGCACCTTAGGCCTTTTGGCGTTAGGGGTTGACTGCTTGAACGAACGTAGGCGCTTAGAAGTTGAGTCTTCGCTGTTTTTTTCATTTATTGCAATGATTTTCATTGCCCACTCAAGATTGGCAGATTGCGTTGAATCAAGCTTTGGTTTAGGTACCGCACCTAACACCTTCGCAATTTTCTCCGCATTCCGCCTTTGCGGTTTGGGGAGGTAGGGAGGTTGGGATGCCCTTCGTTGTCCGTTCCACAGCAAGACACAGTTTCACCTTCAGCTTGGGGGTTAGGGGGATTGGAAACCCTTTAGTTTTCAGTTCCACTGTAAGTCACAGTTTCACATTCAACTTGGGGGTTAGGGGGATTGGAAACCCTTTTGTTTTCAGTTCCACTGTAAGTCACAGTTTCACCTCCAACTTTGGGGTTAGGGGGATTGGAAACCCTTTCGTTGTTTGTTCCACTGTTAGTCACAGTTTCACCTACAAATTGGGGGAGGGAAGGAGTGTTTCCGGAGCTCGAAGGAGGTCCTCCCCTTTCAGCCACGGAGCCGATAGTCTCGGCATCCGTACCGTCCGAGTCGGTCAACCTTTAGTCCTTTGACATAGGATGGGATGAGGTGGGAGGTTGGGACAGTGTTTTTGATGGGGGCAGCCCCTTCGTCAACATATCACAATTCGCGTTAGAACCGAAAGTCTCGGCCTCTCTACTTGCTGCAATAGTCTTCTCCGGGGTCCCTTCAATACGGCAGTATGAGTGGAAGTGCTACAGAGGGTCACTGCAAACCTTCCACTGGTTTGGGCATCCTCCTTAAGAGGGGCGTTAGAACCAGAGGTCTCCCCACATTTCTTGGTTAGCTTGTGAGGCCTTCCTCGAACTGCAGTCGGCTCCCCAGCCCTTCCGCAAATCGCTTTTTCTTCCTTCGTAAATAAATTTGTCACTGGCGACTTATCCTCTTTCGAGGCCAAGCCATCGCCGGCAGTCGCGACACCTGCCGACTTTTGAACGTATATCCCCGTTCGCTTTTTATTCCGTTTATTTACTTTTTCCATGATTTCAGTTTTCAAGTTTTCCAACATTGAGGTTTTGTTTTGAGTTATGTTGGTTGGTCAGGTTCTGCAGCTGGATTACTGGAGATATGTCCATAAGCACCCCCACCATGACAAGGTCAACTCATAGGGGGTGGACGAAAAAGAAAAGGCAGGCCAAAACACTCCTGGTACAAGCAAATGCAAAAACAGCAGCATTTGGTTGGCCTCAGACATGGAACAATCCAAAACCGGGAGGCTTGCCGACGCTTTCTGAGGTCAACGCGGCGTACCCCACAGGCGGATCACTAGTGTGAAGCAGAAAAGTGGGAGAGTTGTGATCGCTTCAAGATCACTACTAGTAACGCCGGAAATGGAAAGAAGAAGAAGATGATACATTAAATCGTTTGAGCATGGCATTCGCCGTCTGCCAGATTGACTTGAATTCACTTTAACTTAATATAGGTTTTATAAAATTACAATTTTTAATTTAGTAGTTTAAGCATTGCTTTAATTAAGGATTAAGCATTAAATTCTTATTTGTTTCTTTGTATATATGTTTTTTTTTTGAGCTATAGTTACAAGTTTCAAAAATCACCATTTTAAATTCTGTTTCTATACATCAGAGCAATTTTTAGGAATTCATACAATATTTCAACATTCATTTGGTTTAATAAGAAAATGCAATAACTTTCTGTTAAGGTGACAGACCCAAATATACTTTTTTTTATTTATCGCAAAACTGGACAGATTCCCAAGAAATGTATGATGTCTTCACGTTCCCTTCGGTTGCATAGATCGCATAAAATTGGCAAATCACTTCTATGTGGAATGTAATTGAGATGTATCAATTCGCCTCGTAAATGGAACATCATTGAAATTGTTTTTATACTATTTTCATCTTTGAAGTAATTGTTTTCCTTGAGATAATAATCGAGGCGGTTGTAGATTGTTCAATGAAGAAATCTTGCTGGTTCTTCCTCATTCTTTTCTCTATGTCTAAGATCCACTTTTTTTTATAAGATCGTACAATAAGGGCCTTACAGTACTTGGTTTGTCCAGATTTACATTAAGAACCATTCCACACTCTTCAGCTAAACGTTCCCATTCTTTAAAAAAGTCTCTTTTGCTTCGCACCATTTTTAAGGCCACAGTTTTAGGAAAACGCTGATCAGGCATTTGCATAACATGGAGAACATAGTCAACTTGCAACTTGAGTCTTTATTAGCATTACTACTACATTACTATTGGAGGCAATCCAGTCTCAATCATAAGCATATAGTTCGGAGAGTTGGGAGGGAGATGAAATGCTCTTTTGAGGTAATACCTTAGAAGTTTTTCCACCGACTCATATTCTGATCCTCCCCATACCTGAGCTCCATTAAAGAGGATTGATTCCGATACAGTTTCAAAGACACGATATTTACTACTGTGCCTTATATATTTATTGTCGAAACAATTTTTCCAAGTTGCATTTAATGCGATTTTCGCCAAGGATAGTTTATCTTTCAAATGTTTATTCATTTTCATATTTTGAGTGAATAGTACACCAAGATATTTGAACTCTTTTACAACTTCCACGGCATTCCCTTCGAAAAACCACTTTTCCTTTACTGACTTTCTGCCTCTTCCCTTCTTTATAACCATTACTTTGGATTTTTCCGGGTTAACCACAAGACTCCACAGCTTACAGAACACTATTATTATGGAGCCTATTTAGCATCAACTGTAGAGTTTCAGGTGAGTTTGCCAACATCACTACATCATCAGCAAAAAGAAGGGCTTTAATTTGCAGTCCCGCAAATTCTATGCCACCAGGTAGGCAATAGACCAAGTCGTCAATAAAAAGTGCAAACAGATCGGGAATAAGTGGGCAGCCTTGCCTAACCCCTGTTTTGGGTGCAAACCAATCAGATTTTTTAGCACCATTTCAAACTGACGACTTCGTATCTCCATAGATATTTTGGATGACTTGTCCAAATTTTAAGGACATTCAATCCAAGTCCATACAGCTTATACATTAGGGAATCCCTGTCGACCATATCGAACGCTGCCTTGAAATCCACAAAGAAAACATAAAGCTTTTTGCCTCTTGCAAGGTATGAATCTGCTATACTTTTTAACACAAAAATATAGTCAATAGTAGAGTAACCCGATCTGAACCCCGCTTGAAATTCTCTAAAAAATTTGTTTGATGAAATTCACATTTTAAGCCGATTCTGTAATAATGAGATGAAAATTTTATAAGAGGCATTCAAACAGGAAATTCCCTTATAGTTCGCAGGATTATTTGCACAACCTTTTTTGTAGATTGGGAAAACTAAGGCTTCCTTAAACCGCTCTGGTATTATACCATCCTCCATAATGTTGTTCATTAGGCCTGCCAGAGTTTGAATAAAATTATCTGTTCCATATTTGGCATTTAAATATAATTCTTTAATAAGACTGGAACTGACTTGACGGAAACGTATAAGCCAAGCGTAGGACACATATCTAGCTTTTTTACAGATTTCATCAAACCAGCGCTCATTGAATGCAAAGCATTTTTTCTTAAACCTGTTGTGTGGATATGAAAGCTTAATTATTTCTCTAGGTCGTTGAAATTCGCAACTTCATGATCTCTAAGGGCCTCATCTAAACTCGCCTTATAGGATGCTGCTTTGCTACTATGCCAAACTATTTTTGGGAAGAGCTCCATGTTAGTGGTTGAGACATTAACTACCTCAGAGTGGTTGAAGGACACAACAATTGGCGTGTGGTCTGAAAATGGCTTGTTCAATACCTCGAAATCGACGACACAATTATTCCATTCGCATCTTATAAAACAATAATCAATGACGGAAGATCCTTGACCTCCAACAAAAGTGAATTCTCCATTTTGATCACCTCGGCTAGTTCCATTGAGTAGTTTTAGACCAAAAGAGTTGCATAGTTCTAGGAGCTTATAACCATTGGAATTGCTGACATTGTCCTTTGATTTTCTCTCGACTCCAGCTAGGTTGTTGACAGCACCTTCTTCATTACCCACTCTTGAATTAAATCACCTATTATAAGTAGATTTGAGCTATCACCTCCACATGTCATGAATTCTTGAAGGTTCATGAAATCCATATCCCAGTTGTTACAGTTCAAGTAGGTTGGCAAAAGACGTACTATTGTCCTATCAATTCTCATAGTTATATATATTGTAACGCGTACACAACATTTAATACCATTTTCCTAATCGAAAACCATCAACCGAAAACACAAGCGGCAACACTAGAGTAAGTGTAGAAATATACCAGGAGAGAAAATGTTTGACAGGAGTGGAGAGTGGAGACCATGTGGAAATTACTGGAGAGTTCTAGATGAAATGTCATTCGATATAAATACGCCGCCCGAGGCAACCAGATGCCAGTTTTGATTATAGAATGATAATGTCAAGACTTAAGAGTGAGTTAATAGCCGCGTTTTATTATCACAATGATCCAATCCGGATCAGATCTTGATAATAAAACAGCTTCAGATCATCATATTTCCAGTTGGAAGCTGTGAGAGACTCGCTCTCTCAACTGACATTTCAAAAGAGTTGCAGAAATGCCCTACGAACTTTTTTTTCAATGGTTAATTTTTTGTTCTTTTTTTTAGGGAAAAATGATATTCATCCACTTTGTCAAATATATATTTTTTTGCACTAATTCTTATTAATTTCATGAATATATGTTTTGTTTTGTAAAACTTTTTCATTAGGCGTGTTTTTTTTATGCTAGTATATAGTACAGCATTCGAGTTAAAAAAAAAACGATCTGTCCACAGTATTTTCAGTTCTATTTTCAGCAACAAGATGGAGCTCAACGTCAAAGCTTGCTGTTACTTTTCAAAGCTCTCTGTGAAATTCAAGATGAAACAAAATCAAATTCATACCAGGTTTGTTTCCTTATTTGTTCTATCAAATGAATAACGATACAAAGCCAGGTATGAATTTGTATTTTTTTTCTTATTTTCCATACATCAGATTCTCTCTTACAGCTCTTTTTTACTATTTTTGGAGGCATCGTCCAGCAGTGAAGGAAGCTCTATGTCAAAGTCAGCTGTTTTGTTGAAAAAAACTTTTGGGTATGTTCGGGGAGTATGTAAAAAGATATTAAAAACTAATCTTTGATGAGATTTTCCATTGGCAAACAGAATCAATTTATTTTTTATCCAAATCTTTGGGAAAGCAGTTCTACGCTATTGACCAGTCTTTCGATAGGTTAAGAAGGAAAATAAGTTGTTTTTATTTACAAAACCGTGAAATTGAACTATAATACTACCGCACAAATAAACACAACCCAAATTAAATTAAGTTGAAACACGTACTGCTAGTCCCAAACTTGAATTTCTATTGAAGAATGTATAATTTTCATTCATATATCTTTCCCTTTTGATCATTTTTTGCTGCTTTGTTTGTTTGTTTGATTTGTTTTTTTCTTGCATTTAGCTATATTTTTTAGTCAAATAATTCCCCAAGGAAAGCTATTAGCTTCAGCAAAAAAGAACTAGTGCAAAATCCTGTATTATATACACCACCAGGTGAAAAACAGGGCGAAAATTCAATATGAATATAGTTTTCATTTCTTTAATTTTTAATCGAGAGAAAAAATTTCTGTGCAAATACCACATTTTTTTTGAACACGTCCTTTCGAAAAAGCTTTGTTGAACTGAAATCAATGGTGGTGCCATCTTATTTTCAAAGCTGGAAACTATCAATCCACAGCAATGCCATCCCTGTTTTCACTGTGGAAAATTACGACAGTAAAATGATTTGTTGTTGTTCCCCAAGGGAAATTTTTACTGTACTATATACTAGCATAAAAAAAACACGCCTATTATGTCATGTATTATACAAAAATGAATAAATGTGAAGTTTCTCGGTATCTATCTAAAATATATTTCATTTCACACAGATAAAAATGTTCATGTGGCAATACTGTTGTTATTGGAAATATTGGAAATGATACCAACGTTTCAATGGAAAGTCTCCTCTTGTGTGAAATAGAAGAACTAATTTTTAGATCACAAAAATAGATCCAACTAAAAAGCAGGATTTCGCTTTGTTGTTGTAACGCTAATAAACCCATGATCTGATCCGGATCAGATCAATAATAAAACGCGGCTAATGTGATTATTGGTAGAGTTGAAATACAGGGTGTCCCGTAATTCGTTTTACATACTTTGGGATATGATTCTTGGTCATATTCTAAAAAAAAAATTGTTATACAGTAAAGTCCGTTTCTCAAGTTTGACATCACTTTTTGACAATTTAAAAAAAGTCTAACTTTGGTGTACCCTAACCTGTGTTAAATTCGATATCTCTGTCAATACAGATGATAGAGACCTTATTTTAGACTTAATTTTTTGTAAAAATAACAATCTTTAAGACTGTATTTAAGTTGATCTTTCATAGGTTAAGGGTTGCCAGATTTTCAATTTTAAGTGGTGTCCAAATTTTCTTCCCCAAACAAAGTTTTGACTTCGAGGTCATTTTTTCGCAGAAAATACCTGATAAACATAGAGTTTCTTTATTTTTTACAGATGAACAAAACAATAATAAAAAAAAAACTCAGCAATAAGTGCACTCAAAAACCCATACATTTTATGATACTTGGAAAAAACTAAAACTGGTAAAAATTCTAATTTTGTCTTTTTTACGGTTTTTTATTGCAACAATTTGCAAAGGGAGCAGTTTTCCAAGAATTGATTCTTTTAAGACAATTTTTACGGTTTTTTATTGCAACAACTTGCAAAGGGGGCAGTTTTCCAAGAATTAATTGTTTTAAGGCAATTTTTATGACTTTGCACTGATGAAATGGGTTGAAAGTGTATTTGACCTGCTACCAAAACACTAATTGACTTACCTCTTCTCAGGGAAATTTTTGGGGCATGAATGTTCAATGGGTCGTATAAAAGGATAAGAAAACAAATTTGTTCATCAGTTTATCAAAACAAGTCACGATTGCAGTTTGACCAGAGAATTTTTTGAAATGCCTTCATTTACGAAAGAAGAATACGCAGACATTTTATTCGTATACGGGTTTTGCAATGGAAATTCAAGAAGAGCACAACGAAGATACCAGGAACTTTATCCCAACAGACGACTTCCTTCTCCATATGTTTTTGGAAATACCTTTCGGAAGCTTCGAGAAACTGGATCAGTATTAACTGAAAGACCTAAAGCAGGAGCTGGAGTCATAAGAAGAGTTTCGGTTGATGAAAGAATACTGGCAGCTGTTGAAATCGATCCTCCCACTAGCATAAGACGCTTGGCTCTACAGTATAATGTTTCCAGACAAAGAATCTCCAGAATACTGCATGGCGAAAATATGCATCCATATCACCATACACCTGTACAGGTACTACTTCCGAATGATTTTGTAATGAGAATCGAATTTTGTAACTGGTTGCTAGAGAGAAGCTTGGATGACAACCACTTTATAAACAGAATTCTTTGGACAGACGAATCCCAATTCACCATAGATGGTATCACCAATTTCCATAACCTCCGTACATGGGCTTCAAGCAACCCACATTCAAGACGGCAAAGATCGTTTCAGCGCAGATTTTGTGTCAATATGTGGGCAGGTGTAATTGGTAATAGATTGATCGGACCTTTCAAATTACCACCCCGACTTAATTCTACAAATTACCTGGAGTTTTTACAAAATGATCTACCAGGCCTATTGGAGGATGTTCCACTGCATCAGCGAGTTTCATCATATTTCCAACAAGATGGTGCTCCCGCCCACTATGGTCGTGAAGTTAAGGATTGGCTGGATGAAAAATACGGTGGTAGATGGATAGGCAGAAATGGACCAATTCACTGGCATGCAAGATCTCCCGATCTCACTGTACTGGATTTTTTTATATGGGGACGAATGAAAGAAATTGTTTACTCTTCTGAAATAACAACTTTAACCGGATTAGAACAACGTATTTCCGAAGGATCACTACAAGTAAGACAAGAGCTATCGAGAGCAAACATCCACAATGAAGTCCAAAAACGGACTCTGGCATGCATTCAAAACGAAGGAGGGGACTTTGTGCACATGTTATAATCGTGTTTGTATAAAACACATAAAAAACCACTAAAAGTGGCCATATTATTGTTTTATTCAAACAAACCTCAAAGCAAAAAATTTTTTCTTTTTTTTTTAAATTTTACCCATTTTTTATTTTTCAAGTATCATAAAGTGTGTGGGTTTTTGAGTACACTTGTTCCTAAGTTTTTAAAGTTTTTACTATTGTATGGTTTATCTGTAAAAAATAAGGAAACTCTATCAGCCGTATTTATTAGATTTCCTTAAATAGCTCTGAACGGATGAATAGTTATGTAGTGAATAGCACTCTTTTCTTCGTTGAATAAATTCTTATTTATAAACCATTATAGTTATGATGTGAATATCTTACCTATCTATAATCTATAATATAATTTATAGCATTGAGCGGTAATACACAGGTGTACTTCACTATCGAAAACAAACCGGTCTCTGAAAGCCATCTATGTATCCGCCGGCGTACTAACATTCCCTTGTCATTTCACAGTAGCGATGACAAAAACCAATTCAGTCGCTATACTACCTAAATCGGCGTTCAGCATATTCTACCTCTATGTTACGTTCAAAAAGTTTTATAAATACGTTTTTCTGTTCAGAGATATTATAAGAGGAACATAGCGCTATTCACTCCTTATTATGGGTTTATAAATAAGGCTGTATGTTTATAAAGCATTTTCTGAAACAAAAATTACCTCAAAGTCAAAACTTTGTTTCGGGAAGAAAATTTGAACTCCATTTAAAATTGAAAATCTGGCAACCTTAAACCTATGGAAGCTCAACTTAAATACAGTCTTAAAGATTGTTATTTCTTCAAAAAATTAAGTCTAAGGTTAGGTCCCTATCATCAGCACTGACAGAGATATCGAATTTAACACAGGTCAGGGTACACTAAAGTTAGCGTTTTTTTAAATTGCCAAAAAGTGATGTCAAAGTTGAGAAATGGACTTTACTGTATAACAATTATTTTCTTAGAATATGACCAAGAATCATATCCCAAAGTATGTAAAACGAATTACGGGACACCATGTATATCTAAAATACGTGCTCGCCCAGCAATTCGACACGTTTTCAACAAATTTTAACGCCGTCTAAGGCACAAAATCATTCTTTTCAATTCTTAAAAGAACGATTTTGTGCCTGAAAAAAAAGGTACACCATTGCCTCGATTGGTGTCAGGAGAATCTATCATTGGTTCGATTGGTGTGGGAGGAATACGAAGTATGGAATACCCTGTACCTACAAATCGATTATAACGGAAATATCATCCAATGCAGTACTCTCTATATACCAAATCTTTATGTCGATGTATTAGTTTATATAATGACAAATTGTAGTTGACTTTAACATGACTTTTAATAAATATAGTTTAGTCTTAATTGTACTTGATTGAGTAAGGTTGGACCTCCACATTTGGTGACCCCGACGTAAACATCAAGGAATATTCAATGCCTGAAGACAAGGAAGAGGACAAACCAGAGCAACAACCGCTACCTCCAGCAAGTGCAACAACACCATCCTCGAAAGCGACAAAGATGGAAGAAACAAACAACGAATTATCTAAAATTTCAACGAAAATTCCCGCGTTTTGGAAGGTGCGACCAGACCTCTGGTTCAAACAAGTTGAGTCTCAATTTTTCACATCGGGAATTAAGAACGATGTAATCAAATATCACACCGTTGTTGCAGCTATTGAGAGTAGTGTTTTAGCACAGGTAAGCGACATTATACTCGACCCACCGATGGAAAACTTGTATGAGACACTCAAAACTAGACTGGTAACAGAATACGCACACTCCGAACAAATTCGTCTTCGTAAACTGCTGCAAGAAATCGAACTTGGCGACAAAAAGCCATCTGCCCTGTTAAGAGAATTGAGGGACGTGGCTGCCAACAATATAAACGATGAACTTCTCAAGTCATTATGGCTTCAGAGACTCCCTCAACATACACAAAGCATCATAATGGTAAGCAACGAAAAACTTCAAGAGTTAGCTGTTCTTGCTGACAAAATCGCCGAACTGAGCGGAAATTCAAACGTTGCCGCAGTAAGTACGCAACAAGCTCCCTCATTAGAAAACAAAATAGCCTTTTTAACAAAACAAATAGAAGACCTCAGATGCAGCGTGTCAGCAATTGCTCGTCATCATGATCGTCCATCTCGTTCATTATCACGACATAGAGGAAAACCTGATCGCGGAAACTCTAGAAACAATAACACATCGTATTGCTGGTTTCACGACAAGCATGGCGTCAAAGCGAGAAAGTGTCGTTCTCCTTGCTCTTTCAACAAACAATCACAAAAACGGGAAAACTAGCGGGTTTGTCACTCAATGCGGCAAGTGACAATAGCCAACCCAATTGCCGCCTCTTCATCACCGACCCTACCACACAAACAAAATACCTTATCGACACCGGTGCCGACGTATCCGTTATTCCACCAACCACGCAACAAAGACGACAGAACAGTTGTCAAAGTTTTTTGTATGCTGCGAATGGCACTAATATTAAAGTCTACGGTGAAAAAATAATTACTTTGTCTCTTGGGCTTCGTCGCATTTTTAAATGGAAATTTATCATCGCTGAGGTTAATCGTCTCATAATTGGTGCGGATTTTTTGAGCAACAAAGACGACAGAACAGTTGTCAAAGTTTTTTGTATGTTGCGAATGGCACTAATATTAAAGTCTACGGTGAAAAAATAACACAGGTCTGCGACCAAAAAACTGCATAGGATTTTTTTACATTTTCTTACAGATTTAGACCTCCCAAAAACAGAAAAAAATTTCAAATTATTATATCACATAAGTTTTTATGTATATTGCAGTATCTATGTTCATTGGTAATAAACCTATATGATTTTTATTTGATAATGGAGAAAAACAACCTGAACTGTTGTGTTGGTGATACTGGGAATGTTTTAACATGTTGAGACAAGTCAAATGACGTACGAGTATATCGCTTGAAACAAAGAAAAGCTCTCAGTAGACATGAATGATTTGTGGGGACTTCAAAATACTGACAATGCTTTTGGGTCAGCAGGCAGGCTATACCAAATACCCATGCTTCTTATGCTTGTGGGATAGTAGAGCCAGAGAACAGCACTGGAAAAAAGTAATTGGCCATCCCGAGAAACTTTAAAACCTGGAGAGAAAAATGTTATAAACACTACCTATCAAATTGGGGTTAATCAAACAATTTGTAAAATCGCTGCAAAAGGATGGAGACTGTTTCAAATATTTATGTACAAAATTCCCGAAGCTGTCAGAAGCAAAGTTGAAAGAGGGAGTTTTCACCAACCACGACATAAGAAAACTTTTAACGGACCCTTCATTTGTGGAAACTAAGAATGAGAAGGAAAAAGAAGCTTGATACCCAAGTTCAAGAACGTAGTGCGAAAGTTTTTGGGAAATTCATGTAATAATTGAAAAAACTATTTTTTTTTAAATTCGATTCCCAACTCTTGTAGAGAATTTATTCAAGTTTTTGAAACTAACTTCAAAATTTCTCTGCGATCATTGGTTGCTGAGATATTGGTAATCAAAGACAAAATGATCTTTTTCCATTCAAATACCGATATCTCAGCGAGAAATTCTCGTATCGAGATTTTTAGATTAGATTAAAAAAAAAAAAAAAACAAATTTAGAAAATTTTTTTTTTGTGGTTTTTTTATGATTACTCGAAAAATATATTTGAAAAAATTTAATTTTTTAAATTTTTCAAACTCTGATTCGAAAACTAGACACTTAGAGCTACAATTTGCTTTTTTTTTTTTGGTGTACGACCATTTTTGTAAAAGTTACAGCCTGTTGAAAATTTTTTTTCTGGTCTCTTAATTTTTGTGCGAAGTGTACTAAGGATCCTAACTATAAAACCATTGTGCAACGGATGCTAGCAGCATACGAAGCTCAAGGCTGCCAGATGAGCTTTGTGTTTTCTTGTGTTTGAATTTGCAACAAAGCCTTATGTGATAGGAAAAAATGGCCTTCACTTTTGAAATCAGCGCACTTTAAAACCTATAATTCAGTGAAAATATCTCATGCAGCTGACAAAAAAATATTTTTCGCAGACCTGTGTAATTACTTTGTCTCTTGGGCTTCGTCGCATTTTTAAATGCAAATTTATCATCGCTGAGGTTAATCGTCCCATAATTGGTGCGGATTTTTTGAGTTTTTATGACATACTGGTCGACATAAAAAATAAACGCTTAATAGATAATATTACATCACTAAAATTTGGTGGCACACTAACTAAAGAAAACTCACTAAATATAACTAATATCTCGTGTAATAATTCTTATTATTCTATTCTTATAAATTTCAAGAAAATAACTCGACCTCCACCAATACAGATCGCAAACTCCACAGTATCGAAGGTGACTCATCACATCCTGACGAAAGGACCGCCAACTCATTCCAATGCAAGACGTTTATGTCCAAAGATGTTGCAAATTGCGAAAGCTGAGTTCGAGCAAATGATACAGCAAGGTATATGTCGCCCTTCGAAAAGCCCATGGGCTAGCCCTCTACACATGGTTCAAAAATCAAATGGAGAATGGCGACCATGTGGCGACTATCGAGCTCTAAACGCCATCACAGTTCCTGACAGATATCCGGTACCACACGTCCATGACTTCACATATTTTCTAGATGGTCAAAAAATACTCTCCACACTGGATTTGCAACGAGCATACCACCAGATACCAGTCGAGCCCTGTGACATTGAAAAGACTGCTATCATCACGCCTTTTGGGCTATACGAATTTTCTCAAATGCCCTTCGGTCTTCGCAACGCTGGACAATCATTTCAAAGATTTGTCGACGACATGCTACGAGATCTTCCATTCACACGTGCTTATATTGATGACCTTCTCATCGCATCACACAACGAGGAAGAGCACAAATATCATCTTCGACAAGTTTTCGAACGCCTCCAACAGCACGGACTCGTCATAAACGTCGACAAGTGTCAATTCGGACAGCCAAAAGTAAAATTCCTTGGCTACACTATCAGCACGGAAGGAATTAGTCCATTAACAGAAAAGGTTATCGCAATCAAAAACTTTCCTCGTCCCAAACAAGTGTGTGAACTACGCCGATTCCTCGCTATGGTTAATTTTTATCGTCGCTTCATACCAAACGCTATCGAATCGCAAATGGCTCTCCAAACATTGATTAAAGGCAACAAAAAGAACGACCGAACATACATCGAATGGACAAATGACACCTCAGTTGCATTTGAAAATTGCAAGAAGTCATTATCTGAAGCAACCATTTTGTTTCATCCAAAAACAGATAACCAACTCACATTAGTGGTCGACGCATCAGATTTCGCCATTGGTGCTGTGCTCCATCAACCCGAAGGAAAATCATGGCGTCCATTAGGATTTTTTTCGCGTAAGCTCTCACCATCGCAACGCAAATACAGTACCTACGATCGCGAACTTTTGGCTGCATACTCTGGGGTAAAGTACTTTCAACACATGCTTGAAGCTCGCAATTTTGTTATATTTACAGATCATAAGCCACTTATTTATGCTTTTGCCCAGAGATCCGAAAAAGCGTCGCAGAGACAACGAAGCCAGCTGGAGTACATAAGTCAGTTTACAACCGATGTGCGCTATTTGCCGGGAAGTGAAAACATCACCGCTGACACACTCTCACGGATTGAAATCATCGCAGCAACCGACACCATCGATTACAGTCTACTGTCTAAGCTTCAAAAATCGGACAAAGAATTAGAGCGATTAATACATGACAAATCAACGTCTCTGCTGCTTAAAAAGTTCCCAGTTCCCGGATATAACAACATAACTATCTATTGCGACACATCAACGAAAAACATTCGTCCATACATAACACCGGAATTACAGCGTGCAGCGTTTAACAGCGTACACAACCTGGCGCACCCTGGAGTCCGAACGACAACAAAAATGGTAAGCAATCGATTTGTATGGCCACACATGTCGAAGGAATGCAGATTATGGTCCAAATCTTGCCTAGCTTGTCAAAGAAGTAAAGTTCTTCGACATAATGTGACACCAACAGGTACGTACAATAAAATAGATAGTCGTTTCCAGCACATAAACATCGACATCGTTGGCCCCCTCTCACCGTCAAGAGGCTTCCGTTATTGTCTTACGATAATAGACAGGTTTTCGAGATGGCCAGAGGTTGTTCCGATTGAGGATATAACGGCAGAGACGATTTGCCGAGCACTCTTCAGCACTTGGATTTGCCGATACGGTGTCCCCGAACGAATAACGACAGACCAAGGAAGACAGTTCGAGAGTGAACTCTTCAACGAATTATCAAGAACTATGGGAATAAAACACTTGAGAACAACACCCTATCACCCAGAGTCCAATGGTCTAGTCGAGCGATGGCACCGTACGCTTAAAGCAGCTATAAAGTGTCACACTTCCACCAACTGGGTCGATGTTCTCCCAACTGTTCTTTTAGGACTACGTACAGTGTACAAAGAGGATCTAAAGGCAAGCGTGGCAGAAATGCTTTTCGGTACAAATCTTTCGATTCCAGGTAGCTTTGTCAATATTGAAAAACAAAACGAAAACCAATCAGATTTTTTGAAATCTTTACGACTTTCTATGTCAACAAAAAAGTTTAATGAAACATCAAATCATTCAAACAAACATTTCTTTATAGAGAAAGATCTTCCAGAGGCGACTCATGTATTCATACGCAACGATGCAATAAAACCACCACTTCACCCGCCGTATAGCGGACCCTTCGCTGTAACCAACCGAACAGCAAAGTACTACACAGTAATGAGGAACGGAAAGAACATCAATGTCTCGCTCGATAGATTAAAGGCAGCTTTTGGTTATGAAGCGAATATGGAAGATGGAAGCAAGCAACAGAAACAGCAACAGGTGACAAGGCAAGACGACAATAAGCTAGATTACACAACCCGATATGGAAGAAACGTTAAATTTCGAACAAATCACAGTTGAATAAATACAACTATTGGAGGGAAGTACTATGGAATACCCTGTACCTACAAATCGATTACAACGGAAATATCATCCAATGCAGTACTCTCTATATACCAAATCTTTATGTCGATGTATTAGTCTATATAATGACAAATTGTAGTTGACTTTAACATGACTTTTAATAAATATAGTTTAGTCTTAATTGTACTTGATTGAGTAAGGTTGGACCTAACGTATATGGCCAGGAATAGATCCAAAACGCACAAGACATTTGTTATCCATTACCAGATTGCAAGTTAGCTCCGTAATCAACGTCATTACCGGACATTGTCTGATAGGAAGACACGCCATAAGACTTGGCGTTCCCTCTAATGACTTCTGCAGAAGTTGCCTAGATGAGGAGGAGGAGGAGACAATCCCACACCTCCTCTGCTCATGTCCTGCACTCTCTTCTAAAAGAAAGAGGCATCTGGGGAAATATTTTCTCGATGATCCAAGCGATCTGGCGCACACAGATCCCCTGCATCTCCTTCGCTTTATTGTAAGCTCCAAATGGTTTTGTTACGAGGTACTCCCTCGCATAATTTCTATGGTATCACAATGGACCTAGTATTGGTCTAAGTGTGTCGGGTGTATTCCTGACAGCCATTGTAACCTAACCTAACCTAACCTAAGGTTGGACCTCCACAGAAGAAAAAGCAGCCAGAGAAGTCATCCAGATCATCAGTTTCCAGTATCATCAAGCAGCATAAAATTTGGAAACCAACAAAAATTAAATCCTTTTGTATAGGATAAGTGTGAATTTCCTTTTTCTATATATTGAAAGGGTGGTACCCGTAGTGTGATGGATAGCATGTCCGCCTGTTAATCCAGAGGTTCGAGTTCGAATCCCAACAGAGGCAAAAATGTTTTTTTTACGGGCATCGCCTTTCGCGAGGAATTGGCAAGTCCTCCGTTAGTATTCATTGCCATGAAAAGCGCTTCCTCGATTAGCCGTTCGGAACCGGCAGAAAATTGTAGGTCCCCTCCATTCCCCACAAGGCATGGTTGTGAGAAATGCGCTAGACCAAGTGGCTCCTTGCTCTGTAGCGCCACCCTATTTATTTGTTATTATTTTTATATATTGAAAGGCATCATATACATAAGATACAGTTTCATACGGTTTTTTCTTGTGTGGTTTGACGACAAAATAAAGTTGGCGTCACTTTCCATCTCTTTCTTTTATCGCGAGACTGTTCGAGATACAAATATTTTTTTTAACATTCAAGTCATTTGGCGTGATAATCTTTGTTCAACAAAATTCTTAAAAAAGGAAAAGAATCAGTCATTTCTAATCGGTTTTTTTGAAAGCCAAATCCAAAAAGTTTTTTTTGTGCTGCTCGTGCTTTCACCCCTTTGTATTTTTGGTGGTGGTTTCTTATTATTCGTGGCGTATTATTCGACAGTTTGCAAGCTGTAATTTTGAATACAGTTACCATCAAGCTATGGTATAGTTGTTATAACGTAAAGGAAGTTTTTTTTTGTGTAGCGTTACAATTTCATTTCATCAATTATCAACGGTGCTGGTCCTCAGGTTCCATTGGGACACATAATTTTTTAAATTTTTTTTTGTATAGACCGTTCTATAATTCAATTGAATTTAAACTCATTTTGAAAAGTTTTTTCTTCATTGAACTTGTGCATTCTCTTGAACTTTTCAAAATATAATAAATTTTTTTAATTTTTTTTTTTTTTTTTGAAAGCTCATTTACTACAGATAGTTTCTTCGCGTTCTTGGAGCCTCTTTAAGATTCTTTTGCAATCATTCCTCATTATAGGTAAAGTCTTCTTATAGACAATTTTCTCACTCAGTTCTTGATACCGTTCTATAATTCAATTGAATTTTAACTCATTTTGAAAAGTTTTTTCCTCATTGAACTTTTCAAAGTATCATAACTTTTTTGCAAAATTTTTTTTTAAAGATCATTTACTACAGATAGTTTCTTCACGTTCTTGGAGCCTCTGTAAGATTCTTTTGCAATTATTACTCATTATATAGGATAAGTCTTCTTGTAGACAATTTTCTAACTCTGTTTTTGATACCGTTCTATAATTCAATTGAATTTAAACTCATTTTGAAAATTTTTTTCCCAGCTGTAGTCTAGTTTCTTCGCGTTCTTGGAGCCTCTTTAAGATTCTTTTGCAATCATTCCTCATTATAGGATAAGTCTTCTTATAGACAATTTTTTTACTCAATTTTTGATACGGTTTTTCACTCAAAAATTCTTCAAAGTTTTCCTGCTCGTACACATAGTTGTATTCCTCTCAATCAATACTTTGTTTCCAAGTCATCCAAGGTTCTCGGCCTGCTGCCTTTAAAACTATTTGTCCTCACGTTGTTCTTTTTGACTCCAAGCTTTTTTAGGAAAATTGAGCCTGTTTCAACTTTGCCAATGTTAGCAACTTGTAATTGTTTTCAAATCATTCCAACTTCAGCAACACTCCTCTCACTCAATAGTTTTTTTTTTTTTGAACCTGAACTAAGTGCTCGGCCTGACGACTCACTATTGGAACTCAAGTTTGCAACTTGTTGTAATTGATTCCAAATCATTCCAAGTTTTTGCATTACTCCTCTCATTCAGTTTTTTTTAACCTTTATAAGGCTCTCGGCCTGCCTGCTAACTGGTCTAACAGTACACTTCCACTTCAAATTTTTTTTGTTGAAAATGTCACAGTTGGACGACTTAATCTTTGCGGCAGATTTGCTTGTCAAATTTAATGCCTCAGCAAAAGAAGTACCTCAGCACCGTCATTCAATTGCGACTTTGGAAGCTAGAAAGACCGAATTAACAGATCTATGGCAAAAGTTAAAAGAGAGTTACGACAGATGCGTTCGGCATATGCCAACTGAAGATGATGATGATCCCCTCGATATGGATGCCATCGAATCCAAGTATAAAAACAGCAATGAAACCTATATCAATTGCTTAGGATTATTTCTCGAGCTTCAAACAAAACTGAAACCTGATCCTACTGTAGTGATCAAAGAATTGCCCTTAGCTACCAGTGCTCCGCAGAAATCCGGGTCTTGCCATTGCATCAAATTACCACCATGCGACACGGAAGTGTTTCACGGTGATTACCTTTCCCGGCCGGCATTTCGGGATATGTTCGATGCCGTGTATATTCAACACCCAAAGTTGGGTGAAGTGGAAAAGTTATTCCATCTCCGTTGTAAAACAAGAGACGATGCTTTTAAAACGATCAGTGATTTCTTTTAACAAACGCTAGTTTTGCACTTGCCTGGGCTGCCTTGCGTGCTACATATGAGAATTCTCGTATTCTCGTTAATAGTCAGGTAGAACATATTTTCAATTTGCCTGTAGCACACGAAGAAAGCTCAAAATCCATTCGAAGCCTTCAAAGCAAAATAAATGACTCTCTAGCTGTACTTAAAGCTCATCACGTTGATACAAAAAATTGGGATCCAATCTTCGTTTTCACCCAAATGCCCAAAGTCACACTATCTCTTTGGGAACAATCCTTAGATGATCCCACAAAAGAACCAACATGGAAACAGTTGGACAAGTTTTTAAGTTCGCGTTTCCAAACGCTCGAATCTATTTCAGACACCACTTCTTCAAATTTTTTTACCTCCAATTATCAAGTCACTAAGAAAAACACTTCTCATAAGCCTAGCAAAGTAAATGCATTTCTTGCGAAGGCGGGAGGAACCAGATGTAAAATTTGCTCGGCAGAGCATACCATATATGAGTGTCCAAAATTCTCAGCACTACCAGTCTCATCCCGAATCGAAATTGTAAGAAAAAAGAAAATGTGTAATAATTGCTTTCAAAATTCAAATACAAATATACAGTCCACTTCTCAACCACAGGCTATAAAAAATCGTCAAATTTCTGCATCTTCGCAACCTTTCACTCCTCAAGCAACATACCAAAATTTTGTGGTGACCTCTAGCAAAAGAATTCTTTTGGCTGCTGCCTTAGTCAGTATTGTAGGAAAAGAAGCAGTGCATATTGTGAGAGCATTAATTGATCCCGGTTCCGAAATATCCTTCATTCCGGCAGCTGTGTAAAAACGTCTGAATTTACCATGGGACGACAAAAATACTACTATTTCTGGAATTAGTGGAAATCTCCCTATCACTTCAAAAAAACTTTGCTCTTTTGCAATTACTTTACTGCTACTCCCCCTCAAGTTACTATTTCAGCTCAAGCTATTGTGCATAAAACTCTCACTAACAATCTTTCAAGTACGTACTTCTCGGTAGTAAATCCTGGAGTGGCAACACTGGTGCTGATAGCTGATATTTATTACTCTGTTGAAAATTTAAATTAATCACTAAATATATATGGTTAAAAGTAAGAAAAATTGTTGCTAAAAGTGAGAAACACGAGAATTTCACATCACATTGGAAATTATTGGCAAGTCTTTTACTCTAGTGATTTATAAGATTTATAAGAAAAATAGTCTTTGGAAGAACAAAGAACATCTAGTTCCTGTCAAATTTTATGAGTGCTAGGAAGCGTTTATACTCCGACCTTTCGCCTGATAAGGTAAATCTTACTTACTTAGGTGGGCATTACAGTTCGGGGTGAACCTAGGCGTCAACAAACATCCTTCTATAACGATTTCGATCTCGGGCGAGCTCTCTCCAGTTTCGCACTCCAAGTCGGTTGAGGTCTTCATCCACTTGATTGCGCCACCTAAGACGAGGTCTTCCCCTTCCGCGATTTCCCTGCAATGTGCTTTCGAACACCCGACGAGCCGGAGCGTTTGGGTCCATCCGCTCTACATGGCCCAACCATCGTAGCCTCGCGATGCGTACTCTTCTGGCTATGCCCATGTCGCGGTACAGCTCATACAGCTCGTTGTTGTATCTTCTTCTCCACACATTGTCTTCGCATACGGGACCAAAGATCATTCGGAGAATTTTTCTTTCGAAACGACCAAGAATTTCCTCATCCGCTTTCGATAAGGTCCATGCTTCCGCGCCGTACAGCAGGACTGGGATGATTAAGGTCTTATACAAGGTCACCTTGGTTTTTCTAGAGAGGGTTTTGTTTCTCAATTGCCTTCTTAACCCAAAGAAGCAACGGTTGGCAAGAGTTATTCTCCGTTTGATCTCCGCACTGATATTGTTGTCCGTGTCTACAGCGGATCCTAGGTAGACGAAGTCCTGTACTACCTCGAAGTTATGTCTGTCTATTGTGACGTTTTGTCCAATTCGTCGATGTTCTGTGTCCTTGTTTGATGACAGCATATACTTCGTTTTGCCCTCATTAACCATCAAACCCATTTTTGCCGCTTCTGTTTCAATACTCGCAAAAGCACCTATGACATCACGCTTTTTTCTTCCCATTACGTCAATATCGTCTGCATAGGCGAGTAATTGTACAGACTTTTGAAAGATTGTTCCTCTGGAGTTGACGTTTGAGTTTCTTACAATCTGTTCAAGTATAATGTTGAAGAAATCGCATGACAGTTTGTCGCCTTGCCTAAAGCCTTTTTCGACATCAAAGGTCTCGGTGAGTTCTTTTCCGACCTTGACGGAGCAGCGTGAATTCTCCAAAGTCATCCTGCATAGTCGTACGAGTTTTGCAGGGATGCCGAAACTAGACATGGCTCTGTACAGCTCGTCTCTGTAAATGCTGTCATACGCGGCCTTGAAATCGATAAAAAGATGGTGAATATCGATATTACGCTCTCGGGTTTTTTCCAAGATCTGCCGTAATGTGAAAATTTGGTCTATTGTGGACTTCTCTGGTCTAAAACCACATTGATAAGGACCTATCAAGTTGTTGACGTGGGGTTTCAGACGTTCACATATTACAGCAGACAAGATCTTATAAGCGACGTTAAGGAGGCTTATCCCTCTGTAATTGGCGCAATTGTGAGGGTCTCCCTTCTTTAGGATCGGGCATACGATACTGAGGTTCCATTCATCGGGCATGCTTTCTTTCGACCATATCATGCAGATCAGCTGGTGCATGCTCCTTTCCAACTTATCTCCAGCTGCCTTGAAAAGTTCGGCATCAAGGCCATCTGCACCTGCAGTCTCATTTGATTTAAGTTTGCATATGGCAAGCTTAACCTCTTCTAAGTCGGGAGGACGGCATTCTTGATCATCGTCCAAGCTGAATGAGGCAATCTGCCTGACAGCGGAATTTGTGTCCTCATCGCCGTTAAGCAGTCTGCAGAAATGATCTTTCCAGATCCTCAGTAGCGACTGTGACTCTATAACTATGTTTCCCTGCTGGTCTTTACAGGCTTGAGTTCGGGGTTTGTCACCCTGGCAGGATCTTTTTACCTTTTGGTAAGACTTCCGAATCTCGTTCCTATCATGGCGCCTCTCTATTTCCTCAAACGAGCACTTCTCATGCTGCTTCTTTTTCTTTTTGAGAAGTCGGTGTTCTTCCCTTCTTCTCTCCTTGTAAATCTCGTTATACTGATCGTAAGCAGCCCTTGTTCGTGTTTGCATAAGCATTTGTCGTGCTCTTTGTTTGGCTGCATTTGCCTGCCTGCATTCTTCATCGAACCATGGGTTTCGTTTTGGTGGCCGAGTGAAACCTAGAACCTCAGAGGCAGCGGTTCTGATCGCTTCTTGGCATTGCTGCCACTGGTCTTCAATGTTTAATGCTGGCGGCATGGGATTCAAGGATAATTGAAGGGACACTCGATTGGAAAAGCATTGGCAATCTCTTGCGATTGTAGCTTTCCGACGTCATATCTCTTCACAGCGTTAGTTCGCGCTGGTCGTGAACAAGATATCCTCATTCGTACCTTGGCTACAACAAGGTAGTGGTCCAAGTCAAAGTTGGCCCCTCGCAAAGTTCGGACATCTAGAACACTGGAAGAGTGCCTTGCGTCGATCGCAACATGGTCAATTTGGTTGACGGTTAATTGATCTGGGGATCGCCATTTACCTTTATGAATTTTGAGATGCGGGAAGCGCGTACTACTTACAACAAGATTCAGCCCCGCAGCAAAATCGATTAGCCTCAGTCCGTTTTCGGAGGTTTTGTCATGGAAGCTATGCTTACCGATTGTGTTTCCAAAGATGTCCTCCTTCCCTAGCTTTGCGTTAAAATCGCCAAGAACGATTTTCGCGTCGTGTCTAGGGCACTGCTCATACGTTTCTTCGAGGAGCTCGTTGAAACAGTCTTTGGAATCGTCGTCTTTCTCTTCTGTGGGGGCGTGGGCGCATATAAGGCTAATGTTGGCGAATTTAGCCCTGATGCGGATGGTCATTATACGCTCATTGACTGGATTTTGGCTTATCACCTTATCCCTGAGTCTTCCTCTAACGACAAATCCGCACCCAAATAAGCGTTGTTTCTTTTGTCTGTAGCAGTCGCCATAGTAGATGTCACAGTTTTTCATCTTCTTTATGCCCGGTCCACTCCATCGCATTTCTTGGATGGCGGTTATGTCTGCTTTGCAGCAGTCCAGGGCGTCCGCTAATTCTCCAGCTGCACCTAGTCCGTTAAGAGACCTTACGTTCCACGTGCAGATCCGGAGGTCATTGTCCTTTTTTCGTTTGCTTGGGTCGTCAACTTTGAAATCATTATCGTTATCCGAGGCTTTTGGTTGTTTCGGGATTGTATATTTGGTTGAGAGGGATTGTATTTCCTTCTAAAACAAGTTTTAAGAGACTGCTCTCACGAACAGCTAAGCGATGGCCTCTACCTGAGGCATTACGGAAGCAAATTAATTCGCATTTCTTGTAGTTAAGATCTATCCCCCATTTTTTATAGTAGGGAATAATCATATTTAGATGGGATTTGATTTCTTCGAGCGCTTCATGTGGTATTTCGCTTGTGTTGAATACGAGTGTGTCGTCGGCATAAAGTATTGCCGTTGACATATTATTTTGTGTATGGAAATCTGAGAGGTATTTATTGAAAAGGAGGGGGCCCAGAATGGATCCTTGGGGAACCCCCGCTTTTACATTGATTGTGTTTGACGATTAGTTTTCAAAGTGAATGACTTTGCTTTTTTCTGAGAGGAAACTATGTATAAGTTTTGTAAAGTGCGGAGGAGCGTTAAGCTCAATAAGTTTGTGTATGAGACCGTCATGCCACACCGAGTCGAACGCTTTCGACAGGTCCAGGGCGCAGGCGACTGTGCACTGTTTCGCTCTTAAGTTTCTTAAAATATGATTCTAAAAGTATAAGAGCGCATGTTCGTAGAGTGGCCTCGTTTGAATCCGAACTGCTGTTTTTGTATTAGATCTGCGTCTGTAAGGAATCCCTCTGTTTTTAATAGGATTATTTTTTCCAATATTTTACCAGTATTTGACAGGAGTGAAATGGGTCTAAAATCCTCTGGTTTGTTTGAGTTTGAACTTTTCTTTAGTGGGATTAGTTTTGGTTCTTTCCATTTAATGGGGAAGTAACTAATGTTGAGACAATTGTTGAATAACGGCGTCAGGTGTTTTGCAAGTGGTTTTTTTGCTTTGCGGAGGATGAAATTGGGTATATTGTCAGGGCCACTCGATTTTTTGTTATTCAAGGAAGCGATAATGAATTCCGTAAGATCTTGTGTGGCGAAAATTTCATTGTTTGGGAAATTTGCAAGGTTTGTGGAAGAGAAATTGTCAAGACGTATATTACTCGTCCAAGACTTAAAAGCATTTGCAGATATGTTGACTGCTAGCAGGTTTTCGCTGTCGAATTGGGGGGTTTTTAGTGAAAAGAGCTCCGAGTAATACGAGTTGAATGCATTGATTTTTTCCAGAGGGGTGGATAGGCTTCTGCCCTCTATGACCATTTCTTATGTGTTGGAATGCATGTTTTTTCTACCGGTTATTTGATTTTTTGTTTTAAATACATTAGAGGACGGTTTGAGGCTGTTAAGTTTTTCTCTGAATCTCGAGTTTAGTTCGATTCTAGCTTTATCTTTAATTAATTTACTTAGGCAGCAAATTGGGAAATGGTTGGGTTTAAAGACTCTTCCTGTACTGTGGTTGGCTATACAGTCCGAAAGTTCTTCCGAGAAGGATGTGATAAAATTGTCTATTTCTTCTTTTGACAGGTTTCTGTTACAGGGCAAAGCTATAGCGTTCAATTGGGAGTCTAGATCGTTGTTGAATCGAGGCCAGTTCGTGTTTTTGAAGCACCGGTATTTTGGAGCTGCCATGGGGAAAGGTGAAGCATTTTGGAATTGGATGTTCAGCAGAACAGTATAGTGATCAGAGATTGCGTCCAGCGTTAAGCATGCTAAATTTGGGTTCGAGTGGTGAGGTGATCGTAGATTGGCTGAAATTAGGAAGAAGTCTATGTGGGAGCCCGAGCTCGGTCTTGTTGGCCCCTCCGGGGCAACAATATCAAAGTTGAGGTAATGCTCGTCAATATACCATTGGGCTAGGTGTATGCCGTTTGTGTTTGTTTTGCTGTCCCCCCATAAGGGGTTACGTGAATTGAAGTCACCTCCTATGATTATGTGTTCATAGGTACTCAGACTGTCAAGAAGATCATCTAGTGCAGCGCTCAATATGGGACCAGAGTTGCAAGGGACGTATATCGAAACCAGAGCTAAATAAGTGGAAGTTTGTTGATTATTTAAGGGTATAATAGCTATAGTAGCGGAGAGAAGGTTACTATGAAATTTCTTTTGATAATATTTGATATTATTTTGAATTAAGATACCAGTGCCTCTATCGTCTTTATTTTTAATAAAATCATATTGTTCATTAAAAGCAGTTTTATTTTGATTTTTATTACAAGTTTCTTGAAGCAAAATCGCATAGGGATGGATTTCGTTTAATATCATGTTTATTTCAAATTGTTTGTCGCTGGAAATAAATGAGTTGACGATAGCAGATATTATATTTATGTTCATGTTCATGGTGACGGAGATGCCAAAGAGGCGATGAAAGCCAAGTAGGCTTCAGGTTTCTGGTAACTGTCCATTTTAACGTAGGACTGCCAAAAACTTTTAATTTTTGAGAAAAGCTCGCTGAAAGGGACGCCAAAAAGAGTTATAGATTCATTCATGAATTCGGTTAAGCAGTTATTGTTATTACTGTTGTTGGATTCGACATTGGTAGCCTCTATAATTAGCATTGATGAGGCTGGCGTTTTAGGTTTAGAGTGGTGGCCCTTCAGGGCATCAGCGAACGATATTTTTTGGGCGGTCACTTTCAAACGAGTTGAGCACTTGGTTGAATTGCTGATCATTTCTTGGTCCCTTAGGGTTTCTGTTGATTTTTTTTATTTTTAATAGTTCTTTACGTTTGGGGCAACCTTTGTAACTTGCGGGATGACCGACATCTCCACAATTTACACAAGCAGCCACAGACGCTTCAGTTTGTGGGCCGATACAACACTCCCCTGGTGCATGATCACTTAAACACTTAACGCATCGATTTGCGTATGAACAGTGTGTTGCCATGTGGCCAAATCGCTGACACCTAAAGCACTGTTTGGTTCCCGAACTTTTTATCGACTCCCACTTAATCTTGTGTCTCATTAACGTTTTAATATTTTTTAATATTGATAGATTTTCTCTATCCATTACGGTGCAGAGGAACAAGTCAAGTGGAAGTTTATTTGTTTTAGACCACTTGGTCTCAAAAGTTTTTACAGAAACAATTAGCGAAGGGTCCGAAACCCTCAATTCCGCCTCTACGAGGGGGGATGGAAAACTATTGGGAATTCCCTTTAAAATTAAATCAAACTTTTTGTTTTCTCTTGGTGTAAAAGAGAAGGCATCAATTTTGCTAGTTCTGAACTGCTCCAGAAGAAGACTATGTATTTCATGGTTTTTAACAAAAATTTTGATTTTGACAAGGCCTTTTGACTCAAACTTTACATTCTTAACGTCTAGCTTAGAGTTAGTAAGAAAATCTAAATTACTTTTTGAAGGAATACCTTTTGCGAAGATTGGTGGGCACCATGAGTCTTCGCTTTCCCTCGTTGTTTGGTTGCTGCATGTTGTTAGATTATGTATATGAGATGAGCGATCAGAGGCCGATAAGAAAACATGTTTAGTGTTCGGTAATTCAATAGTGACTGTACAATGTATAATTTAGATAGCAAAGAGGAAAAATAAATGAAAGGATTAGTAAAGTTTTTAACAGTTAAAACACTTTTTATATTTCCTCAGATGTTCATTTCAGAAGCAATGCTTCCATCGTCAGTGAGATTTATAAATTAAATTAAATTAAATTATTTGTCAAAAAACTAAACCGTTGGTGAACTAAAGTCAAGTTGCTAGCTGGGCATAACACCGCTAGTAATTTGATTTTGTTTTCTAATAGGATATACACTTGTTGATTCGACTTAGTTAGCGTCTACGGTTGATATTTTGTTTTATGTGTTTTTGTGAATTGTAATGTCGGGTAGATTTCGGGTCGATTTTAGCAACATTCGGGGGCTTAGATCGAGTTTCTTTGCTGTGTACGCTCACACTGCAAAATTCAGGCCAGCTGTTTTGGCGCTGAGTGAAACACAGGTGGGTGTTGATTCTGATCCCTCAGAGTTCAACCTGCCTGGATATAGCTTAGTGCCATTATTCTTTTCTTCACATGGCCTCGCCGTTTATGTTCGAAATGATATTGCTTACCAACTTCTACCACAATACGGCCTTTGTTCTAATACGAACTTTAATTTCATGTGGTTAAAATTCACTGTCCGTAAGCATATCATTCACTATTGCTTTATGTACAGAAGCCCCAATTTAGATAGCAATTCAACCTCTAACGAGTTTGATGCGCTATCTGAATCCATAATAAGAATTGTTTCCCTTTATCCTCACACTGAAATCGCAATTGCGGGCGATTTCAATGTACACAATTCAGGTTGGCTTCGACATTCTGGCCAGACAACACCCGAAGGAAAATATGTTGAGATCTTCGCTGAGTTTAACGAATTAACTCAACTTGTTGATGAGCCCACTCGAGTTCCAGATATTGAAGGCCATGCGGCCAACACTCTTGACTTATTTCTCACTTCTCATCCCGAAAAATATAGGGTTATAGTATCATCTCCTTTAGGCAAATCGGACCATTGTGTCATATCGGTAGATTTTTCGTCTTCCGTCACGGTAAAAAAAGATAAAGTCCCCAAAAGAACTGTGTGGCAATATGAGAAAGCCAATTGGGACGGACTGAATAATTTCTTTCGAAATTTTAATTGGTCATTGTGCTTTCTCGACAGAAACGTTGATGCATCAGCTGATATGATATCTAACGTAATTCTCAACGGCATGAGAAATTTTGTTCCTCACAGAACAAAAAGTATCATCCCCAAAGAAAATTCGTGGTTTGATTCAAGCTGTAAAGAGGCGATTAGGGATCGAGAAAGTAGTTGTCGCAAATTTAAAGATAACCCCACTGTAGAAAACCGAAATTTGTTCAAACGGGCCAGAAATAGCTGTAATGCTCAGATACAAAGGGCTAAGTTTTTACATGACCAAAAAGTAAGGCAAAAAATACTATTGTGTCCAAGAGGAAGTAAAAACTTTTGGTCTTTGGTGAAGAACATTAAGAACTCGACCACGTCATCGGTCCCAACGCTCGTCTTCAATGACTCCCCGTATGTCAGCTCCATCGACAAAGCCAATTTGCTGGCAGCCCAATTTGCTGCCAACTCGACACTTCCTTATAGCATAGTGGCTCCATCTGAGCTCGAGTCTGCAAATTCTTTGATGCAGCAGATATTTTTTCGAACTCGCTCGGTTGAGAGAGTCCTTAAAGATCTCAACATACATAAATCCGCTGGTCCAGATGGTATCCCCGCCGTTATTCTGAAGAGGTGTTCTTCTACGCTGGCAAAACCACTGCGTAAACTTTTCCATCTTTCCTATTCTGCTGGGATTTTTCCGAGCAGATGGAAAACTGCATTTGTCCAGCCGGTCCCTAAAAAAGGCGAATCTTCCTCCCCTTCCAATTACCGTCCAATTGCACTAGCGTCCCTTCTTTCCAAGGTCATGGAAACGTTGATAAACCGTCAACTTATGAAATATCTTGAAGAACGAAAGCTTTCGTAGCAAACGGTCCACTGGTGATTTGATGGCATATCTCACCGAAAAGTGGAACCAATCTTTACATTGTTTTGGAGAAAGTAAGATTATTGCGCTTGATATTTCTAAAGCATTTGATAGAGTTTGGCATCAAGCTCTTTTCTCGAAAATGCGTGCTTTTGGTATCAATGAGTCTCTTCTTCGTTGGATTAGAAATTACCTTTCCGACCGTTCAATACAAGTTGTGTTGGATGGCTTCAAATCTGATACCCACTTCATAAATGCTGGTGTGCCCCAGGGCTCCGTTTTGTCTCCGACTCTCTTCCTCATTTTCATTAATGATCTCTTGTCTGAAACTTCTAATCCACTCAACTGTTTTGCTGACGACTCGACCCTCAGCTTTTCATATTCGTTTCCAAATTCACGTCCCTGCTCTTCGGATGTGGAACTGGAACGGTTGCGTATGATAAGCTCATTGAATTCTGACCTTGACAGCATTGTTGCATGGGGTATTATGAACCGAGTAGAATTCAATGCTTCGAAAACTCAATGCTGTCTCTTGTCGTTGAAGCTTAACATTCCCCCATTGCCATTATCCATGAATGGTACCTGCATCGAAGAAACCGAAAAGCTATCAGTACTTGGTATGGGAGCGGGTCGAAATGCTGTATTTTAAAATGCTGTATGGTCAAAATACTGTATTATACTGTATGATACTGTATGTTCATAATACTGTATGGTTAATATACTGTATTTCAAAATACTGTATTTCAAAATACTGTATGATCAAAATACTGTAGTTCAAATTTCTGTATGCCAAATTGCTGTATATTAGCAAAACACTGTATCTCAAAAATCTGTCTGTAAAAATACTGTATTTTTGCATAATTCCATTCTTAAACTTCCATTCCTTTATTTGTTTTCACTTGAAGCAAAATAACATTTAACACTTAAATTTGCACAAACCTTTAAACATCTACTGAATGCATGAACGCGTGCTAGTTTTGACAGATTAATTTGTCTGTTGCAATTGCTCATGCAGTTGTTGATTATGATCAAAACCATTCATTTTAACATGTGAGAGAGATACATACATATAATCAAGAATGAGAAAATGAAATAGAGAAAAAAGACGAAGATACCAGTTGTTTTGTTCTTGTTTTAATTAATTCAAAGACTAATGAATTATCATAGGTACATGTAATTGTTCAAGGAAGCATATTAGATTATTATGGTAAAGAAAAATTGTTGTTGTTTTCAAAATTCTGTATTTGAAATTGCTGTAATTAGGCTGAAAAATAAAAATTGTTTTGAGAATGTAAAAAAGTGCCGGCACTTTTTTACATTCTCAAAACAATTTTTATTTTTCAGCCTAATTACAGCAATTTCAAATACAGTATTTTGAGATACAGTATTTTGAGATACAGTAATTTGACTTACAGTAATTTGACCATACAGTATTTTGAACATACAGTATTTTGAAATACAGTATTTTGAGGTACAGTATTTTAAATACAGTATTATGACCCATACAGTATTTTGACCCTAACCCACTTGGTATGTGTGTAAACGATGATCTACGTTGGAATGACCACATATTTGAAGTCGCCAAAAACGCTGCTAAATGCTTAGGTTTCTTAAGACGATGCAGGAAGTTCTTCACCCCTTCTGATCTGGCTACAATTTATAAGGCCTTCATCCGCCCAAAACTGGAGTATAACTCCCATATCTGGTCAGGTGCTGCTCAAACATCTTTGCACCTGCTTGATAGGGTACAAAACAGAGCGCTAAAATTGATAGGTGATAGTTCAATTGTAGAATCGATTGATTCTCTTGAACATCGTCGAAATGTTACCTGTCTCACTCTCTTTTATCGCTTTTTTC
Organism: Melanostoma scalare; assembly: GCA_949752695.1. Taxonomy (NCBI): domain Eukaryota; kingdom Metazoa; phylum Arthropoda; class Insecta; order Diptera; family Syrphidae; genus Melanostoma; species Melanostoma scalare. The sequence continues at coordinate 96,318,388 of OX456985.1, read as the reverse complement.
ACAAACAGTGCTCTAGTGAAATAGCCAGTTGCATTCCTCCCCTGAAACAATTTAGCCGCAACACCCGCCTCGCTAGGAATGCTCATCAGTTCTGCCTTGAGCCCAACTTTGGGCGTACAGTTAAGTATAGAGATTCTTATTTTAGTCGCACGACCCGAATGTGGAATGCTTTACCTGGCTCTGTGTTTCCCCTGCATTACGATTTACAAAGATTCAAAAGCAACGTGCATCGGTGTCTCCTTTCAAATCCTCTCCTATTTTCCTAAATGCTCGCACTGTGTTTTTATAACATTATAAGGGTAGTCATAACCCCTTGATGTGCGCGCTTATTATAAAAAAAAAAAAAAAAAAAAAAAAAAAAAAAAAAAAAAAAAAAAAAAAAAAAAAAATTTCTCAATTCTTGTTTTCTTCTATGTGCAATTGTTAAATCTTCAATCAATTCTTCAGTATATCCATTAATTTTGGCTATGTCTTTAATTTTTTGGAATTCTTTTATTTTTTTTTCCAATTCGAAATTGTTATATCCAATTGTTATATCCAATTCGAAATTGTCTCCATTCCGAGTTATACTTAAATCCAGAAAATTTAGTTTCCCTTCAATTTCTTCTTCATATGTAAATTTTATTGATGGGTATTTAGTTCTATTTAATTTGTTAATGAACTGACGGAGTTCATGTTTTTTGATTATCGCCCATATATCATCTACATATCTTAACCAAATTCTTGGAAAATTTACTAGATTTTTCATTTCAGTTTCTATATGCGACATAAATAAATTTGCTAAAAACGGGCTCATATGTGATCCCATACTGCAACCACATTTTTGTCTGTAAAACTTTTCATTAAACTGGAACCAATTTTCATCCATGCACAGTTTAGTAAGTTTTACAAATTCATTTATTTCTTCTGGTTTAAGTGTATTTCTTTCTAGCCATTTTCTCAGAAAAACTAAAGTTTCATCAATTGGAACATTAATTTGGATATAATGAAACAACATCAAATGAAACTTGAATCTCATTGCTAGCTATTTTTAAGTTGTTTACTTTTTCTGCAAATTCAATTCCATTTTTTATAGCTGCTGATTCAAATTTGATTGGGAGATTATTTAGTTTTTCTAATAATCAACATTCGAGTTTTGATAATATTGATCCAGTTGTTGATGTAATTGGTCTTATTTGTTTTCCTGGTTTCTGATTTGAAACATTTAATTTCCTTGATAAATTAGGATCATTAAAAACTTTAACTGCTTTTTTGATAGCTTCTTTAGTTCTCCTTATCATTCCTGGTAAAGGATTAAAAATTACTTCTTCATAAGGTGCAGTTCTTATAAATTGTTCAGTTATCTCAATATATTCTTGTTTGTCTAGTATTACAATATTATTGCTTTTATCAGCTTTACTGAAAATAACTGAAGTTTTCTTTTCTTTTAAACTTTTCGCTGCTCCTCTAAAATTTTTTATTTTAGCAGTCATGTTCGTTAGATCGTTAAAATTAATTTTATCTATAGCTTCGGACCTTACTCTAACTTTATCGTCAGGATCATTGAATTTTCAGAGCTGTTTCAATGTTAATCAAAGCACTTTGGATAGCTTTTTCTTTTGTTGGTTGCAATGCAAAATTTAATCCTCTATTGAGTAATTCCAATTCATTTGTTGTAAATTCCAAACTTGAAAAAATTTTTACGAAATCTTCTACTGGTTCTACTTCTTTAAAAATCTTCTTTTGCTCATTATAATTGACTCTACCTATTAAAAGATTAACAGTCGTATTTATAATCCCATTCCAAAGTATGTCTAACTTTGGACAGCTCTTAGAACAGTGTCCAACTCCAAATCGTATTTATAAACACTTTCATCGCTGTCTAAGGAACGTCTAACATTAGACACCGAAATTGGTTGTATAAACTATGGCTAAAGTGGCATTTGCTACAGCAAAAAACAATTTTGTTGAACATGTTATAAAACACTGTTGAGAGCTCTAAGATCGAAAAAAATAAGTAGTTTGAGGTGCAAAAATACTACTTTCAACAATTTAATTTATGAATTGCACAAATTTCATCGTTTTATGAGACTTGGAAAAGCTGTAACTCAAAGTCAAATCAGCTGCTTTTTTGGTCTGGTTCAAGTGCTACGCCACAATCTTTCAGAGCCATTTAGTTGTTGCACTCGTATATCAAAACACAAAAAATGGTACTGCACGGATACATCATGAACGCCACCAGTTAGTTTTTCATTCGAAGTTGACAGTTTGAAGGGTTGTTTAGACAACTGTTGGAATGCATTTATAAATACGAAATTGGCTAAGGGTTGTCCAACTCTTTAGACACCGTCTAGTTGGACAGTTGTCTAAGGATGTTCTAAGCAAATTTTATAAATACGACTGTAAATTTTTTAATTAAGATTTGTTTTTTCTTACCTAATTTACAGTCAACTGTATCTTGAACATGCATTATAAAATTATTCCAATCGCTTGATTGTTCCATTATTTGCATTTGATTATTTCCCTCATGATTTAGTTTATTGCTGAGATATAGATTAAAAACTTTACTAATCTTTTCATTTATTAGATTAAAAAACACGTGGAATATCTCAACTAAAAAACTCATCAAAGAGGAAAACACTAATTACAACATATGCTATTGATATTGCAGTTCTTAAGTAGTATTCACATGAGAACGACCAACGAACGACGAATGAACGAATATTCGTTAATTTTGACATTTCATTCACATGAGTGTTTCACATTCGTCACGAATAACGAACACAATTTACTTCTAAAACAAAAATGGAGAATGATTTTGAGGTTAAACACACCGAAAAATTTATTCGTTGTAGTGTGGATTGTGTGGAACGAGAATAAAGTCTGATAGTTCGTACCTACTAGATATTTATTCGTAACGAATAAATTTGTTTTCTCAATTTTTTTAATTTTAGGGACAAAAATAAGAGTTTATACACCTAAAAATAAGTATGAACTTATTTCCATCGTTTCCTAAACAAATTGTGAGGAATTTATTCTTGTAAGGTACTTGAAATCACATTTCTTGATTTATTCAACGTTCGTTGGTCGCGCTCATGTGAATAGTCTTTTAAAGCTCTTAAGCACAGTGGTGCAAATAAGTTTTACAACACTCCCCCTCAATAGTGATGTTGCGATAGTAAATAGCTTATTGTTGCGAAATGCCCATCATTGCAGTAAACTTCAAGTGCTTAGTCTTGGCAAGATTTTTGGTTAAAATGTCTGCCATCATTTCATCACTGCAAAGGTACTTTAGTTCAATTATTCCAGTTTCATGTAGCTCCCGAATGTAGTGGTAGCGGATATCGATGTGCTTGCTTCTGGGGTGATGCACTGGATTTTTGACTAATTGCTGCGCACCTAAATTGTCGTTAAATAAAAGAACAGAAGTATTACAATTTGGAAGTTTTAACTCTAATAATAAATTTCTCAAATACACTGCTTCCTTACCGGCCTGCGAGAGAGCCATATATTCGGCCTCTGTGCTACTCAAAGCAACAGACACCTGTTTTTTCGATTCCCATGAAATGATTCCTCTTCCAAACGTGAACACGAAGCCGGTGTAGGAGCGCCTATCCTCTGTGTTTCCTCCCCAATCTGCGTCCACGTATCCTTTAAGTTCAGTTATTGATTTCGTATAGTGGAGTTTAGCATCTATTGTTGTTTTAAGGTAACGCAACAAATGCCTCAATGCTACAAGATGTTCAGTATACGGCTCAACATTAAATTGGGATAGTTTGCTGATTGAGTGACTTATTTCGGGTCTAGTAGAAACTGCTAAATACATTATGGCTCCCACGATTGACTGGTAGTATTTAGGATCCTCCTTTGTTGAATTTGAAAATTTAGTCAGCACCGTGCCAGGGTCAAGAGATGTGTAGCAGGGTTTACAATTTTCCATACGATGTTTATCAAGTAGGTCTCTGATGTATTGATGTTGATGAATTGCTATGGGTCCTCCTGGTTGCTTGCGTTCCACTTCTATTCCTAGGAATTGTTGTTACGGCTGTTACATAGCACCATGTTACCCCAACCGAAAATTTGAATAGTAAAGACACAAAACGGTGGTGATCTCAGAAAAAAACAAACTTCAAGAAGAAATTAGCTACCGACAGATGAATAACCAAGTGGTCGGTAGGGTAGGTTTTTGAAATTTGGGACAAGGGTATTAGGCCATTAAGGGGTAAGGTAGAGGCGGGGGAAATGCCAAGTGAAGCGGTCGGGGAACAGGAAGAGGGATAGCCAATGGGAAGAGAGGGAATAAGGAAAACCGGATGAGGAGGAATACGGCAAAATTGCGTGATCAGGTGGATTGAACTACAACGGGGATCGAGTGGGCTCATCGATTAGCGGGAAAAGTAAATTAGACCGAGGTGATAAATACCAGCTGATCGAGGGGGATCGTCATAAAAACCACAGTATCGGTGCCGAGTAGAGTCAGTGCCCGAACAGAGAAAAGAAGGCAAATTTCGAATCGCGGACAAATCGGAAGCGGTAGTGAAAAGCATAAGTTCAAATCTGAGTACGTTTCCTTGTTTTTTTTTTAAATCGAAGGGCGAGAGAAATATACGAAAGTGCGGTCAAAGAAATCAAGCTTTAAGATTCGCGAAAAAAAAGGCTAGAAAAAAATAGCTGAAAGGTAGAAAGATAGAAGAAAAGTTTGAAGGAAAGAAAAAAAAAGGTGAAATTGAAACCTCGGAAAAAAAAAGGAAAAACAAAAAAAAAAAAAAAGGACAGAAAAGTCAGAAAAAGTGTTTAAGTTGAAAAAAGAAAAAAAGTGTAGGTTTTCATAATAGAAAATAAATAATAAAGGTGTTAAAGTGAGCAAATTATTTCAGTGTTAGTGAGGCGCTCCTTTTTGAGGAAGATTTGGAAGCCGATAAGTCTCTCTAGGATAGATGAGAAGGTGGTGAGTGGTAACCGACACCCCATCATGAAACCACACATGATGTAAGTCATTCCTATTTTTTTTAAGTTTTTAGCAACAACAAGATAAGCACCAGAAGCACCTGAAAGAGGGTTAAATAAGGCGGCGGTTACAGGCCAGATCAGAGGTCTGAACCGCAGAGTTTTTTTTGGAGCTGACCACCAAAACCAGGCTGCTCAGCCATTAATTACTTAACCCAGGCGTGATATTTTTTTTTGTTTGTTTTTTTGTGATTCAAATTACCTTTTTTTTCGTGATTATACTATTCAGTTTTTTTTTGTAGTGTAAGTTTGATAGGGCGTAAGTTCACTTGGACTTTAAAAATTTTTTTATTGAAAAATTGGTAGTTCGGGATAGTGGAATTTAAAGAGGGATTATCGCCCGTAGAACTGGATCCCTTAGTGCCATCTATTGTTTTTTTTGTGTCTTTGTGTTGGTGCGTGAGGACATTTATACCACGCCATACGCTACGTACCCCTACAAAGAGCTCTTTATAGGTAGGTTAATAGTGCTTTAGCTATTAAGCCCAGAAAGGGGCAGAGTTAGAGGGCAGTAAAGGGAGTGGGCCGAAGGGAGTTAAGGCCTCAAAACCACCCCTATTTGAACATCAGTATTAAAGAGAAAAAAAAATTAAAAGGAACCTCAAAGAAAAAAAAATCTGGAATAATAAAATAATTTAAGTAAACATACGCCTTGTCTACTTCCAAGGGTTGCCGCTATAGGTTAATTAAGTTTGTTAAAGAAGCATTAATCAAAGCAAGTTATCGTTTAGGATAATCTCGTTTTTTTTTGATTATTTTCTTTAATTTTTTTTTTGTGTACATTTGTCAAACCTTAATAATTAAAGTAAGGATTAACAAGTTTATTTGTTTAAGTGTAGATTAGTTTTGTTTGTCGTACTTTAAGCTCGGTGACCCATTTGTTTTGCCATCTGGATAAAATAAATTTAAAATATGATTAAATAAAGAAAAGTCATTGTAAATCACGTCCTGTGAAGGGAAACCGATAGTGCATTTCATTGTGTGGCTTGAAAGAAGCTGCATGGCGTGCTGAGAAGATACCGAGGGGGTGGAAGATGGTGGACTGAGGATGTCCTTCAGTGAAGGGGGTTGAAGTTTTTTTTTTCAGGATCCAACGGAATAAGGGGGAGTTCTAGACCCTGGCCACAGAATTCCTAGGTAGGGAGGGCGAACCAGGCCATGCTGCGCTACATCTGCAGCCCAAGCGTGTGGTGAGTTGAACTCAGGTGGTGGGAAAGAAAATGTATGTTTTGTCTTGGCACGATTTATGTAATTTGTTGTAGGCGTTTTCTGCATGGAGAGGTAAGATCCCCCCACATCCGGCGAGCTAAGCCGAGCTTAACGAGCGTGCCATTTGCTCTCGATGCAGATCATCCTGCTTCTCACAGCTCCCAATTCCAATCCGTCGTTTCCATTCCTGTGGGTTTCCTTTTCCTTCCTCTCGTTTCCCTTTCCTATTACTGGTGTTTCCTAGTCCTGACCTGCAACAAATTTGGCGCCCAACGTATTTTTTTTGTAGTCGTTTAGTGTTTTGTCTTATAACAAATAACTGATGTTGACGTTCAGATCCCAGGTCCGTATGTCTTTGACTGGAAGGCCCAAGGCGTACCAAGTCAAACTGCGACGGATACCTGGATGATGACCAAAGCAGCGTTAATCTTCCAATATACGAAATTTTTCCAATTTTGTTTTTACTCGTCTGCAATCAAATATTACCACAGGACTTTGTTTGCCTTTTCGTATCCTGCGCGTTCTAGTCTTCATCCAAAGGCGGTTACAACGCCAGCCAAGTCCCTAACGGATTGAGCGTGCACAGGGTCGGAGGCGAAGTTCTTATGTTTGTAACAATTCGTTTTCTTTTCATTTACATATTTTGTTAACGAATAACTGATGTTGGCGTCCAGATCCCAGGTCCGTATGTCTTTGCCTGGAAAGCAAGAGGCGTACCAGGTCAAACTGCGACGGATACCTGAGTGGTGACGACGACAACGTCAATCGTCTGATAGGCGAGATTTTTGCAATCTATGTTCGTGGACTGTTTCTGTAAGCATCACCAAATCCGTATGTCTTTACGTGGAAGGCCACTGGCGTACCAAAGTGAATCGCGACGGATGCGGGGATGAATTCAGTAGGAGCAGTCAATTCCACACTTTTTTCCTTTCCTTTTGTCGACTATAGTATCGTGAAGCAGTGGCCCGTAAGATAAGTGTTGTCTACGCGTAGCATTGTTTCGTGATACAGTGGTTGAGTTAGTTAGTTTGTGTTAGTTTTGTCTTTATATGTGTTTACGTAACTTCAAGGTCACCACACGCTCGGAATCAATGGAATCCTGAAGGAGAGGCGAGAGCACCTCGATGGTTAAAAGTACCACTGAAGATAGCCACCATATACACCCCCGTAAGTTTATGAAAATTTAGTACTATTTTTGTTGAGATATTGTAGGTATCGTTGTAGTTTTTTTTGTTTTCTTTTTTTTTCAAATTGTTTTTTTTTGATACAGGTTTTTGAAGTAATCAAAATTTTTTTTGTGAAGCTGACCATATTTGGTACAGATTCAACAATATTTTTTTTGTTTTGCTTCCAGTTGTGGTTCTTTTTTTGATTTGGGTTTTTTTGTTTTCCTTCTTTTTCTATTTTTTTTTGTTTCTTTTTCGGAAGTATTCGTTTACATTGATAATTTTTTTTATTACATCACACAATCGTATTATACGTACGTCTAATTCGTGTAAGGATTTTTTGTTATCGCTTTTTTCTGAACGAAGTTGTTCATCTAACTTTTTTTTATTTAATACATTTTGCTCCGAATCTTAAGATTTAAATAAAAGGTTCGAATCATGGTGGATGAGGAACACGATCAGCTAAAGAAAGTGAGAGGCGCGGTTATAGAGGGGGCATCGGGCATGCAAACTAGGTCATCGAGTCGGGTTCAGGCAAGACGCGGTGGGCTAATTCACACCCCCATTCGAAAACCAGAATCTGGAAACATCGCACCGATGAGTGGGTTGGCGGTCAGTACCTACATCCCATGGTCAGATGCGACAGTGACCCGGTCTAACGAGTCTCTCACCGCTATGTCTAAAGATCAAGAATTCGAAGCCCAGTCGGTTGAGGCTAGTGGGTCAAGACACTCGTTGAATGGTGATCCACATGAGCAGCCACCACCGCATATTAATATGTCTCCTTCACAAAGAGTGTTGTTCAAGTATTGGTTACCCAGCCACCTTACCGGTGCGCAAGGACAGGGTGGGCCAGGCATGGAGCGAACAGAGGTGAATCAGCTACCTTCATATGGTAGCTTGAAAGATAAGCAAACCGTGGAGAAAACATCGTCCAACTCTCTGAATGCAGAACCCGTAATAGAAGGTATGGCTACAGAGCCAACAACAAGGGATATGTCCAGGGGGGCTAGGTTAGGAGAAGAAGTGGCGAAAGTACCAGAAGACCTGAAAGCTTATATTAACCTGGCTTAAGTTAATGCTTTTTCTTCCTACAAAAACTTGTTGAGGGAAGAGATTACAGAAGACTTAGGAAAGAAGGTACGGGATAGCCTAATCGAGTTCATGGGTGAAATAAACGCGGTAACGCGACCATCACCTCCAGTTGAAGAATCCAATTGGCGGTCGTCGAAAGCTCAAGGAGCCATCCCTAAGCAAAACTTTGCGCAAGCAGCTGGTTCCAGCCTTGGTCAAACCCAGCTGAATAGAGACAGGGGCTTAAATGATGAGGGGGTCAGACAGTACCAGTGGCATCACCAAAATAGGTCAGGGAAGGGGGTTAACCAAAAGGTAGGTTTGCCACATTCGGTTTATGCTCATCGGGAGAGATATCAACCGAATGACTACACAAGTCCGCCTCAAGGTCAACCACAGAGAAGTCCACCTGGGGGAGTTAGAGGCCAAATTCGCATTGACAAATGGGGCATTAACTTTGATGGGAAGCCCGAGACTCTGACGGTAGAAGACTTTATCTTCCGCTTAGAGACGCTTCAAGGCCAGTATGAGTTCCCGTGGGAAGAAATAATGAGGGACTTCCACTTGTTGCTCTCAGGCAACGCGTATAATTGGTTCTGGCAGTATCAACGTGCGAACTTTAGGCCGGACTGGCCGACCTTGCGCGATGCATTGATGCGACAATTCCGAAACTCTAGATCGGACTTTGAGATAATCAGAGATCTGATGGATAGAAAGCAAGCGGCCTGGGAGACAAGTGACGAGTATTTCAGGGCGATCGCAACTCTACGTTCACAGCTCCGGGTTCAGATACCTGAAATGGAGCTCGTGAACATCCTAAAGAGGAACCTGTGTGAGCGAATTGGTAGGCTGGTCTATCCAATGTCCCTCTTCACGTTGGATCAGCTCAGATATGCGTGTAAGGACGCGGAAAATGCCTTTCCGAAGCGTGAGAACTCCAGTTTCTTAAAACCAACTCCACCAAGGGTTGCAAAGGTGACCGAACTTGAATACGAGGACACGGGACCTGCGTACCATGACTCGATTGCAGCCTTCCAGCAAAGTGGCGGCCAGCCTAGAATTCCGAAACCACCAGATGACGTCAGGAGTCTGAAATGCTGGAGTTGTAGGGTAGAAGGGCATTCGTTTATGGATTGTCCAGTGCCACAGCGTAGCATTTTCTGCTATACATGTGGGCTAGAGGGAGTGGTAACACCAAAATGCCAGCGTTGCCACCCGGAAAACGTGAGTCGGAACGTGAACTCTCGGGGCGAGTCTCGTTCTACGCAAACAGCCCTATGAAGGTGAACGAAGAGAGTTCGCAGACAGAAAAGGTAGATAGTAAAATAAAAATATTAGTGAGGGATGAGGGAATAAATCGTAATAAAATAGTAAAATATGAGGGAGTAAAACCGCTTCATGTTAGGGTGAAGGAGTACTATGAAACTCGGGAAAGGATATTTTCTGGTTCCAAAGCTATAACACAAAAAGTAGAAAAAGCTAGGAATAGGTATAGGATAAGAAAGGACATAAGAAAAAAGGTTACGTCAACAATAATAAACACCGATACTGACCATCGACCTTACGCCAAGGTTAAAATAGCGGAGAAAGATGTCCTGGGTCTGCTGGATAGTGGGGCGAGTGTTAGCATTCTTGGTAAAGATTGTATAGAGTTAGTGCGAGAACTTAACCTTCCGGTCCTTCCATACCAATCGGGAGTGAGAACCGCAGATGGCAAGAGACAGGACATTGTAGTAAAAATAGAAACGTCAATTCAGTATAAGGAGGAGGTAAAAAGATTAACGTTGTTTTTGGTTCCGTCCTTGGAACAAGAGCTCTATTTGGGATTCGATTTTTGGAGCAGCTTCAGGATAGCTCCTAGTATAGTGAGCACTGTAAATCTAATGGATGATTCGGAAGTCACCAACGAGCATGAGCTCAACCCAGAGCAAAAATCAAAGCTGGAGTGGGTTAAAGGTAGGTTTAGGAGTTCGGACAAACATGGTCTGGGAAGGACAGCGTTGATGGAGCATGTCATCGATACTGAAGACATCATACCGATAAAGCAGCGTCACTACCCGGTTTCCCCAGCGGTGCAAGCCATCTTGTATGCCGAAATAGACCGAATGCTAGAGCTTGGAGTGATTGAGGAAAGCGAAAGCGCCTGGTGCTCGCCAGTTGCCCTTATAAAGAAGCCAGGTAAAGATAACACCGTTAAGTACCGGTTTTGCCTGGATGCTCGTAAGGTCAACTTGCACAGCAAAAAGGACGCGAATCCTCTTCCCAATATAGAAGGACTTATTAGCAGGCTACCCGACACCGTATTTATAAGTAGCGTCGATCTGGAGGAAGTATTTTGGCAGATACCGTTGGAGAGATCAAGTAGGGGAAAAACTGCGTTTGCGGTTCCGGGAAGACCCTTGTACCATTTCACTGTTATGCCTTATGGGTTGTGTAATGCGGCTCAAAGGCTATGCCGTCTTATGGACAAGGTAATTCCTGCACGATTGAGGGACCGTGTCTTCGTGTACCTCGATGATCTGCTCATCATAGCACCTGACTTCGAAACGCATATGACCCTGCTAGAAGAGGTAGCCGAGTGTTTGAGGAAAGCCAATCTCACCATCAACATGGAAAAATAGAAGTTTTGCTTCAATGAATTGAAGTACCTGGGTTTCATTGTTGGAGGGGGAAAACTAAAAACAGATCCAGCAAAGGTGGAAGCCATATCTGATTTTCCTGTGCCAAAATCACCAAGGCAAGTCCGTCGGTTGCTAGGTCTAGCAGGGTGGTACAGACGCTTTATCAGAGACTTTTCCACACTTACCGCACCTTTGACCGATCTTCTTAAAAAGAAAAACTCTAAGTTTCAGATGACGGAAGACGCTTTAAAAGCATTTGAACTTCTTAAAACAGCCCTTACGACAGCTCCAGTTCTATCCCATCCCGACTTTTCCAAAAGGTTCTACATCCAGTGTGATGCTTCAGATTCGGGAATAGGGGCTGTGCTGTTCCAAAAAAATGAAAGCGATGAAGAATCTCCGATAGCGTACTTCTCACAAAAATTAAACAAGTGCCAGAGAAACTACAGTGTGACCGAGAAGGAGTGTATGGCGGCGGTAATGGCAGTGCAAAAATTCAGACCTTATGTCGAAGGCATGGATTTCACGGTAATAACAGACCACTCCAGTCTTAAATGGCTCATGGGAGTTAAAGACCTGAGTGGAAAACTGGCGAGGTGGAGTCTGAAGTTATAAGCATTTGCGTTCGACATACAGCACCGCAAGGGTACACTTAATGTGATTCCCGACACTCTTTCTCGGGGTCACATTGAGGCTTTAGAAATCGAGCAGATTGCTCCACTGATTGATTTGGACTCACCGGAATTCCAGTCAGAAGAATATATAGGTCTTATCAAAACAATAGGAGAACACAAAGAAGAATTGCCGGACTTAAAAGTAGTTGAAGGGTTTATCTACAAGAGATCTTTTCCGTCCCAGATGCAGGGTGAGTTGATAGAACACCAATGGCGATTATGGGTTCCCTCGTGTCTAACTGAGAAGCTTATTGCAAATGCCCATAATCCTCCCCAAGCTGCACACGGAGGCATAGCAAAGACCTTGGAAAGAGTCAGGCAGAACTTCTACTGGCCTAATATGTCTGTTCAAATCAAACAGTTTGTAAATCGGTGTAGTACGTGTAAAGAGTCTAAGTCAAACAATCAAGTCACCCGTCCACCTATATGTACGTCATATTGCTCAGATAGACCTTTTCAGAAATTATATATTGATTTTCTGGGTCCCTACCCACGATCAAAAACAGGTAACGCATATGTATTCGTGGTATTAGATCACTTCTCAAAATTTGTTTTTCTTAAGTCCATGAAAAGTGCCAACAGCGGCAACGTAGTAAAATTTTTGTTAAACTAAGTGTTCAACCTGTTTGGAGTGCCAGAGATTATCCATTCCGACAATGGCAAACAATTCACGGCAAAGGAATTCGGAGATCTACTATCCAAATTCGGGATTCGACACTTCAGAACGGCAAGCTATTCTCCCCAATCAAACGCGTCGGAGAGGGTGAACAGAACACTGCTAGCTGCTATACGCTCTTATCTCAAAGATGATCAAAGGGACTGGAATCTACATCTTAGCGATATAGCGTGCGCTCTGAGAAGCTCTGTCCATTCGTCCATAGGAGTGTCACCATATTTCGCTCTTTTTGGGATGAGCATGATGACACATGGAAGCGGATATGACTTGGCAAAGAAACTCGACGCAGTAGCTGACGGTGAACTGCGCACTCTTCCTAGACACGTACGGTTGAAGACCTTACGGTAAAAGATTCGTGAGAACATCTTGAAAGCCAACCAGAAAAGCGCGCGTACCTATAACCTACGCACGAAAAAGATTCGTTTCGCCACTGGCCAAGAAGTGTTTCGAAAAAACTTTGTATTAAGTGACTCGTCAAAGAATCTGTCTTCAAAACTATGTACCAAATATGTTAAGTGTCGTATAGTCAAACAAATTGGCAACCATATGTTTGAGGTAGAAAACCTGGCTGGAAAAAAAATAGGGGTTTTCCATGCTAAAGATTTGAAGCAGTGAATTCAAGATCCAATCCTACAATACCAAATTCCCTAACGATTTTTTTTGCATGTTGAATGTTATCCTTAATTATGTATTTATATTAGTATATTTGATATTCATGTTAATTTATATTTTTTTTGCTTTAGGCTAGCTTGTTAAACTCTTCGGTGTATTAATCGTTTTTTTTGATCATTCGTTATCGTTACTGCATGTTAAAGTATTTCTATCATTTATGAATAGGTATATTATTACTAGTCAAATCGGTTCGCGGCAATATTTACACTCATTTGGATAGTAGGTTAAGTATTCGGTAGGTATGTGATAGCTAGAGTTAAGGAGAAAGATTTATTTAATAGGCATTTATTGATTGATTTATTTATTTATTTATTTATTAAACTATTTATATATGTATTTATTTATTTAGTTGTTTATTTACTCGAGTATTCAGCATTCCATTGTTGTTTACTTTCGATCGGGTTCATATACACACCAGTCGTTTGTTTACGTTTTGTTTCCGTATGGTGTCCTTCTAACATTCCCTTATCTCTACTAACTGTCGCATCTATTTGTTTACCTTTGTCAGTCATCAAATCATATGGTCATCTATAGATACACAGAAGTATAACTATATTAAGCATTATTATCTTGAGCACTATTGGGATATGCATGTAACATCCCTAATCCACTGTTGCCAACTTCCACCTCCTATCCCATGATAATTCCCAGGTCCTATTGAGTCCGTTCGTGAATTGAAGATGGAATTGCCCGGCTACAAGTCGTGGGTTCTTCCCCACTGTTTCTTCCCAACCCAGTAAGAGTACGAAGTCGTACCATGATCGCAAACAGCCATCTCCGTCCATGTCTTTATATACAAAGTCCAAGAACGGAGTTTTGTTACGGCTGTTACATAGCACCACGCTACCCCAACCGAAAATTTGAATAGTAAAGACACAAACCGGTGGTGATCTCAGAAAAAAACAAACTTCAGGAAGAAATTAGCTACCGACAGATGAATAACCAAGTGGTCTGTAGGGTAGGTTTTTGAAATTTGGGACAAGGGTATTAGGCCATTAAGGGGTAAGGTAGAGGTGGGGGAAATGCCAAGTGAAGCGGTCGGGGAACTGGAAGAGGGATAGCCAATGGGAAGAGAGGGAATAAGGAGAAACGGATGAGGAGGAATACGGCAAAATTGCGTGATCAGGTGGATTGAACTACAACGGGGATCGAGTGGGCTCATCGATTAGCGGGAAAAGTAAATTAGACCGAGGTGATAAATACCAGCTGATCGAGGGGGATCGTCATAAAAACCACAGTATCGGTGCCGAGTAGAGGCAGTGCCCGAACAGAGAAAAGAAGGCAAATTTCGAATCGCGGCCAAATCGGAAGCGGTAGTGAAAAGCATAAGTTCAAATCTGAGTACGTTTCCTTGTTTTTTTTTAAATCGAAGGGCGAGAGAAATATACGAAAGTGCGGTCAAAGAAATCAAGCTTTAAGATTCGCGAAAAAAAGGCTAGGAAAAAATAGCTGAAAGGTAGAAAGATAGAAGAAAAGTTTGAAGGAAAGAAAAAAAAAAGTGAAATTGAAACCTCGGAAAAAAAAAGGAAAAACAAAAAAAAAAAAAGGACAGAAAAGTCAGAAAAAGTGTTTAAGTTGAAAAAAGAAAAAAAGTGTAGGTTTTCATAATAGAAAATAAATAATAAAGGTGTTAAAGTGAGCAAATTATTTCAGTGTTAGTGAGGCGCTCCTTTTTGAGGAAGATTTGGAAGCCGATAAGTCTCTCTAGGATAGATGAGAAGGTGGTGAGTGGTAACCGACACCCCATCATGAAACCACACATGATGTAAGTCATTCCTATTTTTTTTAAGTTTTTAGCAACAACAAGATAAGCACCGGAAGCACCTGAAAGAGGGTTAAATAAGGCGGCGGTTACAGGCCAGATCAGAGGTCTGAACCGCAGAGTTTTTTTTGGAGCTGACCACCAAAACCAGGCTGCTCAGCCATTAATTACTTAAGCCAGGCGTGATATTTTTTTTTTGTTTGTTTTTTTGTGATTCAAATTACCTTTTTTTTCGTGATTATATTATTCAGTTTTTTTTTGTAGTATAAGTTTGATAGGGCGTAAGTTCACTTGGACTTTAAAAATTTTTTTATTGAAAAATTGGTAGTTCGGGATAGTGGAATTTAAAGAGGGATTATCGCCCGTAGAACTGGATCCCTTAGTGCCATCTATTGTTTTTTTGTGTCTTTGTGTTGGTGCGTGAGGACATTTATACCACGCCATACGCTACGTACCCCTACAAAGAGCTCTTTATAGGTAGGTTAATAGTGCTTTAGCTATTAAGCCCAGAAAGGGGCAGAGTTAGAGGGCAGTAAAGGGAGTGGGCCGAAGGGAGTTAAGGCCTCAAAACCACCCCTATTTGAACATCAGTATTAAAGAGAAAAAAAAATTAAAAGGAACCTCAAAGAAAAAAAAATCTGGAATAATAAAATAATTTAAGTAAACATACGCCTTGTCTACTTCCAAGGGTTGCCGCTATAGGTTAATTAAGTTTGTTAAAGAAGCATTAATCAAAGCAAGTTATCGTTTAGGATAATCTCGTTTTTTTTTGATTATTTTCTTTAATTTTTTTTTTGTGTACATTTGTCAAACCTTAATAATTAAAGTAAGGATTAACAAGTTTATTTGTTTAAGTGTAGATTAGTTTTGTTTGTCGTACTTTAAGCTCGGTGACCCATTTGTTTTGCCATCTGGATAAAATAAATTTAAAATATGATTAAATAAAGAAAAGTCATTGTAAATCACGTCCTGTGAAGGGAAACCGATAGTGCATTTCATTGTGTGGCTTGAAAGAAGCTGCATGGCGTGCTGAGAAGATACCGAGGGGGTGGAAGATGGTGGACTGAAGATGTCCTTCAGTGAAGGGGGTTGAAGTTTTTTTTTTCAGGATCCAACGGAATAAGGGGGAGTTCTAGACCCTGGCCACAGAATTCCTAGGTAGGGAGGGCGAACCAGGCCATGCTGCGCTACATCTGCAGCCCAAGCGTGTGGTGAGTTGAACTCAGGTGGTGGGAAAGAAAATGTATGTTTTGTCTTGGCACGATTTATGTAATTTGTTGTAGGCGTTTTCTGCATGGAGAGGTAAGATCCCCCCACATCCGGCGAGCTAAGCCGAGCTTAACGAGCGTGCCATTTGCTCTCGATGCAGATCATCCTGCTTCTCACAGCTCCCAATTCCAATCCGTCGTTTCCATTCCTGTGGGTTTCCTTTTCCTTCCTCTCGTTTCCCTTTCCTATTACTGGTGTTTCCTAGTCCTGACCTGCAACAAATTTGGCGCCCAACGTATTTTTTTTGTAGTCGTTTAGTGTTTTGTCTTATAACAAATAACTGATGTTGACGTTCAGATCCCAGGTCCGTATGTCTTTGACTGGAAGGCCCAAGGCGTACCAAGTCAAACTGCGACGGATACCTGGATGATGACCAAAGCAGCGTTAATCTTCCAATATACGAAATTTTTCCAATTTTGTTTTTACTCGTCTGCAATCAAATATTACCACAGGACTTTGTTTGCCTTTTCGTATCCTGCGCGTTCTAGTCTTCATCCAAAGGCGGTTACAACGCCAGCCAAGTCCCTAACGGATTGAGCGTGCACAGGGTCGGAGGCGAAGTTCTTATGTTTGTAACAATTCGTTTTCTTTTCATTTACATATTTTGTTAACGAATAACTGATGTTGGCGTCCAGATCCCAGGTCCGTATGTCTTTGCCTGGAAAGCAAGAGGCGTACCAGGTCAAACTGCGACGGATACCTGAGTGGTGACGACGACAACGTCAATCGTCTGATAGGCGAGATTTTTGCAATCTATGTTCGTGGACTGTTTCTGTAAGCATCACCAAATCCGTATGTCTTTACGTGGAAGGCCACTGGCGTACCAAAGTGAATCGCGACGGATGCGGGGATGAATTCAGTAGGAGCAGTCAATTCCACACTTTTTTCCTTTCCTTTTGTCGACTATAGTATCGTGAAGCAGTGGCCCGTAAGATAAGTGTTGTCTACGCGTAGCATTGTTTCGTGATACAGTGGTTGAGTTAGTTAGTTTGTGTTAGTTTTGTCTTTATATGTGTTTACGTAACTTCAAGGTCACCACACGCTCGGAATCAATGGAATCCTGAAGGAGAGGCGAGAGCACCTCGATGGTTAAAAGTACCACTGAAGATAGCCACCATATACACCCCCGTAAGTTTATGAAAATTTAGTACTATTTTTGTTGAGATATTGTAGGTATCGTTGTAGTTTTTTTTGTTTTCTTTTTTTTTCAAATTGTTTTTTTTTGATACAGGTTTTTGAAGTAATCAAAATTTTTTTTGTGAAGCTGACCATATTTGGTACAGATTCAACAATATTTTTTTTGTTTTGCTTCCAGTTGTGGTTCTTTTTTTGATTTGGGTTTTTTTGTTTTCCTTCTTTTTCTATTTTTTTTTGTTTCTTTTTCGGAAGTATTCGTTTACATTGATAATTTTTTTTATTACATCACACAATCGTATTATACGTACGTCTAATTCGTGTAAGGATTTTTTGTTATCGCTTTTTTCTGAACGAAGTTGTTCATCTAACTTTTTTTTATTTAATACATTTTGCTCCGAATCTTAAGATTTAAATAAAAGGTTCGAATCATGGTGGATGAGGAACACGATCAGCTAAAGAAAGTGAGAGGCGCGGTTATAGAGGGGGCATCGGGCATGCAAACTAGGTCATCGAGTCGGGTTCAGGCAAGACGCGGTGGGCTAATTCACACCCCCATTCGAAAACCAGAATCTGGAAACATCGCACCGATGAGTGGGTTGGCGGTCAGTACCTACATCCCATGGTCAGATGCGACAGTGACCCGGTCTAACGAGTCTCTCACCGCTATGTCTAAAGATCAAGAATTCGAAGCCCAGTCGGTTGAGGCTAGTGGGTCAAGACACTCGTTGAATGGTGATCCACATGAGCAGCCACCACCGCATATTAATATGTCTCCTTCACAAAGAGTGTTGTTCAAGTATTGGTTACCCAGCCACCTTACCGGTGCGCAAGGACAGGGTGGGCCAGGCATGGAGCGAACAGAGGTGAATCAGCTACCTTCATATGGTAGCTTGAAAGATAAGCAAACCGTGGAGAAAACATCGTCCAACTCTCTGAATGCAGAACCCGTAATAGAAGGTATGGCTACAGAGCCAACAACAAGGGATATGTCCAGGGGGGCTAGGTTAGGAGAAGAAGTGGCGAAAGTACCAGAAGACCTGAAAGCTTATATTAACCTGGCTTAAGTTAATGCTTTTTCTTCCTACAAAAACTTGTTGAGGGAAGAGATTACAGAAGACTTAGGAAAGAAGGTACGGGATAGCCTAATCGAGTTCATGGGTGAAATAAACGCGGTAACGCGACCATCACCTCCAGTTGAAGAATCCAATTGGCGGTCGTCGAAAGCTCAAGGAGCCATCCCTAAGCAAAACTTTGCGCAAGCAGCTGGTTCCAGCCTTGGTCAAACCCAGCTGAATAGAGACAGGGGCTTAAATGATGAGGGGGTCAGACAGTACCAGTGGCATCACCAAAATAGGTCAGGGAAGGGGGTTAACCAAAAGGTAGGTTTGCCACATTCGGTTTATGCTCATCGGGAGAGATATCAACCGAATGACTACACAAGTCCGCCTCAAGGTCAACCACAGAGAAGTCCACCTGGGGGAGTTAGAGGCCAAATTCGCATTGACAAATGGGGCATTAACTTTGATGGGAAGCCCGAGACTCTGACGGTAGAAGACTTTATCTTCCGCTTAGAGACGCTTCAAGGCCAGTATGAGTTCCCGTGGGAAGAAATAATGAGGGACTTCCACTTGTTGCTCTCAGGCAACGCGTATAATTGGTTCTGGCAGTATCAACGTGCGAACTTTAGGCCGGACTGGCCGACCTTGCGCGATGCATTGATGCGACAATTCCGAAACTCTAGATCGGACTTTGAGATAATCAGAGATCTGATGGATAGAAAGCAAGCGGCCTGGGAGACAAGTGACGAGTATTTCAGGGCGATCGCAACTCTACGTTCACAGCTCCGGGTTCAGATACCTGAAATGGAGCTCGTGAACATCCTAAAGAGGAACCTGTGTGAGCGAATTGGTAGGCTGGTCTATCCAATGTCCCTCTTCACGTTGGATCAGCTCAGATATGCGTGTAAGGACGCGGAAAATGCCTTTCCGAAGCGTGAGAACTCCAGTTTCTTAAAACCAACTCCACCAAGGGTTGCAAAGGTGACCGAACTTGAATACGAGGACACGGGACCTGCGTACCATGACTCGATTGCAGCCTTCCAGCAAAGTGGCGGCCAGCCTAGAATTCCGAAACCACCAGATGACGTCAGGAGTCTGAAATGCTGGAGTTGTAGGGTAGAAGGGCATTCGTTTATGGATTGTCCAGTGCCACAGCGTAGCATTTTCTGCTATACATGTGGGCTAGAGGGAGTGGTAACACCAAAATGCCAGCGTTGCCACCCGGAAAACGTGAGTCGGAACGTGAACTCTCGGGGCGAGTCTCGTTCTACGCAAACAGCCCTATGAAGGTGAACGAAGAGAGTTCGCAGACAGAAAAGGTAGATAGTAAAATAAAAATATTAGTGAGGGATGAGGGAATAAATCGTAATAAAATAGTAAAATATGAGGGAGTAAAACCGCTTCATGTTAGGGTGAAGGAGTACTATGAAACTCGGGAAAGGATATTTTCTGGTTCCAAAGCTATAACACAAAAAGTAGAAAAAGCTAGGAATAGGTATAGGATAAGAAAGGACATAAGAAAAAAGGTTACGTCAACAATAATAAACACCGATACTGACCATCGACCTTACGCCAAGGTTAAAATAGCGGAGAAAGATGTCCTGGGTCTGCTGGATAGTGGGGCGAGTGTTAGCATTCTTGGTAAAGATTGTATAGAGTTAGTGCGAGAACTTAACCTTCCGGTCCTTCCATACCAATCGGGAGTGAGAACCGCAGATGGCAAGAGACAGGACATTGTAGTAAAAATAGAAACGTCAATTCAGTATAAGGAGGAGGTAAAAAGATTAACGTTGTTTTTGGTTCCGTCCTTGGAACAAGAGCTCTATTTGGGATTCGATTTTTGGAGCAGCTTCAGGATAGCTCCTAGTATAGTGAGCACTGTAAATCTAATGGATGATTCGGAAGTCACCAACGAGCATGAGCTCAACCCAGAGCAAAAATCAAAGCTGGAGTGGGTTAAAGGTAGGTTTAGGAGTTCGGACAAACATGGTCTGGGAAGGACAGCGTTGATGGAGCATGTCATCGATACTGAAGACATCATACCGATAAAGCAGCGTCACTACCCGGTTTCCCCAGCGGTGCAAGCCATCTTGTATGCCGAAATAGACCGAATGCTAGAGCTTGGAGTGATTGAGGAAAGCGAAAGCGCCTGGTGCTCGCCAGTTGCCCTTATAAAGAAGCCAGGTAAAGATAACACCGTTAAGTACCGGTTTTGCCTGGATGCTCGTAAGGTCAACTTGCACAGCAAAAAGGACGCGAATCCTCTTCCCAATATAGAAGGACTTATTAGCAGGCTACCCGACACCGTATTTATAAGTAGCGTCGATCTGGAGGAAGTATTTTGGCAGATACCGTTGGAGAGATCAAGTAGGGGAAAAACTGCGTTTGCGGTTCCGGGAAGACCCTTGTACCATTTCACTGTTATGCCTTATGGGTTGTGTAATGCGGCTCAAAGGCTATGCCGTCTTATGGACAAGGTAATTCCTGCACGATTGAGGGACCGTGTCTTCGTGTACCTCGATGATCTGCTCATCATAGCACCTGACTTCGAAACGCATATGACCCTGCTAGAAGAGGTAGCCGAGTGTTTGAGGAAAGCCAATCTCACCATCAACATGGAAAAATAGAAGTTTTGCTTCAATGAATTGAAGTACCTGGGTTTCATTGTTGGAGGGGGAAAACTAAAAACAGATCCAGCAAAGGTGGAAGCCATATCTGATTTTCCTGTGCCAAAATCACCAAGGCAAGTCCGTCGGTTGCTAGGTCTAGCAGGGTGGTACAGACGCTTTATCAGAGACTTTTCCACACTTACCGCACCTTTGACCGATCTTCTTAAAAAGAAAAACTCTAAGTTTCAGATGACGGAAGACGCTTTAAAAGCATTTGAACTTCTTAAAACAGCCCTTACGACAGCTCCAGTTCTATCCCATCCCGACTTTTCCAAAAGGTTCTACATCCAGTGTGATGCTTCAGATTCGGGAATAGGGGCTGTGCTGTTCCAAAAAAATGAAAGCGATGAAGAATCTCCGATAGCGTACTTCTCACAAAAATTAAACAAGTGCCAGAGAAACTACAGTGTGACCGAGAAGGAGTGTATGGCGGCGGTAATGGCAGTGCAAAAATTCAGACCTTATGTCGAAGGCATGGATTTCACGGTAATAACAGACCACTCCAGTCTTAAATGGCTCATGGGAGTTAAAGACCTGAGTGGAAAACTGGCGAGGTGGAGTCTGAAGTTATAAGCATTTGCGTTCGACATACAGCACCGCAAGGGTACACTTAATGTGATTCCCGACACTCTTTCTCGGGGTCACATTGAGGCTTTAGAAATCGAGCAGATTGCTCCACTGATTGATTTGGACTCACCGGAATTCCAGTCAGAAGAATATATAGGTCTTATCAAAACAATAGGAGAACACAAAGAAGAATTGCCGGACTTAAAAGTAGTTGAAGGGTTTATCTACAAGAGATCTTTTCCGTCCCAGATGCAGGGTGAGTTGATAGAACACCAATGGCGATTATGGGTTCCCTCGTGTCTAACTGAGAAGCTTATTGCAAATGCCCATAATCCTCCCCAAGCTGCACACGGAGGCATAGCAAAGACCTTGGAAAGAGTCAGGCAGAACTTCTACTGGCCTAATATGTCTGTTCAAATCAAACAGTTTGTAAATCGGTGTAGTACGTGTAAAGAGTCTAAGTCAAACAATCAAGTCACCCGTCCACCTATATGTACGTCATATTGCTCAGATAGACCTTTTCAGAAATTATATATTGATTTTCTGGGTCCCTACCCACGATCAAAAACAGGTAACGCATATGTATTCGTGGTATTAGATCACTTCTCAAAATTTGTTTTTCTTAAGTCCATGAAAAGTGCCAACAGCGGCAACGTAGTAAAATTTTTGTTAAACTAAGTGTTCAACCTGTTTGGAGTGCCAGAGATTATCCATTCCGACAATGGCAAACAATTCACGGCAAAGGAATTCGGAGATCTACTATCCAAATTCGGGATTCGACACTTCAGAACGGCAAGCTATTCTCCCCAATCAAACGCGTCGGAGAGGGTGAACAGAACACTGCTAGCTGCTATACGCTCTTATCTCAAAGATGATCAAAGGGACTGGAATCTACATCTTAGCGATATAGCGTGCGCTCTGAGAAGCTCTGTCCATTCGTCCATAGGAGTGTCACCATATTTCGCTCTTTTTGGGATGAGCATGATGACACATGGAAGCGGATATGACTTGGCAAAGAAACTCGACGCAGTAGCTGACGGTGAACTGCGCACTCTTCCTAGACACGTACGGTTGAAGACCTTACGGTAAAAGATTCGTGAGAACATCTTGAAAGCCAACCAGAAAAGCGCGCGTACCTATAACCTACGCACGAAAAAGATTCGTTTCGCCACTGGCCAAGAAGTGTTTCGAAAAAACTTTGTATTAAGTGACTCGTCAAAGAATCTGTCTTCAAAACTATGTACCAAATATGTTAAGTGTCGTATAGTCAAACAAATTGGCAACCATATGTTTGAGGTAGAAAACCTGGCTGGAAAAAAAATAGGGGTTTTCCATGCTAAAGATTTGAAGCAGTGAATTCAAGATCCAATCCTACAATACCAAATTCCCTAACGATTTTTTTTGCATGTTGAATGTTATCCTTAATTATGTATTTATATTAGTATATTTGATATTCATGTTAATTTATATTTTTTTTGCTTTAGGCTAGCTTGTTAAACTCTTCGGTGTATTAATCGTTTTTTTTGATCATTCGTTATCGTTACTGCATGTTAAAGTATTTCTATCATTTATGAATAGGTATATTATTACTAGTCAAATCGGTTCGCGGCAATATTTACACTCATTTGGATAGTAGGTTAAGTATTCGGTAGGTATGTGATAGCTAGAGTTAAGGAGAAAGATTTATTTAATAGGCATTTATTGATTGATTTATTTATTTATTTATTTATTAAACTATTTATATATGTATTTATTTATTTAGTTGTTTATTTACTCGAGTATTCAGCATTCCATTGTTGTTTACTTTCGATCGGGTTCATATACACACCAGTCGTTTGTTTACGTTTTGTTTCCGTATGGTGTCCTTCTAACATTCCCTTATCTCTACTAACTGTCGCATCTATTTGTTTACCTTTGTCAGTCATCAAATCATATGGTCATCTATAGATACACAGAAGTATAACTATATTAAGCATTATTATCTTGAGCACTATTGGGATATGCATGTAACATCCCTAATCCACTGTTGCCAACTTCCACCTCCTATCCCATGATAATTCCCAGGTCCTATTGAGTCCGTTCGTGAATTGAAGATGGAATTGCCCGGCTACAAGTCGTGGGTTCTTCCCCACTGTTTCTTCCCAACCCAGTAAGAGTACGAAGTCGTACCATGATCGCAAACAGCCATCTCCGTCCATGTCTTTATATACAAAGTCCAAGAACGGAGTTTTGTTACGGCTGTTACATAGCACCACGCTACCCCAACCGAAAATTTGAATAGTAAAGACACAAACCGGTGGTGATCTCAGAAAAAAACAAACTTCAGGAAGAAATTAGCTACCGACAGATGAATAACCAAGTGGTCTGTAGGGTAGGTTTTTGAAATTTGGGACAAGGGTATTAGGCCATTAAGGGGTAAGGTAGAGGTGGGGGAAATGCCAAGTGAAGCGGTCGGGGAACTGGAAGAGGGATAGCCAATGGGAAGAGAGGGAATAAGGAGAAACGGATGAGGAGGAATACGGCAAAATTGCGTGATCAGGTGGATTGAACTACAACGGGGATCGAGTGGGCTCATCGATTAGCGGGAAAAGTAAATTAGACCGAGGTGATAAATACCAGCTGATCGAGGGGGATCGTCATAAAAACCACAGTATCGGTGCCGAGTAGAGGCAGTGCCCGAACAGAGAAAAGAAGGCAAATTTCGAATCGCGGCCAAATCGGAAGCGGTAGTGAAAAGCATAAGTTCAAATCTGAGTACGTTTCCTTGTTTTTTTTTAAATCGAAGGGCGAGAGAAATATACGAAAGTGCGGTCAAAGAAATCAAGCTTTAAGATTCGCGAAAAAAAGGCTAGAAAAAAATAGCTGAAAGGTAGAAAGATAGAAGAAAAGTTTGAAGGAAAGAAAAAAAAAAGTGAAATTGAAACCTCGGAAAAAAAAAGGAAAAACAAAAAAAAAAAAAGGACAGAAAAGTCAGAAAAAGTGTTTAAGTTGAAAAAAGAAAAAAAGTGTAGGTTTTCATAATAGAAAATAAATAATAAAGGTGTTAAAGTGAGCAAATTATTTCAGTGTTAGTGAGGCGCTCCTTTTTGAGGAAGATTTGGAAGCCGATAAGTCTCTCTAGGATAGATGAGAAGGTGGTGAGTGGTAACCGACACCCCATCATGAAACCACACATGATGTAAGTCATTCCTATTTTTTTTAAGTTTTTAGCAACAACAAGATAAGCACCGGAAGCACCTGAAAGAGGGTTAAATAAGGCGGCGGTTACAGGCCAGATCAGAGGTCTGAACCGCAGAGTTTTTTTTGGAGCTGACCACCAAAACCAGGCTGCTCAGCCATTAATTACTTAAGCCAGGCGTGATATTTTTTTTTGTTTGTTTTTTTGTGATTCAAATTACCTTTTTTTTCGTGATTATATTATTCAGTTTTTTTTTGTAGTATAAGTTTGATAGGGCGTAAGTTCACTTGGACTTTAAAAATTTTTTTATTGAAAAATTGGTAGTTCGGGATAGTGGAATTTAAAGAGGGATTATCGCCCGTAGAACTGGATCCCTTAGTGCCATCTATTGTTTTTTTGTGTCTTTGTGTTGGTGCGTGAGGACATTTATACCACGCCATACGCTACGTACCCCTACAAAGAGCTCTTTATAGGTAGGTTAATAGTGCTTTAGCTATTAAGCCCAGAAAGGGGCAGAGTTAGAGGGCAGTAAAGGGAGTGGGCCGAAGGGAGTTAAGGCCTCAAAACCACCCCTATTTGAACATCAGTATTATAAGAGAAAAAAAAATTAAAAGGAACCTCAAAGAAAAAAAAATCTGGAATAATAAAATAATTTAAGTAAACATACGCCTTGTCTACTTCCAAGGGTTGCCGCTATAGGTTAATTAAGATTGTTAAAGAAGCATTAATCAAAGCAAGTTATCGTTTAGGATAATCTCGTTTTTTTTTTTTTGATTATTTACTTTAATTTTTTTTTGTGTACATTTGTCAAACCTTAATAATTAAAGTAAGGATTAACAAGTTTATTTGTTTAAGTGTAGATTAGTTTTGTTTGTCGTACTTTAAGCTCGGCGACCCATTTGTTTTGCCATCTGGATAAAATAAATTTAAAATATGATTAAATAAAGAAAAGTCATTGTAAATCACGTCCTGTGAAGGAAAACCGATAGTGCATTTCATTGTGTGGCTTGAAAGAAGCTGCATGGCGTGCTGAGAAGATACCGAGGGGGTGGAAGATGGTGGACTGAGGATGTCCTTCAGTGAAGGGGGTTGAAGTTTTTTTTTCAGGATCCAACGGAAAAAGGGGGAGTTCTAGACCCTGGCCACAGAATTCCTAGGTAGGGAGGGCGAACCAGGCCATGCTGCGCTACATCTGCAGCCCAAGCGTGTGGTGAGTTGAACTCAGGTGGTGGGAAAGAAAATGTATGTTTTGTCTTGGCACGATTTATGGAATTTGTTGTAGGCGTTTTCTGCATGGAGAGGTAAGATCCCCCCCACATCCGGCGAGCTTAGCCGAGCTTAACGAGCGTGCCATTTCCTCTCGATGCAGATCATCCTGTTTCTCACAGCTCCCAATTCCAATCCGTCGTTTCCGTTCCTGTGGGTTTCCTTTTCCTTCCTCTCGTTTCCCTTTCCTATTACTGGTGTTTCCTAGTCCTGACCTGCAACATTGTGTCACTGGACCCTTGTCAGTACATCGGAACACTTTTTGGATTTGACTCTTTATGAAATTCATCGATGACTCTTTACAACAGACAATAAGAAAGTCGTCGACGTATACCGCCAAAATGTTAATTTCCGAATCTTTGTTCATAAAGTAAAGACAGTTATCACCATTGCATTTGTGAAATCCAATTTTCTGTAATTCTTCGTTTAGTTTGCTGTTCCACTGACTACCGGCTTGTTTTAGACCATATAACGACTTACGCAGCTTACAAACCTTTTCAGGGCATCTTTGATCTACAAATTCTTCCGGCTGAGTCATAAAAACGTCTTCTGTTAATTCGCCATTGAGATAGGCAGAAGTGACATCAAGGTGATGTGCAAGAAGTTTATATTCAACTGCAATTGCAAAAACCAACCTGATTGTTGAGAAGCGCACAACAGGGGAAAAAGTTTCATTAAAATTAATCATATACTGTTGGGAGCACCCTTTTGCCACGAGCCTACACTTGTACCTGTCAATGGATCCATCTAGTTTTCTTTTGAGGTTAAAAACCCATTTACATCCAATTACCTGATCATCTGTAGGACGATCCACTAGCTCCCAGGTTTTGTTTGTATGGAGAGCATCAAACTCTACCTGCATGGCCTTTTCCCACTCAGCAGCATCTTTACTTTGCTTAGCTTCTCTTACAGACGATGGAATTGCCGCTTCCTTTTTAACTATATTGACTGCTTCTACCATGTTGTACTGTTTTGTTGGTCTACCAGGCTTCCCACTTCGAATCATTTTTGGACGACCAGGACCAACAACAAACCTCTTATTTGGAAAACTAGATAATTTTACTTCATCTGATGTACTACCGGATGATACACTGCTGTTCACTTAATTAGACGCACAAATTTTTGTTCACATAAACCTAATTTTTTTGTAAGTGTGGGTAGCAGTTGTCAAACCATTGCATTTATTTGAAAGCTTATTAAATTCTCAACAAAATAACACTAAAAAGGTCAAGGTGAGTGCAAGTAAACAGATTTTTTTTCACTTTTGTCTGTGCTCCAAGAAAAAGTACAGTTTTTTTTTTGTTCACATGATTAGACGCACCTGTAAAATTAGTTAGTTGGTCGCGATCTGTTACGTGGATTACAGATAGCTGCAAAGTTTAAGCAATAAAAAAGTGTTTGCCACAGATTTCAGTCCAAAATGTTGGAAAAAAAAGTTTCAGCTGCAGAAGAAAAAGGGAAAATTGACGTGTTGCAATCCGAAGAGTTTTCAATGAGAAGAACTGCAAAAAAAATAGGCCAAAGTGACCATGTTGTGAGGAATTTTATTAAAACCAGTGATTCATACGATAAAAACTGCAAAGGAAGGACAAAAACGGCTTTAACTCCTCAGGGTAAGAGAAAAATTTTAAAAACTGCATCAAATTCAGCTCTCTCTACCAGCAAAATAAAGGAAAAAGCGGGGGTAACAGCCAGCACATTAACTGTTCGTCGAGCTATTTCAGGTGCAGACCATCTTCAATTAAAAAAACAAAAAAAAAAATGCCTCCACTAAACGCCATAACAGCAAACAGCGGTTGGAGTTCGCACGCGTTCACATGACCTGGGATAGCAACTTTGGAAATGAGCTAAATTGGCAAAATGCGGTTTTTCTGACCAAAAAAATAATCAGGGAAACAGTGGTTGTATCCATCATGACCATCTGGGTTAAATTTTTTTGGTCAGAAAAACCGCATTTTGCCAATTTAGCTCATTTCCAAAGCTGCTATCCCAGGTCATGTGAACGCGTGCGAACTCCAACCGCTGTTTGCTGTTATGGCGTTTAGTGGAGGCATTTTTTTTTTGTTTTTTTAATTGAAGATGGTCTGCACCTGAAATAGCTCGACGAACAGTTAATGTGCTGGCTGTTACCCCCGCTTTTTCCTTTATTTTGCTGGTAGAGAGAGCTGAATTTGATGCAGTTTTTAAAATTTTTCTCTTACCCTGAGGAGTTAAAGCCGTTTTTGTCCTTCCTTTGCAGTTTTTATCGTATGAATCACTGGTTTTAATAAAATTCCTCACAACATGGTCACTTTGGCCTATTTTTTTTGCAGTTCTTCTCATTGAAAACTCTTCGGATTGCAACACGTCAATTTTCCCTTTTTCTTCTGCAGCTGAAACTTTTTTTTCCAACATTTTGAATTGAAATCTGTGGCAAACACTTTTTTATTGCTTAAACTTTGCAGCTATCTGTAATCCACGTAACAGATCGCGACCAACTAACTAATTTTACAGGTGCGTCTAATCATGTGAACAAAAAAAAACTGTACTTTTTCTTGGAGCACAGACAAAAGTGAAAAAAAATGTCTGTTTACTTGCACTCACCTTGAACTTTTTAGTGTTATTTTGTTGAGAATTTAATAAGCTTTCAAATAAATGCAATTGTTTGACAATTGCTACCCACACTTACAAAAAAATTAGGTTTATGTAAACAAAAATTTGTGCGTCTAATTAAGTGAACAGCAGTGTAAATCGGGTGTTTGTTCAGTTTCTTGGACTTGCTCTTCACCAGGCTCTGCAAATAAAAAATCTTTTATATCAATTACATTGCTTTGATCTTTTTCGAAGAATTTCACATCGCGGCTCTTCTCCATTTTTCTTGTTTTGGGAACAGCAGCTCACGTCCTTTAGCTGCGAACTTGGACTGTCCGGGCTTTTTGTTTAAGACTATAGCTCGAGAACCAAAAACTTTCAAATGCGAAACACAGGGTTTCGATCCAGTCCATAACTCATATGGAGTGGAATTACCTAAAATCCTGGATGGTGATCGATTTCTTAAATAAACCGCCGTACTTATCGCTTCTGCCCAAAAATACTCCGGAAGATTTTGGTCCAGCAAAAAACAGCGAACCATTTCAACCAGTGTTCGGTTGGCTCTCTCAGCCACACCGTTCTGCTGAGGCGTATATTGGATTGAAAGTTGGCGTTTGATTCCCTGTTGCTGTAAAAACTGATCAAAATTATTATTTACGAGCTCACGTCCATTGTCGCTTCGTATACATTTTATTTTATTGGATGTTTGGAGTTCAACCATATTCTTAAATCGTTTAAAAGTATTAAATACCTCATCTTTTGTTTTCAGGAAGTATACATGCATTTTTCGTGATTTGTCGTCTATAAATGTTATGAAATATCTTGCTCCCTCAGCCGATGGAGTCCTCATGGGTCCGCACAAATCGGTATGCACCAGCTCTAGCAACTGCTTACTACGATGAAGTGATTGCTTAGGGAATGGCTGCACAGTTAATTTGCCTTTTGCGCATACGATGCAATCGAGATAAATATTCGAAGGATCTACATTTATGTCAGTAACCATTTGATTCTGAATAAGTTGTTGAAGGCTATTTAAATTGAGGTGTCCAAATCGTTGGTGCCACCTTTGGAAAGTGCTTGTTGGCCTGCTAGATTGAAAAGAAATAAATTCATGTTGAGGCTTTACAATGTAAAGTTGATTTCTTTTGATAGCTCGCAAAACAATTTCTTTATTGGAATTCCTTACAATTGTAGCATTTTGGTTAAAATCCACTATGTAATTATTATTTGTAATTTTACTTACAGAAATAAAGCTTCCTTGGAGCTCTGGAATGAACAGAACATTTTTCAAAAATATGTCACCTTGACTGAAAGTCAAACGAATTGTTCCGACTCCACTTGATAAAATAAATTCATCGTTTGCTAGCTGTACCTTTTCCGGTTGGATGACTTCTTTAAATTCGATGAACAACTCCTGCTTGCAACACATATGCGATGTAGCTCCACTATCTAAACACCATTCGTCCCGTTGCAGCATAGATACATCGATAGAAGAAAAAACACCGAATGATGACGACTGACGTTGACGTGGTTTCGATCTACATTCGGATGCAAAATGACCACGTTTGCCACAGTTATAGCATTTACCTTTACCGTTGGAACTGTTTCTTGCCTGATGTTTCTCGTGCGACTTTACAGCTAAGATCTGTTCACCTGCCATCCCGCTAACCTACTCTTTGTTTAATTTTTTACTTTCTTCCTCAATTAATTTTGACTTTAATGACGTCATCGATGGTAGTAAGTCACGGCTCTCAATTGCAACTACAAAATTCTCGTAAGAGTCTGACAAACTGCACAGTAAAATAATTGTCAAAAGTTCTTCTGGGATAACTCTGGGACCTGAATTTCGCTCAATTTTTCTACTACACCAGCAAACTCGTTGATATGACTTTGCATCGACTGCCCTTCCAGCATCTTTCCCTGCATTAATTGCTTAAACAAATTTACCATATTTGTTGGCCCTTTCGGCTGATACAATTCACGAAGCTTGCTCCACGCTTGTTAAGAAGTTTTGCAATTTTTAACGTGAACTAATTCTGATGGCCTTACACTAAGTAGGATTGTTGCCAAAGCCTTACTATCTGCTGCTTCCCACACTGCCTGTTCCACAGGTTTTGGATCATCACCCAAATAAGTCGATCCGTCGACGTACGGCCAAAGATCGGTATGCACAAGTATGCTTTTCATGTGGGTTACCCAGCTGTCATAATTCTCACCACTCAATTTTTCGATCTGGTATAGCGAACTCTTTGCGCTTTTCATTGCCAAATTTATTGAGAATAATTAATCGACTAACAACTAAAAATAGAGAATTTAATAAATAAAAAACTGAACTTAATATTTCTTCTTAGTACTCGGAATACCCTGGGCCCATAACCTGTTAGATTATGTATATGAGATGAGCGATAAGAAAACAAGTTTACTGTTCGGTAATTCAATAGTGACTGTACAATGTATATTTGAGATAGCAAAGAGGAAAACACTAATTACAACATATGCTATTGATATTACAGTTCTTAAAGCTTTTAAGCACAGTGGTGCAAATAAGTTTTACAACACATGTACTGCTTCTGTTGGTGTTATTTGCACCTCTAACGTCAGAGGTTTCTCCTGTCATACAGTTTTTTTCTATTCTGCTGGTGTTGGGACCTTGCGTTTGGTTGGTATTCTCTTCTTTTCCAGTTGTTGGTTTTTTGCGACCATCGTTGTCCATGTTGTCTTCATCCAATAAGGCGAAACGGTTTGCATAGTTGTGGCATTCGAGTGCCGCCTTTTTTTCGGTTCACTTAGTGTGATTGATTGACGCCTTTTTCGCGCAATTATGTTTGTGAAATCCTCTTTATCATGTGCTAATGCTGTTTCAAGCACCGATTTAGTGCTATTCAAGATGGCTTCTAGTGACGTCGTTGATGAGCGGGAGGATTTGCTTTACAGTTTTCTTTGTTCATGGTGGCTTCGTCACCTTTCAGCCACCAGTCAACGTTCTGCAAATTTTTTTCCTTTTCGGTCTCGCCAATTATTTGAGACGGTAGCTGGGAAGATGTATCGGGGTTTTTCATTTTGCAACGATTCCCCGTCCAATCTGGAGGATCCATGTCCTCATCCATTGTCGTTAACTTTTATTAGCTTTGTAAAAAAAAACTTGTGTAAAAAAAAGGACATTGATTTTAATTTAAATTTCTGATCACTATTAAGTAGACACGTCTGCTTCGTTTGCCTATCACAATCGTTCCTTCAGAGAAGAATTGAGCCCAAAAACAATCTGACAGCACATGAAACACAAGAACTGAAGGAATTAAGAAAAACAATTAAATTACAGTCAAAAACAGATATCCAAAACTACAACGAATCGAAGGTGAAAGACATATTAGAAATTACAAAATCAATAAAAAAGACAAAACAATTTTTGTGTGATGATGGAAAAGAATGGATCATTTCTATAAAAAATGATATAAAAAGACTCACCAAAAGGATAGATATAAATAAAACAGCTACAGATTTCTTTGAATCCCTGTTTTCATCAACAAACAATGAAGCAGACAACAACAACATTTTCCTTGGCAACAACTTTGATGACGATTCGATACTACTTTTCAACAAAATGGAAATCACACACTGCATCGACGAATTGGGACAAGAGAAAAGTTCAGGCAGTGATGGTATAGAAACAGAAATTTTAAAATTCGGAAAACAAACTGTCACACCATTTCTGACAAAACTTTTCAACGCCATTCTTAAAACTCAACAGATACCAAAACAATGGAAACAAAGCATCATAACATTATTACATAAAAAAGGAGACAAAGAAGATATAAATAATTACAGACCAATCAGCTTAATATCGACCGTGTAGTAGTAGTAGTAGTAGTAGTAGTAGTAAAATTCATTTTATTGTGTAGTGTATGTTACAGTGATTATAATTTTCTATGAACTTAAATAGTTATGGCATTGCCGTCAGCTCGATTAGCAAATTAATGAGAATTTTCTTAACAGAAAGTAAAATAATTAAACAAATTCAGTTATAAGTAACATCCTATATTGATATATGGTTTTCAAAAAAATATAGAGCGTCTTCCAGTCAGTATCATTAAGTATGGTGATTGTTTCTTGCTGCGTCATAGTTTTCTTATTGAAATATGAATTTCGATAACGAGCATATATTGGACATATACTTATGAAATGGAAACAGTCTTCTTTGGCTTTTAAATTGCATAATGTGCAGAACTGGTTGAAACTGCCGTTGTAAGGATTTCCGTTGAGGCCAAGAACTTCGCATCTTGTTTTGAATATCAAAGAAATTTTTTTGTAGCATAGCGAATCATTGAAGTAGTTTCTTTCCTCCAGATTAAGTCTCAGCTGTAAGTAGAGAATTCTACTCTCCGACTTTCGTGCTTCCTCCATGAATGTACTATGAACGCAGTTTTCATGTACTTGAATTACCTTGTACAGCTGCTCCTTCAAATGGTTCAAATTTAGGGGATTGAACGTAACCTCCTCACCACATAATATGTTCCCTAATTGCTTCCACTTTGCCACCCACCAATCTTCATTTCTCAATTCATACAGTGCCATTTGTTTTGTCAGACGGACATCTGGGTAGGACAATACCTGAATGATATAATCGGCATGTAATTTTAGTGTGCTGGTGTAAAGTTTAGGGAGTCCGGTTTCAAGATATAAGGCATAGTTTGGTGTTTGCAAAGGGAGATAAAAGAGTTTCTTTAAAAAACTTCTGTGAAGCTTTTCTATTACCTCATATTCGTTATTACCCCATACTTGGGCAGCATAGCATAGAGAACTTTTAACAACTGCATCAAATATTTTGTATTTCGCCGACAGAAGTATGCGTTGATTTGAAAATATGTTTCTCCATGTCATAATTAATAGGCTTTGGGAAGACTTGGCTTTGATTGAAACGTGATTGTTGAAGTCCATGGTTTTACTTAAATTAACTCCCAAGTACTTGTATTCGTCCGTTATTTTTGAACGATTTTCATTGAAGTGCCAATTGTACATATTGCGATTCTGGGTTCCGATTCTTGAGAAGACCATAAAATTTCGACAGTGTATAAACTTTTCTCAAAAGCATTATACAAAAAATTAAAAATATCACTAAATGACAAACAGCTAAGAGAACTAGCCGGATTTAGAGAAGGATTTTCAACTACTGACCACTTACAGACCATTCTTCTTTTCATTTCCGGCGTTACGAGTAGTGATATTGAAGCGATCACAACTCTCCCACTTTTCTGCTTCACACTAGTGATCCGCCTGTGGGGTACGCCGCGCCGCTTACAGACCATTAACCAACTAATAGAAAAATTTAATGAGTACAAGAAACCTCTCTATCTTATTCGTTGACTTTAGTAAAGCTTTTGATACGATAGAACATAAAAGCATTTGAGCAGCACTGACGAATCAAAATATCAATCCAATATTTGTTCAGACAATCAAAAACATTTATAATAACAATACTGCAAAAATTAAAACTGAAAAAATGGGACGAGAATTTAACATTAAAAGGGGAGTACGACAAGGAGACCCAATTTCTCCACCACTTTTCTCAGCGGTACTAGAAGAAATATTTTGTCGACTTGACTGGAAAAATAAATTTGGATTAAATATATGGGGAGAGAAATTGAGCAATCTTAGATTTGCAGATGATATTGTTCTTCTATCAGACAAACCAGAGGACTTAGAAAAAATGCTGAACAAACTCGCAGATGAATGTAAAACCCACGGACTCTTATTAAATCTTAGCAAAACTAAAGCCATGACAAACCATATAAGAAAGGAAATCTTGCTTCAAAATAATAAAATAGAGTATACTGATGACTACATTTATTTAGGACAACTGAAATCATTTGATAACCAGGAAGAAAAGGAAATAAATCGAAGAATATCAAATAGCTGGAAACAATTTTGGAACTATAAACAGATTCTAGATGCAAGAATTGGAAAAGACACACAAAAATACATCATAGATTCAACAATACTTCCTGTATTGACATACGGTTTGCAAACAATGGGACTAACATCGAATTCTATTGAAAAATTAAGAATCTGTCAATGCAAAATGAAAAGAAAACTACTTAATATAAGGACTATTCAAAAAATTAAGAACGAAGAAATAAGAAGAAGAACTAACATAACAGACGGAACTCAAAGAATAAAACAACTTAAATGGAGCTGGGCCGGTCACATTTAGAGAATCCAAGAAATAGATGGACACAAATTTTAACAAGATGTGGACCCCACTAGACGAAATTAGACCTAGAGGTAGACCAAAGAAGAGATGGGAAGACGATCTTAAACAATTCAACAACAACTGGTATAATGACGGAAAAAACAGAAATCTATGGGCAGCAATGGGGGAGGCTTACTCCAGATCGACATAAATCTATCTAACTATTATTAACTTGAAAAACAATACTTAACTTAACTTTGAATATATGTAAAAACTTTTAAAAATTATATTAATTTAAATAATGTAAACAAAACCATTAACTTGTACAAACATTTTTGTTTTTTAATTGGCAAATAAAGCTTTTAATAATAATAATAATAATAATAATAATAATAATAATAATAATAATAATAATAATAATAATAATAATAATAATAATAGACCACGTGCAGCCGAACAATTAGCGGAAGCCCTAAACTGCTACAAAGCAGATATAACCGCTATCCAAGAAATGCGATGGGATGGACCAGGTAGACGCAAATTAAAAGACTGCGATATCTACTACGGCGATTGCTACCGAGAACAAAAGCAGTGACTGTTTGGATGTGGATTTGTTGTTGGAACTAGACTCAGGCAAAAAGTTTTGAGTTTCAACTATGTGAACGAGCGCATAGCAACAATCCGCATCAAGGCTAAATTCGTCAACATAAGCCTCATTTGCGCACACGCCCCCACAGAGGAAAAGGATGAAGACACCAAAGACGTATTCTACGAGCTCCTGGACAAAACATATGAGCAGTGCCCTGGCTATGACATTAAGATTGTTCTAGGAGATTATAATGCCAAGCTA
Organism: Melanostoma scalare; assembly: GCA_949752695.1. NCBI lineage: Eukaryota > Metazoa > Arthropoda > Insecta > Diptera > Syrphidae > Melanostoma > Melanostoma scalare. Next base: position 96,282,796 of record OX456985.1, on the reverse strand, counting down.
GGAAGAGAGGAAATCTTTGGTGGAATAATCGGAAGATACAGCCTGTACGACAACACCTCCGATAACGGATTCAGGCTGATTGATTTCGCTGCAGGGCGAGATGTTCTGGTAGCTAGAACGCGGTTCCAGAACCTCAATATCCACTAAGGGACATGGAAATCTCCAGATAAATCAACCGTTAACCAGATTGACCACATTGCGATCGACGCACGACACTTTTCCAGGATGTCCGAACATTCCGAGGGGCCAACATTGACTCGGACCACTACCTTGTTGCAGCCAAGGTATGACTGCGAATATCCCGATCCAAGCCAAAACAAGGAAATACTGTGAGAAAATTCGACGTTGGACGACTACAATCGTAAGAGATCGCCAAGTCCTTTTCCGATCGAGTCTCTTACAACCTCTTAAGAAGTCCTATGCCGCCAGTATCAAGTATAGAGAACCAGTGGCAGCAGTGCCAATCAGCCATCAGAGATGCCGCCTCTGAAGTGCTGGGTTTCACACGGCCACCACAACGAAACCCCTGGTTTGACGACGAATGCTGGCAGGCACATGCAGCTAAACAGGAAGCATACAAAGTGGCGCTGCACAAAAAGACTAGAACTGCTTACGAGCTCTACAAGCAGAAGAGGAGAGACGAACACTGGCTTCTCAAACGGAAAAAGAGAGCATGAGAAGCGCGCGATCGAGGAGATAGAAGGGTGCCACAGCAGGAATGAGGTTCGGAAGTTTTAGCAAATGGTAAAAACAACAGCCTCGGGCTATAAGCCCCGAGCCGAAGCCTGCAAAGACGATCAAGGGAATATCGTGGTGGAACCGCAGTCAATGCTGAGGATATGGAAGGACCACTTTTCCAAGCTCTATAACGGCGATGATGAACCCAATTCCGCTGTTAGAGAGATAGAACCATTCGATTTAGGCGACGTAGACCAAGAATTCCGCCAACCCGACCTGAACGAAGTGAAGACAGCAGTATCCAAGCTGAAGTCCAACAAAGCTGCTGCAGTTGATGGCCTCACTGCCGAATTGTTTAAAGTGGCAGGCGATGACCTGGTCAGGAGTATGCACCAGCTCATTTGTAAAATATGGTCGGAAGAAAGCATGCCCGATGAATGGAACCTCAGTATTGTTTCCCTGGTCCTCAAGAAAGGAGACCCTCTGAACTGCGCCAACTACAGAGGTATCAGTCTTCTTAACATCGCGTACAAGATCCTCTCTGCCGTATTGTGTGAGCGTCTGAAGCCATTCGTCAGCCACCTGATAGGTCCTTATCAGTGCGGCTTTAGACCAGGAAAGTCCACCATAGACAAAATCTTCACACTACGGCAGATCTTGGAAAAAACCCAGGAGATTCAAATCGATACCTACCACCTTTTTATCGATTTTAAGGCCGCATATGACAGCATCTATAGAGAGGAGTTATATAGAGCCATGTCTAGTTTTGGCATCCCTACCAAACTTGTCCGATTGTGTAGGATGACGATGGAGAACGCACGCTGCTCCATCAGGGTCGGAAAAGATCTTACCGATACATTCGATGTCAAAAAAGGTTTTAGGCAAGGCGATGCACTGTCATGCGACTTTTTCAACATCGTTCTTGAAAGAATAGTGCAAAACTCCCACGTCATAAGGCACAATCTTTCAAAGATCCGTTCAATTGCTTGGATATGCCGACGATATTGACATAATTGGAAGAACGCAGCGTGATGTCAATGGCGTGTTTATGAGCATTGAGACGGAAGCGAAGAAGATGGGTTCAGTTAGAAATGGGGGCAAGACCAAGTATATGCTGTCATCAAGAAAGGACACCCAACACCGACGTCTTGGACAGAACGTCACGATTCACAGCTATAAATTTGACGTAGTTAAGGACTTTGTCTACCTAGGCGCCGCTATTCAGTTCTCTCTGTAGTCTAGTGGGGTGCACTACTCTCAGAAAACTTTAACTAATAATTACGGAACCAATATGATTTGCAGTGCGTGTTCTAATAAAATCGATCGAAACTCATCTTCTAAAATTGAATGCAGTGACTGTTATTATATTTTCCATTTAAAGTGCGTAAACTTAACAAAGGAGGATGCAGCTTATTTGATTTCAAGTGGCGCTCAGTTTCGTTGTGACAAATGTACAACGTTGAAACGACGTTCGTTGCATTTCCCTTGTCTCGCTGAGAAACGAACTGCTCCCACTACCAACAGCATAGAGTCGAACTCTGCCCCTCTAATGAACCTAAAATCACCATCTCCCACGGGTTCAGAAAACGATTACACACTTCAAATGGTTTATTTAAAGCTAACAGAACTGGAAAAAACAAACCGCAGCTTTCTAGAGCAAATAAATGGCCTTCGTTCTGAAAATGCAGCCCTACAAACTAAAGTAAACATTTTGGAAAGTAAGTTAAATTGGCAAAAGCAACTTACACTTATAAATGACATTGAAATTGTTGGTGTTTCTCATGTCAACAATACTAATTGTGTGGCGAAGGCAACAGAGATTTTCTCAAAAGCCCTAAGCATAGATGTAAGCGATAATGATATCGATAAATGCTACTTCAAAAAAGTATACACCAAAGGCGGACACCTTTCTTTGAATACTATATGTGTTAGATTCTCTAACCTAACATTGAAGCAACGTATCATGAATGCCAAGAGAAAGAACAAAAAAAATCTTAATACTCTATTTGCATCGAGAAGTGATGTTAGTCTGAGTGAGAATTGCAGTGGCCGTAACAACAACAGCAACAACAGGAGAAGTAATAGCAGTATCAACAACAACAACGTCAACAGCAGCAGCAGCACCAGTGACAGCAACAATAAAAGTAATGCAATGGGCATCTTTATAAATGAAGCTCTCACCAAGTATACCCAAGCTCTTTACATGAAAGCAAAAGAAATTTGTAAACAAAAGGCTATAAAGTATGTATGGTACAGTAAAAATCAAATCTTAGTTAGAAAAAATGAGAAAGAAAAGGTCATTTCTATTAAATCATTTGATGATCTTGCTCGTATTTAGTGCATTATAATAGGTTTGTTCGTTGAAGCCCTAGGGTCGCCATGGGGTCGCCACAAAGCGTTTTTTGAGAAACCTAAATTCGCACTGAATGTCAAATTGAGTGTTTTTTGAGCCATAGGTTTGCCACAGGTTTTCCCCAAACTCGCCCTAGCTTTTTGCTGTGGCGATTTGAGGGCTGTCAAATGGCATGTGTTTTTATTTAAATGACAGGGATGTGTGGCGATTTGTGGTTTAGCGTTTTTTGAGGACTGGAAAACCCAGTTTTTTTTGACAACTCATGGGGTTGTCAAGAAAACCTGGGTCAACCCTGGGGAAAGTTCAACGAACAGACCTAATAACTTGATTTTAAATACTTATTTATTCTTATAAACTATGAATGAAGAAAATTTTTTAAGCGATGACCTTTTCCTCCACAAGTGTAGTAACATTGAAAGAATTTTTTCAGATAAATCATATGTAAATAACAAATTATTTATTGTTCACCAAAATATCAGGAGCCTTAGAAAAAACTATAATGAACTCGTTATGAATCTTGAGTCTCTTTGTTGTATACCAGATGTTGTCTTTGTTTCCGAAATTTGGATATATGGTTTTGAAATAGACGATTTTAGTTTGCCCGGATTTAATTTCATAGCCAAAACAAATGAAAATTATGCATCTGGGGGAGTTGGGTGTTTCGTTAATAATAAATTCAAAATACTTGATTTTACATGTCTCAACTTTGAGTGTGCTGATGTTGTAAGGGTTTCTATTGAAATTAATAATGATAATTTTGTTTTCTTTTGCTTTTACAGACTTCATTTCTTTAGCATATATACTTTTCTGGAAGAATTTGCTGCTCTGCTGGAAAGTGAAAATTCAAAAAATCTAATTATTTTAGGTGATTTTAACATAAATATTCTTGATTTAAATGAATTTAACTCTAATTATCTATCTCTTCTGGCTTCACATGGTCTTTTTTCCTTTATTAATGAACCGACTAGAGAAGTGTCAGGCAGTTGTTTAGACCACATTTATGGTCGCTTTTCTAACATGTTCAAATATGAAATTGAATCTCTTGTGTTAGATCTTTTGATAACTGATCATTCTATGACAGGTTTACTTATAAAATGCACTCATAAAATCAAAAGCAATGCACAAGTTTTGCGTTCTTCTAATTTGGAATGTAAGCGTAATATTGATTTTTGCAAATTAAACGATACTCTTTTATATGATTTCTGGGAAAATGTATACTCATGTCATGATGCATCAACTTCCTACATGTTATTTATTCAAGGTTTGAACCTACATATTTTTAACTCATCAAACTTAGTTCGTCCAAAAAAGATATGCCATATTTGCCCCGACAAATCGTTGATTGCAAATGCTTTTAATGAATATTTTATTAACGTCGCTGGTAGATTCCATCACTACTCTGAACGTTCTTCTGCATCTATAGAAACAATTCAAGGTCATAGTTTTGTTTTCGAACCAATTTCATCTTTTGAAATTGTAAAAGGTTTAAACGGCTTAAATAATACGTTTTCATCGGGAGCTGACAAAATATCTAATTTTGTTGCAAAAAAAATTGCGTATTTAATTTCTGATGTTTTGGCTACTATTTTTAACCGGTGCGTTTTTGCAGGAGTTTTTCCCGAATCGCTTAAGTGTGCTATTGTTCTACCTTTGTTTAAAAAAGGTTCTGCAGATGATATGTGTAATTATAGACCTATTTCTCTTCTACCGGTTTTTAGTAAGGTTTTTGAAAAAGTTGTCAAAACCAGGATGCTAAAATTTTTAGCTCGAACTGAGTTCTTTAACCCTGTTCAATTTGGGTTTCTTAGTGGAAAATCCACTGAGGATGCATTGCTCCGATTCTGTGACCAAATTATGTTCAATCTAGACAGTAAAAAAAAACACAGCAGGCTTATTTGTCGATATTACAAAGGCTTTTGATATGGTCAATCACAAAATTTTATTAAGAAAGCTTTATAGTGCTGGCTTCCGCGGATTCATGTTTGACTGGTTTAGGTCTTATTTAAAGAACAGGAGCCAAAGTGTGAAAGTGTTTGAAGTTGAAAGTAATATTGGGTACCTTAACATTGGTGTACCTCAGGGTTCGGTTTTGGGACCAATACTGTTTCTGGTGTACATAAACTCACTATTCTCTCTTAACTTTAGAGGTAAGCCTACTGCGTTCGCTGATGATATTGCTTTATCTTATGGTGCTAATAGTCGATTGGACCTAGTTTCAGATGTTAATTGGGATCTTCATCTCTTGAGGGTTTGGTTTGATGAACACAATTTGATTATTAGCTCCAAAACTAAGTTAATGTTTTTCAGCTTGTCTTCATTAACTGACTTCACTGTTGATTTTTTTTACCATGCTCCAGAATGTGAAAAATTTAAACTTAAATGCCGTAATATCTCCTATGAGGATGCAACTAGTATAACCTTTTTAGAAGACCGTGTTTGTTGCAGTAATTGTTTCTTAGTAGAAAGAGTAAATGGATTTAAATATCTAGGACTGGTTATCGATTCTGATATGAAATTTTCAAATCATACTATGAATTTGGGAAATTATTTTCGTTCCACAATGAGATATTTCTATTATTTACAAAATTTAGTTTCAGCCGCATTATTAAAAACTATATATTCTGGCATTTTTCATTCGAGATTGCAATATGGAATTGCTTGTTGGGGTCATACACACTCAAACAAAATAAGGCCATTGTTAATTTTGCAAAAACAGGTCGTAAGAAAAATATGTCGAAAGTCAAGAAGACATCCAAGTTTCTCCCTTTTCCAAGAGCAAAAAATTCTTCCTGTAAGACACTTGTACTGTTTTAAAGTGCTCAAGACGTTTTTCATGAAGTCTGGTAACCGTAATTTTCGTTTGATATCTAACTATAATTTACGTGGAAACTCTGCACATTTGTTAACTTTACCATTGTTCCGTACAACATCATTTCGAAATTTTTACTCGATTTCCTCGATTCGTTTTTTCAATAAACTTCCTTATTCAATAAGAACAATTGCTACTCCTGGTTTGTTCAATCGAAGATTAAAAATCTGGCTCCTTAGCTTAAATTATGAGGATCTTGATTCTTTTGTTTCTGATATTCTGGCATAAATATTTACTTGTTTTGCTTTTTAATACTCTTATATTCAACATATAATTTTGCCTTCTGAATTAAAATTTATACTTTTTTTTTGTTAATTACATCTACAAAATTGCTTTTAAAACTTAAATAGAATGTATTTTTGTAAGTGGCACCCCACACATATGAAATTTATTGATTGTTTTGTATTTTTTTTTTTTTTAAGTGGCATTCAAATCTTTTTGATCTCTCGATCGAAAACAGAATGTCTCATTTTTTCTTATAAATGAATTATGATCATTTGCATTTATTTTATTTATCTTTTTCATTATGAAATAGCCTAAAATTGTAATGAATTTATAAGAAATAAAATTATATCTATCATATCTATATATATCTATTAATTCAGACAACGACACCAGCGCTGAAATCAAACGAAGAATAACTCTTGCCAATCGCTGTTTCTTCGGACTAAGAAGGCAATTGAGTAGTAAAGTCCTCTCTCGAGCAACTAAAGTGTCCCTGTATAAGACACTTATCATCCCGATTCTTATATATGGCGCAGAGGCATGGACCTTGTCAAAGGCAGACGAGAACGCTTTAGGATGCTTCGAGAGAAAAATTCTTCGGGTGATTTTTTGTCCCGTCTGCATAGATGGAGAGTGGAGAAGAAGATTTAACGACGTACTGTACGGGCTGTACAGCGACACTGATCTTGTCAAACGAGTCAAGGTCCAGCGGCTTAGATGGCTGGGTCATGTAGAGCGAACGGACATCAACGCTCCGGCCCGGAAAGTCTTCGAGTCCAATCCCGAGGGACTGCGCAGTAGAGGAAGACCGCGACTCAGGTGGCGCACGCAAGTAGGAGAGGACCTCAACCAACTTGGCGTGCAAAACTGGAGGCAGCTAGCTAGGGACCGAGCTGGCTGGAGAAGCATGTTGGTTGAGGCTCTGGACCGTCCTTCTTCATTGTTGTTATCATTTCCTCAACCTCACCTTGTTTGGCCAGTGGAAGGCGTCTTGCGGGTTGACGAATCGGTCTTGCATCTCCTGTGTAGATGCGATGCTGCACCAACTGTGTCCTACCATATTGCCCCTTTGGCGATGCGAAGATGTCAGTGAACTCTTGTAGGAGATTTTCAGCCATCCTTGTTTGTTGGTGATCAAGGTTGGATGAATTCAGTACTCTAGCTTTGATGGCTTTGAGCTCCAATGGAGTTATAGTTTTTCTCGGGGCTTCATCAGTGATCGTCGTAAAAGTGCAGTCATTGAAGCGAAAAATACGGTCTTACCTACGATTTTTTTTACTGTGAACCGATTTGCATGAAATACTGGAATTAGGCTCATCTTACCCTTAACTTCAAAAGCGAAAATGATTTGAACTCCGCAACCACCCGTGGCTGGTTGCCACCCCTTCTCGGGGGTGAATTTTTTTTTCAAAATAACCTTGGATGTCGATTGAAAGCTTAATTTTAAGTAAAAAATCATTTATAAAGTTTTTAAAAAAATCCAATACTTTTCATGTTATTGGCAATTGAAAATTCGCAATTTTTTCACGTTTTTCATCTGTTTTTTGCAAATATCTCCAAAACCATATCTTTTATCGAAAATTTTAAAAATACAAAATTGGAGCAGGCAAAACAATGAACAATTTGGTTTTTTATAAAGTATTCTAAGTGCAATATTAAGCTAGATATTAAAGATCAAAGTAATTTTTTTTTTGTCTGATATTTAATCGATGTGGTCAATACCATCTAGCGGCGAGCAGATGCATTTTATGCATTCTAATATGGAAGATGTTTTGTAATGTTTTTTCTTTTAGGCCGTGTGTGAATTGCGTTAAAATGTGTGTTAAAATTTAACCCGCGTTAAAATTTGACACTAATGAGGTGAATAAAATGGGTTAAAATTTATTGAGCTGTGGAGCAGGTTAAAGTGTGTTAAAATCTGACGTTTCTAGGGATAGAGAAATTTGCTCTTGCTTTTGCTTTTGAATTGAATTTCTAACAACGAAATATGAATCAAGAAAAAAAACGAAGGAAGGCTGGAAAACCATACATTAAATGTTAGTTTGAAATCAATTAATTTATATAAATTCAATGTTTTTGTTTTCTAGGGATTCACGAAAAAAAACTATCTAATTGAAATTAGGATAAGTCTGGATGAAAAAAAACAAGAATTAATACAAAATTCTTTAAATTTGTAATTTTTCTAAACCAAATACGAATTTATTGTTTTGTTTCTTTTGAAATGTATGAAAGATATCAGCTGTGAAAACTAATTTTCAGTGTTACTACACCGAATAAATCAATGAATCAAAATGGGAATTTTGTTTGAATATTTCTTATTGTTGTTTTAAAATATGACATTAGAATCGAGAACAATAAATAAAAAAGATTTTTTTTCAGCTTTAGAGACTTTTTATTAACCCTGTTTTCTTAAAAATATGTTTTGTAAGAGAAATTATTTTTCCGTGAAAAGAAAACCAATTTTTGTTCAGGGAAATTTCTTAAATTATCAAGGGAAATTTTTTTAACCTATGCAGAAATCTTGGTTAAAATAATTGTTTTAACGCAATTCACACAGCAAATGGCTGAATTTGATCCCATTTCAAACAAGACGTCAAATTTTAATCGTGGTAGAAGTTTTAACGCAAATTTTAACGCAATTCACACACGGCCTAAATGTTGGGTATGCATTACAATATTTTAAATACAACTCTCCTTACGAAGACATTTTTTGCAGCGTCTCAAACATTTGCTCAATTTTATCTTCAATGTTCTTCAGCCGTATTTCTTGATATTGCATTCGGTTCTGTTCTTTTATTTATGCGTTCTTTCTATCAATAACAGCCATTGCCATTTTCACACTCTTCGAGTCCATTTCGGTACATTTTCCCGAACTGGGGGCGGTAGGATATTCTTTTCACTATCGTTGTAATCATGTGTGGAGACAAATGATTTTCGAAAGCTTTTATTGTGGTGATTCTTTAATTCCATTGAATTTGCCACAGGCACCAGAATCTTATTACGATTATAAGCAAGAATCGAAATGTGCGTCCCGCCGATACAATGCGGAAATAGATAGTGCAACGTTGTCGATCCGGAAGGTTCAGTCTAATTTTTGTATTTATTGTATTTAAGTCCTCACGATCAAGTAGCTTCTCCAGGGCTAACGAATTACCCCAAACAAGAGATTTCAATGGCACGGTTGTCATTGCGAAGAATGTTTATACGAGTATTTGCAATGGTCTGTAAGATTTCATCAAAAGCCTTATGTAGACCACTTTTTATCGATTCAATAAGTAGTTCCAAACTTTGTTTATGGACAGTGTTACGCAAGTTGTCTTTCTCTGATATGTTCAATTGGTAGTCGCTAAAGCTTGACAGAAACTTTTCTTCGTGGAAATTACGTAATAAAGTTACTAGCGTATCCAAATTGACTTCAGACGATGCTGCTTGAGGCAGTTCTAAATCTGGAAATTCTTTTTCCAACAAACGTCGAACCTCACCATCGCGGAATGTGTCGAGATCGATTTCAGCATGATTAAGAAACTTTTCAAGTAAGCGGCGCTTCGTGTCCTTTGAATTTTTATTTTGTTTTTATTCACATAGTGAAAAAAAACTAAACAAAGAAAACAATCCTTGGATTTGAAATAAATTTTTAAAAATAAACTTATTTGTTTTAGCGCAGAAAAATTCTATTGACAACAACATAAAACTACAAGCATTGTATAAACATTCCGGCGTATACTAACATTCCCCTGTAATTTCTAGAGCGCCGGCGGATCAATAGATGGCTTTGAACTTTTTGTTTTCAATAGTACTATAGATTCCATATATGTACAATGCTACAAGTCAACACCATTGACATAAGATGATGTTTCACTAGCAGTCCATATCTGTTACGTATATGGTCTTCACTTAGTCCAGTATTAGACGGGCGAGTATTTAACGCGCAGTTCTCGGTTATTTTGCTTTGAACCCTCATTCGGTAACGCGCTCATTATTACATTAAGACTTTTCTGATTTCTCAGTGCTGTGTATTTTTTGACAGCCTTCTTTCATTTAAACTTTCGTTGTTCGTTTGTTGTTTCGCTGCTCTAAATAAAGTAAAAACAATTAAAATACAAAACTGGAAGTGGACAGTTTCTTAGATTCAGTGTCAATGGTAATCGACTGTTTAGATACAGATTGCAGTTCGGATGGCGAAATATTGTTGGAGATCGCTCATATTTGTGCAGATGAATATAAAAAAATGCAAGAAAAAAAGAAGACAAGATGTTGGATAAAGCCATGGAGAGAGCAAAGAAGCGCCCAGGGGTCACTTAGGTTTTTAACAGCTGAATTGAGACTTAATGACAAAGAATCCTTTTTAAACTATTGTAACGTGCGCTTAGTTCGCAAAATAAAACTTCACTTTTCAATTTATTTCTACCACTTTTATTCAGTATCTATACTTTATTCGATCTCAACTCGACTATTGGACTATCACTGGTTAACAACATTTTACTCTTAACTTTATCACTCTATAATCAAAACTGACTGCTCGTTGCGTCAGCGGCCTATTTATATAGAACAACACTCATCTAGAGCGTTCCAGTTTCTTCTCCATGGTTTCCCCATTTGCTGTCAAGAATCTCTACACTCACACACACTGGCTTACAAGCAATGCCTGTCACTTATACCATTCCATTATAGTGTTGCCAGTTGTGTTTTCGGTTAAACGTTTTCGATTAGAAAATTGGTATAAATGTTGGGTGTTCCTTGTGATATTTTAAATTAAAAAAAAAAAAAAAAAATTTTCTTTTTTTGTTTGAATATGTTAAGGGTCACCCCACCCACATATAAACATGTATGTACTATTACGCCCTTTGAAGTGGCATTTAACACTATTTTTATACTAATGTATACAAAATATCAAATGTCACTAATATTTCATATAAATCTTTGAGTGTCTCTATATTTTTATTATTGTATATTTTGAATTTTTAATGGAATAAAATGTATCTATCTATCTATTTATCTGTCTATCTATCTGTCTAAGATGTTTGACTCGAAGTTCCTCCCTTGGTCGGAATGGAGTTCCATAGGTACACGAAACCTACTTACCCAGTTAAACACAATCTGGTCGACCACCGTTTTGGCTTCTTGATTTGGGATGGCATACGCCTCAGGCCATTTGCTAAAATAGTCCATTACAACCAGAATGTACTTGTTTCCAGCGTTGGTCTCTGGAAAAGGCCCAGCCACATCTACTGCAATCCTCTCAAAAGGCGATCCAACGTTGTACTGATGCATCTTACCTTGAATCTTCCTACCAGGTCCTTTGGTTGCAGCACACTTGTCACATGTTCGGCACCACTTCTCCACGTCATCTCTAGCATGTAACCAGTATAACCGATGTCGCACCTTCTCCAGTGTTTTGTTAACTCCCAGGTGGCCTCCAGAAGGTCCGTCGTGCATCTCCCGAAGAACTTCACTGACTTTCGATTGCGGTACGATCAGCTGCATCACATATGATTTACCGTCAGCGGACTCCCATCTTCGCCTGAGGACACCTTCTTGCACATATAGTGAGTCCCACTGTGCCCAATAGGCTTTGAGAACTGGACTCCTGTCAGAAATGTCTTCCCATTCAGGTTTCTCTTTATTTTCTTTCCATGCGAGAATGGGTTCGATATCTGGATCCTCCTGTTGAGCAGTGCTCACTTCCTCGTTGCTCCATCCTCATATGGGGTCAGCTCTTAGTCGCTGAGCGGTAATATTTTCTTTGTTTTCTTGTCGCCTACAATGCTTGCAATCCTCTTTGCAAGGTCTTCGGGACAATGCGTCGGCGTTTGAGTGCAGCTTTCATCTCCAGTGTTGAATCTGGTAATCATAAGTCTGCAGTCTTTCTATCCACCTTGCGACTTGACCTTCCAGTTCAGAGCACCATGGTCTGTCCGCAAAAGGAATTTCTGTCCATAGATGTACTTATGGAAGTGCTTTGTTGCCAAGATAAGAGCTAGCAGTTCCCTTCTGGTCACGCAGTAGTTTCTTTCAGGCTTCGAGAGGACCTTACTGTATCACTGGTTAACAACATTTCACTCTTAACTTTATCACTCTATAATCAAAACTGCCCTCTGGTTGCCTCGGGCGGGCTATTTATATCGAATGACAATTCATCTAGAACTCTCCAGTAACTTCCACATGGTCTGCAACTCTCCACTGTTTTGACTGTCAAACATTTTCTCTCCTAGAATTTCTACACTTACACTAGTGCTCCCAGATGTGTTTTTCGGTTGAACGTTTTCGATTAGGAAATTGGTATTAAATGTTGGGTTCACGTTACACTGCCCCCTCCTTAAGATTGTTCGTCCCGAATAATTCCATCTGCAGCCTCGCCACTATATCGATGCAGCCGGTCACAATGAACTACTTTTAACTTGCCTCTTAGTCCTCTTTGGATGCGGTAAACCACGTCGTTAATCCTCGTGACAACAGTATAAGGACCTTCCCAGTTCTGCTGAAGTTTCGGTGACAATCCCTTTTGACGATGAGGATTATAAAGCCACACACGATCTCCTGCTTGGAATCCTGACGTTGTCGCTTTTGTGTCGTACCGTGTCTTCATCCGGTCGCTGTAGGTTTTCATCCGTTCCCTTGTTCTTTTATGGATGTCAGCGAGTCTCTCCTTGAGGTCGTCCACATACTCGTTTGTGTCCTGTGGCTCCTCTGTGGGGCATCCAAATTTAAGTTCGCTGGGCAGCCGCATGGTTTTCCCGAACAGGATGTCAGATGGTGTTTGTCCTGTCGAGCTATGTACTGCACTTCTATAGGCCATCAGGAATAGCGGTACGTGCCTATCCCAGTCTCTTTGGTAGTCGCCTACGACCTTGGTGAGGTGTTCTTTCAAGGTCCGGTTGAATCTTTCAACCATCCCATCAGATTGTGGATGAAGCGGTGTGGTTCTCGTCTTCTTAATGCCAAGTAGTCCACACACTCCTTGGAAGATGTTTGACTCAAAGTTCCTCCCTTGGTCGGAATGGAGTTCCATAGGCACGCCAAACCTACTCACCCAGTTGAACACAATCTGGTCGACCACCGTTTTGGCTTCTTGATTTGGGATGGCATACGCCTCAGGCCACTTGCTAAAATAGTCCATTACAACCAGAATGTACTTGTTTCCAGCGTTGGTCTCTGGAAAAGGCCCAGCCACATCTACTGCAATCCTCTCAAAAGGCGATCCAACGTTGTACTGATGCATCTTACCTTGCATCTTCCTACCAGGTCCTTTGGTTGCAGCACACTTGTCACATGTTCGGCACCACTTCTCCACGTCATCTCTAGCATGTAACCAGTAGAACCGATGTCGCACCTTCTCCAGTGTTTTGTTAACTCCCAGGTGGCCTCCAGAAGGTCCGTCGTGCATCTCTCGAAGAACTTCACTGACTTTCGATTGCGGTACGATCAGCTGCATCACATATGATTTACCGTCAGCGGACTCCCATCTTCGCCTGAGGACACCTTCTTGCACATATAGTGAGTCCCACTGCGCCCAATAGGCTTTGAGAACTGGACTCCTGTCAGAAATATCTCCCCATTCAGGTTTCTCTTCATTTTCTTTCCATGCGAGAATGGGTTCGATATCTGGATCCTCCTGTTGAGCTGTCCTAACTTCTTCATTGCTCCATCCGCTTATTGGGTCAGCTCTTAGTCGCTGAGCGGTAATATTTTCTTTGTCTTCTTGCCGCCTACAATGCTTGCAATCCACTTTGCAAGGTCTTCGGGACAATGCGTCGGCGTTTGAGTGCAGCTTTCCTCTGCGGTGTTGAATCTGGTAATCATAAGTCTGCAGTCTTTCTATCCACCTTGCGACTTGACCTTCTGGATTTTTGAAGTTCAACAGCCAGTTCAGAGCACCATGGTCTGTCCGCAGAAGGAATTTCTGTCCATAGATGTATTTATGGAAGTGCTTTGTTGCCAAGATAAGAGCTACCAGTTCCCTTCTGGTCACGCAGTAGTTTCTTTCAGGCTTCGAGAGGACCTTACTGTAATATGCCACCACTTTCTCTTCGCCATCATGCACTTGGGATAGTACCGCCCCGATTCCAACGTTGCTTGCATCTGCGTCGATGATGAATGTTTTGCCAGGTGTTGGATGTGCCAGCACTGGAGCGTTACAGAGGCGGTATTTGAGTTCCTGAAAAGATTTTTCACACTCACCTGACCATTTAAACTGCTTCCCTTTTTCGGTGAGCTGATGCAAACTATTTGCAACTCCAGCAAAATTCTTAACAAAACGTCGGTAATATGTGGCAAGACCAAGAAAGCTTCGGAGTTGATGTTTGTCCTGTGGTGTTGGCCAATTTTTGACGGAGTCAACTTTTTCAGGATCAGTCTTCACTCCTTGGGAAGAGATGATGTGTCCCAAATACTTAACTTCGGTTTTGAAAAGTGCACATTTTTCCGGATTCAGTTTAAGGTTAGCCTCTTGAAGTCTCTGAAACACGGCTTTTAGGTTCTTGCAAAGTTGGTCAAATGTTTTCCCGTAAACAATGACATCGTCTAAGTAGACTAGGCAAGCTTTCCACGTCAGTCCTTGAAGAACGCACTCCATCAAACGCTCGAATGTTGCCGGAGCGTTGCATAGCCCAAACGGCATAACTTTGAACTGCCAGAGCCCATTACCTGTAGAAAACGCCGTCTTTTCCCGATCATCTGGGTGGATGTCAACTTGCCAGTATCCACTTTTCAAGTCCAGCGTCGAGAACCACTGGGCTCCCTCCATGGCATCCAGGGTATCACTGATTCTGGGCAGGGGATAGCTGTCCTTCTTAGTCACATCATTCAGCCTTCGGTAGTCCACACAAAAACGAGTGCTTCCGTCTTTCTTTTTCACTAGCACCACTGGTGACGCCCAAGGACTTTTGGAATTTTCGATAAGACCGTCCTTCTTCATTGCTGTTATCATTTCCTCAACCTCACCTTGTTTGGCCAGTGGAAGGCGTCTTGCGGGTTGACGAATCGGTCTTGCATCTCCTGTGTTGATGCGATGCTGAACCAACTGTGTCCTACCATATTCCCCCTTTTGCGATGCGAAGATATCAGTGAACTCTTGTAGGAGATTTTCACCCATCCTTGTTTGTTGGTGATCAAGGTTGGATGAATTCAGTACTCTAGCTTTGATGGTTTTGAGTTCTTCCGAAGTTATAGTTTTTCTCGAGGCTTCGTCTGTGATCCTCGTAATTTCTGCAACCGATTCGCAACGTCCAACGACTTCTCCTTTCTTCAACCTTACATCGTACGGTCTGGTGTTTAGTAACCGTACGGGGACCATTTTGCTTTTCGGTGCTACCAGTGTTTTCCCAATGATGACGCTTTGGGAGGAACACTCTGGGTCTGGTTCCACCATGAGGTATCGTAGGCTTCCAAACTCACCTTCCAGTTTTGTCCAAACGAACACTTCAGAAGAAGGAGGCAGAATCAGATCTTCCGTGATGACAGTCCTCAGTGTCGACGTACTTTCGTTCGAATAGGGTCAAAAGAAATTCTTTATTTTTTCTTTCTACTTTAAAACTCAACTCAACTTTAAAACTCAACTCAATTTTCTAAAAACTCGCATATAAATTCTCAAACTCAAAACTCATCAAATAAAATACATCCAAAACTTTCGGTATCAAAACTTCAAGTAAGGTCCTTTATTTAACCTTCTTATTTTGTGACATAAACTTCAAAGTAATTGGAAGTTATTTAAAGTTGACGTTCAATATTGAATGTGGGTGAACGTATACAGCCTTTGGGATGACATCCAATCGACGATAGCATTCAACATTTGTTATTAGTTCTTGTTTGTTATTAATTGTTACTGTTGTAATTAGTTCATAATTTTTTATTCTTGGTTTTAATCATTCGTAATGGGGTTACGGCTTTTAATATAATTTGCATTGGGTGCATTTTTCAAAAATACATGTTTGATCCAAATGTGATGGTGTGGTATTTTCCGCTGGGTGAATATGGTATTTATGTTTGTTTAATTTGTTTAAATTATGTTTCTTTCGTGTATTCTAATCTAGTGCTATTATTTATATATTTAAATTTTCCCTTTTACGTCTCCTTACGTCCTTATAATGTACATAATGTACTTGCTTTTTTCCCATTCTCGATCTCCAAGTGTGTTATCTAGAGTCACGGCACGCGGCGTCTTAGGACTTATTTATGCCTGCCGTGTACAAATATGTATGTGGTAAAGGGTGGGAATTTGAATTAACGATGGTCAGCTGACTAGGGTCGTTGCCCTTACTTGGTTGAGTTGTCGATTGATTCTCTGATCGTAAGGCAACTCTGATTTTTGAAGCCTACCTCCTATCCTAATAATCTTGTCTTCATCAATGAAAAGATTTAAGCTTTTATACTGTTTTTTTGTTGTTCCTGTTTTCCTGAGTTCTTCAAATAAGTCAGAGAACATTTCGGTTTGTGCTATTTGAATAGCTCAATGAAGAGCAGATTGCAGTTCTAACGGCGATATGACGACGGTGTTCAAATTTATTCTATTAGTTTTTCGTGTGTTGTGTGTAAATCTTTGTATATATGCCAAAATTCTTAAAAGTTTTGGAAGTTTGGAATTCTTGTGAATTAATCGCGATATGTCATTTTCCTTATTGTTACAGAGAAATACTTGAACAGCTTTTGCTTCTTCCTCTGTTTCAAGCTGTGTTGGTTGTGTTGGAATAGAGAAATCCCATTTCTCTCGAAGGAAATCTGGACCCTCCCACCAAAGAACATTTTGAATCATCATTGATGGTAAAGCCCCACGAGATGCTAGATCCGCTGGGTTTAATTTTGTTGGAATATGTTTCCAAATTGTGTTTTCTGACCTTTGTATTTCAGCCACTCTGTTTGATACAAAGGTTTTCCATCGGTATAGTGATGCCTTTATCCAGCAAAGCGTAATTGTGGAGTCGGTCCAAGCATAAGTTTTGGTAATCTTACAGGGCAGTACAGAATTTATATATTTTAATAGATTCGAGAGTATCACTGCTCCACATAGCTCTAATCTTGGCAGCGAAACTGTATTGAGTGGGGCTACTCGGGTTTTGGACATCAGCAAATGAGTGTAAATGCAGCCGTTGTTACCTAAAACCCTAAGATACACTATAGCTCCATAAGCCTTGATGGAAGCATCGCTGAAACCATGTAGTTCCATTTGTTGATCTTCTCCATGGGTGTTTATCCATCTAGGAATGCGAATATCTCCTAAACTTGTTAAACTTCTTCTTGGAACGATGACCATTCCAGTTGTAGTTCCGTTAGAATCGTTTCGTCCCACGATAGACCGCGCAACCATAATTGTTGCATAATTATTTTTGCTTTTACTGTGCGGGGTGAAATCCATCCCAAAGGATCGAAAAGACGTGCGATCGTAGAGAGTATTGTGCGTTTTGATACAACTTTTTCGATTTCAATTCGTTTAAACGAAAATGAATCAGCCGATGGATACCAGCTGATACCCAATGTTTTCGTGTGTTCTAGTTGCTCTGATGCTCCAAATGTAAGCGACACACTTGTCTCCCGATCTTCCATCGGTATTGGGTTTAAAAATTCTTCGGAGTTGCTCATCCATTTTCGAAGATGAAAACCCGCCGAAGATAATAACTTTGTTATTTCATCATATTTTTGGATAGCGATTTCGAGTGAGTCTCCACCAGACACCAGGTCATCGACGTACATGTCGTTGCGAACCATTTGTTCAGCGAGTGGATAAGTTGCTTCCTCATCGCCTGCCAGCATCTTCAACGTTCGGTTTGCCAGGTATGGTGCAGGAGCTGTACCGAACATCAAAACTTTAACTTTATAAAGTTTAATGGGTGTCATCGGGTTTTCTCGCCAAAAGAGAAGTTGATAGTACGCGTCTTGGGGATGTATTTGTATTTGACGGTACATTTTAGCTATATCGGCCGAGAAAGTGATTTTATTGGCCCTCCATCTCAACACTATTGACGTAATATCCGTTTGAGTTTTTGGCCCAGTCAATAAGTGGTCATTTAGAGACCTACCGTCTGAAGTTTTAAATGCCGCATTGAAGACCACTCGCAGCTTGGTGGTTGTACTGGACTCTTTATGACGGCGTGATGTGGCACGACGTAGTGATACGGTGACAAAAGTGTTTTATCGTGATGCTCATCAACTTCTTCCATCTGGTCAAGTTCCAGATACTCCGCTATACACGCATTGTATTCGTTATGCAGTGCTGGGTTGGTAAGTAACCTCTTTTCCTGTTTATAATACATTTTTAAAACAGTTTCTTTTGCAGATGGCATTGCTGGGCGTTTATTTTCTTTGAACGGAAGGGACACTTCAAAGCGCCCTCCCGGCACTCTCTTGGTGTGTTGTAAAAAATGCTGTTCACATGCAACATTTTCCTTATTTTCTGGTTTTTGGTAAGGTAACTCCTCGATTTCCCAAAATTTTCTGAGTTGTGCTTCAACATCAACAAACTGGGTGTATACTTGAATATTTTGTGGTATTTCCTTAGGAATTTTACCAAGTATTATCCATCCAAATTGCGTTTTTTGCGCAATTGGAGAAATCGGATCCTCACCCCTAATTATGTGCGGTAAAACCATTTCACAGAAAACGTCGTTACCAAGTAACAGATCAATGCCTGACGGCTGATGAAATGTAGGATCTGCCAATTTTAACCCTTGAATGTGTTTCCACTTGTTTGGAAATACTTGTTGGTTTGGCAAAATTCCTGTTAAAGTTTTGAAAACATAACCTCTGGTTGATGTCTCAAAGTTTGAATATTTTGAACCGAGGTACAATTCGACATAGTTTTGACAAGAACCATTCCTTACTTGTCCTAAAACTGATATGTTAAGGGATGTGCGATGTTTCTTTAAATTTAAAATCTTTGCGGCTGATTCTTTTATGAACGTCGCTTGTGATCCAGGGTCAACAAGCGCTCTCATGTTAAAGTACTCTCCACTAGCAGATTTTACCTTGATGATTGCTGTTGCGAGCAAAATCTGAGCGTCAGATTGCTGATTGTTTGCGTGAAAGCAATTTGCGCATGGATATATTCCATTTCGCTCTTCAGAGGGTTGAAATGGTTGTGCATAGGGGTTTATTTGTGTTGTTACATGATTTGTTTGTGATTGCAACTGATTACGTGTACTTGAGTTTGAATGAGTACATGAGTTTTGATTTGTGTTTGAGTGAGTATGGTTACTTGGGTGTGCCAATTGATTGCAACCATAAGTACTAGTTTTGTTTGGGTTGGATGAAAATTGGTTTGAATGCGAGATTGATTTTTGTGAGTTAGGATTGTGTGGTAATGAATTAGAATGAGCGAATGATTGTGAGCGTGAGTTATTGGGTTTTGTGTTGTTATTGTTGCCAAAATGCAGCAATGAATTGTGTGGCCTTTGACAAAAATGGCACGTTTAGTTACTAGGGCAACTATTTGTCCTGTGACTATAGGCCAGACAATTAAAACAATTGCCAAATTGTTTAACTACTCGTTGCCTTCCGTTCACGTCCATTTTTAAAAATTTAGCACATGTGCGTAATGAATGAACGACGTTATGGCAAACTTTACATGTGAAGCTTTCGGTTGCTTCCGAATTGACATGGAAAACGTTCTTCGGGGATTTTTTCTGTGTCGTTGATGATGGTTTTCCACTCTTCTGCTGATCAACCATCTCCAGGGTTCTAAATTTTGTTTCCAAGAACTCTGAAAATTCCTTAAATGTGGGTATTTCCTTCTTTGTTCCCAGAGAAGTTTCCCACAAAGATTGCACTTTTGTTATGAGTTTTTTCAACAACAGAAAAATAACGATAGCATCCCAATGTTGCACTGGCACATCTAAATTGCGTAATGCATGCAAAATTTTTGTCGAACCGTCTAGCAGCTCACGGATGTTATTTGCATTTTCTTCATGGACTACGGGTAGATCGTAAAATAGCTTCAGTTCCTGATTTACTAAAATTCTCTTAAAATCATATCGAGACTTAAGAAGTTCCCACGCCTGGTCGTAGCTCACATCATCTACATTGACGTGATCAAGTAAGTTGCCTGCGCTTTCCTTACAACAAGATTTTAAGTAATGCAGTTTTTCAATTTTAGATAGCGAGGTGTTGCTGTGCACGAGTGACACGAATTGGTCATGGAACGAACGCCAATTTTCGTATTCACCTGTAAACGTGGGCGGTTGTATTTTCGGAAGGCGAACATCACGTTTCGGTTGAACATTTGTACTTTCATTAGACATATTTGATGTCGTGTGTACCGAAACCTTGTCCAATACATCTAATAGTTGCTCCTTATATTCAAGGTACGCTTCCTTGATTTGTTCAAACAGTGCGTTGAATGGTTTAAACTCTTCGTCCTTTAAATCTTTACAACCGATCTCATTGTAGCCTGCATTGATTTCTGACATGCTCGTCTCCAACATATCGAGCCGCCCGCTCGCATAATTTTTTGTCCGACGAGCCAACCCGGTCTTTTTAAAATTATCGAAGTCTTTGCTCATTTGTTTGCAATTATTTACAAATACTTTATTATTACTCATTTTGTTAGTAAGATTTCAAATTAGATTTTAAATTACGATATATAAGTAGTAATATGGTTTTTATATATATATATTAGTAGTTGTAAGTAAGGTGGAATCGACTCACTCGTTTTCATTTGTAATTCAGCAGCTTTTTTCCGTTTTCCAAATTGTTTTTTCTTCGTTTTCGTGTTGTATCGTGTTGTTTTCGTGTTGTATCTGCAACTCACTTCTATACGTTTTCTTTTTTCGATTTTAAAACAATAAATGCAAAAAAATCACGACAAAATGTCGGCACAATGTCTTATTATTTGTGGGTGGGTGTAAAACACTTGTTTATTTTTGCTGGTTAGCAATTTTTGGCGTAGAAGGACCGAAATGTTTATCGTTTAAAAACTTTCTACTTTAAAACTCAACTCAATTTTCTAAAAACTCGCATATAATTTCTCAAACTCAAAACTCATCAAATAAAATACATCCAAAACTTTCGGTATCAAAACTTCAAGTAAAGTCCTTTATTTAACCTTCCTATTTTGTGACATAAACTTCAAAGTCATTGGAAGTTATTTGAAGTTGACGTTCAATATTGAATGTGGGTGAACGTATACAGCCTTTGGGATGACATCCAATCGATGATAGCATTCAACAGGTACTTCTAAATTTGATTAACGATGTCCAAAACAACTCCGTGCTGTTTCATAAAGTCGATTCCAATGATGCACTCGTCACATATATCTGCCACCAGGAATTGATGAGTAAACACTAGATCGGCCAGTCGGATCTTAAGACATACTTCTCCATATACTCTTGCTGCTTCTCCCGTTGCGGTTCTTAGACGGTAGCTATTGGTGTTATGAAGCCACGTCATCTTTACCAGGTCTCGACGTACTATGAATGCAGTGGCACCGGTGTCGATGGTAGCCACATGTTTGTTCCGGTTTATAGTAGTCTCCACAGTCAGACTTTTGTTGTCTCGTTTGGTCTGAGAGACCTGGATGGTGGTTCTGGGGCCATCGATACAAGAAACCAGCCTCTGCCCCTCGAAGTTGGTTCTTACTCGTTTCCCTGATGGGAAACAGATTGATAGGCAACGTTGGTGTTGTTGTTACCTTGCTCTGGGTTGGATCTCTTGCTTCCACAATGTTGACAAGCGGCTTTATTTGGTGGTAGTCGGCATTGACGCTGTAAGTGCCCGGCCTTGTTGCAGTTCCAACATCTTGCTAGTCCGCTCCGCTGGTTCTTTTGTGTTTCAGCACTTTGGCACGAGTATTCTTCGACTATGGCCTCTCTAAGTCGATGTACTCCATGAGAAGCCTGTTCTGCTGCTTCAATTGTCAATGCGAATGCTAAAGTTTCAGAAAGAGTACGTGTTTTAGCAGTTCGCACAGACCTCTGAAGATGTATATCGGAAATGGCACGAACGAAGGACTCAACAGCAAGCTGGTTGATGATTTATTCTCCAGCATCCGGGTATGCCAGGTGAACCAGTCTTTCGACGTCTGCTTGGAGCTGCTGTAGACTTTCACCCCTTTTCTGGACTCTGTTATTGAGTTGGACTCGGAAGACTTCTTTCAAGTGGCTATCTCTAAAGCGTTTATCTATAGCTGCCACGAGTGAACTGAAATCACCGCTCTTACCAGCTGGAACAATGTACTTGTCTTCGTCATCCCAGCCGTTTGTTGTCGCGGCTGCCTCAAATTGTCTCTTGTAAACTGGCCAAGAAGACTGTCCATCAAATGTTGGCGGTTTCATCCCCTTTTTCTTTGCAACCTCTCCAGCAGATTCTCGAATTCTGATTTTCCGGACCTGGTTTAATTCCTTGGAAGTACAACAGAGAACTGTTTATCGCATCGGCTTTCCAAATGATTCTCTACAACAGAAAGCTGTTTTTCCACACCTTCAACGCGTTCGTCTAGGGCACATACATTTTTCTCAATGTTACCCAATTTGCCTTCTAGAATGTTTTTCTGACTTTCCAAAACATTCTGTTGCGCCTCAAGTCTTCCGAGAATATTCTGTTGTTCCACCTTTTGCTCGTTTCGTTGTTCTTCAATCAGCTTCTTTTGTTCGTTTCGTTGTGCTTCCAGTTGTTCGAGAACATTCTGCTGTTCCTTCTTTTGTTCGTTTCGCTGTTCTAACAAAAGTTTCATCATACTAGAAAAATCTACAGTTTCACTTACTTCCTCTTCCTCGATTTCTGTTTCAAAAACAAAAGTGTTTACGTCTTCCCCTTGCTGTTCCAAATAGTTGCGCAAGCGCAGGACGAGCTCATTTTTCGATCCCACTCTAGAAAGATTTCACTTACCTAACTCACTTTTAAGCTCAATGCAGTTGAGCTCTTCCCACAACTTACCCATTTTCACTGTATTTAACAATTTTTTTTTTTTTACTTTTTATTAGTCAAATAAGTTTTATTTACACTTCTGACACCAATGTAGCGTGCGCTTAGTTCGCAAAATAAAACTTCACTTTTCAATTTATCTCTAACACTTTTATTCAGTATCTATACTTTATTCGATCTCTACTCGACTATTGGACTATCACTGGTTAACAACATTTTACTCTTAACTTTATCACTCTATAATCAAAACTGACTGCTCGTTGCGTCAGCGGCCTATTTATATAGAACAACACTCATCTAGAGCGTTCCAGTTTCTTCTCCATGGTTTCCCCATTTGCTGTCAAGCATCTCTACACTCACACACACTGGCTTACAAGCAATGCCTGTCATTTATACCATTCCATTATAGTGTTGCCAGTTGTGTTTTCGGTTAAACGTTTTCGATTAGAAAATTGGTATAAATGTTGGGTGTTCATTACACTATATAAGAAAGGGCGAAACAACTTTAAACCTCCTTGTGTCACTTATAGAACATGACATTAGAAAACAAGACACTTGAACGATCTAGCATTATTTATGCTAGATGTATTCTTCGCAATTAAATTTGAATCGCGCTACGAAAATAAAACTCGAAAAGAAATTTTGATCGGATTGTAATATGTATAAAGATTTATTTCAAAATTGTAAAGAAAATTATAACTTATTAGTATGACGTTCAAAATTGTAAAGAATTCACAAAAGACTTTTATTAATAATGAAAGCTTGGTTTAAGAATATAATTCAAGTAGGTATAAGTTAATAATTTCTCGACACGAATTTATTTTTTAAAAAACTTTATTTCGACTTAGGCAATCCAAAGTGGATTACCGCTCGACACTAGATACAAAATTGAACTGAACTTACAAAAACTAATCTAATTCTTACGATACCTACAGAAGCCAATCATGTGCAAAAAAGATAAAGATAAAGAAAATAAAAGTAATTCATCCAGTGGATGATCAATTTGCACATCTGCAAAACCTAAGCTATTGATTCTAGGAAAAGTTAAAGTTGGCGTAAACAACGACTGTCGACGATCGACGTCTTCTTGGCGGATGTTGGGATGTAAACACTATGGCAAGTGTGTGGATAGCATTGCGCGATTTCATAAGATACTTTTCTGGGTATCTAAGTCAGCACTAATTGTAAACTAATTCTTGGTATTAGCATACGTTAACTCTTCCCCCTTTTAATTTCAAACGTCCTCGTTTGATGTTAGAAGAAAGGTATTTGGCTTATTCTGGTGGCTTTGGATTTTTTTGTCTGTGGCTCCTGAATTGGGTCCTCTGCTATTTCTTGTAAGGTTTTTGACACCTCTTTCTCGCCTTCTTCGAGTGCTGGTGAAATGTGAGAATAATTAGTTGAAGTTGCCTCAGCTGTTGACATTTTGGTTAAGCTGATCGAAACAGGAGTTAAAGATGGTCTACGTAAATTTCGACATTTTACGAGAAATATTGCGATAACTGCCAGGATTATAATAGATGATACACTGAAGCTAGTGATATGTTTGACATGGTTTTCGTCTCTTAGCTGCTCTATTTCCTTAGTGTTGTTTATATGTAATTCTTTTAGGGATTCCAGACTGAGAATTTCTTCATAAGCGCTATTGATTGTATTTGGTTGTAAAATCGCTGGTAATGGTTTAAATCCAGAGATTTCCTTTGAGTGATAGGTTCTGTTACCAACAGTAATTGTTGTGTTCACAAAGTGAATAACAAATGTTCCGGTGACGTTTGTGATATCGCTATCTATCAAGATGGAACCATTATACTGGTTCAAGAAAAGTATTCCAGGTGTTATTTCTTCTACGGATGGAATGTGGAGACTAGTCGTTTTTACGCATGATGGGTGTTGGCCGCTCAGCAGTGTAGTTATGCAGTCATCTTTTTCTAACTCTACCAAATTATTATCGTTACATAAATAGATATTATTAAAACTGTTACAATCTTTCTTAATTCCGTATAATTTACTATTACAATTCATTACTTTATCAAAATTTATTTTACTCATAATATTTTTCATTTTAGTTGGTTTTACTAATACAATATTACACATGGCTTCTTCAGATATAGGGATACCTATTATATAAATTATGCTTGTATTACTTGCTGCTATCTTCAAAGTTGACAATTCGATAGCTTCTTCTATATTAATAAACGGAAATTTGTTTTTTTCCAATATCTGATTAACAATATTCATTTCCTTATCATCTAATAGAAATGAGTTTATGAGTCCAACTTTGGCCCAATGCATGGCATATTCTACATTAATTATTTCCTCTTTAATAACTTCGAGTTGGAATTTTATGTTTAATGACAATTCATCGGTGATAGTTACACCTTCTTTAATTACTTTGATAACATGATTTGTTATATTTGAAATTTGGTTTATTCTTTCCAAGGCCAATCTGTTTATGATTACTTGTTTACTATTGTTTTCCAAAATGTTATTTATTTTATCAGTTAAAATTACAAGATCGTCACGGTCAGGACTTCCTGCAATCCATTTCCATGTTTTACCCAGTATATCAATAGATCTTGTCTTCCTTGGTTTGGGCTTTAATCTTTTAATATGTGTCCTTAGCACAGAAATTTCATGTACTAGGAAAGGATAAAGAGGGTTGTCTGTGTTTAAATGTTGTTTCATTTTACTTTCGAGATTATTAATTGTAGTCTCATAAGACTCTAAGTCAATGACATGAATAAGACGAAAAGTTCCTGTTTGGAACTTTGCAGTTCCTATGCCAAATGTTACTGCTTGCGAATTAGAATAATCTAATATCTGAACATTACCAAGGCATGGCGATATTATCATTAATCTAAAAGAAAAATCAAAATAAGAAATAACTTGATATTATTTTGAATACGATTTGTTATGTTCAAAAAACTTTACTAATGGTTTTTAATTTCGGATGAAACTCTTATGTACTATTCTCCCAGACTTTGTTTTTATTGTAGATTTAAAATTTTCCTTTACGTTTTCCTTGAAATAACATTTACTTAATTTTGATCCTACTCTTTTGTTGCGTTTAACGTAAACTACTTCTCCTGGACTATAATCTTTAAAAGTTTGCCTTTTCTTATTATGAAACTTAAGATCCTTCTTCTGTTTTTGTGCTAATTTTTCTATATTATTTAGACGTGTTTTTTCGCAATCTCCAGGACTAAAACTAACTGTTCGACCAAAGAAAAGATCGACTGGTCTTTTTTTCGTAGTAGAGTGAAATGTGTGGTTGTATTCGTTAACAGCTCTTTCTAACAATTCCTCAAAACTTCTATTAATTGTATCCTTTTTGAGGCATCGCATAATTTCTGCCAAAGTAGAATGGAAACGTTCGATTTGTCCATTCACTTCACTTTTGTATGGAGGTGTCGTAAAGACATTAATTTTGAGTTCGTCTTTCAGCATGTAAAGGATTGTGGCTGAATTGAAAGACTTTTCATTATCAAAAATCATACACTTGGGAACACCGAATTGAAATACTATTTCACGTAAGGGACTCCTCACGTCTTCAGTGGATTTTGATTTAATTGGTTTGCTTATAGCAAATTTGGTAAACTTATCAATAGCTGTAAGGACTAACCGTCTTTCAGTTGAGAAAATATCTATATGTACTGTATGACCGGGATGTGTTGGAATGGGGGTTTCACTTAATAAAGGATTGTTGGGGTGTCGTTCGTACTTATTTTCTTTACATACTAAACAGTTTTTTGTTATTTGTTTAATTTTCTGTGTCATACTAGGAAAATAAAAATTTTCTAAGATCTGTTTTTTATTCTCATCTGGTCCGCGATGTGCTCTTCCATGGGCTTCAATAACTATCTCTTCTTGTCTTTCTATAGATTGAATATCTGCCACTAGAGGCTGTGTAAACCTAATTTTATATTTAGAAAAATGTAAGAGACATATCTCTTGAATTATGCTTTTTATATTTTCAGGAATTGACAATCCATTTATTACAGCCGGGTCTAAGAACCTTTTAAAAATTCCTATTAGTTTCTCTTTTGTGTAATTTGGTTCTGTAATGATATGCCTTCTGAAATTTGCAAAAGGAGTTTGTGTT
The DNA here is from genome assembly GCA_949752695.1 of Melanostoma scalare. Taxonomy (NCBI): domain Eukaryota; kingdom Metazoa; phylum Arthropoda; class Insecta; order Diptera; family Syrphidae; genus Melanostoma; species Melanostoma scalare. Next base: position 96,255,724 of record OX456985.1, on the reverse strand, counting down.
TCGTGATAGCTTCCTTCGTCAATTTTAAAAACTAATTGATTTCGGAAAACGTTTACGGGTATTTCTACGCATTGAATTTTAATTTGAGAGGAGTTCTCGCCATTAAGATCTGTATCAGTTGGTGTTAGAGAATTTATTTCAGTTTCTTGAGGTGGTCGCGATAAAGCATCTGCAACAATAAAATTAATATCTATAAAATCGATTCCTTCATTACCTGTAGGTTTTTCAATTGTGTTTTGATCATTATTTTTACTATGATTATACTCCTCAGTATTTATGTGAAAGTTTCCTGAGGGAGTATGTCGTAAATTAGTTGTCCTTGTTTGTGAACCTTGATAATTCGGATATCTTGGCTGAAAATTAACAGGACGAGGTTGCGAATTATTTTGCCAATTTCTCCCAGCAAATTGTTGTGAATTGTTGGAAGATCTTGGTTGGAAATTTGCGGATCGAGTTTGATTGTTATCAAACAGTGGTTCCTGTTTTACCTGAGCTCTTGGGAAGCTCTGATTAGGAACCGAAAAGTTATTCGATGGTTGGTGAAACCGTGCAGGTTGTTGCCAAGGAGCGTTAAATGGTCTCTTTGCTTGGAAGGGAGGAGGCTGACTTTCATATTTCCTTACTGCCCCCTGATGACCATTAAACTGATTTGTGCGATAGTGTTGATTTTCTAGCTTCAAACACAAGTTCAAAGCATGTGGGAGATCTAATGGTTCTCTGATGCCAAGCAGACGAGGTAAGTCTCCTCTAAGTCCTCGGATAAAGGTATCCAAAGCCTTGTCTCTATATGTTTGCGTTAATAAACGCATGGCGTCAGGACTAGCATCTAAGCAATGAATTTTGTTTATTACTAGAGAAGAGGTTTTGTTTTTTGCACGTCTTCTAATTTTTTTGCCATATTTAAAAAAAAATTATAGTTTCTTTTATTAGAATTAACTTTTCCTTCTTTATTTTATTTCTTAATTTTCCATCGTTCACTTCCTTAATTCAATTTTTTCTTTTAATTATTTTCTGTTTTGTTCAATCAACCCTTTCTTTTATTTTATTTCTTAATTTTTATTTTTAATTTCTTTTTATTTTTTTCTCAATTGCTTCACTTAAAAATTACTTTTCAATTTTCTGTTTATTTCACAATTCTAGATAAGTAAAACTTTTTTGTTTCATATTATTAAAACCCATTTCTTTAATTTTTTTCTTTTCTTTTCTGATAAAAAAATTTTCCACTCAATAATAAATTTTTTTTCCAATTCTTAATAATAATTCATCTTACATGCATAAAATTATGATGCTGGAGTTGAAGCTGCTTCTGCCTAATTTTTCCATCTTTTGTCTGCTACTTTTTGTGCTGCTTTACGTGCTGCTTTCTGTCCTGCTTTCTGTTTCTTCACTTTAAAAAATTTTTTTTTTTTTTTTTTGCTTTTTCGTTTCTTCACTTTTAAAAAAAAAAAATTTTCTTTGCTTTTTGCTTTTTCGTTTCTTCACTTTTTTCAAAAAATATGTTTTGTTGTCACTTTACGTTTTGTTGTCACTTTACGTTTTGTTGTCACTTCACTATTTTTTCCGTTCGAAGGTTCAGGACCTAAGCTTCCAAACGCGCGTATTTTAAGTAAACTTTTCTGTTACACACTTTTTTTTCATTCGCGATACTTTGACTTTAGCCTAGGTCCCTGCTGCTCGGGCGCCAGTTAATAATTTCTCGACACGAATTTATTTTTTAAAAAACTTTATTTCGACTTAGGCAATCCAAAGTGGATTACCGCTCGACACTAGATACAAAATTGAACTGAACTTACAAAAACTAATCTAATTCTTACGATACCTACAGAAGCCAATCATGTGCAAAAAAGATAAAGATAAAGAAAATAAAAGTATTTCATCCAGTGGATGATCAATTTGCACATCTGCAAAACCTAAGCTATTGATTCTAGGAAAAGTTAAAGTTGGCGTAAACAACGACTGTCGACGATCGACGTCTTCTTGGCGGATGTTGGGATGTAAACACTATGGCAAGTGTGTGGATAGCATTGCGCGATTTCATAAGATACTTTTCTGGGTATCTAAGTCAGCACTAATTGTAAACTAATTCTTGGTATTAGCACACGTTAACTTATATAAGGAAAGTATGTAGGTAAAGTTTCACAGTTAATATATGCAATAAATTCATTTTAAGTGTTGTGAGATTTCATTTTCGCATAGTGGTGAATATTTCAAATGCTACTCCTGCTGCCTCGAACATTCTCCCTCCGTTGAAGACCGAAGGGGTTCAACTTTATCGTTGTCGATGGGTAAAACGCATAGCTTTGCTACCGCTCGTGTTGTTTCCCCGTGGCTTGATCGGACCGCTGCTACTCGTGGCACACCGTCAGCTCCTTTAATGATTTGGATCACCCTAGCTAACGGCCACTTTAATGGAGGAAGGTTTTCGTCTTTTAGCAGTACCATATCGCCGACTTCTATATTTGATGATGACGATTGCCATTTATTTCTCTCTTGAAGATTTGTCAAGTACTCGCTACTCCATTTTTTCCAGAACACTTGCTGTATCAAGGATACCCGTTGCCATCTGCTGAGACGATTGATATTCAGCATTGTAACATCAGGTTCAACTATTGATGTGAACGGGGCACCAACTAAAAAATGGGCGGGTGTAAGAACTTCAAGATCTTCAGGATTTTCTGTAATGGGACATAAAGGACGTGAATTAGCTATTGCAGAAATTTGACTATCTAAAGTTCTAAGTTCTTCGAAATTCAAAATTTCATTTTTCACTGCTCGCCAAAAGTGATGTTTAGCTAACTTGATGGAAACCTCCCAAAGGCCCCCGAAATGTGGAGATCGTGGAGGAATAAACTGCCATTCTATTCCATCCTCTAGACATTGTTTCTGAACGTCATGTATGTGTTTTTCGTTGAGAAACAGTTTTCGAAGATCTTCCAGCTCTCTTTTTGCACCAACAAAATTTGTACCATGGTCTGACCAAATGGATTTGGGCTTTCCTCTCGTACAGATGAAACCTTTTAAAGACGCAAGGAACGAAAGCGTTGATAGGTTCTTAACGAGTTCTAAATGAACTGCCTTGGTTGCAAAACAAATGAATAAGCAAATATAGCATTTTATTGGTGGCCTATTTCGTACTTCTGACTGATAGTAAAATGGTCCACAAAAGTCCAACCCAGTAACCAAGAAAGAACTATTGCCTTGAACCCTTTCCAGAGGCAGATTACCCATGATGTGCTCTGCTAACTTAGGTTTTGCTCGAAAACATCGAATACATTTATTTATTTTTCGAGATACTGATTTTCTTCCTCCAATCGGCCAGTATTGAAGTCTTATTGACACAAGCAATGACTGAGGTCCAGCATGAAGAAACTTCTGATGAAAATAGTTTATAATAGAATCCGTAAGTGGGTGGCATTTAGGTAGAATGATTGGATGCTTTGACTCGAAATCCAGTAAGGAGTTCTGTAAACGGCCTCCTACGCGCAGCAAGCCATTATTGTCAAGGAATGGATTGAAAGAGTAAATGCTGCTGGTAGAACTAATGCTTTTCTCTGCTTCAAGCGCTTTGTATTCATTAACTAAATGCACCTTTTGTACCATACGCAACAAGAGTTTAGTTCCTTGACGAATCTCATTGATGTTAAGGGGGCCACTGAATTTCTCACTCTTCATTTTTGTTAATCTATAGATGTAAGCGTAGAATCTTTGCATCTTCGAAAATTAGTTTAAGTATTTACAATCCAATGAATAGTCAACATTTCTCAATGTTGCAACGAATACTCTTTTTCGTTTTTCTGGCAAAGCATAAGTAAGAGCAGGGCAATGCGGCCAGTCGCTTGGAGAACCTCTAAGGAATAAGGGACAGTGCTTCCAAAGTAAGGAACTCAACAGTTCTTTGGGAGTAGCACCTTTCGACAGTATATCTGCAGGGTTCATTAGTGAAGGAACATAATGGCATGTCATGCCACTCGTCAGTTTCTGAATTTTGCTCACTCTATTTGCCACGAAAACGTTGTAATTTGTTGGCTCTTCTCTTAACCAAAACAAGACTGTTGATGAGTCCGACCAGCAATGATATTCGCACTGAAATACATTCAATTTTGATATAGTGTAAGTAAGCTCCGCGAGGATAAGTGCGGCTGATAATTCAAGTTTCGGAACTGTGAGTGGTTTCAACTTTTGAAAGGAAACTTTTGATTTCGAGCAGAGCAAAGATGTATGTGTGACGCCATCAAGCTCAGATCTTATTTAAACGCAAACGCCATATGCAAGCAGACTAGCATTACAAAACGCATGAACTTCCAACTTTGAACTAGGAATTAGGACTAGTCTAGGAAAGTGGAAACTATCAACTGACTTGAATTCTGCACAAAATTTCATCCAAACAGATTGCAGATACTGAGGCAGACTTTCATCCCAATTTACTTTTTCTTTCCATAAAATTTGCAAATAAATTTTGGCCTTTGCAATAAATGGGCCTATCAAACCAAGTGGGTCGTATAATCGGGCATAAAGGACAGCACAGTACGTTTCGTAATTTTTTGATTTTCCGAAAATGGAACAAACGAAAATAAGAAATCATCTGATTTCGGATCCCATACCAAACCAAGTGCTTCTGTGATGTCAGTGCCATCATCAAATCTCAGAAACGTTTCTCGATCTTCTTCTGAGACATTTTTGAGAGTCATTGAATCGTTTGAACACCATTTTCTCAATTTGAAGTTTCCCCGTTGAAGTAATGCTATTGTTTGTTCCATTATTTCAAGCACCTCTTCAGTTGAGTTGCCCCCTGAAATCAAATCATCAACGTAAAAATCTCGTCGAACAATTCTGGAGCCGATGGGAAACGTTGTTTCTTCGTCATATAGTAAGCAAAATTTTGAGTCGTGGTTCCCGTAATGAAAAGCCTCTGACTATAGAAGTAGATAATATCAATATTACTGATACTACTGAGATAGCTAACCAATTCAACAAATTTTTTATTTCTGTATCTGAAAATGCCTCGATTGATGTTATCAGGAGCAATATTGACTGTTCTTTTTCTGAAGGTTTAGTTAATGATAAGATTTTTAGAGGGAGTCTTTTTTATGATCCTATAATGCCTGGTGAACTACTCTTCATCATTAAAAATCTAAAAAAATCCAGTTCCATAACAAGGGATAATTGTTCTAATCTAATCTTTAAGCAAATTGCTTACAACATTGTGGATGTTCTTGCACATATTTTTAATAAAAGTGTATATGGTGGTGAATTTCCAAGTTCACTTAAAATTGCAGAGGTCATTCCTTTATATAAAAAGTCAAACCCATGTCTTATGAACAACTACCGTCCTATTTCTATGTTACCTGTTTGTTCAAAAATATTTGAAAAGGCGATGAAAAGTAGAATTTTGAATTTTCTAAATAAAACAAATTTTTTTAGTGAAGCTCAATTTGGATTTCGAGCTCGAAGATCTACTGAAGACGCGTTGCTCAAATTTTGTAGTGAAGTAAATGAAAATATTGATAATAATCTACTTACAGCTGGACTTTCCATTGATTTAACCAAAGCTTTTGATTTAGTAGACCATAAAATTCTTTTGAAAAGATTATACAATTCAGGAATGCGTGGATTTATCTATACTTGGTTAGATTCATATCTATCTGATAGAAAACAAATTGTCAAAATAAATAAAAGCTTGAGTAGTTTATGCAATATTAGTATTGGCGTTCCACAAGGTTCTGTTTTGGGCCCCTTGCTTTTCTTGGTTTTCATTAATTCTATTTTCTCTCAGAATTTTAAAGGCAAAATTACAGCATTTGCTGACGACATGGCTTTTGCATATGGGTGTCGATCTCCGTTAAACTTGGTTTCTGACATCAACTTTGACTTGGAAATTTTAAGACGCTGGTTTGCAGTTAATAAAATGATATTGAGTAATAAAACGAAATTAATGTACTTTAGTCTAACAGGGTCGCCTGCTTTGATCGACTGTGATATTTTTTATCATAATTCAGACTGCAAAAAATTCAAAATTAGTGTAGCTGATTCTAATGGCTTTGTTTCGAAAAGTTTTGTTGATAATGAGTCCTGTTCCTCTCATTGTTTTCAAGTAGATTTTGTCAAGACTTTCAAATACCTTGGTGTCTTACTTGACAGTAAAATGAATTGGTCTGATCACACTCGTGCAATAAAAAATTACTTATTGTGTTGTTCTAGACAATTTTATAATCTTGGATTGTTTTGCTCACAAAAAATACTAGTTATGGTATATTATGGCATTGTTCATTCCAAGGTTCAGTATGGTATAACATGTTGGGGTGGTTCTTATCAAAACAAGATTAATCCTCTTCTTATTTCTCAAAAACACATTGTACGAATAATTTGTAAAAAAAATCGGTTGCATAGCAGCTTTATTTTATTTCAGGAATTGAAAATTCTTCCTCTGAGACATTTGTACTACTTTAAAGTCTTAAAAGTATTTTTTATAAGAAGTGGATACCTTTCAATAAGAAGTAATCCTCGTCATAATTTAAGAGTGAATACTTTGAATTTAGTTAACATCCCTTCTTATAATAAAATACATTTTAGAAAATTCTTTACAATAACTGCTCCCTCAGTTTTTAATAAGTTGCCTTTCCCGATCAGAAGCTTGAGATTACTGCCCACTTTTCTACAGAATGTAAAATCTTGGCTCTTCGAACACAATCACAATCAAATTGAACATCTATTGTCGTAAATATATTTAAAAAAAAAAAAAATAAAAAAAAAAAAATAAAAAATATTAAAAAATTAAAAAAAAACACCTTCCTTCTCTCTTTTCCTCACCTTGCAAACAACTACAGTTGTATTGATTTATTGTTTTGATGAGCATTCACCACTAGATCTAGCTTTTAAGCTATTCTACAGAATGTCTCTTTAATTTGTTTTGTTGCGGTATTGAATAAAAATAGTTATATAGAAGATCACTCCTTTTAAATTACAAATAATTTTTTAAATTATCTGGTTTTTTTTTTTTGTTAATTTTGCCTAATTATCAATTATTTGTAATGATTTTTCTAATATTGTTATTTTCACTTTCTTCATAACTTTATTTGCATCGAAATGTTACTGTACCAAACAAAATGAATTAATAAAAATTAATTGAATTGAAATTGAATTGAATATGCTAATTGATGCATTGTTCGTATCGCGAGGAACGCAGCTGGGTTTGTTCCATAAGTGACTGTATCCAATCTGTAGATGTTAATCGGCATTGTAGGCCTTTCCCTTTATAGAATACATTGCAGGTAATTATCAGGATTCCGAACTCGAACACAGCGATACATTTTGCAAATATCTCCAGTCAATGCAATTTTAAAAGAACGAAATCTCAACAAAATGTCAAAAAGCTTATGTTGAATTGTGGGACCTGAAAGCAAAATGTCATTTAGAGACTTTCCAGATGTTGTGGTTGCTGAACCATCGAAAACTACCCGAAGTCTGGTTGTGGAACTATCAGCCTTCAAAACACAATGGTGAGGCAAGAAATATGTTGAAACTCCACTGGGAAATGAGTCTACCAGTACCTTTTCGTACTCTTTCATGAAATCAGAATATTGACTTTTAAGATCAGGACGACTTTGCAGCCTTTTCTCTAAACTCAAAAAACGGCGTAACGCTTGGTGATATGAATCTCCTAGCTGGTTTGTATTTGTTTTAAAAGGAAGAAGTACCGAATAATCACCCGATTTCAAACGAACAAGATTTTTTACAAATTGAGCATCACATTCTAAATCGTCTTTCCTAGCTTTTGAGAAAATTTCAGCACAATCTTCTACTTCCCAAAAAGTTTTTACTAATTCTTGCAACTTGTTGTCTTCAGAAATTTCACCTTCAGTTAAATCTTTCTCTCTTGATTTTGGAGCTCTACTCGCAGTTAGAGAGTATGATTTTCCCATAATTTGCTGACCACCACCCGAAACTATCCACCCTAATCTGGTCTTTGAAGCAAAGGTAAACTTTCACTGATTCGAATTTGGCCAACGCACATTAACTCGAAGAAAAGACTTGCGCCTAAAAGGATGTCTATTTTCTGTGGCTTGAAAAACGTAGGGTCTGCCAGCTTTATGTTGGTTGGAATATTCCAGTTGTCATGATTAACGGAATAGGTCGGCTGATCATCGGTGATGGTAGGAACAATAACGGCTTTGAAAATAGTCGTGAACTCTCCAACTCGTGAATGCATGACTAATTCAACAGCTTCATTCGAAACAAAATCTGCTTCTCCTATGCCAGATATAATTAATGTTAGCTTCTTTCTCTTAAGCTGTAGTTGATTTGCAAGTCGGCTTGTGATGCAATGCACTTGAGAAGCTGAATCTAAGATAGCTCTGCATGGTATGTTGGAGCCAGTTACATTTTCTATCAAGACTATAGCTGTAGCAATCAACACAATATTTTCAGAACGATTCTCTACGACTACTCTTGGATTCAATCGACTATGAGAAGTGGAAATCAATGCACGATGTGAAAAAGATGGCGACTGAGATGTTTGAACATGGTTGGGTAGAAATTCGACAACAGCCTTAAGGTGGAGCAATGTGTGGTGTTTGTAATGGCAAATACTACAACGTCGAGATTGACTTTTGCCTACTAGATGTCCCTTTTTCAGGCAATTGAGACATAAAGAGCGTTTTTTAACTTCTTCAAATCGCGTCGCAGGCGTGAGATCCTTGAAGGATTTGCAGTTGAAAATACATATCATGCTCAGGTTAATCGCAGAAATCACATTTCCTAATATTGGTATTATTCGATGCTACAAACACTTTCGACTAAAGTTATGAGGATTTGGTTTTGTGCTCACTTGATTAGTTAGTGTGTTTTTTACCATAGCGTTTTCCACATTTTCAAGTGTTCAAGTGACATCTTTTATCCAAAAAGGCTGACATAGAGTCCCAAGTAGGTATAGTATTGCCTGGTGTATGTTCCTCCCATTTGGTCTGTGAAGTGAGGTCTAGTTTTTGGCCAACCAGATGAATGAGTAGACCATCAGCCAATTGCTCCTTAGTTCCCATGGTGTTTATGCTGGTCACCGCACCTTTTTCCACCTTTTTTAATGCAAAAATGTCCTTGATGTGAATCTGAAAACTTAAACGTTTGTTATTATGTCTCTTTTTCAACATTGCTACAGCTAAATCATAGTTTTTCTCATTAATTTCTAGTGAATTTACTGTATCCAGAGCTGGCGGACGTAGGCTAGATTTGAGGTATTGAAACTTCTCAATTTTTGTTAACTCGTTAACAAAAACGTTAACGTTTAACGATGTCGTTGTCAAACACTGTCTGGAACATTGAATAAAAATCCAGCCACTCTGCATAATTTCCACTAAATGTGGGTACTGGAAGAACCGGGAGTCTTGATTTCGGTTGCGTAATGATGAATGAAGGATGAGGTTCATCTAATGAAAACTGTCTTACAGTACTAGACTGACGAGCCCCACAATCACGAACTTGGTTAAGTTGACGCGTGATCGCTGATTTTGTTTCAACGAAACTCTCCAAAAATATAGCACGTGTGTCACTATCAATTTCATTTAAATCTTCCTGTTCCAAACTGGTGTGGACTACCTCAAAGTTTGTTTCTAAACGATCTACTAATTGTAATCTTACCAAAAGTCCCGCTTCATCTAATTCACTTAAGAACTCCGGTGTGAATAAATTCTTCATGTCATTTAGCTGCTTAACCATGGAAATGCTTTTGCGCTTCAAAAATGTTCCATCTTCAGACTGATTGTCAGTCATTATTAACTGTATATCAATGTGTTTTAATACGAAGCGTGTGCTTAGAACAAAAAAAATTTACCATGGGTTTATATAACGGGTACGTCTTTGGTCAATTAAACACAGTTCTCGCTACCGAAAGACGACCGTTTAGCGAATGCTTCTTATTGTGGAGAACGTTAATGATGTATGAATTTGAGTTGCGTAATCGTTTAAGTGTCTAATATTAAACGATAAATCGATAAGTGATAGCTTGTTCGGTGACGAAAATAAAGGCAGGTAAGGTATAAGGTCTGGTCAACCTTTTATTAAATTTCACTGTATGATGTACGCGACGAATCTGATTAATTTTGCGTGAAGCTCTACAAAATTATACGAAAGATAGAAATCGTCTTCAAATGTGCAATATATAAAACGAAGAAATGTCTTTGAGCTATCACGTCAGGGTCACCATGAACGATCTAGCATTATTTTATGCTAGATATTTTCTTCGCAATTAAATTTGAATCGCGCTACGAAAATAAAACTCGAAAAGAAATTTTGATCGGATTGTAATATATATAAAGATTTATTTCAAAATTGTAAAGAAAATTATAACTTATTAGTATGACGTTCAAAATTGTAAATAATTCACAAAAGACTTTTCTTAATAATGAAAGCTTGGTTTAAGAATATAATTCAAGTAGGTATAAGCATTGTATATGGAATCTATAGTACCATCGAAAACAAAATCGGTCGCTCAAAGCCATTTATTGATCCGCCGCCGGCGTACTAACATTCCCATGTAATTTCTAGAGCGCCGGCGGATCAATAGATGGCTTTGAGCGATCGTTTTTGTTTTCGATAGTACTATAAATTCCATATACAATGGTATAAGGCAGAGATAAGAAATTAATTAGATGGCAAACTTCACACACACATTGAAACTGCCTACAAGCTGATTTACCGAAAATCACCTCTACTACTTTGAGTACAGCTTCCAGTCCACACACAAAATCTAACTACTACCACTTTGAGTACAGCAAATCTCACTACTACCACTTTGAGTACAGCTTTCACGTATTCACAGACAGAGGATGAGATTACAAAAACAACAATGTAAACAAATGGTTGTTGCGGGGCAAGAGAAGTAAAGGATTGCCATCCAATTAATTTCTTATCTCTGGTATAAGGAAAGTATGTAGGTAAAGTTTCACAGTTAATATATGCAATAAATTCATTTTAAGTGTTGTGAGACTTCATTTTCGCATAGTGGTGAATATTTCAAATGCTACTCCTGCAGGAGACTGCTCCAATAAATCAGGAGTAAAAGAACTTCGAGCCTCATCCGAATGTGAAGATGGAGGTCTAATCATTTGGACACTTAAAACTTGAGCCCTCGAATAATTCTGATTTTGGGCTGGAATTGATTCCCATGAGCTTGAGGGTGTTGAGATGCGGTTAGCACTAGTCAAAACGCTTTTTTGAAGTTTTAAGTCTTCTTCAACACCTTCATGCAGAATTTTTTGTATTGCCCAAGATGTCTTGTGTTGAATTTCTTTATTTTTATCCACTCCATTCCAAAAACTACTTGTATTCCCAGCCATGAATAAGAAGACTGGTTTTGTATTTTTTTTTTTTTTTGGAGCAGCTCAGTCACTCTGTCAAATCCCGCATTTGATGATGTTTTCTGTAATGAAAATGTTTGAAGTTATTATTATTTTGGTCTATCCAGCTTTTTTTTATATAGGTACATAATCTATGTTTTTATAAATTTTTATTTTTTATTTTTTTTATTTTTACAGCTTCCAGATTCACACTCAGACACGCAGACATAACCGCCATCCAAGAAGTGCGATGGAGTGGACCGGGCATAAGGAAGATGAAAAACTGTGACATCTACTATGGCGACTGCTACAGACAAAAGAAACAACGCTTATTTGGGTGCGGATTTGTCGTTAGAGGAAGACTCAGGGATAAGGTGATTAGCCAAAATCCAGTCAATGAGCGTATAATGACCATCCGCATCAGGGCTAAATTCGCCAACATTAGCCTTATAAGCGCCCACGCCCCCACAGAAGAGAAAGACTACTATTCAAAAGACTGTTTCTACGAGCTCCTCGAAGAAACGTATGAGCAGTGCCCTAGACACGACGTGAAAATCGTTCTTGGCGATTTTAACGCAAAGCTAGGGAAGGAGGACATCTTTGGAAACACAATCGGTAAGCATAGCCTCCATGACAAAACCTCCGAAAACGGACTGAGGCTAATCGATTTTGCTGCGGGGCTGAATCTTGTTGTAAGTAGTACGCGCTTCCCGCATCTCAAAATTCATAAAGGTACATGGCGATCCCCAGATCAATTAACCGTCAACCAAATTGACCATGTTGCGATCGACGCAAGGCACTCTTCCAGTGTGCTAGATGTCCGAACTTTCCGAGGGGCCAACTTTGACTCGGACCACTACCTTGTTGTAGCCAAGGTACGAATGAGGATATCTTGGTCACGACCAGCGCGAACTAACGCTGTGAAGAGATATGACGTCGGAAAGCTATAATCGCAAGAGATTGCCAATGCCTTTTCTAATCGAGTGTCCCTTCAATTATCCTTGAATCCCATGCCGCCAGCATTAAACATTGAAGACCAGTGGCAGCAATGCCAAGAAGCCATCAGAACCGCTGCCTCTGAGGTTCTGGGTTTCACTCGGCCACCAAAACGAAACCCATTGTTCGATGAAGAATGCAGGCAGGCAAATGTAGCCAAACAAAGATCACGACAAATGCTTATGCAAACACGAACAAGGGCTGCTTACGATCAGTATAACGAGATCTACAAGGAGAGAAGAAGGAAAGAACACCGACTTCTCAAAAAGAAAAAGAAGCAGCATGAGAAGCGCTCGCTCGCTCTTGTTTGAGGAAATAGAGAGGTGCCATGACAGGAACGAGATTCGGAAGTTTTACCAAAAGGTAAAAAGATCCTGCCAGGGTGGCAAACCCCGAACTCAAGCCTGTAAAGACCAGCAGGGAAACATAGTTATAGAGTCACAGTCGCTACTGAGGATCTGGAAAGATCATTTCTGCAGACTGCTTGACGGCGATGAAGACACAAATTCCGCTGTCAGGCAGATTGCCCCATTCAGCTTGGACGATGATCAAGAATGCCGTCCTCCCGACCTAGAAGAGATTAAGCTTGTCATATGCAAACTTAAATCAAATACGACTGCAGGTGCAGATGGCCTTGATGCCGAACTTTTCAAGGCAGCTGGAGATCAGTTGGAAAGGAGCATGCACCAGCTGATCTGCATGATATGGTCGAAAGAAAGCATGCCCGATGAATGGAACCTCAGTATCGTATGCCCGATCCTAAAGAAGGGAGACCCTCACAATTGCGCCAATTACAGAGGGATAAGCCTCCTTAACGTCGCTTATCAGATCTGGTCTGCTGTAATATGTGAACGTCTGAAACCCCACGTCAACAACTTGATAGGTCCTTATCAATGTGGTTTTAGACCAGAGAAGTCCACAATAGACCAAATTTTCACATTACGGCAGATCTTGGAAAAAACCAGAGAACATAATATCGATATTCACCACCTCTTTATCGATTTCAAGGCCGCGTATGACAGTATTTACAGAGACGAGCTGTACAGGGCCATGTCTAGTTTCGGCATCCCTGCAAAGCTCGTACGACTATGCAGGATGGCTTTGGAGAATTCACGCTGCTCCGTCAAGGTCGGTAAAGAACTCACCGAGACCTTTGATGTCGGAAAAGGCTTTAGGCAAGGCGACAAACTGTCATGCGATTTCTTCAACATCATACTTGAACAGATTGTAAGAAACTCAAACGTCAACACCAGAGGAACAATCTTTCAAAAGTCTGTACAATTACTCGCCTATGCAGACGATATTGACGTAATGGGAAGAAAAAAGCGTGATGTCATAGGTGCTTTTGCGAGTATTGAAACAGAAGCGGCAAAAATGAGTTTGATGGTTAATGAGGGCAAAACGAAGTATATGCTGTCATCAAACAAGGACACAGAACATCGACGAATTGGACAAAACGTCACAATAGACAGACATAACTTCGAGGTAGTACAGGACTTCGTCTACCTAGGATCCGCTGTAGACACGGATAACAACATCAGTGCGGAGATCAAACGGAGAATAACTCTTGCCAACCGTTGCTTCTTTGGGTAAAGAAGGCAAACAAAACCCTCTCTAGAAAAACCAAGGTGACCTTGTATAAGACCTTAATCATCCCAGTCCTGCTGTACGGCGCGGAAGCATGGGCCTTATCGAAAGCGGATGAGGAAACTCTTGGTCGTTTCGAAAGAAAAATTCTCCGAATGATCTTTGGTCCCGTATGCGAAGACAATGTGTGGAGAAGAAGATACAACAACGAGCTGTATGAGCTGTACCGCGACATGGGCATAGCCAGAAGAGTACGCATCGCGAGGCTACGATGGTTGGGCCATGTAGAGCGGATGGACCCAAACGCTCCGGCTCGTCGGGTGTTCGAAAGCACATTGCAGGGAAATCGCGGAAGGGGAAGACCTCGTCTTAGGTGGCGCAATCAAGTGGATGAAGACCTCAACCGACTTGGAGTGCGAAACTGGAGAGAGCTCGCCCGAGATCGAAATCGTTATAGAAGGATGTTGGTTGAGGCCCAGGTTCACCCCGAACGGTAATGCCCACCTAAGTAATTAAGTAAGTAGATTGACACTCGGAATGGGAGCGAATAGCCGAGGAATCTGCAATACGTTGGCAGTTTCCCAATTGCCTGGGAGCTCTTGACGGCAAACATATTGCGTTCCGAAGTTTGAGAAAAGACGGCTCTTACTCTCACAACTATAAGGTGCGAACAGCATTATATTAATGGCTCTGGCAGACGCAAATTGTAGGCTCATATACGTCGATATAGGATGCAATGGGAGAACGAATGACGCTGGAGTATTGCTGCAAAGTTCTCTGCAATCTGTCATAGAAGATGCAGACACTAAATTCCCGCGTGATAGGATTGTTGGAAATGGAAGAATGCTGCCGTAAGTAATTGTTGGGGATGACGCCTTTCCCCTTCAAAAACATATGATGAAGCCATATCCTTTTAAGACGCAGTGCAATACAAAAAGGATATTCAGCGTAAGATTGAGCAGAGCAAGGCATGTGGTAGAACATACTTTTGGAATACTTTCCAACAGGTTTAAAGTACAACAAACAACTATGAATCAGCGGGTCCATCATGTTCAAAGCATCGCAAAAGCTTGTTGCATACTCCATAATTTTTTTTGAAGCATCATACAACCAATCGATCTCTGCTTCAAAAACAAGCACAAACATGGAATCCCAAAGTGTGCATAATCCCCGTAAAGGGGTAGTAGAGGCAATACGCCATAATTTTGCAAACTATTTTTGTAATAAAGTTGATTGGCAAAATAAACAAATTTAATAAACCTATGTATGTATGTACTCACTTTTCTTTTTGGGGTGAAAGCGTTGGCGAAGTCTTCCTTTTCGATTGCTCCAGAGTAGCGAGGACTTGGGCTGGAAACCTGTTCTTCATTTACAATCTAATAAAAAATAGAAAAAAACATATATATTTACATAAAGTTACACTCAAAATAATTTTGAACTTGCCTCTTCAATGCTCGACACAGAAGACCTTGTTTTGATGTGCGTTTTCAAAAAAAGTAGTTGGTCATAACACCAGAGCTTCGGTTCATACAAATCATCAATTCCTGCTCCACTTTTTTTCGATTTATCTGCTTCACGGAACTCCTTGCAGAACTGAGCCCTCAGTGTATGTATTTTTCTTTTAATTGCGTCTATTGTTAGATTATTGTCCATTGGCTCCAGTGCATTGAAAATGCTTTCAAATGCATCTGCCTTCTTCACTCTGTTTAAGACCTCTGGGTGACAAGGGTTGTACAAAATGGAATGCATTTCATAATTAAAAATTAGTTCGCATGTTAATGCCTTATTCCATTTTGATTCCCGCTCCTCAGACATGATTGAAAATGTTTTCTTCACAGACAACAAAAACGAAATGAAGCAAAATTGAAAAATTAACGGAGAAGGACAAAAAGAAACGTCAAAAAAACTGCAGAAATGTCTACCCGTGCATGTTCTGATGGACTTACTTCTGTTTCATTTTTTTGTTGTTTCTTTCTCTCTCGCACTTCATTCAGACGGAGGCAAACCTGCCCGTCTAGGGCTGTTTTTTTGGGAGGCATGTCCGGTACCTTGTATTGTAAATCCAAAAAAAACGGTTCGCGTTTTATGTTTGATGGTATGTATCCGTCTATCTATCTATCCCTTGTAAGATTTACTCATCCTTTTATCCCCTGCATCTTTGTTGTTTTTGCTTTACATGTATTTACAATACAAGGTACCGGACTTCCTCCCAAAAAAACAGCCCTACTACTAAAACCACAGAAGATATACAAGAAGGCCAAACCACACACACACACCACGGCATTTGTCCTCAAACTGACTACGCACACACCACTTTATTTTCAGATTTCAAAACAGGTTTGAAATCCAAAAAAAG
Source organism: Melanostoma scalare (assembly GCA_949752695.1). NCBI lineage: Eukaryota > Metazoa > Arthropoda > Insecta > Diptera > Syrphidae > Melanostoma > Melanostoma scalare. The sequence goes on along the minus strand of OX456985.1, from coordinate 96,239,458 downwards.
AAATGGGGTTAGTAATTTATAAAAAATTGATCTCGTGTTACAAAAACAACATGGAAGTTGCGGGGCAAGAGAAGTAATGGTTCTCCCTCTTCATCTTTATTCCTCTATGACTAAAACGTCAAATGAAAATAAACTCCACAGATGAGAAATTAACTGGATGGCAAACCTTTACTTCTCTAGCCCCGCAACAACCATTTGTTTACATTTTTGTTTTTGTAATCCATCCTCTGTCTGTGAATACGTAAGAGCTGAAAAAATGGCGTAAATATTTTGTGAAAGTGTGTGTGAGGTGAGTTTATTTTCATTTGACGTTTAAGTGTCTTTTTATTAGCGCAGTTCACACTGTTGAACTAGTTAGACAGACTTGGTTTGATGCATAGAGTGGTATAGAACAAAAGGGAAACCGCTTACTTCTCTTGCCACACAACTTTTATTTGCTTATATTAGGTGCGTTTTTTAATGCTAGTATATAGTACAGTAAAAATTTCCCTTGGGGAACAACAACAAATCATTTTACTGTGGTGATTTTCCACAGTAAAAACAGGGATGGCATTGCTGTGGATTAATAGTTTCCAGCCTTGAAAATAAGATGGCACCACAATTGATTTCATTTCATCAAAGCTTTTCGAAAGGACGTGTTCAAAAAAAATGTGGTATTTGGCAAAGAAATTTTTTCTCTCGATTAAAAATTTAAGAAATAAAAATTATATTCATATTGAATTTTCGCCCTGTTTTTTACCTGGTGGTGTATATAACACAGGATTTTGCACTAGTTCTTTTATGCTGAAGCTAATAGCTTTCCTCCTGTGGTACCCGTGGTGTGATGGATAGCATGTCCGCCTGTTAATCCAGAGGTTCGAGTTCGAATCCCACCAGAGGCAAAAATGTTTTTTCTACGGGTATCGCCTTTCGCGAGGAATTGGCAAGTCCTCCGTTAGTATTCATTGCCATGAAAAGCGCTTTCTCGATTAGCCATTCGGAACCGGCAGAAAATTGAAGGTCCCCTCCATTCCCTCACAAGGGATGGTTGTGAGAAATGCGCTAGGCCCAGGGGCTCCTCGCTCTGTTGCGCCACCCTATTTATTTATTTAATAGCTTTCCTCATGGAATTATTTGACTCCAATAGAAATTCATGTTGGGGACTAGCATTACTTGTTGCAACTTAATTTAATTTGGGTTGTGTTTATTAACGCGGTAGTATTTTTGTTCAATTTCATGGTTTTGTAAATAGAATCAACTTATTTTCTTTCTTAATCTATCGAAAAGACTGGTCAATAGTGTAAAATTACTTTACCACAGATTTGGATAAAAAATAAATTGATTCTGTTTGCCAATGGAAAATCTCATCAAAGATTAGTTTCTAAAATCTTTTTACATACTCCCCGAACAAGCCCGAAAGTTTTTTCAACAGAACAGCTGACTTTGACATAGAGCTTTCTTCACTGCTGGACGATGCCTCTAAAAACTGTAAAATAGAGCAGTAACAGAGAATCTGATGTATGGAAAATAAGAAAAAAAATACAAATTTATACCCGGCCTTGTATCGGTATTCATTTGATAGAACAAATAACGAAACAAACCCGGTATGAGTTTGATTTTGTTTCATCTTAAATTTCACAGAGAGCTTTGAAAAGTAACAGCAAGCTTTCACGTTGAGCACCATCTTGTTGCTGCATATATAACTGAAAATACTGTGGAGAGATCGTTTTTTTTAACTGGAATGATGTAATATATACTAGCATAAAAAAAACAAACCTATTGTTGCTTTTGTAACACAAGATTTATCTGTGATACACATATTGAGCAGAATACAAATTTGTAGTAGTGAAATTACGCATACCACATTATATCCAGATATCAAATTGATGTTTTGAAATCATACAATTAAAAGGTGTTTGAAAAATAAGTCTGTGGATCTATTCAGTTATGTAAGTTATGCTTACGGTTTTTTATGTCTAATCTTTGGTTTGATGTTAGTAGGGCTTTTCGCGATAGTGTCACTGTCAAAAGAGAGAGAAAAAAAAATTGACAGCTGAATTTACTTGTATGAAAACATTCTTGGCGGTACTAGGCAAAAACATAAAATTGTTTCAGAATTGTTATTTAGTGAAGTGAATTTGTGGTAAAAAGATTGAAACAGTGTGTATATCGAAATTGCGAACTCTTAAGAACAAAATAATATAAGAGTGTTGTGAAAATACCCTTGAGTTTGTTGCGGTAAAATTTACCACAACAAGTTCTATCTACCGTTCTTCTCCCGCTAACACACTTTTTCAGAGATACTCGAAAGTAGTAGAAGAGTTCAGTTGAAACCTGGTCCATCAGCCAGAGACCTGTTCTTCTTAAACTTTCGGAATGCCATTTTCAGGTCACATTGTTCCTCGATGCAAAAGATTGCACAGTAGAAGACACTTTTCTTGTGTGACGGTCGGTCCACAATAGTCGTACGGCAGGTGGCCTACGCAAACATTGATAAAAGGAGAAAGGCATGAAGATCGAGATCCATGTCCAACAATGTGTGAACTATATTCACACCAACCTAAATTTTCTAGTAAATTTTAATTAAAATTAAATTGAGTATCGTCAACATCAAGGAAGAATCACTAAAAGACGTGTTTTCGTTTTTATCCCCCTTTCTTCTTTTCTAACTATCTGAACGAAGGTCTACGGAAAGTATTCGTCGAGCTTTTAGACTTAGCATCTTTTGTTCTTCGTTCTCTTGGAAAATATCTTCTCTGTATTTCAGTTTGGGTCGGTTTGGGCTGGGGACTTTGCGCGAGTAAAATAATTTTTCGGAGTAAGTCTTTCTGAAAGGGGTTGAACTTGTCCACTCGGCTACTGGTGATCACATCACCTGAACGCAAGGGACCGCGGGTAGTTGATTCGTGACATCTCACTTGCACATCCTAGCCTAATGGCGGAATGCTGCAGTAAAAGTGAGACCGAACAACACCACGCTTAAAGGTCTGACGAGGATGGCTGCATGGCCGATGCCGGATGGAGGAGAAAAACCCGCCATCTTGATGGTCTCTTGACTTTTGGCGACGAAAGTGGAAAGATACAGAGAAAGCGTGCAAAAAATTATTTGCGAATATTTTGCGTTTTTATTGCAATTCTTTTGTTGGAGATATTTTGTAGAACCGACTTCCGGTTGGGAATTTATTGGTGGAAAATTGAGGAGTGCAGACAGGGTATTTTCTCAAGGAGTTCAGGAGGAGTTGTATAATAAAGGAATAGCTAAGTATTTTTATTTTCTTTTATTTCTTTTTTGCGTTTCAAGAAATCCTTCCTTTTCAGTTCCCAGACCCCCTAAAAATATAATAAAAATCTATAATTTTCCTTCTGAAATTTAGTAGTGTTTTATTTCAATCTATCCTAGTTTCTTCTTTCTTCTTTAGCTATTATTTCAGCTTTGGTTAAGGCAAACCACCATCTTAAAAGGTTTCCTGGCGCCCATATTAAATGTGAGTTAGTGCGCCCTGGTACTCTCACTCATCAAATTGAGTTTTAGTAATACTTGATATTATTTTATAATTATTTGATATTCCCTTTTAATCAAATCGGATTAAAAAGGAATATCTAATCGAACCCACCCATCAGGCTGAGCTACGGGAGACAGCACTGAAGTGTTGTTGGTTGCCGAACAAGAACCTTTGTCACTTTGACATTTCGTTTTTAGACAAGTTACGCGCATGTCGGGATTATTTACATCCCAATTTAGATTCGCGGAAATATATTATTTTGTATCGTTTACGTTTTAATTTTGCTCGCGGTATTTGGAAACAATTTCCAACGTTTTAAATCATTAGTTTAAAGTTCGGTTCGCGTATAAATTCGGTAACAATTGGCGCCCAACGTGGGGCTCGCTCGTGAATTTTTTTTTTTGATATAGTGTGTACATATCTACATATTCCCTTCCCTTGTGTGCTACATTTAGGGAAGTCTCCATTGAAGTGCTAGATTGTGGAAATATTTACTTTGTGTTTTTTTATAGATAAAGTGCGGGAGAGGTTACAATTTGTTCGCCGGTGGAAGACCTGGGAACATAGGATTCGGCATTGGAATCTGTAGGAGGAAAACACACATTGTGGAATAAGGCAGTGGACAGTCAGGACACAAAGAATATATAGCACCAGGATTGAATTGTGAGTTTTTTTGTTTTGATTCTTTTTGTTGTTGTTGCTGCAAGTTAAATTAAATTTAGTTTCATAAGAGTGCTTGAATTAAATTGATTAGATTTTATTTTTAGTTTTGACATTTTGCGTATTTTGAGATCCGCCATTTTTGCAATAAATTACGTACGTTAGTGGTAGTATATATAATCCTTTTCTACCAAAGATCAGAGCCGTCACTTGAAGTATTAATACTTTTTAATACTTTTGGTGTGTTTTACTTTTTTTAATCTTGAATTCATTTTTCTAGTATTAAGTTGCCTGCTTTATTGTATTTTACTATATTTTATTAAACTTTATTTGAAGTGTTTATTTTTTTTGGCTGTGAGATTACAATATTGGTGCAAACGAGATTTGCCAAGATTCATTTTTGTATTCTTTTTTTAAAGCTTGCTACGAGTACTAGGTTTTTGAAACAGTTGTGAGTCGGTTGATTAATTTTAATTTCTTATTTTACTTTTCTTTACGTTTTATTTTTGTTTCCTTACAAGATTCTGATAGGTAGTTTTTATATATTGATAAAATGGAATTAAGTCAGGTGAATAGATTATCTCAGGATGAAATCATTTATGAAGTTGAATGTAGAGGGTTGAATGTAGGGACGGTGGAGGACATGCGCAAAGCGCTTAGGGTAGCAATCAAGCTAGAGCGTAGGAATTCGTTTGTTTCACCCGCATATCCGTTCACTTTCGAACAGGATTCAGCGGCAGTAGAAAAGAAGTTAGGAGAAATTAATAAATTGTTAAAGAATCCTCCTAAGTCGGAGACTTCGAAGGAGTATGTGAAGATTTTGATCAAAGTTGAATGGTGTCTGCGTAGGTTGGATAGAAGCATTCCTGAGAATGAGAAGGATGAGAAAGTGAAATTGAAATTGAAGAATGACGTGGTGATGGCGATGACTATTTTGGATGGGGATGAGGATGAGGATGAGGATGTGGATGATGAGGAGGACTTTGCAGAAGAAGTAACTGTGCAGGATAAAGGTTCAGAAAGGGGCAGTGAGGTCGCAAAGCAGCATTCAGCTGCACCTCAAGATATTAGTGCTCGGGTAAATACTAGTTGTAGTCAAGACAGTGTAGATAGGAGATTTCACAATATTGTGAAGTGGGAGGTGAAGTTCACTGGAGAGCGCTGTGGCCCCTCAGTGAACTCTTTTCTAGAAAGGGTTGAAGAAATGAGACAGGCTAGGGGTATTTCAGAAGCTTATCTTTTTAGAGCGGCGGTGGAGCTCTTTGTAGGCAAGGCATTGATTTGGTTTAGGGCGATTAGGATTTCTGTTAATTCATGGTCAGAACAAGTTAAGGAGTTGAAACTAGAGTTTCTACCTCCTAACTATGATGATCAGCTCCTCGATGAGATTAGGCACCGCACACAAGGGAAGGATGAAACGATAGGCGTGTACGTTGCTACGATGCAAAATTTATTCGGTCGTTTGAATGAGACAATTTCGGAAAATAGGAAGTTGTCAATGATCCAAAGGAACTTGACACCTTTCTACCAAACCCAACTGGGGTTGGCTAAGCCAAGCTGTGTGTCTGATTTGGTTGGGTTAGGTCGAAATTTAGAAGCGGTTAGGGCAAATGTTGAGGCTTATGTTCCCCCACCCAATGTTAGGAGTAGTAGGACCTTGCTAGAACCGGATCTAGCATACGTAGGTGTTGATCATCCTTCGGTTTCTGTTGTTGCGGAGAACAACGAAATCAATCGTCAGGCCCCATCTTCAAGTCGGCAAAATTCTTCGGTTAGGTGTTAGGAACAGGCCATTTTGCAAGTAGTTGTTCCGCTCCTAGGCGTGTTTTGGTTGCGGGGCTGCGGGGGTGACTAGGCAAGATTGTAGGAAGTGTTCGGGAAATGGGAAACGGGCTCCTGCGCCAGCAGGGCTGGAAGTCCGCAGACAGTGAGAAGGTCGCCTGCTGGAGACCAGCAGGCAGATAGGGTTCATTTAGGGTTTACGTTAGAGGCAAACGGTAGTGATAGGATACCTTTTTTAACAGTTAGTATTTATGGTTCGAGATTTTTAGGATTATTAGATTCAGGAGCTAATCGAGCTATAATAGGTAGGGACGCATGGAAAATCCTGCAGAATTTAGGGCTAATCAGTAGGAAGGACACTGTTCACTGCGTGTGTTTGGCAGATGGAACAGGAGTCGAAGTGTTAGGGACGATCCCTCTTCCAATTATAGTTGAGGATAGAGCCATATTAGTAGACTGTTTAGTCATTCCGTCGTTGCCACATACGGTGATCCTCGGCGCAGATTTCTGGGCGCTGTCGGGTATTGTCCCGGATTTGATGTCCTGTATCTGGAATTTTTCAGAACAGGATAGTTCAATTTCGATCTGTTCTATTACAGAACGTTCGGAATTGAGTGTTAGGGAATTAGGAACATTAGAATCATTAATTCAAGAATCTTTTAGGAAGATGCCTGAGGGCTTAGGGTGTACGACTTTAGTCGAACATAAGATTAGGACGTCGGCGGAGCTGATAAAACAAAGGTATTATCCGGTCTCCCCGGTAATGCAGGAACATATAGATAGGGAACTTAATGGAATGTTAGAGGCAGGAGTTATTGAGAGATCGACGAGTGCTTGGTCATCTCCAATAATATTAGTTAAAAAGAAAGATGGCTCCTATAGATTCTGTGTGGATTATAGGAAGCTAAATAAGAATACAGATAGGGACGCGTACCCACTTCCATATATTAATGCGATTTTAGATAGGCTTCGAGGTGATAGGTTCTTGTCTTCACTGGATATCAAGTCAGCTTACTGGCAGATACCTATGGAGGCAGAATCGAAACCCTTTACTGCTTTTACAGTTCCGGGGAGGGATCTTTATCAGTTTAGGAGAATGCCTTTTGGCCTTCACAACTCGCCCGCGACGTGGCAGAGATTCATCGACACGGTTTCGGGTGCCGATTTAGAGCCATTCGTTTTCGTCTATTTAGACGACATTATCATCATTTCAGAAATTTTTGAGAAACATCTCGAAATTCTGAATGAGGTTTTGAAAAGATTATGTGAGGCAGGTTTGAAGGTTAGCAAGGAGAAGTCCAACTTTTGCATGTCATCCTTGAAATTTTTAGGGTATATAGTTGATCAGAACGGACTACATGTAGATCCAGAAAAAGTAGAAAGTATGGTTAGGATTCCAGCACCGAGGAATGTTAAAGAGGTTAGGAGCTTTATAGGGACAGTTTCATGGTACAGACGTTTCGTACCGAATTTCGCAGATTTGTTAAGTTTAGTTGGACAACGGAATGTGAGGATAGCTTTAGGAAGCCAAAGGAGTGTTTGGTGACAGCACCTATACTCACATGCCCAGATTTTAAGCGACCATTCGTCGTACAAACAGACGCTTCAGATTATGGGATCGGTGCAGTTTTATCGCAAAACTTTGAGGAAGGGGAAAAGGTTGTCTGTTACCTTAGTAGGTCTTTGAATAGGAATGAGCGTAACTACAGCACTACAGAAAAGGAATGTTAAGCGGTACTGTGGGCTACTGAGAAATTGAGACCTTATCTAGAGGGTGTTAGGTTTACAGTAGTAACTGATCATTACTCACTGATATGGTTAAGTAATTTGAAAGATGCGCAGGGTAGGTTAGCCAGATGGGCCATTAGGTTACAGCAATTTGACTATGAAATTATTCACCGTAAGGGAAAGGAGCATGTGGTTCCGGATATGCTCTCTCGGGGGGTGCCGCAGTTGGATGGTATCTCAGAAGAGGTTTTAGATCCTTGGGTGGCAAAAATGATTTTAGAAGTTACTACGAATCCACTTAGGTATCCGGCTTGGAGGGTTGAACAAGGCAAGTTGTTCAAACTCGTAAAGCCCAATCATATAGCAGTTCATGAAACCAAATAGGAATGGAAGAGAGTGATAGGGAAAAATGAGAGGCTAGGTATTTTACAGGAGAACCATGATGGCCCTTTAGCGGGTCACATGGGAGTTAGGAAGACCTTTGCCAGAATTGCGGCGAAGTTTTACTGGCCAAAGATGAGGGCCGATATCACAAAATATGTTAGGAGTTGTAAAGTTTGCCAACAGGTTAAGCCAATTAATGAGAAGCCAGCTGGTTTGATGAAGGAAAGAGTAGGAGTCAAATCACCTTGGGAGATGATTTGCATAGATTTAGTAGGGCCACTTCCGAAGTCTAGTAGGGGTTATATTTATATATTAACAGTAGTTGATTACTTTACGAAGTTTCCACTTCTGTTCGCGCTGAGGTCGGCAACGGCCAAAGCAATCTGTAGGGAACTTGAGGAAAATGTTTTCCTGCTTTTTGGCATACCAAAAGTCACTATTTGTGACAATGGTCCACAGTTCCGTTCCAAGGAACTCAAAACGCTTTGTGACGCGTATGCGTCGAAACTACGTTTCACGGCGCACTACCATCCGCAGGCTAACCCTGCAGAAAGGATCAATCAGATCCTTAAGACAACATTACGAGCTTACGTTGCTGAAAACCACAGAGTGTGGGATTCACAGCTAAGTAAGTTGGCGTGTGCAATTCGCACGTCACAACACGAGGTGTTGGGTGTTTCACCCTACTACGCAAATTTTGGGAGGGATATGGTGACTTCGGGTCAGGAAGCACCAACTGTAGGAGAGAGTTCCGAGGATGTTCAAGATCTGGGTGAGATCACTGAACGTTTTCGGGAACTGAGAAGAGATTTTGAGACCAAGTTGAGGGCAGCATCTAAGAGAGCTGCAGAAGCGTATAACCTTCGACGGCGTGATGTTCAATATCACACCGGCGATATGGTTTGGCGAAGGAATTTCACGTTATCGGATGCCGCGAATTATTATGCAGCCAAACTAGCACCGAAATTTGTCGGTCCGTTTTTCATTAAGAAACGTGTGTCACCTTGGACATACGTACTTCAAGATAGTAATAATAAAGAGCGCGGGACTTGGCACGTCAAAGACTTGAAACCGTATAACGACGCATCCGAAAATGATTAATTTTTAACGTAGCTTATTTTTTTTGTAATCTTATAACTCACAGAAACGTGATTGAGAATTGTTTAGAGTTTTTTTTCTGATGGAAAGTCCTTCTCCCACACCTTTTAATCCTAGGTACCTCTTTGGAAGTTTGTTACAGTTCTTACGAAATGTAAGCTCACTTCCGAGGAGGTGAGGGTGGGATTTGTTGCGGTAAAATTTACCACAACAAGTTCTATCTACCGTTCTTCTCCCGCTAACACACTTTTTCAGAGCTACTCGAAAGTACTAGAAGAGTTCAGTTGAAACCTGGTCCATCAGCCAGAGACCTGTTCTTCTAAAACTTTCGGAATGCCATTTTCAGGTCACATTGTTCCTCGATGCAAAAGATTGCACAGTAGAAGACACTTTTCTCGTGTGACGGTCGGTCCACAATAGTCGTACGGCAGGTGGCCTACGCAAACATTGATAAAAGGAGAAAGGCATGAAGATCGAGATCCATGTCCAACAATGTGTGAACTATATTCACACCAATTTAAATTTTCTAGTAAATTTCAATTAAAATTAAATTGAGTATCGTCAACATCAAGGAAGAATCACTAAAAGACGTGTTTTCGTTTTTATCCCCCTTTCTTCTTTTCTAACTATCTGAACGAAGGTCTACGGAAAGTATTCGTCGAGCTTTTAGACTTAGCATCTTTTGTTCTTCGTTCTCTTGGAAAATATCTTTTCTGTATTTTAGTTTGGGCCGGTTTGGGCTGGGGACTTTGCGCGAGTAAAATAATTTTTCGGAGTAAGTCTTTCTGAAAGGGGTTGAACTCGTCCACTCGGCTACTGGTGATCACATCACCTGAACGCAAGGGACCGCGGGTAGTTGATTTGTGACATCTCACTTGCACATCCTAGCCTAATGGCGGAATGCTGCAGTAAAAGTGAGACCGAACAACACCACGCTTAAAGGTCTGACGAGGATGGCTGCATGGCCGATGCCGGATAGAGGAGAAAAACCCGCCATCTTGATGGTCTCTTGACTTTTGGCGACGAAAGTGGAAAGATACAGAGAAAGCGTGCAAAAAATTATTTGCGAATATTTTGCGTTTTTATTGCAATTCTTTTGTTGGAGATATTTTGTAGAACCGACTTTGCGGCAAAATTCCGGTTGGGAATTTATTGGTGGAAAATTGAGGAGTGCAGACAGGGTATTTTCTCAAGGAGTTCAGGAGGAGTTGTATAACAAAGGAATAGCTAAGTATTTTTATTTTCTTTTATTTCTTATTTTGCGTTTCGAGAAATCCTTCCTTTTCAAGGGTTTTTCGAACCAATTCAGAGTCGCCTTATTTGCGGCAAAACTTAGATCCGCTAGGCCTTCGTTGACCTGACGCTTTTCTTTTCTATACCGAGATTGTGGGAGTCGCGTCCGTTTTTCTTTACTCTATCATTACTTTTCTTTTCTCGCAAACTTTCTTTAGTGATCCTATCTTGTGTTCAAACCAAGGTTGCGAGTTTGTGAATTAAGAAATCCTTAAGTCATAAGTCAGTAAGTGACTTATGAATTTAAAAAAAATTTATTCATAAGTCAGCCAGTGACTTGTGAATTAAAAAAAAATTAATTCATAAGTCAGTAAGTGACTTGTGAATTAGATAAATCATAAGTCATAAGTTACCAAGTGACTTATGAATTAAATTTTCCATAATTCACAAGCTACCAAGTGACTTATGAATTAGATGAACCGCAAGTCATAAGTTACCAAGTGACTTATGAATTAAATTTTTCATAATTCACAAGCTACCAAGTGACTTATGAATTAGATGAACCGCAAGTCATAAGTTACCAAGTGACTTATGAATTAAATTTTTCATAATTCACAAGGTACCAAATGACTTATGAATTAGATGAACCTGTTGCGGTAAAATTTACCACAACAAAAACCATCTTACGATAGTTTGTCCGAGAACCTTATTCTTTTGATTTTGGTCGCAGCTGCATGGTTCTGGGTGAGTTGAGGGCAGCCATGGTCCCATCAACCAGTGGCGTACTCACAGAGAACCCTGCAAAAGCAACCAACCATTTGCGAGTAGAACGGACGGTTCTACAAAAAATCTTTACCCATCCTATTCACTTCCCGATTCCTGTTACCTACCCCATCTTTCCACCTGGATTGTCATCAATCGTGCCGAGCCAGCAGGTTGGCTGGAGACTCGCACGCAACTCTGTGTGTGAATATTGGGTAATGACAGAAGGAGTCTGTCTAGATGATCGAAAATACAAACCAGCACTAACCATACCATATTACATCACATACACAAACCACACGAAGAAACATCAATCATCACATACACAAACCTACACTGTTCAGAAACATTGCATACACACATTTACACTGATACACAAATCATCCATCACACATATACACACAAATCATCCATCACACATGTACACACAAATCATCCATCACACATGTACACACAAATCATCCATCACTCAGATACACACAAATCAGTCATCATCCACATACAACACTGATACACAAGTCGATCAACACCAAATCATCAATGGCAAAGTACCCAACGAACATACTTTTCTATGGCCGAGTGCCCGACTTTTAACTTTACATTTAAATTTTAATAATCGCCACTTAAATCTCTTTTGCAAGGAAAACACGGTATCAGCCAGTCTTCCCCTTCTAAACAAATCTGAACAAAAGTCCACCAGACATAGATTTTCAAAATTCGCGTTACCAGTTTCTTTTTACTCCTTCTACTCAAAACATTTAACTACGACATTTAACTTGAAACTTGTTGGCAGACCCGTTCTGCACATAATCTTTTAAACCTCCGATGTAACTTCACTTTTTAGTTGCACAGAATGGTGCATATTATCGTTTTATCGTTTTCACTACAAAAGGGTACTGAACTCTTCCGTCAGCTTTAAGCCGACCAAAAATTTCCCAAGATCGTGGAAATTTGGAGGCTGAGGGGAATATTGAGAGACAGTAGGGTATTCCAAATAAAACGGTAGTCCTCTCACGCAAACGCTGATTGGTGCTAAATATCCGTAATGGAACCCACTGTGGCTGAATGAACGGCCAAGAAAAACGACGATCATGAAGAAGCTTGATGAGAGAGTTGGGGAAGTCACTTCATTGTTGGCTATTGAACAAGAGGTTGTGGAAAAAGCGATAAAAGGATTTTTGAGATATTTTTACGAACGGCCATATTGGTTAGATTTTATTAAAAAAGGTTTCTGAATTTTTGAAATTACAAGTGGTGTAATTTCAAAACATAGTCGAACTGAATTGAGTTCTCATTGTTTTTCGCGTGTGGCAAAAAGGTTTTGCTGGCAGAACGGGCCAGACAACAGGGAATTTTCACACGAGAGGATTTGAAAAACTGTGATTTTGAGGTGTCAGAAAAGGACACAGAAGCGGAGGGAGTAAGAAGAAACAAAACATACAAAATAAAAGATAAGTAGAATCGTTCACTTTTAATTTTTCTATAAAGTACATTATAATAATCTGGTTTGCTTTTGTGCCGCCAAATTCCCGATTTTATTGAGGGACTCGTGACCTTTCGTCATTGCCATTTTTCGGCACTTTCAAGACCGTGTGATAACGGGTTTTCCTTCCATCTAACTTTTCTTTTGGCGAAGAATACTGTTTGCTTCTTTTCTTGCTATTACTTAAACTATCATACAATTTTATAATAATCTGTTTATGAAAAGATTTGGGTTTTTAATCCTAAATTCTTAAGGTTTTCCCAACCACTAAATACACTTAAATACTGTCAAAACTGTCTTTGGTATTTCCCACCCTATTCGTTTAATCTTATTCTGGGTCGTATTTTCCTTCCTTTTTTTTTTTTTTAACAATTTTCAGCAAAGGTTTGAAAATTCCTTTTCAACAAAAATTTTCTGGCGCCCATTTTTATTTTTGTTAGTCACTGTACTAACAAAAATTTTATTAACATCCACCCACCTACTTAATACATCGATTAAAAATTTTCATTTCATTAATCATCTAATTAATAAAAATTTCCATCGAACACACCCCCAGCTGAGCAGCCGTGAACCCAGCATAATTGTTGCTGGACGCGCTTTTTCTTCTCATTAATCAAACGCACCTTCATAAACGTCACTTTATCGAAATTTTCCCTCGCGGTGCACGTCGGTCGTGCAATTTTCTTCTTTTATTGTTTTTATCTTTTTTTGGAATCGGAAATTCCTTTGCTAGTACGCGGTTTTCAAGTTCGTCTTCGTACCAAACTTCTTAACGTAGCTTACCTTTTTTTAATTGTTAGAAAATATCCACCCAAGTGAAGAGAAGAAAAGGTGCAACAAGTGGCGCCCAACGTGGGGCCCGTGGAAATTGTTTTTTTTCCCTACGATTTGGAATTATTCTGTGTGTGAAATTGTTCTGTGTCGTTCTGTTTGGCATTGTGATTTTGTTTTCATATTTTTGCAAGAAATATTAATCTTTGTTTCTAATTTCATCTAGGTTCGTGGTGAAAAATTTGCATATGCTTGGTGATTCGTGTGTCTTTGAATTTGAAGATATACATTCAGTTTTGTTGCAGCAGAGCAAAGGAGAAAGAAATTGTTTGTGCGGCAGGAAAAAGGTTTAAGTACATATAAACGAAACTGTGTACTTTCAAGTAAGGTTTTCTTTGCATTTCATTTTACATTATATTGATTGGTTGATATCATATTAAAGTTTATATTTTGTTGAGACATATACGCATATATATATATTTTTTTTTGTCTATATACATACCTGCTTATACTTACATTACATACCTACCCATTTACGATCATATTCGATAGACAATCGATTGTATAATTTTTTTTTTGTGTTACCTATAGAGTTCTGTTCGAGTATTGTTTTTTTTAATCCCATCTGCGGGCAAAAGTGCAAGTGAGTGTCTTTTGAGTTTGGAGTCAGGGTTGATTTCTTTTGGTTGTTGGAAACATAAGTGGTAGGAAAGAAAAATTATTGGTGTGCGCGATACGATTGCGAATTTGAAGTGTGTAGTAAAAATAGTGCCAGTATAGTTATCAGGCTTCTTTGTAGAACGAATAAGTTGATCTACATTGCAATTGAGAATACGAGAGACTGTATCGAATTACGAACAGTGTTTAACTTTAATAAAATTTCGAGATTGATTTTTGCGATTGATTGTTTTGAGTGAAGATAGTGTTTGTATAGGTGTGTATGCAAAAGGTTGCGAGTTGTAAACAGTTTAGATTGAAAGTTTTGAGAAAAGTTTTTTGGTTATTTGAGATTTAGCGCGGTGAAAATAAGGTGTTATTTTCAATCATTGTTTTGAGAATTAGATAGTTAGAATAGTTTGAACGTTTTTCAGTGGTTTGAGTAAAAACAAGGTGTTGTTTTCCAATAATTGGGTTGTAAATTAGTTTGAATAGGCTGAGTGTTTTACACAGCGATCTTACTTGAAGGAAAATAAGGTGTGTTTTTCAATCGTGGTTTTTCAAATTGGTTTGAATAGTTTAAGTGTTTTACACAGCGACGTTATTGGCTGAGTGAAAACAAAGGTTTAACTTCAATAGTTGTGTTTTGGATTAGTTTGAATTCTTTTTTTAAAATGAATATTGGAAGATTAGCAGTGGACGAACTGGCATATGAGATGCAGATTCGTGGTTTGAAAGTGGGTACAGTGGAAGTGATGAGGAAAGCCCTCAGATCTTCAAGAGTGTTAGAGTCTCGGGGAACATTGGAAAACTCGAAGAGTTATCCCTTCAGTTTTGAGGAGGATAGAGATGCTGTGAAAGCAAAGACGGAAGAGATTAGGGTTCTTTTGGAAGATCCTCCGAAAGACCCGAAATCTTCAGAATGTGTTAAAATAATTACAAAGATTGAGTGGGCATTAGGGCGGATTGGTAGGGCAGTTTGTGAGGATGAGAAGGATGAAGAAGACCAGAGTGAGTTGAAGAATGAGTTGTTGATTTTGTTAGGTGTACTTATGGGTGATAGTGGAGACAGTGACTTAGAGGATGAAATTCCGAAGAAGGTTGTAGCATCAGGAGTTGCAGGTGGCCGCTCGGTGAGTGTAAGTCCATCATGCGGTAATGCGATAAATGGGAATGTAGGAAGATCTTGTGAGGAAGCAAGTGTTAGTGGAACTAGTCGTGTGAATGAAGGTGGCAGGAGGAATGTGACGAATGAGAGGTTGTCGGGTGGTCGTATGAACGAGGAAACTCGACGTGAGAGTGAGAGTGATGCTCGTATTAGAGAATTAGAAAGAGAGATCGAATTAATGCGATTGTTGAGAGAGAGTGATAGGGAATCCAGAGTGAATAGGGAAACTGGAGGAGTGAGTAGGGAGATTTTAGGGAATAGAGGGATAGGTGATGCTGAAGCTTCAACAAGTGAAGCAGCTCATAGGCATGAACCAGTTAGTAATGGTTCAAATGTAGGATTTTTGGAACAGGTAGTTAATGGCATGAATGTTTTAAATGTGTCGAACGGTAAATATTCTGAGCGAATTGGAAAATGGGGTGTTAAGTTTTCAGGAGAGTCGGATAGTTTTTCTTTGAATGCGTTTTTGGAAAGGGTCGAGGAACTTCGTTTTGCTAACGATGTTCCGGTAGCCCAGTTGTTTAGGTCAGCGACTATATTACTCACGGGGAAGGCCCTTATGTGGTACCGAACCGTGAGGGAAGACTTATCAACCTGGGGAGAGTTGGTAAGGGAATTGAAGGCGGAGTTCCTACCCACGAACTACGATGATCTCCTCTTGGAGGAGATTAATCGTCGTTCCCAAGGGAAGGATGAAACCTTAGGGGGGTATATATCAGTAATGAGGACTTTGTTTAGGCGGTTGTCGGAACCGATTTCAGAGGGAAGAAAGCTTGCGATTTTAAAAAAGAACGTGGACCCATTCTTCCAACAGTTGATTGCGTGCGCCAAGCCGGCAACGGTGAAGGAACTCGCATCACTGAGTAGGGAGCTGGACACGCTAAAGGTAAACATGGATACGTTTACCCCACCTTCGAAAGGGAAGAATCTCTTGGAACCAGAGTGCGGATACAAACCGGTTGCGGCGGTGCAACAACGGGTTGCTGTCGTAGACCCTGCCCCAGAAAATCCTCATCGTAACGTTAAGTGTTTTAACTGTAATCGGGAAGGTCATTTCTCGTCTAATTGTTCTGCTCCTAGGAAGTGTTTTGGATGTGGTGCGAAGGGTGTTTCTCAGCGTGAATGTAGGCGTTGTTCGGGAAATGGTCAACGGGCTCTCGGGTCAGCAGGCCGAGTAGCTCGTCGGAATTAGATAGGTCGCCTGCTGGCGACCAGTTGGAGGACGTTCATTTAGGTTTTACTCTCGCGGCAAGTGATAGGGACATAAGGCCATATTTAGGAGTTTTTATTTATGGAATTAGGTTTTTAGGGTTATTAGATTCAGGTGCCTCCCGAACCATAGTTGGTGGTGAGGGTTGGAAAATTTTACAAGACCTAGGGCTTAGTGTAGGGAACTCAGATATTAAATCAGTTGCGTTAGCAGATGGGAAGGGTGTAGGAGTTTTAGGTTCTCTGCCTCTCCCGATGGTAGTTGAGGGTAGGTCCATTTTGTTGGATTGTTTGGTTATTCCAAACCTTCCACAACTTTTGATTTTGGGTGCGGATTTTTGGGCACTTGCGGGTATAGTCCCGGATTTAAGATCAGGAGTTTGGAGTTTTTCCGAAGAGCAGAGACTAGCTGCGATATCGGATATAGGTAGTATTAGGGAAAAGTCTGAGTTGAGTGCGGATGAGAGTAAAAAGTTAGAGTCTGTAGTCGAAGACATGTTTAGTAGTATGAGTGAGGGATTAGGATCTACAAATCTCGTAGAGCATAGGATTAGGACGTCCGCAGAACCGATAAAACAGAGGTACTATCCGGTATCGCCGGCGATACAACAACACATAGATAAGGAATTAAAGGAAATGTTGGAGGCAGGGGTTATCGAGAAATCGAAAAGCCCTTGGGCTTCCCCAATATTACTAGTGAAGAAGAAAGACGGTTCTTATCGGTTCTGCGTAGACTATAGGAAGTTAAATGAGGTTACTGATAGGGATGCTTACCCTCTACCGTTTATTTCAGCCATTTTGGACAAGCTCCGAAATGCTAGGTTTTTGTCTTCCTTAGACATTAAGTCTGCCTATTGGCAGATACCAATGGAGGAAGAATCGAGAAAGTATACGGCCTTTACCGTACCGGGTCGAGGACTTTTCCAATTTTTGAGAATGCCCTTCGGGCTACACAACTCCCCGGCGACATGGCAGAGGTTTATTGACGACGTTCTGGGTCCCGACTTGGAACCGTTCGTCTTCGTATACTTGGATGACATCATCATCGTCACCGATTCTTTCGAAAAACATCTCGAGATTTTACAGGAAGTTTTTAAACGGTTGAGGGAAGCAGGATTAAAAGTAGGTAGGGAAAAGTGTAATTTTTGTAGGCCTTCCTTAAAGTTTCTGGGATATGTGGTAGACAGGAACGGGCTTCACGTCGATCCTGAAAAGGTCGAAAGTATGGTGAAGATTCCTCCACCCAAGAACGTAAAGGAAGTTAGGAGTTTTGTAGGGACCATTTCATGGTATAGGAGATTTGTACCAAATTTTGCAGGTTTAGTTAGGCCCCTGACTGATTTGTTAAAGAAGAATAAAAAGTTTGTGTGGTCAAATGAGTGTGATGAGTGTTTTAGGAAAGCGAAAGAATGTTTGGTTACGGCACCGATTCTGACCTGTCCAGATTTTTCTCGACCATTTGTCGTTCAGACTGATGCGTCGGATTATGGAATCGGAGCTGTACTTTCGCAAAGTTTTGATGAGGGTGAAAAGGCGATATGTTATATTAGCCAATCACTAAACAGAAGCGAGAAGAATTACTCAACTACGGAGAAGGAGTGTTTGGCAGTGATGTGGGCCATTGAGAAGTTGAGGCCGTATTTGGAAGGTGTCCAATTTACGGTCATAACTGATCACTATTCCTTGGTGTGGTTGAGTAATCTCAAGGATCCTCAAGGGAGATTAGCGCGTTGGGCCATTCGGCTACAACAATTCGATTTCAAGATTATCCACCGAAAAAGAAAAGAGCATGTAGTTCCTGACATGTTGTCGCGAGGAGTGCCGGAGTTAGCTGGTATCTCAGAAGCGGATTCTGACCCTTGGATAATCAAAATGAAATCGGCTGTTGAGAAGGATCCATTGTTATATCCATCGTGGAGAGTTGAGAATGGTAGGCTTTTTAAACATGTCAAAGCGAGTCATGTTTTGGTGAATGAACGTGGTAATGAATGGAAGTTAGTGATAGGGAAAAAAGAAAGGTTAGGGATTTTAGAAAAATGTCATGATGGTCCATTAGCAGGACACATGGGCATACGAAAAACTTTTGCTAGGGTAGTTGAGAAATATTATTGGCCTAAAATGAGAGGAGATATAACTAGATATGTTAGGAACTGTAGGACTTGCCAACAAGTGAAGCCAGTGAATGAGAAACCAGCTGGTTTGATGACAGAAAGGGAAGGTACTTCCAAACCATGGGAAATGATCTGCGTGGACTTGGTGGGTCCGCTTCCAAAATCATCGAGGGGTTTTATCCACATTCTGACTGTGGTCGACTATTTCACTAAATTCCCTTTGTTGTTTCCGCTTCGGTCTGCAACTGCTAGATCGGTATGTAAGGAGCTTGAAGACAATGTGTTTCTTTTGTTTGGTGTTCCGAAATGGATTGTGTGTGATAACGGCCCCAAGTTTCGCAGTAAAGAACTGCAATCCCTTTGTGCAGAGTACGCGTCAACTCTGAGGTATACTGCACATTACCATCCCCAAGCTAACCCTGCGGAAAGAATTAATCAGATAATCAAGACTACGTTGAGAGCTTATGTCTCTGAAAATCATCGGAGTTGGGATACGCAGCTGGCAAAGGTGGCCTGTGCGATCCGGACTTCGCAGCACGAGGTGTTAGGGTTTTCCCCATACTTTGCTAATTTCGGAAGAAACATGGCCACAAGTGGTCGTGATTTCGAGTCGAGGATCGATGGTGAAGAGAGTCACCAATCCCAAGAAGAGATAGGAGCTTCATTCAAGAAGCTCAGGGAAGATATTTCTAAGAAGCTAGGGGCAGCGACTAAGAAGTCGGCCCAGATTTACAATCTACGCCGGAGAGACACGCAGTATCAACTTGGCGATCTCGTGTGGCGTAGAAATTTTGTACTCTCTGACGCGGCGAACTACTATGCTGCGAAATTGGCACCAAAGTTTGTTGGGCCTTTTCGGATCAGTAAACGTTTGTCACCTTGGACATACGTACTGAAAGATGATAAAGGGAAAGATCGCGGAACGTGGCACGTTAAAGACCTCAAGCCGTTTGTTGATGAGGCCAATGAAAGTACAAGTCCCTAATTTTAAATTAACGTAATTTATTTTATTTTGTTTTGTAATTTTTTTTTATTTTGTTAATATAATTCACACCTGATCGCTACATCTTTCCCTTTCATTTTGCTTTTTTTACTTTGTAGTTTAACTTTGATTCTTTTTTTTCATTCTTAAAACTCATTCATTTTTTTTTTTTTTTTTTTTTTCTTTATTATTATTTTTTACAATTTACACTTTCTCCAGTTTTACTTTTCTTCATTTCTTATTTTCTCGAACTCGGTTATATACTTTGTCTTGATGGAACTTATACTTGTGGTGTTTACCCTTCCATCTGTTTCCTCTTTTTCCTATGTGTGTGTGCTAGTACTTTAGGAAATGGTTTACGTTTCTAATGAAAAGTAAACACATTTCCTGGGAGGTAAGGGTGGGATTTGTTGCGGTAAAATTTACCACAACAAAAACCATCTTACGATAGTTTGTCCGAGAACCTTATTCTTTTGATTTTGGTCGCAGCTGCATGGTTCTGGGTGAGTTGAGGGCAGCCATGGTCCCATCAACCAGTGGCGTACTCACAGAGAACCCTGCAAAAGCAACCAACCATTTGCGAGTAGAACGGACGGTTCTACAAAAAATCTTTACCCATCCTATTCACTTCCCGATTCCTGTTACCTACCCCATCTTTCCACCTGGATTGTCATCAATCGTGCCGAGCCAGCAGGTTGGCTGGAGACTCGCACGCAACTCTGTGTGTGAATATTGGGTAATGACAGAAGGAGTCTGTCTAGATGATCGAAAATACAAACCAGCACTAACCATACCATATTACATCACATACACAAACCACACGAAGAAACATCAATCATCACATACACAAACCTACACTGTTCAGAAACATTGCACACACATTTACACTGATACACAAATCATCCATCACACATATACACACAAATCATCCATCACACATGTACACACAAATCATCCATCACACATGTACACACAAATCATCCATCACTCAGATACACACAAATCAGTCATCATCCACATACAACACTGATACACAAGTCGATCAACACCAAATCATCAATGGCAAAGTACCCAACGAACATACTTTTCTATGGCCGAGTGCCCGACTTTTAACTTTACATTTAAATTTTAATAATCGCCACTTAAATCTCTTTTGCAAGGAAAACACGGTATCAGCCAGTCTTCCCCTTCTAAACAAATCTGAACAAAAGTCCACCAGACATAGATTTTCAAAATTCGCGTTACCAGTTTCTTTTTACTCCTTCTACTCAAAACATTTAACTACGACATTTAACTTGAAACTTGTTGGCAGACCCGTTCTGCACATAATCTTTTAAACCTCCGATGTAACTTCACTTTTTAGTTGCACAGAATGGTGCATATTATCGTTTTATCGTTTTCACTACAAAAGGGTACTGAACTCTTCCGTCAGCTTTAAGCCGACCAAAAATTTCCCAAGATCGTGGAAATTTGGAGGCTGAGGGGAATATTGAGAGACAGTAGGGTATTCCAAATAAAACGGTAGTCCTCTCACGCAAACGAAATATCCGTAATGGAACCCACTGTGGCTGAATGAACGGCCAAGAAAAACGACGATCATGAAGAAGCTTGATGAGAGAGTTGGGGAAGTCACTTCATTGTTGGCTATTGAACAAGAGGTTGTGGAAAAAGCGATAAAAGGATTTTTGAGATATTTTTACGAACGGCCATATTGGTTAGATTTTATTAAAAAAGGTTTCTGAATTTTTGAAATTACAAGTGGTGTAATTTCAAAACATAGTCGAACTGAATTGAGTTCTCATTGTTTTTCGCGTGTGGCAAAAAGGTTTTGCTGGCAGAACGGGCCAGACAACAGGGAATTTTCACACGAGAGGATTTGAAAAACTGTGATTTTGAGGTGTCAGAAAAGGACACAGAAGCGGAGGGAGTAAGAAGAAACAAAGCATACAAAATAAAAGATAAGTAGAATCGTTCACTTTTGATTTTTCTATAAAGTACATTATAATAATCTGGTTGGCTTTTGTGCCGCCAAATTCCCGAATTTATTGAGGGACTCGTGACCTTTCGTCATTGCCATTTTTCGGCACTTTCAAGACCGTGTGATAACGGGTTTTCCTTCCATCTAACTTTTCTTTTGGCGAAGAATACTGTTTGCTTCTTTTCTTGCTATTACTTAAACTATCATACAATTTTATAATAATCTGTTTATGAAAAGATTTGGGTTTTTAATCCTAAATTCTTAAGGTTTTCCCAACCACTAAATACACTTAAATACTGTCAAAACTGTCTTTGGTATTTTCCACCCTATTCGTTTAATCTTATTCTGGGTCGTATTTTCCTTCCTTTTTTTTTAACAATTTTCAGCAAAGGTTTGAAAATTCCTTTTCAACAAAAATTTTCTGGCGCCCATTTTTATTTTTGTTAGTCACTGTACTAACAAAAATTTTATTAACATCCACCCACCTACTTAATACATCGATTAAAAATTTTCATTTCATTAATCATCTAATTAATAAAAATTTCCATCGAACACACCCCCAGCTGAGCAGCCGTGGACCCAGCATAATTGTTGCTGGACGCGCTTTTTCTTCTCATTAATCAAACGCACCTTCATAAACGTCACTTTATCAAAATTTTCCCTCGCGGTGCACGTCGGTCGTGCAATTTTCTTCTTTTATTGTTTTTATCTTTTTTTGGAATCGGAAATTCCTTTGCTAGTACGCGGTTTTCAAGTTCGTCTTCGTACCAAACTTCTTAACAATAACTTCTTAACGTAGCTCACCTTTTTTTAATTGTTAGAAAATATCCACCCAAGTGAAGAGAAGAAAAGGTGCAACAAACCGCAAGTCATAAGTTACCAAGTGACTTATGAATTAAATTTTTCATAATTCACAAGCTACTAAATGACTTATGAATTTAAAAAAAAAGTCTTAAGCTGGTAAGTGAATTGAATTCAATAGAATTTTATTCACATTGTAGCAAGTGACTTACGGATGAGGAAAGTACAAGTCATCTGGTATAGTGACTTATGAATTAAAAACCTAATGGTGACTTTGTGGAGACGTAAATCCAGAGATCCAGACACAACCTAAACACTCCCATACACATACACATACACATACACATACACATACACATACACATACACATACACATACACATACACATACACATACACATACACATACACATACACATACACATAAACATACACATACACATACACATACACATACACATACACATACACATACACATACACATACACATACACATACACATACACATACACATACACATACACATACACATACACATACACATACACATACACATACACATACACATACACATACACATACACATACACATACACACACATGCACACACACACACACACACACACACACACACACACACACACACACACACACACACACACACACACACACACACACACACACACACACACACACACACACACACACACACACACACACACACACACACACACACACACACACACACACACACACACACACACACACACACACACACACACACACACACACACACACACACACACACACACACACACATACACACACACATTTGGTGTGTATTTAATTCAGGGTTGCAAAGTCTTAAACCACTTTTATCTTAACTCTTGACTTTAATTCATATGTAAGTCAGTAAGTGGCTTGTGAATTATGAAAAATTTAATTCATAAGTCACTTGGTAACTTATGACTTGCGGTTCATCTAATTCATAACTCATTTGGTAGCTTGTGAATTATGAAAAATTTAATTCATAAGTCACTATGTAACTTATGACTTGCGGTTCATCTAATTCATAAGTCATTTGCTAGCTTGTGAATTATGAAAAATTTAATTCATAAGTCACTTGGTAACTTATGACTTGCGGTTCATCTAATTCATAAGTCACTTGGTAGCTTCTGAATTATGAAACATTTAATTCATAAGTCACTTGGTAACTTATGACTTGCGGTTCATCTAATTCATAAGTCACTTGGTAGCTTGTGAATTATAAAAAATTTAATTCATAAGTCACTTGGTAACTTATGACTTATGATTTATTTAATTCACAAGTCATTACTGACTTATGAATTAATTTTTTTTTTAATTCACAAGTCACTTACTGACTTATGAATTAAAGTCAAGAGTTAAGATAAAAGTGATTTAAGACTTTGCAACCCTGGTTCAAACAACACACCAATCTGTTTATAATCTTGCCTAACTTTCTTACATTTTCTTTATTTCGAGAATTGGCCTCCTGCCAACCTCGAAAACAACTTTGTACCTTTCCTTAATATCGAAAAGATTCTGGGTTTTTATCCAGGTATCAACCACGGTTTCCCAGACCCCCTAAAAATATAATAAAAATCTATAATTTTCATTCTGAAATTTAGTAGTGTTTTATTTCAATCTATCCTAGTTTCTTCTTTCTTCTTTAGCTATTATTTCAGCTTTGGTTAAGGCAAACCACCATCTTAAAAGGTTTCCTGGCGCCCATATTAAATGTGAGTTAGTGCGCCCTGGTACTCTCACTCATCAAATTGAGTTTTAGTAATACTTGATATTATTTTATTATTATTTGATATTCCCTTTTAATCAAATCGGATTAAAAAGGAATATCAAATCGAACCCACCCATCAGGCTGAGCTACGGGAGACAGCACTGAAGTGTTGTTGGTTGCCGAACACGAACCTTTGTCACTTTGACATTTCGTTTTTAGACAAGTTACGCGCATGTCGGGATTATTTACATCCCAATTTAGTTTCGCGGAAAAAATATATTATTTTGTATCGTTTACGTTTTAATTTTGCTCGCGGTATTTGGAAACGATTTCCAACGTTTTAAATCATTAGTTTCAAAGTGGCATCACTGGTTTTTTCTGTGTTGGTTTACGTGTAAATTAGCTCCGATTATTTTTTCATTTTTTGATAGTTAACCTTTTATTTAATTGTGTTCCTTATCAGTTTTTTCTTTAATAACAGCCTGTTAATTCTTACTAATAATTCATTCTATAGTGTTGTGTCTATTTAGCATTTATGCTTTCGTGAAGTTATTTGTTAAATTATTCTTGGTAAGCCATTGCTTGTGTAATAAACTTTCCTACATACCTACATTTTCCTACTCCAATCTCTCTTAGATCGTAGTTTACCACTAATCTGAGTGTTATCCACTAGCTAAAAAAAATAAACAAAAATTACTCTTGAGTGTTTTTCTCTTTATTCATTTTTTATTTTGTTCACAATTTACACGTTTACCTCCTTTATTCAATAAATATTAATTTTTTTTATCATAATTTTACACGTTCTTTTTCAATATATTCTTCAGCGCAGGTGCTAGGAGCTTCGACTTTGAATCTCAATAACTCAGGATCAATCCCGGTACTTCCCTTGAAAAATTTTTTTTTTTATTTTTTTTCTTTCTTTTTTTTATTTTTTTCTGCTATTTTCATTTTGATTTGTTAAAAAATTTTTAAATTAGAAAATGAATTGCGCAGCAGACAAGTGCATTGATAGCTCCAACAACAACCCCCTTTTTGCCTGCTTTGGCCCATGTGGCAAAGCATTCCATGCAAAATGTGTTGGTTCTACAAGTGCATTTATTGAAAAAGTTACTGCATCGAAAATTGCTTTTTGGTACTGCAGCAACTGTAGAAAAATATCTCTTTCTCAATTAGCCTTTAAGTTAGAATCATTTAAAAATGATATAACAAAAATATCAAAGGGTATTAATGAAATTTCAAGCTGTTTTAATATAGCAGTTGCTAATGTCAACTCATTCTCGAGCGCCCAGTACTCGGTAGATATTTCTACCTCTACTGACGACTTAGACTTTCAACTTCCTCCTATTCCTTCTAATTCCTACCAATCTTTAAAATCTAGTAAGGGTTTGAAGAAAAAACAGGACAGCGTGTCCTCTGTAATTGTTGGTACGAAACGAAGTGGTTTGCGAAGCAATGTAGCTACACCTCTTAAATCAAATGTGACTGAAATACTCAACTTAAGCTCTTCTGTTCAGCCTAATCCGATTGAGCCTTATAATTCAAACACGACTGAAATAGTCACTTTAAGCTCTCCAAACTCACCTAATCCAATCGAATCTGTCGCCCCTATGGTTTCGAACAATGAGGCTATTATAATATCTGATCATGATAGACCCCCACGGTTTGTGGAATCAGTGCCTAAACCAAAGACTATATTTATATCTCGTCTCAAATCAGATACTACTCCAGAAGACATAATTTTTCACCTTAAAACTAATAAATGCATCACAAACGATTCGTTTGTTAGGTGTAATAAAATAAGTAAGCCTAACAACTATGTGGCTTCTTTTAAGATTATTGTTTCTCCAACGCTTTTTGACCCTATTTGCAACCCTCAGATTTGGCCGGCTGATACTCTTATTAAAGAATTTTCAGCTCGTCATAGTAAAAGTACCGTCAATAAGGGACCAAAAAACTTGAAAGTATCTCCCTCTTCTACCAAAATGTAAGAGGGCTTCGCAGTAAAACTGCTAATCTCTATAACAACTCCCAAGCATTCTCTCATGACATTTTTGCTCTGACTGAAACTTGGCTTAACTCTGCCATTTTAGATACTGAATTGTTTGACCACCAGTACTTAGTGTATAGAAAAGATCGTACCTACAATAAACCCTCGGAAGTTGGAGGTGGCGTACTTACTGCTGTTCGTAGCAAATATATGTCTTCTCTTATAACCTTTCCATTTGATTTAACTGTAAATGTATTATGTGTCAAAGTCACAATCAAATCAAAAATTGTTTATATCATAAATACATATATTCCACCAAAGAGCTCTGCTCCATCTTATAAAGAATTAACGTTAGTTTTAGATTATATTAATGAATTGCTGTGCGTTGAAAATTATGTATTGTTCTTAGGTGACTTTAATTTACCTTATATTCAATGGTTACCATCTTCAGATGAAACCTATTTTAAACCATCTTTGACTTCACCTCAACAGGAATTAATGTTGTTGGATAATTTAACATCAACCGACTTACGGCAAGTAAGCTGTATCAAAAACTCTAAAAATCGAATTCTCGATTTGGTCTTCTCTTCAGACTCTGTTAGTACCGTTGTTATTGAATCTAGTTTCGGTATTACTGATCCTAGCCTTGATGAAACTAACATAGATGACTACCACCCACCTCCGAATATTTTTCTTGACTTGAGTGGTGAAATCCACACTAATAGTAACTCTCATGATTGTTCCTATGTTTTTGACTACCGCAAAGCTGATTTCGATTTGCTCTGTGGTGAATTAATTATGTCTGGTATCGAAAACATATCAGTTTTTACCAATATTGACGAAGCTGTTAGCAGCTTTTATTTGATTCTCTATAGATGTATAGAAAAATCAATTCCTAAAAAAATTTTTAAAAATTCTGACTCCAACCATCCATGGTATACTAAAGAGTTGAAAATCTTAAGAAATAAAAGAAATAAAGCTTGGAACACTTATATTAATACTCATTCCGTTTCCGACTATGAGTTTTACGTTTTTCTTTTTGAAGAATTTAAAACACTTTCTAAAAATCTTTATTCAAATTATATTGACCGAATGGGATACTCTTTTAAAAAGGATCCAAAAACGTTCTGGCAGTTTGTTAACTCAAAGAAAAAATCAGATGGTTATCCAGCTAGTTTTGTTTATGAGAACTGTTCTTATGAGAACATCTCTGATATTTGTAATGCATTTGCTGACCAGTTTCGCAGCTCATTTAGCGATACTACTCTTGACATTGATGCTGATTTCTTCAGTTATCTTCGCAACTGTAATCAAGTATGCTTTAATAACATTGTTATTGAAATTGATAAACTTTTTTGGAGTCTTGAAACCTTAAATGACGATTTTTCTTCCGGGCCGGATGGCATTCCTCCCATTGTACTAAAAAAATGTAGGTCATGCTTAGCATACCCGTTACAATATTTGTTCCTACTTTCTTTGAAATCTAGTAAATTCCCTCTACTTTGGAAAAGATCATTTATCACTCCAGTTTTTAAGAAAGGGGACAAATGTGATATAAAAAACTATAGACCCATTGCCAAACTTTCTAGCATTCCTAAACTATTTGAAAAACTAGTATGTGAACAGCTGGCTTTCAGTGTAAAAAACGTTATTTGCACACAGCAACACGGTTTCGTCAAAAATAGATCGACTGTCACAAACCTGCTATGCTTTCTTCAAAAATGTTCTTTAGCACTAGAAAATGGTAATGAGCTCGATTGCATCTACACGGATTTTTCTAAAGCTTTCGATCAACTTTCACACAATATTATTCTGTTCAAACTAGAGGCAATGGGCTTCCCACCTGTGTTCACTGATTGGGTACTTTCTTATCTATCTATGAGATCATACCAAGTAAAGTTCCGTAATATCCTTTCCCACCCTTTTAATGCTGGCTCAGGTGTACCTCAGGGAAGTCATTTAGGACCTCTTCTATTTATTTTAGCTATCAATGATGTTGCGTCTTGCATTTCCTTCAGTGAAATATTAATTTTTGCTGATGATATGAAAATTTTTAAAAAGATAACTGGTTCGCTTGATCGCTCTCATCTCCAATCCGATGTTAATCATTTTGCAGTTTGGTGTTTTAAAAATGGGCTCAACCTAAACCCCAATAAATGCCAAAGCATGACTTTCTCTAAAAAGAAGGAACCTAGCAACCCAAGTTATTCTATTTCCAATAATATTTTGAGTCAAGTGAAATGTTTTAAGGATCTTGGCGTGCATTTTAGTTTCAATATGGACTTTACTCAACATGTCAACTACATCGTTAGTAAGGCCAATAGTATGCTTGGTTTTATGAAAAGATGGTCAAAAGAGTTTCAAGACCCATATGTTACCCTTGCTCTATACAATTGTTTAGTACGACCTCATCTAGAGTATGCTTCTCAAGTGTGGTCCCCTTTTTATGAAATACACAACTCAAGAATTGAATCAGTACAACATAAATTCATAAGATTCGCTCTTAAAGGGCTTCCGTGGGTAAACCCTTATGATTTACCACCATATGAGCACAGAATCCAATTATTACATATGCAACTTCTTTCTCAAAGGCGTACCATTAATGATCTGGTGTTTTTTCATCAACTTATTACCGGACATATCGATGCACCTGAGTTACTTTCTTGTGTTCAATTCAACTTTCGAGGCGGATCTTACCACCTGCGCAACTTAGTTTTAATATACTGCCCATACCATAGAACGAATTATGGCATGAATGAGCCATTGACTCGTATGGGTAGACTTTTTAATCTTAACTCATGTTTAATTGATTTCAACTTAAGTAAATCTAGTCTAAAAAATTTGTTAAAAACCAGTGCTCCACTATCTTAAGTTTAGTTTGCATGTTTGCATGTTTCAATTAATTTTAGTTTATATATCACATTTTATATGTTTTTGTTTATTATATCACATTTTGTATGTCTTGTTTGTTTTATAGTGTACTTTATTGAAGATAATTTTGTAGTATTTATTTGAAAGTTCTTGTTATAATGTCTTTTTTTTTTTGTTTTTACTATTCTTACGTTCTCTATGTGCTGGTGTTGGTGTTATACTAACACTTGCATTCATGATGAAGAGCGTATATAAGTATGTACATATGAGCTTGTTCTAAGCTCAGTACTACTTAGTCTCTGAAATGCAAAAAAAAAAAAAAAAGTTCGGTTCGCGTATAAATTCGGTAACAATTGGCGCCCAACGTGGGGCTCGCTCGTGAATTTTTTTTTTTGATATAGTGTGTACATATCTACATATTCCCTTCACTTGTGTGCTACATTTAGGGAAGTCTCCATTGAAGTGCTAGATTGTGGAAATATTTACTTTGTGTTTTTTTATAGATAAAGTGCGGGAGAGGTTACAATTTGTTCGCCGGTGGAAGACCTGGGAACATAGGATTCGGGATTGGAATCTGTAGGAGGAAAACACACATTGTGGAATAAGGCAGTGGACAGTCAGGACACAAAGAATATATAACACCAGGATTGAATTGTGAGTTTTTTTGTTTTGATTCTTTTTGTTGTTGTTGCTGCAAGTTAAATTAAACTTAGTTTCATAAGAGTGCTTGAATAAAATTGATTAGATTTGATTTTTAGTTTTGACATTTTGCGTATTTTGAGATCCGCCATTTTTGCAATAAATTACGTACGTTAGTGGTAATATATATAAATTCTTTTCTACCAAAGATCAGAGCCGTCACTTGAAGTATTAATACTTTTTAATACTTTTGGTGTGTTTTACTTTTTTTAACCTTGAATTCATTTTTCTAGTATTAAGTTGCTTGCTTTATTGTATTTTACTATATTTTATTAAACTTTATTTGAAGTGTTTATTTTTTTTGGCTGTGAGATTACAATATTGGTGCAAACGAGATTTGCCAAGATTCATTTTTGTATTTTTTTTAAAAGCTTGCTACGAGGATTAGGTTTTTGAAACAGTTGTGAGTCGGTTGATTTATTTTAATTTCTTATTTTACTTTTCTTTACGTTTTATTTTTGTTTCCTTACAAGATTCTGATAGGTAGTTTTTATATATTGATAAAATGGAATTAAGTCAGGTGAATAGATTATCTCAGGATGAAATCATTTATGAAGTTGAATGTAGAGGGTTGTATGTAGGGACGTTAGAGGACATGCGCAAAGCGCTTAGGGTAGCAATCAAGCTAGAGCGTAGGAATTCGTTTGTTTCACCCGCATATCCGTTCACTTTCGAACAGGATTCAGCGGCAGTAGAAAAGAAGTTAGGAGAAATTAATAAATTGTTAGAGAATCCTCCCAAGTCGGAGACTTCGAAGGAGTATGTGAAGATTTTGATCAAAGTTGAATGGTGTCTGCGTAGGTTGGATAGGAGCATTCCTGAGAATGAGAAGGATGAGAAAGTGAAATTGAAATTGAAGAATAACGTGGTGATGGCGATGACTATTTTGGATGGGGATGAGGATGAGGATAAGGATGTGGATGATAAGGAGGACTTAGTAGAAGAAGTAACTGTGCAGGATAAAGGTTCAGAAAGGGGCAGTGAGGTCGCAGAGCAGCATTCAGCTGCACCTCAAGATATTAGTGCTCGGGTAAATACTAGTTGTAGTCAAGACAGTGTAGATAGCAAATTTCACAATATTGTGAAGTGGGAGGTGAAGTTCACTGGAGAGCGCTGTGGCACCTCAGTGAACTCTTTTCTAGAAAGGGTTGAAGAAATGAGACAGGCTAGGGGTATATCAGAAGCTTATCTTTTTAGAGCGGCGGTGGAGCTCTTTGTAGGCAAGGCATTGATTTGGTTTAGGGCGATTAGGATTTCTGTTAATTCATGGTCAGAACTAGTTAAGGAGTTGAAACTAGAGTTTCTACCTCCTAACTATGATGATCAGCTCCTCGATGAGATTAGGCACCGCACACAAGGGAAGGATGAAACGATAGGCGTGTACGTTGCTACGATGCAAAATTTATTCGGTCGTTTGAATGAGACAATTTCGGAAAATAGGAAGTTGTCAATGATCCAAAGGAACTTGACACCTTTCTACCAAACCCAACTGGGGTTGGCTAAGCCAAGCTGTGTGTCTGATTTGGTTGGGTTAGGTCGAAATTTAGAAGCGGTTAGGGCAAATGTTGAGGCTTATGTTCCCCCACCCAATGTTAGGAGTAGTAGGACCTTGCTAGAACCGGATCTAGCATACGTAGGTGTTGATCATCCTTCGGTTTCTGTTGTTGCGGAGAACAACGAAATCAATCGTCAGGCCCCATCTTCAAGTCGGCAAAATTCTTCGGTTAGGTGTTTCAATTGCAATGGAACAGGCCATTTTGCAAGTAGTTGTTCCGCTCCTAGGCGTGTTTTGGTTGCGGGGCTGCGGGGGTGACTAGGCAAAATTGTAGGAAGTGTTCGGGAAATGGGAAACGGGCTCCTGCGCCAGCAGGGCGGGAAGTCCGCAGACAGTGAGAGGGTCGCCTGCTGGAGGCCAGCTGGCAGATAGGGTTCATTTAGAGTTTACGTTAGAGGCAAACGGTAGTGATAGGAGACCTTTTTTAACAGTTAGTATTTATGGTTCAAAATTTTTAGGATTATTAGATTCAGGAGCTAATCGAACTATAATAGGTAGGGACGCATGGAAAATCCTGCAGAACTTAGGGCTAATCAGTAGGAAGGACACTGTTCACTGCGTCTGTTTGGCAGATGGAACAGGAGTCGAAGTGTTAGGGACGATCTCTCTTCCAATTATAGTTGAGGATAGGGCCATATTAGTAGACTGTTTAGTCATTCCGTCGTTGCCACATACGGTGATCCTCGGCGCAGATTTCTGGGCGCTGTCGGGTATTGTCCCGGATTTGATGTCC
Organism: Melanostoma scalare; assembly: GCA_949752695.1. Taxonomy (NCBI): domain Eukaryota; kingdom Metazoa; phylum Arthropoda; class Insecta; order Diptera; family Syrphidae; genus Melanostoma; species Melanostoma scalare. The sequence goes on along the minus strand of OX456985.1, from coordinate 96,207,567 downwards.
CGTATCTGGAATTTTTCAGAAAGGATAGTTCAATTTCGATCTGTTCTATTACAGAACGTTCGGAATTGAGTGTTAGGGAATTAGGAACATTAGAATCATTAACTCAAGAATCTTTTAGGAAGATGCCTGAGGGCTTAGGGTGTACGACTTTAATCGAACATAAGATTAGGACGGAGGCCGATAAAACAAAGGTATTATCCGGTCTCCCCGGTAATGCAGGAACATATAGATAGGGAACTTAATGGAATGTTAGAGGCAGGAGTTATTGAGAGATCGACGAGTGCTTGGTCATCTCCAATAATATTAGTTAAAAAGAAAGATGGCTCCTATAGATTCTGTGTGGATTATAGGAAGCTAAATAATAATACAGATAGGGACGCGTACCCACTTCCATATATTAATGCGATTTTAGATAGGCTTCGAAGTGCTAGGTTCTTGTCTTCACTGGATATCAAGTCAGCTTACTGGCAGATACCTATGGAGGCAGAATCGAAACCCTTTACTGCTTTTACAGTTCCGGGGAGGGGTCTTTATCAGTTTAGGAGAATGCCTTTTGGCCTTCACAACTCGCCCGCGACGTGGCAGAGATTCATCGACACGGTTTTGGGTGCCGATTTAGAGCCATTCGTTTTCGTCTATTTAGACGACATTATCATCATTTCAGAAACTTTTGAGAAACATCTCGAAATTCTGAATGAGGTTTTGAAAAGATTATGTGAGGCAGGTTTGAAGGTTAGCAAGGAGAAGTCCAACTTTTGCATGTCATCCTTGAAATTTTTAGGGTATATAGTTGATCAGAACGGATTACATGTAGATCCAGAAAAAGTAGAAAGTATGGTTAGGAATCTAGCACCGAGGAATGTTAAAGAGGTTAGGAGCTTTATAGGGACAGTTTCATGGTACAGACGTTTCGTACCGAATTTCGCAGATTTGCTAAGGCCCTTAACGGACCTTCTAAAGAAAAATAGGAAGTTTAGTTGGACAACGGAATGTGAGGATAGCTTTAGGAAGCCAAAGGAGTGTTTGGTGACAGCACCTATACTCACATGCCCAGATTTTAAGCGACCATTCGTCGTACAAACAGACGCTTCGGATTATGGGATCGGTGCAGTTTTATCGCAAAACTTTGAGGAAGGGGAAAGGTTGTCTGTTACCTTAGTAGGTCTTTGAATAGGAATGAGCGTAACTATAGCACTACAGAAAAGGAATGTTTAGCGGTACTGTGGGCTACTGAGAAATTGAGACCTTATCTCGAGGGTGTTAGGTTTACAGTAGTAACTGATCATTACTCACTGATATGGTTAAGTAATTTGAAAGATGCGCAGGGTAGGTTAGCTAGATGGGCCATTAGGTTACAGCAATTTGACTATGAAATTATTCACCGTAAGGGAAAGGAGCATGTGGTTCCGGATATGCTCTCTCGGGGGGTGCCGCAGTTGGGTGGTATCTCAGAAGTGGTTTTAGATCCTTGGGTGGCAAAAATGATTTTAGAAGTTACTACGAATCCACTTAGGTATCCGGCTTGGAGGGTTGAACAAGGCAAGTTGTTCAAACTCGTAAAGCCCAATCATATAGTAGTTCATGAAACCAATCAGGAATGGAAGAGAGTGATAGGGAAAAATGAGAGGCTAGGTATTTTACAGGAGAACCATGATGGTCTTCTAGCGGGTCACATGGGAGTTAGGAAGACGTTGAGGATAGATGAGGGCCGATATCACAAAATATTTTAGGAGTTGTAAGGTTTGCCAACAGGTTAAGCCAATTAATAAGAAGCCAGCTGGTTTGATGAAGGAAAGAGTAGGAGTCAAATCACCTTGGGAGATGATTTGCATAGATTTAGTAGGGCCACTTCCGAAGTCTAGTAGGGGTTTTATTTAAATATTAACAGTAGCTGATTACTTTACGAAGTTTCCACTTCTGTTCGCGCTGAGGTCGGCTACTGCCAAAGCAATCTGTAGGGAACTTGAGGAAAATGTTTTCCTGCTTTTTGGCATACCAAAAGTCACTATTTGTGACAATGGTCCACAGTTCCGTTCCAAGGAACTCAAAACGCTTTGTGACGCGTATGCGTCGAAACTACATTTCACGGCGCACTACCATCCGCAGGCTAACCCTGCAGAAAGGATCAATCAGATCCAAAGACAACATTACGAGCTTACGTTGCTGAAAACCACAGAGTGTGGGATTCACAGCTAAGTAAGGTGGCGTGTGCAATTCGCACGTCACAACACGAGGTGTTGGGTGTTTCACCCTACTACGCAAATTTTTGGAGGGATAATATGGTGACTTCGGGTCAGGAAGCACCAACTGTAGGAGAGAGTTCCGAGGATGTTCAAGATCTGGGTGAGATCACTGAACGTTTTCGGGAACTGAGAAGAGATATTGAGACCAAGTTGAAGGCAGCATCTAAGAGAGCTGCAGAAGCGTATAACCTTCGACGGCGTGATGTTCAATATCACACCGGCGATATGGTTTTACGAAGGAATTTCACGTTATCGGATGCCGCGAATTATTATGCAGCCAAACTAGCACCGAAATTTGTCGGTCCGTTTTTCATTAAGAAACGTGTGTCACCTTGGACATACGTACTTCAAAATAGTAATAATAAAGAGCGCGGGACTTGGCACGTCAAAGACTTGAAACCGTATAACGACGCATCCGAGAATGATTAATTTTTAACGTAGCTTATTTTTTTTGTAATCTTATAACTCACAGAAACGTGATTGAGAATTGTTTAGAGTTTTTTTTTCTGATGGAAAGTCCTTCTCCCACACCTTTTAATCCTAGGTACCTCTTTGGAAGTTTGTTACAGTTCTTACGAAATGTAAGCTCACTTCCGAGGAGGTGAGGGTGGGATTTGTTGCGGTAAAATTTACCACAACAAGTTCTATCTACCGTTCTTCTCCCGCTAACACACTTTTTCAGAGCTACTCGAAAGTAGTAGAAGAGTTCAGTTGAAACCTGGTCCATCAGCCAGAGACCTGTTCTTCTAAAACTTTCGGAATGCCATTTTCAGGTCGCATTGTTCCTCGATGTAAAAGATTGCACAGTAGAAGACACTTTTCTTGTGTGACGGTCGATCCACAATAGTCGTACGGCAGGTGGCCTACGCAAACATTGATAAAAGGAGAAAGGCATGAAGATCGAGATCCATGTCCAACAATGTGTGAACTATATTCACACCAACCTAAATTTTCTAGTAAATTTCAATTAAAATTAAATTGAGTATCGTCAACATCAAGGAAGAATCACTAAAAGACGTGTTTCCGTTTTTACCCCCCTTTCTTCTTTTCTAACTATCTGAACGAAGGTCTACGGAAAGTATTCGTCGAGCTTTTAGACTTAGCATCTTTTGTTCTTCGTTCTCTTGGAAAATATCTTCTCTGTATTTTAGTTTGGGCCGGTTTGGGCTGGGGACTTTGCGCGAGTAAAATAATTTTTCGGAGTAAGTCTTTCTGAAAGGGGTTGAACTCGTCCACTCGGCTACTGGTGATCACATCACCTGAACGCAAGGGACCGCGGGTAGTTGATTCGTGACATCTCACTTGCACATCCTAGCCTAATGTCGGAATGCTGCAGTAAAAGTGAGACCGAACAACACCACGCTTAAAGGTCTGACGAGGATGGCTGCATGGCCGATGCCGGATAGAGGAGAAAAACCCGCCATCTTGATGGTCTCTTGACTTTTGGCGACGAAAGTGGAAAGATACAGAGAAAGCGTGCAAAAAATTATTTGCGAATATTTTGCGTTTTTATTGCAATTCTTTTGTTGGAGATATTTTGTAGAACCGACTTTGCGGCAAAATTCCGGTTGGGAATTTATTGGTGGAAAATTGAGGAGTGCAGACAGGGTATTTTCTCAAGGAGTTCATGAGGAGTTGTATAACAAAGGAATAGCTAAGTATTTTTATTTTCTTTTATTTCTTATTTTGCATTTCGAGAAATCCTTCCTTTTCAAGGGTTTTTCGAACCAATTCAGAGTCAGAGTTTTGCGGCAAAACTTAGATCCGCTAGGCCTTCGTTGACCTGACGTTTTTCTTTTCTATCCCGAGATTGCGGGACTCGCGTCCGTTTTTCTTTACTCTATCATTACTTTTCTTTTCTCGGAAACTTTCCTTAGTGATCCTATCTTGTGTTCAAACGACACACCAATCTGTTTATAATCTTGCCTAACTTTCTTACATTTTCTTTATTTCGAGAATTGGCCTCCTGCCAACCTCGAAAACAACTTTGTACCTTTCCTTAATATCGAAAAGATTCTGGGTTTTTATTCAGGTATCGACCACGGTTTCCCAGACCCCCTAAAAATAAAATAAAAATCTATAATTTTCCTTCTCAAATTTAGTAGTGTTTTATTTCATTCTATCCTAGTTTCTTCTTTCTTCTTTAGCTATTATTTCAGCTTTGGTTAAGGCAAACCACCATCTTAAAAGGTTTCCTGGCGCCCATATTAAAAGTGAGTTAGTACGCCCTGGTACTCTCACTCATCAAATTGAGTTTTAGTAATACTTGATATTATTTTATAATTATTTGATATTCCCTTTTAATCAAATCGGATTAAAAAGGAATATCAAATCGAACCCACCCATCAGGCTGAGCTACGGGAGACAGCACTGAGGTGTTGTTGGTTGCCGAACACGAACCTGTGTCCTTTTGACATTTCGTTTTTAGACAAGTTACGCGCACGTCGGGATTATTTACATCCCAATTTAGTTTCGCGGAAATATATTCTTTTGTATCGTTTACGTTTTAATTTTGCTCGCGGTATTTGGAAACGATTTCCAACGTTTTAAATCATTAGTTTAAAGTTCGGTTCGCGTATAATGGACACGCCATTTGGCTATCTCCAAAGCGTTTATCTATAGCTGCCACGAGAGAACTGAAATCACCACTCTTACCAGCTGGAACTGTTTGAAGTAATTCAGCTGCTGGTCCTCTAAGAGCAAGAGTCAGTGCTATGTACTTGTCTTCGTCATCCCAGCCATTTGTTGTCGCGGCTGCCTCAAATTGTCTCTTGTAGACTGGCCAAGAAGACTGTCCATCAAATGTTGGCGGTTTCATCTCCTTTTTCTTTGCAAACTCTCCAGCAGGTTCTCAAATTTTGATTTTCCGGATCTGGTCCATTTCCTTGGTCAGAACAGAGAATTGTTTATCACATCGGCTTTCTACGATTTCGAAACGATTCTCTACAACAGAAAGCTGTTTTTCCATACCTTCAACTCGTTCGTCAAGGGCACATACATTTTTCTCAATGTCGCCCAATTTGCCTTCTAGAATGTTTTTCTGACCTTCCAAAACATTCTGTTGCGCCTCAAGTCTTTCGAGAATGTTCTGTTGTTCCTTCTTTTACTCGTTTCGTTGTGCTTCCAGTTGTTCGAGAACATTCTGCTGTTCCTTCTTTTGCTCGTTTCGCTGTTCTAACAAAAGTTTCATCATACTAGAAAAATCTACACTTTCACTTATCCCTTCCTCCACTTCTGCTTCAAAAACAAAAGTGTTTACGTCTTCCCCTTGCTGTTATAGTTGCGCAAGCGCAGGACGAGCTCATTTTTCGGTCCCGCTCTAGAAAGATTTCGCTTACCTAACTCACTTTTAAGCTAAATGCAGTTGAGCTCTTCCAACAACTTACCCCTTTTCACTGTTTTTAACTTTTTTTTTTGCACTTTACTAGTCTCTTTTTTTTTATCAAATAAGTTTTATTTACACTTCTGACACCAATGTAACGTGCGCTTAGTTCGCAAAAATGAAACTCTACCTTTCAATTTAATTCTACCACTTTTATTCGATATACACTTTATTCGAACTCAACTCAATTACGTTTATTCAATATTCACACTATCACTTTCTAAATCAAACTGACTTCTGGTTGCGTCAGCTCCCTCTTTATATAGAAGTGTGAAACCTCGAGAGCTTTCTGGTAGTTTTGCTATGACCCATGACGTCTAGACAAGTTCCCCTCCCGGTATTTTTCTGCACACACACACACACACTCACAACCAACGTCTTCCATTATACCATTCCATTATAGTGCTGCCAGTTGTGTTTTCGGTTAACCGTTTTCGATTAGGAAATTGGTATAAATGTTGGGTGTACATTACACTTTTATGATTATTATTATTATTCTTATCATCATTGCCAAAGAACAGTTACAAAACACGAAAAGGTAGCATTAGTCAGAAATCAAAGCAGTATTAGCTTAAATTTGTGTATGAAAGGCATTGACATATGATGAGTTTTTTGGTTGAGATATTCCACGTGTTTTTTAATCTAATAAATGAAAAGATTAGTAAAGTTTTTAACAGTTAAAACACTTTTTATATTTCCTCAGATGTACATTTCAGAAGGAAAGAAATCTTCCATCGTCAGTGAGATTTATAAATTAAATTAAATTAAATTATTTGTCAACAAACTAATAATAAACAAAAATGTTTCTAAACAAAATTACAGTTGAGTTGAGTTGAATCTATTAAAATATTTTTTGAATATTGAATCTTTGATTGGTCCATCATCACTATTCATTAGATTATTTTTGTTTTTAAATATGTAAATGTAATGATTCAAAAGCATCTAATTCATAATTGCTATTTACATTGTTACGGATACCTGTATAGGAAAAAAAAAATGTGAAAATACTGAATACAAAAATGTAAACAAACTTACCCTTGAAATTGTTTGCCTTACGTCGAGTGGATTTTCCTGGCAAATGCTGCGAAACATCGCTAGATTTCCTAAAAAAGTAAAAGGAAAAGAAAAATTAAAAGAAAAGAATTAATAAAGAAAGAAAACACAAATGAAATACGAAATTAGAATATCCAGCTACCAACCATAGTTTCTAGTTGCGAAAAGTAAACAAGCGTCACTTGTCATAAAGGAACAAATAAGAGAAAGCGAAGATTGGGTACTGAGTTCCTCTATGGCAAGTGGAACTTGGAACTTATGAAGTGACAGTAGGGTAGAAATTTTTGTGTGACGTTTATATTTTTTTGATATTATATATTTAGGTATTTATTGGTTAGATTTATGTATTTACTTATTTATTTATATATATTTATGATAAGTGTTATTTATTTTCGTTATTTATTTATATGTTATGTACTAGTGTATCGTTATGTATTTCTGGTGTGCGCATGTATTTATGTATTGTATGTGCATAGGCAGTTTATGTTAAGTTAAGTATTTTATGTATTTATGTAAGTATTTATTATTGTAGTGTAAGTTTATATGCGTGCATTATGTATTGTTTTGTAATTATTTTAGATAAAAATAAAAATAAGAAAAGTAACGCCACCACATCATTCACACTAGCGATGCTACGCCACTGTGAGTCGTCCTGTCATCATCTCAAAAAGGCTGGTGATAGTAAATGGTGTGGATGGAGAAGGCACCGTTCGACTTTGAACATAGACAAGAAAGTCATCTTCAAACTTAGATTCAAAGTCGATGGTGTATCAAAAAAAAAAAGTGTTTGAGTGCAATTTTCAAATTTTGATTCAAAAGTAGATTTCGTGTAAGTAGTTTTTTTTTGCAGTTTAGGTGTGTTAAATTTGTTTAAAATATTGAAAATCGTTTAGTATAGTGGTTTACCTGCAAAGTATTAAAAAAAAATATAATAAAGTACTGACGGCCAAAGTGGTGCAACAAAGTACATATATGTACATTAGAGTGGTCCTTATTTCACTTTTTTGCGAAAATTGAGTGCGACGCCCCCTAAATCGATTCTAAAATATGAAAAAAAAATTCCCTAATTTTTTCATATTTTTATCTCTAACCCTTCCTGGCCCTATTTTGCTTTCATTTTTGAACTAATCAACGGAAAGACTTCGAATTAAGCTCAAATGAAGCGTCTCTGAACACTCTACAGCCGCGTGTATGTTTGATAAAATTTCGAACATTTGTTTATACTTATTGTTAATAAACAAAAAGGCTGATTTCTTATTTCGCTCAATCCGCCAAAAGTAAGCAACATTTTGATATAGATTATTTTTTCAAAGATATCTACGGCAATTTTAATGACCTAACATTAAATTAGATTTTTTTTTGTTTATCATTTCATTTGTTATTAACAAAAACTAGATAAACAATTTTTTTATAACAGCAGCCGTTTTAGAACGGATGATCGAAAAAACAAAAACTTCTTAATGAAATAGGGTCAGGAAGGGTTAGGAATAAAAATTTGAAAAAATTATGGAATTTTTTTTTCCTGATTTAGAACCAATCTGGGGGGCGTCCCCAATTTTTTTTTCCTAAGGACCACTCTAATGTACATACATACAGGCATTAAATACCACGGGTGAGCTTCCATTTAAATTTCTTAGTGCAATAGTTAAGTTAATTTTCGTTAGTTCTGGGGGTCAAACTCATTTGGAAAATTCAACAAAGAGAAATTTGGCCATAAAGTGACTTGGAATATACATATTATTTGATAGTGAATAAACCCATATGAGAGGAAAAGTATTCCAATTGCTGGATGTGAGCCTGTGGGTACCCAGGTTATTAAGTAAACTTCTAATTAGATCCCAGAACCGTGGGTACATTGTTTACATTTATTTATAACGCTTAAATCAATTGTGCAAAAAAAAAATATATGTATGTTCGTCATAAGAAGGCGCATACGAGAAGCAAAAACAAAAACAATACATTGCACCAGTGGCCAAGTGCAAGGCCAGGTCCGGCCTGAGGTGGCAAGCGCCTGAAGGGCCCCACCCTATAAATTTTGTTCCTGCGTCGCTGTGTATTAGTTTTAAGTGTGTCGGCGTGATTTTTTTTTGTTATTTATTTTCTTTTATTTTTTTTTTTTAACATTTATTTTACAGTTTTTTTATTTTTTATACCATTTTATTCATTTTTTTTCTTTACATTTTTTTCGTTGATATTTCCTTTTTTGTGTGTGTCAATTTTGTGGTTTTTTTCTGCATTTTCCTTCGGTGTTAGGCCTGCAATCGTCACCTTTCGGTTCTTAGGCTACTTTTGAATGTTGGTACGAGGCTACTTATCGGCCATATCCGCTACAGGGAGCTCCTTATAGGCAGGAACACAAGTAGGTGGGTGAAAGCAATCCCAGTGTAGCCAAGAGGATAAAGGAAACGGTTGAGGTTGAAAAAGAGAGACCTAGAAAAAAAAGAACACAGAAAATTAGTCAAGAACAAGTAAACTACAAAAAGAGAAATATAAAAACACAAAAAAAACTTATAGAAGTTATAAAATCACCAAAAATTATAAAAATATAAAAATACTTAAAAACCACAAAAATACATACAAAAAAAAAACATAAAAATCATAAAAATACATACAAAAAAAAAACATAAAAACATCAAAATACAAAAAAACATAAAAACATAAAAATACAAAAAAACATTAAAAACATAGAAAACCATAAAAATATAAAGTAGGATTAAGGTTAGGTTTAGGATTTTTGTTATTTATTCTTTTTTTCTGTTTAATTATTATTTTTCTGTTAATTTATTTCTTTATGGTTAATGTTTCGAGTTTAGTTCATTTTTGTCATCTCCAGTTAAATTTCAAGTTTAATTTTTGTCAAGATTTTTGAGTTTCCTTATTTTGCGTCGTTTTAATTGTCGTTTAAATTTGTTGTTAGTTTTGTTTAAAATAAAAATGTTCATCACGCCAATGTTTTGAAATTGAGGTTTTCTTTTGTTCGGCGATTAGGATGGCGTGCTAAGCACGATTTCAGGGGGATGAGGAGGTTGGCGATGCATCGGTGGTAGTTGGTTTCTCCTGGCAGCAGTGATCGTCTTCGGGGAATTCGATAACACGGCCGACCGAATTCCATGGTTGGGTGGGCTACAGGCCTCACTGCGATTCCACCATGCAGTGCCTGAAGTGTGGTAAGGTTTTTGTGGTGGTGGTTCTTTTGGCACGATATATGTTTTTGTAATGTGGTTTTCGTCTGGCGAAGGGGCAAGATCCCCCCCTAATCCGGCGAGCTGAGCCGCGCATCGCAAGCGTGCCAGGTCCCTTCGTCACGACACTTCCTTTTCCCTTCCTTTTCCGATTTCTGTTTCCTTCCTTTTCTTTTCACTTTTTCCTTATCCTCTTATTTTTCCTCTTCCCGCTTTTGGTTGTTTTACCTCCCCCATCCTAATGTCATCCTCCTGTCAAATTTCCTTTCCTTTCTTTTCCCTTTTCTTTTATCCTTTCCTTTCCTTTCCCATATTCCTTTCCAATCCTATGCTTTTTCCTCTACCTCAACTTTCCCACTACCTTACCCAATCCTCTACCTATCCCAATTCTATTCCTTTATCCAACTACCTTTCCCAACCTTCCTACACCCCTCCGTATTACAACATTTCTTATTAATTTTAAATTTTGCAAACTAAAGCTATGACTATTTTCTAGCATATATTCTGCAACACTTGACTTTTCTTTTTCATTATATTTAAGATGTGCAAAATGTTCTTTAAATCTTTTTAGAATAGGTCTTCTTGTCTGTCCTATATATTCTTTTGTACAATCAGTACATCCGATAGAAAAAATTCCTGACTTTTGAAGTTGTTCAATTTTATCCTTAGATCCTCCAATCAGATTTTTTATTTTTATTTCGCTGCACTCACTCATACGGATAATATATTTATTAAAAATTGGTTTTATCTTAGATGTTATTTCTGGATAGAAATAAAATTTTGAACGTTTCTTTACCTCATTTCTTTCATTCCTTATTAGATCTAAAGTTGTATAATGTCTTAACTGTTTAAAAAGTTACTAATCTTTGCATTTATTATTATCTGTAGCACAATTATTAACAAAGCACCTACACTTTACGTTTTAATTTTTTTTTGTGTTAAGAAAAATTGAAAACATAAAATGTTGGCACTTTGTTAATAATTGTGCTACTGAGATGAATGAAGGCTTTCTGAGCTCAACACAACGTGGACAAAAATTTCACATTTAAAGATTTTGATTGTGACAAGTTTTTCAAAAATTTTCTACCGAGCTTTTGATAAAAACAAAAAATCCAAACTTAAAGTGTTGGCGCTTTGTTAGTAATTGTGCCACAGACATGAATGAAGGCTTTCTGAGCTTGGCATAATATCTTTAAAATTGCTTTATTTCAATATTTTGACTGAGATAAGTTTTTCAAAAAATGTCTACATAGTTTGATATCCAACTTTTGGTATTAATAAAAAGTTAAGACAAATAACCGCGCACCTTCTGCGCGAATCACAATATAATGAGTCCCAATAAAATCGGTTTAGTTGCATGCTTATGAGTTTTCACATCTTGCCCAGCTTTACAAAAAAAATAGAGTTTTTAAAAAGCAATAACTTTGGTGTTGTTCAAACCCTGCCTTTAAGAATTTTTCAGTAGGGTGGTGAAAACTAAATTTCAGGTTATGTTTTAAATTGCCAAGCGTCAAATGAAAATAAACTCACCATGCATATATGTACTTCCACAACTTTTTCGCGCCGTTTTGCTGCAGCTCACACGTATTCACAGATGGATGCTGCGATTACAAAAACAACAATGTAAACAAATAGAAGTTGCGGGGCAAGAGACGTAATGGTTTTCCCTCTTGTTCTTTTTCCTCTAAGACTGCTATTCAGCCCTATCACGGATTCCATCGTAATCGAAAAAAGTCTAAAGCCTTGCGCAAACCAATGCGGTGAGTGCGTGCGATGCGGTTGCGGTAAGTCAAGTACATATGCATTAAATCAAACGTCCATAAGATTACATAGGGATTTGACTTAATGCATATGGACTTGACTTACCGCAACCGCATCGCACGCACTCACCGCGTTGGTTTGCGCAAGGCTTAAGTTTCCCGATGTTGCTATCACATAATCCATTCGGAGTGGAACGAATTTCGAAATTCGTAATTTGGTATCACGAATTCCGAATGAAACGGAAAAATGATGTCCTTTTCTACGACAAGTTTCATCTGTCGTAGAGCGTAGAGCCATAGGTAAAAAAATTTGTTAAAACATAAAAAACACATTTCTATAGAACAATTTTACAAAATATAATTCTACTTAAGAAAAGACAATGAAAACAAAAATTATCTCGTTAATTAAATTACATCCAACTCTGTTTTTATTCCCTCCCAGTGGTCATTAACTTCGTCTTTTATGCGTTTAGCGTATCCTTTTGCCGTCTGGATTAAAGGATAACATTTCATATAACCTGTTGTTTGTTTGTTGTTTTCACCCTTTAAGAACATCGGTTATTATAAACAGAAACACATATCAATGAATAGAATTATTTCCAAAAGAAATTACATTTTTTCAAAAGACTGTCTTCGTTATGCCCGTTTCCAAATTTGAGCGGCGAAATTGACAGATTTGGAGTGTTTAAATAGTACTCGTATTATTGTTAAATTACTTTATCTGATAGCCAAAATAACACTTGAATTTTATCTTGGATTTCACAAATTATTTTATGGTTTGTTAAAAAGCACAAGTGAATGAATTTGTTTTTGACAGATTGGAAAGTACTCAGGGACCACGTAACAAAAATCCTCTTTTGGGAATTTATAACTTGATGAAGAAAACATTTGATTATATTCGACAGTAAAAGTGTTTATTTCATATAACATTTAAGATTTGATCAATAATACAGATCTATTATAACTTATTCTAAGCACAAAAAGTGCAAATAAATCAATTTTTACTAGAAAACAAAAATTGGTAAAAAATGTGTTTGGGAAAAGTTAAGGGATTTTTTTTTTAAGTTTAGGGAGTTTTGTTTCTATTGCTTCGAGTATTTATTTTGACATAGGACAGCTGACAGCCAAATGGCCAAATGACTTCGAAAATGGACACTCATTTTTTCAATCAGGCAATGCCTTTTTCGAATTCGTTCGGAATTTGTGATTGCTTTTTGTCGGGATTCGTATCGTGATTTTTCACTGCGGGATTTCTACGAATGGATTTCATGATAGGGGTGATTATACGGTGAAATTTGTTGCACGAAACTACTTCGAATTCTTCTTTGTTCTGTCATCCCGTGTCGCAAGTGTTATTACATGATGAAATCCAGTTTCATGAAACTAGTTTCACATTTCTCTTTATCTTTCATTCGGTGTTTTTATTTTTGGGAAAAAATAGTTATCTAGTAGTGCCTGGTTGCTTCAAAACCTCTTTTATTGGCAATTGAAAAACAAAAAAGTCATTATTATTAGTATTATTACTTATTATTGAACCAAATGAAACAGAATAAACAGAAACACAAACAAAGACAAAGGAGGCGTTCGAGAATCGTATCCGGATAGCTTGTTGTTGTTGTTTACGTGTTGAACTTTTAACAGAGTCACACACCCATTTCAACTAAAAAGCTATCTAAAGGTATCCGAGTATTTTTGGTATACCTTTCTAATCAAGTGATCAGCTGATAGAAAATTTATTTCTTTTCATGTTGATTTTTTGTTTTGGTGTGCATTTATTTCAGCATAAAACGGATGGGAAATTGAAAAAAATAAGTTATAATCGTCTAGCAATGATATTTTAAATATTCTTCTATTTTCAAAAGGCGAATTTTAATATTTCACAGCTGTTGTCTGCAGCAATCTGGAAAAAGATATCTGGATCGTTCAAAAAGGTATCCAAGATACGGCTATCCGAGATAGGCTATCCGAAAGGTTCTCGAACGCGCCCAAAGAGAAACGTCAAAGCTGTTTCACGAAACCATAACCCATGCGACACACGGTAGCACATTGTCCGTCTCTGTTTTTCGAACTTTCGTTCCCTTTTGCACTTATGGTGTTCGAACAGTTTCGTGCAACAAATTTCACCGTATAATAGCAGTCTAAAGCCTTGCGCAAACCAATGCGGTGAGATCGTACGTTGCGATTGCGATAAGTCAAATCCCTATGCATTAAGTCAAACGTCCATAAACGTTTGACATAATGCATAGGGATTTGACTTATCGCAATCGCATCGTACGATCTCACCGCATTGGTTTGCGCAAGGCTTAAGTATTTAAGCTAATGTCGTTTTCCATTGGTCGTTCGGAAGCCTTCTGAACGCTTCTCAAACCGTTCCATTGGCATCAAATGACAGTACCTCTCCTCGAAAGAAGAGAAATTTGATTCTTGATTTGAAGAAGGAAGCGAAGCCAGAAGCACTCACACACTGAAACACTGTTGACGTCAAAATTTACAAATATCATTTGACACCTCTAAAAATTGAAAAAAAGTTACCTGAAAACAATTATAAATTAATTAATTTTGTGATATGAGTTCTAAAAACATTTTAAGACATATTCCTGTGGTTTTAAGTGAACTGTGAAAAAAATGAAAAAAGTGAATGAAAAAAAAAATAGCGCTCGACGTCTTACACCGATACACAATACAAGCAACGAAACTTCAAAACAAATAAAAGCGTAACTTTGGCATCCCGGATCGGAGAGTTTTTCCGGATTACCCGTGGAAAACGACATAAGTGTACACGATTGCCTGATCTGTAAATATTGCCAGATCTGTCAGTGAAAAATTTGTCTCGAATGGCTGACAATCGTGTACACACCAAATGAATTTGCAGAAAAACTATTTGGCTGCTAATTTGTAGACAAATATCTGCTAATTAATTTGCAGATATCTGGCAATTGTGTACACGCAAGCTAACAACCGTGTACAGACCAAATTTTTTTGCAGAAAAATTTGTTCATCAATTATTTTGAAGACAAATCAATTTGGAAATGTGGCAATCGTGTGTACACAAATTTCGTTCATTTTCTGACGCTTCTACAAATGTCTGGCAATAAATAAATTTGCAGACCCAGTTTGAGGAACATTTTCAAATTTATTCATTGGCAGACAAATCTGAGAAGGATTACAGGGAAAAAAAACACTTGGATTATCTCTACAATTGGATTGTCAACTACAAAACTCATCGAAACTTAAAGGTGATTTTTGTTTTTATAGAAAATGTGTTAATTACGTGAACATTTTTTTAGTTATGGATGCTAACTCATATAAAAAAGTTGAGGTAACTAGTAAAATGGATGACATGCATAACATCATTATTTTCCTTTCTGTATGTCACTTATGATTTTTCTGCAGAACGACCATTTCCACATGAATCTACTGCGATTATTCCAGGGGGTCAATTCCCGATCTGTGAAGCTGTGAAGTGAAAACATTTATCACAACCACAGAATAAGGAATATACAGAAGGTCATCTCCCACCATCTCCACCCGCAAAACCCGCAAATTTTGAAAAAATGAACTTGAGTGAACAGGAAATAGTTCATTTGAAAAGTTCATTGCTGAGGTGAAATTCACAGAAAAAAAAATAAGAGCTTGACAGCTGACAGACAGCAAAAAGTAAATAAATTTACTGAGGACATCAGAACCAAAAGGCAAGTCTTTTTTATTCGATATTAGAATGCTTATGATAATGTTGATCTTGGTTCGAAACATATCCCGTTTTCATATTACTTTCGTCTTTTTTTTATAGATTGCCTCGTCAAAGCATGTCCCATGAACAAATATAGAAGCAGTTCTGGAAAGCAGCTAAAAAGAATGGCTGAATGAAAGATTTCTCTACCTAAAATGAAGAAAACGAAGAGGTTCCTTTCCAACGACACGACAATCCAAAGCATCAACGATAAAACAAACTGTTTTGTTTTTCAATAAACTTGAAAAAAATAGTTTTATATTTGCTATGCAATGAGTATTTACAAAATAACATGATATAATCTATAAAATAAGATTATAATTAAGGAATGAAAATAAAGAAAGAGCCAAAGAAAACCTTACAGCCCGAACAAACCCTTCAAATCATTAATCGTAAGTTTACTACCATGAGAAGATTTTGCACCAGTGAGAAGATCGTTTGCGATGCCTAGTGTTTGACCTTGTAATGCCTTTATTCGTTCTTCAACAGTCTCCTTGCACATACATTTGTAAATATGCATGTTTTTCTTCTGTCCTACTCTGTAAATACGATCCTGTGCCTGCGCCTCAATCTGGGGATTCCAATGTAGATCTATGAGAAGCAGATGATTAGCACCAACCAGATTTAAGCCCACGCCTCCAGCAGTTAGAGACAATAGAAGAATTTTTGACTTCGAGTTAGAATCGTTGAACTCTGTTACAAAGTTTTGGCGATTTTTCACCGGAATACTTCCATTCAGGGATAACGCACGGATGTATCTTTTTTCGAGATGAGTTTTCACTTTGATCGTCATTTCCATTAAAACTGTCGGTTAGAAACGTACTCGGACCAGTCGAATCTTCTGTGATTGCAAGTTTATTAAGTTTATCCAACAAGTCGATTTCTGGTTGAGAACTACTGTCTGAATCTGAAGGCAAAGTCCCATCATCTTCCAGCATAGCATCTATTAATCCAGGATGGCAACAAATTTGCCTCAGACGTATACTAAAAGAACTAAGATTTCATGTGACACTCAATTGTTAAAACCTTTTGCACATTGAATGTATTTAGTCCCTGTTTTCCGGTATGAATTGGTTGAATTTTATTTACCGCGGCTGATAGATCTTTCCAGTTAGGTACATCTCTGTTAAAAACATTTTGTAGTTTCAATGTAGGCGCTAATACTTTATTGTCCTCAATAACAAGGTTAACTATTTGTTGGGTTTTCTGCTTTACACTAGTTTGAAGACTTAGAACACGTTCGGAAAGTTGCTTGCACCCATCAAACAACCTGGGTCCTACTTTTTCAAGTAAATTTTGTGCGCTAACAAGATCTGATTTAAGTTCTTCAAGCTTTTCAACTTCTTTATCGTGAAATTCCTTGGAAACATACTTCTTTACTTAGTTTGATGCCACATTTCAAGAGAGAGCTGTAGTTATTTTTGGTTGCACAGTTTTTGCAAGATTTCCATTATACGGAGATTCTATAGGCGCTATGGAATCAGATTCATCTGAACTGATATCCATATCCACAATAATATTCTTCTTGGTAATTTCCACAAGATCGCTGGACGCACTTGACGATTCATTTGGAAATCCATAATCTTTTTCAGCAATCATTGTGGAAGACATTTGGTCTTTTATAGAAACTTTGAACACAGCACTATACTTAGGAGCAACAATAACAGAATCTTGGTGTGGCGATTTGTTTCCGATGGCAGCAGCTCCCACTGAGTAGGCAAAAGAAGGCATTTACATTATTTGAGCAGGCGGCGCGCGGGAGCTTTGGGAATCCCATTTGAAGTTGGCGGTCTGAAAGACATAAAACTTGCAAAAACAAAATTCAATAATAAAAATTGAGAAAAACACTCACCTTCGCATTTTATAGAAACAGCCCGGCCAATCCCATCCTCTTCCATATTATATAAATGCAGTCGATATTTTTAAAGAAATCGAGTTGGAGCACCAAATGAGGCAAAGGATGGAAAAATATTATTTTTTATTTACTTTCGCAAACGAAATATCTGCGAAATGTCATTTTTTTTACTTCACCACAGTTTTTTTTTCGAGTGGTGAGTTTAAGGCCATGTGTGCACTGTTAAATTTAAGAAGTGTCTGCATCAGTTTGCAATTTTTGTTAATTTTTTCAATTTTTTAGTTAAATATTGGAAAAAATTGAAAACAAAGTTTATATCTGATACTTAAATGAGTTTTTCTACATTCTAGACTGTAAGAAAGCTTAAAAATACCAACTTTTTTGCAACAAAATAAAAAACGTTAAATTTTCGGAATTGATCTCACCTCAACCGTCTTTTTCCACTGACCTCACTTTCCGGCCCGGGGGCTTCCGGCCCGGGGGCTTCCGGCCCGGGGGCTTCCGCTAGTTTTAGCTTGTAGGCAAAAATGAACTTTTTGGATGAAGATGACCTTCTGTATATTCCTTATTCTGTGATCACAACTTCACCGAAAATTCGATTCTCGATTAGTGAAAATCCAACCTCAAATGTCAATTTTTTTTCATATGATAAATTTCTTTTCATTGCCGTATGAGTCGGTGAAAAATTCAATTATGAAAAATGGCCGCAAAACTCAAACGATGAAAAATCCAATTGGAATCCAATTGAAATGAGAGAGAAAATGAGAGAAAACTGTCAGAATTTATCATTTAGAACGTTTTAGTACTTTTTAGATCCGGAATCGCTTAGAGTGGGTTCGTGAAGTGATAAAATGAAAAAAATGTATGAAAACTGAAATGATATTTTTTTTTTCACTTCACAGCTTCACAGATCGGGAATTGACCCCCAGGTGGCTGAAACAACTAAACCTAATCAGGATACGAAGCCGTTTGTTGAGGATTAATATCCAAACGTCTTGTTCATAAAAAACCGAGCTAAGCGGATAGATTTCCTGGACACAGAGAAACAAATGCAAGACAAAATGCTAAGCCAACCAAACCAAAAAAGCAGAAACTAAACTCAAAATATTCCTTGGTGAAACAGATGAACAAAAGTAGTTCTCGAATGTTTCCGACTAAAGAGAAGATTGCTAACTCTTTTCTGATACCAGAAGTCACTGGTAAGTGAATTTATTTTCGGTATTGAATCAATATTCATACCAATGTTTTCTAGACGAAGCTTCAAGTAGTTTTCATTCAGATTTGCAATCTGTAGCAGAAGATCTCAGACGACGAGTTTTTATGACACCGCGTTATCAAATTTATAATGCTCCAGTGAGCTAACAGAGGCGAAAAAGTCTTGCTATGAATTCACTGCATCAAAAAATTTGGATAAATTTGTATGTTATCCGCTGGCCGGTTAACGTAAAATCGAAATAAAACAAAGGGAAATATTTTGTTGTACTCGTATTTGTATTCTATTCTCGGAAATCTAATCTTAACGCTAGCTTTGAAATGAAAACTAATCACTTTTAGCATTAAAATTTTTTTGACAGATGCGATGTTACAATGAACTGAAAATGAATGATGAAAAAAAAAAAAAAAACAAAAAAAAAAAAAAAGCTGACAATCACCTTGCAGATATTTGTAGATTTCTGCAAACTGTGTACACACATATTCCATTTTCACCCTCATTGTCAGCTCATTTTACCACATTGTCAGACGTTTGCAGATCTGACATAGATTGACAGACCTACCAATCGCGTACACTTAGCTTTAGGCCGTGTGTGAATTGCGTTAAAATGTGTGTTAAAATTTAGCCCGCGTTAAAATTTGACACTAATGAGGTGAATAAAACGGGTTAAAATTTATTGAGCTGTGGAGCAGGTTAAAATGTGTTAAAATTTAACGTTTCTATTGATAGAAAAATTTGCTCTTGCTTTTGCATTCAATTCAAACAACGAAATATGAATCAAGAAAAAAAACGAAGGCAGGCTTGAAAACCCTACAATGAATGTTAGTTTGAAATCAATTAATTTATATAAATTCAATGCTTTTGTTTTCTGGTAGTAGTTCTTTTTTTCTACTAATTTTCAGTGTTACCACACCGAATAAATCAATTAATCAAAATGGGAATTTTGTTTGAATATTTTTGATTGTTGTTTTAAAATATGACATTAGAATCGAGACCAATGAATAAAAAACATTTTTTTTAGTTTCTGAGACTTTTTATTAACCCTGTTTTCTTAGAAATATGTTTTGTAAGAAAAATTATTTTTCCGTGAAAAAGAAAACCAATTTTTATTCAGGGAAATTTCTTTAATTATTGAGGGAAATTTTTTAACCTACGCAGAAATCTAGGTTAAAATAATTGTTTTAACGCAATTCACACAACAAATGGCTGAATTTGATCCCACCTCAAACAAGACGTCAAATTTTAATCGTGGTAGGAGTTTTAACGCAAATTTTAACGCAATTCACACACGGCCTTAAACGTCAAACGAAAATAAACTCACCTCACACACTTTTATAAATTATTTACGCCATTTTTTTTCCGCTCTCACGTATTCACAGACAGAAGGTTTGTTCGTTGAAGCCCTGGGGTTGCCCTAGGGTCGCCACAAAGCGTTTTTTGAGAAACCTAAATTCGCCCTGAATGTCAAATTGAGTGTTTTTTGAGCCATAGGTTTGCCATAGGTTTTCCCCAAACTCGCCCTAGCTTTTTGCTGTGGCGATTTGAGGGCTGTCAAATGGCATGTGTTTTTATTTAAATGACAGGGATGTGTGGCGATTTGTGGTTTAGCGTTTTTTGAGGACTGGAAAACCCAGGTTTTTTTTGACAACTCCTGGGGTTATCAAGAAAACCTGGGTCAACCCTGGGGAAAGTTCAACGAACAGACCTAGAGGATGGATTACAAAAACAGCAATGTAGACAAATGGTTGTTGCGGGGCAGAGATAAGAAATTAATTAGATGGCAATCCTTTACTTCTCTTGCCCCGCAACAACCATTTGTTTACATTGTTGTTTTTGTAATCTCATTCTCTGTCTGTGAATACGTGAAAGCTTTACTCAAAGTGGGAGTAGTGAGATTTTCTGTACTCAAAGTGGTAGTAGTTAGATTTTGTGTGTGGACAGGAAGCTGTACTCAAAGCAGTAGAGGTGATTTTCGGTAAATCAGCTTGTAGGCAGTTTCAATGTGTGTGTGAAGTTTGCCATCTAATTAATTTCTTAGGTCTGCTTCTTTACTTTGTGGACAGAAATTCACAATCTGTCAAATTTTAAGGAGTGGGGGTAAAACTCTCTCACAAACTATCTGAAAGAGCGTAATTGTCTCAAAAGTAAAGAAACGGTCTTGAACAAACATTCGCAGCAACGCTTGGAAAAACGTCTGTTTGACAGTTGTTGTATTTGTTTTGGCTGTGCACGATTCCTGCCCACAGAAATTTATGTCGAATTCCTTTCAAAAAAAAAATCGACTGCAGTCGACTGCAGTCAATTTTTTTTTGAAAGGAATTCATTTAGGAGGAAAAAAATCGACTTGCCGTCGATCTCTTTTTTGGGACGGATTTGCACACAGATTTTCACACACACAACAATTTTGACAGATCGAAAACGTCAAACAAAAACATCAGCATATGAAAAAAATTAAAGGAAAGAAAATTGTTTTGTATTTAGTTGTGAATTTGGAAAACATTTGGTGAAAAAAAATATAAAAATTGTGTGCTTAACAATACGAATGTAATTGTTTTGTTTCATGGTACTTGTTTTTCTTCATTAGTCAGTTGGACACACATACATCCATAAAAAAGAAAATCGCTACTTTTTTAATTTCCTAAATACCCAAAAAAGAATCGAATTTAGTAGCGACTGCAAATTGGTGAAAGGAAATCGACATTAGGTGGCAGAAATTCGCAGGGTGGGGAAATTTTTTACTCTCTCGTGAGCACTGGAGTGCTGGAACGACATTTGACTGATGCCGTTTTCGTTTGGGAAAAAAGAGTACCCTAAGGGTACTCTTTTTGCTGTCAGAGTGACGTTGTGTTCGTTTGGCTGCTCTCAGGGTAATCTGAAATTACCCTGAGAGCAAGTTTTGCTACTCTAGAAATTTTTTCAGAGTAAACTCACACCAACATAAATGACATTTGTCGTTTGTCATTCTTGGCATCTCATTTCGAATTTTGTGTTCAACGGGCGAACTTATATTTATTGTAAATAAAATTAAATTAAAGTTTAAAATGAATCCTTTAAGTCAATAGCTGCTTCCATAGTTTTAAATTATTTTAATAATTTGTTTATAGTAACGGTATCAACGCGGGCGTTCACAAACCTATGGGTTTTGGTTCGCATAACTTGTCCATGCTGTTTTTGTTGTTGTCCGAGCTCAAAAAAATTCTTATTGCCTTCAATTACCTTTGTATAAATTCAATCTGGACATTTATGAAGTTTATTGCGTATCTTTTTTAGTTATAAATTCTTTTTGTCAGTTTTTACTCCATTCAAAAAATGTTTACTTAATTGCTCATGAAATACGCAGAGATATGTTTCTGAACGTAGTCAATTGCATTGAAAGCAAACTATAATGTCAAACGCACAGAGTATAACCAGAGAGTCCACTTCAGCAAGGTAGTGCGTTTTGCCTACAAGCTAAATCAAACCGGAAAACCGCACCCGGAAAACCGCACTGGCCGTCACTTACCACAGCCGCCATTGTGTGCGGTCGCAGAATAAATTCAGTTGAGTTTGAAAAGTAAAAAATTTTTTTTTGGTTGCAAAAAAATCGATAGTTTTTAATTATCATACAGCCTAGAACTTAGAAAAATGAATTTAAGTTGTAGGAGTTAACTTTTTTTTCCATTTTGACCAGTATTTCACTGAAAAAGACAAAAATTAGTAAAAAATTTCATACCGATGCAGGCGCTTTGTTAAGTTTCACAGAAAATAACAATGTGCACATAGCCTTAAACTCCCCACACTCATTATGACAGATAAGCAAAATAAAAACAAACCAATTTCGTTCGTGGTTCGTGAGTGCAAAGTATTTTTGTCGAAAAGTTTCTTGAAAATATTACACAATTATCATTTCCCTTAATGTTGTTCCGATATTGTTTTCCTGTCACAACTTGAATTCGTGGAATCTTTTTGATTCTTTGTACCAAGACATTGAGGAGAGTCAGACAAAGGAGAACCCGGTCGCGGATTGCCAAACGAGGCTTTGGTTTACTGCACGGAAGCGTGTTACTTTTCATTGACTTGGGGCTTGTTTTACTTGGAACACCAATGTGAAATTTCAAGTGTCCCAAAGTGGATGTGCAGAGCTTCGAACAAATTTACATAAATACATGAACCCTTGTTGTCAGCTCACTTGAAACGGACCAACGCAGCAAATTCAGGAATCGGTAAATTCATCCTTAAATACTGACAGGGAGGGTAGTTTCTCAAAAAAATTTTTATAGGCATATCAATCAGTGTGCGACCTTCTCATTCTACAAATGAAAATGAACACATAAGGGTGCTGGAATACAAAAAAACATTGAGACAAAAATAAACTTCTCTGCGACGTTCTGAGCTTGAGGTAAATAGTTTAGGTTCTAGCAATAAGCAATTAAAGCGCCGCGTTGCATCGCTCCAACAAGATATTGTTTCAAAAGAACAACAGAAAACATGGATGTAGAGAGAAAGATGAGAAAAGATATCGATTCTTTGCTAACCAGAATCTCGGAACTAGAAACTAAACTAGTGGAAGCATCCTGTCATGGTAAAAATATAAATCAATATTCAAATATTCTTCTAACCATTGTAAATTCGTTTCAGATTGGCAGTGAGGATGCATTAAGCGCTTCAGGTAGTGATAACACTCCACTACACACGACAACAAATTCTTCGCTTATCTGGAAAAGAATTCTCACACTTGCAAACACAATATGAGATCTCTCGTATTAGTTATTCTCTGCCATGCTAGAACAGATATGCATTCCAAGTCCATGTCTCAAAGAGGTAAAATTTACATACCACCCCGATGCTGAGTATGATATATATTTGTGTTGTTACTATCCAACAGGTTATTCGCACACACTTCTGTTTAAAACGGAACGAAATTTGTTCTCAGATCGAAGGTTGGATAGAAGAACTGAGCAAAGCGCAGTAAAGCGAACCCAACACCATTACATTTAACTCAAGTTTATCGTTTACATACTTGCTATCTGTGTTTTCAAAATACAAGAGAATTCTGAAAAAAAATTGTTTTTTTGTCAACAAAGTTTTTATTTTATATTTTGTAACTATACAATAATTGCTTCCAATGATGATTGGATGTTATCCAACCATTGGTGTTGATGAATATCAAAAGTGATTTTTACTATGCTACCTTATTAAATGGCAAGTGAAATAACTTTTGATCGGGAATTTTTTCAAATTTTGTTTTGATTGAAAATGTTATGATACAGCTTTGTGGTAAATATAATTTCTGACCAGGAAATATATAACTTATGGCTGCATGTCTACTCATATACATATAAAACCCAAAAAGGTAGAAAAAAATTTTCAATTTCTGTATTTTAGAAACTCTTGGTACATTTTTGGGGGTTACATCTATATTAATAGGCATACAGCCACGAAGTGTATATTTTCTGATTAGAAATTATATTTATCACAAAGCCGTATCATTTTTTTTTTAATAAAATTTTTTTTTAAGAAATTTCCATAGGTCATAAAGCCTTCATTTGTCTCAGTAGCACAATTATTAACCAATTGTCAACAGTTTAAGTTTCCACTTTTTCTTAACACAAACAAAAGTGGAAACTTAAACTGTTGGCAATTGGTTAGTAATTGTGCTACAGAGACAAATGAAGGCTTTATGACCTCAGCATAACGCGGACAATATTTTGGTATTTAAAGATATTCATTGTGACAACTTTTTCAAAAATTGTCTACATGGTTTAATGTATGCTTGAAGCAAAAAAAAATTTTCTTGAAACGTGAAATTGACACTGAAGTGCTTTCGGTGAATAATTTTTTTGTTTGGAAATAACAACGCTTCACGAACACAAAACACATATCTTAGAGATTAAATCAAATGAAATGTAGATATTTTGGTTAAAGTGGAACAAGAAAAACATAAAAGCCACACTTAAAGATTCAAATTAACGTTTACTTTTATTGTCAATACTGACGATTTATAATTAGAATTTTTTGACTGGTTTTAGGATAACATTTTCAAGTATTTCGATGTTTGCCTTTTTTGCCTGCACTTTAACATCCTCTTTTGGGCTAGAATCAGCAGCAGGATTCTCCGAGATAGTCGAATCTAACGAAATGTGAGAAGCTTCACCTAAGGCCAAACTGTTGTTTATTTCTATTTGCTGAATATCGTGTTGTAAATGGAATGGCTTGGTAATGTTGTTCAACCATGTGATGTAAACCCCGGTTTACATAGCTGAACTGTGGAACAAGGCTGTCGGTTCTGGTCATTGTAGTTGGATCCAGGTCGAACAGCGACGCTATCTCAGAATAACAGAAACCAAACGAAATTGTTCATGTTTCGATTTATCTGCACGAAAAAAGGAAAAAGAACTATTTTGACTTTCGTAAAACAATATGGGAATGATGTAAATACCGACAATTTCCAATATAAGTTTGAAATACCTACAATAAAACTTAAAATAATTTTGCAGTATTTTGCAATTGTCAAAGGCAAGTGTCATCTTGTTTTTTTTTTATTTGTTGAAGTTTGGAAATCTACCACGACTCCATTTTTAATCAAGAAATAGGACGCCATATTGAATTCGTGTTGAAAAATTTTTTGCGGGTGTTTCGGGTTGAAGGGGTGGAAGTGGATACTCTGTATTATCTACTCTGTGGTCAAACGCACACAAACATCAGAGATAAGAAATTAATTAGATGGCAAACTTCACACACACATTGAAACTGCCTACAAGCTGATTTCACTACTACTACTTTGAGTACAGCTTTCACGATTGAGTTTACACAAAATCTCACTACTACCACTTTGAGTACAGCTTCCAACATATTCCACCGTTTTATTTCTATAAATTCCACCTTAAGGCCACGTCTGGCTGCCGTTTTGTATTTTGAAAGCAAGAAACATTTAGTAAAAACTTTTCCATATATATTAAAATTGTGAAATTCAAAGCTTGGCCACGCGGGGACCTCAAATGCATACGCACATGCCTAAAACCCGGTCCACCATCAGACCAAAACTGTGAGCATAAGAAGAAACTCCTATATTGTTACAAAATCTCTTCTTTTCAAAAAAACGTTTTTCAATTTATCAAACTTAAAGAAAAGAATATAGAAAAATTGTAGTGTGAAAATAAAAACAAAAGTTTTTACTAAATGTTTCTAGGATAGCAAAACGCTTTCAAAATACAAAACGGCAGCCAGACGTGGTCTTAAGATGGAATTTATAGAAATAAAATGGGGGAATGTGTTGGAAGCTGTACTCAAAGTGGTAGTAGTGAGATCTTGTGTAAAGTCAATTCACAGACGGAGGATGTGATTACAAAAACAACAATGCAAACAAATGGTTGTTGCGGGGCAAGAGAAGTAAAGGTTTGCCATCGAATTAATTTCTTATCTCTGACAAACATTGACAAAAACGGAGTACTCTGATTTCATGTTCGTTTGAATTGTCAAAACTCAGGGTACTCTAAAAAAAAAGGGTATGTACTCTAGTTTTACCAAACGAAAACGGCATGACTTTCACCGACTTTCGGTGCATTTCGTGTGAATTTTCAGTAAAGAAACACACCTCTTATCTCTGTTGCGGAGCAAGAGAAGTAGGCCCCGGCCCAAAGGTTTGCCATCTAGTTCATTTCTCATCTGTGATCTGTACAGCTGACAGCTAGGAATAATTTCCGAAATTTCTGTAAATTCAATAAAATGCTTGTTAATTTGAGAAATTTTGTGTTAAAGTTTTCAAAATTTAACTGCAATTTAAGGTTTGCATTAAACATAGCATTTGTTTTATGAAATATTTTTCAACTGACACTCTTAGGATCGCTTTGCTCTGCCGAAAATACGCTGCGGCCACTCAATCGAATTCACTGCCCAATGATTTTTCAAGTATCCCAATCGAAAGAATACGTAACTTTAGTATAATAGCTCATGTAGACCATGGGAAAAGCACATTAGCCGACCGTCTATTGGAATTGACTGGAGCGATATCGAAAAGTTCTGGGAATCAGCAGGTTCTGGATTGTTTACAAGTTGAGAGAGAACGAGGCATTACTGTCAAGGCACAAACTGTATCTATTGTACATGACTATAAAAATGAGACTTATTTGCTAAATTTGATTGACACACCTGGCCATGTGGATTTTTCCAGCGAAGTTAGTCATAGCTCATAGGTATTATTTTACAAAATTGAATTTAATTTTATTGTGTTAGGTCTCTAGATCGCTGGCGGCTTGTGACGGTGTTATTTTACTAGTTGATGCTTGTCATGGGGTACAAGCTCAAACAGTTGCTAACTTTCATCTTGCAAAATCGAGAAACTTAGCTGTTGTTCCTGTCCTAAACAAAATCGATGTTAAACATGCAAATGCAGAACGCGTAGTTCAGGATTTGCATGCGCTGTTTAACATTGATCCATTAAGTGTGTTGAAGGTATTTTTTTTCTTACATAATTCCTGTGTAATGCATTAAAAAGTATTAAGATTTCAGCCAAATTAGGTAAAGGAATTCTGGAAGTTCTGACTAACGTTATTGAAAACATACCGCCACCGAACGTAGACAGGAATAGTTCTTTTCGTGCTTTAATTTTTGATAGTTGGTTCGACAAGTATCGTGGAGCACTAAACCTTATTTATGTGCACAATGGATCTCTTGGAATTGGAGAAGAAATTCAATCAACGTCTTCAGGGAAGTGTTATGCCATCAAATCCATCTCGGTGTTACGCCCAATTGAAACGGCCGTTAAAAATATGTAAGTATACATTAGAGTGAACGCAAGAAGTCCATTTTTGAAAATAGGCAGCCTTTGCAGATATTCAGATTGCTAAAATTTGAGCTAGATTCGAGTATCGTCAACTTAAGTTTTCAGAAACCTCTGTTTCGCATACTAAGTTAGATGTAGTTTATTTATGTATTAAATTAAAGGTAGTACTGTAAAACACATTTCAATATCACAACATCCTAAAAAGTGAACGAATCAACCTTTCCCAGCCTGCCATGTGGGCTGAAGCTATCTATTTTATACACTTGTTCATAGTTTAATTTGACTGCAACTGTTGTAACGCATCGCGAAGTTCATGATCTGACTCTTTGAAATTCGTGCCATTATCTGACCAAATCTCGATTGGTTTTTCTCGTCTTGCGAGGAATCGTTCTATCGCCAAAATACATGTATCCCTAGAGAATCTGTGTCTATATGGATTGCTCTAACTTTTAAGCATGTGAACAGCACTCACCATCTATCATTGGTCCGAATTAATCAACACCAACCTACTAATGCTCGATGCATTTCCTTTCCTATTCTTGCACATCTGACATTGATTTTGAATGGAATTGGAAGCGTTCATGATACATCTTTCGAACTATCAATTCGACCTATATTATTTTCAACAACAAGTTAGATTTCTCAATCACTAATTGTTTATTAACTTCTTTTGTATAAAGCTCCAACTGACAATCGATTAAAGTATATCAAGAAAGCGATTTACAAGAGTCATAATGCGTTTCAGCCCAATGGTAATCCAAGAAAGGATAAAGATGACACACAGTATGATTTAAAACGAGAAACTCCCTTGCGTTTAATTTCGGAGTATTGGATGGCCATGTATGCTTAGATTCGTATAAAAACTTAGGACCACGGTACCAACGGCTATTAGAAGTCAGATAAATTTTGATTATGTATTTCGTAACGTCATCTGCTGGATTTTCCTCACTTGGTACCCATCTCCACTCATCTTCGTTCTAATTTTCGAAGATTTCTCCTACTCGGAACATCCCGAACTGCTTTATTTTTAGATTTTTGTTTTTGATCCAACAAAGAGCAGACTCTGAATCTGACCAAAGATAACGTTTATCAGTTTTAATCGAATGACCTTTAATGACTGTGTTAGCGAGTCTTAGGCCCAAAACAGCCGGCTTGAGCTCCATTTGTCCCGACTGCTTGAGCGCATAAGCACGCACCGTACCAAGTGCTCGATCTCAATTCGAATTTTCGTACCATCTGAGATATACATATATGTACGATCAAAACATATATCAAAAAGTGATAAACTGATCAAGCGTAATAAAAAAAAAAAAAAAACAGGAGTAACAATAACAGCAGCAATAAAATAAAAACACAAAATGCTGTTCTTTCTTTGTCATCCCCTATCCTACATCACTCTCGTATTCTCAGCATCTGCATACATTTCTTTTTGATTTAATTTTTTTTCTTATCAAGCAAGCTGCTGGCTGGACATAATACCGCTAGTAATTTGTTTTGGCTTTCTGATAGGAATCTTCACTTGTTGTTTTGGCCTAGGTAGTTCTTCCGTTTGATACTCTGTTTTTCTGTTTGGTTCGTAATTTCGTTTAAATCTCTCGAATTTCTTTGCTGTGTAAGCTCAAACTGCAAAATGCGCGCCAGCTGTTTTGACACTGAGTGAAACATAGGTTCGTGTTCCCTCAGACTTCAACCTGCCTGGATATATCAGAGTGCCATTATTATTTTCCTCCTATGGCTTCGCGTATGTTCGGAATGATGTTGCTTATCAGTTTCCTCCACAATACGGCCTCTGTTCTAATACGAACTTTAATTTCATGTAGTTAAAATTCACCATCCATAAGCAAATCATTCACTATTGTTTTATTTACAGATGTCCCAATTTAGATAACAATTCAAGTTCTAACGAGTTTGATGCGAGGAGTTTCCCAATATCCTCGCACTGAAGTTGCAATTACGGGCGATTTCAGTGTTGACAGTTCTGGTTGGCTACGTCACTCTGGCTAGACAACAACCGAAGGCAGGTATGTTGAAATTTCTGCTGAGTAAAATCGTTTAACAAAGCTTTTGATGAGCCCACTCGGGTTCCAGATATTGAAGGCCATGCGGCAAACACTCTTGACCTACTTCTCACTTCTCATCCCGAAAAATACAGGGTCATAGTATCATCTCTTCTACGCAAATCTGACCATTGTGTCATATCGTTAGATTTTTCGTATTTCGTTACAGTAAAAAAGATAAAGTCCCCAATAGAACTGTGTGGGAATATGAGAAAACCAATTGGGACGACCTAAATATTTTTTTTTTCGAAATTTTAATTGGTCATTTTGCTTTCCCGACGAAAACGTTAACGGATCAGCTGATATGAGATCTAACGTAATTCTCTACGGCATGAGTAATTTTGTTCCTCACAGAACAAAAAGTAAATAAATAATCCCCAAAGACAATTCGTGGTTTGATTCGAGCTGTAACAAGCGATTAGGGATAGAGAAAGAAGTTTTCGTATATTTAATTACAACTTTACCTGTAGAAGACCTAAATTTGTTCAAACGGGCTAGGAATATCTGTAATATTCATATACATAAGGTTAAGTTTTTGCATGGCCAAAAAGTAAGGCAAACATTTTTTTGAGAATGAATTTTCTTGAGAATGTAATTCCACAATGAAACACATTTTTTTTTTCCTACTCGTTCGGTTGCGAGAGTCCTGAAAAATCTCAATACATTGGTAGTCCAGTATACTTACTTAGGTGGGCATTACAGTTCGGGGTGAACCTGGGCCTCAACCAACATCCTTCTATAACGATTTCGATCTCGTGCGAGCTCTCTCCAGTTTCGCACTCCAAGTCGGTTGAGGTCTTCATCCACTTGATTGCGCCACCTAAGACGAGGTCTTCCCCTTCCGCGATTTCCCTGCAATGTGCTTTCGAACACCCGACGAGCCGGAGCGTTTGGGTCCATCCGCTCTACATGGCCCAACCATCGTAGCCTCGCGATGCGTACTCTTCTGGCTATGCCCATGTCGCGGTACAGCTCATACAGCTCGTTGTTGTATCTTCTTCTCCACACATTGTCTTCGCATACGGGACCAAAGATCATTCGGAGAATTTTTCTTTCGAAACGACCAAGGGCTTCCTCATCCGCTTTCGATAAGGTCCATGCTTCCGCGCCGTACAGCAGGACTGGGATGATTAAGGTCTTATACAAGGTCACCTTGGTTTTTCTAGAGAGGGTTTTGTTTCTCAATTGCATTCTTAACCCAAAGAAGCAACGGTTGGCAAGAGTTATTCTCCGTTTGATCTCCGCACTGATGTTGTTGTCCGTGTCTACAGCGGATCCTAGGTAGACGAAGTCCTGTACTACCTCGAAGTTATGTCTGTCTATTGTGACGTTTTGTCCAATTCGTCGATGTTCTGTGTCCTTGTTTGATGACAGCATATACTTCGTTTTGCCCTCATTAACCATCAAACCCATTTTTGCCGCTTCTGTTTCAATACTCGCAAAAGCACCTATGACATCACGCTTTTTTCTTCCCATTACGTCAATATCGTCTGCATAGGCGAGTAATTGTACAGACTTTTGAAAGATTGTTCCTCTGGTGTTGACGTTTGAGTTTCTTACAAACTGTTCAAGTATGATGTTGAAAAAATCGCATGACAGTTTGTCGCCTTGCCTAAAGCCTTTTTCGACATCAAAGGTCTCGGTGAGTTCTTTACCGACCTTGACGGAGCAGCGTGAATTTTCCAAAGTCATCCTGCATAGTCGTACGAGTTTTGCAGGGATGCCGAAACTAGACATGGCTCTGTACAGCTCGTCTCTGTATATACTGTCATACGCGGCCTTGAAATCGATAAAAAGATGGTGAATATCGATATTATATTCTCGGGTTTTTTCGAAGATCTGCCGTAATGTGAAAATTTGGTCTATTGTGGACTTTTCTGGTCTAAAACCACATTGATAAGGACCTATCAAGTTGTTGACGTGGGGTTTCAGACGTTCATATATTACAGCAGATCTTATAAGCGACGTTAGATCTTATAAGCGACGTTAAGGAGGCTTATCCCTCTATAATTGGCGCAATTGTGAGGGTCTCCTTTCTTTAGGATCGGGCATACGATACTGAGGTTCCATTCATCGGGCATGCTTTCTTCCGACCATATCATGCAGATCAGCTGGTGCATGCTCCTTTCCAACTGATCTCCAGCTGCCTTGAAAAGTTCGGCATCAAGGCCATCTGCACCTGCAGTCTTATTTGATTTAAGTTTGCATATGGCAAGCTTAACCTCTTCTAGGTCGGGAGGACGGCATTCTTGATCATCGTCCAAGCTGAATGGGGCAATCTGCCTGACAGCGGAATTTGTGTCCTCATAACCGTTAAGCAGTCTGCAGAAATGATCTTTCCAGATCCTCAGTAGCGACTGTGACTCTATAACTATGTTTCCCTGCTGGTCTTTAGAGGCTTGAGTTCGTGGTTTGCCACCCTGGCAGCATCTTTTTACCTTTTGGTAAAACTTCCGAATCTCGTTCCTGTCATGGCACCTCTCTATTTCCTCAAACGAGCGCTTCTCATGCTTCTTTTTCTTTTTGAGAAGTCGGTGTTCTTCCCTTCTTTTCTCCTTGTAGATCTCGTTATACTGATCGTAGGCAGCCCTTGTTCGTTGTTGCATCAGCATTTGACGTGCTATTTGCCTGCCTGCATTCTTCATCAAACCATGGGTTTCGTTTTGGTGGCCGAGTGAGACCCAGAACCTCCGAAGCAGCGGTTCTGATGGCTTCTTGTCATTGCTGCCACTGGTCTTCAATGCTTAATGCTGGCGGCATGGGATTCAAGGATAATTGAAGGGACACTCGATTGGAAAAGGCACTGGCAATCTCTTGCGATTGTAGCTTTCCGAGTTCATATCTCTTCACAGCATTAGTTCGTGCTGGTCGTGAACAAGATATCCTCATTCGTACCTTGGCTACAACAAGGTAGTGGTCCGAGTCAAAGTTGGCCGCTCGGAAAGTTCGGACATCTAACACACTGGAAGAGTGCCTTGCGTCGATCGCAACATGGTCAATTTGGTTGACGGTTAATTGATCTGGTGATCGCCATGTACCTTTATGAATTTTGAGATGCGGGAAGCGTGTACTACTTACAACAAGATTTTTAGGTGGTCCAGTATAACGAACGATATAATGTTCAGAGTCAATTCGTTATATTGAAAATTCGTTGTATCGAAACTTTTGTCATACAAATCTTTAGGTAAATGGAACGTACGATTTATTTTTCATTATTTTATTTCATACTTCATAAAAAAAATAAACACATACTCAATGTTCTTATTCAGATTTTGTGAACCCACGAATAAAGGAAGAACCAATTTGGTTAGTATTCACGTTTTATTCTCTTTGGTGAGTTACAAAATTCCTAAAATATAAATTCATAAGTTTAGGAATAAATTATATATATGTACATACTTTTAGTTTTACTTCGGTAACAATTTTATGGTTTTTAGTTTCTAATTTAATGTTCTTGATTAATTTTGCTTACTGGTCCCAAGATAACCTACAAATGTAAGGAGAGACGGCGTGTAGTTTGACATTTGGATATTTCGAATATATTTTTTTTGTATGTTGGATATTTCGAATATATATATATTTTTTGTATGTTGGCTCCGTGTGGCAGGGCAGGGCTGTTAACACTCCCCCACAGTATGGCCACTAGGAAGAGTGGACTTTACTAAATCCATAGCACCGACATCCAACACGGCCAACTTTACTGCAAGCCGATCGTATACTCCGGAGTTTGTTTGAACCGTAGCGCTGCTTACCTGTCCATCTGTGGAGAGTTTAGTACTGATTACTCTTCCCTTTGGCCAGTAACTTCGTGGGCTGTTGGGGTCTACGATGATTACGATACTGCCTACTTCAATCGGTTTAGCCGGGGTAAACCACTTTGAGCGCCGCGTAATAGTAGGGAGGTACTCGTGTACCCACCGCTTCCAAAAATGGTCTGCATATTGCTGACTCGTCATCCAGTTCTTCTTGAGTACCGATCGGTCATCGTTGAAAGTTGCTATTGGCTTCGTTCCACTGGAAGATCCAAGCAAAAAGTGATTAGGAGTCAGTGCGTCTTCGTGTTCGTTTGTTATGGGCAGATATGTTAGAGGACGGGAGTTTATGATGCCTTCGATTTCAATTAGTGAGCTTCGTAAAAGCTCATCTGAGGGATTGCGCGTGAACATAGTATGAGCCAATGTTGATTTGACCGATCTAACTAATCTTTCCCAGCTTCCCCCCATATGTGAAAACCCATTTAGTCGTACCTGATGTGAATGTTTCAATTAATCTCTCTTTGTTAAAGTTCTTATAGGCTTCTGCCAATTCACGTTCTGCACCGCGGAAGTTAGTGCCATTATCACAGTGAAATTCTATAGGTGTTCCTCGTCGGGCAGTAAAATTTCGAATCGCCAGGATACAGGAGTCAGTGGATAGAGAATGTGCGACCTCAATATGTATTCCTCGAGTTGTCAGGCAGGTGAATAAGACTCCCCATCGCTTTTCTGTCCTTCGGTGAATCGTTACATTCAATGGACCAAAGTAATCCAACCCCACGAACGAAAATGGACGGCTAAATAAAGCCAGCCTCGCCGGTGGTAATTGACCCATGATTGGTGGTTTCGGCTGTGCTTTACGGTTTTTGCAATATTGGCAGGATAGCCGAACAGAGTTAAAGACGGTTCTCAAATTAGTTATGTGAAATCGCTGTCGAATTTCGTTCAGGGCTGTTTCATGGTGTTGGTGTTTGTAGCGTTCGTGATAGTCCAATATAATGAGTCTAGTGATGCGGTGTTTTCCTGAGAGAAGGATTGGGTGTTTGAGCCCTTCCACTACAGCGTATTAGTTCTTTGTCTAGATATGCACAAAGTTTGTAAATAGGGCTTGTTTTACTCACCGGTTTATTTTTAGAGAAACAATCAATTTCGTCTCGGTATGTTGAAAGCTGTACTTCTTTTAGTAGGGTTCTCTCCGCTTGGTCAAGTTCCACTTGAGTGAGGGGTCCACTTGTGCTTGCTATCTTCTCTAAAGTTATGATTTTGAAAGGCTGTTGTTCGGTTGGGGCGAAGTTCTCTGAAGAGGCTCGCTTGAGTTTTGCTCTTGCCTGCGATTTTTTAACAAACCGGTGAAGGAAAGCACAGCTACGAAGCAGTCTTTTCCACTTTGAAAATCGGTCCGCTGAAAATAGATTTTCATGACAAACAGTGTGTATGTTTACGTATTGGCTTCTCAGTTCGTCGGGGATGTTTTTCGATTGAGTTTTTTCGACTGGCCAAGTTTCTGGAGGTTGAAGTAAGAACGATGGGCCCACGAACCAACGACTGGACGAGGAGAATTCTGGGCTCTTGGTCCATTTTGTGGCTTCATCAGCTACGTTCTCCTTCGTCGGGATCCACCTCCACTCTGAAATTTCGGTTAACTCCAAAATCTCACTTACCCGAAACGCCACGAACTGCTTATATTTCTGGTGGTCTGATCGAATCCAGGAAAGTACGTTTTTTGAATCAGACCAAAAAACTTTGCTAGCGAAGGCAATAGAGTGTGATTGTATTATTATTATTATTATTTTTTTTTTTTTGTCAGGAGTAAGGCTACGTTTATGACCGAGCGTAATCGCAACGCGCGATGCGATGAGAATCGCTACTAGCGATAAATTATATTAGTGCATATGGTGGTGTTCACGACACAGCGATTTAGCGAAAAGCGAATTGAGCGATTACAAGCGATAAAAGCGACGAAAATTTGCAATCAAAATATTTTGATTCATTTTAGCGAAACCAGCGAAACAGCATGGACATTTTCATAGTGTGTGTGTGATAATTAATGTTTATGGAATTTGCGCCATGCAGATTATCACAATCGAAATATAATAAGAAAAGCGATAGTACTCTTTAAATTGTTCAGGAAATTGTAAAAGGCGTACGTGTAAATGATGGAATTCAGCATAATATTTTCGTTCCGTGGCGATTGGGTGCACTTGAAAATTTTTTGTTTTATTTATATTTTTTAAATATTTTTTGCGCAACAAATAGCTGTTCTCTAACAACAAAATTTTGCGAGTTAA
Source organism: Melanostoma scalare (assembly GCA_949752695.1). Taxonomy (NCBI): domain Eukaryota; kingdom Metazoa; phylum Arthropoda; class Insecta; order Diptera; family Syrphidae; genus Melanostoma; species Melanostoma scalare. The sequence goes on along the minus strand of OX456985.1, from coordinate 96,172,288 downwards.
TGCACGCATATTGCTTTCTCAACTGCTCCAACGTGAATAAAAAAAATGTCGAGTTGTGTTGTTAACTTTCAATCGCTTGCGATTACGCGCTACTATAAACACTCAATCGCCCGCGATAAACATAGCGAAAATGTGACAAGCGATGGAGCGATTCTCATCGCATCGCGCGTTGCGATTACGCTCGGTCATAAACGTAGCCTAAATCTTCAAAAGACACTTAGCAGTATTCGATACCAAGTAGTGTGGGATTCTTACCCACTAAAAACTCCTCGTAATCAGAACCAATCTATGAACGATCGACAACAGATTTTTCTTTCTCAATAATATTATCGTTATCGCTTTAAGGGAAGCTTAAACTTTTAATGCTTCCCATTACTTTTAGGCCATTAGCTCGTGTGGCTTGGTTCTTCTTAATCTCCGAACATTGCCTCTCGTATTTAATACGGACTCCATTTCAGAGTTGATATGACTATGCAGTCGCTGATTGTGTGATACAGCATGTTTTCTTATAACTTCTGTAACCGTTTCTATTTGTAGGTCACGATGTAAATCGCTATTTCTTATATACCATGGTGCATTTACTATTCCACGAAGGACTTTGTTTTGGAACTTTTGGATGATTTCAGTATTTGTTTTCTTTGTACAGCCCCATAATTGGATTCCATAGGTCCAAACAGGTCTAAGTACTTGTTTATAAAGCATTATTTTATTTTCGACAGATAAGTCCGAATTTCTACCGAGTAACCAGTACATTTTTCTATATTTCAAGTTGAGCTCTTCCCTTTTCTTTTTGATATGCTCTTTCCATTTTAGCTTTGCATCCAAATTCATCCCAAGGTATTTGGCCGTATTGGCGTAAGGTACAGCTTGATTGTTGATGAATATTTGAACGTAGCTTAACTTTTTATTTGTAAAGTTTATATGTGCAGATTTAGCTTCATTGAGCTTGATACGCCATTTTTTGGTCCAATCACTAACGGTGTCGACGGCATTTTGCAATTTCTCAGCAGCCTTGACGACGCACTTACTGGATGCCAAAATTGCGGTATCATCTGCAAAAGTAGCCATAATGGTGTTGTTATCCACTGGAATATCCCTTGTATATAGCAAATACAGGGTAGGTCCTAGGACGCTTCCTTGTGGAACACCGGCTTGTATATTACATAGCTTTGAATATTCTTGATCATACCGTACTCTGAAGAGCCGGTTTGAGATATAAGATTTTAGTACTTCGTAGTACTGCCTGGGTAGGTCCCTTTGCAGTTTGTACTCTAGCCCCTCATGCCTTGTCGAATGCTTGAGCAACATCTAAAAATATAGCCGAACATACTTGTTTTTCTTCTAATGCTTTTTCAACTGCATCCGTTATTCTATGAACTTGGTCTATCGTGGAATGTTTATTTCTAAATCCAAACTGATGATTTGGGATTAGATTTCTTTCTTCTATGGCTTTGCTTAGTCTTTTCAGTAGCAATTTTTCAAAGACTTTTGCCATTATTGGTATAAGCGATATTGGTCTGTAAGACGTCACTTCTGTTGGTGGCTTACCTTGCTTTGGTATAACAATTACTTCAGCAATTTTCCAATGATGTGGGACATATTGGGTCTTTAGGCATGCATTTATTATGAATTGGAGTTTTATGAAGGCTTTTGATGGCATTTCTTTCATAACCTGAGCAGTTATTAGATCGTACCCAGGTGATTTTTTGTTCGATAGTTGATTTCGACACATACTTTTTATTTCTTTGAGTGTGACAATTGGTATGTCAACTTCATCGACTTTATCAATAAACTGTAAGCTGTTTTCAGATGTATTTGCTGGGAATGGCTTAAAAACATTCGCAAGATGTTCTGCAAATAGGTTAGCTTTTTCTTTCGGATTTCCGATCCAATTCCCGTTTAGAGATTTTATTGGAGGGTTTTGTAACTGCGGTCTTTTCAGGCGCTTAGCTACTTTCCAGAGCGAATAATCGGTTGAAGCATCAGTCGTTAAATTTTTCAGGAATCTACTTAATGAATCATTTTTGAATTCGTAGATTTGTTTTTTCAGTTCGTTGCTTAGCCGGTTAAACGCTGTTTTGTCGTCTGGAAATCTAGTATTTTGCCATTTTCTTCGAGCTCTTCTCTTCTCCAATATCAACTCTCTTATCTCGGCAGGGTATTTTGTTTCAGTTTGCTTCCTACTCGAGTAAGTTGGTGTACTTTCTTCTGCAGCTTGTTGAACATCGGCAATGAATTGTTCTACTTCAAGGTCTATTTGCTCTTTTGTTTCCATAGGGGATCTGAGATTTATATAGCTTTCAAGCTTTTCTCTGAATTCACTCCAGTTTGTTTTATTATTTACTAGCTTAGGATTACTTTTTTCCATTATCTCCGATTCATTAAGTGATAAAATCACCGGTGTATGATCTGATGATAAGTCATATTTACCTTCGACTCTTATATGGTTTCGTTTGATACCTTTAACTATGAAAAAGTCAACAAGATATTTTACTTGAATCCGATGGCCAGTATGTTGGTGATCTGGATGAATAAAACTCGCAATTGTATTTGAGGCATGCTTTGTAAAGCCTTCTGCCTTTTGTTGTTATAAGTCTGGATCCCCAATGGGTGTGCTTAGCATTAAAGTCACCGCCAACAAGGAAGTTATGTCCTAGTAGTTTTAGCAGTTCTGTATAATCATCTTCAGTCGGGGAACGCCTCGGCGGGCAGTATATTGATGCCAACTTGAAGTCTTTCTTTTTCATACCAATACTAATTATTGTTACTTGCATATTCTCGTTTGTAAACATAACTTCTTCATGGTGTTTTAAGCTCTTTTTTATGAGGATTGCCGATCCACCTCTAGCCTTATCAGCTGGATGAGGAGCGTGGTAGCAAATATAGTTTGATATTAAATCATCAAGAACCAGTCCACTTGAGAAATGAGTTTCGGACACCAGACAAATATCTATGTGTTCGATGTCTAAGAAGATTTTTAATTCTGATAAATGGTGTAAAAGACCGTTTGCATTCCATGTTCCAATTTTTAGTGTTCTGTCCATCATTGTTTTTTAAGAGCGACTTCTTCACTTAGCCGTTTGATGTTCAAATCCTGATTGTCAATTCTTTTAAGAATAAGTTCAAGAATTTCTTTAATGGAAGTTTCTTCATTCCTCCGCACATTTTTAACAATCTGTGAATAGGATTTATTTTCGTCGCTTTTGCTTTTAACAGCTTCCTTCGGAAGTTCTTTCTTACCTTTATCCTCAGCTTCAGGAGTTCTTTTTGTGTTTGCTTGATTGCTGGGCTTTATTTCACCGGATGTCATTTTGCTTTTGGATTTTTGAAATCTTTTAGCAACTGGACAGCCTCTATAGCTTGCCGGGTGATTACCTTGACAGTTTACACATTTTGCTTTCTGTTCTTTGCTTGATGGACAGTCTTTAGTTGCATGTTTTCCTTCACACTTAACACAAGCAAACTCGCGGTTGCAATATTTTTGGGTGTGGCCAAATGCTTGGCATCGTTTACATTGCGGAACAATTTTTGATTTTCGCAGTGGTTCAATTTTGACTTTTATGCCCAAGATTGATCGAATACTATAGACATTTTCAAGACTTTGTTTGCTGTCGAAAGATAGCGTGAATAAAGGCAGTGATCTCTTTATTATTATTGGTTCCCCAGCAGAGTTCTTAGTAGTCTCATTTTTAATAAGATTGACTGCATCAAGGGCTTGGAAGCCTGCTTGAACAAGGTCTTCTACTAATTCTTTTGGAGAACATGAGGAATGTAGGCCTCTGGCTATTACTTTTTTTGGTCTTGCGGATTTGTTTTCATAGGAGTGCCACTGGATTTTATGTTTGCTTAGTTCCTCAGTGACCAGTCTATAGTCATCATCTTCCTCAACATTGACTTTCCAATTGTCTTTGTTATACGATGTATATTTGCAAGCTTTTTTAGTACATTTCTCAATCATTTTCTTAAGATCTCCAAAATTTGGGAATCCTGTGATCATAATTGGTGGTGGTACTGTTTTTCTGTTGCCTTTAGACAAAGACTTCGATTTAGCATTGGCTAGCACATTATTTGCATTATTCTTTGTAGTACCCAAGTCTTTTTTATTTTCATTTTTCGAAGTTTACTGGTTCTTTGTATGCAATTCGGGGCTACCTTCCGCTTTTCGTTTTTTAGCAGTGCGCTTACTTCTTTTTCTTTCAGTTTCAAATAAAAGTTCTTCTTCGTCAGTTTGATACACAGTAACAGTATCTTGTTGACTTGTCTGAACCGTAGACTTGTGTTCCTTGTCAAATAGGGACACCTTTTCTTCGAGTCTTTTTACTTGCTCCTGAAGACTTTGAACTAAGGTTTCAAGTTTCTTTCTTGCTGCTATTTCCTTTTGCGATTCATCATAGTAATTTGGCTGTTTTCTTTGATTTCTTTGAAACTCTGTTGTCCTGCAGTGTCGATCATTTCAGAGACATTGGTTTCTTTTTGGCTAATGACTTTTACGTCATTTGTCTTAGTTGGGGTTTTCGATGGTGTAACCCTTATAACCCTTTGGGAATAGTTTTTTGGGGGAGTTCTCTGTATTTTCGTACTCCGTTTTTCAAAATTTTTAAGCAATAAGTGGTCCTCCCCAGAATCCGTAGGACCGATCTCTTTAGAGAGTGGATTTTCCAATTTTGCTGGACTGCCACCTGGGGTAATAAATCTGTTTGTTTTGTTCATTGCCATAAATTTTTTCAACTTTTTTTTTTTATGATACAAATAGGTCAGTTACTTCTATTCGCATTTTATATTCAGCCGTCCCACTGGGATCAGACGCTGACCAGTGTGCCGCACAATATGTGTCAGACGCTCTTGGATTTATTGTTGAGCTGGTACATTCAGAGTGATATTTTTCTTGCTTTGCTCCTAGTTCCTGAAAAGATAACTCAGGTGACACAGCTCGTGGATCAATTGATCCAACGCTCGTCGTTAGTTGGTTATCCAGCGGGCACCACTTGGAGGTGACGATGCGATTTTGCTTCGCCATTGTATTATTGATCTAGCTAATCGAGCGCCGAGAGTTGCTGCTTGCATTTCTAATCGAGGTTTCGATAGACTCTTTAGAGGGGCCACTCGTGTCTTTGCTCCAATAAGAGATATCTCGGTAGCACATCCATCCGAATACCTCAAGTACGCTACAGCTGCATAGCCGTCTTCGCTAGCGTCAACAAATGTGTGAAGCTGTATTACATGCTGGTTTTCAAACTTCGTAGCAACGTGGCACCTAGGTATTTGAAAGTTTTCGACTTTGGGCAAAAGATGAGTCCAGTGCAGCCATTTTTGGTATTGTTTGTCTTGAATTTCTTCGTCCCAACCAATACCTGATCTCCAGATCTCTTGAAGGAGGACTTTAAGGTACATTAAAAAATGAGCTATCAGACCTAAGGGATCGAATATCGTAATCAACAGTCGCAGGACATCTCGTTTAGTAGGGCGGCTACTTCCGGAAAGCATCGATGAAAATCTAGGCTTAGCGGTTGGTTTGAAGATAAACATGTCGTTGGTAGTACACCACCACATACCCAATACTTTCTCTGAAATGAGTTCGGGGTCCATGTCTAAGCTTATCAAGTTAGTGTTGCTGGATTGGAGAGCCTTTAGTACCTCTGTGGAGTTTGATACCCAGTTTCTAATATAAAAACCTCCTTGGCTATGAACATAGCGAATATTTTTAGCGAGCTCTATTGCCTCTTGTTGGGTATCAACACTTACGAGCAGGTCATCGACATAATGATTCTCGATAATGGCTTTCACAGCCTCTGGATAAACTTCTGCAAAGTCTTTTGCGTTCTCATTTTTAACATATTGTGCACAGACGGTCATTGCGTAGGTCTCAGGGAACTCGTCTTCACCATTACACCATAAGAAAAGCTGGGAGTATTGGTCTTCAAGTCTTATCTTTACTTGGTGGAACATCTCCATGATGTCTCCGCAAATGGCTACTTTCTTTTCTCTGAACTTATAAAGTACTGATATCAAACTGGTAAGCTGGTCGGGACCCTTCATAAGAAAGGAATTCAGAGACATACCTCGTACCTTGGCTGCGGCGTCCCAAACGATTCGCAGTTTGGATGGCTTGTTCGGATTCGTCACTGGGAATATTGGCAAGTACTACAATCGTTGGTGTCTTTCTTTAGCTTCCTGGCTGCTCAACTTTCGCGCGTAACCCTTCGATAGATAATCTTGAATTTTGTCTCGAATAGCTTTGGCTAGCTCTGGATCCTTTTTCATTCGTTTTTGTAAGCCCTTTAAGCGATTATAAGCCATTTCAAAGCTATCTGGCAGATCGATATCTTTGTTTTTCCATAGAAGTCCCGTCTCGAAGTAACCCTTCTTGCGACAAGTAAGCTCTTTTAACAAGGCTAAAGCTTGCTCTTCCTCCACAGGCATCAATGTTGTTGTTGTTTTAGACACACCGAAGTTTTCGTAGCACAGGAACTGCTTCACAAGGTCTTGAAGACTTCCGTCGTCGCATTCTTCGCACTCGCAGACATGAAAATTGCAGCCACTAGTTATAAGCGCTTGCTCCTGGTGAGAGTTCTTCAAACAACCGTGAATTGCCCAGCCCAGTCGTGTCTTAGTAGCGACAGGTTGGCCTGCGTTGCCTTCCTTGTACTTTAAAAGTATCCCTAGCTTCCAGTTGTTAATGCCGATGAGTAGCCGAGGTCTTTGGTTGACAAAGGAACTAATTGGTAAGCCTCTCAGATAGTCATATTGTATTTGAATCCTTTTGCTATCTACTGATTGTTGGGGCAGTTGCAGGCTTTTGACAGTGTGGACATTCTCTATCGTATATTTTTTATTTTGAAAAGAAATACCTGATATTTTGAGATCCATAACCTCAGAATCGTTTTCACATCGATGTTCGTCCGCGGTCCATCTCAAACGTAGTGGTGAAGCGGTGCCTTTCATTTTGAGTTGACTAGCTACTTCCTCATCGAGCAAGGTAACTGATGAACCTTCATCAAAAAGGGCGCAGATATTAACCTCACAATCGTTGCCATAGAGAGTCACAGGAATCACTCGGAAGAGGATTGCTTCGGAATTGTGGTGGTGAAAATGGTCGTCGTGATGGGTCGGTTTCTCCTCAGGTTTCTTAGCTTCAGTTTGTAGTTTGTGTTCTCTGGAATCTTTTTCATTATTGTGCAGCAGACGGTGGTGCTTGAACACACAATTGTTTTTTCCGCATAACGTCTCTACATTACATCTCTGCCTGCCATGTTTGCTGAGACAACGTCTACAAAGTCTTTGGTCACGTACGAACGCCCATTTTAGTGAAAGGCTCAAATCTTCAAACTTTTTACACTTAGCAATCGATGGGCAATGTCCACTACAAACACTACAATTGCGTTCGGTTGATGAATATTTATTCTCCTCATCGTCTTTGGAATGCGCGTGCAGGAATCCTTTCTCTTTTGTTAATTTAGGCTGTTTATCGTTACTAATTGTACTTGGTAGACTGACAAGGTTAACAGCTTTAGCCATTTTGTACAGCCATGAGCTAAAACTTGAGAGAATGTGATTATTGATGGGAAGAGTTTGAGTGTACATAGCCCAGTTCAAGCGAATTGCTGGGGGTAGTTTGTCTACGAGCTCACGTAGCAAGGTAGGGTTATTTAGATAGAGAACGCACCCAGTTGCTTCTATAGTCGCACAGAGATTTTGGACTACAATTGCGAAGTTAACAATACTGTCCAGTTTATCGGCTTTCGGTGATGGAGTGGCCTGTATTTTGTTCATCAGTATTTCGATTATAAATTCCGGTCTTCCGAATAGCATTTTTAGAGTAGAAATCACTCGCGGGACACAGTCTGGTTGTATCAGCAAGCTTTTGACTGATTCTAGTGCCTTGCCTTTAAGAGACTGTTGCAGACGCATTAGATTCTCCTCACTTGAAAACCCACACAGCTCCGTGCTTCTTTCAAAGCTTCTTATAAAGAGAGGCCATTCGTCAGGATCCCCACTGAAGCTTTTCAACTCTTTCGATATTGAATGACGAGCCGCCAGATGGTTCTTTGTGATAATCTGATTAGTGCCACCAAGGTAAGGAGCTGTAAACGGTAGGTCGACGGGTGAAGAGTGGTGTTGTGGGCGAGTTGATTGTGGTTGCTGCTGGAGGCCAGAAGAACGGTTGTGCAGTTGCGATGGTATTTGGACTGGGTGATCTGCAGGTCGTTGCAATGATGGCTCTTGTTGCACTTCATCGAAGTGCGCATGACAAACGTCTGACTGAGGTGACTGAAACGCCATGAAGTTTAGGCCTGTTGTCTGGCCGTTCGTCACCTCATGTAAATGGTTTGACTGCCGTTCCTCTCGATTCTCACCTGCAGCTAGTATCTGATGTGGGCGATCGTTGTCTATGGAAGGTCGGTTGATCAGTTTAGTGCTCTGTATGTTGGATCTTGCGTTGTTTATCCAACTGTGGGTTCTCTCATGTGCGGATGCGATGGACTGTGCATCATCTTCTGTTTCTGTATCGGAATTACCAGCCTCCAAAAGGCTTAGAATTTGGTACTTTTTGTTGATGTAATCGCGTTCGCTTTGATCCTTCATCTCGGCAAGACGTCTTTCTTCATCTAACTTCCTCAATTCAAGTTGAAGCCGTCTGTTGTTTGATGCCTTTGAAGATCTACTAGCACGAGAACCCGCGGTTGGCTGTTTAACTGACCCCACCGCTGCCGTTGCAGATGTTCTTGCAGCATCAGCGAGGCTCTGAGTACACGTCGGGCACATCCATGAATGAAGGGCAACAAGGCTATCAACGCCCACACAGTGATAGTGAAACCAAGAGCCACATGGTGGATTATCACATAGCACCATGTTCTCAAAAGAATCCGATGCGCTACACGCCTTGCAGTTATACTCTTTTGCTGTGTTTTCTGGCGCCGTGGATTTGGCAAGCTGGTTAGCTCGTGTTGCGGGTGGAGTTCTGGGAAACATTTCGCTTTATTTGTTAAAGATGAACGCCATAAAAGAATTTTGTAATGTTCTTATTCAGATTTTGTGAACCCACGAATAAAGGAAGAACCAATTTGGTTAGTATTCACGTTTTATTCTCTTTGGTGAGTTACAAAATTCCTAAAATATAAATTCATAAGTTTAGGAATAAATTATATATATGTACATACTTTTAGTTTTACTTCGGTAACAATTTTATGGTTTTTAGTTTCTAATTTAATGTTCTTGATTAATTTTGCTTGCTGGTCCCAAGATAACCTACAAATGTAAGGAGAGACGGCGTGTAGTTTGACATTTGGATATTTCGAATATATTTTTTTTTGTATGTTGGATATTTCGAATATATATATATTTTTTGTATGTTGGCTCCGTGTGGCAGGGCAGGGCTGTTAACACTCAACTTCATAGAATTGAAAACATATTTAACTTAACTTACATACAACGAAACATTTAAGGAAAAGGCTTATTAGTTTTTTTTTCAAATTATGTACACAAATAGTACATAGAAATATTTGTACTCAAATTTAAGAAAAAAAACGTCAATATGCATTTGTTTTTTTGGGCGTTGAATGTTATTGTTGAATGCATCTTCCTGCTAACTTCTAAGAACTAAGACTTCAGAGTTTTCAATGCCATTTTGTCTGAAATTCGTTATTTGTTCGTTATATAGAATACCTAATGGACTTGAAAAAAGTGTTCGTAATATCGATCATTCGTTATATCGGCATTCGTTATACTGGACCTCCACTATTCATAACTCCGCTGTTCCAGATGGTATCCCCACTGTTATTATGAAGAGGTGATTTTCTACGCTGGCAAAACCACTGCGTAAGCTTTTCTATCTTTCCGAGCAGATGAAAAACTTCATTTATCCAGCCTGTCCCTAAAAAAGGCGAATCTTCCTCCTCTTCCAATTATCGTCCAATTGCACTAATGTCCCTTTTTTCAAGGTCATGGAAACGTTGATAAATCGAAATTTATAAAAATATAAATACAAATAAGTATTTTCTTTATTTGTTTTTCTAAATAAAGTTATGTCAGTTTTTATATTCGTTGCGTTTCGAAACTAAAATTTCATCTCCAGGGTCTTCGCCTTTCACCTTTCTTTAATCTTTTGTTTTGATATATTGATTCTGCTATTGTTGTTTTATTTTCATATATCCGTCTAATTTTATTTTCTTATTGTTATTGTTTTTGTTTTTATTTGATCTTCTTTGTTAACTATATATGGCATTTTTTATTGTTTGAGTGCGGTGTCATATAGTGGGTAAATTTGTGTAGTTATGGACTCTATTAAATGTAATGCATAATTGGATTTTGTGTTCTGTTTTGGTCTATGTTCTTGAAATCGTTCATAGAAAGCTCTTCCAGTATGTCCGATATAGTATTTGTTGCAATCGTTGCATTTTTATTTATTTATTTATTTATTTATTTATTTATTTATACAGACTAATATAGTAATCTTAAATTCCTAAATTAGTACATTGTTTTGTGGAGCACAAGCTGCAACGGCTTTCGGCTCGAAGGCGAAAAAAGAATATAATAATAATAAAGCGTAATTAAATAAAAAAACAGAAAAAGAAAATTAATTGTTTTTAACATTTTTTTTTGGTTGAGTTCATAAATTATGGTTAACTGATGGTTGTTGTTACAAGTTGAATTTGTTTAATGTTAGTATTTTTTGAATCGTATCTAAATTTTGTTTGTTAATATTTGAAAGGATTTCGTAAATGCTGTCTCCGTTGTTGGTAAGCGATCGTTTGATGTGGTCGAGAATTCCGTGCATGTTGGAGGGTTTGCCTTGTTTAAGAGGTGTTGATGAGTTTAAGCCGTGTTTCCTGTGCGAAGTCGTACGTAGTTTTTAATTGTTTGTTTAGCTGTTTGACCTGGGTATACTGGAATATCTTTTTTGTTATTTATCCTTGCATAATGATGCGCATACATACTCCAGTTATTGATTTGAGTTGTTGTAATTATTTGTGGATAAGTCTTAGAAAGTCTGCCTCGTTGTTTGTTTCGAAGTGTATTGAAGGATATTTATTGACTGAGTTCGCCGCTGTGTCAGCGTATTCATTACCCTTTATACCAATGTGCCCCGGTACCCACATTATTTTAATTTTCTTATCCATTTTTATGACAAGGTCTCTAAGTACCGATACCGCAGGTGTGTTGTTATTAAGGTTCGTAATAGCATACATGACTGAGAGGCTATCGATGCAAATAACCCAGCACCTTTTAGTATTTGCTGCGATTTTAATGCTTCGTACACTGCTAATGCTTCTGCAGAAAAAATTGATGCGTGTTCAGGTAGAAGACCTTGTCTTAAAAGTTCACCATTTTCTCTTGTTACTGCGAAGCTAGTATAAATCTTTGTTTTTGACCCATCCGAGAATAAAAATTTCCAGTTTTTTTGTTTTAGGTCATGTTCGGTGGAGTTGAAAATTTTTTGGTAAATGTATTTGGGTGTATTTTGTTTAGGGAACTTGGCAAGAGATAGTTCGAAGGCTTCAGGTCTGCAAAGCCAGGGAGGATAGGATGGTGTTTGCCTATAGCATATTTTTCCAGACAGGTTGAACTTTGATACACTGTTCCAGGCCCGTGAAATCGCTTATTGTACTTTTATTTTACGAGTTGATCGCTTGGCAGCGTTCGAGGCGTTATTTAATATAGATCTTGAGGGGAACAGGACCTTCGCAGTTAGTTTAAGTGACATTTCCTCATATCTTTCATCGATCGTTGGCAAACCAGATTCAGCCAAAATGTTTTTTATAGGAGTTGTTGGGAATGCGTTGAATGCTTTTCTCGCTGCTTGATGGAATGTTGGCTTACATAATCCAAAATCTATTTTGTTTAATATTAACATTTTTGTTAAATAGCAAAGTGTATTAATGTGTGTATTACATCTTTTTGATGATAAATATTTGATTATATTTAGCCGTGTAGCGAGTGTGTTTTTCAAATTTGTACAATGATTCTTCCCGTTTTAAATTTAGAAACTGATTTGCTCGTGGTTGGTCGTCGGGGAAAAAAGGGTAGAAAAGTAAAATCAAAGTACGCGCAAGTTGAAATAAAGGAAGAAGAAAACTCAGTTGAACGCGTAGTTAATGCATAAAAAGTTATTTCGTGTGCCGTCCATAAAGCAAGGAAGAATAATTGTCAATTATTTCGCTGGCGGTGACGATCCGATTGAAAATCAACCCCTTCAATCGAGGTTCCACATAAGCCGTAGTCCACCTTCAGCAATCCCGGCGCAGGAAGCCAAGTAAGTAGCAAAACTTTGGTATACCTACTTAACCACGTGCAGCACCATCGTCGTCGACTGCCTACAAAAATTGGCCTAACTGCAATTGCGCATTCGACAAGCTGTGACGATCTGATTGAAATTTCAATCGACGTTCCACACAAGCCACCTCCGTTGTCTGGAGGAAGTAATAGTCACCACCAGCATCTTCTGCAGCTGATTGTGAAGAGCCGATTGTCTAATAATCGAAGTGCAACAGTACTCATCGACCGCCGCTACTTACAAAGTACGAACTCATCACCATCATCAGCACCTCAGTCGTCATCCGCCTACCTACCTAAAATTGGCTGACCTTCAACTACATCTACGACTGGCTGTGATGACCCGATTGCATGTCGATCGACGTTCCGCATAAGACCATCGACTTTCGCACTGCAAAGAAACAACAAAACCACCACCAGAGTAAGTACTAACCAACAGCGCATGCCAAATCTTTGACTAGCTGTGACGTTCCAATTGAAATTTGTAAATTTCAATCGATGTTCCACATAAGGCTATGTATATAACCCGAGTAATCTGCACCTGCGTTGGATATACATATAAATTTGGTTGGGTTTGTACATACCAACGAGTGGTACCTTGGATGAGAACGATATTTGTTGGTTTTCGTGTTCAGGTAGATTTAGTTGTGGATATGAGTTTTAGTTCTCAGTAAGAGGCAATATAGGGATGTGTAGGGTCGAGGTAGGATGGTAGGGATAGGATAGTTTTGCGTATGTGACAGACCGAGTGGTCGCATGCGTTTGTATAAGGGGCCGTTGCTTAATAGGTAGAGCAGGTTATTTACAGCTTTTCCTCTCACTGAATATCAATGTCAGTTTTGTTGGTGAATGTGAAGCGAAATTCGGGCCGTAGGAAAGTAAAGTTCTGGTTAGACTTAGGCAGGCAGTAAAAAAAAAGTAACCCATGTCTGGGGCTAGCAGCAAGATCCCTCCCCCATCGATGAGCTACCGGGAGTTGAATTTTGCCTGAGCTGCAAGTGCCTAGACACCCTTTCATCACTTTTGGCCTAAGGTTCCTGTTGCTTAGGTCAGGAAGGCAAGTAGAAGTGATAAGAGGTTGGCGGAATCGGCTTTGGGATTGAATTCCAATTTAAGTCGATGACGTTCGTTACAGGTAGCCACTTAGGTAGTACCTACGTACATAGATAAAAAAAATTTAGTTTGAAAACAAGTAATGAAAAATTTAGTTTGAAACAAGCAATGACTTTAAAATCGACCTTGTAAACTCTTTACTTAACTTAATTGCAATGTTTCTTCTTTTATTTTGCCAATATATCATCAAACGACTTACCCTTTTCAATGGGACTCACTACTTTCTATTAAGTACTGGCCTCCCTTTTTCCCAATCCGCTTCCAAGAAGGGGGAGATGAGGTGCACCGCATTCCTTTCCGGGTTCGAATTGACAAAGCTCTTTTATCTAGTAATGGTTATTAAAAAAAGAAATGCATTGGCAATAAGTTTACATTTGATACAGTCTGGCCGCTTTAAAATTTTTATGGCAATTGAAAAATATTTAAAAAAAAAATATTAACGATACTTAATTAACTCCATTAGATGGCGACGATGCGACGACGACGACAGCGAGATGGATGGTAGCAGTTTCCAAAACGTGAACGGAAAATGCGCCTTTGAAATTTCCCACAACCAAACCAACAAAATTGAGGTGTGAAACCAGCCAAGGTACCACTCGTATGTATGTGCCAACCCAACCAAATTTATATGTATATCCAACGCAGGTGCAGATTACTCGGGTTATATACATAGCCTTATGTGGAACATCGATTGAAATTTACAAATTTCAATCGGATCGTCACAGCTAGTCAAAGATTTGGCATGCGCTGTTGGTTAGTACTTACTCTGGTGGTGGGTTTGTTGTTTGTTTGCAGTGAGAAAGTCGATGGTCTTATGCGGAACGTCGATCGACATGCAATCGGGTCATCACAGCCAGTCGTAGATGTAGTTGAAGGTCAGCCAATTTTAGGTAGGTAGGCGGATGACGACTGAGGTGCTGATGATGGTGATGATTTCGTACGTTGTAAGTAGCGGCGGTCGATGAGTACTGTTGCACTTCGATTATTAGACAATCGGCTCTTCACAATCAGCTGCAGAAGATGCTGGTGGTGACTATTACTTCCTCCAGACAACGGAGGTGGCTTGTGTGGAACGTCGATTGAAATTTCAATCGGATCGTCACAGCTTGTCGAATGCGCAATTGCAGTTAGGCCAATTTTTGTAGGCAGTCGACGACGATGGTGCTGCACGTGGTTAAGTAGGTATACCAAAGTTTTGCTACTTACTTGGCTTCCTGCGCCGGGGTTGCTGAAGGTGGACTACGGCTTATGTGGAACCTCGATTGAAGGGGTTGATTTTCAATCGGATCGTCACCGCCAGCGAAATAATTGACAATTATTCTTCCTTGCTTTATGGACGGCACACGAAATAACTTTTTATGCATTAACTACGCGTTCAACTGAGTTTTCTTCTTCCTTTATTTCAACTTGCGCGTACTTTGATTTTACTTTTCTACCCTTTTTTCCCCGACGACCAACCACGAGCAAATCAGTTTCTAAATTTAAAACGGGAAGAATCATTGTACAAATTTGAAAAACACACTCGCTACACGGCTAAATATAATCAAATATTTATCATCAAAAAGATGTAATACACACATTAATACACTTTGCTATTTAACAAAAATGTTAATATTAAACAAAATAGATTTTGGATTATGTAAGCCAACATTCCATCAAGCAGCGAGAAAAGCAATCAACGCATTCCCAACAACTCCTATAAAAAACATTTTGGCTGAATCTGGTTTGCCAACGATCGATGAAAGATATGAGGAAATGTCACTTAAACTAACTGCGAAGGTCCTGTTCCCCTCAAGATCTATATTAAATATCGCCTCGAACGCTGACAAGCGATCAACTCGTAAAATAAAAGTACAATAAGCGATTTCACGGGCCTAGAACAGTGTATCAAAGTTCAACCTGTCTGGAAAAATATGCTATAGGCAAACACCATCCTATCCTCCCTGGCTTTGCAGACCTGAAGCCTTCGAACTATCTCTTGCCAAGTTCCCTAAACAAAATACACCCAAATACATTTACCAAAAAATTTTCAACTCCACCGAACATGACCTAAAACAAAAAAACTGGAAATTTTTATTCTCGGATGGGTCAAAAACAAAGATTTATACTAGCTTCGCAGTAACAAGAGAAAATGGTGAACTTTTAAGACAAGGTCTTCTACCTGAACACGCATCAATTTTTTCTGCAGAAGCATTAGCAGTGTACGAAGCATTAAAATCGCAGCAAATACTAAAAGGTGCTGGGTTATTTGCATCGATAGCCTCTCAGTCATGTATGCTATTACGAACCTTAATAACAACACACCTGCGGTATCGGTACTTAGAGACCTTGTCATAAAAATGGATAAGAAAATTAAAATAATGTGGGTACCGGGGCACATTGGTATAAAGGGTAATGAATACGCTGACACAGCGGCGAACTCAGTCAATAAATACCCTTCAATACACTTCGAAACAAACAACGAGGCAGACTTTCTAAGACTTATCCACAAATAATTACAACAACTCAAATCAATAACTGGAGTATGTATGCGCATCATTATGCAAGGATAAATAACTAAAAAGATATTCCAGTATACCCAGGTCAAACAGCTAAACAAACAATTAAAAACTACGTACGACTTCGCACAGGAAACACGGCTTTAACTCATCAACACCTCTTAAGCAAGGCAAACCCTCCAACATGCACGGAATGCGGGGAAACATTTGATATCAAACACCTTCTCGACCACATCAAACGATCGCTTACCAACAACAACGGAGACAGCATTTACGAAATCCTTTCAAATATTAACAAACAAAATTTAGATACGATTCAAAAAATACTAACATTAAACAAATTCAACTTGTAAAAAATTTCAACAATCATCAGTTAACCATAATTTATGAACTCAACCAAAAAAAAATTTTAAAAACAATTAATTTTCTTTTTCTCTTTTTTTATTTAATTACGCTTTCTTCTTCTTCTTCTTTTCATTTCCGGCGTTACGAGTAGTGATCTTGAAGCGATCACAACTCTCCCACTGTTCTGCTTCACACTAGTGATCCGCCTGTGGGGTACGCCGCGTTGACCTCAGAAAGCGTCGGCAAGCCTCCCGGTTTTGGATTGTTCCATGTCTGAGGCCAACCAAATGCTGCTGTTTTTGCATTTGCTTGTACCAGGAGTGTTTTGGCCTGCCTTTTCTTTTTCGTCGCGAATTTAATTACGCTTTATTATTATTATATTCTTTTTTCGCCTTCGAGCCGAAAGCCGTTGCAGCTTGTGCTCCACAAAACAATGTACTAATTTAGGAATTTAAGATTACTATATTAGTCTGTATAAATAAATAAATAAATAAGTAAATAAATAAAAATGCAACGATTGCAACAAATACTATATCGGACATACTGGAAGAGTTTTCTATGAACGATTTCAAGAACATAGACCAAAACAGAACACAAAATCCAATTATGCATTACATTTAATAGAGTCCATAACTACACAAATTTACCCACTATATGACACCGCACTCAAACAATAAAAAATGCCATATATAGTTAACAAAGAAGATCAAATAAAAACAAAAACAATAACAATAAGAAAATAAAATTAGACGGATATATGAAAATAAAACAACAATAGCAGAATCAATATATCAAAACAAAAGATTAAAGAAAGGTGAAAGGCAAAGACCCTGGAGATGAAATTTTAGTTTCGAAACGCAACGAATATAAAAACTGAAGTTGTGATAACTTTATTTAGAAAAACAAATAAAGAAAATACTTATTTGTATTTATATTTTTATAAATTTCGATTTATCAACGTTTCCATGACCTTGAAAAAAGGGACATTAGTGCAATTGGACGATAATTGGAAGAGGAGGAAGATTCGCCTTTTTTAGGGACAGGCTGGATAAATGAAGTTTTTCATCTGCTCGGAAAGATAGAAAAGCTTACGCAGTGGTTTTGCCAGCGTAGAAGATCACCTCTTCATAATAACAGTGGGGATACCATCTGGAACAGCGGAGTTATGAATAGTGGAGGTCCAGTATAACGAATTCCGATATAACGAATGATCGATATTACGAACACTTTTTTCAAGTCCATTAGGTATTCTATATAACGAACAAATAACGAATTTCAGACAAAATGGCATTGAAAACTCTGAAGTCTTAGTTCTTAGAAGTTAGCAGGAAGATGCATTCAACAATAACATTCAACGCCCAAAAAAACAAATGCATATTGACGATTTTTTTCTTAAATTTGAGTACAAATATTTCTATGTACTATTTGCGTACATAATTTGAAAAAAAAAACTAATAAATCTTTTCCTTAAATGTTTCGTTGTATGTAAGTTAAGTTAAATATGTTTTCAATTCTATTAAGTTGAGTATGTGTTTATTTTTTTTTATGAAGTATGAAATAAAATAATGAAAAATAAATCGTACGTTCCATTTACCTAAAGATTTGTATGACAAAAGTTTCGATACAACGAATTTTCAATATAACGAATTGACTCTGAACATTATATCGTTCGTTATACTGGACCACCAATGTATTGAGATTTTTCAGGACTCTCGCAACCGCACGAGTAGGAAAAAAAATGTGTTTCATTGTGGAATTACATTCTCAAGAAAATTCATTCTCAAAAAAATGTTTGCCTTACTTTTTGGCCATGCAAAAACTTAACCTTATGTATATGAATATTACAGATATTCCTAGCCCGTTTGAACAAATTTAGGTCTTCTACAGGTAAAGTTGTAATTAAATATACGAAAACTTCTTTCTCTATCCCTAATCGCTTGTTACAGCTCGAATCAAACCACGAATTGTCTTTGGGGATTATATTTGCTTTTTGTTCTGTGAGGAACAAAATTACTCATGCCGTAGAGATTTAGATCTCATATCAGCTGATGCGTTAACGTTTTCGTCGGGAAAGCAAATGACCAATTAAAATTTCGAAAAAAAAAATATTTAGGTCGTCCCAATTGGTTTTCTCATATTCCCACACAGTTCTATTGGGGACTTTATCTTTTTTACCGTAACGGAATACGAAAAATCTGGAAATCTAAAGGTTGCAATTCTAACAGCATTTTGTAAAAAGATAAATACAGATATGTAAAAGAATACTGACGATATGACACAATGGTCAGATTTGCGTAGAGGAGATGATACTATGACCCTGTATTTTTCGGGATGAGAAGTGAGAAGTAGGTCAAGAGTGTTTGCCGCATGGCCTTCAATATCTGGAACCCGAGTGGGCTCATCAAAAGCTTTGTTAAACGATTTTCCTCAGCAGAAATTTCAACATACCTGCCTTCGGTTGTTGTCTAGCCAGAGTGACGTAGCCAACCAGAACTGACAACACTGAAATCGCCCGTAATTGCAACTTCAGTGCGAGGATATTGGGAAATTCCTCGCATCAAACTCGTTAGAACTTGAATTGTTATCTAAATTGGGATATCTGTAAATAAAACAATAGTGAATGATTTGCTTCTGGATGGTGAATTTTAACTACATGAAATTAAAGTTCGTATTAGAACAGAGGCCGTATTGTGGAGGAAACTGATAAGCAACATCATTCCGAACATACGCGAAGCCATAGGAGGAAAATAATAATGGCACTCTGATATATCCAGGCAGGTTGAACTCTGAGGGAACACGAACCTGTGTTTTTTTGATGAACGGTGAACGTTACGTTGCCGTAGACCCCCCTCCCCCCTTGTCACATCTTGTCACACTCAGCGAGACCCCTCCCCTCCCCTGGATGCGAACGTATTTTATGGACGGCCCCTAACACGATTTTGATAAGATTTCATATTTTAGAAGTCCTAAGTTATTTTCGAATTTTCATTAATTTAAAAAAAAAATTTGTTTTTTCGAACATTTTCAAAACGGTATCTTTGATTTATTTCAAAGTTTTATCAATACATCTTTCAACAAGATCTTAAAATTTGTTTACTCCAATTTTTAAAATCTCATTTTTTTTTAATTAAAAATAAAACAGGTTTTAAAAAAAACGGCTCAAACGATTTTGATTAAATTTTTTGAGTTTATATGTATTATAATATAATATTTTTATTTATTAGTATTAATGTTAATAAATTTGATAGCTACATACATAAACCTGAATATTAAATGTGACAGTTATAAAGAGATAAAAAACAAAAAACAGAAACATAGTCAAGATAGTGGAGCTTTGGTTCGAATCAAGAACTTTAACGTAGTTTTACTAATGTGAAAATCTATTAAATTTGAGTTTAGACTAAAAACTTTTATCATACAAGTAAGACGCTAATTCATGCTATAATAAGTTCTATGATGACAGTGAAGTAACTAACAAGTTTCGCAGTTGGTATGAGCCTCCCCGGTAGTTAAAACCTACGCATGAGAGCAAGTCAGGAGCATCAATTTGTCCTGTTATAAGCTGGTGAAGAAAAAATAAATCATTGTTTATTCGCCGATGCGAAAGCTTTAGCATCTGCAAAAGTTGAATACGGTGCTCATACGGTGGAAGGTTATAAGAGTCAATCAAAGGAAGTCCCTTGAGAGCAAATCTAATAAATCTTCGCTTTATACTTTCTATTCTTGAATTGTAGACGGCATAATAAGGAGACCATATTTAAGAAGGATATTCTAGATGGGGTCGAACATGACAGTTATACAGCGAAAGAGTGACGTAGGGGTGCGTAAACTCCTTAGCCCATCTTTTAATAAAGCATAGCATTGAATTTCCTTCACTAACAATATAGTTAATACGAGATGTAAAGTCTAAATTGGAACTAAAGTAAACACCGAGGTCCTTAATACTGGACATCTTGCATAATATTTGATGAGAAATCGAGTAATTATACAAAGCCGGTGTACGATTCTTTAAAAATTAAAAATTTCTTTAAAAAGTTATATAATATACAGTACAGGGTGTTCCGTACTTCGTGTAACATCCTTTGGGGTGTGATTCTTGGTCATATTCTAAGAAAAAAAATGTATGACAGTAAAGCTCAATTCTCAACTTTGACATCACTTTTTGACAATTTAAGAAAAGGCTAACTTTGGTGTACCCTGACCTATGTTAAATTCAATATCTCTGTCAATACTAATGATAGAGACCTAATCATAGTCTTAATTTTTTGTAGAAATAATAGCCTTTAAGACTGTATTTAAGTTTAGCTTCCACAGGTTAAGGGTTGCCAGATTTTCGAAACAAAGTTTTGACTTTGAAGTCTTTTTTTTGCAGAAAATGCCTGATAGAGATTCTTTGTTTTTAACAGATGAACTAAACAATAATAAAAAAAGCTCATTAATAAGTACACTCAAAAACCCATACATTTTATGATATTTGAAAAAATACAAAATGGGTAAAATTAAAAAAAAAAAAAAATGATTTTTAAATTTGAGGTTTGTTTGAATAAAACAATAATATGGGCACTTCTGTTAGTTTTTTTTATGTTTTTTGTACAAATACAATTATAACAAGTGCTCAAAGTGCCTACGCAGACATTTTTTTCTTATATGAGTTTTGCAATGGAAATTCATGAAGAGTACAGCGAAGATACCAGGAACTTTATCCTTATTGTAAATCTGGCAACCCTTAGCCTATAAAAATCCAATTTAAATACAGTTTCAAAGATTACAAGACTAGAAGTAAGCTCTACAAACAGTGCTCTAGTGAAATAGCCAGTTGCATTCTTCCCCTGAAACAATTTACACTCAACACTCGCCTCGCTAGGAATGCTCATCAGTTCTACCTTGTGCCCAACTTCGGGCGTACAGTCAAGTATAGAGATTCTTTTTTTAGTCGCACCACCCGAGTGTGGAATGCTTTACCTGGCTCTGTATTTCCCCTGCATCACGATTCACAAAGGTTCAAGAGCAATTTGCATTATTGTCTCCAATTAAATCCTCTCCTATTTTCCTAAATGCTCGCACTGTGTTCTATAACATTGTAAGGGTATTCATAACCCCTTGATGTGCGCGCTAATTATAAAAAAAACCGGTCCTTTTGGGATCCCTTCGGACATAAAGGGCTGGAATATCCAGTGTCAGTACCCTGCTGCAGGAGTGAGAGTGCTGCCGTTGGCTCATAAGAAGCTCATCCGCCACCATCTCTACTTCAATACCCTGTTCTTTTTTTTTATAATTAACGCGCACATCAAGGGGTTATGACTACCCTTATAATGTTATACAACACAGTGCGAGTATTTAGGAAAATAGGAGAGGATTTGAAAGGAGACACCGATGCACGTTGTTTTTGAACTTTTGTGAATCGTGATGCAGGGGAAATACAGAGCCAGGTAAAGCATTCCACATTCGGGTGGTGCGTTTTTTCGAATATTTTCAAAACGGTATCTTTGATTTATTTCAAAGTTTTATCAATACATCTTTCAGCAAGATCTTAAAATTTGTTTACTCCAATTTTTAAAATCTCATTTTTTTTTAATTAAAAATAAAACAGGTTTTTAAAAAAACGGCTCAAACGATTTTGATTAAATTTTTTGAGTTTATATGTATTATAATATAATATTTTTATTTATTAGTATTAATGTTAATAAATTTGATAGCTACATACATAAACCTGAATATTAAATGTGACAGTTATAAAGAGATAAAAAACAAAAAACAGAAACATAGTCAAGATAGTGGAGCTTTGGTTCGAATCAAGAACTTTAACGTAGTTTTACTAATGTGAAAATCTATTAAATTTGAGTTTAGACTAAAAACTTTTATCATACAAGTAAGACGCTAATTCATGCTATAATAAGTTCTATGATGACAGTGAAGTAACTAACAAGTTTCGCAGTTGGTATGAGCCTCCCCGGTAGTTAAAACCTACGCATGAGAGCAAGTCAGGAGCATCAATTTGTCCTGTTATAAGCTGGTGAAGAAAAAATAAATCATTGTTTATTCGCCGATGCGAAAGCTTTAGCATCTGCAAAAGTTGAATACGGTGCTCATACGGTGGAAGGTTATAAGAGTCAATCAAAGGAAGTCCCTTGAGAGCAAATCTAATAAATCTTCGCTTTATACTTTCTATTCTTGAATTGTAGACGGCATAATAAGGAGACCATATTTAAGAAGGATATTCTAGATGGGGTCGAACATGACAGTTATACAGCGAAAGAGTGACGTAGGGGTGCGTAAACTCCTTAGCCCATCTTTTAATAAAGCATAGCATTGAATTTCCTTCACTAACAATATAGTTAATACGAGATGTAAAGTCTAAATTGGAACTAAAGTAAACACCGAGGTCCTTAATACTGGACATCTTGCATAATATTTGATGAGAAATCGAGTAATTATACAAAGCCGGTGTACGATTCTTTAAAAATTAAAAATTTCTTTAAAAAGTTATATAATATACAGGGTGTTCCGTACTTCGTGTAACATCCTTTGGGGTGTGATTCTTGGTCATATTCTAAGAAAAAAAATGTATGACAGTAAAGCTCAATTCTCAACTTTGACATCACTTTTTGACAATTTAAGAAAAGGCTAACTTTGGTGTACCCTGACCTATGTTAAATTCAATATCTCTGTCAATACTAATGATAGAGACCTAATCATAGTCTTAATTTTTTGTAGAAATAATAGCCTTTAAGACTGTATTTAAGTTTAGCTTCCACAGGTTAAGGGTTGCCAGATTTTCGAAACAAAGTTTTGACTTTGAAGTCTTTTTTTTGCAGAAAATGCCTGATAGAGATTCTTTGTTTTTAACAGATGAACTAAACAATAATAAAAAAAAGCTCATTAATAAGTACACTCAAAAACCCATACATTTTATGATATTTGAAAAAATACAAAATGGGTAAAATTAAAAAAAAAAAAAAATGATTTTTAAATTTGAGGTTTGTTTGAATAAAACAATAATATGGGCACTTCTGGTAGTTTTTTTTATGTTTTTTGTACAAATACAATTATAACAAGTGCTCAAAGTGCCTACGCAGACATTTTTTTCTTATATGAGTTTTGCAATGGAAATTCATGAAGAGTACAGCGAAGATACCAGGAACTTTATCCTTATTGTAAATCTGGCAACCCTTAGCCTATAAAAATCCAATTTAAATACAGTTTCAAAGATTACAAGACTAGAAGTAAGCTCTACAAACAGTGCTCTAGTGAAATAGCCAGTTGCATTCTTCCCCTGAAACAATTTACACTCAACACTCGCCTCGCTAGGAATGCTCATCAGTTCTACCTTGTGCCCAACTTCGGGCGTACAGTCAAGTATAGAGATTCTTTTTTTAGTCGCACCACCCGAGTGTGGAATGCTTTACCTGGCTCTGTATTTCCCCTGCATCACGATTCACAAAGGTTCAAGAGCAATTTGCATTATTGTCTCCAATTAAATCCTCTCCTATTTTCCTAAATGCTCGCACTGTGTTCTATAACATTGTAAGGGTATTCATAACCCCTTGATGTGCGCGCTAATTATAAAAAAAACCGGTCCTTTTGGGATCCCTTCGGACATAAAGGGCTGGAATATCCAGTGTCAGTACCCTGCTGCAGGAGTGAGAGTGCTGCCGTTGGCTCATAAGAAGCTCATCCGCCACCATCTCTACTTCAATACCCTGTTCTTTTTTTTATAATTAACGCGCACATCAAGGGGTTATGACTACCCTTATAATGTTATAAAACACAGTGCGAGTATTTAGGAAAATAGGAGAGGATTTGAAAGGAGACACCGATGCACGTTGTTTTTGAACTTTTGTGAATCGTGATGCAGGGGAAATACAGAGCCAGGTAAAGCATTCCACATTCGGGTGGTGCGTTTTTCGAATATTTTCAAAACGGTATCTTTGATTTATTTCAAAGTTTTATCAATACATCTTTCAGCAAGATCTTAAAATTTGTTTACTCCAATTTTTAAAATCTCATTTTTTTTTAATTAAAAATAAAACAGGTTTTTAAAAAAACGGCTCAAACGATTTTGATTAAATTTTTTGAGTTTATATGTATTATAATATAATATTTTTATTTATTAGTATTAATGTTAATAAATTTGATAGCT
This sequence comes from Melanostoma scalare, assembly GCA_949752695.1. Taxonomy (NCBI): domain Eukaryota; kingdom Metazoa; phylum Arthropoda; class Insecta; order Diptera; family Syrphidae; genus Melanostoma; species Melanostoma scalare. The sequence goes on along the minus strand of OX456985.1, from coordinate 96,147,922 downwards.
ACATACATAAACCTGAATATTAAATGTGACAGTTATAAAGAGATAAAAAACAAAAAACAGAAACATAGTCAAGATAGTGGAGCTTTGGTTCGAATCAAGAACTTTAACGTAGTTTTACTAATGTGAAAATCTATTAAATTTGAGTTTAGACTAAAAACTTTTATCATACAAGTAAGACGCTAATTCATGCTATAATAAGTTCTATGATGACAGTGAAGTAACTAACAAGTTTCGCAGTTGGTATGAGCCTCCCCGGTAGTTAAAACCTACGCATGAGAGCAAGTCAGGAGCATCAATTTGTCCTGTTATAAGCTGGTGAAGAAAAAATAAATCATTGTTTATTCGCCGATGCGAAAGCTTTAGCATCTGCAAAAGTTGAATACGGTGCTCATACGGTGGAAGGTTATAAGAGTCAATCAAAGGAAGTCCCTTGAGAGCAAATCTAATAAATCTTCGCTTTATACTTTCTATTCTTGAATTGTAGACGGCATAATAAGGAGACCATATTTAAGAAGGATATTCTAGATGGGGTCGAACATGACAGTTATACAGCGAAAGAGTGACGTAGGGGTGCGTAAACTCCTTAGCCCATCTTTTAATAAAGCATAGCATTGAATTTCCTTCACTAACAATATAGTTAATACGAGATGTAAAGTCTAAATTGGAACTAAAGTAAACACCGAGGTCCTTAATACTGGACATCTTGCATAATATTTGATGAGAAATCGAGTAATTATACAAAGCCGGTGTACGATTCTTTAAAAATTATAAATTTCTTTAAAAAGTTATATAATATACAGGGTGTTCCGTACTTCGTGTAACATCCTTTGGGGTGTGATTCTTGGTCATATTCTAAGAAAAAAAATGTATGACAGTAAAGCTCAATTCTCAACTTTGACATCACTTTTTGACAATTTAAGAAAAGGCTAACTTTGGTGTACCCTGACCTATGTTAAATTCAATATCTCTGTCAATACTAATGATAGAGACCTAATCATAGTCTTAATTTTTTGTAGAAATAATAGCCTTTAAGACTGTATTTAAGTTTAGCTTCCACAGGTTAAGGGTTGCCAGATTTTCGAAACAAAGTTTTGACTTTGAAGTCTTTTTTTTGCAGAAAATGCCTGATAGAGATTCTTTGTTTTTAACAGATGAACTAAACAATAATAAAAAAAAGCTCATTAATAAGTACACTCAAAAACCCATACATTTTATGATATTTGAAAAAATACAAAATGGGTAAAATTAAAAAAAAAAAAAAAATGATTTTTAAATTTGAGGTTTGTTTGAATAAAACAATAATATGGGCACTTCTGGTAGTTTTTTTTATGTTTTTTGTACAAATACAATTATAACAAGTGCTCAAAGTGCCTACGCAGACATTTTTTTCTTATATGAGTTTTGCAATGGAAATTCATGAAGAGTACAGCGAAGATACCAGGAACTTTATCCTTATTGTAAATCTGGCAACCCTTAGCCTATAAAAATCCAATTTAAATACAGTTTCAAAGATTACAAGACTAGAAGTAAGCTCTACAAACAGTGCTCTAGTGAAATAGCCAGTTGCATTCTTCCCCTGAAACAATTTACACTCAACACTCGCCTCGCTAGGAATGCTCATCAGTTCTACCTTGTGCCCAACTTCGGGCGTACAGTCAAGTATAGAGATTCTTTTTTTAGTCGCACCACCCGAGTGTGGAATGCTTTACCTGGCTCTGTATTTCCCCTGCATCACGATTCACAAAGGTTCAAGAGCAATTTGCATTATTGTCTCCAATTAAATCCTCTCCTATTTTCCTAAATGCTCGCACTGTGTTCTATAACATTGTAAGGGTATTCATAACCCCTTGATGTGCGCGCTAATTATAAAAAAAAACCGGTCCTTTTGGGATCCCTTCGGACATAAAGGGCTAGAATATCCAGTGTCAGTACCCTGCTGCAGGAGTGAGAGTGCTGCCGTTGGCTCATAAGAAGCTCATCCGCCACCATCTCTACTTCAATACCCTGTTCTTTTTTTTATAATTAACGCGCACATCAAGGGGTTATGACTACCCTTATAATGTTATAAAACACAGTGCGAGTATTTAGGAAAATAGGAGAGGATTTGAAAGGAGACACCGATGCACGTTGTTTTTGAACTTTTGTGAATCGTGATGCAGGGGAAATACAGAGCCAGGTAAAGCATTCCACATTCGGGTGGTGCGTTTTTTCGAATATTTTCAAAACGGTATCTTTGATTTATTTCAAAGTTTTATCAATACATCTTTCAGCAAGATCTTAAAATTTGTTTACTCCAATTTTTAAAATCTCATTTTTTTTTAATTAAAAATAAAACAGGTTTTTAAAAAAACGGCTCAAACGATTTTGATTAAATTTTTTGAGTTTATATGTATTATAATATAATATTTTTATTTATTAGTATTAATGTTAATAAATTTGATAGCTACATACATAAACCTGAATATTAAATGTGACAGCTATAAAGAGATAAAAAACAAAAAACAGAAACATAGTCAAGATAGTGGAGCTTTGGTTCGAATCAAGAACTTTAACGTAGTTTTACTAATGTGAAAATCTATTAAATTTGAGTTTAGACTAAAAACTTTTATCATACAAGTAAGACGCTAATTCATGCTATAATAAGTTCTATGATGACAGTGAAGTAACTAACAAGTTTCGCAGTTGGTATGAGCCTCCCCGGTAGTTAAAACCTACGCATGAGAGCAAGTCAGGAGCATCAATTTGTCCTGTTATAAGCTGGTGAAGAAAAAATAAATCATTGTTTATTCGCCGATGCGAAAGCTTTAGCATCTGCAAAAGTTGAATACGGTGCTCATACGGTGGAAGGTTATAAGAGTCAATCAAAGGAAGTCCCTTGAGAGCAAATCTAATAAATCTTCGCTTTATACTTTCTATTCTTGAATTGTAGACGGCATAATAAGGAGACCATATTTAAGAAGGATATTCTAGATGGGGTCGAACATGACAGTTATACAGCGAAAGAGTGACGTAGGGGTGCGTAAACTCCTTAGCCCATCTTTTAATAAAGCATAGCATTGAATTTCCTTCACTAACAATATAGTTAATACGAGATGTAAAGTCTAAATTGGAACTAAAGTAAACACCGAGGTCCTTAATACTGGACATCTTGCATAATATTTGATGAGAAATCGAGTAATTATACAAAGCCGGTGTACGATTCTTTAAAAATTATAAATTTCTTTAAAAAGTTATATAATATACAGGGTGTTCCGTACTTCGTGTAACATCCTTTGGGGTGTGATTCTTGGTCATATTCTAAGAAAAAAAATGTATGACAGTAAAGCTCAATTCTCAACTTTGACATCACTTTTTGACAATTTAAGAAAAGGCTAACTTTCAATACTAATGATAGAGACCTAATCATAGTCTTAATTTTTTGTAGAAATAATAGCCTTTAAGACTGTATTTAAGTTTAGCTTCCTAAGGTTAAGGGTTGCCAGATTTTCGAAACAAAGTTTTGACTTTGAAGTCTTTTTTTTGCAGAAAATGCCTGATAGAGATTCTTTGTTTTTAACAGATGAACTAAACAATAATAAAAAAAAACTCATTAATAAGTGCACTCAAAAACCCATACATTTTATGATATTTGAAAAAATACAAAATGGGTAAATTTAAAAAAAAAAAAAAAAAATTTTTAAATTTGAGGTTTGTTTGAATAAAACAATAATATGGGCACTTCTGTGTAGTTTTTTTATGTTTTTTGTACAAATACAATTATAACAAGTGCTCAAAGTGCCTACGCAGACATTTTTTTCTTATATGAGTCTTGCAATGGAAATTCATGAAGAGCACAGCGAAGATACCAGGAACTTTATCCTTACTGTAAATCTGGCAACCCTTAGCCTATAAAAATCCAATTTAAATACAGTTTCAAAGATGACAAGACTAGAAGTAAGCTCTACAAACAGTGCTCTAGTGAAATAGCCAGTTGCATTCCTCCCCTGAAATAATTTACACTCAACACTCGCCTCGCTAGGAATGCTCATCAGTTCTACCTTGTGCCCAACTTCGGGCGTACAGTCAAGTATAGAGATTCTTTTTTTTTAGTCGCACCACCCGAATGTGGAATGCTTTACCTGGCTCTGTATTTCCCCTGCATTACGATTCACAAAGGTTCAAGAGCAATTTGCATTATTGTCTCCAATTAAATCCTCTCCTATTTTCCTAAATGCTCGCACTGTGTTCTATAACATTGTAAGGGTATTCATAACCCCTTGATGTGCGCGCTAATTATAAAAAAAAAAACCGGTCCTTTTGGGATCCCTTCAGACATAAAGGGCTGGAATATCCAGTGTCAGTACCCTGCTGCAGGAGTAGAGATCACCATCTCTACTTCAATACCCTGTTCTTTTTTTTATAATTAATGCGCACATCAAGGGGTTATGACTACCCTTATAATGTTATAAAACACAGTGCGAGTATTTAGGAAAATAGGAGAGGATTTGAAAGGAGACACCGATACACGTTGTTTTTGAACTTTTGTGAATCGTGATGCAGGGGAAATACAGAGCCAGGTAAAGCATTCCACATTCGGGTGGTGCGACTGAAATACGAATCTCTATACTTGACTGTACGCCCGAAATTGGGCTCAAGATAAAACTGATGAGCATTCCTAGCGAGGCGGATGTTGCGGCTAAATTGTTTCAGGGGAGGAATGCACCTGGCTATTTCACTAGAGCACTGTTTGTAAAAAAAGCGATAAAAGAGAGAGAGACAGGTGACTTTTCGACGATGTTCAAGAGAATCAATCGATTCTACGATTGAACTATCACATCAAATTTTTTTTTTTAGGGACGTGAATTTGGAAACGAATATGAAAAGCTGAGGGTCAAGTCGTCAGCAAAACAGTTAAGCGGATTAGAAGTTTCAGACAAGAGATCATTAATGAAAATGAGGAAGAGAGTCGGAGACAAAACGGAGCCCTGGGGCACACCAGCATTTATGAAGTGGGTATCAGACTTGAAGCCATCCAACACAACTTGTATTGAACGGTGGGAAAGGTAATTTCTAATCCAACGAAGAAGAGACTCATCGATACCAAAAGCACGCATTTTCGATAAAAGAGCCTGATGCCAAACTCTATGCTTTAGAAATATCAAGCGGAATAATCTTACTTTCTCCAAAACTTTTCCACTTCTTCCACTTTTCCACTTTTCGGTGAGATAAGCCATCAAATCACCAGTGGACCGTTTGCTACGAAAGCCGCACTGACGGTCATTAAGAAGCTTTCGTTCTTCAAGATATTTCATAAGTTGACGGTTTATCAACGTTTCCATGACCTTAGAAAGAAGGGACGTTAGTGCGATTGGACGGTGTTCTAGTATTGAAAGACCCTGAAAGACCTTTAAGCCAAAGATGTTGGAGTAGCTCCTTCAGGGGTTTCTGCTTTTTTGACTGATGTATTCCACCTTTGATTCTGTCATACAAATTCATCCGCTGGGACTGAGATTCGGGCAGTAACCAGTAAGTCATTACTCGCAGAGCATTTTAGTGTTGATCACAATTCTTTTCTTCCGCATTCCTTAGTCAACACTCGCACTTACTAGTTTAGCAGGTCAGCTCCGGACGAAGCATCCCTGGGCCCAGTTGTTACCACGTGGAGGTATAGTATGCACAATTGACGTTTACTATAAGTTGCATCATCTGGGCGCCTTCAAGTTGACACCAGTCAGATCCTTCCCGAATAAAACATCCCCAACCACCAGTAAGTTCATTCAAACCACTGAAATTAGGATAGTGGGTCATTAGGTTTGTTCGTTGAAGCCCTGGGGTCGCCACAAAGCGTTTTTTAAGAAACCTAAAGTCGCCCTGAATGTTAAACTGAGTGTTTGGCCACATTTTTCAATTGTTTACTCAATGTAGGCCCAAACGATAAGAAAGCGCATTAGCATTTCAATCGATTGTAATCTCCCGCCCATTTTCTATCTTCTTACTCTACAAATAATTAAATCCTGGATGGCACTACGGATTGTATTAGGATTACCAAAATCACACTGACAATAAACCCACTCAATGGCCTTACAAAACCATGAGTGTCGTTCATGAGCGAACTTAGTTGCTCAGACAAACCCTCTGTTTATAATTACTTCCGGTCATTTTTAATGCTTTTACGATTTCACAATTAAAACTCTATGAAACTTGACGTCTACTTGTTTATTAACCTGAAGCTAGCACACTTAACAATTAGAAATTCATCCTTACGATTACGAGCTTAGTGCTTAGTGAGACTCACAACGAAGAGAAGAGAAAAACCTTGAACTTGTCATTAGTTTTCATTAGAACATGTTTGTTGGTTGAGCCTAATTGCACTGGGCACTTTTAATCTGTGCGCTTTGGCTTCGAAGGCGCTGAGGTTTGAAGTAATTTCTTAGACTGCTTTCGGATAACCGACTTGAGCTTGCAAAATCTCCGCTGGTGTTCTATTAAATTCCTTACTTTCCGATGGCATCTATCACATTCAATACGTTTGTGAAGGCGAACGTAGCTCGTAAAAAACTTTCTCATACTCACACTTAAGTCTTCAGAGTGAATAAGACACACTTTAGTATTCTCATACAGATTGTGCAAAACTATTTGTGAAAAATTAAAAAAGAAAAGGAATTTTTAAAAACCGTCCATTTAAACTGATATGATTTCTTGACTTACCTCGCCTATTGTCGTAGTCAGTAGAACTCGTTTCGTCTCCATACCTTTTCGAATAGGAATTTTGGCAAGTTTTCGGTTTTCTTTTTTCAATTTTCTTTCTTTTGGATGAACTTTTGGCAAAGGCTTTTGTTTCTTGTCGCGATTTCACATGACACCATAACACAGACTCTCTTCTCAGTTTTTGGTGATAAAGAAGAGTTTCATCTTCACTATCCGAAAAGAAAACGTTTTTTTCAGACTCGTCCTCCGAATACTGCAACTTTGTATTTGTCTGGCTTTGGGGGCTGTTTTTTTGTTGTATTCTTTCTAATTTCTTTGAATGAGGAGAGATTTTCATGTGAATTTCCGTACTTTCACATTCGTTAACAAGATCATCAAGATCTTCATGGTGATGAAGAGGAGGTACACTGAAAGAATTGTCATTAAAGACTTCATCCCTTTTTAAATCGCTTAGAAACTGCAAGAGTTCCTCTACGTTGGGGTTGTCTTCCTCAGAGTCAAAAATATCTTCATGAGTTTCGGTGTTTGTCATGCTCTCCTCCTCGGTTTTTATTTGTGAATAGTCTACGAGTTCTGGTTGATTACTCAAAAGTTTTCTCATGTATCTATCAGAACAAATCAATTGCAGTCGGAAGGAATAGCATTTTTTGATGTCGTCTAAGCAGTCTTGGCATACTTCTTGGGGCATTTGACCATTTTCGTTTGTTTGAACCTGAAAACGTGTGAAGGCAGACTTTATGTTACAAAATTTCAGTACAGAAATTGAATTTACCGACATCTATGTTCGTGATGGAACCCAGCATTGCAGCAATCGAAACAGAACAATTACTATTGAGAACTTTGTGGGAGTCATGAATTGATGTGAGTTTTTCTCTTGGCGAGAGACATGCACGGCAGAGTTTTGTTAAATTATAGGGGGGGTACAGCGGCAATACAATGCCTTTCATTATTTATTTGTATTTTACAAGATTTTGGTTTTGGTAAAAAATTTTCTTTAACCAATAAATGAATAAACGGTTTGCTTCAAAAACGAAATCAAATGAATACAGAAATTCAGATGACAGTTGACAGAAAAAAAAGCTTTCGGGAATGCGCCAGTTCAAAATATTTATCGAGACTCATCAACTTAGAGGAATAAAGACACCACACACACACCACGGCATCTGCCATCGAAGTGACTTCACAAACACCACTTTATTTTTGGACTCCTAAATTCATTTAATACGTGTATCACAGGTGGATCTCGTGTTACAAAGACAACAATGTAAACAAATGGAAGTTGCGGGGCAAGAGACGTTATGGTTTTCTCTCTTGTTTCTTATTCCTCTAAGCTCATCAAATAATCTTCTAAGTAGTGCCAAACCTAGTTTTCTTACGTATTTGAGTTTTTGTTTTTCTTTTTTTTTTTTTTTAAACAGTATTAAATAAATATAAATTTCATAAAGCACTGAGTAAACATAAGTTAACAACTAGATTTGTCGACACAATTGCAAATTTGTTTAGTTTTAGCTGAGTCTTAAAATATTTAAAAAGTCCGTCTTTAAGACTATTTTAAAGCCAAAGCGTTTTTGCAGTGGCGGAGGCGGTAGAAACGTCATTTGTACCGTCGTTTGACTGAAAGCTCTGCGTTTTTCTCTAGCGTTGGTGTAGGTAGTCTCATATATCACTTTTATAACTAAACTGCTTTAATTTGGGAGGTGTTTATCCGTCTATCTTAAACCTTTTCTCATCATCCAGTCAAAAAACCTAAATAAATAAATCACAGAAGGGAGTTTGTTTGTGTAGTAACCGAAAATGTCGTGATGCAGTGGTAGAGTGTTCAGTAGATAGGCTGGACGCGTGGGTTCGAACCCTGCTCTGGGCATCTACTTTTCTTTCAGCCTCCCAGTTTTATATGGACGCCGCCCTTGAGGTTATATGTGAAATTAATAACACCTTATTTCCACCTACTGCAACACAAAAAAGGGAAGGCTACTACCCTGGTAGTACAATGGGCCGGAAATTAGGTCTGAGTTCTCCAGATTAGCATATAGCCTCCTCTTTAAAAAAAAAAAAGTAATCGAAAAACACTTTGTTGTAAATATATTACTTTTAGTAGAATTGATAAGGTTTGACCAAGTTTGGAATAATAGGTGTTTTTGAATAAACTGATTCCTCTGCGGCTTTTTTTTGGTCACTAGTTAACGCAATGAAATGTAACTTATTTCATTTACTTTCCCGACGTTGCGACAGGGTTTGCTGTCTTCCTCAGGGGATCTTTATTCAGAAACATAAGATAGTTTTGTTGAACAAATTTTGGATTTTACATTAAATAAGGTAAACAAGACTTACTTTTAAGAAATCAAAAAATTAAAAATCGTTACTTTTAACAAATGACAACAAGAATAAATATAAAAAAGAACTTTATACTTTGTTTAAAGAAAAGAAATTGTTTAAAAAGGAGAAATTTAACACTTTCTTTGTTGAAGTTTAGTCTTAATATGAGTCATTAAAAGGGTGTCTGCAAAATATTAAAACAAAAACAAAACTTAAAATTTCTTTGCAGCGACGAGAGAGCAATATATGGCTGATATGTTCTGTGTGTCTTGTTTTCTATTCATACTATTGTTGTTTCCTAAAATGTGAAGTGTTTCCAGAGTATATCGTTTTGAAATATGTTTTTCCGTTTGTAGTATTTTGACATTTTTAAAATCGGGTTGGTGTTTGGAGGTGACACAATGGTTTGTCAATGCTGTTTTGGCCGTGTTTTTTATTTTTATGTCAGATTTGTGGTTTTCAATTCTGTTACCTAAGAATTGTTTTGTGGAAATTTTTGTGAAAATTGTAGCCTTTGCTACATAGGAAATTTTGTGAAAATTGTAGCCTTTGCTACATAGGAGCAACACATATTGCATGCTTTTGAATATGGGAGTGTTTTCCATCGGAATTTTTTAACATATCAGCCGTATGAATTGTAACGTGAACCCAACATTTAATACCAATTTCCTAATCGAAAACGTTCAACCGAAAAACACATCTGGGAGCACTAGTGTAAGTGTAGAAATTCTAGGAGAGAAAATGTTTGACAGCCAAAACAGTGGAGAGTTGCAGACCATGTGGAAGTTACTGGAGAGTTCTAGATGAAATGTCATTCGATATAAATAGCCCGCCCGAGGCAACCAGAGGGCAGTTTTGATTATAGAGTGATAAAGTTAAGAGTGAAATGTTGTTAACCAGTGATAGTTGATATGATAGATATGAAGCTGGTTGAAGAACAACGAAGCGAACAAAAGAAGGAACAACAGAATATTCTCGAAAGACTTGAGGCGCAACAGAATGTTTTAGAAGGTCAGAAAAACATTCTAGAAGGAAAATTGGGTAACATTGAGAAAAATGTATGTGCCCTTGACGAACGAGTTGAAGGTGTGGAAAAACAGCTTTCTGTTGTAGAGAATCGTTTGGAAAGCCGATGCGATAACCAGTTCTCTGTTCTGTCCAAGGAATTAGACCAAATACGGAAAATAAAAATTCGAGAATCTGCTGGAGAGTTTGCAAGGAAAAAGGAGATGAAACCCCCAACATTTGATGGGCAGTCTTCTTGGCCAGTCTACAAGAGACAATTTGAGGCAGCCGCGACAACAAATGGCTGGGATGACGAAGACAAGTACATTGCACTGACTCTTGCTCTTAGAGGACCAGCAGCTGAATTACTTCAAACAGTTCCAGCTGGTAAGAGCGGCGATTTCTGTTCTCTCGTGGCAGCTATAGATAAACGCTTTGGAGATAGCCACTTGAAAGAAGTCTTCCGAGTCCAACTCAATAACAGAGTCCAGAAAAGGGGTGAAAGTCTACAGCAGCTCCAAGCAGACGTCGAAAGACTGGTTCACCTGGCATACCCGGATGCTGAAGAAGAAATCATCAACCAGCTTGCTGTTGAGTCCTTCGTTCGTGCCATTTCCGATATACATCTTCAGAGGTCTGTGCGAACTGCTAGAACACGTACTCTTTCTGAAACTTTAGCATTTGCATTGACAATTGAAGCAGCAGAACAGGCTTCTCATGGAGTACATCGACTTAGAGAAGTCATAGTCGAAGAATGCTCATGCCGAAGAGCTGAAATACAAAAGAACCAGCGGAGCGGACTAGCAAGATGTTGGAACTGCAACAAGACCGGGCACTTACAGCGTCAATGCCGACTACCACCAAATAAAGCCGCTTGTCAACATTGTGGAAGCAAGAGATCCAACCTAGAGCAAGGTAACAACAACACCAGCGTTGCCTATCAATCCAACTTCGAGGGGCAGAGGCTGGTTTCTTGTATCGATGGACCCAGAACCACCATCCAGGTCTCCCAGACCAAACGAGACAACAAAAGTCTGACTGTGGAGACTACTATTAACGGGATCAAACATGTGGCTACCATCGACACCGGTGCCACAGCCTCCATAGTACGTCGAGACCTGGTAAAGACGACGTGGCTTCATAACACCAATAGCTACCGTCTAAGAACCGCAACGGGAGAAGCAGCAAGAGTATATGGAGAAGTGTGTCTTAAAATCCGACTGGCTGATCTAGTGTTTACTCATCAATTCCTGGTGGCAGATATATGTGACGAGTGCATCATTGGAATCGACTTTATGAAACAGCACGGAGTTATTTTGGATATCGGTAATCAAGTTTTGAAATACCAAAATAAAGAAATTCCAATGACCTATTCGAATGAAAAAACGTCAACACTGAGGACTGTCATCACGGAAGATCTTATCCTGCCTCCTTCTTCTGAAGTGTTCGTTTGGACAAAACTGGAAGGTGAGTTTGGAAGCCTTCGATACCTCATGGTGGAACCAGACCCAGAGTGTTCCTCCCAAAGCGTCATCATTGGGAAAACACTGGTAGCACCTAAAAACAAAATGGTCCCCGTACGATTACTAAACACCAGACCGTACGATGTAAAGTTGAAGAAAGGAGAAGTCGTTGGACGTTGCGAATCGTTTGCAGCAATTACGAAGATCACAGACGAGGCCCCGAGAAAAACGTTAAGCCCGGAGGAGCTCATAACCATCAGAGCTAAAATACTGAGTTCATCCAACCTTGATCACCAACAAACAAGGATGGCTGAAAATCTCCTACAAGAGTACACTGACATCTTCGCATCGCAAAAGGGACAATACGGTAGGACACAGTTGGTGCAGCATCGCATCAACACAGGAGATGCAAGACCGATTCGTCAACCCGCAAGACGTCTTCCACTGGCCAAACAAGGTGAGGTTGAATAAATGATAACAACAATGAAGAAGGACGGTCTTATCGAAAATTCCAAAAGTCCTTGGGCGTCACCAGTGGTTCTAGTGAAAAAGAAAGACGGAAGCACTCGTTTTTGTGTGGACTACCGAAGGCTGAACGATGTGACTAAGAAGGACAGCTATCCCCTGCCGAGAATCAGTGATACCCTGGATGCCATGGAGGGAGCCCAGTGGTTCTCGACGCTGGACTTGAAGAGTGGATATTGGCAAGTTGACATCCACCCCGATGATCGGGAAAAGACGGCGTTTTCTACAGGTAATGGGCTCTGGCAATTCAAAGTTATGCCGTTTGGGCTATGCAACGCTCCGGCAACATTCGAGCGTTTGATGGAGTGTGTTCTTCAAGGACTGACGTGGAAAGCTTGCCTAGTCTACTTGGACGATGTCATTGTTTACGGGAAAACATTTGACCAACATTGCAAGAACCTAAAAGCCGTGTTTCAGAGACTTTGAGAGGCTAACCTTAAACTGAATCCGGAAAAATGTGCACTTTTCAAAACCGAAGTTAAGTATTTGGGACACATCATCTCTTCCCAAGGAGTGAGGACTGATCCTGAAAAAGTTGACTCCGTCAAAAATTGGCCAACACCACAGGACAAACATCAACTCCGAAGCTTTCTTGGTCTTGCCACATATTACCGACGTTTTGTTAAGAACTTTGCTGGAGTTGCAAAGAGTTTACATCAGCTCACCGAAAAAGGGAAGCGGTTTAAATGGTCAGGTGAGTGCGAGAAATCTTTTCAGGAACTCAAATACCGCCTCTGTAACGCTCCAGTACTGGCACATCCAACACCTGGCAAAACGTTCATCATCGACGCAGATGCAAGCAACGTTGGAATCGGGGTGGTACTATCCCAAGTGCATGATGGCGAGGTGAAAGTGGTGGCATATTACAGCAAGGTCCTCTTGAAGCCCGAAAGAAACTACTGCGTGACCAGAAGGGAACTGCTAGCTCTTATCTTGGCAACAAAGCACTTCCATAAGTACATCTATGGACAGAAATTCCTTCTGCGGACAGACCATGGTGCTCTGAACTGGCTGTTGAACTTCAAAAATCCAGAAGGTCAAGTCGCAAGGTGGATAGAAAGACTGCAGACTTACGATTACCAGATTCAACACCGTAGAGGAAAGCTGCACTCAAAGAAGAGCTGCACTCCCGAAGACCTTGCAAAGTAAATTGCAAGCATTGTAGGCGGCAAGAAGACAAAGAAAATATTACCGCTCGGCGACTAAGAGCTGACCCAATAAGCGGATGGAGCAATGAGGAAGTGAGGACTGCTCAACAGGAGGATCCAGATATCGAACCCATTCTCGTATGGAAAGAAAATGAAGAGAAAACTGAATGGGGAGACATTTCTGACAGGAGTCCAGTTCTCAAAGCCTATTGGGCACAGTGAGACTCACTATGTGTGCAATAAGGTGTCCTCAGGCGAAGATGGGAGTCCGCTGACGGTAAATCATATGTGATGCAGCTGATCGTACCGCAATCGAAAGTCAGCGAAGTTCTTCGGGAGATGCACGACGGACCTTCTGGAGGCCACCTGGGAGTTAACAAAACACTGGAGAAGGTGCGACATCGGTTCTACTGGTTACATGCTAGAGATGACGTGGAGAAGTGGTGCCGAACATGTGACAAGTGTGCTGCAACCAAAGGACCTGGTAGGAAGATTCAAGGTAAGATGCATCAGTACAACGTTGGATCGCCTTTTGAGAGGATTGCAGTAGATGTGGCTGGGCCTTTTCCAGAAACCAATGCTGGAAACAAGTACATTCTGGTTGTAATGGACTATTTTAGCAAGTGGCCTGAGGCGTATGCCATCCCAAATCAAGAAGCCAAAACGGTGGTCGACCAGATTGTGTTCAACTGGGTGAGTAGGTTTGGCGTGCCTATGGAACTCCATTCCGACCAAGGGAGGAACTTTGAGTCAAACATCTTCCAAGGAGTGTTTGGACTACTTGGCATTAAGAAGACGAAAACCACACCGCTTCATCCACAATCTGATGGGATGGTTGAAAGATTCAACCGGACCTTGAAAGAACACCTCACCAAGGTCGTAGGCGACTACCAAAGAGACTGGGATAGGCACGTACCGCTATTCCTGATGGCCTATAGAAGTGCAGTACATAGCTCGACAGGACAAACACCATCTGACATCCTGTTCGGGAAAACCATGCGGCTGCCCAGCGAACTTAAATTTGGATGCCCCACAGAGGAGCCACAGGACACAAACGAGTATGTGGACGACCTCAAGGAGAGACTCGCTGACATCCATAAAAGAACAAGGGAACGGATGAAAACCTACAGCGACCGGATGAAGACACGGTACGACACAAAAGCGACAACGTCAGGATTCCAAGCAGGAGATCGTGTGTGGCTTTATAATCCTCATCGTCAAAAGGGATTGTCACCGAAACTTCAGCAGAACTGGGAAGGTCCTTATACTGTTGTCACGAGGATTAACGACGTGGTTTACCGCATCCAAAGAGGACTAAGAGGCAAGTTAAAAGTAGTTCATTGTGACCGGCTGCATCGATATAGTGGCGAGGCTGCAGATGGGATTATTCGGGACGAACAATCTTAAGGAGGGGGCAGTGTAACGTGAACCCAACATTTAATACCAATTTCCTAATCGAGAACGTTCAACCGAAAAACACATCTGGGAGCACTAGTGTAAGTGTAGAAATTCTAGGAGAGAAAATGTTTGACAGCCAAAACAGTGGAGAGTTGCAGACCATGTGGAAGTTACTGGAGAGTTCTAGATGAAATGTCATTCGATATAAATAGCCCGCCCGAGGCAACCAGAGGGCAGTTTTGATTATAGAGTGATAAAGTTAAGAGTGAAATGTTGTTAACCAGTGATAGTCCAATAGTCGAGTTGAGTTCGAATAAAGTATAGATACTGAATAAAGTGGTAGAAATAAATTAAATAGTGAAGTTTTATTTTGCGAACTAAGCGCACGTTACAGTATATTGCTCTCTCGTCGCTGCAAAGAAATTTTAAGTTTTGTTTTTGTTTTAATATTTTGCAGACACCCTTTTAATGACTCATATTAAGACTAAACTTCAACAAAGGAAGTGTGAAATTTCTCATTTTTAAACAATTTCTTTTCTTTAAACAAAGTATAAAGTTTTTTTTTATATTTATTCTTGTTGTCATTTGTTAAAAGTAACGTTTTTTAATTTTTTGATTTCTTAAAAGTAAGTCTTGTTTACCTTATTTAATGTAAAATCCAAAATTTGTTCAACAAAACTGTCTTATGTTTCTGAATAAAGATCCCCTGAGGAAGACAGCAAACCCTGTCGAAACGTCGGGAAAGTAAATGAAATAAGTAACATTTCATTGCGTTAGCTAGTGGCAAAAAAAAGCCGAAGAGGAATCAGTTTCTTCAACAACACATATATTACTTTTAGTTTGACTTATAAAGCAAAGCAGAAAAAATCTTTTTGTATTAGTCTTGCAATAAAAAATTCATTACAAAATAAAGCTCTTAAATTTCAAATTAATTTGGGGTGGGATGAATTGGCAGACACAGACAGTCGTATTTATAAAATTTGCTCGGAACATCCTTAGGCAACTGTCCTGCTAGATGGTGTTTAAAGAGTTGGACAAGCCATAGCCAATGTCGTATTTATAAATGCATTCCAAAAGTTGTCTAAATAACCCCTCAAACTGTTAACTTTGAACGAAAAACTAAATGGTGGCGCTCATGACGTTTCCGTGGAGTACCATTGTTTGTGTTTTGATATACGAGTACAACAACTAAAAGGCTCTGAAAAGTGTGGCCCAAGACTTGAACTAGCCCAAAAAAACAGCTGATTGGACTTTGTATTACAGCTTTTCCAAGTCTCAAAAAATGATGAAATTTGTGTAATTTATAAATTAAATTGTTGAAAGAAGTATTTTTGCACCTCAAACTACTTAATTTTTTCGATCTTTACACTCTCAACAGTGTTTTATAACATGTTCAACAAAATTGTTTTTTTGTTGTATCAAATGTCACTTTAGTCACAGTTTAGACAACTAATTTCGGTGCCTAAAGTTAGACATTCCTCAGACAGCGATGAAAGTGTTTATGAATTCGATTTGCACTTGGACACTGTTCTAAGAGCTGTCCAAAGTTAGACATTCCTTGGAATGGGATTATAAATACGACTGAGAATAGAATCGTTTTTATTGCAATAAAAGCAGTATTTTATTTATTAGTTTAGTGATTTTAAATTCATTTCGTGTAAGTTTGACGATTTGCTATTCCTTTAAGTCAAATTTAAGCAACATTTGACAGGCAAATGCGAAAAAGCAGTTAGTACTAAAAAAACTATGTTTCAAATGTTCAAAAATAGTTTCTTTTCACTTTGAATATAAAAATATGTGCTCTTTAAAATAAACCGATTGAAAGTTGATATCTAGTTTTTGTTTACTAGTTTATGATTACTTTATCGAGTCTCGTTGAGTATGGCTTTCAAAATGCCGACTTTACGTTACGTTTACCCTCTGTTGACTTCTACTGTCAAATAACGTAGAAAAATAAGCCACTGAAATAAATTTCTAACGTTTAGTTTTTATCATTTCTTATCTTAATTCGCCTTAAAAAACACAAATTTGTAAAAAATGCAGTTTGTAAATATTAACCAATATAGAATAGAAACAAAAAAGAAAATCAAAACTGGTTTTGAATGTTGAATTTTCTCTTTAAACTCGGTTTCTTGTGATTGTCTTTAACCCGAACGAGAGTTGATTATAAAAAAAAAATATATTTTTCGAATCCGTAGAATTTTGCTCTGATTTTTTCAAAACACTATTTTCAACTGTTCTTTCAATTTATTAGCTTAACAATCTACTGTCAATAACAATAAAACAACTCTAAGCTCAAAAGCTAAGGAAAATGATGAACATTTGTTAAAACGACGTTAACGACGAAACGAAGTTCCTTGTTACAATCTCTCACGATATCTCATCACGATTCTTAAGAACTTAACATCTTGTTCACAGTTCAATGTCAGAGACTCGATAGAATTCAAAAACAAAATTAAAGATCTCGTGATTGACAAAGATGAGTTACTCGTATCGTTTGACGTAATATCTTTGTTCACAAACATACCAGTAAAATTAGCTCAAGAGATAATTAATAAAAATTGGGACAGACTCAAAGAACATACAAAAATAAAAAGACAAACATTCATGGAGCTTCTTCGGTTTTGTATTGTAGATAATAACTATCTCGTTTGGGAAGACAAAATTTACCAACAACGGTATGGCATGCCAATGGGCAACCCGGCATCACCTACATATAATAGCAGATATTATAATGGAAGACCTACTAGCCAACTGCTTAAATAGGATCACAGAAAAACCGAAAACACTAGTAAAATATGTCGATGATATGTTCGCTATCATAAAAACAACTGAAGTAGAAAACATACTGACAACCTTAAACAGCTACCATCCAAAACTCCAATTTACGGTTGAAAAGGAGCAAAATCAAGCGTTGCCATTCCTAGACACAATAGTTGTTAGAAGAGATGGACATCTAAAACTATATTGGTTTCGAAAACCAACAGCATCAGGGAGAATAATAAACTTCAATTCTCAACATCCAAAGCAGATCATTTTTAACACTGCCAAAAATCTGGTAGATAGAGTTTTCACTATAAGTGACCCAGAGTTTCACCATAAAAACAAAAATATAATAAAAGACATATTGAAAGTAAACAGTTTTCCAGCTAACATTTCCACTACGTTTCTAAACAAACAAAAACAAAAGACAAACCTTCCTGTTTCAAATAACTTGGAACCCACCATATACAAATCGTTTGCATACATCAAACAAATAGCAGACCGGTTCAAACAAGGTGGATTCACTGATAAAAACAAATACGACATAGCAATGCGTCCCAATAATACATTGAGGCAGGTCTTCAGCAAAATAAAAAGCAAAGTTGACTCTATTTAAGAATCCAACCTAATCTACAAAATTACCTGCAACGGACATACGTGGGTACAACAAAACAAAAACTTAAAAACAGAATATCAGGACATAAGACGGACATAAAATCAAAATCATCGCAAAAAACGGCGTTGGCAACCCATTGCATCACCAACAACCATCAGCCAAACTATGACGACGCAAAAATAATGCAAAGAGAAAACCACTACAACAAAAGACTGACGATCGAAACTTTGCACATTATCAACACCAACAACACAATGAACCGAAAAACAGATCTTGACAACGTTAGTCCCTATTACCAATACCTGATTGAGAGGAGAAAGAAAAAGAAGCAACGCACACCACCTTGATACACCGCTCAGCAGTGTTTTTTCATGTTGCGTTATAAAATTTTGTTTTCGTTTTATCTTATTAGTCTTGTTAAATGAAGGTTCTTGTACAGTCTTGTGTACAAGTAACGAGTTGTAATGTTAAAATTATTATAAATAGTGCAATATAAATGTTTATATGTATCTAAATGTTTATTGTTGTATAATTTCTATAATGATTTTGTGAAACTGGTATTAAATGTAAGTTCAGTTTTAAGCATAAATGAACGTATAAATGTATCATATATTTCTTTTCATGTTAGAAGCAATAAAAACTGTCAGACTTGATGATGTTCATAATCATGAACGAAACGTCGTCCTAATAAAAAAGAATTTGTTTTCTTTTCCTCTACTGACCTGTAGCCCATAAAACAAACAAATTAAAATACCCAATAAAGGTCAAAAACACATACTATTAATATCGGAGGGCACGCCGAATTAGTCATCAACATCATAGACTTTTGTAATTATGTCGACATATAATATTTCTCACACAACATCCCATTGGGAGAAAACAACGTTCTTTCAACATGTTAGAGAAAAATATTAACACATTAAAAGACTTTAAAAGACATTAAAAGACTTTAAAAAACTGAACCCCAAATGCATAAAAACTACACAAAGTAAAAACTTTTTACTGAGATGCAGAAAATTTGGACTTATACCCAGTTTTTTAATAACACAACAAAAAACCGCGAGAGACTATTTAATGAAGACTCAGAAACTTTCTACGATATCAAAAGAACACTACAGAATACAATGTACAACTTCCATTACAGAATTTAAAATATTAACATTTCAACAAAATACAAAATCATAAAGGAAACGAAACTTAAAATTGAGAAAATAAAGCATAACATAATCAGGACGATGACAGAAGACGAATACAAAAGCTTTCACATATTCGAATGCGCACACTCCACTTCCCTAGAAGAGCAACTTAGACTATTACACGAAAAGAAATTAGCTTGTCTCAAACAAAATCTTCAAGAGAAGTACAATTTAAAATTCAATGAGAAGTGGTTTGTAAACAAAACCATGGTTGCCATCCCCCATGATATTAAATTATTGCTCTCACTAGGCCCAAAATTCGCATTACCAAGCTCCATAACATCGAGTCCAAACAATTTGTTTAAGGTAATAGCAGACGGCGAAGATTGTATTCAAACAATTTCGGATGATGACGCACGGGAAAAAGCCCGGGGAAAATTTGCCCATATTTTAGATAGTAGTATCAATAATTGTCAACGCAATGATTCCCATAGATATTTTCTGCAAGTTCTCAAAGAAACAAAAGAGTTTCTTAAATATAATAAGGAAATTATCATCGTGCCCGCTGATAAAGGCAATGTTACGGTTGTAATGTACCTCAAAGATTACAGAGCCAAGATGAAAACCTTGATGGAGGACAGAAATACATACTGGCCTATAAGAACTGATCCTACAAATAAATTACAGACGACCAACAACAAACTTATAAAACAACTTTTCGACACTCAAATAATAAGTGCAACAAAAAAAAACAAAGAATGACTTGGAATGATGGAATGGAATGAATGACGGGTTATACGTACCCGATAGCACCAAGAATCTACGGACTACCGAAAATACACAAAGAAAACATGCCACTAAGACCAATCTGCTCATCAACTAAAGTTCCTTGTTACAATCTCTCACGATATCTCATCACGATTCTTAAGAACTTAACATCTTGTTCACAGTTCAATGTCACAGACTCGATAGAATTCAAAAACAAAATTAAAGATCTCGTGATTGACAAAGATGAGTTACTCGTATCGTTTGACGTAATATCTTTGTTCACAAACATACCAGTAAAATTAGCTCAAGAGATAATTAATAAAAATTGAGACAGACTTAAAGAACATACAAAAATAAAAAGACAAACATTCATGGAGCTTCTTCGGTTTTGTATTGTAGATAATAACTATCTCGTTTGGGAAGACAAAATTTACCAACAACGGTATGGCATGCCAATGGGCAACCCGGCATCACCTATAATAGCAGATATTATAATGGAAGACCTACTAGCCAACTGCTTAAATAGGATCACAGAAAAACCGAAAACACTAGTAAAATATGTCGATGATATGTTCGCTATCATAAAAACAACTGAAGTAGAAAACATACTGACAACCTTAAACAGCTACCATCCAAAACTCCAGTTTACGGTTGAAAAGGAGCAAAATCAAGCGTTGCCATTCCTAGACACAATAGTTGTTAGAAGAGATGGACATCTAAAACTATATTGGTTTCGAAAACCAACAGCATCAGGGAGAATAATAAACTTCAATTCTCAACATCCAAAGCAGATCATTTTTAACACTGCCAAAAATCTGGTAGATAGAGTTTTCACTATAAGTGACCCAGAGTTTCACCATAAAAACAAAAATACAATAAAAGAAATATTGAAAGTAAACAGTTTTCCAGCTAACATTTCCACTACGCTTCTAAACAAACAAAAACAAAAGACAAACCTTCCTGTTTCAAATAGCTTGGAACCCACCATATACAAATCGTTTACATACATCAAACAAATAGCAGACCGGTTCAAACAAGGTGGATTCACTGATAAAAACAAATACGACATAGCAATGCGTCCCAATAATACATTGAGGCAGGTCTTCAGCAAAATAAAAAGCAAAGTTGACTCTATTTAAGAATCCAACCTAATCTACAAAATTACCTGCAACGGACATACGTGGGTACAACAAAACAAAAACTTAAAAACAGAATATCAGGACATAAGACGGACATAAAATCAAAATCATCGCAAAAAACATCGTTGGCAACCCATTGCATCACCAACAACCATCAGCCAAACTATGACGACGCAAAAATAATGCAACGAGAAAACCACTACAACAAAAGACTGACGATCGAAACTTTGCACATTATCAACACCAACAACACAATGAACCGAAAAACAGATCTTGACAACGTTAGTCCCTTTTACCAACACCTGATTGAGAGGATAAAGAAAAAGAAGCAACGCACATCACCTTGATACACCGCTCAGCAGTGTTTTTTCATGTTGCGTTATAAAATTCTGTTTTCGTCTTTCTTATTAGTCTTGTTAAATGAATGTTCTTGTACAGTCTTGTGTACAAGTAACGAGTTGTAATGTTAAAATTATTATAAATAGTGCAATATAAATGTTTATATGTATCTAATTGTTTATTGTTGTATAATTTCTATAATGATTTTGTGAAACTGGTATTAAATGTAGGTTCAGTTTTAAGCATAAGTGAACGTATAAATGTATCATATATTTCTTTTCATGTTAGAAGCAATAAAAACTGTCGGACCTGATGATGTTCATAATCATGAACGAAACGTCGTCCTAATAAAAAAGAATTTGTTTTCTTTTTCTCTACTGACCTGTAGCCCATAAAACAAACAAATTAAAATACCCAATAAAGGTCAAAACACATAACATTTGTTAAAGATTAAATGGATGTACGAACGGTGATAACGATGGTAACTTCACTTTTTACGGTGGACAAGGCAATTCTGTCATCGATTATTGCGCAGCAAATAACAATTGGGTTAATTTGATAATAAAATTCGAGGTGCAGCACCAAAACTTCTCCGACCACATGCCCATTACTGTCGTTTGGACCAGTCAAAATTCTAATCAAGAAAAGAATCTGAAACTTATCCATAGATTCAAATGGAAGCAGAAGGACGCTGAGAAGTTCCAACAAATGTAAATCATCATCTATCAACGTAAAATGTATGCAATGACTCAACTGAAGTACATTCAAACCCACTTATGCGTTGCATTAGAAACTCTAGATTATCTACGGCTCTTAATAGAACCTTAAATTTCAAGCAAAAGTGGTTTGACAATGAATGCATGAAAAGTCGTAAGAAATCATTTGTTCTTTTTAATGCTATGCGGAATTCCAACTGTCAAGCTTTAAAAAAATTGTATGTTGAAGCTGAATTGTAACTTTCGCTACAAACAATTCTGCTTAAAAAAAAACGCGTATGAAAATAACCAAGCATTCAAACTTGGTCATACAAAAAGTTCTAAGGAATCCTGGAAAATCACAAGGGAGATAAATGTATCTAATTTCTTGATAGGCATAGGACTAACTGCTGACGTGCTATCAGTGCACTTCAAAAACCTTTTTTTATGGCAAATCGATTCTGAGCTACCGATTTGCGGAACCTTTGGTAACCAATGGAATGAGGATGGAATCACATACGAATTTTTCAAGAACGCTCCACCGAGCTTTATCAACCAACTGAAGATCTTATTCAACAAAGTATTCCAAAACGAGGACATCCCTAACTCATTTAAAAAATCAGTGATCTTCCCGATTCACAAAAAAAGAGATATGGATGATGTTGAAAACTACCGAGGAATCTCATTTATGAATGTCCTGGCAAAATTGTTTTGCTGAGTTCTCGCAGCCAGGTTGGAATCGTGGGTTGACGCCAACAATGTCCTCACTGAATTTCAAGGTGGTTTTAGGAAAAACTATTCAACCACTGATCACGTTTTTACAATAACTTTAATTGTCAAAGCTTTTCAATCTAGGAACAAAAAAGTATTTGCATTTCAACTATAAATTTCGTATGTATTTCGATTCACAAGCTGCTGTCTGGGATGGGTCAGATTATTCAAAATGGTTCCTAACGGATAGTGGGGTCAAGCAAGGATGTCTCCTCAGTTCTTTTTTGTTCACATTATTCATTAATGATATTGTGATATCCATTCCCTCACAAGGTATGGTTGTGAGAAATGCGCTAGGCCCAGGGGTTCCTCGCTCTGTTACGCCACCCTATTTATTTATTTATTTTTATATTGTGAATTATCATCCTGTTGGAATTTGGATTTCTGGAATGTCAATAAATGTACTGCTGTATGCCGATGATTTGGTTTTATTGTCAGAATCAGCCGATGTACTTCAACTGATGATAAACCGTCTATCAGAGTATTGCTGCAAATGGGATCTTGTGATTAATACAAGCAAATCTAAGATTATGGTATTTTCGAGATCTTCTAGGAGCTAGAACCGTTATAATTGGTACTACAATGGTAACCTTCAGGAAATAGTTCGCGGATATAGGTAGTTAATAGTGAAACTTAATACGATGCTGGACTTTAACGAACATTTTGATGAGTAAACCAACTCATGCCAAAGTATGTAGAATCTCTCGTGGAAAAATGTCTTCTCAAACAAACGAATTCCACTCTTTGCAAAATACAAAATATTCGACGCTGTTGTGAAGTCTACACTTTGCTATGCTGCTCAAGTGTAGGGTATGGATGAGTACGAAGCGATCGAAAAATTCCGCAAAAACTTCTTAAAATTTTTTTTTTAACCTGCCTCTTAAAACCCCAAGCTATGCGTTATACATAGAAACAAAACTTCCTAAACTTTTTATCAGTACATTGAAGACTCAAGCTCTCCAAAAAAATGCTTCGATACGAAATAAGAAATGAAGATTGGTGGATGAGGAAATGGAAAGATATGGCAATCAATTTTGATGAAGATCATTCGATGGATGGAAGAAACTTGGTTATTTTGAAAGAGCTACTCTATCGCATTATTGGAAAATACGAAAACTCTGTGCGTTATGGATTTAAAGCTAACGCTCGCCAGTCCCTTAGTAGATTCCTGTACTCCCAACTCAATTTGAGCTTAAATCAAGCAAATTACTTTAATGACTCATTAAGCTACAACGAGATCTCCTTAATATTTAAAGCAAGATGTGAACTCTAAGGACTCAACGGAGCACCTTACAATGGAAGTTTCAACCAATTCTGCTCTTTATGTAATCTTAAATCCAAAGAAGACTGCTTTCATTTCATCAGTATATGTCCAGTTTTTGCATCCCAACGGTTATCATATTATGGAAAAAGATGTCTTACATTGCATGAAACAACAAAACTTTTGAACGAAACGAACTGGAAAACTCTCGCATCATTCTTGAAAGAAATATGCAAGTGTAGGATGTTGCTAATATGAAAATTTGACTAGTTATATTTTTTTTTATTATTTTGTAATGAAAAGCTGACGGCAAGACCATAGCTTAAAATTCTTTCAATTGTTAACAAATGTATCAAAACATCGAATCAATAAATGAATACTTACTTACTTACTAACTTGTAAATAAGGCGATCGGCTGCGCTGTCTATTTTCTTGAAAATATTCATGTCATCCGCGAAGATCAAAAGTTTTACGAAAAGGTAAAAAGATCCTGCCAGGGTGGCAAGCCCCGAACTCAAGCCTGTAAAGACCAGTAGGGAAACATAGTTATAGATTCACAGTCACTACTGAGGATCTGGAAAGATAATTTCTGCAGACTGCTTAACGGCGATGAGGACACAAATTCCTCTGTCAGGCAGATTGCCCCATTCAGCTTGGACGATGATCAAGAATGCCGTCCTCCCGACCTAGAGGAAGTTAAGCTTGCCATATGCAAACTTAAATCAAATAAGACTGCAGGTGCAGATAGCCTTGATGCCGAACTCTTCAAGGCAGCTGAAGACCAGTTGGAAAGGAGCATGCACCAGCTGATCTGCATGATATGGTCGGAAGAAAGCATGCCCGATGAATGGAACCTCAGTATCGTATGCCCGATCCTAAAGTTGGGAGACCCTCACAATTGCGCCAATTACAGAGGGATAAGCCTCCTTAACGTCGCTTATAAGATCTTGTCTGCTGTAATATGTCTGAAACCCCACGTCAACAACTTGATAGGTCCTTATCAATGTGGTTTTAGACCAGAGAAGTCCACAATAGACCAAATTTTCACATTACGGCAGATCTTGGAAAAAACCCGAGAACATAATATCGATATTCACCACCTCTTTATCGATTTCAAGGCCGCGTATGACAGTATTTACAGAGAAGAGCTGTACAGAGCCATGTCTAGTTTCGGCATCCCTGCAAAACTCGTACACCTATGCAGGATGACTTTGGAGAATTCACGCTGCTCCGTCAAGGTCGGTAAAGAACTCACCGAGACCTTTGATGTCGAAAAAGGCAAGGGGACAAACTGTCATGCGATTTCTTCAACATCATACTTGAACAGATTGTAAGAAACTCAAACGTCAACACCAGAGGAACAATCTTTCAAAAGTCTGTACAATTACTCGCCTACGCAGACGATATTGCCGTAATGGGAAGAAAAAAGCGTGATGTCATAGGTGCTTTTGCGAATATTGAAACAGAAGCGGCAAAAATGGGTTTGATGGTTAATGAGGGCAAAACGAAGTATATTTTTATTTTTTTTTTGTCAGGAGTAAATCTTCAAAAGACACTTAGCAGTATTCGATACCAAGTAGTGTGGGATTCTTACCCACTAAAAACTCCTCGTAATCAGAACCAATCTATGAACCATCGACAACAGATTTTTCTTTCTCAATAATATTATCGCTTTAAGGGAAGCTTAAACTTTTAATGCTTCCCATGACTTTTGGGCCATTAGCTCGTGTGGCTTGGTTCTTCTTAATCTCCGAACATTGCCTCTCGTATTTAATACGCACTCCATTTCAGAGTTGATATGACTATGCAGTCGCTGATTGTGTGATACAGCATGTTTTCTTACAACTTCTGTAACCGTTTCTATTTGTAGCCATTTCTTATATACCATGGTGCATTTACTATTCCACGAAGGACTTTGTTTTGGAACTTTTGGATGATTTCAGTATTTGTTTTCTTTGTACAACCCCATGATTGGATTCCATAGGTCCAAACAGGTCTAAATACTTGTTTATAAAGCATTATTTTATTTTCGACAGATAAGTCCGAATTTCTACCGAGTAACCAGTACATTTTTCTATATTTCAAGTTGAGCTCTTCCCTTTTCTTTTTGATATGCTCTTTCCATTTTAGCTTTGCATCCAAATTCATCCCAAGGTATTTGGCCGTATTGGCGTAAGGTACAGCTTGATTGTTGATGAATATTTGAACGTAGCTTAACTTTTTATTTGTAAAGTTTATATGTGCAGATTTAGCTTCATTGAGCTTGATACGCCATTTTTTGGTCCAATCACTAACGGTGTCGACGGCATTTTGCAATTTCTCAGCAGCCTTGACGACGCACTTACTGGATGCCAAAATTGCGGTATCATCTGCAAAAGTAGCCATAATGGTGTTGTTATCCACTGGAATATCCCTTGTATATAGCAAATACAGGGTAGGTCCTAGGACGCTTCCTTGTGGAACACCGGCTTGTATATTACATAGCTTTGAATATTCTTGATCATACCGTACTCTGAAGAGCCGGTTTGAGATATAAGATTTTAGTATTTCGTAGTACTGCCTGGGTAGGTCCCTTTGCAGTTTGTACTCTAGCCCCTCATACCTTGTCGAATGCTTGAGCAACATCTAAAAATATAGACGAACATACTTGTTTTTCTTCTAATGCTTTTTCAACTGCATCCGTTATTCTATGAACTTGGTCTATCGTGGAATGTTTATTTCTAAATCCAAACTGATGATTTGGGAATAGATTTCTTTCTTCTATGACTTTGCTTAGTCTTTTCAGTAGCAATTTTTCAAAGACTTTTGCCATTATTGGTATAAGCGATATTGGTCTGTAAGACGTCACTTCTGTTGGTGGCTTACCTTGCTTTGGTATAACAATTACTTCAGCAATTTTTCAATGATGTGGGACATATTGGGTCTTTAGGCATGCATTTATTATGAATTGGAGTTTTATGAAGGCTTTTGATGGCATTTCTTTCATAACCTGAGCAGTTATTAGATCGTACCCAGGTGATTTTTTGTTCGATAGTTGATTTCGACACATACTTTTTATTTCTTTGAGTGTGACAATTGGTATGTCAACTTCATCGACTTTATCAATAAACTGTAAGCTGTTTTCAGATGTATTTGCTGGGAATGGCTTAAAAACATTCGCAAGATGTTCTGCAAATAGGTAAGCTTTTTCTTTCGGATTTCCGATCCAATTCCCGTTTAGAGATTTTAAACAATTAAGTATATGCTGTCATCAAACAAGGACACAGAACATCGATGAATTGGACGAAACGTCACAATAGACAGACATTACTTCGAGGTAGTACAGGACTTCGTCTACCTAGGATGCGCTGTAGACACGGACAACAACATCAGTGCGGAGATCAAACGGAGAATAACTCTTGCCAACCGTTGCTTCTTTGGGTTAAGAAGGCAATTGAGAAACAAAACCCTCTCTAGAAAAACCAAGGTGACCTTGTATAAGACCTTGATCATCCCAGTCCTGCTTTACGGCGCGAAAGCATGGGCTTTATCGAAAGCGGATGAGGAAACCCTTGGTCGTTTCGAAAGAAAAATTCTCCGAATGATCTTTGGTCCCGTATGCGAAGACAATGTGTGGAGAAGAAGATACAACAACGAGCTGTATGAGCCGTACCGCGACATGGGCATAGCCAGAAGAGTACGCATCGCGAGGCTACGATGGTTGGGCCATGTAGAGCGGATGGACCCAAACGCTCCGGCTCGTCGGGTGTTCGAAAGCGCATTGCAGGGAAATCGCGAGGTGGCGCAATCAAGTGGATGAAGACCTCAACCGACTTGGAGTGCGAAACTGGAGAGAGCTCGCCTGAAATCGAAGTCGTTATAGAATGATGTTGGTTGAGGCCCAGGTTCACCCCGAACTGTAATGCCCACCTAAGTAAGTAAGTAAGTAAGTATTAGTATAATCTAGTGAAATTGAACTTTACAAACAGTTTAGTTGCTCTGTGGAAATGAAAATTAAGATGGCGTGTGGCTTGGTCTACGTGGTGGTTGGATGGTGATTGGCAACAGAATAGAATGAGAAACTTGTATGGCGGATTTTCTTGATAAAAATTGGCTGGCCTGTCATGGTTTTGCTTTCTCCCGTCACCCGGCCGCTTTGCATTATGACTTTAACATTACCGCCCACCTTGCAACCTCGCTTGCAAAAAATGTGACCGATCCACCCGTCATCCTGTCAAAGCCTTTACATTGGTATGAGCTGAAGTGATAATATTATTATTTTTATAATGAACAAGTAATAAGATTATATGAGAAAAATATTTAAAGGTACTAAATACAACAATTTTCCATTTGATTAAAATTTACTCTATACTATATGAGCCAAATATGCTCGGTAATTTAGTGCTTTTACGAAACTAATTAAAAACGAATGGCAAGCGTATTATTGGATACTATTCGCGCATATTTTCTTTTTGAAATACGCTTTCAAGAATCGGATTAAAACGAGAAAAAAATGGGTTCGGTTTAATTCTGAGGTAGGAGAACGCAAATTTTGACAATTGACCGCTTGATGATTCCATTTGCCGTCTTTACTTCGGCAACTCGGATCTTGTTATCGGGTCCCGCGAGAATCGCCCAAGGCGCCACTCGTTGGGAGGCAAATTTTCATTTCGAATGATAACCATATCGTTAATTTGCAGAACACTTTTAGGATACTTCCATTTATAACGTTTGTGAAGTTCCTTTAAATACTTTTCCTTCCATCGAGCACTTAATTGATGATGTAGGATTTGTAGTTTTCTCCATCTATTTCGAATACTTAGCGACTCATCACTGTATGCTTGTATTGTATACTAACAACCCACCCGTGAGGAAGTGACCCGGAGTCAAGGGGACGGTATCTGAAGCATTTTCTGTCATAGTTGACAATGGACGTGAGTTTAGTGTACACCAAATTCGAGACAGCAGGGTTGAGAATTCTTCGAAGGTAAATTTTTCACTGCCCGCAATTTTTCGAAAATGTGATTTAAAGCTTTTACTCCCTCTTCCCACAACCCACCCATATGGGGAGAACCGGGAGGAATGAAATTCCATTTTAATTGTGAAAAGTTATGAGCTGCTGCTGTGGGACAACGGATAAGTGATTTATGAAAATCTGAGAGCAACACCTTAGAGGCACCTACGAAATTGGTTCCATGATCGGAAAACATCTGCAACGGAGTTCCACGTCGGGAAACGAAACGCGTAAATGACGCGAGAAACGCCCCGACAATTTCGTGGTAGGATAATTCTGACTGTGGATACCGTTTCTTTCCATGAGTCTTCATGAACTGACAAAACCTCTCAACGTATGCAAGCACACACAGCGCTTTATGCCACTTGTAGAATTTGGCTAAGTCACTCTCAAAATCCCGAATGATTTGATTGTTGAATGACGAAGGTGTCACTTGATTGGTGAAGGTTTTAACCGATTTCGCTTCTATAATGGGTTCCTCAATCGTTTCGCCCTTCGAATAAGGCCATGTCGACTGAGATTCCCGCAACCACGCGGGCCCATTCCACCACAAAGAATGGTTTTTTTAATCCTCCGGGGATATTCCTCTTGTGGCTATATCCGCCGGGTTTTCTTCTAATATAACATGACACCAATTAGTCACCTCTGTGTTTTTTAAGATTTCCGCTGTGTGGTTTGCCACAAAGGTTTTCCATGAGCCTGGATGTTTTTGCAGCCACGCGAGAACAACAGTGGAATCTGTACACAGATGGACCGCTGACATGTTTTCAATTCGAAGGGAAGTTGAAGTTAAGTGTACCATTTTTGACAGAAGAACTGCACCCTGTAACTCGAGCCTTGGCAGCGATATCGTGTTTACCGGGGCAACCTTGGATTTTGCCCATAACAAATGAGATGTGATATTTTCTTGATGTTGTACCCGTAAATAAATGCACGCAGCGGAAGCCTTTTCCGACGCGTCACAGAACCCATGAATCTGTGAGACCGCATCTGGAGTGTATTCTACCCATCGTGGAATACATATGCTTGCGACTCCTGGCAAACGATTCGCAAATACTTCCCATCTTTGTTTTGTGCTGGGGAGCAGTTCCCCATCCCACTCGGTCTTATCTTTCCAGATTTGCTGAATTAAAATTTTTGCTACGATCACTGTAGGGCCAACCACCCTACTGGATCGTACAATTTAGCGATAACTGAAAGCACTGAGCGCTTAGTAGCGGGCTTTGCCTGTGCAATTGATTGCACCGAAAAGAAAAAGGTATCCACGGTAGCCTTCCACTAAATGCCGAGCGTGTTCACAGAGCTTTTGTCATCAAACTTTAAAAAATCTTCGTTAAGAAGTGAACCTTTTGGTAGAAATTCTAGCAACTCCTTCGCATTCGCCGTCCATTTTCTTAGGTTGAAACAAGCCGATTGTAACACCCCAATCAATTCTGCTTGAGCTTTCAATGGAGTGGAAATATCGTGAGCCCCTGATAAAACATCATCGACAAACAATTCCCGCAATAGAATGTTTGATGCTAGAAAATGAGAACCTTTAACTTCGTTGGCTAAATAATGCAATGTGCGTATTGCCAAATACGGAGAGCTAGAAACACCAAATGTTATCGTTACCATTTCAAAAACGTTTAAAGAATCCTGTGGATTTCACGAAATAAAATTTTCTGAAAGGAAGTTTGATCAGGATGAATCTTGATTTGGCGATACATCTTCTCGATGTCACTATTGAACACGTATTTGAAGAGTCTCCAATTCAACAGTAAGAGCGTTATATCTGTCTGCAGAGCTGGACCCGGATAAAGAACATCATTCAAACTCTTCCCGCTTGAAGAGGCAAATGATGCATTGAATACAACGCGTACCTTTGTAGTAAGACTTTCGGGTTTGATCACAGCGGGATGAGGCATATAATACGATGATCCCTTTTCACCTAACTTGTCCGAAAATTCACTGGGCTTCATTTGCCCCAGATCAATGTACTCGGATAACACTGAATCATATTGATTTTTCAACATGAGATTACCCAAAAGCCGCTTTTCATTTCGCTGAAATTGTCGCTCCGCATTGGCAAATGATGCCCCTAGGTTTGGATTTTTAACAAACTCTTCTGTTAATGTAACCGCACTACGTAACGACCCGTGCCGTCTTTACGTACGTGGGTTCTTTACAGAGATCCTCACAATACTGCTCTGCTGCTGTCAATACTGGAGTTTAAGGAAGCTCTTCCAACTGCCAAAATTTTTGTGTGTCATCATTTAACGTTACTTCATTTAAAAACGAAAGTGATCTTGAACACTGGGAATCTAATTGGGAATTCGAATTTTCCAAAGGGCCAAGTAGCACCCACCCAAATACTGTGTTTTGAGCCATGATCTTCTGAAACACATTGGGTCTTAGGCCTTCCTTAATAATTATAAAAGGATATAAATCTGCCCCGATCAATAAATCGATTTTCGAACACCTATTAAAACATGGGTCAGCTAACTGGAAATCAAACTTTCTTTGAAACTCTCCCAAGTCTATTGATACCGAAGGCAGCTTGTCTGCAACCGTTTTGAGGACAAGTGCCCCAGCGAAAAGAGAAAACTCAGAGTCATGTCTCGATTTTAACATGAATGAGCAAATTTTAGAGGATGTTGCCGTTACCGAAGAATTAACGCCTGCAACCGTTGCTCTCACCGATCTTGTGGGCAACCTTAACCTCTTCTGAACTTCTTCAGATATGAATTATATTTCCGACCCCGGATCGATAAGTGCCCGCCACTCAAAATCAGTATGATTTTGCCGTATTCGAATTATCGCTGTAGCTAACAGCGCTGTTCGTTGCGTCTTCGCATAGTATGCATTGGCAAAAACATTTTGATTATCGGTCGGATTTGACCATTCGATCGTGTGATATTGCACCCATAGCCCCTTCATTGTTATTCCCGAAAGATTGTTGCGATCTACGCCCGATGGTTGGATTTGAAGTGGACTGTAATTGTAATTTCATGTTCCCCGGAGAACTTTGATCGAAATGTGGTAGAGAGTGATGCTTTCCCTTACAATGAAAGTATGTACTGTCACTCTGGCAACTTGTTACCAAGTGATTGAAAGCTAAGCAATTATCGAACCGTGTTTCGCCTTTGAGCAATGCTCATTTTTAAAAATTCTGGGCATTTACGCAATTTTTTTATTTTTTTTTTTGTCAGGAGGAAATCTTCAAAAGACACTTAGCAGTATTCGACACCAAGTAGTGTGGGACTCTTACCTCACTAAAAACTCCTCGCAATCAGAACCAATCTATGAACGATCGACAACAGATTCTTCTTTCTCAATAATATAATCGCTTTAAGGGAAGCTTAAACTTTTAATGCTTCCCATGACTTTTAGACCATTAGCTCTTGTGGCTTGGTTTTTCTTAATCTCCGAACATTGCCTCTCGTATTTAATACGGACTCCATTTCAGAGTTGATATGACTATGCAGTCGCTGATTGTGTGATACAGCATGTTTTCTTACAACTTCTGTAACCGTTACTATTTGTAGGTCACGATGTAAATCGCTATTTCTTATATACCATGGTGCATTTACTATTCCACGAAGGACTTTGTTTTGGAACTTTTGGATGCCTTGGATGCAGCCTTGACGACGCACTTATTGGATGCCAAAATTGCAGTATCATCTGCAAAAGTAGCCATAATGGTGTTGTTATCCACTGGAATATCCCTTGTATATAGCAAATACAGGGTAGGTCCTAGGACGCTTCCTTGTGGAACACCGGCTTGTATTTTACATAGCTTTTAATATTACTGATCATGCCGTACTCTGAAGTGCCGGTTTGAGATATAAGATTTTAGTATTTCGAAGTACTGCCTGGGTAGGTCCCTTTGCAGTTTATACTCTAGCCCCTCATGCCATACCTTGTCGAATGCTTGAGCAACATCTAAAAATATAGACGAACATACTTGTTTTTCTTCTAATGCTTTTTCAACTGCATCCGTTATTCTATGAACTATGACTTTGCTTAGTCTTTTCAGTAGCAATTTTTCAAAGACTTTTGCCATTATTGGTATAAGCGATATTGGTCTGTAAGACGTCACTTCTGTTGGTGGCTTACCTTGCTTTGGTATAACAATTACTTCAGCAATTTTCCAATGATGTGGGACATATTGGGTCTTTAAGCATGCATTTATTATGAATTGGAGTTTTATGAAGGCTTTTGATGGCATTTCTTTCATAACCTGAGCAGTTATTAGATCGTACCCAGGTGATTTTTTGTTCGATAGTTGATTTCGACACATACTTTTTATTTCTTTGAGTGTGACAATTGGTATGTCAACTTCATCGACTTTATCAATAAACTGTAAGCTGTTTACAGATGTATTTGCTGTGAATGGCTTAAAAACATTCGCAAGATGTTCTGCAAACAGGTTAGCTTTTTCTTTCGGATTTCCGATCCCATTCCCGTTTCGAGATTTTATTGGCGGGTTTTGTAACTGCGGTCTTTTCAGGCGCTTAGCTGCTTTCCAGAGCGAATAATCGGTTGAAACATCAGTCGTTAAATTTTTCAGGAATCTACTTAATGAATCATTTTTGAATTCGTAGATTTGTTTTTTCAGTTCGTTGCTTATACGGTTAAACGCTGTTTTGTCGTCTGGAAATCTAGTATTTTGCCATTTTCTTCGAGCTCTTCTCTTCTCCAATATCAACTCTCTTATCTCGGCAGGGTATTTTGTTTCAGGTTGCTTCCTACTCGAGTAAGTTGGTGTACTTTCTTCTGCAGCTTGTTGAACATCGGCAATGAATTGTTCTACTTCAAGGTCGATTTGCTCTTTTGTTTCCATAGGGGATCTGAGATTTATATAGCTTTCAAGCTTTTCTCTGAATTCACTCCAGTTTGTTTTATTATTTACAAGCTTAGGATTACTTTTTTCCATTATCTCTGATTCATTAAGTGATAAAATCACCGGTGTATGATCTGATGATAAGTCATAATTACCTTCGACTCTTATGTGGTTTCGTTTGATGCCTTTAACTATGAAAAAGTCAACAAGGTCTGGTATTTTACTAGTATCCGATGGCCAGTAAGTTGGTGATCTGGAAGAATAAAACTCGCAATTGTATTTGAGGCATGCTTTGTAAAGCCTTCCTGCCCTTTATTGTTATAAGTCTGGATCCCCAATGGGTGTGCTTAGCATTGAAGTCACCGCCAACAAGGACGTTATGTCCTAGTAGATTTAGCAGTTCTGTATAATCATCTTCAGTCGGGGAATGCCTTGGCGGGCAGTATATTGATGCCAACTTGAAGTCTTTCTTTTTCATACCAATACTAATTATTTTTACTTGCATATTCTCGTTTGTAAACATAGCTTCTTCATGGTGTTTTAAGCTCTTTTTTATCAGGATTGCCGATCCACCTCTAGCCTTATCAGCTTGATGAGGAGCGTGGTAGCAAATATAGTTTGATATTAAATCATCAAGAACCCACTTGAGAAATGAGTTTCGGACACCAGACAAATATCTATATGTTCGATGTCTAAGAAGATTTTTAATTCTGATAAATGGTGTAAAAGACCGTTTGCATTCCATGTTCCAATTTTTAGTGTTCTGTCCATCATTGTTTTTTAAGAGCGACTTCTTATCATCAGATCATACACTTAGCCGTTTGATGTTCAAATCCTGATTGTCAATTCTTTTAAGAATAAGTTCAAGAATTTCTTTAATGGAAGTTTCTTCATTCTTCCTCACGTTTTTAACAATCTGTGAATAGGATTTATTTTCGTCGCTTTTGCTTTTAACAGCTTCCTTCGGAGGTTCTTTCTTACCTTTATCTTCAGCTTCAGGAGTTCTTTTTGTGTTTTTTGAATTGCTAGGCTTTATTTCACCGGATGTCATTTTGCTTTTGGATTTTTGAAATCTTTTAGCAACTGGACAGCCTGTATAGCTTGCAGGGTGATTACCTTGACAGTTTACACATTTTGCTTTCTGTTCTTTGCTTGATGGACAGTTTTTAGTTGCGTGTTTTCCTTCACACTTAACACAAGCAAACTCGCGGTTGCAATATTTTTGGGTGTGGCCAAATGCTTGGCATCGTTTACATTGCGGAACAATTTTTGATTTTCGCAGTGGTTCAATTTTGACTTTTATGCCCAAGATTGATCGAATACTATAGACATTTTCAAGACTTTGTTTGCTGTCGAAAAATAGCGTGAATAAAGGCTGGGATCTCTTTATTTTTATTGGTTCCCCAGCAGAGTTCTTAGTAGTCTCATTCTTAATAAGATTGACTGCATCAAGGGCTTGGAAGCCTGCTTGAACAAGGTCTTCTACTAATTCTTTTGGAGAACATGAGGAATGTAGGCCTCTGGCTACTACTTTTATTGGTCTTGTGGATTTGTTTTCATACGAGTGCCACTGAATTTTATGTTTGCTTAGTTCCTCAGTGACCAGTCTATAGTCATCATCTTCCTCGACATTGACTTTCCAATTGTCTTTGTTATACGATGTATATTTGCATCCTTTTTTAGTACATTTCTCAATAATTTTCTTAAGATCTCCAAAATTTGGGAATCCTGTGATCATAATTGGTGGTACAGTTTTTCTGTTGCCTTTAGACAAAGACTTCGGTTTAGCATTGGCTAGCACATTATTTGTATTATTCTTTGTAGTACCCAAGTCTTTTTTATTTTGAGTTTTCGAGGTTTGCTGGTTCTTTGTATGCAATTCGGGGATACCTTCCTTTTTTGGTTTTTTAGCAGTGCGCTTATTTCTTTTTCTTTCAGTTTCAAATAAAAGTTCTTCTCGTCAGTTTGATAGACAGTAACAGTATCTTGTTGACTTGTCTGAACCGTAGACTTGTGTTCCTTGTCAAATAGGGACACATTTTCTTCGAGTCTTTTTACTTGCTCCTGAAGACTTTGAACTAAAGTTTCAAGTTTCTTTCTTGCTGCTATTTCCTTTTGCCATTCATCAAAGTAATCTTTTGATTCGGTTGGGCAGTTTTCTTTGATTTCTTTGAAACTCTGCTGTCCTGCAGTGTCGATCATTTCAGAGACATTGGTTTCTTTTTGACTAATGACTTTTACGTCATTTGTCTTAGTTGGGGTTTTCGATGGTGTAACCCCTATAACCCTTTGGGAATAGTTTTTTGGGGGAGTTCTCTGTATTTTCGTACTCCGTTTTTCAAAATTTTTAAGCAATAAGTGGTCCTCCCCAGAATCCGTAAGACCGATCTCTTTAGAGAGTGGATTTTCCAGTTTTGCTGGAGTGCCACCTGGGGTAATAAATCTGTTTGTTTTGTTCATTGCCATAAATTATTTAAACTTTTTTTTTATGATACAAATAGGGCAGTTACTTCTATTCGCATTTTATATTCAGCCGTCCCACTGGGATCAGACGCTGACCAGTGTGCCGCACAATATGTGTCAGACGCTCTTGGATTTATTGTTGGGCTGGTACATTCAGAGTGATATTTTTCTTTCTTTGCTCCTAGTTCCTGAAAAGATAACTCAGGTGACACAGCTCGTGGATCAATTGATCCAACGCTCGTCGTTAGTTGGTTATCCAGCGGGCACCACTTGGAGGTGACGATGCGATTTTGCTCCGCCGCAATGAATGAGCTCCTGGACATACTTTGCACTGTGAACTTACTTTAGCATGATGTGCCCTAACCCGTGTAGTTTTGCTTGAAACTTTATTATTAGTTACTGCGCTTTTCGAAATGTTGTTGCTTTTTTGCATGTCGGAAACATTTTCCAAAACGCGGTACCTACTTGTCAGAAAATTATTCATTTGATCCCACGATTGGATTTCTGTTGGGTTGTGTTTTCTAAAGATTCTTCCCAAAGAGATAATGTTTGAGCGGGAAGACGACTCGCGCACACATATGTTATCAACGCATCCCATTTTTCACGTGAATCTTGTATGACCCAACCGCTAAGACAGCTTCATTGATATTGCTTTGCAATCAAGGAATTGTAGCGCGGTAGCAGATTCAACTGCGATGCATGGTTGACCCAGCAAAATATTTAAATAGTTATTTACGAGAACCCGTTTATTTTCGTAATGTTCCTTGAGCGCTGACCATGCAGCCTCAAAATTGTCGTCCGTTCTCTAAAATTTAGAAACAATGCTTAACGCATGATCTTTCGTCCGAGCACGCAAGTGGAAAAGTTTTTGAACGGTACTTAACTTTGCGTGTCGGATGTAGAGTGCGGTAAACATGTCTCTAAACGCCGGCCATTTTACAAAATCACCACTAAAAATTTCCGTTTGACACGGTGGGAGATGCATACTATGCAATAGAGAAGTATATTTATCGTTTTTTTCCCCGTTTTCACTTTTATTTTTCGATTTACCCTCTTGCGGCCCTGTGGCCTCTAGTAGATCCCCGAGAAATCCTATATAAGTGTCTGAGCACTTCTTATACTTGGCTCTCACTTCCACAAGCGACGTCATCATCATCGGACGCGACACACACAAATTTATTGTACGCATCTTTCACGTCTGTCCATATTTCCTGGAGTTCGACCTTGTATGCCTTTAAAACCGATTGTGAAATCCCTTTAATGGGTTTTTCCTTAAAATTCGCGTGAAAATCTACCAAGGCATCACATGTCAAAATTAAATTCTCTAAACTCATTTCAACCGCCCAAGTTGCAGTCACTTAGAAACTTTAAACCGTAAAATAAACGCTCACCACCCTACCGCGTGTTATCTTAAAAAAAAAAAACGTCCCGATTGTACCGTTTCGATGTATTGAAATATTGAAATTGATAACTAATCTACTCATTTATTTTAATACAAATGGAAAATTTTTGTAAGTAGTTACCTGTACGAGATTTATGATGCTGGTAATGCTGATGCTTCTGACGACGATGATGATGCTGTTGCTGACTATGGCTTGACGACGATGCTGAATGATGATGCTGATTGATGATGTAAATGGCTTGACGATGGCGATGAATGATGATGATGCTGACGATGACTATGGTGCTGATGCTGATGGCTTGACTTTGGCCACAATATGGCGACACAACTTGACGATAATAAGGCGTCGTGCTGTCCCTTGGTCGAGCATCCTTGACGCAATCGTTACGGGAAACCTGACTAGCCGTCTAATTGTTTTTTTTTTACTGTGGTTGGTTGCGTCGTGCTTTTGTGAAGCACCCTTGACGCTTGACGCACAATGGCTTTCCTTAACCGTGGCTTATCGTTTGCCACCGAATCGACTCACACGAGGCTATTCCCTAACCTTTGGCGATACCCCAATTTTTGTTGGCTTTTGGCGAAAAGACTAAAACGCCACGAAGAAAACAATGGCCAATCGATGATACTTCTTCACATGCGATGATGCCGAAGTTTAATTGCCCCACACGACCACACCTCAACTTAATTTTAATTTAATTTTTCGCGATTACTTAATGCGGGTTGAAGGACCAAAATGTTGCGCTGGTCTTGTTTTTTAATTAAACTTGTGAACAATAAATGCACAATCTTTGTTTTGGTAATTTTATGTTCCTTATTAGTATAATCTAGTGAAATTAAACTTTACAAATAATTTAGTTGCTCTGTGGCAAATGAAAATGAAGATGGCGGGTGGCTTGGTCTACGTGATGGTTGGATGGTGGTTGGCAACAGAATAGAATGAGAAACTTGTGTGGCGGATTTTCTTGATAAAAATTGGCTGGCCTGTCAAATGGAACGGGAGAAAACAAAACAAAGGTGCGTTCGCGCATTAAACTTTTTAAGTTGCATGCACATGGTTTTGCTTTCTCCCGTCACCCGGCCGCCTTGCATTATGACTTCAACAAAGGGGAAATGCAATTAGGGACCTACACTTTTTTTAAATTATTGGAGGGATGCCATCAGGGCCAGGAGAGTGATCATCGTTCAAAGATAAAATATTGTGAAGGACTGTTTCTAGGTCTATTGAGACATTATTAAAATTAACTTGAGCACATTTATATAGAAACTCGAAGTAACAGCGGTCTATATAACCAATAGAATCAGAGAAGGAATTACAAAAATGGTGAGCAAAAGCGTTGCAAATGTCCGATGTTTTTGTCAAGGCGACATTACCATATGTAAAGGTATCTGGGTAGCGATAAAATCTTTTTTTGAATTGGCAAAGTTCCAGAAACTTTTTGGATCATCCTTTAATGAGTTGCCCATTTTATGAACATAACTTGAGTACAGAGTTTTTGATAGTGATTTAAATTAATAAAAAAAAATCAAGATGTAAGAAAGGTAATCAGACTCAGAAAGCGTCTTAATGTAGGACCTCCAAGCATTATTTCTTTTGTTTCCTTAGCTTACGATGTGTGATTAGAGCTTACATTCTTTGAAACTTTGAGGGGTATAGCTTTGTTCATGCAGTCGCTGAGGATAAAATAAAAATGTTTAACTACTTCGTCAATATTAGTGAAAGCTGAAATATTTTTAATATTAGATTTACACACACACCACGGCATCTGTCCTCAAACTGACTTTACAAACACCACTTTATTTTCAGCCTTCAAAACCAGGTTGAAATCCGAAAATAAAGTGGTGTTAGTAATTTCA
Source organism: Melanostoma scalare (assembly GCA_949752695.1). Lineage (NCBI taxonomy): Eukaryota > Metazoa > Arthropoda > Insecta > Diptera > Syrphidae > Melanostoma > Melanostoma scalare. The sequence continues at coordinate 96,108,355 of OX456985.1, read as the reverse complement.
CTAATCCAACTTTATATTCAGCTGAATACGTGTATCACAGATAGGTCTCGTGTTACAAAAATAACAATGTAAGCAAATGGAAGTTGCGGGGCAAGAGAGGTAATAGTTTTCCCTCTTGTTCTTTATTCCTCTAAGGTATCGGGTAAAGACTTTTTGGACTCTTTCTAAACGCAATTTTGCAATGACTGCTATTATACGGTGCAATTTGTTGCACGAAACTACTTCGAATTCTTCTTTGTTCTATCATCCCGTGTCGCAAGTGTTATTACACGATGAAATCCAGTTTCATGAAACTAGTTGATTTTTTGTTTTGGTGTGCATTTATTTCAGCATAAGAGTTTTAAAACGCATGGGAAATCGAAAAAAATAAGTTATAATCGTCTAGCAATGATATTTTGAATGTTTTTCCATTTTCAAAAGTCGAATTTTAATATTTCACAGCTGTTGTCTGCAGCAATCTGGAAAAGGTATCCAAGATACGGCTATCCGAGATAGGCTATTCGATAGGTTCTCGAACCCACCCAAAGAGAAACGTCAAAGCTGTTTCACGAAACCATAACCCATGCGACACACGGTAGCACATTGTCCATCTCTGTTTTTCGAACTTTCGTTCTCTTTTGCACTTATGGTGTTCGAGCAGTTTCGTGCAACAAATTGCACCGTATAATAGCAGTCAATGTAACTACTTGGAAACCATACAATAGTATTCCAGCACAGAACGAACTAATGACATGTATACTGGTTTAAGAGTGTAAGGGTTTGAAAACGCTGAACAACTTCGTTTTAGAAAACCGAGTAAAGAGTTTGCTTTTGAAACAACGAAATCAATGTGGAGGCAAAAAGATAGTTTTGTATCAAATATGACTCCTAAATCACTTACTTCTGTTTTATGCTGTAGATGAATGTTGGAAATGGAATACTGGAACTAGGGAATAAGGATCTATAAACAGAAAATTAGTGGCATTTGTTAATGTTTAGAGACAGGCCATTGTCGTGCACCAAGCTGTTATTATATTCAATTCACTTTGAAGAATTTTACAGTCATTTAAACTACTAACGATCTTGAACATTTTTAGATCATCAGCGTACATTAAGCATTTGGCATTTTGAAGGAGGTGTGGAATTTCATTCACGAAAATGTTAAATATTACGTGAGAGCTTATTCCACCAAACAACTGATACATAGGAGATGATTGGTCATCATAACCGTATAGATCCAAAGGACCCTTTTCGGTGAAAGACCCCATGTCTTGTCAAAGGCTCCCTTATATTGCCAGAAGACTAACAGTGCTTTAGTAGTTTTAGACTCAACCAGCCGTATTTATTAGATTTTCTTAAGACGTCTCTTAGACGTCGATTAGTTAAGTTTCAATTAAAATTTAATTGGAACTTAAGAGAGGTTGATTAAATTCTTATCGATAATCGATTCTGCGCTGATGCTAAACTAATTGATAGTTGTGTCAAAATAAAGTAGTAAAAACAGAAATCTAGTCCAATTTAAACTGCGTTTTGACAACCATTCGTTTGTAAACAGATGTGGTGCCTTTTTGCTTATAAAAAAAAAAAAAAACACTATGTACGAGTATCATCAACCTAAAATGTGATGAGGATTTCTTTCGAATATTCATTCAAAACTAACGCAACGCATTGTTCGTCTTAGGCCCTTATTATGAGAAGCAAATCGACCGCTCGACCATGGAACAATCTTTCTTTGCCAAGCAAAACTGCAATTCCCTGACAATCTCTTAGCTCTGGTTGTAGGCACACGACATCCATAGCGAAATGGATAAAGCATAACTACTGCGTGGGCGTTCGACCACCATAAACATCCAAAATGATTTTTCTCTGGTAGGTATCACCTCAAGGCAGGAAAATATGCCTTGAAGAATGCTATTCCAATTTAACCTTTCAGACCCGCACGAGAATGGTTGTTGCGAGAACAACGCGTTTGGCCTTGTAGCTCTGTGGAGCTTTTGTGCCAGCTTTTTATGTTTCTATTTATTAATCATGACATCTGAAAAATTCTTAGCACATTGAAAACATTTAAATCGCGACGAAAATCTTCCATATTTTTATTTTAAGAAAAGTTTCATTTTATTACCAAGACAACAGAGCGAAATTGTCACCGATTTTCCCGAAACGTCAGAATGAATTTTTAATTTGGATTTAAGAGACCTTTAAACGTCATTATTGGCATTTAAGTTAAGAGGGCTCTTAGCAAGGTTACTTAAATGTGAAATTTGATTATCGATACGGATTCGTTACTTAAGTGTTACTTAAATGGCAATTAAATCTAATCGATGATTAAAAGTTCTTTATAGATACGGCTGAACATGTTTAGACCAAAGAAGTTTGTTTTTTAGGATCACTCAGAGATGTTTGACTTCGTTTGAAAAGGGAATGTTGACGCCTTTAAGTGTAGGCTGGGTCAGACCAGTCAATTCTCGTCGCGTGAAGAGGAAAACCTAATTTTTAAGAGATTGACAGAGAGACCGTTTCTAACACACCAGGTGCCAATCATATAAAGCGCAGCCTGTGCTCTGGAACAACAGACAACAGGAGGCTGGAACCAACCGAGAGCACGGCGACGTGTCGTCTGCATATGCTTGGGCATGAACGTTAGAACCATTGAGCATTGCAAGTAGAGAGTCGATCAACATGCACCACAGAAGGGGAGATAAAACGCCACCTTGTGGACAGCCCTTATTCACTCCCGTTGCAACATATTGTCCACACTCCGACTCAGCGATTACGGTTCTATTCACTAGCATTGCTTTAATCAACAACACTAATGACAGCATTTATTATCCCGGTAGATAAATGATGGACGGAAAATTGTGGAGAATTATAAAAATTGTAGTAAAAAGATCTACTACAATTATCAACCTATAAAACCCTTTTCGCAAAGCAGCAGCGTACTGCACGACGAAAAGGTGAGCGAAATTTTTCGTTTATGATTCCGTCCTGTCATTTTTGTATGGGATTTTTCTTTTCGTTTCAGCAGCGTACTAGGCTTTAGCTTGCGAAATTTTGACAGTTCTACTGTTTTATGTTTGTTTTGTGTATTTACTGTGCCATTTGAATAGAATTGTATAAAACAGAAAGTGGAAGAATTTTATTTAGACAAAGTTTCAAATAAATCGATAAAGTAGCTTTGAATTGGCTGTGAACATGGACTTGAAAAGTTATTGTGAATGTTTAGCTACACGTGGGATTGGAATCAATGTTACAACAAAAACCGACTTTGAAGAACAAGGTGGCGAATGTTTCAAAGAACACCGAGCAACTATTTTTTCAGCACACCAACACCCATTGTAGTCTTAATATCGACCGAATCAATCCAAACTGAATAAAAAGGTTTATTTACTTTTGGATTTTTTATCTATTATTTAAAAAATAGTTGAAAACTTGGAAATTCACATCTTGCTGTTCAAGATGATTCCTTTGTATTTCTGTTGGAAGCACCTCATGGCGTCTTCCTTTGTCAAACGATGTTGGAATCCAACGTTGGTACCCAAATCAATATGGTCCTGGATACCGATGTTCAAACAGAGTTCTCGAATGTGCAGTTCCCGCATAAGTAGTTAATTAATAAGTAGTTTGTTAGTTTTGCAAACACATTTAATGACAAAAATATTATATTTGTTTTATTGCTTCTAGTGAGTAGTGACGCTTTTGACTTGACTTTTATTGTCACTTTTCCTAAACAGCTGAATTTCTCTACACAAATATTTTCCGCTGAGTGTTCGTTCACGTCGTGCTCGTGGAGATCAACGAAAAATTCCGTTTCGCATCAGCAGCGTACTAGGCTTTAAGAGAGAATCTGATGTTGGAAAATAAGAAAAAAAAAAAAAAAAATACAAATTCATACCTGCCTTTGTATCGTTATTCATTTGATAGAACAAATAACGAAACAAACCTGGTATGAATTTGATTTTGTTTCATCTTGAATTTCACAGAGAGCTTTGAAAAGTAACATCAAGCTTTGACGTTGAGCACCATCTTGTTGCTGAAAATATAACTGAAAATACTGTGTATAGACGGTTTTTTTAACTCGTACTGGCTTTAAAAAAAACGCACCTAATATCTTTATTTTGCAGTAAATAAGTGTTATAATACCAATAATGGTGATTTTTCTCACAGAAATATATGCAAAAGTGGTCGACATGTCAAACAAGTAGAGGAAAGGTTACGTTGCGTATTTATAAGTGTATAAAAGTTATTTCTTGTTCTTTGCTTTCGACTGTGATATTTGCTAAAATTATGTGTTTAAAACAAATAGCTTAATTTTATTTTACTTATTTAAAAGTAAAGTATTTGTGGTACCCGTGGCGTGATGGTTAGCATGTCCACCTGCTAACCCAGGGGTTCGAGGTTCGAATCCCAGCAGAGGCAAAAATGTTTTTCCACGGGTATCGCCTTTCGCGAGAAATTGGCTAGTCCTCCGTTAGTAAATTCATTGCCATGAAAAGGGCTTTCTCAATTAGCCGTTCGGAACCGGCAGCAAATTGTAGGTCCCCTCCATTCCCACACAAGGCATGGTTGTGAGAAATGCGCTAGGCCCAGGGGCTCCTCGCTCTGTTGCGCCACCCTATTTTTTTATTTTATTTTTTATTTAGAATTTGTAATTGTGATTTTTCGAAATTAAACAAGAAATAAAATATTTTTAAGAACCAAAACTAATATTTGATAAAATTTGAATTTGATAATCAAATAACTTGTAGCTTCCGGCTGCAATGTCACTAATTCTTCGTTACATTTTTACGGGGGACTAACTTATGTTTCCATTTCAATAATAAAAGTGAAAAATCAAAGTTGTTAAATATGCACCGCAACAAAGATAGCATCAGTATTGAGATAGCTTTCTTTGTGAATCTACATTCCTCATGTTAAACAACTTAAAACCGAAATGTAAAAATATTTTCTTAAAGCCTATATAGAATAAACAATAAAAATAAAATGCGAATTTCTATACCAGTTGATATGTGAAGAGGAAATAGAGGGCAGTTCCCAAATTTAAATCACAATAGCTTTCATGAAACATCGTGCAAAGCAGTTGATTTTTGCTTTTTTCTGTCAATTAAAGCCGTCGGCCAATCTTAGAGAATTCAGTTGTCGTTAACGTTTTTTTTTTTTTTTTGGAACACAAAAGAGTTAAATTTTATTTGTTTTTGTTTGTTTGTTTATATAACATGCAGTTTGCGATTGATCGGCGAAAGAGAAAAAAAAAGGCAGGACGAATTGGAAAACTCAGATGCGTTTGTGTTGAAATTTTAATGACTAAGCGAGGGAATTAAATTAAATGACTTGAATTTCAGAGACAATTCTTTGTTTACTGAAGAGAGGATTTCAATTGTGTATCCATAGTGAATTGATACAAACCTGGTGGATTTGTTGAACGATGAAATCGTTTATGTTGATATCTGGCTTCAACATTGACCCAAAAGCCCAATCAACGAAACTTTATCAAATCCTTGAAAATGCTTGTTTATTTGGAAAAAGTCCTTGCGACTATTAAAAAATAAAAGTTCTTAGCATGTATGGCACCATCTGCATTGAAAATGAAAACCTAGAGGTGTGGTTCTCGAAATAGTTGAGACAAAAAGCTATCACGAATTGTTTAATACATATATACAAACACATATATTCACTTAAGAACCTATACACTCAACTGTTTTTAAAATACTGAACACCGAAAGAACTTGTTTTTTGTAGTTCTCTATAGACTTAAAAATTTAAGGTCATAAAAACTATAGCAGTGTTTCGGTGAGAATTTATATTCACTTCAGCAAACGATCGCAAAACATCGCTCATGGAAAAACAACAACTCTAAAGTGAACAACGTAAGTGGACAAAAATAGCTTACTTGCAGAAGTGAACAACAGGGATGGCTGGTAAATGGAGTTTATTTAAAAAATTTGTATAAGTGAGTACAGCGTTTCATTAAGCGCCTAAGTGAAGGAATTTAAAAATTTCTAATAAAACTAGGCTTATATTTGAAATTTTTTTTTTAATTCACCGTCTAGTCGGCCTTGCTTCAACACTGCTGAAAAAAACTCAGTAAAAGCTCCTTAAACAAAAGTGATTTTGTAGAAACACAGTTGACAGCATTTCTTTTGCCGCGGTAATTAATAACGTTTTTCATTGAAATTCGATAGATTCCTACTCTCAAATCGAGAACTACGCCTTTCAATGGAACATGTTTTTAGGTTTTTTGTTGGTATTGGATGTTAAATTGATGTTCACTATAGAATTTCATATTTTCATATTTTGTAGTTTGTTTTCTTCAGCAAGTTACTGAATTTTAACTTATTTACTTGTTTCCTCATATTTTATAGCAATTTTTTCAACCCAACTCAACGGTGGCACAAAAAATTGAAAATAAGCAAATAATTTTCCATTTAAAGTTTGACAGAACAAATGTTTTTGCATGTGCGCGTGAATTCAGAGTAGATCTCCCAACCAAATGGGAGTAGATCTTTGGCGTTTAGAGTAACTCCGGATCTACTCTTTTTTTCAATGAAACATGGAAAATGGAAAAGGAGTAAATCTTTTCACAAAAGGAGTAACTCTTTTCGTCAATGAAAAACGATATAACACTTTGCCATGGAGTTGGTATATACGCTAGAGCTAAACTATCAATGAAAATATTTTTCAAAGTAGGTAGCGAAAGGTTTATACTTTCCTGTAACATGGCTGGATAAACACCGTCAGTGCCAGGTGACTTGAAGCTACCAAAAGATGCCACGGCATATTTGATGGCCTCGTGAGTAACAACTATCGAGGATACGTCGAGTGGATTTATCGAATTTGTTGGATGCAGGAGATGTCGACCGATTTTAATCAAAATGTATTCTGCTGCACTTTAGGTTAGGTTAAAATGGCTGTCAGGAATACAACTGACACACTTAGACCAATATTAGGTCCATTGTGATACCATACAAATTTGTGCGAGGGAGTACCTCACTTAAAAAAACTATTTGGAGCTTTTAACAAAGCGAAGGATATGCAGGGGATCTGTGTTCACCAGATCGCTTGGGTCATCAAGAAAATATTTTCCTAGACGCCGTTTTCTTTTAAAGGAGAGTGCAGGACATGAGCAGAGGAGGTGTGGGATTGTCTCCTCCTACTCCTCATCTAGGCAACTTCTGCAGAAGTCATTAGAGGAAACGCCAAGTCTTATGGCGTGTCTTCCTATCAGACAATGTCCGTTGATGACATTGATTACGGAGCTAACGTGCAATCTGGTTATGGATAACAAATGTCTTGTGCGTTTTGGATCAAGTTTTCGCCATATCCGTTTTGTTGCCACACACGTGGTGATATTGTTCCGACTATAATTTGTTCTATCCATTGCCTCTTGCTTTAACATAAGTTTACATGTAGCGATTGGTATACCAATATTCAACCTACTGGTTGAGATCGGTAGAACGGTTCCTTTTCTGGCGAGTTCATCGGCTTTGCAGTTACCCACGATATCTCTGAGCCCCTGCACCCAAATACGGTGAATATTGAACTGTTCAGCCATCTCCTTAAGAGATACACAGTTAAGGGCGGTAACTGAGCTCGTAGAAACAGCGCCGAGTGATTTGAGGGCTGCTTGACTGTCTGAGAAAATCCGGATATTCGCTGAGGATATCACGTTTTCTTTTAGCCATGATCGAACCTCTTTGATCGCCAGAATTTCCGCTTGGAACACGCTACAATGATTTGGAAGGCGGAATGAGAGACTTACGTTAATTCGGTTTGAGTACACCCCACAGCCTACCCCTTCTTCGGTTTTTGAACCATCTGTATAGAAATGAATTGAATCATCTCTCAAAAATTCTTCGTCTTCCCAGGTCGTTCTCGGTGGGATTGAGACTTGGAACTTATTATCAAAAACCAATTTGGGGATGGTGTAGTCGGAGTGACAAGGTATTGATCCGAATAAATTCAGGATTGTAGCGTGACACGAGCTCTCATACGAATGGCTGAACTGGCGGCCATTTGTTTGCTGAAGATATCTAGTGGTGTGAGGTTAAGGAGTATATTAAGGGCAGCTGAGGGTGTTGATCTCAGTGCTCCGCTTATACACAAACAGGCTGTTCGTTGGACCTTGCTTAAATTATCGCAGTAGGTCCTTTTATCAAGAGCGGTCCACCATACCACTACTCCGTATGTGAGTATTGGTCTGATGACAGCGGTGTAGAGCCAGTGGGTGGTTTGAGGGGAGAAACCCCATTTATTACCAATGGCTTTTTTACAGGAAAACAATGCTACGGTGGATTTCCTGATTATTTCCTGTATATTGGCTTTCCAGTTCAGTTTTTTGTCTAGGATTATACCTAGATATTTAGCTTCGTTGGAAAGTTGAAGTGAGATTCCATTTATTGATGTAGTTGTTAGTAGAGGAATTTTGTATTTCCTGGTGAAGAGAACGAGTTCAGTTTTCTGAGGGCTGACCCCCAGATCACACTTTCCCGCCCATTTTACTAGTTTATTTAGAGCGGTCTGCAATCAGATCCGTAAGCACGTGAGCATGTTTGCCAGATACCGCAATGGAGACTGTTGTCGAGGTTAGCTCAACAATAAGAAACGTTGAGCGAGCTTAGCTCAACAATAAGAAATTCGCTTAACTTGACTGATGACTGACTATATTGTCAGTTTAAAACCTTTAATAAATTCATTATTGTTAGTATTTTTTACATTTTGTTATAAAGGACTTACATTAGTTTCTTATTTCTTTCTTACAGGTTTTTCTTTTTATGTTCTTCTGCGTCTCGTGTGTATATGGTTTTTCTTTCGATGGCTTCCACAAATTGGCAACTAGCCAGCGCCTAGTCAAATTGAAGCGTGGCACTACTTGCAAAATCCACGTGTAGCCACTTCCTCAAGTCCACAAAATGCAACGTGGCTGACGAGTGGAACTTGCATTTTAAGGGCGTTGCCAACACTTCCTCCTGGTATGTTCTCTCGTGAGCACTTAGTTGAATTCATGATGTCCAGAGCGGCCAATCTTGCCACCGGTCGTTCGTAGGTACCCGAAGATGTTTTGACAACGGCGCTGCGTACTTGCCCATCCTTACAGGTTTTTGTGGCTACTACTCGTTCTTTTGGCCAACAGTTTCTGGGATTTGTGGGGTCTGTAATAAGAACTATGTCGCCCACTTGCAATGGCTTTATCGGTTCGAACCATTTGGCACGACGAGTTAGTGTGGGAAGGTACTCTAGTACCCAGCGTCTCCAAAAGTGTTCCGCGAACTGTTGCGCCGATAACCAATTCTTTCGAAGTACCCTAATGTCGTCGTCGAATATTGCTAGTGGTTTAGAGCCACTCGAAGAGCCCAATAAAAAATGGTTAGGCGTAAGAGCCTCTTCGTTTTCGTTGTCGATAGGAATATAAGTTAAAGGCCGTGAATTAACGATGTTCTCTACTTCGATGAGCGTACTCCTAGGGAGTTCTTCGGAAGGATCTGCTTGGCATTATCTGATGTAGAGTTTTTTTTACCGATCTGACGAGTCGTTCCCAGCTCCCTCCCTTATGCGGCGATCCGGGGGGAATGAATTTCCATTTAGTAGATGTTGAGGTGAAAGGTTCGATCATTTTATCATGTCGATGTTCTGAAGGACTTCCTTAAGTTCTCGTTCGGCTCCTATGAAATTTGTCCCGTTGTCTTTGTATATTTCAAGGGGGGTGCCTCTACGTCCCATAAAATTCCGTAGTGCCAAGACACAGGAATCCGCCGATAGTGAGTGGGCTATCTCCAGATGGACTGCTCGCGTGGTAAGGCACGTTAAGAGTAACCCCTACCTTTTCTCTGTTCTTCGAAAGATGGTGACATACAGAGGCTCGAAATAGTCTACTCCTACAAACGAGAACGGACGGCAGAACGAAGCGAGTCGCGCGGGTGGAAGTTGTGCCATTATAGGATGAAGCGGCTTAGCTTTATTGTTTTTACAGGTCTGGCAGATCAGTCGCACTGCAGCGAGGGCTGCTCTGAGTTGAGAGATGTGGAATCTTTGCCTTAGTTCATTCACAACTTTTTCGTGATTCTGGTGCTTGTACTGGCAGTGCATGTTCATGATGATTAAATGGGTTACGCGATGATTTCTTGGGAGAATGACGGGTCGGTTCACATTTACGTTTGCAGTTTTTACAAACTGGATCCTTGCAGTTGCCCGAATGAGTTTGTGTTCGTTTAGGCTAGGACACAGGTTGTAAAGGGTACTGAACCGTTCTACTTGCTGGTTGGTTTCCAAGTCGGCGATTTCTTCTCCGTACACACTGGCCTGCGCTTCCTTTATAAGCGAAATCTCAGCAAACTGAAGCTCTTCTAGGGTTAAGGGTCCAATCGACCTTTTATCGGTGAGTCTTTCACTCCTGGTATTGGTGATAAAGCGGAGAACAAAGTCGGTACTTCTTAGTAGTCGAATCCAGGTGGAAATCTCATTGTAGCGGAAAATATGTTCTCGTAGACGCGTGGACGTTGATGAAGCATGTCTTGAGTTCTTCTTCTGTGTTGCTTTCGCTGTGTTCGGTTTCTCGCGGCCAACTTTCCGGAGGTAACTCGAGGAAATGTGGTCCCGTAAACCACCGACTTGTTGCTTTGAACTCAGGAACCTTCTGCCACTTAGTTCCTTCGTCCGCTACGTTGATCTTAGTGGGAATCCGTCGCCAGTTAGCAATCGCTGTAAGATCTAAGATTTCGTTTACCCTGAAGGCCACAAACTGTTTGTATCTCCGGTGATCTGATCGAATCCAGCTCAGGACATTTCGGGAGTCTGACCAGAACACGATTTTTGCAAACGTAATGGTATGTGACCTTACTATACAGCTCGCGAATCGGGCACCCAACACAGCGGCTTGCAGCTCAAGTCTTGAAAGGCTTTTTAGCGGGGCAACTCTTGTTTTTGCGACAAGGAGAGCACACTCTATCATTTCGGTTGAGGCATTTCTAAGGTATGCTACGGCCGAAAACCCGTTCTCACTTGCGTCAGCGAAAACATGTAGCTGGCGTTCGACATCGGGGCTTGGATTTTTCTTGATGTAGCACCTCGGAATAGTGAGTGTTTCCATTGAAGGTAAGTGCTCAGTCCACTTCAGCCACTTCGTATATTCTGCGTCTTGTATTCCTTCATCCCCATCTACTTTGGAACGCCAGATGTCTTGCAATAGAATCTTGACATATATTAGAAAATGTGCTATCAGGCCCAAAGGGTCGAACATTGACATCAACGTCTTCAGCACCTCACGTTTAGTAGGGCGGCGACCCCGAAAGGAAAGAAAATTGGAAAGTCTTGGGTTCTTTGTTAGTTTATATATGAAGCAGTCTGAGGACGTACACCACCACATACCGTGAACCTTTTCGGTTGTCAATTCTACATTTATGTTAAGGTCGATTTTATCTGTGGGTTCAGCTTTGAGGGCTTTGAGAACAGCTGTTGAGTTTGAAATCCAGTTCCTAATTGTGAATCCACCTCGATCGTGCACGAAACGAATATCTTTAGCTAGCTGTACTGCTTCCTCTTCAGTTGCCACGTTATCCATTAAGTCATCTACGTAGTGGTTCTCTCTTATAGATCGGACCGCTCTTGGAAATTTTGGATTAAATTCATCAGCGTTTTTGTTTTTAACAAACTGAGCGCAACAGGGAGAGCAAGTAGCTCCGAAAGTCATCACGTTCATCATGTAGACATCTGGTTCTTGCGTGTCACTCTTGCTCCATAAGAACCTTTGAAAGTCCCGATCTTCCTTTTGTACAAGCACCTGGTGGAACATTTCCTTAATATCGCCGCAGATGGCGACGAGGTTCGCTCTAAATTTATAGATGGCCGAAATTAGAGGGGTAAGCTGATCCGGCCCCTTGAGAAGCATGGAGTTTAAGGATACGCCTTGGACCTTAGCTGCCGCATCCCATACTATCCTCACTTTCTTCGGTTTGTTGGGGTTGTGAACCGGGAATATTTTGAGGTACCAGCATCTATCCTTCCCAGCGGCTACTTCTTTGGCCGATAATCGTTTTGCATAGCCTTTCGAAACGTAGTTTTGAATTTTGTCATCAATGATTTCAGATAGAATGGGTTCCCGTTTCAGACGCTTGTGAAGACATGATAACCTCTTTCTGGCCATTGGCAAGCTGTCGGGCATATGGATCTGGTCCGTCTTCCACAGAAGTGGTGTCTCAAAGCGTGATCTCTTGCGGATAGTGTATGTTTCCAGCAGCTCTAACTCACGTTTGTCTTCAGTTGGTAGAACAACATTCCCCGAATAGTTAGTACCAAAGGTCTCACCAGAAATGAACTCTTTCACCAGGTTCTGTAGCTCGGCGTTATTGCACTGACAACCGTGGAAACTGTGAAGGCGTGCACGCTTGATTCGGTGTTGATGATGTTGATTCGATGTTGATGAGAGGGCCTCATCATAACGGCCGTGTACCATCCACCCTAGGCATGATTTGGTTGCAACTGGTTGCTCGGAACTTCCTTCTCTATACCGCAAAGCGAGACACAACTTTGAGTTGTTGAGGCCAATCAGCAGTCTCGGCTTAGCGCGGATGTAAGATGGGATTGGTACTCCTCTGAGGTGCTCATATTCTCCCTGAAGCCGAGCGGAGTCCACAGACTGTTCTGGCAGTTGCAAGCTTTCAACCGTGTGTACATCGGATAGTGTAAATCTTTCTGCATTTGGAGCTATACCGGATATTTGGAGAGACATTAATTCTGATTTATCCTCATACCTGTGGGTATTGCCGGTCCATTTCAAACAGAGTGGCTGCCGTGTTCCTTTCGCATTCAATTCTCTAGCAATATCTGCATCCATCAAAGATAATTAGGAGCCATCATCTAAGAAAGCGAAGGTGTTGACCTGGTAATCTCTACAGTATAGGATGACCGGAACCACTCTGAATAAAATGGGCTTATGGTTGGCGCTATAAAAGTTACAATGCTGTTTTTTGTTGCGTGGTGAACCCTTTTCCATCCTGGATGAGCTTTCTTCACTGTGCAGAAGCTGATTGTGCTTAAATTCGCAACCGTTTTTCCCACAAACAGTATTTGAGGTGCATCTTCTGTAATCATGGGTCTCAAGGCATCTTCGACACAGTTGATGCTTCCTTACCGCTGCCCATCTTTGGGTACGGTTGAGGTTCTGGAATTCCTTGCAGTTCGCCACTGTATCACAATCCCCTTTGCATATCAAACAGCTCTTCGCCTTCCACGGTTGCATATCGTTTACGCTCACTTGATCATCATGAACGTGAAGAAAACCTTTCTTCGCATCTTTTTTTCCTAGTGGCTTGCTTTCAGTAATGGCCGATGAAATTTCTGGAACAAGAACACTGTTGGCAGCTTCCGCAAGCCGGTATATCCACCCGCTAAAGTGGGACAAATTGCAGTCCTGTATCCCTTGCTTATACTTGGCCCAGTCAAGATGGATTGCTGGTGGCAGTTTATGCACAAGATGATGTAAAATCGTGGCGTTGTTAAGATGAGCTACTAAACCTGAAGCCTCAAAAGTAACGCAGAGGTTTTGCACTACGAGAGCAAAGTTGACAAGCGTTTCCAGTTTTTCAGCCTTTGGAGCGGGTGTTGATTGAATCCCTTGAGTAAGCGCATGAACAACCAGCTCTGGGTCTCCGTACAGCATTTTCAGGGTGGCAATAACTCGGGGCAAACAACTTGGCTATATAAGAAGACTTCGAACTGCCTCCAACGCTTTACCCTTTAAAGCCTTTTGCAACCTCACTAGGTTCTCCTCATCCGTAAAGGCACATATCTCGGAGCTTCTGGCGTAGTTGGATATAAACAGCGGCCACTCGTCGGGACTGCCTGCAAAACTTTGTACATCTCGAGATCTTAAATGGCGAGATGCTATATTGGCTATAGATAATCCGTGGTTGCTCGGTAGTCCCAGATGACTTATACCAGTCAGGCGTGTTGACGAAGGATATTCTCGATGAGAATGGAAGTTGGTTGGTGGCTGAATATGTTGCAGTGGCTGAGCCAAATAATTCGACGAGGGCGGCTCAGGTTGCCAGACGGGTGGATGTTGCAAGATCATCTGAGTTGGCGGTGGTGGAAGCGAATGATGCGACATCTGACGAACTTGCTCAGCGAGCGCGGGCGCTTGACTGACGGTAGTGGAAGCCAAACAGCTCTTTTGTTGGCTTTCGCCCAGCCAGCTTTTAACTTTAGTTACAGATGAAGACGCTTCATCATCATCGGATCCCGACGTATTGCCTGCTAGCTGATTAAGATGCTGATATTTTTTGTCCAAATATTCTTTGTCACGCCTTGCACACGACAGCCTTTCCTCTTCTAGCATCTGCAGCTCCAGTTTTATCTTCCTTCCCGAAGACGTCGAAGTCCTTCCCGAATTTGTTGAACACGAACTGTTTGCCCCGGTTGGCTGCGCATTTGACCTGCCAATGGTTGTAGGACACGATTTCTTACTAATTGGCAAAACCCCAGTGCCGCCCATTGCACTTGATGTAAAATTTCCTAATAATGAAGAAGGCTTGGTGGAATTTGTAAATGTTTCTAATAACCTAGCTTTACTGACACTATTCTTCGAAATGGCTCCTAAAGCATGCGGAGCAAGACTAGCCATCTTGTTATCTTTCGTCATTTCACAGGCAGAAGAGACGTAAGTATTCGCATTGGTAAATGCCGGTTGGTTGCTTTGTGCCGTAAAATGTATATGGGACATGGCGGCGGTGACGGTGTCTACTGTATGGGTCAACGCTAAATGAGATGCAGCCGTAGCAGAGGTGTTACTATTTTGAATAAGTTCGTAGTTTGTATGCATGACACTATTGGCGTCTATTGTACTATCTATCTATCGTACGAATGCTTTTGGATACCAGCGAAAAGAACATCCAACAGGGGCAGAGCAAGTGGAGGAATTCTTACTGCTATAAAAAAAAATATTTTTTCCGTGTGCAGAGTTAAAATAGAAGAGGAAATGGTTTATGTAGAAATCAAAAGCACAAATAATATCTACAATATTGTACCAGTTTACTTAAACTGCAACTATTGTGAACAGGATTATGATTTACTATATATTAGGAGACTTTAACGCTAGGACAGCAGATATAGAATCGGAAATGGTAGCTTCAAGTAGAAAGCGGATGAGCAAAGATTCAAAATATAATACAGAAGGAAAAAAGTTATTGGAGTTATGTAATGATTTTGGACTCAGCATTTTAAATGGAACATCGAATGGAGACAAAAACGGGGAATTCACTTTTATTGGGAAGCAAGGAAGATCAACAGTTGACTATGGGCTGATAAGTAGTGGTGACTGGCGTGCTATATTTGAAGACTTTGTGGTTGGAGATGCCACTTACTCGGATCATCTTCCAATAGCAATCACTATGAGCAATATTATATTAATATTATTATAGATTTATCATGTAAAGAAAAACTAAAAGAAAGAAGTTGCTTGAAATGGAAAAACAGCTACAAAAATGATTTACCAGGGAAAATGGATACTAAGCTTGATCTAAAGGAATCAATTTCTTATATGAACTATATACCACTATGCGACCTAGAGATAATAATTTTGAAAATAGCTTTTTCTACAAAAAAAAAACATCAAACTTTCGACAAAAATCCGTTTAGTACGACTATGAATGTAACAGAGAAAACAGTATGGAACTATGCAGAACCTTTTATAAAAGATGAACAATTGGATGCAGATATTAAAATAGAAGAAGTTGAAAATGCTCTACAAACTTTAAAAGATGGTAAATCATAAGGTACGAATGGAATCCCGGCAGAATTCTTCAAATACAGCTCACAAACATTCAAAAAACATCTCACATAGGCTTTAAATGTCATCTTTAATTTTGGTACTCTGCCTGAACAGTTTTAGAATTACTGATCTGTCCAATTTATAAAAAAGGGGACCCATGTGATCCAGCTAATTATAGGGGTATATCTCTATTAAACTCATCTGTAAAAATATATACAACTCTACTTCACAAAAGATTAAACACTTGGGTAAATGCCAACAATAAACTCAGTGAATTTCAGGCTGAATTTAGGGTTATTCTACAGTTGGCAACATTTTTGTTCTAACTTCTATAGCCCAAATAAAACTGGATCAAAGTAAGAAATTGTTTGCTTTCTTTGTTGATTTTAAAGCAGCTTTTGATACGGTCAATCGTAATGCTTTGTTTTATAAGCTGTTCAACCTTGGATTATCTACTAAATTCATGCGAGCGTTGAAAAACATATACCAGCAAACTACAGCAAAGATATTCAATGGTCAAGATCAGTCAAACAGTTTTGATATAAATCGTGGTGCTAAACAAGGCTGTAATTTGAGTCCTCTTCTATTTGCGCTGTTCTTAGATGATATAACAGATACGTTAACTTGTGGAGTTGAAGTTGGCAACTCAAAAATCAAAGCCATAATGTATGCGGACGATATTGTTATACTCGCAGAGTCTCCCTGCTCCCTTCAAATGATGATAAATAAACTGTTTGAGTATTGTAAAATTTGGGGTTTGGAAGTTAACGCTGCAAAATCGAAAGTCATGATATTTCAAAATGGATCTGGCTGGGTAGCAAGAGGGGAAAAATGGAAAATTTGGAGAACAAACTCTAGAAGTAGTTGAAAAGTATACTTATCTTGGAATGGACCTGACTTTTAATTTGAAAATAGAAAAGCACCTTAAAACTAAATTGGATAAAGCAAAGAAAGCAATCTGTTCCAATTGGAAAAAGATTTACTGCAACAAATTGATAACTTTTAGTTCGAAGTATAATGTCTTCAATGCTACAGCACAAGCCATTCTCTTTTATGGCGCACAAGTGTGGAGTACACAGAAATTCGAAATCGTTGAGTATCTCCAACGTTTTTTTCTAAGAAAGATTTTTTACTTGCCAATCAATACTCCAAAATATATGTATAATCTGGAATCTGGTCTGCCAACTATGTTCATATCAACTCTGAAACTGAATGCTGATTACTTATTGAGGGTAGTAAAAATGAGTGAAGAAAGGTTACCTAAGTTAATAATGCGACATGCAATACAAAATAAAAGTCTTTTTATCAGAGAATGGACTAAAATAGCTGCTGATTGTGGTGTTATAATGAACTTGTCAGAAAATAATATGCATATCTGGAAGAAGGCTTTATACGAAGTAATAATGCTCACTGATGAAAATGAAAGGTACACTTTTATCGAAAAAGCTCGTTCGTCAACAGAAAGGATGTACTACTCAAAGGCTAATCTTAATTTGAATGAGCTTAACTATTTTAACAGCCGTTATTCCTGTTTTGTCATAGGAACAATTTTTAAAATCAGAGGAGAACTGATCAAACTGAATGTTATGCCACATCGGAACGAGGGTCCAGGCTTTTGTAATTTGTGTAACCTGCAGGCACGTGAAGATTTGGGTCATTTCATTGGAATCTGTCCAATTCTAAGAGAAATAAGAAGAATCTATTTTGGAAAAAATGTTTTACAAGAAGATGAGGTGCATTATTATCTGAATGGTGGTAACTGGAAGCTGCTTTTTTATTATTACACTGAAGCCAGCACTTACAGATCTAGAATTATAAATGAGATGTTTTAAACCATAATTCATAACAAAAATAACTTAAAGCTCAGAACTTAAAGTCCTATTTAAGATTTACTCTTTTTCAATTTTTCTTAAATTAACGTAAAACTTTGTAAGTTTTTTTTTAAATTAAATTTGCTTAAAATATGTGATTTTTTACTAGAAATATGTAAAAAAAAAAAAAAAAAAACTTTTGTCACTCGGGCAGACGACAGCTATGTCATGCCCTTATTTATTCAACATTTTCTCAATGACTCTATGTACTGATTACTATATTGAATAAAGATCTATCTATCTATCTATCTATCTATTGGCGTCTATTGTAGTAACAATTGATACGCAGGTAACGGGCGCAGTATTTACGACATAGGATGGTGTGGCGTGAATTGGGTTTTGGCTCGCATCCGAAGCAACAGACACGAAAACTTCAGATAAACTAGATAAAAGAGTACGCTTACCTGTAGTGCACTTTACGCAAGTCCATGGCTGGTCCTGAACTGAATTGGACACTCCTGCGCACGTAAAGTGACTCCACGATTCACAACAGTCACATTGGACCATGTCCTCATACGAATCTGGTTAATCACAGTTGGCGCAATTGAATTCTTCCTGAATTGTGCGCTTCTTGTTGGATTTGGGGGCATCCTGGGTCCTTCTTGGTGGCATGTTGAACGTGTGTTGATTAAAATCATCCAAAATAATGTTTTAATTTGTTGGCGAGGTTAGCTCAACAATAAGAAACGCTGAGCGAGGTTAGCTCAACAATAAGAAATTCGCTTAACTTGACTGATGATTGACTATATTGTCAGGTTAAAACCTTTAATAAATTCATTATTGTTAGTATTTTTTACATTTTGTTATAAAGGACTTACATTAGTTTCTTATTTCTTTCTTACAGGTTTTTCTTTTTATGTTCTTCTGCGTCTCGTGTGTATATGGTTTTTCTTTCGATGGCTTCCACAAATTGGCAACTAGCCAGCGCAAAGTCAAATTGAAGCGTGGCACTACTTGCTCAATCCACCAAAAGACGTGTAGCCACTTCCTCACATCCACAAAATGCAACGTGGCTGACGAGTGGAACTTACATTTTAAGGGCGTTGCCAACAGAGACGTCATCTGCATATGCAATCACTTTGAATCCCGCAGCTTCGAAGTCAACTAGAAGTTCATTGACGACTAGATTCCATAGAAGAGGGGATAGGACTCCGCCTTGCGGTGTTCCCCCCCTGACATCTCTTCGCAGAGAAGTTTCCCAGTGCGTTTGTAATTGCAGAGTTGCTGACGTTATTGAAATATATAGTACGAACCAAGGTGTGTAGGGCCGTTTCTACAGATTTTCCCTTACAGTAGGCGTGCTGTGCTGTAGATAACAATTTTGGATCTATAGCTATACTCAGGTGGATATCAATCAGTCGTTCTAAAGTTTTAAGAAGGAAAGATGATAGACTTATTGGTCGGAGATCTTTTGGGTTTACGTGGGATAATTTCCCAGCCTTAGGTATAAACACAACCTTGACCAGGGGATTTGTATGGGTCAAAGCTGTTAATGGCCCAAACTAATTTTTTCCTTGTAATCAGATGCTGTACTTTTGCTAACACGAAATTTTTTGCTTAATGCAGCAAAATCATTTTTAATTCTGTCTTTAAAAATTTGAGGATGACGTATTTCACTAAATTGCATTTCAGATTCATCATCACTTTCACTTGAAAATATAATATTTGACATTTTTAATTCAACTTGTCACTTTTTGATCGAAACTCAAATGCCTGTCACAATTTTCAATTACATACTGACCAAATTGTAATTTGTAAAATTTTTTCTGTTCAGTAAAAAAATTGTCACTACAAATTTGTCGGGGAACTCGTGACAATTTTTAAAAATTCCCTGACAAAGGGGGGCTGGCAACTCTGTCCGAACTAACAAAGTCTGAAATTAAGAGCTCCTGCGAAAGAAATTTGTTTTTATATTAAAAACCGTTTGTGTATTATAAGTAAATAGTTTTCATAAAGCTGATCAATCGAAAATCATTTTGCGTCAATATCTTTGGGTGAGTTTCCATTCAAGCAATATTATTAGAAGTTTTACGATGCGTCGATCACCCGTATTGAAAGAATTAAACCCATCCAAAAGACCATTTACGGATTTGTCATTGTCGCCGTCAAAACCTACAACATCCAGTAAGGCTGAAAACAATGAAAACATGTCAAGTTGAAGGACGTCGCAACAAAGGCTGACATTCAGGGAATCAGAGCTGAGATTTCTGCAGGGGAGGGCAACCGGGGCAACTGCCCCGGGCCTCCACAAAAGAGGGGCCACCACAATAGATGCTTCGGAATTTTTTTTTTCAAATTCAGACTAGTAAACATTAGTAAACAACTTTCCCTTTCATATTTTTTTTCGCGTTGTACCTTTACCTACAGTAATTTGTACAAACACGATAAAATTCAATATTAACAGAAATCATCGATCTATTTGTTCACTTTAATCAGCCAAACAGTAACATATCAAAATCTCAAATGGCCCTGACAAGCACTTGCAATTTTCGATGACGCGCTTGCACGTGGGTCGGGCGGATAAAACAATATCAACTCTCTGTATGCGTACATAAGGTTTTTTTTAGTCTACTTACCCTTTGTAGCGGACTAGCACTGTGGAGCAGTTTCTAATTTTCCGTTCCCAACTCCGTTCCAGTGGGAATATGGGATCAAACCTTGACAGGAACCATCTCTGGACTAAACTATGTCTACTCTGAAAATTTCATAAAAATCCGTTGGGTGGTTTAGGAGTTTACCCCGGACATACATAAATACATACATACATCCTATTTTATATATTTTTTGTAAGAGCTTGGTTGTTTTTTTTCTTTTAGATTTCATTATTTAAATTCAAGTTTCCATTAACTTCAACAAAAATCTTATTGTTATTTTTCGTTTTTAAATAATTAAGTTATTTATAATTTCATTTCTTTTCAAAAAATAGTCATCAAAATATGGACTTGATTAAAAAACTGAGTGTGAATAAAGTGAAAAATTTATTTCATTAGAAATTCGTTCATCATTTACTTAGATTGACCTCTATGTTCAAGAAGCGGCAAACAGCGCACTTAGACTAAATCAGTGTAATGTCTGAAAAACCAGCCAAACAGGACACGCACAGATTTTATCGGATTACATAACTCCATACCTGGACTTTAAAAAATCCTTCTCAACCAGCTTCCCCAACAGACAGGATTGGGAGAATGAAACACCTTACACGAACGAGACGTCTATATCAATCTATACCGACGGCTCAAAAATGGAAGTTGGAACAGGTGCAGGTTTCTTTTCAGAAAGCCTTAACCTAGCCAGTTCATTCAGACTTCCAAATCTCAGCAGCGTCTTCCAAGCCGAGATCTTGGCAGTTACAAACGCTGCAAAACAGGTGTCCATGATGGCGCTCGCGCTATCACATGCTGATATCACTTTTTTCATTGATAGCCAAGCAGCAATAAAAGCCATTTCTGCCACTCTTATCAAATCAAAGCTTGTTTCTTGCTTTCGCGAAGAGCTAAGGGTTCTTGGCACACAGCATAGCGTTAGACTCTGCTGGGTTCCTGGTCACAGTGGTATACCGGGAAACGAAAAAGCGGAGGAACTAGCGAGAAAAGGATCAGCACTTGACCCTTCTTTCATTGATCAATCAATTAGGATTCCACCCTGTGAAATTAAACAGAGAATTGGTAACAAAATAATGCGAAAATCCAATGAAAGTTGGGAAGGCCTAGATTCCTGTGTTAATTGTGGGAAACTATGTCCGAAATACGATAAGAACGGATCTGAAAAGATACTATCATTGAATAGGCCTTCATTACGAGTGCTTATCAGTATCATAACTGGACATAACCTACTAGGTTACCACAAAAAGAAAATTGGTCTTTGCACCGATGACCTGTGCAGAGGATGCAATGACGAAGATGAACATGAGGATACCACTCATTCCTTTGTCAATGCCCAGCAATCTGCCACACCATTAAAAATTTCTAAGCTATTACTTTTTCAATGAACTAGAAGAATTATCAGACACTCCAAGAAAAAGCCTGTTGAACTTCATTAAGGCCACAAAATGGTTTCAAACTGACTAAACATAAACTCAAAGGGTTCTAGGACGTTACAGGGTATCACAATGGATCTACATTGATCTAAGTGTGACGGTTATAAGATCAACCGCCAGCCCATTCTACCTAACCCTAGATTGAGTACGGCTCCTTTTAAAATTTTAAACTCAAAATTATAATAATATTAATAGTAATACTAAGAAAAACAATATTATTTGTGATCAATGCGCTTTATGAGACGTGTACTTTTGGATTTTCCAAATTTTTTTTTAATATCCCACTACAGCTAAAAATAGATTTCATCATAAAATTTAATCAATATTAAATTTTTACAGTTTAGTAAGATGTAACCTATTGACAGAAAGCATAAATTTTAACATAAGTTTATTTCAATAAATGTAAATTATAAAAAAGGGTTCGGCTTGCGGTATACACATTCGGTAAGTCTGGCGCTCTGTTTTCAACGGATTTGAACGGGACTTGGCACCATATTGTACCGAATCTGTGGATGATAGATAAATTTTTTCCTTTTTTGCACGTCTCAATCTCAATCTCCGGAACTATTTTACTACCAAATTCTCGAAGATCAAAATTTCAGAGCTACATTCCTGTGGTGTCCGAGCTAAATATCGCCAAATAAAAACTCTGGTATTATTCACAATTTAATCCATTTAATTCAGTTAGTGATTTAAGTACATAAATTATTATTAACTTGCAAATGACTTTAATTTAATGTTAATTAATGAAAGGACTTGACTGGTTGAAAGCATGGAAAAGAATGAATGTTCAAAAAGAATGTGCAAGCACAAAATGACAGAAACCAGATGTCAACTGCGTTAGGCCCGTTCACGTATGTGGAAATTTTGTTGTCTGGGTTAATACACGACAACTTTTCCCCCCTTATAAGTCGAGGCGGACTGGTGCTCTTCTATTTCTCTTGGATCGCCTTGGGCTTTCTGGTATTGATGGTGTTTGACCTTTTGATGTAGGTGATGGTGATGTTAACATCTCTTGTGGTGAGCTCGTAATGGCTGGTGTTGATATGGTAGGTGCTGGTGTGGCTTGCGTCGTGGCTGGTTGGATTGGTATTGGTTCAGAGCTGTTTGTTTGTTGTAAGTCTGAGTCACGTCTTGTCTCGCTATCGTTTGTCGTGGTATTATTATTTGATATCTCAATTAAAGGGTTTGCATTATAATTACATTTCTCATTTGTTGGTCTGCAATCGGTTTTTAAAAGCTAGTCGACGTGGCGCGTGTGCTTCTCATCATCAATTTGCACTTTGTACATTCTGCTTCCTATTTTTCGAACTATCTTTCCGAATTTCCACTTGCAGCACTTGTTGTTGTAAAATCGGGCTTGTATTGATTCACCGTCCTCGAATTCTCTAGGTTCCTTATGGTTAAGTTTGCTTTGCTTGTCGCTGACTCTGGTAGTGACATCGTTTTTGACTAAGTCGATTCTGGTTCGAATTGTTCTTTTGAACATAAGTTCGGCTGGTGAAACCCCTGTTGTTGCGTTAGGCATTTTCCTGTACTGCATTAGAAATCTGCATAATTTGCGATTCAAATCGCCATCTTCGTTTGACATTGTTCTCAGTCCATCCTTTACCGTTGAAACGTAACGTTCTGCTTGCCCGTTCGAAGATGGGTGATACGGAGCGCAAAATATGTGGCGGATACCATTCGACCTCACGAAGTCTTTAAATTCACCGGATGAAAAGTTTGTACCGTTGTCGGAGACCGAGGTGAGCGGTAACCCAAACCTTGCGAAAATTTCTCGAAGCATTTTAATTGTTTTTGTAGCGCTTATCGTTGGCGTAGGAATGGCTTCCACCCATTTTGTGTGAGTGTCAACGACAATTAATATGTAGGAGTTCATAAAAGGTCCAGCATAATCTATATGAACTCTCTGCCAGGGCGTTGTAGGATATTCCCAATGATGTTGTTTTCCTTTCATTGGGTTATTCTTATTATTGCAGCAATCACGACAATTTTTTGAAACAGCTTCGATATCCTCTCAGCTCATCGAGAATTCTTTTTTGAAGAGCTTTCGGTATCATAACTCTGACTCCATTGAATATGCAATGATTTTCTAAAGAAAATACCCCTTCAGGTTCTCCATTTGGTAACCGTTCACCTCTTTGCAGGGCGTTATAGTACTGCTTGCATTCGACATCTTTTAATATTTCTTTCTGTATTTCTTTTTGCGTTACTGGAATCGTCTCTAATTGGTTTAGTTGGAAAATTGTACTTTCATCTTTGGACATCTCGTCTTTTGGTTCATCAGTCGGGAATCTCGATAGGAAATCTGCGTTACTATGGTCTTTGGTATTTCGATACCGAATTTCGTAATCGGAAGCTGATAAAAAATTTGCGTAGTGAAGTAATCTCACTGCAGACATCGATGGTAAGTCTTTATTTGGATGGAAAATACTCGTCAAGGGTTTGTGATCGGTGATTAAAATTATTTTACGGCCATAGCAATACTGGAAAAATTTTTTTAGTCCCCAGATTATTGAAGTTGCTTCCTTGTCGACTTGTGAGTAATTCTTCTCTGCTTGCGTTAAAGACCTCGAAGCAAAAGCTATGGGTCTCTCATTTTGGTTTTCATCGATATGAGAAATTACTGCTCCAAGTCCATTGGGCTATGCATCCGTAGCTAGGATCAATGGTAACTTATCATCAAATGGAATCAACACTTTCGTACTAGTAAATTCGTCTTTAATTTTCTTAAAAATTTCTTCACATTCCGTTGACCAGTAAAATTTAACGTCTTTTTTTAACAGACTGTAAATTGGTTGTAACCGACACGCTAATTTGGGTAGGAATTTTTGGTAGTAGTTTACTAGCCCTAGAAAAGTTCGGGTTTCTGAAACGTTTGTTGGTCGAGCACAATCTTGTATGCTTTTAATTTTATCGTTCGTTGGTTTAATACCGACTTTATCGATATAATGACCCAAATATGTGATGTGGTCCAGAAGAAATTGACATTTTGCTTTGTTTAAATGTAGCCCGTGTGTACGTAATCTTTGTAAAACTTGTTTTAGGCGTTTTAGTAGTTCTTCGTATGTACTTCCTTGTAATTTGATATCGTCAAAGAAACATGATACTCCCTCGATATCTTGGAGAATTGAGTCCAGGAATCTCTGCCAAATCTTTGGCACCGCCTTTACGCCAAACATCAGTCGCTTTACCTTGTAAGTGCCTTTGTGTGTACTTATCGCTTGTAACATTACGGTGCTTTCGTCAACTTCCATGTGCAGGTAAGCTTGGTGTAAGTCCAGCGTTATAAAGTAATTTCCCCCGCTTTTTTTCCGTTTTTTTCTAATCTTTTTATTTCCTTCTCGATTCTATCTCTTAGCGCGAACGGAACAGGGCGGTGTCTGATGAATTTTGGCGAAGTATTTTCTTGAAGTTCTAATTTACATTTGTAATTTGGAATTTTACCAATGGTCTCGACAAAAATGTCGTTGTAATCACTTATTATTTGGTCGATCTCTCTTTTGCATTTGCTTTCACTCATTTTACCTTCAAGTGAATTCAAGTCTAAGATGTTCAATTTTAATTTTCGAAACCACTCGCGGCCGAGTATCGCCTCTACTTTTGCATTAATGACGTATAAATCAGATTGTACCGCTGTATTATTGTGCGAAATTTTTACTCTAGCTTTACCCACAGGATGTATTAATTCCCCCGTGTAAGTTCGTAATTGTAATGAAGTTGGCTGGAGTCTAATTTTCGGAAGTAATTTCTCTTGACATTGTAATGACATTGTTGACGCATCTTCTACTTTTACGTTGATCATGAATTTTTCATTATGTATTTTGTTTACTTGTACTACTTGTATCGTATTGAGGTCCTCCAAAGCATCGGAATCGGTGCCATCACTGTCGTACGTCGAAATTTCAATGGCGCGATTTTCTGCTAATTTTTCACTAAGACAAACTTCTTGAACGTGTCCACTCCTCTTACATTTATGGCATTTAAGGTTTTTGTGTGGACATGTGTTCGCCTTGTGGCTAGTTTGGCCACATTTGAAACATTTACCTTTAATTTTGTCGAATTTTGAATATGATTTACTTTTATTTGTGTTATTTGTGCCTGTCTTAGTCATATAACTTTTTTTATTATTGAAATTATTTTTAATTTGGTGGACCTGATACTGATTTCGAATCTCTTTACTTTCAATTTTGGATGCTTCTATTGATAGCGCGAGTTTCATCGCATCTTCGAAAGTTTTACTGGAGTCTTGCTGTAAAAGGCGCTCTCGAATATCATTATCGCGGATTCCCCTAACAAATTGCGATCTTAAATGAGTTGAATTTGTTGATTTTTTGCAATTGTTGCATACAAAATTGCAATTTGTTGAAAGCTTTTTCAGTTCGGCATGAAAATTTGCGCCCCCTCGTGCTGTACTCTGTTTGCAAATCTATGCTGCTCGGAAATTTCGCTTGGAACAGGGCATAAATGCGAACGTAACAAAGCTATTAAGTCCTGAAATGTCTTTGTATTTGGATTATCAGGGGCGGTCAAACATGTTAAGGTGTGGTATAACTTAGGGCTTTAGCAATATCCTAACACACATTTTATCGCCTTCTACATCCTTGCACGACCAACCTCTGAGATCCAAATAATTTTCAATTCTATGCAGATATTTATTCCTTGCGATGGTTGAGCTGGAGTCGCGGTGTTATTTCTTGTGGGCAGCTGAAGAAGAACTTCGGCTAGTTTTCTTAAGGTTTCATCCACACTAGCCGTTGCCATGATGCCACTTAATTTATTATTTTTGATTGTATTTACTTGTCTTATTTTTCGTTAATAATTGTAATGTAAAGTTTTTTTTTTTTGTTTTTTATATAAAGTCATGTAATTTTGTATTTAGTACGTACATACCTCTATCTACCAACCAATTTGCCCGCTGATCGTCATAACCTCGAAACAAAGAAAATCCACGTTGCCTCTTGTAATCATATATATGTAATGCTCTGGGTTGTACTTCACAACATCCTCGTCGCCACTTGTGGTGTCCGAGCTAAATATCGCCAAATAAAAACTCTGGTATTATTCACAATTTAATCCATTTAATTCAGTTAGTGATTTAAGTACATAAATTATTATTAACTTGCAAATGACTTTAATTTAATGTTAATTAATGAAAGGACTTGACTGGTTGAAAGCATGGAAAAGAATGAATGTTCAAAAAGAATGTGCAAGCACAAAATGACAGAAACCAGATGTCAACTGCGTTAGGCCCGTTCACGTATGTGGAAATTTTGTTGTCTGGGTTAATACACGACAATTCCCAAACCTTGAAATTGCATTGAGAATGTATTTGGTTTTGATGGTAAATTACTCTGGAGAGCGCTCATTTTCAAAAATGAAAACTATAAAAAACAGGCTTCGAACCACGATGGGGCAAAACCGTCTATCAAGGCTTTCTCTCCTGAGCATTGAAAATGACTCGGGAACTGGATTTCAACGAAATCATCAACGATTTTTCGCGAAAAAAGCTCGGAAAGTTCCGTTCTTTAACTCTAAAATTTAATTTTAGATAATTCTTGTTTCCGATTATATTTATTTGTTCGTTAAATAATAAAATGATCTATACTTGGTTTTACAATAAATTATTTATTGGAAAACTAGATTGAAAAAAATTGTTCATTTTATTTGGAATATAATTTGGGGGCAAGGGGCCTCCACTCCTTTGATGCCCCTGGACCTCCACAATCCATCCCTAGATTTCTGCTTTGGAACAAAACCATGAAGACCTGACGAAAAACTAAAGAAAATGAAGTCAAAGTGTGTTTTACTTGAAAAACAAATTGAAGTGCTTGAAAAAAGACAAACGAGAAGAATTTGGTCGTGCATCTTCAACCTGCAATGCCCAATGAAACTCAGGATGTGGTGGAGAGAGCAAAACCAATTTGACTACGAACAACTCTAAGATAAGTTCTGCACGTCAAGTTGGCTCGAGAGGAAGAACTTCCAATGTAATAGTTGAAATGTCTTGCAAAGAAGATGTATTTCAAATAATAAATAATAAATAGGGTGGCGCAACAGAGCGAGGAGCCCCTGGGCCTAGCGCATTTCTCACAACCATGCCTTGTGAGGGGTTGGAAGGGACCTACAATTTTCTGCCGGTTCCGAACGGCTAATTGAGAAAGCGCTTTTCATGGCAATGAATTTACTAACGGAGGACTTGCCAATTCCTCGCGAAAGGCGATACCCGTGAAAAAACTCTCCTCTGCTGGGATTCGAACCTCGAACCTCTGGGTAAGCAGGTGGACATGCTAACCATTACGCCACGGGTACCACGGGTATTTCAAATACTGCGAGCAAAAACAAAATTAATAAACACTGGGACAACATTACACAGAGACTATCCGGCAGCTGCGAGAGAGAGAAGAAGACGTTTGAACAAACTTAGAACACATTTAAATTCAAAAAACAAGAACATAAATAGCCAAATAAGAGGCGAATCGCTGTTTATAAATGAAAAAAAGTTTTATCTCGATAGAAATGACAAATTGGTTTCGGATGCAAATGATGGTTTGTTGATGCTGCAACAGCTGAAACTAACTTAACTAATTTTGAAAGTAAATTTGTTAATTTTGAATTTATCTGGATACCCGCTATTAGATTGCATTCAAGAGATAGAGCAAGTGGAGGATGTTATTTCGGCTGGAAAAAATTTTCCAAAATATTAAATGTTCTTTTGAGGTATGTGAAGGTATTGTGTATGTCAAGCTACAAATTATTGGGAACATTTATCGCATTTTACCAATTTACATCAACTGCAACCAATTTAACAACGATTTGAAGTGTTGGTAAAAGTAATGTCGCAAGGCAAAACATCTGATATTTTGATAGTAGGTGACCTTAATGCTAGGATTGGCAGAGAAAACGGATACGAAAACAACGCATTCGGAATTGAGCGAAAATCTATACATATGGTTATTAAGACATAAGGCTAATTGATCTATGCAATTCCTATGGATTAAAGATTCTTAATGGTTTTCGGATATGGAGGGAGAGTTCACTTTTATTGGAGGCCAGGGAAGCTCTGTAATTGACTATTGTTTCATAGACAGCGAATGGACAGACCTTATTGCGGATATGAAAATTGAAAGTGTATTGTATTCCGATCACTTACCGATGGTCTTGACTTTCGAGAATACTGAAATGGAAGCTGGAGAAACGAAAGCGATCAATACTTTCCCTAAATTAAAACGGAAGCAAGTAAAAGCAGTTAACTACCAGACAAGGCTGGAAAGGGGACTAAAAGAACAAGTAAGTTGTGACCTTGTTCTGCAGGATCAAATTATCAAAGATTCTTACCCAACTGTGACTACTGATGGTAACACCTGGAAAAATTATACTAGACCTTGGTTTGATGGTGAGTGTGTAAAAGCCAGAGAAAAATCGCTCGGTTGGCTGAGAGCCTACAGGTCTTCAAGTGAACCATTTTAAAAATCAATATTTACTAGCCACAGTTTCTACAAAGCAATAAGTAAAAGAAAAAAAGCAGATTACTTCGAAGCTGAATCTACGCGATTGGCTCTTTGTCGGACCTCAAAAGAATTTTGGAACCTAGCAAGGCACCTCAACGGAAAAATATGGACCATTCATCGTAGTATCAGCCCAGGTCTCTTAGAAACGCACTTCGAAACCTTGTTAAACCCTGGTCAAGAGGAACTTAATTTCCATTACTCTACACGCGTTGTAAACGAAGTACTGGATGCTGGAATAAGACAGGAAGAAGTGATTTCGGTAGTTTCAAAGCTGATGGATGGAAAAGCGTCTGGTCCAAATGGGATATCTGCCGAGCTCTATAAATATTGCACACTGGAACTTGTCAACAGGTTGACACATATTTTTAACAACGTTATGGGAACTGGATTTATACCTCGAGAATTCAAAGAATCCATTTCTTTCCCGATTCATAAGAATGGGAGTTTATCTGAATTAACCAATTATAGAGGCATATCGTTTTTAAATGCTTCTTACAAAATGTTCACACAAATTTTACAAAAACGCTTGAATAAATGGACCAAGGAATCACAAACTTTTGAAGGAGTTTCAGGCGAGTTTTAGAGCAATTGACCATATCGTCGTCCTTAAGAGCATTGCGGAATCATATCTCCATAAAGGCAAGAAATTGTATACGTTTTTTATCGATTTCAAATCAGCATTCGATATTGTGAATAGGCAAGCGCTAACTTACAAGCTTTACGGTATCGGTATGTCATGGAAGTTTGGAAGAGTAATTGAAAATCTATACGATGACACAACAGCAAAGGTATGGAATGGTGAAGAACTTTCAAGAGGATTTACGACAAAAACTGGTGTCAGACAGGGTTGTACATTGAGTCCAAGCCTATTTGCCTTATTTAGAACCTTGTAGACTTCTTACCCTGTGGTATCGATTACGCTGGACATTCGATAAAAGCACTGCTATTTGCGGATGACATTGTTCTTTTGGCATCATCACTTGAATCGTTACAGTTAATGATAAATCGTCTATATCAATGCTACAAGCTGTGGAGTTTGATTTTGAGTTTAGAAAAGTCTATGATTTTGATTTTCCGAAGCGGAGGAGGCCGAAACTGTGCGAACGAAAAATGGCATTACAATGGTAGTCCATTGAAGTTGTCACGCAGTTTAAGTATTTAGGAGTGTACTTCATGCGAAACTTAAGTATGGAAAACATTTAAAAGAGAAACTGCAGAAGGCTAAAGTCCCAATCAACGCAACTTGGAATAAATGTTTCTACAACAAAAGTATCACCCATAGTAGTAGGTACAAGATATTTAAGGCAAGTTTGTTTTACGCAGTTCAAACTTGGGGAGCGAAACAGTATGAATCCGTGGAAAAACTTCTTCGATACTATATCAAGAACGTGATAATGTTGGAAACAGGTTTATCTCCTCTTTTCATCCAAACCCTAAAGATGAAAGTGGATTATATCTTATCACCGGCTTCCAAAGATAGCAGCTCTTCAAGTTATTCGAACGAAAACCAGCTGGTATGGTGATTGGATGGAGTTCGATAGAAACGTTGGATGGGAATTGAATCTAGACTGTTCTAATATAGATGTAATGAAAGTCGCTCTCTATCAACTTATTTCTATGGCAGACATATGTAAATCAGAGGGAGAAATATATAAACGATGCCATAGGATCCATATACAGACAACTTTACTCTAAGTTAAACCACAATTTAGAGAAAAGAATTATTTTACTTTCGGCAACAGTATTGCCGAAATATTGATGATGTTAAAGCTGCAAGGAGAACTTATTCAACTTAACTTCGTGCCACATAGGGAAGACCTACCCATAATTTGCTCATTATGTAATATGGAGGAAAGAGAGGATATATTCCACTTTATGGGAAAATGTAAAATTTTCAAGGAAATAAGAAGAAATGCCTTTGGAAGTAATATCTTAACGCAAAATCAAATTGTAGACTTGCTCAATAACATGGATGTGAAAAAATTATTCAGTTACTGCAGATTAGCTTTAATTTATAGAAACAACATTATAAACGAATGTTTTTAAAGCATACATATATCACTATCAGTATTAAAAGTAGAAGCTAAAATCTTTCTTCATTAGTAAAATTTTGCAATTTTTTTTGTTTTGTCAACTAGGCAGTCGGCAGTAATGCCATGCTTTTGTTATTTTTGTTAATTTGTAAGAATCTTGTAAACAACGTTAACAAATAAAAATAAATAATAATCTAAAAATCATTGTCATGACAATTTTTTTATGATCTGAAATTACGACAATTGTTACTGATTTCCCGACAATTCCACAAAACTGTCAGTTTTTTTATGGGACAGGATATAGATAATTGCCAAGTTGTCATTTACAAGTTGTCACCTGTCGACAATTGTGTCACTGTTTATGAAATAGGGCCCAGGTGTCCATCCACTGTTTTTTATTTTAGCAATTAGCGATGTTGTCAAAACCCTTAAGGAATCACGCTCAGAATGGAACAACATAGGTGTACCTATCGCTACATGTAAACTCCTACTTAGACAAGACGCTTCAAGGATAACAAACACTAGATGGACTGAGAGTAACAACTGCCTTGCAACCAAAAAAGTTTGGCCGTGTGTTGACTCAAAACGCTCGAAGAGTTTGTTGGCCCTGAAACATCTGTATCTAGGTTCTACCATAGGTGTTCTTACGGGACACTGTCTAATAGGGAGACACGCCAAAAGACTTGGTGTGTTTTCCAATGATTTCTGCAGAAGCTGCATGGACGAGGAGGAGGAAGAAACCGTTCAACACCTTCTTTGCTCTTGCCCTGCACTACTTCATAGGAGGAAAACTCATCTCGGTGAATTCTTCTTCGATGATACTAGCGACCTAGCTTACATAGACCCTAAAAGTCTTTCGAAATACATGAAAAGTTCCACGTGGTTCGACTAGCAGGTGATTAACCGGCTAGTCCCGTAATGGAAAATTAATAAGTGATCAACTCGTTAATCTTACATCGGGTTTCTGAGATCAGTAGGTGATTAACTTGCTGATCTCTGTGGTATCACAATGGGCCCTTGCGGCCTAAGTGTGTCAGGCAATGTACTCATTGACTGACAGCCACTTCCACCTAACCTAACCTAAGGGATCATCTCAGTGTGAAATTTTGAAAAAATCGTTTTTATTTATTATCGGATAGTATACACAGTTACAGACATGCTGTTAAATTCGAATTATTATTTTCGTCACTACAGCATTTTTTAGAGAAAGGGAACGGAGCGTCACATATGCCGCGTCCGTCCGGTCGTTCAAACGTTATTACTTTTGTTGTGCTCCTACCTTCACGTGACCTTCTATCGGTATTCAGTTCTTTAAATTCGTTAAAGGTTTAGAACTAGTTCGCTGGGAAGACAAGCATTTCAGTTTATTTTCGGAAAAACTTCTTATTTTTTTTCTCGAAAAACTGTCGAAAAAAGACCAAATTCGCTACTTTTTTTCTCCCTAAAATCAAGCAAATTGAATTTAATTAAACACTACCGAATAAAATAACACTTCTTATACATACATTTCACTATTTTATTGCGGAGAAATCACTTAATTTAACATTTTTAATTATTTATAAATGTTTACTTTGACTTGCTTTGACATTACTTCTTTAAATGATACAAGACGGTATTTTTGAGTGGGAAATTTTTAATTCATAAAAGCCAAGTGGAATTTTTGTGGTTAGAAAATAAAACTTTTTTATGAATTTCTAACCACAAAAATTTTCATTTTCTAACCACAAAACTAATAATAGCTTAAAACGCGCGAATTTCACACATAACAATTTGAAATATGATCTACATATTTAGATGCCCCCCAACCTGTATAATAAATTTCAACCCCCAAGTCCCGTACCGGAGAAACAAAGATCAGCCCAAAAATCATTTTGTATTCTTCATCGTTGATTTAATTAATTTAAAAAACCACATATCGATAAGGATATCCTAACTAAGGAAAAAAATCGTGGAAAAATTTCGCGGATGATATGAAAATATTTAGAAGCATTCTATCCCCCGTCGATTCTTGTATGTTACAAGATAATCTAGACATTTTCTCAGTTTGGTGTTACAAAAATAATTTAGAGCTCAACGTTAGTAAATGTCACGCTATAACTTTTTCCCGCAAACGTCTAAAATCGCCCCTCGGTGCTAATATCTACAAGGTGGTATTGGTTCACCTTGTAGATATTAGCACCGAGGGGCGATTTTAGACGTTTGCGGGAAAAAGTTGTCTCTTATGCTCGTGACTAAGAGCTCAACTTTTACTCCCACATTGAACATGTTATAAAAAAGCAAACCGCATGCTCGGATTCTTGAAACGTTGGTCGCAAACTCCCTTGGGAAATTAGATACCACTTGCCTCTATATGCTGGCCGTTTGAAACTTATAAATCTTCATTCTCTTGGAAAAAAACCTTTAAATTTAAAATTTTTTGTTGGTGCCATCTTAAAAATTAATAAAGACATGTTGATTGAAAGCCAGTTGCCTGGGAAATTGTAAGTCGCCTACGTCACATCTGAAACACGAACAGGAATTTGAAAGATTGTATATGTTGGCTGATGGCTTACCATATCTTGATCGTGTAGCCGCAGGGTAAGACACATTGATTGTCCGTCACTTTTGAGTTTAATATCTTTTAACGTAAATTCATGGAATCTTAGGACTGTTCCCCTTTTCCGAATTCCCTATCACCGTTCGAACTATAGTTTTTACAACCCTATGCCACGTACGTAATGTCAGTGACTCCTTTAATCTGTTCGATATCCATACCTCGAAATCAACCCTTCGTAAATCTCTTGCTTCCCACTCACAATGAATTGAACCCTCCTAATTTCATTTTGCTTTTGTAATTATTTTTTACTTTAGATTCAAGTTTTTTGCTTTATACTATGTCCGCACCTGAGACTTAAAGTATCCCAAACCAACATGATAACCAAGTGGTTTGCCATACAAAATGAAACCTTTTTATCACAGAGTATAACCAGAGAGTCAACTCCGGCAAGGAAGTACCATTTAGCCAACAAGCTAATCTAAACCGGGAACCCTCGACCGGGAACCTCACTTACCACAGCCGCCATTGGCCGCCATTAGGTTTGTTCGTTGAAGCCCTGGGGTTGCCCTATGGTCGCCACAAAGCGTTTTTTGAGAAATCTAATCAAATTGAGTGTTTTTTGAGCCATAGGTTTGCCATAGGTTTTCCCCAAACTCGCCCTAGCTTTTTGCTGTGGCGATTTGAGGGCTGTCAAATGGCATGTATTTTTTTTTTTTAATGACAGGGATGTGTGGTGTAGTGTTTTTTGAGGACTGGAAATCCCAGGTTTTTTTGACAACTCATAGGGTTGTCAAGAAAACCTGGGTCAACCCTGGGTAAAGTTCAACGAACAGACCTATTGTGTTGTCAGGGAAAAAAAATCAGTTGAGTTTGAAAAGTAAAAAATTTTTTTTTTGGTTGCAAAAAATCGATAATTTTTAATTTTCATACAGCCTAGAATTTAGAAAAATTTATTTAAGTTGTAGGAATTAAAATTTTTTCCATTTTGGCTAGTATTTCACTGAAAAAGACAAAAATTAGTAAAAAATTTCATACCGATGCAGGCGTTTTGTTAAGTTTCACAGAACATACCAGTGTGCACATAGCCTTAAACTCCCCACACGATAGCACCTGTAGGGCGTTCTTTTTATCCTTCGATGTTACGCGATGCTGTAGTGTCAAAATCATCGTTGTTGTTGTGTATGTTTGACTTTGTTACAAAATCATGATTGCATTTAGGAACGACTCGATGTTACACTTTGTTGGTCTGTCAAAAATATGAATAAAGTATTTCTTAAAATACGAACCCAGCTAAAGGAAACTTGTTATTGATGAAGAAAAATGAATTCTGAAATGAACAAGATTGAAAATCAATAACTGTTCACAGAATTTGGAAGATTAATGAAAAAAAAAACCAAAACAATTCTGACCAACAACAATTTTAAAGGGATTTGACAGATCAACATCGAAACTCAAGTCCCAGAGATGAGTTGTAAAAAGTTACGAAACGTAACATTCTGACAGTTCAACATTGCATTTAGGAACGACACGATGTTACATATCGTAACTTTTTTGCATTTAGGAACGACATAATGTTACCCGATGTTACATCGCGTAACATCCAAAAAAAAAGAACGCAGTACTGGTGTGGTAGGTCATAAATATGACAGATAAGCAAAGCAAAAACAAACCAACTTCATTCGTGGCTCGCGCGTACAAAGTAATTTTGTCGAAAAGTTTCCGAAAAAGTTTGCGTGTGTATCTTAAAAATACGAAAACTAATCGACAGAGAAGACAATAAAAACAAACTACAACAAATCTTAATGGGTCCGAAAGTCACATGCACATGAAAGACACTGCTGCGGAAGCTGAACGTTGTGAGGACGCCAAAAAGAAATTCGTAAAATCTGTTCATATTTCAACAAAGACAGGAGGAGCTCGCATCAATTCGCCTGAAATATCGGCATTCAGTAATGTAGCCTGGATTCCGACTTTACAGAGAATTTCTTCCCCAATGCCTCACTGCATGATAAAATCAAGATTGTCTCTCAACAATCAACTGCTCGCCCTGGTTGCATTATTCAACTCTATGCTCTTTTCGATGCGAAAAACGATTTGCAAATTACACAATTTCTGCATGTATTTACGATACATTTTTCAATAGGAAAATTTTTTTACGAGCTAAACGAAAATAAGTCACTGGAGAATCAAAACCGCATGAAGAAGGTATTGAATACTTTCCTATTTCTTCACCCAGGAAGAAACCAATGTTAGAAAGTAGTCAAACATTGACATCCACTGAGTCGAAGATGGAAACAATAACGAAGTCAGAAAGAGAACTTGTTGCTTTAATTTGAAGTGTACAGTTCGTGATGAAGAATTTAAGACTTTATTCAGAATTGAATCCTATTAATGAAGTTTATGGTCAGTTAAGTTGTATAATGAGATAAAACAATGTTTTACAAGTATTTTTCTTTAGGAAATCATTCTACAAACTGCCAATGAAGTTCTCATTGATGATTCAAAAGACAAATTTAACTTTTTCTACAAATGTCCGAGGATACGCTGTGAGAAATAACAACCTGCTGCAAGATGCTCTTTCTAGGGAAGATATTGCTATGGAAGACGACAATTTGCAATGAAAAGCAAACAGAAAATAAAGACGACGACGATGCTGAAATTTTTGTTAAAATCTTTATTTAGTTCTCTATATCCATTAAAAAAAAACAATAAAGAAATCTTGTTTAATTTGTACATATCCATAAAGTTTTTCGATTTGGGTTCAGGCTCCATCTGCTCATCTTGACAAGGCTTCTTTGTGGGTGGTGAGTCAGCTGAAATGCTTAGCTCTTTAACTTCTACTTTTCTCTTTGTTTTGATTTTTTGTCTGACTTCTTGTACATGTGCTGGTTTTTCTAGTAAACTCACTCGAGGAGCTGCTTCGGCTGGTTTTATGATAACATCCTCAAGTATTTAGATGTTTGTCTTTTTTGCCAGCATTTTGACATCCTCTTTTGGGCTAGAATTAGCAGCAGGATTTCCCTAGATAGTCGAATCTAACGAAATATGAGAAGCCTCACCTAAGGCCAAACTGTTGTTTTGATTCTTTGGCTGAATATTATCTTCAAATGACACATTTTTCGTTAAAATCTCTGTCGGTTTTGGACTTGGCTAAAGTTTAGGGAACTTCAAAATACTCAAAAGGTTTGTATTCGAGGAATGAGTGTTACATAATTTTGTTGAACTTGTTTTCATTGATTTTCGAATTGTTTCTGCTTGTTGCAGAAGACGATTGAAGTCGTTTTTCTGTATTTTTCGTATTCTTGACAGGGCAGGATTATTAGGCATTTGAAACCGTTAAAAATCCATAAGTCACTGTATGGACATTGAAATCATGAGCTTTCAGTTTTGTTTGAGTTGGGTAGCTGAAAATATGTGTATAAACTAAAGTTACACATAGATACGAAGAAAACTAATCAAACCTCTTTCCTCATTAATTGCATAGGTGATTTTTGATGTCAGTTGCTCAGTTAAGTCTTTCAGAAGATGCTGATTGACGATCTGGAATTCACCGGACAGGACTCGTCTGTTGTTGATGTTTGAAGTGTACGGTGAAGGACTCATTAGCCATGTTTTATTATTGATCTGATCCGGATCAGATCATGGGTTTATTAGCGTTACAACAACAAACCGAAATCCTGCTTTTTATTTGGATCTATTTTTGTGATCTAAAAATTAGTTCTTCTATTTCACACAAGAGGAGACTTTCCATTGAAAACGTTGGTATCATTTCCACTATTTCCAATAACAACAGTATTGGCACATGAACATTTTTATCTGTGTGAAATGAAATATATTTTAGACTAGGTATGCCAGCGACTTCGTCCGCAAGAATTGGCATAACTTTTTTGTTTATCAACCGTTTGACATGAAATAAAAACTAAATGTTAAGTGAAGCTTACCACAATATATTACTGAAAACCCCATCTAGATAGGATAAGCTGTTTCTGAGATTAGCGTGCGCAAACAAACAAACTGTTACGTTTTTATTATATGTATAGATATAGATATAGATAGATAGCCAGAAACTTCACATTTATTCATTTTTGTATAATACATGACATAATGAAAAAGTTTTACAAAACAAAACGTATATTCGTGTATATTTGACAAAGTGCATGAGCATAATTTTTCCCTAAAAAAACCAAAAAATTAACCACTGAAAAAAAAGTTCGTAGGGCAACTCTGCAACTCTTTTGAAATGTCAGTTGAAAGAGCGAGTTTCTCACAGCTTCCAACTGGAAATAATAAAAAAAATGGTAATCTAATGCTATGTCCGCACCTGAAGCTAAACTGGGTTTCGTTCCAGGAAGGTTTGAGTTAACCAAGTACTGTCCGCATATGCAAAAAAGTTTTGAGTTTATCTTTTCGTCTTCAGTTAAAAAGAGACAGACATAAAGTGTGAGCAGAACGTCAGCGACGTATGAGAGAATTCATTCTCTCCACTCACTTCTACTCCCTTAAATGTCAAATCAATGGATATTGGAAGTAGTGCATTCAGCGCTTTTGGTTTCGGGTAGGTTATCACGAAACCCAGTGACTAAAAAGGTTTCATTTTGTATGGCAAACCACTTGGTTATCATGTTGGTTTGGGATTATTTTGAGTTAAACAAGTTTAACTCTCAGGTACGGCCATAGCATAAAGCTGTTTTATTATCAAGATCCGATCCGGATTGGATCATCGTGATAATAAAACACGGCTATTGTTGCCAAGAATTTGTGCGGTCGATGCAGTTGGCATTGGAGCAACAAGTAGAGATTTCTGAACGGCATGTTTGGCAATTTTTTCTTCAAGAGCAGCCCAATCCCAGAGTTCGGTTGGAGTCTTGCTCCACATGTCATATTGCCAGATACCTTTGCTGACTGGACTTCCTTCGTATGTTTCATATGAGCATTCCTTTTCAGCCAGCTCACAACTGGCTTCCAGAGCCCCATAGTAGATTGTCTCGAAAATCTGCTGGTTGATCAATTTAAAAATGAATTTAGTTAGAAATACTTACAAGAAATAAAACATTGTAAAATTTTGCAATATTTTGCCACTGTCAAAGATAAGTGTCATCTTGTTTTTTTTTTTTTTTATTTATTGAAGTTTGGAACTTCACCACTACTCCATTTTTTATCAGGATATAGGATGCCATTTTGAGTTCGTGTTGAAAAATTTTTTGCGGGTGTTTCAGGTAAGGGGGGTACGAGTTGGCACTCTGTATTATCTACTCTGTGCTTTTTATGCTATGTCCGCACCTGAGACTTAAAGTTGTTTAACTCAAAACAATCCGAGGCTATTTGTTGTTTCGGAACAAATTTTTTTTTTACGTGGTGGGGTAGTTAACCCTACGCACCACCCCCAACCTGGAGGGCCAGGTCCTTTTGGATCCCTTCGGACACAAAGGGCTGGAATATCCAGTGTCAGTACCCTGCTGCAGGGGTGTGAGTGCTGCCGTTGGCTCACCAGGAGCTCATCCGCCACCATCTCTACTTCAATACCCTGTCCTAGTATTGAAAGACCCTGAAAGACCTTTAATCCAAATATGTTGTAGTCTGAAAAGAGAGAGAAATCGCGGAAGGTGAAGACCTCGTCTTAGGTGGCGCAATCAAGTGGATGAAGACCTAAACCGACTTGGAGTGCGAAACTCAGCACTTGGAGTGCGAAAGCTCGCCCGAAGTCGAAATAGTTATAGAAGGATGTTGGTTGAGTCCCAAGGTTCACCCCGAACTGTAATGCCCACCTAAGTAAGTAAGTAACTCAAAACAATCCCAAACCAACATGATAACTAAGTGGTTTGCCATACAAAATGAAACCTTTTTAGTCACTAGGTTTCATCTTAACCTACTCGAAACCAAGTGCACAAAATGCACTATTTCCAATATTCCAGTGAATTTGATGTTTAAGAGAGTGGAAGTGAGTGGAGAGAGAATGAATTCTCTCATATGTCGTTGACGTTCTGCTCACACTTTATGTCTGTCTCTTTTTAGCTTAAGACAAAAAGATGAACTCAAAACTTTTTTTCATATGCGGACGGGTTAATTCAAACCATCCTGGAATGAAACTCAGTTTAACTTCAGGTGCGGACATAGCAGTAGTCACTGGGTTTCATCTTAACCTACTTGAAACCAAGTACGCTGAATGCACTATTTCCAATATTCCAGTGAATTTGACGTTTAAGAAAGTGGAAGTGAGTGGACAGAGAATGAATTCTCTCATACGTCGCTGACGTTCTGCTCACATTTTATGTCGGTATCTTTTTAACTTATAAGACAAAACGATAAACTCAAAACATGTTGTATATTACGTAGACTAAAGAACTACCCTTGTCTCTTATTCTAAAGCATACAATTCAAAGAGACATAAATAACTACTGCATAGTTCTAGGGCTCTTCAAAACACGAATGGTTTAAGTTGCCATTCGTAACAGTTCCAGCTAAAAACCTCTGTTTTTATACTCCTGTATCTTAATTGATGATCTCCTGATCGGTAGTCTTCTAGCTGAGTGTCTCCTGAATAACGGGTAAGATTCAGATTTTTTTTAACTGGACGGTTCAGTTTGTTATTGGCCGTCGTGACAATTTCAGTTCTAAAATGGTTGTACCTTCCCCCTCTGAAAATATCAAAGATTTTTCAGATATAGTATCCATTGCTTAACATCCTCCCGATTGTTTGATTTCCATTTGAGCAACTCAGACTTTACTCTCTTTAAGATGAAACCGATTTCCTTTGTCCTTTTTTTAGCTTCTCCTGCCGTGTGAGATCCTGTCACACAATCATCCATGTAAAAATCCTCTTCTATTGCTTTAGTAGCAAGTGGATATTATTCTCTTGCCCTCCTGGTAGTTTCTATGACCGACCTGACGACAAGGAATGTTGATGCCTTTAATCCAAAAGTGACTACTGTAAGCCAATACTCCTGTAATCTTTGAGTTATCTCTCCAAAAAATCCTTTGCAAGTTCCATTGACTCCTATCCAGCCCTACCTGACTAAACATTTTTCTAAAGTCCGCATATATAGCAAATTTATGCATACGGAATCGCTGTTGTGGTTTGGATCCTTTCGGCATTGCTCGATCCTGCACTTTATAGCGGTGCATCGTTCTTTCCGATGGCCTTTTTTCAAACAATTAGGGCTGATGTTGCGTCGTAACTGAAAATCCCTCCTTGCATTATAATTCAAGGCACTGAACTCCATTGACTACTATCCAGCCCTACCTGACTAAACATTTTTCTAAAGTCCGCATATAGCAACTTTATGCATACGGAATCGCATAATAGTTTCGTTTAAATCTCTTTGAAGCTTAGGTCCCAACATTTGAATATCATATCAGAGACAAACCTTTGTCCGTTTTATAACTTGCGTCGAAAACAATCCGATTATCCTTCGGACTACAATGATGCGGTATGTAACATACTATTTTCATTGACCTTGGCCTTTCCGTGGCTGAAAAAAGATATCCGATTTGTAAACTCTCTCTCATTTTATCAACGTAAATTTCTTTTATCTCCTGATTTTTTGCAAGACGTCTTTCTAAATACAAAAAGCGTTTTAAAGCAATTTCCCTAGAACTTCCTAGCTCTCTGATTCCTTCTCTCAATGGAATTTGTACGACAAATCTTCCTGACTCATCCCGTTTGAAAGTATTTTTGAAATGGTTTTCAACTAACATTTCATCTTCGGTCCATTGTGGACATAAATTTATTTGGTCCTGTTCCCACAGTTTCTCCAACAGTTTAGTTCTTCTTTATATTGGATACATGATATTGAATGTCCAGTCAGATCATTCACCTGATCCGTTTGAGTTCCAATTATTATAACCCCTACCTGATTTTCCCTTAACGTTATACCCCTCATATCCCTCAATATAGCTGACGATACCACCTTTGCAAGAAATCCCACCGCAAAGATTAATTGAATCGGATTTTGTTTTCAAATTCTGGATCCGCCCAGGGAATGTCAGTTGGATTATGAACCAACTCGGGATCTAAAATTAAGGATGGTACAATTCGTTCCCAATTACAATGTTTGGGTAAAACCCAAAAAATTCTTTCCATGTCCTCATGTCCTTGTGAGTTATACCAAGGAATTATCTTTAGTTTGATACTTTCCGTAATTTTCAAAGGTGCCCCGTTGATACCCACAGCCTTCCTGTCAGTGGACAACGTTGAGAGCTTGTACTCCTGTACTATCCTGTGACTTAAGATATTTGGTTGTGATCCAGTATCAAAAGAACCTCTTATTGGGCCATATCTAACTCCCTCTACCTCAAAACCTACTGCAAAAGTTGGCATAATACTTAGCCTTGTACCTAAAGAATCGAAAAGAAATGATAAAAATAAAAAGAGAAAAGTAGGAATAATTTTGCGTGTATAGAGAAAAAATGATCTCCAAATTCCAATATCATTATTTCTTCCTTTTTCCAAGGTAAGCTTGAATTTTGTTTTCCGGTTCTGATTCCTGCAGCCTCCTGCGTTTTGTCGATCCTTCGATGAGTAAGGGTTCCTTTTCCTCTGTATGTTGTCTACTCCAGCTTACTCCATCCGTAGAGCCAAAATGTTGCTTTGCTCGTTTGCTGCTTGCTTGGACACAGCATGCTGTTGTGGTTTGGAT
Source organism: Melanostoma scalare (assembly GCA_949752695.1). Lineage (NCBI taxonomy): Eukaryota > Metazoa > Arthropoda > Insecta > Diptera > Syrphidae > Melanostoma > Melanostoma scalare. The sequence goes on along the minus strand of OX456985.1, from coordinate 96,065,993 downwards.
CCTTTCGGCATTGCTCGTTCCTGCACTTTATAGCGGTGCATCGTTCTTTCCGATGGCCTTTTTTCAAACAATTAGGGCTGATGTTGCGTCGTAACTGAAAATCCCTCCTTGCATTATAATTCAAGGCACTGAACTCCGGGCAGTGGTACAGCGGATGCGTCTCTATCCCGCATTCTTCGCAAGGTCTTTGTGGTGGCAATGGCCTTGATTCACCTCCTGGCCGTGACGACTGTACCGATCTCCTATAGTCACCTAGAGACCTAGCTCCTGCTGTTGTTTCCAAGCTAGATTGGCTCCTTTGCATCGATCCACTGGGTTCCAAAGCTTACGCCACGTATTTTTAATGTCGTGCTGCTGTACAGGAAGCGTCAGGCTGACATTGATTTAATTTTTGGGTCCTCCTCATTCGTTGGTGCCAGCGTTTGCTCCTGCCTCGCTAATTCTGTTAGCTGTTTTTTTTTCTATGAAAAGTTGGTTTGGACCTCTCCCAATTTTGTAGGAGTCTATTTGTTCGAATCAGTAGCCCCTCCTGAGACACTGAACTCAAATCCTCCAATTCAGCAAATGTCAGCGATCTTTTAATTGCCCGCTGGAGCGATATCAATTGTTTGTCTCCTGACTCGCTGGTTGCTGGGGCGGCCTGCTCTTTCTTTCCGTTTGCTTTTTGTGGAACGAAAAACCTGAACCTGAAATATTTCCTGCCTAAGATTTAATAGAAATCAATGTATGTATATGTGTTTATATGGGTACAAAAGAAATCAATCAATCAAGTTAGGTTAGGTTAGGTAGAATGGGCTGACGGTTGATCTTAATTCCGCCACACTTAGATCAATGTAGATCCATTGTGATACCCTGACGTATTGTAACGTCCTTGAAACCTATGAATTTATGTCTATTCGGTGTTTAGCCATTTTGTGGCCTTAGTGAAGTTTAACAGACTGCTCTTTGAAGCGTCTGATAATTCCTCTAGTTCATTGAAAAAATAATTGCCTAGAAATTTTTTCCTAATGTGACAGAGTGCTGGGCAATGACAAAGGAAGTGAGTTGTATCCTCGTGTTCATCTTCGTCATTGCATCCTCTACACAGGTCATCGGTGCAAAGACCCATTTTCTTTTTGTGATAACCTAGTAGGTTATGTCCAGTTGTGATACTGATAAGCATTCGCAATGAAGGTCTATTCAGTGATAGCAGCTTTTCAGATTCTTTCTTATTATATTTCGGCCATATTTTCCTGGAAGTAACACAGGAATCTAGGCCTACCCATCTTTCATTGGATTTTTCCTTTATTTTATTTCCGATTATCTGTTTAATTTCACAATCAATCAAGTTACATTTCTCCCAACTTTTCTCCCAACCTTGTCTTCAAGGAAAATAGAGAACACTTTGCGCAGAACCTTTCTAGGTTCGTATTGAAAGAATACGCAAAAAAAATGTTCTTTTGCTCAATTAATGCTAGTGGTCATGGCATCTCTGCGCTCGCGCTGAACCGGATGGATGTTCAGCGCGATATTCAGTCCTAATTCTCTGGGAATAATTCCTTATCCTTCCTAGAATATTATTTTTTGTTTCCAATCATGACTTCAATTTTAATTCTTCCTAGTATATCTTTCTAGTTCCAATATATATTTATAAATATACCTTATAACCCTCCTTGCTAAATTCCACTATTCTTTTTGCTAATATATAAATATTTCCTTTCGTGTTTATAGACATTTCACTTCCAAGCTGAATTTTCTTTAGTTTTCTTATTAAATTTTCCCAGTGCTTATGAACACCTTTCTACTTCCTAGCCACAATTCATATATTCATTTGCGAATAAATTTTTCTTTGTATCACTAGCTTCCTAGCAATTAATATATTTTGGTTTGTGAATATATGTTTCACTGTGTCTTCGTTTTGATTAATTCGTTTGAGAATATATTTTCCACTGTGTTTATGAACACTATTTTCCTATCTTCCTAGCCCTTGATCATATTATATTCGTATGAGAATATATTTCTCCACTGTAAAAAGGTTTCATTTTGTATGGCAAACCACTTGGTTATCATGTTGGTTTGGGATTATTTTGAGTTAAACAAGTTTAACTCTCAGGTACGGCCATAGCATAAAGCTGTTTTATTATCAAGATCCGATCCGGATTGGATCATCGTGATAATAAAACACGGCTATTGTTGCCAAGAATTTGTGCGGTCGATGCAGTTGGCATTGGAGCAACAAGTAGAGATTTCTGAACGGCATGTTTGGCAATTTTTTCTTCAAGAGCAGCCCAATCCCAGAGTTCGGTTGGAGTCTTGCTCCACATGTCATATTGCCAGATACCTTTGCTGACTGGACTTCCTTCGTATGTTTCATATGAGCATTCCTTTTCAGCCAGCTCACAACTGGCTTCCAGAGCCCCATAGTAGATTGTCTCGAAAATCTGCTGGTTGATCAATTTAAAAATGAATTTAGTTAGAAATACTTACAAGAAATAAAACATTGTAAAATTTTGCAATATTTTGCCACTGTCAAAGATAAGTGTCATCTTGTTTTTTTTTTTTTTTATTTATTGAAGTTTGGAACTTCACCACTACTCCATTTTTTATCAGGATATAGGATGCCATTTTGAGTTCGTGTTGAAAAATTTTTTGCGGGTGTTTCAGGTAAGGGGGGTACGAGTTGGCACTCTGTATTATCTACTCTGTGCTTTTTATGCTATGTCCGCACCTGAGACTTAAAGTTGTTTAACTCAAAACAATCCGAGGCTATTTGTTGTTTCGGAACAAATTTTTTTTTTACGTGGTGGGGTAGTTAACCCTACGCACCACCCCCAACCTGGAGGGCCAGGTCCTTTTGGATCCCTTCGGACACAAAGGGCTGGAATATCCAGTGTCAGTACCCTGCTGCAGGGGTGTGAGTGCTGCCGTTGGCTCACCAGGAGCTCATCCGCCACCATCTCTACTTCAATACCCTGTCCTAGTATTGAAAGACCCTGAAAGACCTTTAATCCAAATATGTTGTAGTCTGAAAAGAGAGAGAAATCGCGGAAGGTGAAGACCTCGTCTTAGGTGGCGCAATCAAGTGGATGAAGACCTAAACCGACTTGGAGTGCGAAACTCAGCACTTGGAGTGCGAAAGCTCGCCCGAAGTCGAAATAGTTATAGAAGGATGTTGGTTGAGTCCCAAGGTTCACCCCGAACTGTAATGCCCACCTAAGTAAGTAAGTAACTCAAAACAATCCCAAACCAACATGATAACTAAGTGGTTTGCCATACAAAATGAAACCTTTTTAGTCACTAGGTTTCATCTTAACCTACTCGAAACCAAGTGCACAAAATGCACTATTTCCAATATTCCAGTGAATTTGATGTTTAAGAGAGTGGAAGTGAGTGGAGAGAGAATGAATTCTCTCATATGTCGTTGACGTTCTGCTCACACTTTATGTCTGTCTCTTTTTAGCTTAAGACAAAAAGATGAACTCAAAACTTTTTTTCATATGCGGACGGGTTAATTCAAACCATCCTGGAATGAAACTCAGTTTAACTTCAGGTGCGGACATAGCAGTAGTCACTGGGTTTCATCTTAACCTACTTGAAACCAAGTACGCTGAATGCACTATTTCCAATATTCCAGTGAATTTGACGTTTAAGAAAGTGGAAGTGAGTGGACAGAGAATGAATTCTCTCATACGTCGCTGACGTTCTGCTCACATTTTATGTCGGTATCTTTTTAACTTATAAGACAAAACGATAAACTCAAAACATGTTGTATATTACGTAGACTAAAGAACTACCCTTGTCTCTTATTCTAAAGCATACAATTCAAAGAGACATAAATAACTACTGCATAGTTCTAGGGCTCTTCAAAACACGAATGGTTTAAGTTGCCATTCGTAACAGTTCCAGCTAAAAACCTCTGTTTTTATACTCCTGTATCTTAATTGATGATCTCCTGATCGGTAGTCTTCTAGCTGAGTGTCTCCTGAATAACGGGTAAGATTCAGATTTTTTTTAACTGGACGGTTCAGTTTGTTATTGGCCGTCGTGACAATTTCAGTTCTAAAATGGTTGTACCTTCCCCCTCTGAAAATATCAAAGATTTTTCAGATATAGTATCCATTGCTTAACATCCTCCCGATTGTTTGATTTCCATTTGAGCAACTCAGACTTTACTCTCTTTAAGATGAAACCGATTTCCTTTGTCCTTTTTTTAGCTTCTCCTGCCGTGTGAGATCCTGTCACACAATCATCCATGTAAAAATCCTCTTCTATTGCTTTAGTAGCAAGTGGATATTATTCTCTTGCCCTCCTGGTAGTTTCTATGACCGACCTGACGACAAGGAATGTTGATGCCTTTAATCCAAAAGTGACTACTGTAAGCCAATACTCCTGTAATCTTTGAGTTATCTCTCCAAAAAATCCTTTGCAAGTTCCATTGACTCCTATCCAGCCCTACCTGACTAAACATTTTTCTAAAGTCCGCATATATAGCAAATTTATGCATACGGAATCGCTGTTGTGGTTTGGATCCTTTCGGCATTGCTCGATCCTGCACTTTATAGCGGTGCATCGTTCTTTCCGATGGCCTTTTTTCAAACAATTAGGGCTGATGTTGCGTCGTAACTGAAAATCCCTCCTTGCATTATAATTCAAGGCACTGAACTCCATTGACTACTATCCAGCCCTACCTGACTAAACATTTTTCTAAAGTCCGCATATAGCAACTTTATGCATACGGAATCGCATAATAGTTTCGTTTAAATCTCTTTGAAGCTTAGGTCCCAACATTTGAATATCATATCAGAGACAAACCTTTGTCCGTTTTATAACTTGCGTCGAAAACAATCCGATTATCCTTCGGACTACAATGATGCGGTATGTAACATACTATTTTCATTGACCTTGGCCTTTCCGTGGCTGAAAAAAGATATCCGATTTGTAAACTCTCTCTCATTTTATCAACGTAAATTTCTTTTATCTCCTGATTTTTTGCAAGACGTCTTTCTAAATACAAAAAGCGTTTTAAAGCAATTTCCCTAGAACTTCCTAGCTCTCTGATTCCTTCTCTCAATGGAATTTGTACGACAAATCTTCCTGACTCATCCCGTTTGAAAGTATTTTTGAAATGGTTTTCAACTAACATTTCATCTTCGGTCCATTGTGGACATAAATTTATTTGGTCCTGTTCCCACAGTTTCTCCAACAGTTTAGTTCTTCTTTATATTGGATACATGATATTGAATGTCCAGTCAGATCATTCACCTGATCCGTTTGAGTTCCAATTATTATAACCCCTACCTGATTTTCCCTTAACGTTATACCCCTCATATCCCTCAATATAGCTGACGATACCACCTTTGCAAGAAATCCCACCGCAAAGATTAATTGAATCGGATTTTGTTTTCAAATTCTGGATCCGCCCAGGGAATGTCAGTTGGATTATGAACCAACTCGGGATCTAAAATTAAGGATGGTACAATTCGTTCCCAATTACAATGTTTGGGTAAAACCCAAAAAATTCTTTCCATGTCCTCATGTCCTTGTGAGTTATACCAAGGAATTATCTTTAGTTTGATACTTTCCGTAATTTTCAAAGGTGCCCCGTTGATACCCACAGCCTTCCTGTCAGTGGACAACGTTGAGAGCTTGTACTCCTGTACTATCCTGTGACTTAAGATATTTGGTTGTGATCCAGTATCAAAAGAACCTCTTATTGGGCCATATCTAACTCCCTCTACCTCAAAACCTACTGCAAAAGTTGGCATAATACTTAGCCTTGTACCTAAAGAATCGAAAAGAAATGATAAAAATAAAAAGAGAAAAGTAGGAATAATTTTGCGTGTATAGAGAAAAAATGATCTCCAAATTCCAATATCATTATTTCTTCCTTTTTCCAAGGTAAGCTTGAATTTTGTTTTCCGGTTCTGATTCCTGCAGCCTCCTGCGTTTTGTCGATCCTTCGATGAGTAAGGGTTCCTTTTCCTCTGTATGTTGTCTACTCCAGCTTACTCCATCCGTAGAGCCAAAATGTTGCTTTGCTCGTTTGCTGCTTGCTTGGACACAGCATGCTGTTGTGGTTTGGATCCTTTCGGCATTGCTCGTTCCTGCACTTTATAGCGGTGCATCGTTCTTTCCGATGGCCTTTTTTCAAACAATTAGGGCTGATGTTGCGTCGTAACTGAAAATCCCTCCTTGCATTATAATTCAAGGCACTGAACTCCGGGCAGTGGTACAGCGGATGCGTCTCTATCCCGCATTCTTCGCAAGGTCTTTGTGGTGGCAATGGCCTTGATTCACCTCCTGGCCGTGACGACTGTACCGATCTCCTATAGTCACCTAGAGACCTAGCTCCTGCTGTTGTTTCCAAGCTAGATTGGCTCCTTTGCATCGATCCACTGGGTTCCAAAGCTTACGCCACGTATTTTTAATGTCGTGCTGCTGTACAGGAAGCGTCAGGCTGACATTGATTTAATTTTTGGGTCCTCCTCATTCGTTGGTGCCAGCGTTTGCTCCTGCCTCGCTAATTCTGTTAGCTGTTTTTTTTTCTATGAAAAGTTGGTTTGGACCTCTCCCAATTTTGTAGGAGTCTATTTGTTCGAATCAGTAGCCCCTCCTGAGACACTGAACTCAAATCCTCCAATTCAGCAAATGTCAGCGATCTTTTAATTGCCCGCTGGAGCGATATCAATTGTTTGTCTCCTGACTCGCTGGTTGCTGGGGCGGCCTGCTCTTTCTTTCCGTTTGCTTTTTGTGGAACGAAAAACCTGAACCTGAAATATTTCCTGCCTAAGATTTAATAGAAATCAATGTATGTATATGTGTTTATATGGGTACAAAAGAAATCAATCAATCAAGTTAGGTTAGGTTAGGTAGAATGGGCTGACGGTTGATCTTAATTCCGCCACACTTAGATCAATGTAGATCCATTGTGATACCCTGACGTATTGTAACGTCCTTGAAACCTATGAATTTATGTCTATTCGGTGTTTAGCCATTTTGTGGCCTTAGTGAAGTTTAACAGACTGCTCTTTGAAGCGTCTGATAATTCCTCTAGTTCATTGAAAAAATAATTGCCTAGAAATTTTTTCCTAATGTGACAGAGTGCTGGGCAATGACAAAGGAAGTGAGTTGTATCCTCGTGTTCATCTTCGTCATTGCATCCTCTACACAGGTCATCGGTGCAAAGACCCATTTTCTTTTTGTGATAACCTAGTAGGTTATGTCCAGTTGTGATACTGATAAGCATTCGCAATGAAGGTCTATTCAGTGATAGCAGCTTTTCAGATTCTTTCTTATTATATTTCGGCCATATTTTCCTGGAAGTAACACAGGAATCTAGGCCTACCCATCTTTCATTGGATTTTTCCTTTATTTTATTTCCGATTATCTGTTTAATTTCACAATCAATCAAGTTACATTTCTCCCAACTTTTCTCCCAACCTTGTCTTCAAGGAAAATAGAGAACACTTTGCGCAGAACCTTTCTAGGTTCGTATTGAAAGAATACGCAAAAAAAATGTTCTTTTGCTCAATTAATGCTAGTGGTCATGGCATCTCTGCGCTCGCGCTGAACCGGATGGATGTTCAGCGCGATATTCAGTCCTAATTCTCTGGGAATAATTCCTTATCCTTCCTAGAATATTATTTTTTGTTTCCAATCATGACTTCAATTTTAATTCTTCCTAGTATATCTTTCTAGTTCCAATATATATTTATAAATATACCTTATAACCCTCCTTGCTAAATTCCACTATTCTTTTTGCTAATATATAAATATTTCCTTTCGTGTTTATAGACATTTCACTTCCAAGCTGAATTTTCTTTAGTTTTCTTATTAAATTTTCCCAGTGCTTATGAACACCTTTCTACTTCCTAGCCACAATTCATATATTCATTTGCGAATAAATTTTTCTTTGTATCACTAGCTTCCTAGCAATTAATATATTTTGGTTTGTGAATATATGTTTCACTGTGTCTTCGTTTTGATTAATTCGTTTGAGAATATATTTTCCACTGTGTTTATGAACACTATTTTCCTATCTTCCTAGCCCTTGATCATATTATATTCGTATGAGAATATATTTCTCCACTGTGTATAGACACAAAATTTCATAGCTTCCTAGCAATTAATATATGTATATTCGTTTGTGAATAAATTTTTCCAATGTGTCTATCTCCTCGATTGTTAACCGGCGTGCAATGTGAGTGTGTGTGAAAGAGAAAAAACGAATTTCAAAACAATACATACCTACTCTCTTGTTCTCAAGAGAGAACGGAATAACTTAAAAAAAATATTTTGTCCTCAAAACAAGCATATATCCATTTTCTCTTGTCCTCAAGAGAAAGGAGAAAAACTTTATGATATCTTGTCCTCAAGATATAGGAAATCTCTTATCTTTGCGATTTTTACTTGATCTCCGGAAACTTGAGTTCCACTATTTTCATTTAAATAAATTTTCTATTCTTCCCAGAACATACAAACTGAATGAGTTGTTATGGCAACTAGGGTTCGACCTGAACACTTTTCCTTTCCCTTCCTACCTACATACACATACTAAATAATTTTCATCCTTCTCCTGAAGTTTTTCTTTCGCCGTCCTCGGTAATTCTCATTTAAATATTTGCTTATTTCCTCCTGGAAATGTTATGACTTGTCCCCAAGAAATTATATATTTGCTTTGTGCTAGCGGTCATGGCACTATATGAAATGCTCGCACGTAACACTTTTTTCCTTTTCTAGCGCTAGAACTTCCATTTCTAATCCTTTAGAATATTTCTTATTTCTTCCTAGAACTTTCCTTTCCAATCCCTTAGAATATTTCTTAATTCTTCCTAGAATATTTATTTTCTAATCCTTTAGAATACTCCTCAATTCTTCCTGGAGTAGGTATGTGGATTTGTGTATGTGTATGTTATGTGATATACGCTTCACTGTACTCGCCTTGGTCATCACATTTTTCCCAGTAAATTGTTTGAAAATAAAATTCAATTCAAGCACTTCCTAGTGTGATTCTCTTTCTTGATATTCAAAAAGTATTTTTCACGCACTTTCTATCCTAACCCTACAATCACACACCACTCAATTAATGCACGTAATATTTTGTTCACTTTTTCTCTTCTTTTTACCATGTACATACTTATGGTTTAATTTTCCCCTTTTTTCCTGTTGAACTCCATTTTGTTCACAATGTAGCTCTGCTGAAAACATAAAAAACTGCCTATTGAGACGCGTTGGTTATGATATGAATATAGAAATGAATACCAACATATACGTTGCGGTCAAAATAATAGTAGTGTGAGTAAAAGCATTGCACAGATTGGTATTTTTCCACTTTGCATTGCGTTGATAGTGAAAACCCGTTACACTTTAATTGTTTTAAGGGGTGGAAAAGGATCTCGTTAATATGTAAGAAGACCTCCAAACACCGAATATAATCCACACTTTACAATCATAATGGTATGGGCATGTTTTTTCTTCTACGGAGTTGGGCACATAATGCGGATTGAAGGCATTATGAATCAGCATCTCTATGTTAGGATAATGCAGGAAGTAATACTACCGTATACTGAAGTTGAATGCTACCGTAAATAAAGTTGCTTCTTGCTGAAATGGGTCTTTCAGCAAGAAGCAATGGTTCCAGGAAAGTAAAGTAGATGTGATGTAGTGGCCCGCACAGTCTTCGGACTTTAATCCCATTGAAAACCTATGGAGCGCTGTAAAAAAATATGCTTCTAGATGTAAACCTGTTTCGTTATACAAAAATCAATGCTCTTCTGTTTCACTTGTCTTTATTTCTTTTGTAGTTCTATACAATACGGTGGCTAATCAGCAACTGTCTATCTCTCGTTGAATACCAATTGGACATACCTACAGACTGACGATGTTATCTCAGTGGTCGAAACAATAGACAATGCCTTACAGTTTTGTTTCAAACTCTTAAGAATACTCTTACATGCTCTTTTTTTTTTTTTTTTTTTTTTTTTTTTTTTTTTTTTTTTTTTTTTTTTTTTAATTATAGATAAATACAAATATTTTGATAACAATATTATAATATAATAGCCTAATTTGTAATATAATAACTAATAACCCTAACGCTCCGGGGGCCTTACAATTCTTCCTGACCTTGTTACTATATTTGTTGGTTGGTTAGTAGATATATGACCTAAATCATCATCCTTAGTATCCTCATTCATAATATCCTCTACAACACTACCTCTTGACACATTACCTTCTTCATTATCGTCAAAGGACTGACTTTTATCAAGTGTTACATGAGTGTAGTTCTCTTATCCACTTCTTGGCTCACTATTAAATGATTTTCTAATATGTCGCCTATTGCGCCTAAACAAATTTTCTTCGCTGTCATCAACTATGTATGACCTTTCATTCACCTTAGTACCATAAACCCAGTCCTTATCATTTTTTTTAAACATTACTTTTTCAGTCTCGTTCAAATTGGATAGAGGTTTTGCCGTTCTATTGTAATATTCAGCTTGTAACTGTCTTTTCTTTTCTATTCGTTTTAAGATTTCATCTGAACATACTTCGTGCGGTTTCAAATTGTTTGTCGTGATTGGGATTTTTGTCTTGATTTCTCTACCCATGAAAAGTTGAGCCGGTGACAGCAACATATTGGCCAACGGCGTAGCGTTATACTCTAAAATTCGGTATTGAAAATCAGTTTCCAATGCCTTTCCTTCCTCTAAACATTTTTTAAGCATTCGCTTGGCAATCGCTACTCCTTTTTCCGCTAATCCATTGCTTTGAGGATATCGCGGGCTTGAAAACGTTAGTTTCATATTAAACTCTTCTGCAAAATTTTTAAACTTTCTGCTATTAAAAGGACTATTATCCGACCGAATCTCTAATGGAAAACCAAGCTTGGTAAATACTCGAGAAGTTAAAATCTTTATTATGTGATTTATTGACTTATCTCGTAGTCTTTCGACACATAACCAGTTTGAATATGCATCGGTTATAACCAAATACGAAACACCCCCATGTTCAAATATGTCCATGGAAATTCTTTCCCATGCAAACTTCGGAGACTCAGGTTGGTTAAGTGGTTCTTTCGAATTGTTGTATTTTAGTTTCTCACATATTCTACACCGTTGGATTTTTGCTTCAATGTCTTTTGAGATACCCGGCCAATAAAATAACCTACGTGCACGTAGACGTGTTTTTTCCACACCCAAGTGAGACTCATGTAACATGTCTATAACTTGTGCCCTAAGCTCCTCAGGTACAATTAACTTGTCACCAAAGAAGAGCAAATCCTCATTTACACTTATTTCTTTTTTGATTTTATAAAACTTCTTACATTCTGAACCTAGTTTCTTGTATTCTGGCCATTCACTTTCGTGATATTTCAATATTTGCCCTAAGCACTCATCGCTTCGTGTAGCCAACTGATACTTGGATTTATTTTCCTCAGACATACAAACATTATTAACAATGCTATGAACAACAAAATTTAGTTCCGGCTTTTCTAAGTCTGCTGCCTTTATATAAGCCCTTGACAGTCAGCCAGCAGCAATTGTTTTCCAGGTACGTATTTTAATTTAAGACCCGGGTACTTAAATAGGAACATGAACATTCGTTGAAGTCTAGCGGTAACTTTGTCCAGTTCCTTTTTTATTAAGCTCTCCAGTGGCTTGTGATCTGAATGAACTTCTATGTTACGACTATAGATGTAGTAGTGGAATTTTTCGCACGCCACTACAACAGCTAAGAGATCTTTTTCGATCTGAGCCCACTTTTGCTCACTTGCAGACAAACTTCGAGAAGCAAATGCTATCGGTTGTCCTTTCTGCAGCAGGACACATCCTACTCCGTCTTAAGAAGCATCCGTCTGTATCACAAGAGCCTCGTTCGGGTCAAACACACGCAGAACCGGTCTACGAGAAATAATACTTTTTAAGTTTTCAAACTCTCTACTATGTTCATCACCCCACTCCCATTTTTTTCCCATTTTTGTTAAGTCGCTCAGTTTTGTTGTAATAATTGATAAATTTGGTATATACTTCGAAAGGTATTTACACATACCTAACAATCGCATAACAGCCTTTTTATCTTCAGGTATTGGTGGATGGGCGTTGTACTATTCGGGTAGGCTCTGATTGGTGTCAACTTGGCGGCGCCCAGATGCTGTAACTTATAGTACACGTCAATTGTGCTTACTATACCTCCAAGCGGTATCCACTGGGACCTGGGATGCTCCGTCCAGAGCTGACCTGCTAAACTAGTAAGTGCGAGTGTTGACAAGGGAATCCGGAACAAAAGAATTGTGATCGGTCAACACTATAATTGCTCTGCGAACTATGACTGACTGCACGAATCTCAGTGGTCTACGAGAGCTTTCGTGTAAATGTTCCAGCGGATGAATTCGAAGGACAGAATCAACGGTGGACTTCAGCAGCCATAAAAGCAGAAAACCCTGAAGGAGCTACTCCAACATATTTGGTTTAAAGGTCTTTCGGGGTCTTTCAATACTAGGACAGGGTATTGAAGTAGAGATGGTGGCGGATGAGCTCCTGGTGAGCCAACGGCAGCACTCACACCCCTGCAGCAGGGTACTGACACTGGATATTCCAGCCCTTTGTGTCCGAAGGGATCCAAAAAGGACCTGGCCCTCCAGGTTGGGGGTTGTGCGTAGGGTTAACTACCCAACCACGTTAAAAAAGGACAGTTCCGAAACAACTAACAGCCTCGGATAACGATAACGATTTCAAAGTTGACGACCCAAGCAAACGAAAAAAGGACAATGACCTCCGGATCTGCACGTGGAACGTAAGGTCTCTTTACGGACTAGGTGCAGCTGGAGAATTAGCGGACGCCCTGGACTGCTGCAAAGCAGACATAACCGCCATCCAAGAAGTGCGATGGAGTGGACCGGGCATAAAGAAGATGAGAAACTGTGACATCTATTATGGCGACTGCTACAGACAAAAGAAACAACGCTTATTTGGGTGCGGATTTGTCGTTAGAGGAAGACTCAGGGATAAGGTGATTAGCCAAAATCCAGTCAATGAGCGTATAATGACCATCCGCATCAGGGCTAAATTCGCCAACATTAGCCTTATATGCGCCCACGCCCCCACAGAAGAGAAAGACGACGATTCCAAAGACTGTTTCTACGAGCTCCTGGAAGAAACGTATGAGCAGTGCCCTAGACACGACGTGAAAATCGTTCTTGGCGATTTTAACGCAAAGCTAGGGAAGGAGGACATCTTTGGAAACACAATCGGTAAGCATAGCCTCCATGACAAAACCTCCGAAAACGGACTGAGGCTAATCGATTTTGCTGCGGGGCTGAATCTTGTTGTAAGTAGTACGCGCTTCCCGCATCTCAAAATTCATAAAGGTACATGGCGATCCCCAGATCAATTAACCGTCAACCAAATTGACCATGTTGCGATCGACGCAAGGCACTCTTCCAGTGTTCTAGATGTCCGAACTTTCCGAGGGGCCAACTTTGACTCGGACCACTACCTTGTTGTAGCCAAGGTACGAATGAGGATATCTTGTTCACGACCAGCGCGAACTAACGCTGTGAAGAGATATGACGTCGGAAAGCTACAATCGCAAGAGATTGTCAATGCCTTTTCCAATCGAGTGTCCCTTCAATTATCCTTGAATCCCATGCCGCCAGCATTAAACATTGAAGACCAGTGGCAGCAATGCCAAGAAGCCATCAGAACCGCTGCCTCTGAGGTTCTGGGTTTCACTCGGCCACCAAAACGAAACCCATGGTTCGATGAAGAATGCAGGCAGGCAAATGCAGCCAAACAAAGAGCACGACAAATGCTTATGCAAACACGAACAAGGGCTGCTTACGATCAGTATAACGAGATTTACAAGGAGAGAAGAAGGGAAGAACACCGACTTCTCAAAAAGAAAAAGAAGCTGCATGAGAAGCGCTCGTTTGAGGAAATAGAGAGGTGCCATGACAGGAACGAGATTCGGAAGTTTTACCAAAAGGTAAAAAGATCCTGCCAGGGTGGCAAACCCCGAACTCAAGCCTGTAAAGACCAGCAGGGAAACATAATTGTAGAGTCACAGTCGCTACTGAGGATTTGGAAAGATCATTTCTGCAGACTGCTTAACGGCGATGAAGACACAAATTCCGCTGTCAGGCAGATTGCCCCATTCAGCTTGGACGATGATCAAGAATGCCGTCCTCCCGACCTAGAAGAGGTTAAGCTTGCCATATGCAAACTTAAATCAAATAAGACTGCAGGTGCAGATGGCCTTGATGCCGAACTTTTCAAGGCAGCTGGAGACCAGTTGGAAAGGAGCATGCACCAGCTGATCTGCATGATATGGTCGAAAGAAAGCATGCCCGATGAATGGAACCTCAGTATCGTATGCCCGATCCTAAAGAAAGGAGACCCTCACAATTGCGCCAATTACAGAGGGATAAGCCTCCTTAACGTTGCTTATAAGATCTTGTCTGCTGTAATATGTGAACGTCTGAAACCCCACGTCAACAACTTGATAGGTCCTTATCAATGTGGTTTTAGACCAGAGAAGTCCACAATAGACCAAATTTTCACATTACGGCAGATCTTGGAAAAAACCCGAGAACATAATATCGATATTCACCACCTCTTTATCGATTTTAAGGCCGCGTATGACAGTATTTACAGAGACGAGCTGTACAGAGCCATGTCTAGTTTCGGCATCCCTGCAAAGCTCGTACGACTATGCAGGATGACTTTGGAGAATTCACGCTGCTCCGTCAAGGTCGGAAAAGAACTCCCCGAGACCTTTGATGTCGAAAAAGGCTTTAGGCAAGGCGACAAACTGTCATGCGATTTCTTTAACATCATACTTGAACAGATTGTAAGAAACTCAAACGTCAACACCAGAGGAACAATCTTTCAAAAGTCTGTACAATTACTCGCCTATGCAGACGATATTGACGTAATGGGAAGAAAAAAGCGTGATGTCATAGGTGCTTTTGCGAGTATTGAAACAGAAGCGGCAAAAATGGGTTTGTTAATGAGGGCAAAACGAAGTATATGCTGTCATCAAACATGGACACAGAACATCGACGAATTGGACAAAACGTCACAATAGACAGACATAACTTCGAGGTAGTACAGGACTTCGTCTACCTAGGATCCGCTGTAGACACGGAAAACAACATCAGTGCGGAGATCAAACGGAGAATAACTCTTGCCAACCGTTGCTTCTTTGGGTTAAGAAGGCAATTGAGAAACAAAACCCTCTCTAGAAAAACCAAGGTGACCTTGTATAAGACCTTAATCATCCCAGTCCTGCTGTACGGCGCGGAAGCATGGACCTTATCGAAAGCGGATGAGGAAACTCTTGGTCGTTTCGAAAGAAAAATTCTCCGAATGATCTTTGGTCCCGTATGCGAAGACAATGTGTGGAGAAGAAGATACAACAACGAGCTGTATGAGCTGTACCGCGACATGGGCATAGCCAGAAGAGTACGCATCGCGAGGCTACGATGGTTGGGCCATGTAGAGCGGATGGACCCAAACGCTCCGGCTCGTCGGGTTTTCGAAAGCACATTGCAGGGAAATCGCGGAAGGGGAAGACCTCGTCTTAGGTGGCGCAATCAAGTGGATGAAGACCTCAACCGACTTGGAGTGCGAAACTGGAGAGAGCTCGCCCGAGATCGAAATCGTTATAGAAGGATGTTGGTTGAGGCCCAGGTTCACCCCGAACTGTAATGCCCACCTAAGTAAGTATTGGAAGCTCCGTTATTGCTGTTAAATATTTCCCGTCAGGCTTTATCCTACCCTTTGATATTGACTGTCCCATAATTCTTACCTCTGTTTGTCTATACTGCAGTTTGTTTATGTTAAATTTGACACAATTAGTTCTTGCGCGTTCTATAACTTTCAACAGTATTTGATCATGTTCGTTATAATCTTTACCTGATACGAAAAGGTCATCGAAATATATTTCGACACCAGAAATATCTCCGAAAATCTGAACCATTTTTCGCATAAAAAGTTCAGGAGCACTGTTTATGCCAAATGGCAATCTATGCCATTTATAGCGCCCAAATGGAGTAATAAACGTAGTCAAGTCTGCACTCTCATCCTCCAACTCCAACTGCCAAAATCCGTTCTTTAAGTCGACTACCGTAAAAACAGATCTATCAGTAAGTCTGCTTGTAATGAACTCGGCAGTTGGAATTGCGAAATGAGGGCGGCGAATACATTTGTTCAACGGCTGCGGATCTAAGCACAAGCGTAATGATTTGTCTGCTTTCTCAACGATTTGTAAATTATTTACCCAATCCGTGGGGTATTCTACCAAGCTAATTACACCATCATTAACCAACAATTCTAATTGAGCTCTAAGGCGATCGTGTAGACTGAATGGTATTTTCTTTTTATACGTGAGCACTGGTTCAGAACCCGGTTTTAACTGAATGCTACACTTGCCTGGAATACACCCTAGGCCTTCAAAAACATCATAAAACTGTTTAGTGAATTCTTCTTTCAGGTCTGGCAAGTTGTTTTTCTGATTGCATTTTATAACCTCAATACGCTTCACTAGCCTTAACGCTTCGCAGTCGGCACGACCCATAATGGGCTGATATTTGCTATCAACAACCTCAAACTCGATTGGAATGGTCTCTTTTGTTAAATTTATTACACATGGCAAAGTAATGACTCCAAAAGAATTTATTTTATTTTCATTATAGGCAAACAACTTATTTTCCGATTTTTTAATCAAATGAGAATAATTCATTTTTTTAATAAACTTTAATGGTAAGCAACTAACATCGGCACCCGTATCCGATTTGAACCTGACCGTCACATTCTTGAATTTTATTTCTTGATACCACCTTTCCGGCCTTATACGTCTACAATCAATAATGTTTACAAATGAATTGAATCGGTCATTTCAAAAACCTCATAAGTCACAAAATTCAAATTTTTCAGAAAACAAAAAAAACTATTTCATAAGCAAACAAATGAGTTTTAAAGGACTTTTTTATATTTAGTTTAGTATTTGAGTGGTAAAAAATTAGAATAGCGTATAACCTTTACTGTTTATTGATAGAAATAATGAAAAAAAACTGAAAAAGACTTCTTGACTTATGTTGTTTTAGCAAGAAATAGGGTAAGTGGTATATAATTTAAACAAAACAATCGTAGTAATCATATTTTTTATTGCTTATAACTAAGAACTACGCACTTAAAACTAATCTTATTAACATTTTTAGTGACTTATGGTACATAGTCATATTCTCCATCACTCTCAACTTGATTATTTTCAACATTTGCAGTTGGCCACCTAAAAATGTTATTATAAAATGGCATATGCTCTTCCAGAATGCTATGTTGAACTTGTTTTAAATCGTCTATTTTATTTTTATTGATGGGCACTTTCAAATCATAAGCTTTGGTTGATGGAAGTGAAACAGAAGATGTAATTTTCTTTATTAATGAGAATGAATGTTTAATCAATCCATCAATATATTCCTCGGCTATGATAGTTCCCTTTCGATCTGAATCATACTGAAAACTCATGTATGTCGAAGGTGCAAATGACTTTTTCTGGTCCTTCGGGACTTTTTTTCCATAAGATTCAGTTGACAAACATGTTTTTTTGTACAAATTTGGCCACCATTTCTTAAATTCTAAAACATCTTCAGTTTTTAGCTCTATGACTGTAAATGTTGAACTGGAGTTCAAAACCAAATCAATGTATTCTTCTGGGACGTATATGCGATCATGCTTTCGAACATTTTTTTTATGACTCCAAAATCACGGTCATTTGGTAAAATGGAATGACCACGTATGGGAAAATACTGATAAACTTTTTCAAATCTTTTAGAGTCAGTTAAAGCCAACATAAATCTCAACAATCGATACATAGGGATTACCCTGCCGCGGCAAGAGAGAGGAGAAGAAAATTGATAAAAATTAAACACCAAATTGCTGCGAAAAATAGAAATATTAAAACTTTCATTAGAGGAGATACAATCAAAATAAATGAGAAGACATTTTATTTCAATTCATTTAATGTTTTGACATGCGACGATGAAGCTGGGATGACGTTTCTTCAGCAGAGCTGACCTCTGACAACTTTGAAGTGACAGACATCAACAACCATGCCAGCAGCTCTCAAACTAATAAAATTCAGGTGCTGCCAAACAATTATTTTTAATAAAAATGCCGTCAGCCACGTAAAACCAAGTTCTCTTATTGTAAATTTATTTAATATATCATTTAAAATTTTTTCGTATAACATATCAGGTTTAGGTAATAAGTTGATTTTTAATAATTTTTTCGAAACCATTAGAGATAATGATATCTTTCTTTTACTTGAAACGTTTGTTGATCGAGACATGGAACACTTTAGTACATATTTTCAAGAATTTACATTGCAATGGATCCCAGCAACGAGAAATCATGCATATGGACGAGCGAGTGAAGGATACTTATTTGGGATAAAAAAACATTTTGGAAAATCTGCGAAATGCCGTTTTGTAAATGAGATGAGCAGGATTGTTGTTGAGATAGCGTATAAAAATGAAAAATTGTATATAATACCGGTTTACATTAATTGTAACAAATGGATGGCGGAATTCGATGGCCTTCATGACTTTCTTATGGAGTTTCGTCAGGAAAATATTATGGTAATTGGAGATTGCAACGCTAGGGTTGGAAACTCACAGCTGATTCAAATAGAACCCGAATTTACACCTGAAACAGTGAGCAGCCTGAGATTGGCACTGGATACAATAGTTGACAGAAATGGAAAGAAATTTATCGAGATGTGCGAGACCATTGGTCTGACTTTGTTGAATGGAAGAACAAAGAGTGACCAAGATGGACATTATACATTTATAAGAGGAACGGCCTGTTCAACAATTGACTATTGTCTCGTACGAGGAAAATGGTTTGATGTCGTGGCTGATTTAAAAGTCGAAGAACTGGTCTACTCCGATCACCTACTACTATCCGTCAAATGTAACCTCAGCGACGACTCAGTCCATGGTCACGAAAACATGACGCTGTTACCGAAACTTCAGTGGAAAAACGCCAAACGAGACAGATATAAAGTGAACTTGGATTATCTGCTTGAGTCAGTCAATGCAAGCCATTTGAACTCAGTCCAATGCACAGACGTGTTGGTTACATGTATAAATCAGGCGGCAGAGCCTTTTCAGTGTAATCTTAGACAGAAATGGAAGGAACCATGGTTTGATGCGGATTGCTATACTGCTAGGAAAAAATCTTTTGGCTTCCTAAGACTGCTAAGAACAACAAATTCAATTTTAGCTAAAGAAATGTACCAAAAAGCCAATAAAGAGTACAAAACCTTATGTAAAGAGAAGCAAAGACATTATTCCCTTAAATTAGTGCAAATGTTGTCAGAAGTAAGAGATAGCCGTTCCTTTTGGAAGCTTGCCAGATCTCTTAATGGTATCCCCTTCGCAAAAAGTATTAAAATTGATATAAGTTTATTATACGAACATTTTAAAGACCTAATAAGCACGCGACCATCTCAAAACCAAATTATGTACGCCTTGCCATATATTGAAAACGGAAATCTTGATAGCGATTTTTCAGTTGAAGAAGTCATGAAAGTTATTCACCGATGCAAGCTCAACAAGGCCCCCGGAGATGACCGAGTGTCATACGAATTCTTCATAAACGCCACTGAAAATTTAATCGAAAAGCTAACTACGGCATATAACTATATATTTAACATGGCGGAAGTCCCAGAAAGTTTCCGTAGGAATATCATTTTCCCCCTGTTCAAAAAGGGTGATGAATACGATCCGAACAACTACCGCGGAATATCCTTCATGAACTCAGTGATGAAAATCTTTACTGGTATAATACACGACAGACTTACAACCTGGGTACATGAAAATAAATTGCTCAGTGAGTATCAGGCAGGTTTTAGGAAGGATTATTCAACGGTGGATAACATTTTTTCATTGTCATGCATCGCTAGGTCATATCTCGAAAAAGGAAAAAAGTTATATGCTTTTTTTGTTGACTTTAAAGCTGCGTTCGACTCGATTGACCGAAAAGCTCTTTTCTATAAACTGAGTTGCCTTGGAATGTCAACAAAAATGCTTAATATAGTAACGTGTCTATACGAAAACAATATGACCGCAGTATGGGACGGAAATGAAGCTTCTAACTGGTTTCAATCGACGTCTGGCGTTAAACAAGGTTGTTTATTAAGTCCTCTTCTGTTTTCACTTTTTCTGGAGGACATTTCATCGGTTCTTCCCGGAGGTATTCGTTTCGCTGGTCTAAGTATCAAAACTCTGATGTATGCGGACGATATCGTCATTCTTGCGGAAACTCCACAAACGTTGCAGATGATGATCAACAGACTCCAAGATTACTGTCGCCTTTGGAATCTCACGGTCAATACCGCTAAGTCGAAAATAATGATTTTTCGGAATGGAACAGGCAGATATGCCAGAGAGGAGAAATGGACGTTTGAAAATAGGGACTTGGAGCTAGTTAAGGAGTACAAGTACCTTGGAGCTTTAATTACACCCAAGCTATCTTTCAAAAAGCATCTTGAGGGAAAATTGGCGGAATCCAAAAAAGCCATTAACTGTAACTGGAGAGGAGTTCTTGGCAGAAAAAATGTGGCCCCGAGCGCCAAATATAAGCTATTTGAAGCAGTGATGAGGTCGATCATGTGCTATGCTGGACAAGTATGGGGTTTTTTGCAGTACGAGGAGGTAGAAAAACTACTTCGGTACTTTGTTAAAAAAATGTTCTGGCTCCCCGAAAATACCCCTACATACATGCTCCATTTAGAGACTGACGTTGCCCCACTTTATACATTTTCGCTCAAACTGCATCTCAGCTATGTAAAAAAAGTTATGTCTTTTGAAAATCACCGTCTGCCAAAAATTATTGCGAGGCAACTGCTTCAACAAAAGTCACAGTTTTTTACAGAATGGTCGCGATTGGAACTGCTACACAACGTTCAATTGGTTGAGAGAGAATGGGAAACTTGGGAAGAAAGCTTTCGAGAATTGCTGACAAAGATTGAACAGACAAGTTTCTCAAATTTTATGGAGCGGGCCCAACAAAGTGAAACTCGAAACACCTATAAGCGTCTCCAACACAATCTTGGCGTTAAAAACTACTTTGACGATCGATACAGTATAGACACAATCTCTACTATTTTCAAAACGAGAGGAGAGTTACTCCGCTTGAATTACCGACCCTATGGTGCAGAAGAAAACTTGGAGTGCTCACTTTGCAACCTCAGAGAGACGGAAAATTTAATTCATTTCTTAGGAACGTGCCCTATCCTTGCGTCAATTCGGCGAGCACACTGGGGAAGAAGCGTACTTGCTCTTAACGAAGTTATTGAAGTACTAAACGGGGAGAATTGGAACGTGCTATATAGCTTCGTAAGAACTGCAATAAGATATCGGAACCAAATTATAAACGAAGCTTTCTAATCTACATAATGCAATACCAAATTCATCGAAAATTTACTAGATCTGAAATTTAAATGAGCCTTTATCTAAAATATTAACTGATTAATATTTAATAACTACAATGTATTATTTTTATTTTGACCAGGGCAGCCGTCGCGTCGGAAAAAAGATATAAATACTTAATGTTTGGCCCAATATTTTTTTTAATATAATGCATCAACATTGAACAAACCTCATTGGCTCCTTTGTTAGCAATGCCTTCGTGATACATGTAAAATGTCGATTTGCCTGTTTTTAAGTCCTTAATACCAAAACAGTGAACCCATTATTGCCGTAAATAAAAAATGTGAGGCAATGGTAGATTTTGCATAAAATCGAATGTTATCGCTGCAACATCATCTCGTTCCTTACAAAGATCTTGAACTGATGAAATTTTGTTATAAAACTTCTTGGCACGTCTTTTATGGATCATTAACTGAGCTTCTACTGAACGTTTTGAATTTTCTGTTAAGTTTGATTGTTTTATTTTTGTTGATAGTTCTTCGCAAGTTATACATGTGTCAACTTGTGGTCGACCAAATCTGAGGGAAAAGTTTTCATTAAAGTATTTTAAGTAAAATTTGTACTTCACATCGAGATCTTGATATTTTTCATTAAATATTGAATGCATTGTTTTGACATCCAATCGTGCATCAAGATAATCAATGTCTTTTCCTGCATAATGTGTTTTTTTCCTAGGAAAGCAGAGGATGTGTTCGTGTATTTTTTGGCATATTTCAGGAGGCACTGTATTTGCTTTCGGGTGACATCCTCTCTTATCTATAGGGCTTTTCCCTTCATTAAGCAAGTCACAAAGTCTGCGAACTCTAGCTTCAGTAACTCCATATAGGCTGATAAATGCTTTCTTGTAGACTTTAACTTTATCAGTTTGTTTTAAAACATAGAATTGAAAGGCATTTTGCCTCTGTGTAGCATTTTCTTTTCGAGGATGTCTCTGTTTTATAACTAACTTATCAATAAGTGTTTAAAGAAATATATCCTGCTCATTTTTTGTTGAAAAACAGTTAATTTTTGAAATGCAGAAGCCCATGTCATCTTGATTGAAATTCGCAAAACATTCCTTTTTACATCTGCAGTAAATAAGCAATATATTATGTTTTCATAGGCCCCGATAAAAAATGTAAGCTTTATGGTAAACTTGCCTGCAATTTTCACCAGTAGATCTTGGAGGTATTTGTTTTCCTCGATAATTAGTATATGCCTGTCCTTTAACTTTGGAATTTTTTATAACATTTCTTTTATATTGTGCAGGATTACACGTTCTTTTCTATTTCGGCTCACCATCACTATCGGTTTCACTTGAAGACATTTTTTTAAGTTAAAAATTACCTTTCGCATAAAATAGTTGAGTAAGACAAGTGAAGGTCAAATGAACAATGAAATCTTTATTTCCATTTTTGTAATGGCGATTGTTTACAAAAATTGAAATATTGTTGAACCAATCAAAACAAAGCAAATTTAAAATGTCATTTAAAACTCAGTCATAAACTACTCCTGCCATCTAGTAATGCATGCAAAAACCTCTTAAGTCACTCCTGCCATCTAGTAGTGCATGCAAAAACCTCTTAAGTCACTGACTAATGCTGTTTATGCAATGAACGTCTTTCAAACGGTTTAATTAAAAGAGGAAAGGAATGTATTGACTTAATTTTTTTTCACCCAGATTACGCATCTACCTCTGAGGAACCATTTTCAGCAAAAAAAAGCATATTGGAAAAAATGTGACTTAGGTGGTTTTTGAAATGACCGATTCAATTATTTTTACTTATAAATTTACCTTCATCATCATAATATAGCCTATTAACTTCGTGAATTCCCCGTCTTTCGGTTGTGTTGATAAGTTCTTTCTGCTGATATGGTCTAGCTGCATTTCTCTTGTCCTCCCGTTCATTTGGTTCGCATTCCACTGCTTGTATTTGGTTTCTATTTGAAGCACGACCGCTATACTTATCCTCCATACTGCAGCAAAATGCCCAGCTTTATTGCAAGTACGACACTTCCTACCTTCAACCAATGCTGGACAAAACTGTTCATGTTTTCCCGTTGTTGTCATTCCACATCTGTTACATAGTGATGTCTCTTTTTCCCTCTGTCGATTTCCATAAGGCTTTTTTGTTTTCCATTCATTAAACGCCGATTTAATTGCATCCACTTTCATCTCTTTTTCGTCTCTACAGTTTTTTGTTTTTCTTCGATAGTTCCGCAATTTTACACTTCTCTATAATTGCATCCAAGGTGTCATTGCTTGACTCCAATAGCTTTGACTGTAATTTTTTGTTCTCCAATCCCAGAATGATTTTGTCTCTAATCATTCGGTTAACGTATGGCTGCCCACATTCCACGTTGGCACATGTAAATTCACAGAATTTGGATTGGTTACGCACTTCTGTCTCGAATTCCACAAAGGGCTGATCTTCTTTTTGTACGATTAGCCCGAATTTGTAGGTTTCCTTTGTACTGTTGCGTCGTTGGATACAATAGTCTTCAAAGCGTGTCATGACTATTGCCAATGATCTTTGATCTGCGGGCAATGCAAGTGCATTAAATATTTCGATGCCTCGCTCTCCAATGTGGTGAAGAAATAATGCTACCTTCAATGGCTCTGCGGCTGTATCCTTCCCTGCGGCAGTGATGAAAATTTCAAATTTCTGCTTCCACATGGGCCAATTTTTCGCCGGCTCATCAAAATCCATTTCATTAGGACCCCGAATTTGTTGCTCAGCCATTTAAGTTTTTTTTTTTTTTGATTTCGAAATTCTACTTTATTCCTTGTTATGAATTTATTTTGTCTTCGATAACACACCTAATTCTTTGTTAAAAAAAACTTTTTTTTTTTTGCACTTTTTTGTAATGGACACCCCACACCTGACACCATGTTTCGTTATACAAAAATCAATGCTCTTCTGTTTCACTTGTCTTTATTTCTTTTGTAGTTCTATACAATACGGTGGCTAATCATAATCAGCAACTGTCTATCTCTCGTTGAATACCAACTGGACATACCTACATACTGACGATGTTATCTCAGTGGTCGAAACAATAGACAATGCTTTACAGTTTTGTTTCAAACTCTTAAGAATACTCTTACAAAACCAAGCAACAACACAGTCCTTTGCGAAGCGTTACAGCTCATGGAGTTCGATAAGCACGGGAAGGTGTGGAAACCTGATAAACTCTGTTTAACGTCTTTGTACTGCTATTATAGCTAACAAGTGACATGCAATTAAATACTAATTAAAAATACGAACACTCAGCCACATATTGTAATAAAAATTTTTACCTAATTTTTCGATTTCGTAACATTTCAAGGTAGATTTTCCTATCACTACTATTTTTTTGACCGCTGAATTTCAACATCTGTTCAATAAACTTGCAACTATGGGCTAATAATATTAAACTAATGTTTTTTTTTTTTTTTGTAAATAAAAGCTTAAAACCCCACTTTGAAAACCACGTTATTGGTTTTTTAAATTAGAATTGACGGATAAGTATTTTTCAATTTTGTTTTTTCTTAAGCTCTATACTACTATTATTTTGACCGCAGCTGTACATAGATAACTACCTAGCGAGATGTGGTGGTTGTAAGGCACCGAAAAATGCTGGAAATTGTGGTTATGATGCACCGAAAAGTTTATTTATTTTATTAAATGAATATTATTATGATTCAAAATAAGTAGATGCTCCTTGTGAGCTGCAAGTTTCCTAAGTGCAGTTACTCACCACTTAAATACAAACCATCTGTTCGTGTGCTTCCATTTGTTGCGCTCCTGCGTAAATTCTTAATTCTTTTGTAGAATTTCTTCCTTGTACCTCCTGGCGCTGGTTTTATTATTGTTTACACTTTTCACTTTACACTCCGATTTTTTTTTTCAAAACCGACTCAAAGGACCATAATGTATATTACTCTCATAAAAAACAAAACACGGTACGAGTTTTGGTTGTGTGAAAAATATATATAAAAAAACACACAATTTATTTTCTACGGTTTAACTGAAATAATACACGACTTGCCTATCTCCTAGACAGAACAAGACTAAAGAACTACCCTTGTCTCTTATTCTAAAGTATACAATTAAAAGAGAGACATAAATAACTACTGCATAGTTCTAGGACTCTTCAAAACACGAATGGTTTAAGTTGCCATTCGTAACACTTGTTTTCATATGCGGACACTACTTGGTTAACTCAAACCATCCTGGAATGAAACCCAATTTAACTTCAGGTGCGGACATAGCAATAGATTTAAGTTTTGCTTGTACTAAGTGTAAATCAATTAAACTATAGGTAAGTCAGATTTAGAGACGGTGAATGGAAATTTTGCCTCTTTTCCATTGTATATATAAAAAATATTAAAATCGATTTTCCATTTAAGAAGCTTTGGACCGTGGGCGCGGAAGCGCACCAATCGCTTCTATATATTTTCAACATAAGAGCTGTGATCTGAGCCGAGTGATGCGCTACCAGTCAAAAGAATGCGGAGTTTAATATTCTATCAGCCTTATTTATAAACCAATAATAGGGAGTGAATAGCGCTATGTTCCTCTTATAATATCTCTGAACAGGAAAACATTATTTATAAAACTAAAATATGCTGAACGCCGATTTAGGTAGTATAGCGACTGAATATGTTTTTGTCATCGCTATTGTGAAATGACAATGGAGTGTTAGTACGCCGCGCCGGCGCCGGCGGATACATAGATGGCAACTATACTATGCTATATTGCAGCAACTTCTAAGGTAATGATTAGTTTATCCAGACATTCTGCACTGCTTTTCCCGGATATGATAATGTCATCCATAAATGTTTTTAATGTCTTCTGCCTTACAAGATCACGAAAAACAAAAGAAATATATCTTACGAAAACTGCAGGACCATTTTTCAGTCCGAATGAAACGAAATTAAACTCCCATTCGCCATCCTCTGTCGCAAACGCAGTAAATTTTTTGCTACTTTCCTCGATAGGAACATGAAAAAATCCGTTCTTTAAGTCCAACGTGATAAAAACTATATCATTTCCCAAATTGTCTAACACACTTTCGATCAGTGGTAGCGGGAATCCATCTCTCAGTGTCTTAGCATTTATCCCTCTATAGTCAATGCATACTCTAAAGGCACCGCACTTCTTTTTCACAACAACCACTCTACTTGTAAAGGATGAAGAAGAGGGTCGAATGATATTTGACTTAAGCCACTCTTCCACTTGTTTTCTGACAACCTCAGCTTTATTAAATGGAATCCGTCGTGGCGGTTAATAAATAGGCGTTTCATCAGTCAATGTTATTGACATCGTGATGGGACAATCTACTACCTTTTCAGGTTTGTAATTTGAAATAAGTTCTTTCACTTGAGATTCGTATTCAACCGGTACTTCAATATCAGAATTAACATCAACTTCTATATTCATGATTGAGTTAGCTTCATCTTTTGCATAGAACGTTGTCTCTCCATATATCATGACGACCTTCGCTTTTGCCATAATTTCCCGTCCGATTATCGCTTCGAAACGAATACAATTGTCTGGTACCACGTGTATAGTACTCTTTAATGCAACATCGTCGATCCTAATTTCGGCTTCAAAATTACCCAACGTACTGTACCTTTCGGAGCCCAGACCGACTATATTTATCTTTACATTTGAAGAAAGCTTTATTTTGTCCAACCTTTTAAAACAATCATTACGAATCAAAGAAATCTCAGCACCTGAATCTATCAATGCGTCGATGGAATAATCGTTCACGTAAATCTTCTTTGACTTTATAACAGAAAACGCATTAGCCTGTTTAGATTTTGTTGATGGGCAGTTATTTGACATGTGTCCCGAAAATGGAAAAATATATCGATATATATCGTATCGATATATATCAAAAAAAATATCAAGTATCGATATATCGAATCAGAAAAATATCGATATATCGATATATCGATATATTTTAAATAATGAAATGTGCGACCTTAAAAATGAGAAAAAATAATTAAAAAATAGTAGTAAGAACTACAAACATAAAGAATTAATTTTTTTCTGTATTTTTATTAATTAAACCAATGTTTTTCAGGGGTTTGCAAATCCTTTTTACTTTTAACTTCTGTCATATTTTACAATGTGTCGTAAAAAACCCAAAATATTGAACAACAAATAAAAATGATTTTCAACCCCAGTCGCCAGTGATCAATGAACGTTGCATGAATTTTATGGGTTGTTCCTGTAAAACAAAACTAACAGCGACAGGTATAGAAAAGAGTTTTCCAACTATGAGAAATGTATGCAAGGCATATTAGTTACATTATACAGGAAAAGGCCCATAAAATTCATGTACCTATTCATTGATCACTTAGGTTACAAATCCTTTTTATTTGTGTTCGATATTTTGGTTTATTACTGTACACTGTGAAATTATCAAAACTCACTAACCGCTGTATTAATAAACGCGGAATAGCTGGGCTAAGTCTTATTCCATGAACTGTATTATCTTTTGCCATAGCATTTTCCACTTAATCCATGGAATAAGACTTAGCCCAGCTATTACGCGTTTATTAATACGGCGGTAAATGATTTGCTAAGTGGTCAATGACGGTGTTTAGACTGGCGCACAGAGATAAGAAATTAATTAGATGGCAAATCTTTACTTCTCTTGCCCCGCAACAACCATTTGTTTACATTGTTGTTTTTGTAATCACATCCTCTGTCTGTGAATACTTGGAAGCTGTACTCAAAGTGGTAGTAGTGAGATCTTGTGTAAAGTAAAGGTGGAGTGGAAGCTGTACTCAAAGTAGTAGAGGTGATTTTCGGTAAATCAGCTTGTAGGCAGTTTCAATGTGTGTGTGAAGTTTGCCATCTAATTTATTTCTTATCTCTGCTGGCGCAAGTCAACCGTGCAATTTTGACATTCCGCCACCCCGTCGTGTTCAGACTGAAAGTAATGTGAACACGATGGATTTATTTTGACGATTATTTTGCCTTCAGATTTGGGAAAAAAACTCAGAAATTGAACTGAACTTAAAAAATAATTTATTTATTTTCGTATTTTTGCTTCAGGAACAAGAAAAGGAACATTTATTTTTCAAACAACAGCGTCTTTACTCGAGAAAAAAAAACACAAGTGTCAAAACTCCACCAAGAAAATTTCAAATTTTTTAAAAACTTCGGCGCAAAATTACGTCTCTTTCTTACAACTATGTGGGAAAGAGAAAAAACATATAGACGTCAATTTTGCACGGTTCACTTGCGCCTGTCTGAACATCGTCAATGAAAGGTTGCACACATTTTATGGGTATTTTCCTGTCTAAGATAATATAGTGAAAGGTATAGAAAAGTTTTTTTTTGCAATAAATTTGGTATGTTTGCAGGTTAGTTTCTAGTACCCCAAAAAAGTATCGTTTTTTATACCTTTTCGATACATGAATATTTATATCGATATATCGTTATATCGGTGAAATAAATATCGTCGATATATATCGATATATCGAACGAATATCGATATTTTTTTATATTGACATATTTTTGACATCCCTATGTCCCGTACCGCTGCATTTAAAAACTGTCGAATTCTGATTTTTGCAGACGATATCAAATTTTTCAAGATTATTTCAAATTTAAATGATTCTTTTGCTTTTCAAAATGATCTCAACATATTTGAAACCTGGTGCAGATCTAATGATCTTGAAATCAATATTGGGAAGTGTGCGGTTATGACTTCTGGCCGAATTTTGCACCCAATTATGAAGAGCTATGTCCTTAATGGAAATAATTTATCAAGAGTTGATAGTTTAAAAGACCTTGGAATAGTTTTTGATAAGAAAATGTCATTTTATCTCCATATTGATTACGTTGTATCCAAAACGAATTCCCTTTTGGGATTCGTTAAAAGAAATTCTGTGGATTTTAAGGATCCGTATACAATAAAATCTCTTTTTTGTTCACTAGTGCGTCCTACCCTTGAATACTGTTCCATTGTTTGGTATCCCAGCACATTAAAAAATATTAACCGGATTGAAAGAGTTCAAAAAAATTTTTTGCGGTTCGCTTTAAGGAATTTTACATTGACAGATAATGCGATTTTAAGTTATAAGAAGAGATGCTTACTGTTGGGAGTTTAAACTCTAGAAAGGCAAAGAAAGGTTTATAGCGTAATGTTTATACGCGATATCTTGTGTTTTTCTATAAAAAGTGAGAGTTTGCTTTCTCTTATTTATTTTTATGCTCCTTCGAGGTCTTTAAGAACAAGGCCACTTTTATATGATGTTCGTCATGAAACTTTGTATGGACAACGTGAGCCTCTCTCTCTTTGTGTCAGGCTGTTCAATTTAGTCTATGAAGATGTTGATGTTTGCATGCCCAGAGAACAATTTCAAAGTATTCTAATGGAAAACAATCATTTCTAAATTAAGTTATAATTGAATTTTTGTAATGAATATTACTTTTTAAAAATCTGTTGATTGAGAGATCGTAGATTGAATTAATAAATACTAAATACTAAAACATTTCGTTCCAGCACGGCAGTCTTTTCTTTTATGATCAGATGATCCGCAATTAAAACAATGCTGCAGGTGTGTACCACCTGACATTTTACCGTAACCCTGTCCGCTAGTTCTTGATGACGAACCATTACTGAAATTACCGCTGCTACCACTAACAATGCTTTTACTGTTTCCACTACTAATCCCAACTTTAGCTCTAAATTTCACAAATAGCTCATACTTTTCGAAAAGTTCTGAGAAAGTTCTGGCACCATATAATATGATCTTATGGTCTTCACGAGCCCAAATGCCATTGATTATGTATGTAATCAAAGATATATCATCAACATCTGCTAATTTTCCGATTTCCTTCATGAAATAGACGTATTCCCGAAAAATTTCCTCTTTCCCCATTTTTCTATTTTGGAGACGCATGTAAATATCCGCTTTGCAATGTGTTTTTTCGAATTCAGCACACAACTTTGTTTTAAATTCTCTATATGAGGTATGTAGGTACAAGGGCACGTTTTCATGAAGCATTTTGCCGGTCCTATCAACTGTTTCCTAGCAAATATTAGTTTTTCTAGCTCCGAAATTTTAAGCAACAATGCGACGTCCTCAAATTCTGCAAACCATTCCTTAACTGACGAACTTTCATCGCCACTAAATTTCGGCAACATATCTCCCACATCTTTCACAGAAAAACAAAAAAAAAAAAATTGTCGCCATCACCACGTGGCAAACTAACTGAATTCAGCCCCTGCTCTTGTCTACTGCTTGATTAACTCCTGCTGAAATAGCCGCTTCAGATAACTTTCTCGCCATCTCAGTCGCTTTCCTATTAGCTAGTTCCGTGTTGGCCTCTTTTAGCCGTTCAAAAAATACAAGTTTGACACCCGTTGTGTCCAAACCCAATTTGGTCAGCTCAGCTTTTAATTTTTCCACGGTCCAGAAATCCATTGCAAAAATTTAGGCGAAAAAGAAGAGAAAAAGAAAATTTTATTTCGTGAATGAAATAAATTGGAAGTAAAATTTGGTTAAAATTTTTCAAATGCCTTAGGTTGAGCCCCCAAATGTAGGGCGAGATATGTTACAGTTATCTTTTATTTCATTAGAAACTGTAGAGTGTAAAATTAAATTATTACTAGTTAATGTTATTTCTTAATACGGCTTATTCACTGCCTGACGGCTTCTTTTACAATGATCTCTTCTTCGTCTTAAATATCTTGCTGTCATCTCAATCGGTTCATCTCAATCGGTTCATGTGACCCGCAAGTGTTGTTCAGTGTATGATTGACTGACAGCTATTTTACTATTGAACTACCTGTGCTGCCACTTTTCCTACATGTATACAATGTCTTCTCTACGATGGTGAATATGGTCACACTCCATGGGAGTATTCTATTGTCTCTGATTGAAATTGTTATTGTTTGAGTTATTATTTGGCTTATATTTGAACTTTGCTGAATTATTCCTATTTCGATGGGTCCTATATTGACCTGAGTTGCTTCTATACTGATTTCCAAAATTAATGTTATAATTTGAACTTCGATATTGACCTGAATTTTTGTAGTTATTATGGTTTCTAAATTGACCTGAATTATTATTATAGCGATTTCCGTTATATCTGTGTTTAGTCTGATTCATTTTGATTATTAACTTGAGGACGGTGAAAATTATTATTATTAAAATGTTTGCTATTCGTATTTTATCTATTAAATTTATTCTTATTGGTTTGGATCAAAACTGTCTCTTCTAATGTGAAAAATGCATTTCCTAAACTGTCTGTTAGCCTACTTATTACGACACTGGCTGAATTCGGATAAATCCCGTTGATAAAAGTTTTAAAAATCATATTTTCATTCGCTGAAGGCAAGAATTCATATGATTTGTTAGTATCAAATTCATACTTAGTATAAAGCTTATCTATTGTTACTTTAAGATTTTCAAAGTATTCACTTACATTGTTGTTGTTCTTCAAGCTTAGGGGCTGATGATAAAGCGATGGGTTTTCGTTATCTACCATTATGACAGATTTTCACTTGTATTTCTAGGGTTTTCTTTATTCTATAAAATATTCACCTTTAAGTTGGTTAAGATATTTCTTTGTAAAGTATTCGTGTTCTGAATAAGTTTCCCGCATCACTTCCAAATATTCATTATCATAAAATTACGTCTAATTCCAAGATGTTAAGCTTTTCTTTTTTCTTTTTGATATATACCTACTGATGAATATTGAGACTGCATCTTTCTTGCAGTTCATCCAAAGTTTTTGAACTTCATCGACAATTTTGGTATGCTTTACTACAATTTCACTGATGTTCGAAATGTTGACTTATATCGTTTTTCATTGACAAAAAGAGTTACTCCTTTCGTGAAAATATCTACTCTTTTTCCATTTTTAATGTTTTATTGAAAAAAAGAGTAGTTCTGGAGTTACTCTAAACGCCAAAGATCTACTCCCAATCGGTTGGGAGATCTACTCTGAAAATGCAAAAACATATGTTTTATCAAACGTCAAATGGAAAAAAAATGTTGTGAAATTTGTTTGGTGATTATTAAAATTCAAAAGAAAAACGAAAGTAATTGAATATGAGTGCAGAAATATGTAAATAATTTAGAATTTGTTAGTTCGCTGCATTATTTGTTGTCATCCCTTTCAATCCATCACCTACATGGAGTTAAAAAAAGATTGAAAAGATGCAAGTGGGCGCATTCACTGCTTTAGTAGCTACGTAATCAAGTCATAAGAAACAACTGCGAAATGAGTTGAAAATTTTTCACCCCACGTAATGTAAAAATTTCAGATATAAAGTTAATTTAGAATCATTACGACGTTTCACAATCGGCTGTTCGGAAAAAATACGAAAGATTACAAACAAAAAAGGATTTATTGTGTTTGTAGTTCAATTTTGCATTCACAAAACTAATTGAATTTTGACTCCATAGTGACTACATAAGTGAATGCACCCAATGCTATTCCTGACAATTTTCATCAATACTACGACAAAACTGTTGAACAAATGTTTCATTGAAAAGAGTAGTTCTACATTTGAGAGTAGTTCTTTCGGATTTCAATGAAAAACGCTATTATTCTTTATTTTGTTGTAAAGTGAACTGTATGTTTAAATTTGTTTTTTTTTTTTTAATTTGTCTTTTGTCCTTAAAAAACTCGAAGGACCATTGAAAAATTGTAACTGCAGTGCTTGCATATGGTGTGTTCTGTTTTGAATTATGTGTGTTGTAGTTTTTGTTGATGTCGTCAACAAAAGTCACAAACAACATTTTTTTTCTCTTTATTCGGAAGACTTGGAAGATATACAATTATTCCTTACAAATAATAGGTTATCTGGATGCCCTCAAAATAGGCATTTGTTTCATTGATGAGCTCTTCATTCCACCCAAATCTCTTACCATCCAGCCATTTCTTCAGATTTGGAAAAAATAAATAGTAGTGGTGGGGGCTAAATCTGAAGAATATGCTGGATAGAGTAGCAGTTGGTAGCCCAATTTATGGTTTTTCGCCATGGTAACTACACACGTATGCACCAGTCGTTATGGTCGAGTGTGGACATCGTGCGGATAGGTTTTTCATATCCAAATATTCATGTAAAATGTGATGTACCCACTCAGTTGGGATGCCTACAGTCTTAGCGACCTCATTCAATTTCATTATCCAATATCAATCCATGGGTTTTATTGATTTCTGATGTGACGACTTCTTTTGGGCAACCTGGACGTTCGGCATCACTTGTGCTGATAAGACCACAACGGAACTCCGTAAAATACTATTTACCCATAGAAATTTTTGGGGCAGAGAAATAGTACTTATCAAGTCTTTCCTTGGTTTCGGTAATGGTTTTCTACCCAAAAAATAATGCTTAATCAGCACACGAAATTCACTTTTCTCCATTTTCATTAATTTTCACGAGATTAGCGCTTTGAATGGCTGTTTTTTCTTTGACGAAAAGAGTTACTCCTTTTGTGAAAAGATTTAAAGCCATCACACAATAGCGCGTTTGCCTCGCGTCGACCTCATTTGACAGAACAATCAAAAGTTCAACAATACGAAATCTGTAGAGTCTCACACAATCACGCTTTGTCCTCAAACGCGTCGTTTGACAGACGTAAGCAAACGTAACAAAGCGACCAACCTTCAAAAAAAAGTTCAGCTATGTTGAACTTTTGCTCGCTTTCTGACATATCACTCCTTTTCAGTTTTGCAATAGGGAAGAGTAATAAAA
This sequence comes from Melanostoma scalare, assembly GCA_949752695.1. Lineage (NCBI taxonomy): Eukaryota > Metazoa > Arthropoda > Insecta > Diptera > Syrphidae > Melanostoma > Melanostoma scalare. The sequence continues at coordinate 96,031,828 of OX456985.1, read as the reverse complement.
TCGATGTAAGCAAAACATCGATTTACGAAACAAATTATCGATATGTTGATATCGAAGTTGAAATGTGTCTCAGCTGAAATTTATCGATGTAAATACTACACAAATATTTAAGTTCTCGTTGTTACAGTTGTATAAAATTTAATTTTTGTTGGATTATTCAATGTAGGTGTTGTTGAAGCATTTAAATTACTATGAATTTGCCATAATGTTTTGAAAAATCGACTTATACTTTATATAATATTTTTCATATCGAGGATTTCGATGAACTTTCGATATATGAGTGAGTATAAAATTGATTACAGATTTTTGTGGCTAACAAATCAATCAAATTGTACTTCATATTTGTGCATGAAGTATGCTTAAGCTGAATTTTAGTATGTTTTAGCAGAACTTTATCGATGTAACTAGTAAATAGATAGTATTTCAATTCTCGTTGTTAAACCTGTATTAAACTTGACTTTTGCTAGATTGTTCAACGTAGGTGATGTTTAATTACTTAAACAACTATAATTCTGAAAAGATGTTCTTAAAAATCGATATATATATATGTTACATTGACATATTATATATGGACTGCTAGTTGGCTCCTTAAAAGTGAAGCCAGCGATAAGCGACAGTGCTGCATCTTGGTTCAACTGGTTGTCGAATCTAGAACTAAACTAACACTTGTGTTTTTCGAGTTGTCAAACTGGCAGATGTTGTCTTGTCTTTTTTTGTTATTCTCGTGAAAGCATAAGTGTTTTTATTGTTGTTTGCACAGCAAACTTTTAGATGGCACCTAATTCTTGGGAAAAAATTGTAATGTTGCCGTAAATGGCGGACAGGGGAACCAAGAGGGCTAGTGTCGCTTGGCTTCAAAATCTTTGCCAGTCTTATATGGAGATTACACTCAACTAGCAGTCCATATATAATATGTCAATGATATGTTATATCTATCATGCGGTAGATTTCGATTAATTTTTGATGCATAACCGCATGGGTGAATATAAAGTCAGTCAACATAAGCGATATTGAAGCACTTAAATCATTTTCTTTTTGTTAAGATGCTCGACCAATATCTTATGAGATAATTTCATACAGTATATTGCGATAACATTTTTGATATTTGTATGAATATAAAGTCGATTATGTTGAAAAATCGACAAGGTTTTCATTTTAAACAGCAAATGTTATCACAAACTAGATTGCGTGCGACAACACAGTATGGAAATGCAACTACGGACATTATACTAAGCTCAATTGATTACACCACACATTTAACTAAGCTCCTCTCTTTATCTCCTTATCAGAAGTAATTAACAAATTAGCAATCGATTTAGTTTTCCACGTACTTAATACAAAAGAAAAAATTCGATTTTTGCTATCGATAGTTACTGATAACAACGATGGTCGTTCGATATTTCAATCGATAAATTTTCTTAATTTTGCACAAGCTTAGACGAATGAATGACAGTAGAGCGCTTTGAGGATTTCTCATGTATCGTGAAGCCTACGTGAGGTCGACGCGCCGCGACGCTCTATTGTGTTTTGGCTTTTACTCCTTTCCCATTTTCCATGTTTCATTGAAAAAAAGAGTAGATCCGGACTTACTCTAAACGCCAAAGATCTACTTCCATTTGGTTGGGAGATCTACTCTGAATTCATGCACACCTGCAAAAACATTTGTTCTGTCAAACTTTAAATGGAAAATAATTTGCTTATTTTCAATTTGTTGTGCCAGCGTTGGGTTGAAAAAATTGCTATAAATTATGAGGGAACAAGTGAATAAGTTAAAATTTAGTAATTTACTGAAGAAAACAAAAATTACAAAATATTAAAATGTGAATTCCTATATGTGAACATCAATTTAGCTTCCAATATCAGCAAAAAATCTAAAAACATGCTCCATTGAAAGGAGTAATTTTCTTTGAGTGTAAATGGCCGCGTTCCTGGGACCTATGTTCGAAAATCTTGACTTAAGATTCTGTCACTTTTCCCTTGTGAAAAGTTTCAGATTTTCAGATGACAATTCAGACGACATTTAGATTTTCAGATTTTCGAACATAGATTTTCAGATGGAAAATCTTGGCTGAAAATCTGAACTTAAGATTTTACTTGTCAAAACAAGGAAAACAACATTTATGACAATCGAACTTTACTCAGTATTCTTGGGTTATTTTTATGTTCTACAAGTTTTCGCTTATTTGTTGAATTGAAATTGATAATTATTGGTGTTTGGATATTCTGTTTTGTAAATTAATTTTAATAGTGAGTTTATCAACAAAGAAAATACATTTCTGAAGGCAAACGATTTTCATTTTTTTTATCAAAATTAAGTAAAATGAATGTAGTTTTAAAACTGCTCAACTTGGAAACACTTGGAAGTCAAATTGTTGAATTTCAAACTGAAACAAGACTTGCCTTATAGTACCTATAATCGCAAGTAAAAATCTGTGTTTTACAAATAATTTTACTACTAACTATGTAGAATCGAGAGGTGAATCACACTACCACTTTAAGACAAAAAAAAAGTTAAGATAGTCGTTCATGGACTGACAGATCTCTTCGAACTTTCGGAATTTGTCTTGAACCCGGCCAATCTATCGAATTTCAATGAAAAACGCTATGAGCTTGCCTAAAGCTTGACAGTAGTCTATAAATAGATCGGAGTTGAGTTGGAGTAGTGAGTAGTGTCACATTTAAATTAATTGCGCGGGAAAATCAAAAAGTCACGGACTTATCAAACCGCTTTACTTGCCGTAAATCCTGGGGCTGGTTCCATAAATTCACACCACCTCTTAGCATTTACGTCTTGCATTAGAAGGTGTAAAGTTAAGTTTTTAATTATGTTCGTCAGGATAAGGATAACCCTGGTCGACATTGAACAGTCTGATTATGCTATTCTGCGAAGCAGTTTTCATTGCCTTTTATGACTTGTTGGGCTGCTTTTTTAGCTAGACGATTTCCACCCATGTTTATAACACATTGCGCAGTTAAGTTAGTCACAGTTTTCGAACCCAGGAAGGTGTAAATTCAATCTTAAAGTGTAAACTAATTGAAATATCATATGCAATAGTTCATGTCGCTGAGTACTGCCAACACTCAACAAAGCAATCTGATGTCAGTCTTGGCAACCTTGAATACTCCTACCGGTCTCGCAGAGGCCTTATACTGCCTTGTAATTACTTGCCCTCTGAAATGAAACGTTCAGTAATTTTTTTTTTTTTTTTAAGTTCCGCTGGCCAAGTCGGTCTTATTGCCTGTAATATGAGAAACAGCAAAGAATCAATCATTGGTGACACAATCCATTTAAAGAATATCAAAACAACTCCAATAACTACTTTCAAAGCACCACAGCCTATGGTTTTTGCCGGTGTGTTTCCAGCTGACCAATCAAAGCATGTTGGACTACGAGGTGCTATTGATAAACTGGTTTTAAATGACTCAGCAGTTACAGTTAATATAGACTCGAGTCCAGCATTAGGGCAGGGTTGGAGACTTGGGTTTCTTGGCTTGTTACATATGGAAGTGTTTTGCCAAAGACTGGAACAAGAGTATGGAGCTGAACCCATAATAACAGCTCCATCCGTCACATACCGCCTAACTCTTAAGAATCCAAAAATGATCAAAAATGTTGGGAAGAAAACCATAGAATTATCAAACGCTGCGCTTTTCCCAGAACCAGCAGATGTAGAGGAATACTTTGAGCCCCTTGTTGAAGGTTAGGAAACGATCGAATAACTAGTTTTAATTCTTTTAAAATGTTTGTATTATTGCAGGTACTATCATTACGCCAACCGAATGTATGGGAGACATCATTAGTCTTTGTGTTGACCGCAGGGGTGTCCAAATAAGTTCTATTAACATCGACAATGAACGTATTCTCATGAAATATATTCTACCATTGAGTGAAATTATACTCGACTTCAACGACCGACTAAAATCAGTCAGTTCTGGTTACGCTAGCTTAAATTACGAGGACCAAGGCTTTCACCCTACCAATGTTGTGCGACTAGACATTCATTTGAATGGAAAGAAGGTCGAAGAATTTTCTCGCATAGTGCATTGTTCAAAGGCAGTTTCAATTGGTAAAGACATGGTAGCCCGATTGAAAGAGCTTATACCAAGGCAAATGATTCAAATAGCTATACAGGCATGTGTGGGTAGTAAAATTTTGGCTAGAGAAACACTTAAAGCGTATCGAAAAGATGTTACAGCTAAGTTGGTAAGATTTTTTTAATTTTTTATCCAAAAAGGCATCGGATAGTTTTTTTTTTTTTTTTTTCATAGTATGGTGGAGACGTTACTAGAAGAATGAAACTACTGAAGCAACAAGCCGAAGGTAAAAAAAAGATGAGAATGTTTGCCAATATTCGTGTGCCACATGAGACTTTTATCAAAGTACTGAAAAGGTAGTTAGTTTGTACTCAATAATATTTAAATTTAAATAAAATGTCAAATGAAATATATGTATATATAAATATATGTGCTTGAAAAAATTGTTAAGAAACTTAAAAGTTTCAATCGAAAGCAGAATAATCTGTTCCTTTGTAATTCTTCAATTTCTTCCAGTTGTTTAGACTGTTATGCCTACGTTGCCCCAAATGCACCACTGGATCGTGTCAATAGTTGCTATTTCCTTGTCACACCTGTTGACAGTGACTAAGTGGTGTAAGGTTAGCTTCCAGAATGCACCTCAGCGATGGTTGAGTAATGCATTCCCGAAGTAAGCAAATGGTAAAATCCAAGCTCCAACGGGCCTAAGTGTGTCAGCGGAGCAGACAGCCACTTAAACCTATAAGCTCGGTCTCTTTGACCAACAGCAACAGCTAAAAACCTTTTGAATTTGCAATAACTATAAATAACCATTTTGGCACAGCCCAGCCCAGCCGCTAGGATAGTCTAATGCAAATTCGAAAATCTAATAGCTAATCTAGTGCAAAATCTGAACAGTGAAAAAAAAAATAACAAAAAACTGGCTAGGTGCTAGTTATAGCGACTAATCGAGAATCGAATTTTCGGTGAAGCTGTGATAAACGTTTTCACTTCACAGCTTCACAGATCGGGAATTGACTCCCAGGAAAACGAATCAGGAATCATTTTCAAATCGAATAATCACTATGTTTTCGTTAGAATTTTATATTAAATGTTATATTAATCGATAGTAAATAACACGGAGAATTTTCTTTTCTAAGAAAATGTTCAATTGAGCAAATATTTTTTGTCAAAATCGTATTTTTCCACTTTCCTGATGAAATTAAATCAGGAAAATAGAAAAGGACGTGTCTAAATGCGCCCACGGTGTAGTTGGTTTTTGTAATTTTCCCCACATTAAAATATTCCTTACAACTGAACTTATGTGTAAATAAGTAAAGGCATGTAAGAATATTTTATTTTGCGGTGAACGCGATTTCACCTTTAAAAATATAACATATTTTTCAAGTAAGTAATTGCTGACTTTTCAAAAATATCGATTTTTGAAGTTTTGGTGACCATTTTAAAAAAAAGTTTAAATCTTTTTATCGGTTTCAAAATCGTTTCTATTCAGAAAAAATAAAAACCCCACGATAACTTAATTTGTTTTTGTATTAACTGGTTGAACTGTTTTTGAGTTATCGCGGTCACCGGCTTCAAAAAAGTGGTTTTGATATAATCGCATTAAAAGTTTTTTTATTTCATTTATGTTTTATATCTAATTGGTTTCGTATTAAAGTATTTTATTTTCAAGATTTATATACAATTTTTTTTGCTACAAGCATACATTAAACCATGTAGAAAATTTTTAAAAATCTTGTCACAATGAAAATCTTTATATTCAAGTCTCTTGTCCACGTTATGTTGAGCTTAGAAAGCCTTCATTGATCTCTGTAGCACAACTATTAACTAATTGCCAACAGTTTAAGTTTCCACTTTTTTTTGTGTAAAAAAAAATGGAAGCTTAAACTGTTGGCAATTGGTTAATTTACAGCAACCAGCTTGTGTACGAGAACGCCAAAGTGATGCCCTTAGATCAATACGTGTTATTGACAGTAAAGAAAATGGCTGCTGATATCAACAAACACTCGAATCATTTGGTGAGAAGGATGACCAGAGGACCAACACCCCGAGCCAAGATACCTAAGCTTGATGAACACTTTGAACGAAGAAATAATATCAGCCAACGACGAAGCCACCAATTTCTACGCTGACCCTGGGTCAGCATATTTCCGTGGCTAATGCCACCCCCTACCACCTCCCAATGCAGAGAGAGAGAGTCAACCAACTTATAATTAAGATTTTTCTTTTCTTTTTAGCTATATAATATTAATGTATTTGGTTAGGCCCCCTATGTGCCAACCTTCTTACATTATCATTAGGTCTGTTCCATTGACATATTATATATGGACTGCTAGTTGAGTGTAATCTCCATATAAGACTGGCAAAGATATTGAAGCCAAGCGACACTAGCCATCTTGGTTCCCCTGTCCGCCATTTACGGCAACATTACAATTTTTTCCCAAGAATTAGGTGCCATCTAAAAGTTTGCTGTGCAAACAACAATAAAAACACTTATGCTTTCACGAGAATAACAAAAAAAGACAAGACAACATCTGCCAGTTTGACAACTCGAAAAACACAAGTGTTAGTTTAGTTCTAGATTCGACAACCAGTTGAACCAAGATGCAGCACTTTCGCTTATCGCTGGCTTCACTTTTAAGGAGCCAACTAGCAGTCCATATATAATATGTCAATGGTCTGTTCGTTGAACTTTACCCAGACCCAGGTTTTCTTGACAACCCTATGAGTTGTCAAAAAAACCTGGGTTCTCCAGTCCTCAAAAACACTATAACCACAAATCACCACACATCCCTGTCATTAAAAAAAATACATGCCATTTAACAGCCCTCAAATCGCCACAGCAAAAAGCTAGGGCGACTTTGGGGAAAACCTATGGCAAACCTATGGCTCAAAAAACAGTCAATTTGATATTCAGGGCGAATTTAGGCTTCTCAAAAAACGCTTTGTGGCGACCCTAGGGCAACCCCAGGGCTTCAACGAACAAACCTATTATTAAGTCCTAAAATTACATATTCAAATGAAGTCAGCTACTGTGTAGACGTCTTTTTTTTCGGTGGGCTATTATTTCATTCTATGCTATCAATTTATTCAAGAGACTTAAATAAACCAATAAAGTTTTAAAAGACTTATAATTTGAGCCGTGAGAAATTGTTTTTAGTTTCAAATTGTGCGTGTGTAATTAAAAATTAGAAAACAAAAACATTTTTACATATACCTACATTTTCTTTGTTCGTGTCAATTTAAACCGCATTGAACTTTTTCGAACATTTATAACACATTTATACACACAAATGTCAGTTAACAAGAAAAAACCATGCAACTCAAACCAGAAGCAAATGCAGAAACTGACAAACTCACCTCAAACTTCCTTGGGAACACCAAACACCAAAGCTTTCAAATTGGATTTGGAGGACAGCCACTTATGGAACATACTGGACGCTAAGCTCAACCAACTAAGTGAGTCCATTAAATCTTCATTCTCCACTCAATTGAAACAAGAGAACGCTTTACTCAATCACACCATGCAGAGCCAATTTGATGAAATAAACAAAAACATCTCGAAAACATCCTTCGTGATCTGATCCGGATCAGATCTGATAATAAAACAACTTGGATCACAAAAAAATTTATTTCTAAATGTTATCAGCACTGGTTCTAGAGTTTGACAGAAAACTGAATGACTGAACTTTTTGAAAATCAAATATTCGGAAAATCAATATTTTTAATTATTTCGCAACGTTTATTTTTCAATCTATTGTTTCGAAGGACTCAGCGTCCAAAAAATTTGTTTGTGTTGCATAATGAAGTGCTATTACGAAGAACTTGGAATAGCGCGTGATCATTGACATATTATATAATATGTCAATGCGCGTGATGCTAACGATGGTGACTTCAAAACTGAATACAGGAAATTAGCTCTTCGGTGGCATCCAGACAAGAACCCAGACAATCTAGTGGAAGCAAAATAAAAATTCCAAACTCTTCAACAAGCTTATGAGGTGCTATCAGATCAACACGAACGTGCCTGGTACGACAATCATCGGGAGCAGATCCTTCGTGGAAAGAATTCAGACTACGAAGAGAACTGTTTGGACTTGTTTCAATACTTTACTGTGTCCTGTTTCAAATAAATGATAAAGGATTCTACAAAACTTATGCTGAAGTATTTGACAAAATATCAGCTGAAGATGCTGAGTTCATGGATGACGACGAAGAAATTTGTAAAACTCCCAAGTTTGGTGATTTAACTAGCAGTTATGACGATGTTGTTGGGCCATTCTATGCCTACTGGCAGAGCTATTGTAAGAAAAAAACGTATACTTGGTTGTGTCCCCACGACATTACAGAAATCAAAGATCGCCGTGTGCTTCGGTACATTGAAAAGGATATGAAAAATATTGTTTAGAAAGCTAAACGGGAAAGAAATGAGGAGGTGAGTAGGTTTCCTTTTTGTTGATCAGTCTCAGTACTTATTGCGTTTGTTTAGGTTAGGAATTTGGTTTCATTTATTCGTAAAAGAGACAAACGTGTGCAATCCAATAAAAAGCTCCTTCCTCTAGGAGCTGTTCTCAATTGAATAAAACAGGAGGAAAACCGACTAGAGCAGATACGGAAACGCAATCGCGAGATTGAAGAAATGCGAAATGCAGCCCGCTGAAAACCACTTCAAAAGGATGGTGACTATAGATGTGTTCAATAGGGCTTTTCGCGATAGTGTCACTGTCAAAAGAGAGAGAAAAAAAAATTGACAGCTAAAGTCACTTGTATGAAAACATTCTTGGCGGTACTAGGCAAAAACATAAAATTGTTTCAGAATTGTTATTTAGTGAAGTGAATTTGAAATAAAAAAATTGAAACTGTGTGTATATCGAAATTGCGAACTCTTAAGAACAAAATAATATAAAAGTGTTGTGAAAATACCCTTGAGTTGTTGTGTGAAACAGTGTTCAAATTGGTTCAAACCATACAGTGAATACAGAAAACTGTAGACTTCAGTTTTCCACGACTGTGGAATAGAACTCCTAGATTGAAAAATCGCTAAGAGGAAAGGCGCAGGCCGTTGTTGGCTCCTATCAAACATCTGAACATTAAATTGGCTTGTTTCTGTCCCACACATTTCATTTCAGGTACCTATGTAAACATGGTTATAAGGTATATTAGTCGCTAGTTGCGAACTCTGGATACCTAGGGTAATCCAGTTTAAATTGTAAGTCCTTTACGTTGGCATAGGGCTCTGCCAATGGTGACCTCCTTTCCCTAATACTCGTGGGTACAAAATTGAAAATCTTAATAAAAATTTTAAAGAGAGTGATGCTGCTCTAAGTGCATCCACACCAATGGAGACAGGTCTTGACGACCTTCCACCTATTGGTTCTTTCGAGGAGGCGAAACTTCTTAACGAAGCTGCCCCTTCAACACACTCTGATCAAACGATCAAAACAACCCAAAAAGCGCGCGTCAATCTTTGTGGAGCTGCTCGCAAACGCTTTAAATTCCTTCTGGCTAGCGGCCTTAACGAATCCGAAGCCAGGGATAGAGCCAGAACAGCTGTTGCAAAGGGAGAAAAAGGAATCGCTCTGAATCCTTCCCTAGGGACACAAATCGTGCCAAAATAGCAAAACCCAACATTGCTCACAAGCAGAGGTCTGTTGATGTGCCTATCACATCAAATCCGCCTCCAAATCAACAAAAAATAGAGCAAAAAAATTTTAAGCAAGCGCTGGAAAGTTACAAAATAGGTATCCTTGCCTCTGACTTCCCGGAAACGCTACTTAACACTGACCAAATGACAGCAGTGCAAGACACCATCTTTGGTTTGATCTGCAGCCAAAAGACAGGGGATATCAGCCCCAAATTCTTTGGCACCAATTTCAGACCAGGACCGCTTGTCTTCAACTGCAAAAATAAGGTCACGGCTGACTGGCTAAGAGGCGAAATTCCAAAATTAAAGCCTTGGGAGAATGCCTCACTGAAGGCGGTTGAAGAGGAAGAAATTCCCAAAAACCAAATTCTGGTTGGCCATTTCCCCGTTGGTCCCACCTGCACGAACGAGCAGATCCTCACGGCAATCAAGGTCCAAAATGAGGGTCTCCCCGTTCCTGATTGGAGGATCATAAGAAGAGAAGCCAAAGGTGCCGCCTCTATTCTTACCTTTTCGGTGGACCAGAAATCTGCGGCTCTACTGAAAACCAGAAAAGACATCATAGACTTTAGGTTTGGCGATGTTCAACTCCGCCATCCTAAAGCCCCTCACAAAACTGGTGCCCCCAAACCCCCACCTAACTCCCCTGTCAAGACAGCCTGTATGACTCTGACGACAGGTAATAGTGCTCCACAGCCTTCACCAACGTCAGATCTACAAAACAGGCTGACAGCTCCAGTAAACCTAGTTCCTCCCCCCTCAGTTGCTAATGCCACACATACCTCACCAAAGGAGTCAGCCGTTAGGCCCTCCTCACCAAAAGGTACTTCTGGTAATGCAACAACAACTCTCCCCCTCCCTGCTCAACAACCGTCGCCAAAACAACACCAAAAGGCGTAAATGCAACACCAGCTGCAAAAAGCAGCATAGCCAAGTTCATGGCTCAAAAACGAGACCCCAGGCCCAAAGGTAAAGCTCGGCAGAGGCTATTAAAAGCACCAGCGAGCTTTACCTCAACCCCAAAAACAAAATGAATTACACCACCCTAAAATTCCTGCAGATAAATCTTATGCACGCCAAAGCTGCCTCAGCTGCGGCAAGCAGAGAATTTGTCCAGCAGGATCTGGACTGCTTACTATTCCAGGAACCATGGGTGGTAAGAGGCCAAATAAAAGGCCTTCCAACACAATCGTGTAAGTTAATATACGACAACACGCAACTCCAACCACGAGCTGCGCTTCTTATCCATAAAAGAGCTAACTTTCTTCCCATTCCAGAATTCATCACAAATGATCTCGTTGCGGTACTAGCTGAGATCCCCACGGCAAGAGGCTTACAAAATATTGTAATAGCCTCAGCCTACTACCCGGGGGATACTACCTCCGCACCACCTGAAGAGGTAAGAAAACTTGTTAGATACTGCAACGCAAGGGGAAGACAGCTACTACTTGGTTGTGATGCCAACGCCCATCACACCATATGGTGTAGCAAAGACATCAACAAAAGAGGTGAGTCACTTTTAGATTTTCTAATGCATTCAAACTTAGATATTCTAAACAAGGAAAATGAACCTACTTTTGTCACCTGCACTAGGAAAGAAGTGTTGGATATGACAGTGGCAAGTTTTGCCATAGCCAACAACATTCTCAATTGGCATGTCTCGAAAGAGATATCATTCTCGGACCACCGGCACATCAGATTTGATCTGTCAAGGCCGAATCCCAACAATATAGAAAACAATAGGGTACCAAGACACACGGACTGGAATCTCTACACAGAGACACTTCGTTGTGAATTTGAACCATCCTATCCAAACATTGACTCTCCTTATCAACTTGAAAGGGAAGCAACACGCTTAAGCTCACAAATCACAAGCGCATACGAGTCCAGCTGTCACATTAGACAGATCAACTCAAATCGCGATGTTCCCTGGTGGAACAGTGAGTTGGAGAAGTTAAAAAGAAAGCTTCGAAAGTTGTTCAACAAAGCTAAACGAACCAATTCGTGGAGCGAATATCGAACAACTCTAACGACTTACAACTCGATGATAAGAAGGCAAAAACGACTTACCTGGAAAAACTTCTGTGAAAGTATCGATAACTTGCCTTCTTCAATTAGAGTTCAAAAAGCCTTAGCTAAAGATCATAACAATGGTATTGGTCTCTTAAAAAAATCGGATGGTAGTCTTACCCAAAGTTACAGTGAAACTCTGAGCCTACTTTTGGCCACTCATTTTCCTGACTGTATACATACCACTGATCAATCTCTAACCACAAATGTGAGTTACACTACACCTAACAGCACAACAAGAAGTCTAGCTAGAAAAATTTTTAACGAAGACTCCATTAAATCGGCAATATCCTCCCAACAGCCTTTCAAGGCACCCGGGGAAGATGGTATCTTTCCTGCTCTCTTGCAGTATGGAATTGATACCATAATCTGCTCACTTATACTTATCTATAGATCCAGTTTTGAATTAAGCTACATCCCTCAAACTTGGAGAAAGGTGAGAGTAGTATTCATACCAAAAGCTGGCAATAGATCAAACTCAGACCCAAAATCCTTCAGAGCAATCAGTCTCACATCCTTCTTTCTAAAGGTCATGGAAAAAGTGATTGATTTACACATTCGCAGTACGGCCTTAATAGCAAATCCTCTCAATGCTAACCAATTCGCTTACCAAACGGGTAAATCCACTGTTACAGCTCTCCATCAGCTGGTAAGCAAAATTGAGACTGCGTTTGCTAAGAAAGACATCATACTCTGCTCTTTTCTTGATATTTCTGGCGCCTTTGACAATACTACGTACTTGTCAATTCAAACCACTGCAACTGTCAAAGGAATTGACACACCAACCATTAAATGGATTGACTCTATGTTAAGTGGCAGAATCATCTCCACCACACTAGGTCAAACATCAATAACAGTTAATGCTGTTAAAGGCTGTCCCCAAGGGGGTGTTTTATCTCCCCTGCTCTGGTCAATTGTAATAGATCAGCTCTTGGATGACCTCAATAAGCTGGGCCTTGATACACAAGGCTACGCTGATGACTTAGTCATCTCTATTCAAGGCAATCAAGAAGCACAGGTCACAAACCGTATGCAAAGTGCCCTGAACAAAGTTAATGACTGGTGCAACAAAGAAGGGCTTAAGGTCAACCCCACCAAAACAGTCATCATTCCATTCACCAGGAGACGTAAAATCGATCTCCAAACACTATCCCTAAATAGTGTTCAAATTAATTTTTCCAAAGAGGTCAAATATCTAGGAGTAACCCTGGATAATAAACTCAATTGGAAACCACATCTAGACAAAACCATAGCAAAAGCAACAAATGCTTTCTGGGCCTGTTCTAGACTTTTTGGTAAAAAGTGGGGACTTAGGCCAAAAATGATTTACTGGACTTACCTCACTATTATCACACCCATCATAACCTATGCTTCGCTGGTCTGGTGGCAAAAAATAGAACAAGTTTATGCCCGCAAATCTTTGCAAAAGTTACAAAGACTAACCTGTGTAGGTATCACAGGTGCAATGCGCACCTGCCCAACTTTAGCGTTAGAAAGTTTATTAAATTTTCCTCCGCTACATCAAAGAGTAAAGAAGACTGCTGCACTAAGCGGACTAAAGCTTCATCTCACTAACTACTCAAGAAAGGAAAACTTACAAGGACATATGAGTATTCTGCAGGTGCTCCCAATTCTGAAATCGCCTGCAGCACACTCCTCGGACTTTATGCCTAAACGCATAATGTTACACCACCCCTTTGAAGTTATCTTTCCAAACCGCTCAGCATGGAAGAACCCTGTAATTCTTACAAATAACTTCCAATACATCTGGTATACTAACGGTTCAAAAACAAACAACGGTGTAGGTGCAGGGATTTACGGTCCCAACTTTAAATCATCTACATCCCTTGGTAACATAACTACTATCTTTCAGGCAGAGGTAATGGCTATAGAATTCTGTATTAGGGAATGCATTAGAAGAAACCTCCGAAGATCAAGCATCCTAATCTGCTCTGACAGTCAGGCAGCACTAAAGGCTCTGTCCTCGACAAAAATCGAATCCAAACTAGTTTGGAACTGCCTGACTTGTTTACTTCAATTAGCTACTCACAATAAAATAACTCTTTCATGGGTGCCTGGTCATGAAGGCGTACCGGGTAACGAAGAGGCTGACCGACTTGCTAGACTTGGCTCTCAGTCCCAATTCAAAGGCCCTGAACCCTACTGTGGTCTCCCAATAAGTAGCCTTAAAAACGAATTAGCTACCTGGGAACGACAGAACATGATCAGCACATGGAACAACTCAAATGGCCATCGTCAGTCAAAACTATTCATTGACTTATCCCACAAACGTATGAAAGAAATTCTTGACATGAGCAAACGTGACGCAAAGTTACTTACGGACTTCTTCACGGGACACTGCTCTCTCAAGTATCATCTTAAAAACATGGGCATCAGCCAAGATGACACCTGTCGTCTCTGTCTTGAAGACATAGAAACAGCTGAACACATTTTATGTGAATGCCCTGCCTTAGCTAGATCCAGGCTTAAAATATTCAATAAAGGGTTCCCCTGTCCCCTTGATATCAGAAACACCTCTTCCTCGAAGATTCTTAGGTTCTTACATGACCTCAGCTTCGAATGAACAAACCTATACACTACGTGTAATTAAACCTAAGGGAACAGCACAAAAGATCTTTCAGGTCGACGTGCTTGTAAAGGTAATTTTCACCTTCACCCTATAAATAAAAAAAAAAAAAAAAAGGTATATTAGATGCTTGATTATAGTAAGAACTCCTAGTAAGAACAATCTAAATACAGATTGGGTATTGTTTATCTAGATTTCTGAATTTTTGCTTGTATAAGCTTGGTACCCAATCTGGAATTAGATTATTCAAAAGTTTTGCATTCTTCCCTGGAGTTTTTATTAATGATCTACTTGTATACAACCTTCAACCAGATATTTATCTTCCTGAAATGAAATGTCTGGAACAGACACGAGCCAATTTAGTGTTCAGATGTTTCAGATGTTTCCTCTTACCACATTCTGTGCCTTTCCTCTGAGAGAACTTAGAAATTCTGTTTTATACTCGAGGAAAACTATAGGATCTACGGATTTCTGTCTTCATTGTATGGTTTGAACATTGTTTTAGACAGCGATTCGCGGGCATCTTCACAACACTTTTATATTGTTTTGTTTTTAAAACGTCACAGTTTTGATAAACACAATTTTTTCCTTTTTTCATGAACCTACGTCTTTGAAAAACTAATTTAAACTACATATTTCATATTTCTACGTACTGCCGCCAGCAATATTTTCATACAAGTGACAATTTGACGTTTAAGAAATACGAGGTATAATTAGAAAGAGATAGCTTCGCGAAAAGCCCTATGACTGCTATTATACGGTGAAATTTGTTTCACGAAACAACTTCGAATTCTTCTTTGTTCTGTCATTCCGTGTCGCAAGTGTTATTACATGATGAAATCCAGTTTCATGAAACTAGTTTCACATTTCTCTTTATCTTTCATTCGGTGTTTTTATTTTTGGGGAAAAATAGTTATCTAGTAGTGCCTGGTTGCTTCAAAACCTCTTTTATTGGCAATTGAAAAACAAAAAAGTCATTATTATTAGTAATATTACTTATTATTGAACCAAATGAAACAGAATAAACAGAAACACGAACAAAGACAAAGGGGGCGTTCGAAAATCGTATCCGGATAGCTTGTTGTTGTTGTTTACGTGTTAAACTTTTAACAGAGTCACACACCCATTTCAACTAAAAAGCTATCTAAAGATATCCGAGTATTTTTGGTATACCTTTCTAATCAAGTGATCAGCTGATAGAAAATTTATTTTTATTTCTTTTCATCTTGATTTTTTGTTTTGGTGTGCATTTATTTCAGCATAAGAGTCTTTTAAAACGGATGGGAAATTGAAAAAAATAAGTTATAATCGTCTAGCAATGATATTTTTAATGTTTTTCTATTTTCAAAAGTCGAATTTTAATATTTCACAGCTGTTGTCAGCAGCAATCAGGAAAAAGATATCTGGATCGTTCAAAAAGGTATCCAAGATACGGCTATCCGAGATAGGCTATCCGATAGGTTCTCGAACCCACCCAAAGAGAAACGTCAAAGCTGTTTCACGAAACCATAACCCATGCGACACACGGTAGCACATTGTCCATCTCTGTTTTTCGAGCTTTCGTTCTCTTTTGCACTTATGGTGTTCGAACAGTTTCGTGAAACAGATTTCACCGTATAATAGCAGTCTATGGCTTTTTTTTAGATCAGAACAGCACAGCACAGCACAGAAGCAGTGAAAAACGTCAGGCAAGTTAGAACAAGCAAACTTGTCAAAAAAAGCAACAACAAAAACGAAAAAAAAACAACCACCAATTTTTCTTTTTCTGATATCAATTTAATTTAGCGTATTTTCGTCACGAATAAGTAATTTTATTTTCAGCACAAGGTTAGGTGTTGATTTACTGGTTTTTAAAAATTTTTTTTCAACTTTTCACAACAAATTAAAATTACAATGCGCTTGAAATACTACGAGAAAAAAGTCAACAGCTGCTTTTGACAGTTTTCACCAAACTTGCACTTGCTCAAAAGGAGCTGCAGAAAATGCTGTGCTTAACTGTTCTAGAACAGCTCATTGAACACAAAAAAGATCAGAAAAGATCAGAAAAGAACAGAAAATTTCCCATTGAACACCAAAAGGCTGATCTTTTCTGTCTGAAACTGTTCTAGAACAGGTCATTGAACACTCTTTATGCAACCAACAGTAAGCATTGGAAATGCAACCGCAAGTCAACATTTCCTTCCAAAAATAAGCTCTGCGCACTTGAAGAAGACCAATCAAGGAGTGTATATTCTCAAAACTAACTGCCCGAACACAATGGTGTAGCTGTAGCTGTAGTACGTAGCGCTGTCAAAGTCGAAAGTAGGCAAATGCCATAAGAGTGAACACAATGCGTAGTAGTAGCTGTAGCTGTAGCTGAAGCTGTAGTACAAGTTGACTCAACTTCAACTTTTGAGCGCGCTGCAGCGCTACATTTTGACGTTTCACACAGAAAAAAAAAAAACAAAACAAAGCAAAATGTCTCAGCAGCAAGAACAACATTCAACAGAGGAATTTATAGAATTAGTTAAACAAGAAAATATTTTGTGGGACTTAACAAATATTAATTATAAAAATATAAAGAAGAAGGCACAGGTGTGGAAAAAAATATCCGAAGGATTTGGACTATCAGGTAATTCCGTTTGTGTTTATGTAAAGAATGTTTTAATAACAAAAATTTTATTAGTTGAAGATTGCAAAAAAAAGTGGAAAGGCTTGAGGGATAGCTGCAACAGGGATCTCAACAGAAAAGCAGTATCTGGACAGGGCGCTGAGGAGCCAGAATCAAGTTGGAGGTACCGTGAGCAGATGATGTTCGTGAGAGAACATATGAAACCTCGGTCGTAAGTAGATTTGTTCAAGGCCCAGCAAATTTATATTTAAGGTTATTCGATTTCTTTTATAGTACGAAAAGCAACTTTGACAACTTTTCGGAGGAGTCACTGCCTGAAACACCAAACAGGCTTGTTGCAGATGACTCCCTCCTAGTTGATTTCGAGCTGCCAGAATCTTCGCCTCACAACTTCGATATGACGCCTTCGCCGAATGCTGAAAGAGCCAGCACTTCGAGCCTGTCCCACCGTCCAACTAAGAGGAAGATAACAAAGGAGAGCACTTTTGTCTCAACCATGGAGTCGGTAAAGGAGTTTCTAAAAAAACCTCGCCAGACTGCCTCGCCTGCAACAACTGCTGAGCTCGACGAAGACGAGCATTTTTGCAAGTCAATGCTGAAAAAAATAAAAGGTTTTCCTCGAAGAATTAAAAATGAGGTAAAAATCGAAATTCTGCAATATTTGAATTCTGTGGAAGACGAGGTAGAAAACAATTCACAAACGCAATAAACATGTTACATAAAAAGTTTGTTTTGTTTTATTTACTGCAATTTTACAATGAGGTTGGTTGAAAAGGGACTCTACCTTCGTTTAGAAAATAATTGGTTAAGGTTCTACGAACTTCAAAAGCACCTTCCGCTCGATTGTTGCTGCCACATCTTCCTACTGAAAGTAATTCTCTAGTTTCTTGGCGCCAGGTTCCATCAATTCTTTGACCGTTGTTGTCGTAAGTGTCATAATATCCCTCCGGGCAGTATGAATCACAATTATAAAGTTTATCCGTTGTTTTAATAAAATTATGTAGAATGGTACATGCGAGTACAATTTTGTCGGCGTTTTCCGGTTTGAACTCAATGGCTTTGTTCAAAATCCTCCAACGGGCAGCTAAAATTCCAAAAGTATTTTCAATTACGCGTCGGGCCCTTGAGAGTCGGAAATTGAAAACTTCTAAAGGTAAATCCAAAAGAATGCCAGGGTAAGGCCTCATTAAGTTTTCACGAAGTGGAAAAGCACTATCGCCAACAAAGTAAAATGGAACAATTTTTTGCGAGTTTGGCAGTTTTTCAGGAGGCGGTAGTTTAACTTCTTTTTTATAAATTTTTCTGCCAAAAGAAGAGTTCTTAAAAACTCCACCATCACTTTGACTACCATATGCTCCTACGTCAACGGCTGTGAATATATAATTGGCATCACATATTCCGAGAAGTACAATGCTGAAGAAGCCTTTATAATTGATATACTTTGAGCCGGAGTTGGATGGACGCTTTATTTCAATATGCTTCCCGTCAATGCTTCCAACACAGTGAGGCATATGCCAGCGATCGCCAAACTCGTCACTTACTGTTTTCCAATCTTCTTTGTTCAACTCTGGCATGTACACAGGCGATAGTACCTCCCAAAACACCTCACACACTTCTATTATAATTTTACGTACTGTTGAGGCCCCCATTCGGAAAGACCATGCCAAGTAATTTGGTGAAACTCCTTGCGACAAGTACCTGAAATACATAATTTTAGATGTATTACTAATTATTGTTCTGTGCAACTTACATTAAGGTTACGACCATCCTGCACTCGGGACTTATTGGCTTTCTGATTGATGTCTTTTTTAATTTTTCTTTGACCAGAGCCAGGAGCAAATCATATTGCGACCTGCTCATACGCGTTGCTTTAAAAAAAATGGGCACGACTGGGTCGCACGAACTTGCGATTGTGTTCTAAATACGATATCAAAATCTAAAGGCTGAGTTAAAGGTTTTGGTATTAGCTCTTCATAATATATTTTGTGGTACAGGGTTGCCAACTACACATTAATTATGGAAATTGAATTAAATCACGCAAAATAATGAAAAAATTAAATTAAATATTCCAAAGGTTTCAAGCAAAAATCTAAAAACGCCATTCTTTTGCAATCGCTAATACACATGAATGATGAAAATTTGATCAAAATCGTTGGAGCAGTTTTCCCAAAAAACGGTTTTTTATTTTTCACTTTTTTTTTTAAACTGTTTTTTAAAAGTCGAGTATGCAAAGTTCTAGATCTTAACAGGAGTTATTTTGACAAAAAATTTGAAATAAAAGTTATGGTTTCAAAGTTACTTTCAAAAATCAAAATTTTTTAAAAAAATTTATAAAAATTTCCAAAACTAAGTTTTTTTAAATATTGATATGCAGTCTTTCTTTAACTGCTTACGACTTCTTAAATCCAAAATTTCGTCAAGATCGTGTCAGCCATTAACGAGAAAGTCGGTTTTAAAAAAAACGGTACTATGGGAGGTACCGTTTTTAGGCCTTTTCCAAAAATTTTTTTTACATCATAAGAAAAACAATCCTAAATTAATCCTTCACACAAAATTTTATCGAAATCGTTTGAGCCGTTTTCGAGAAAAATAAGTATTATCATATCGGTTGTATGGCAGGTACCGTTATTTCAAAACCTAGAGACCCAATTCCAAAAACCCCTCTGTAGGATGTTCCACAGACCCTAACTGCAAATTTTGAAGAAAATCGGTCCATTGGTTCAGGCTGTAGATCCATATACAGACAGACAGACAGACAGACACACAGACAGACAGAATTGCAGGACCCACTTTTTTCGTATTCTCTATCATCGTAATGTCATGTTTGATTGTTATCTCAAAATTTTTTTTCTGCACGATTGCAAGACTTGACTTATAGTACCTATAATCGCAAGTAAAAAGATCATCGTCCTTATCTTTAATGAATTTAAATGTTGTTTCGTAGAATCCTTTTGTTTTTCTTTCTTGGTACAAAGGTCGCACCCACCACCTGCGTCTTTTGTGTTTTAAAAGCAATAAATGCAATTTGTTCTTCCTCACTATCCATAATTGAAATGATATATTTAAAAAAAAAAAACTTTCACAAAATAAAATTTTCAAGAAAAATATTTGAACCATTCACACAAATTGCCCGGATTTGATTACTTTTCTTGTCTACGTCAAATTGACATCTTGCGCTACGCGCTACACCATTGTGGACGAGCTTTGCTACATTCCTCAGCTGCACTCTGACTTTTGATTTGACAGCGCTACGTACTACAGCTACAGCTACACCATTGTGTTCGGGCAGTAAGCCGCAAGAAGCTGAGACCCAGAGCCCAGACAGCCAGCAAAAAGACGAAAGGCAAACGAAAGTAAGAGAAACGCAACCTCGTTCATTCTTTGATGTGATTTGTTTTTATTAAAAATAAAGCGTAGATTCTATTACGATGCTAATATTTCTATTAATTAGTGTAAACACGAATCTTGTTGTAAATTATTGAAGTTAAATAATAAAACCAACAAAATATTAAAATTAATCTTAAACCTATGTTGCGATTAAGTATTTCGAATGCTGGTTCTGGAACTGGTAGTTTTTATTAAGGAATACAAACGAGTCTATCCCCCTCTTCTACACGTCTCCGAAGTCGACTTCTCATGTTCGATGATTCTGCTATGAGACTTATACCAGCGCAGACAAAGCACAGTAGTGATCCGATAACAGCGCAGTAAAATGATAAACCTGAGAAAGAAATATTATTGATAAGCTTTTGTTAAATATACATATATACAGGGTGATTCGCATAAGGTGTGACAAAAAGATAGGGTGTGTAGGTTGGACCTAGACAAGCAAAAAATCGTGTGGGAGGGGGGGTCCATTTTCCCCCGTTTAGGCGGGAGGGGCCATTTAAGAAAAAAATCACTAAAAATGGAAAAAAATTATTTAAAAATAACGGTAATATCTACAGAGTCGTGCTATAGTATTTTGAAAAGCTAAAAACCTATACATTAAATAAAATTTAAAAATAAGTTGTTCATTTGAATAGTTTTCGAAATATTAATTTTCAAAGTCAAAATTTTGAAAAAAAAAACATAATTTTTTTTCTTCAAACCATTTTTTTTCAAAATTTTACGTAATTAAGTAGTATTTTTCTGGCTTATTTTCAATGCTCTTACTTATTTTTGATCAAACACAAAAAACCGGATGCCAAAATAACCTGTAGTTTTTGAGAAAACCAAAAATTACAAAAACAACTTTTCAAAAAAATTTTTTTTTTTAAGTTTTTTTTTCGTTATTGGATTCTTAAGTGAATTTAAGAAATAAAGGATGAATTTTCTCTTTACTTTTTTTCACTTAAGAATCACTTAAGAATCCAATAACGAAAAAAAAAACTTTAAAAAAAAATTTTTTTTGAAAAGTCGTTTTTGTAATTTTTGGTTTTCTCAAAAACTACAGGTTATTTTGGCATCCGGTTTTTTGTGTTTGATCAAAAATAAGTAAGAGCATTGAAAATAAGCCAGAAAAATACTACTTAAATACGTAAAATTTTGAAAAAAATGGTTTGAAGAAAAAAAATTATGTTTTTTTTTTCAAAATTTTGATTTTGAAAATTAATATTTCAAAAACTATTCAAATGAACAACTTATTTTTAAATTTTATTTAATGTATAAGTTTTTGGCTTTTCAAAATACTATAGCACGACTCTGTAGGTATTACCGTTATTTTTAAATAATATTTTTTCCATTTTTAGTGATTTTTTTCTTAAATGGCCCCTCCTGCCTAAAGGGGGGAAAATGGACCCCCCCCTCCCATACGATTTTTTGCTTGTCTAGGTCCAACCTACACACCCTATCTTTTTGTCACACCTTATGCGAATCACCCTGTATAAAACGGTTCAAAAACACTTAGAGTAGTTTTGCATACAATTATAGATATTTTTGTGTTTTAATTCCTGAAGCAGGTAGTAGGTAACTTATTAATTATTTGTTTGGCAATACTTTCATTATTTAAAATAAAAGGCAAACTGTTCCTAGCATACATTAGCCGACACTGGTTTCCATCCAAGACGGTGTCAATACAGAAAAAAGAATAGTGTCATCCCAGTGCTTGAGACTTGTATCCAGTTTTCCATGTAATCTCATCGAAAACGATGCAACCACTTTCTATGATAGTTTGCTTGTGAGCAACCTGGATCCCAGTGTTTGGGCACTGGGATGACACCATAGGAGGCTACTTGGATGACAAAAAAAAGAAGCACTGACCTCTCTTGGGCTCCTTAAGCTACAAACGTTAAGAAATTTACCAAATTAAAAAAAGGCAAAAGAAGCCGCTTTAAAATATTCGCGTTTTTTATGTTTTAAACGCTTGACAAGCAAGATTAAGCTGCTTTTAATTGCAACATTAAGTAATCCTTACCTTTTAATCTGCAGATTGGCGAAAACAAATACAATAGCTTCACTATCATGATAAGTGGGCTGGCGAAGGCGGAAGGGTGTCAAGAAATTTTCTTATTTCATTTAAATTGCTTGTAAACTTCTTATACACTCTTCTGTTTTCTTTAACTCTTTTATAAGCCAAAAACACTAGAGATTTTGGTATGTTAAAAGGCTTTGTTCTTTCAATCATTTTCATCCTCCTTCAAGTTGAATGATTTACTAAAGTCAACTAGTTCAACCCCTTTGCTCCATGGTCATTGCAACCACTTCTTCACTACTACGAGTTGATCCGCCCCAGTGATTTGTATCACTACTCTAAAACTTGAGGATTAGCCTCTTGCTTGTCTCGCTTTGCATCAAATCGACTGGTTCCTGCAGTTCCTTATTAAAGCCCAGATCAGACTCACGCCACCTTTATGCCGAACACCGCTTACACAGTAATCAGGTTCCCTGTACGCTTTTTAAGAGGAGAACAACTCACTCCTCCTTTTGATTTTCACTTCCCTTTGTTCATCAGTGGCTCACTTACGTTCGCTTTTCTGATCCACACCTTCCAGCTCTTACGCTGATTTTTCCTTAACGCTTATGACGCTATCTCTTAAATAGAGCCACTTAAGGTGGTTTGAAATTGATATAATTTTGGATATCGGACCACACACTTTGAGTACAATAAGCAGTTTTGCTTTCCCAATCAAATGTGAACTCTCTTCTTCATGCCATCTTTAATGGTCAGCATCTGCGAAACACTACGACGTTCGGCTTCACCGTGAGTCTTGTCATGCCTAGGCGCAATAGAGTCGATTTTATCAATGAAGATGATTGCCGGGGAGTTCTTCTCAGCCTCCTCGAATGCCTTTTCGCCAATATCGTCATAGCCAACAGCGTTGTGACTCTTCTTCTTCCTAGTTAATATTTGTAACAAAAGGGCATGTCCGGTACCTTGTATTGTGAATCCAAAAAAACGGTTCGCGTTTTATGTTTGATGGTTGGTATCCGTGACGAGGTGTCAAACATAACAAACAAAATAGCGGTGTTCACAAAAGTATGCAAGTATTTTCTTGTGGTCTTTTTTTCTCTGTTTACACGGGTTCAGTTCACTTGAGAGTGAATGAGAACAAGTGCGAAAAACTTAAATGTCGGTAATCCGCTAAAATACATTACTTAGAAGTTTAAAAGTTCAATACTTATATTTTTCCATTTCCCATTTACTAATTCTTTGGACCGAGGCCACGGGGAGGCGCAATGGTCACTTCCTTATGTAAAAGCACATTTGAGCTGTGACCGAAGTCGTATGGTGGCGCTACACGCTAAAAACGAAATCGAGTTTACTATTCCTTGTATATACAATGGTTATTAATTGTCCTTGTATATACAATGGTTATTAATTGTAGATTAAATAAGTCTGGAACAGATGGCGCTTTTGTTGTTATTAATCATAGATTGCATAAATCTGGAACAGATGGCGCCTTAAGCGAATTTCTTTACAGAGAACTGTAAAACATTGTCCCTTGCACCTCACAGATGGCGACCTACAGCAACGCGTGACCGGGTCTGCTAGTAATCAATAAATAAATCTATTTTAAGATAAGACGTAGTAAATACTATTGGGAAAAAATGTCAACATTCACCGAAAAATGTGTTAAGGAATTATGCAAAAAAGAACAAAAAAATAGTTTAACAGAGCTTTTTTCGTTTCTTTTACGATATTATTATATACCTATGAACCTGCAAATTAAATAATCAAAATCAATAAATTTCTACAATTCAAAAATCGTTACCAAAATTCTTTTCTATTCTATTCTATTCTTGTACAAAATTCTTTTCCATTCACTTGTGAACACCCCCTTTTTCTGTTGTTCGAGATACATGAAAGTCTCTAGTCGCACCAACATTTAAAAATGAAACATCGAAAAACTCATTCGATACTCGATTAATCTATCCCTTGTAAGATTTACTCATCCTTTTATCCCCTGTATCTTTGTTGTTTTTGCTTTACATGTATTTACAATACAAGGTACCGAACTTCCTCCCAAAAAAACAGCCCTAAAGATAGTTAATATTTTATTTTAAACCTTTAATTTGATATTCTTACCTCTCGCTTGATTGAATTTACTTCAATACTTCGTGTACAATTAAGAAATAAATTGTCCCAATGTATTCACACTGCATTTGGAAACCTTCTTGAAAGTATAATTTCTTTTTAAAAATCCTTTATTTCGCTTTTTTTGCAATTTTGCAAATTCAGGCCACACTTTTCCTTTGTAATTTTTTTTCTGTTTTGACGTTTAAGTTTTATTTCGTTCACATTCAGTTAAGGGTGACAACCTATGCGATGAAAAAGTAAACCTAGATGTGAGACTAGAAACTAAAAACAGGATCTGCGCATTTGTCATATGCTCCAAATAAAACCACCCGTTTTGAACGATATTTTTCGCACACGCCCGAAGTCAACAAAAACTCTTAACAACACTACAATATTTATGAAGTTCCGATCAGCGTACGACAAAAATTATGTTCTCACATCCATATCGAAGTACCGCAATGAAAACAATAAACAACTTTGCCTTATCGATATAGGGCTTAGCGGTCCCAAAGCACAATCATCCATCCATATACGAGAATGCCTAACAAAAAAAAAATAATATGCTGCTGCACCAATCACTCGCACTGAAAAAACAAAAAAAAAAATTTCCTCTGTGTTTACGGTACGAGGTATTGTTTACATCAAGCTTAACTCTAAAGACCAAGCAATGCAAATCAACAACTTAGACGATTTGAATGGAATTGCCAGCCCATCTCTAATGACCCATTGATTTGAAAACATTTTTCTTTTTCATTATTTTCATTTCTTACAAGTTTTTAAATTTTTTTTCCTTTTCTTTTTTGTTTTCTCTTCTTCTTATACATATTTTCAAACTAAATTTACATTACATTATTGCACAAATTACACCCTTTTTTTCAATCTTCATTTGTTTATTTTAATTTTTTCTTTTTATTTAACTGTATCAAGATGGAAAAAGATGGTAGTCATGGTGACTATTTTCTTCGTGTGGGCAATACTGAAACACTGCGTACGATGGTCCGCATTCTAGTTCGTTAACAGAGTGGGTTACATATTTGCCATTTGAACGCTCAAAGCTTGTTGCCGAAAATAAATCAGTTTAGGGATTTGTTTGAGGGTTCAAATATGGATGTCATCTGTGTTACCGAGACATGGTTGACTGATGATGTAAATGATGGTATGTGTGGTGTTGTAGGATACAAACTTTTTCGTGCAGACAGGCTTGATGGGAGAAGAGGGGGTGGAACTGCCATTTATATTCGAGAAGAAATTAAGTGTAAATTGAACTGCAAATCTGAAATAGGGAGTTCAATGGATTTCTTATTTGTAAATATCTTCAGTGATTCTAATGATGGTGTTCTAATTGGTTCTGTATACAGGCCAAACAGACAAATTGGCGCAACCCCTTTGATCACACTACTGGAAGAAATATCTATTTCTTCAAATAAAATTATCATTTGTGGAGACTTTAATAGCAATCTTTTGATTGAAAGTAATTTTATCTGATAGTATGAGTTCGTTTAACTTATTTCCAGTCAATTCAACTCAGACCACTCATTTCTCCAGGGACAATAGCACACTATTAGACGTCTTTTTTGTAAGCGACATAAATAGTGTTCTACTTTATTGTCAATTATCAGCGCCTTATTTTTCGAGACATGATCTCTTATACCCTACTTTCGACTTTAATTTCATATGTCACACTACGTCTTACGAGTTTAGGGATTTCAAAAGTATTGATTATGTCTGCCTCGAAGAGAATACTCGGAGAATAAACTGGGATTGCGTTTATAATTTAACCTCCCCACATGATCAAATTGAATTTATTGACAATAACATTTTGACACTTTTTAATAATCATGTTCCTCTAAGGACAAATACAACACCCCATGGTCAACCTCAGTGGTATACAAATGAGATCTGGCAACTTATACTACATCGCGACGAAGCTTACAATAGATGGAAACAATATAGGCTGGAATGCCACCACCAACTTTATCGCCGAATACGTAATCAAGTTGTTTGTAAAATAAGAAACGCAAAAACGCACTATTATAATAATAAGCTTAATCCAGCTATGAAAAGCCGATCTTTATGGAGGAACTTGAGGGAATTGGGTGTTGGTAGGCAAAATCATTTTTACAATGAAAACATAGACGTTAATGCTCTAAATCACAAATTTGTGTCTATGCCATTTCCTATTCCGCCTGAAGATCCAATAAACCCACAAATATTGGGAAGTGTGTATCAGAGTTCGCCTGTGGATTCCTTTGAGTTTTCAAGTGTTGATTGTAATACCGTAGTTGAATGTTTTTTGTCTATCAAGTCCAATGCTGTTGGCCTTGACGGAATACAACCTGTATTCGTTAAGGCTATTTTACCTATTATTTTACCATATATAAAACATGTAACCAACACCATTCAGGTTCATGTCCAAAGTTGATGGGTTCAGACCCATCGTCATTCTTCCTTTCATGTCCAAAGTTTTCGAAAGAGTTGTACAAAAACAGATAGGAACACACCTTAGAGTTCATAAGATTTTGTCTCCAATGCAGTCTGGCTTCCGTTTAAAGCATAGCTGCACCACTGCCATAATAAACATTGTTGACGATATGAGACACGCGTTGGATGAAGACCAGGTAACTTTTCTAGTTCTTTTGGATTTCTCTAAGGCTTTTGACACCATCGACCATTCTATCCTTTATACTAAACTTTCGAGGCTTTATAAATTTTCTTCCTCTGCTGTTAATCTCTTATCGTCCTATCTTAGTGAAAGAAGACAAGCAGTTGTTAACTGTAGTTCTACTTCCTGTCTCTTACCCACTGTAAGAGGAGTTCCACAAGGATCAATATTAGGACCCCAACTTTTTTCTCTTTACATAAACGAACTCCCTTCCCTTATCTCATCATCATCAATTCAAATTTTCAAACAAACTTTCAATTGCTTAAAAGTTGTCCATTAGGACTCATCGAGGACTGTGCTAATACTATCACTATGGATCTGGAAAAGATCTCACTTTTGTCGAAAAGAAATGGACTGGTTTTGAATCCAATGAAGTCCAAATGTCAGCAGATCCCCCTTGAGCCTTTCTTATTTTCCAGTCATAAAACTCAACGACTCTGCAATTGAATACGTTGATTCTGCTAAGAATTTGGGAAAGCTATTCAATAGAACCTTAACTTGGGATAAACACATCAATGCGGCAGTGGGGAGATCCTATGGTGTGCTTCGAATGTTATGGGCCTTTCAATTTTTCACACCTTTAAAAATTCGCCTAATGCTGGCTAAAACACTGGTTCTACCAATCTTAAAATTTGGGTGCGAAATCTTTTGTGACTGCGATGCGGTCAGTAGGAGGAAGCTAAATGTCACATATAATAACACTGCCAGATACATATATGGACTGAAAAGATACGACCGTGTTTCTCATTTTTCAAGGCAAATTTGTACTATTCCTCTCGACCACCTAGTACGCTATAGAACTCTTATATTGCTCTTCAACGTTATCCAGACACATCAACCTCAGTATCTATTTGATAGATTAAGGTTTGGTTCCTCAAACAGAGCACTAACACTGATTCTTCCTCGGTTTAATTATTATTTAACCTCTAGCCGTCAGTTTTTCGTTAATGCCACTCGACTATGGAATGCTCTACCTCGGCACCTCAAGACTCTGAGGAGCGAAGTAAAGTTTCGTAAAGAATTACTCAACCATCTCCAGTCTAACTAAATCATTATAAATAAATGAAGACCATATAAATTTCCTTCTTCTTTAAACTATTAATTCATTCAATTCAATAATTTCAGAAGTGTATTTTTTAATGTAGCTTTCTTCTTAACTTATGAAGCTGTAAACTAACTAATAAGATATTGTATCTTACTGTTTAAGCATAATTATTGAATAAAATAAATAAATAAATAAAAAATTATCTAGTATAAGTATCAGTTGTGTATACAATACATATACAGGGTGTCCCGTACTTCGTGTATTATCCTTTGGGGTGTGATTTTTGGTCATATTCTAAGAAAAAAAATGTTCTACGGTAAAGGTCGTTTCTCAACTTTGACATCACTTTTTGACAATTTAAAAAAGGCTAACTTTGGTGTACCTCTTTGTCAATACTTATGATAGAGACCTAATCTTAGACTTAATTTTTTGAAGAAATAACAGCCTTTAAGACTGTATTTAAGTTGAGCTTCCGTAGGTTTAGGGTTCCCAGATTTTCAGTTTTAAGTGGTGTTCAAATTTTCTTCTCGAAACAAAGTTTTGACTTTAAGGTCATTTTTTTGCAGAAAATGCCTGATAAACATAGTGTTTCTTTATTTTTTACAGATGAACAAAATCATAATAAAAAAAAAACTCTGTAATAAGTGCACTCAAAAACCCATACATTTTATGATACAGTCGACTCTCGTTAATTCAAACTTGGGATAATTCGAACCTATCAATAATTCAAAGTTATCACGAGTTACCTACAAAATCTCTTGATATTTTGAACTAAATCAGTACATTTTTATGATCTTTGTAATTCGAACGAAAAAAATCATTGCTATATAATAAAACGACGCGTTAATTCGAACTCATCGGCGTCCAACACTCGATAATTCAAAGTTGCAGAGAGAAAGAGGTCGAATGATTGTAATAAAAGTAACATTTTGCGACAAGTCCAAACTTGTATCAACCTACACGAGCCTTCAAAAAATCCGGTTTCTTAAAAGAAAATCTTCCAATACTTATGGATTATGAAGAACTTAGAGGAATAAAGAACAATATTCATTGTTAACCATTACGTCTCTTGCCCCGCAACTTCCATTTGTTTACATTGTTGTTTTTGTAATCGCACCATCCATCTGTGAATACGTGTGAGCTGCAGCAAAAAGGCGCGAAAAAGTTGTGGAAGTATATGTGTGGTGAGTTTATTTTCATTTGACGATTGGCAATTTAAAACATAACCTGAAATTTAATTTTCACCACACAACTGAAAAATTCTTAAGGGCAGGGTTTGAACAACACCAAAGTTAATGTTTTTTAAAAACTCTATTTTTTCTTTTTTGTAAAGTTGGCAAGATGTGAAAACTCATAAACATGCAACTATACCGATTTTATTGGGACTCAATATATTGTGATTCGCGCAGGAGGAGCACGGTTATTTGTCTTATCTTTTTATTAATACCAAAAGTTGGATATCAAACTATGTAGACATTTTTTGAAAAACTTATCTCAGTCAAAAAATTGAAATGCATCAATCTTGAAAATATTATGCCAAGCTCAGAAAGCCTTCATTCATGTCTATAGCATAATTACTAATAAAGCGCCAACACTCTAACTTTTAAATTTTGCTTTACAAAAAAAAAATTAAAACTTATAGTGTTGGTGCTTTGTTAATAATTATGCTAAGGAGATGAATGAAGGCTTTCTGAGCTTGGCATAATATCTACAAGATTGCTGCGTTTCAATATTTTGACTTAGATAAGTTTTTCAAAAAATATCTACATAGTAAGATATTCGCTTTCAATTATTTTACTTTTGATTTTTTTTTTTAAATTCAATTAATTAATTGCTTAAATTTTCAACACAGCTTCAAAAAGAGAAACGAAAACTTAAGTTGGAATCTCTTTCATCAAACAAATGCAAAATGAATTCATATTAATTTGTCACGGATTTGCTTTAGTACATATTTTTTAAGGAGTCATACTTTTCTGTCTATTTCTCTTGAGAATTTTTTTTTTTTTTTTAAAGAAATAGAAGGGAGGAGAGTACTCAGAGAAATCTTTAACAAAAAAGAAAATATTTTAATATTTTGATGCTTAAATTTTTATTTCCAAATCCTTAAAAAAGTAAATAATCACAAATATTGAGAAATAAATTTTATTTACAAACCAAAGAAAAATTTTTATTCCAAAAATTCTGCCAAACGTAACCTTAAGGTAACTAAAAGTAAAAAAAAAAAAAAATAACAAAAACCGGTTCCAAAACGAGAATAAAGTAGTATTGGTACGATTTTGTGTAAGCCCAGTGCTGAGATCCGAATATAAAATGGGGCTAGTGAAATTTTGTGAATGAGTGCGTGCACCAGCTTCTGGGGAGGTATCAATGGGTTAGTGTGGTTTTCCCTCTTGATCTTTATTCCTCTAAGATGAAGAATCAGCAGTAGAACCTGTTATGGATACCTGTATGGGAAAAGAAAAAAATGGGTTAAAGTAATGTACACCAAAATGTAGACAAACTTACCTTGGAAATTGTTAACCATACGTGACCAAATTTTCTTTTGCCGAAGGTTCCAAATCCTAGATAACATACCTGCAAAATATGAAAGAAAAGGATAATGAAACAAAATGCATTAAATAAAGGAAAAACACAAATAGAATAAAAATTAAAAATAACCTGCCAGAGTTACGACAAATAAACAAATCGTCAAAAAGTCACAGAAACTAATAAAGCTAATGCTGGGCTTACATGCATCTGCAGCTGCGGTTGCAGATGAAAAATTATGGTTGCAGATAAAAAATTATGGGTGCAGATGAACATGTGCAACCATAACTAAGAAGTTCGTTCCCTCTCTAACAGACAAGTATGAATTTTACATCTTGTGCCTTTTTCCAATTTTCATCTGCACTTGCAGATGCATGTAAATCCACCATAAGTGTACACGATTGCCCGATCTGCAAATATTGCCAGATCTGTCAGTGGAAAATTCGTCTCGAATGGCTGACAATCGTGTACACACCAAATTAATTTGCAAAAAAACTATTTGGCTGCTAATTTGTAGACAAATATCTGCTAATTAATTTGCAGATATCTGGCAATTGTGTACACGCAAGCTGACAACCGTGCACACACCAAATTAATTTGCAGAAAAATTTAATTATCAATCATTTTGAAGACAAATTAATTTGCGAATGTGGCAATTGTGTGTACACAAATTTTGTTTATTTTCTGACGTTTCTGCAAATATCTGGCAATAAATAAATTTGCAGACCAAGTTCTAAGAACATTTTCAAATTTATTCATTGGCAGACAAATTTGGCAAGGATTACAAAAATTTTTTTTGTCAGATGCGATGTGACAATGAACTGAAAATGAATTTGCAGATCCACAAATGAGTTTGTGTGTACGCAATTTGCAGAAATCTACAAATATCTGCAAATCTATGGCCAGCTTTTTGCCCAAATTAGTTTGTCGACATTGTCAGCCAAATAGGTGGCAATAAACTTGAAGATATTTGTAGATTTCTGCAAACCGTGTACACACAACCTCCTTTTTCACCCTCATTGTCAGCTCATTTGCACACATTGTCAGACGTTTACAGATCTGACAATGATTGTCAGACCTACCAATCGTGTACACATAGCTTAATGCTGGGTTGGTGGATTTACATGCATCTGGAAGTGCAGATGGTGGATGGGCGTTGTACTTTTCGGGTAGGCTCTGACTGGTGCCAACTTGCCGGCGCCCAGATGCTGTAACTTATAGTACACGTCAATTGTGCTTACTATACCTCCAAGTGGTATCCACTGGGACCTGGGATGCTCCGTCCAGAGCTGACCTACTAAACTAGTAAGTGCGAGTGTTGACAAGGGAATCCGGAACAAAAGAATTGTGATCGGTCAACACTATAATTGCTCTGCGAACTATGACTGACTGCACGAATCTCAGTGGTCTACGAGAGCTTTCGTGTAAATGTTCCAGCGGATGAATTCGAAGGACAGAATCAACGGTGGACTTCAGCAGCCATAAAAGCAGAAACCCCTGAAGGAGCTACTCCAACATACTTGGTTTAAAGGTCTTTCGGGGTCTTTCAATACTAGGACAGGGTATTGAAATAGAGATGGTGGCGGATGAGCTCCTGGTGAGCCAACGGCAGCACTCACACCCCTGCAGCAGGGTACTGACACTGGATATTCCAGCCCTTTGTGTCCGAAGGGATCCAAAAGGACCTGGCCCTCCAGGTTGGGGGTTGTGCGTAGGGTTAACTACCCAACCACGTTAAAAAAGAACAGTTCCGAAACAACTAATAGCCTCGGATAACGATAATGATTTCAAAGTTGACGACCCAAGCAAACGATAAAAGGACAATGACCTCCGGATCTGCACGTGGAACGTAAGGTCTCTTAACGGACTAGGTGCAGCTGGAGAATTAGCGGACGCCCTGGACTGCTGCAAAGCAGACATAACCGCAATCCAAGAAGTGCGATGGAGTGGACCGGGCATAAAGAAGATGAAAAACTGTGACATCTACTATGGCGACTGCTACAGACAAAAGAAACAACGCTTATTTGGGTGCGGATTTGTCGTTAGAGGAAGACTCAGGGATAAGGTGATTAGCCAAAATCCAGTCAATGAGCGTATAATGACCATCCGCATCAGGGCTAAATTCGCCAACATTAGCCTTATATGCGCCCACGCCCCCACAGAAGAGAAAGACGACGATTCCAAAGACTGTTTCTACGAGCTCCTCGAAGAAACGTATGAGCAGTGCCCTAGACACGACGTGGAAATCGTTCTTGGCGATTTTAACGCAAAGCTAGGGAAGGAGGACATCTTTGGAAACACAATCGGTAAGCATAGCCTCCATGACAAAACCTCCGAAAACGGACTGAGGCTAATCGATTTTGCTGCGGGGCTGAATCTTGTTGTAAGTAGTACGCGCTTCCCGCATCTCAAAATTCATAAAGGTACATGGCGATCCCCAGATCAATTAACCGTCAAACAAATTGACCATGTTGCGATCGACGCAAGGCACTCTTCCAATGTGCTAGATGTTCGAACTTTCCGAGGGGCCAACTTTGACTCGGACCACTACCTTGTTGTAGCCAAGGTACGAATGAGGATATCTTGTTCACGACCAGCGCGAACTAACGCTGTGAAGAGATATGACGTCGGAAAGCTACAATCGCAAGAGATTGCCAATGCCTTTTCCAATAGAGTGTCCCTTCAATTATCCTTGAATCCCATGCCGCCAGCATTAAACATTGAAGACCAGTGGCAGCAATGCCAAGAAGCCATCAGAACCGCTTTCTCTGAGGTTCTGGGTTTCACTCGGCCACCAAAACGAAACCCATGGTTCGATGAGGCAAATGCAGCCAAACAAAGAGCACGACAAATGCTTATGCAAACACGAACAAGGGCTGCTTACGATCAGTATAACGAGATTTACAAAGAGAGAAGAAGGGAAGAACACCGACTTCTCAAAAAGAAAAAGAAGCAGCATGAGAAGCGCTTGTTTGAGGAAATAGAGAGGTGCCATGACAGGAACGAGATTCGGAAGTTTTACCAAAAGGTAAAAAGATCCTGCCAGGGTGGCAAACCCCGAACTCAAGCCTGTAAAGACCAGCAGGGAAACATAGTTATAGAGTCACAGTCGCTACTGAGGATTTGGAAAGATCATTTCTGCAGACTGCTTAACGGCGATGAAGACACAAATTCCGCTGTCAGGCAGATTGCCCCATTCAGCTTGGACGATGATCAAGAATGCTGTCCTCCCGACCTAGAAGAGGTTAAGCTTGCCATATGCAAACTTAAATCAAATAAGACTGCAGGTGCAGATGGCCTTGATGCCGAACTTTTCAAGGCAGCTGGAGATCAGTTGGAAAGGAGCATGCACCAGCTGATCTGCATGATATGGTCGGAAGAAAGCATGCCCGATGAATGGAACCTTAGTATCGTATGCCCTATCCTGAAGAAGGGAGACCCTCACAATTGCGCCAATTACAGAGGGATAAGCCTCCTTAACGTCGCTTATAAGATCTTGTCTGCTGTAATATGTGAACGTCTGAAACCCCACGTCAACAACTTGATAGGTCCTTATCAATGTGGTTTTAGACCAGAGAAGTCCACAATAGACCAAATTTTCACATTACGGCAGATCTTGGAAAAAACCCGAGAACATAATATCGCTATTCACCACCTCTTTATCGATTTCAAGGCCGCGTATGACAGTATTTACAGAGACGAGCTGTACAGAGCCATGTCTAGTTTCGGCATCCCTGCAAAGCTCGTACGACTATGCAGGATGACTTTGGAGAATTCACGCTGCTCCGTCAAGGTCGGAAAAGAACTCACCGAGACCTTTGATGTCGAAAAAGGCTTTAGGCAAGGCGACAAACTGTCATGCGATTTATTCAACATCATACTTGAACAGATTGTAAGAAACTCAAACGTCAACACCAGAGGAACAATCTTTCAAAAGTCTGTACAATTACTCGCCTATGCAGACGATATTGACGTAATGGGAAGAAAAAAGCGTGATGTCATAGGTGCTTTTGCGAGTATTGAAACAGAAGCGGCAAAAATGGGTTTGATGGTTAATGAGGGCAAAACGAAGTATATGCTGTCATCAAACAAGGACACAGAACATCGACGAATTGGACAAAACGTCACAATAGACAGACATAACTTCGAGGTAGTACAGGACTTCGTCTACCTAGGATCCGCTGTAGACACGGACAACAACATCAGTGCGGAGATCAAACGGAGAATAACTCTTGCCAACCGTTGCTTCTTTGGGTTAAGAAGGCAATTGAGAAACAAAACCCTCTCTAGAAAAACCAAGGTGACCTTGTATAAGACCTTAATCATCCCAGTCCTGCTGTACGGCGCGGATGCATGGACCTTATCGAAAGCGGATGAGGAAACTCTTGGTCGTTTCGAAAGAAAAATTCTCCGAATGATCTTTGGTCCCGTATGCGAAGACAATGTGTGGAGAAGAAGATACAACAACGAGCTGTATGAGCTGTACCGCGACATGGGCATAGCCCGAAGAGTACGCATCGCGAGGCTACGATGGTTGGGCCATGTAGAGCGGATGGACCCAAACGCTCCGGCTCGTCGGGTGTTCGAAAGCACATTACAGGGAAATCGCGGAAGGGGAAGACCTCGTCTTAGGTGGCGCAATCAAGTGGATGAAGACCTCAACCGACTGGGAGTGCGAAACTGGAGAGAGCTCGCCCGAGATCGAAATCGTTATAGGAGGATGTTGGTTGAGGCTCAGGTTCACCCCGAACTGTAATGCCCACCTAAGTAAGTAAGTAAGCAAGTGCAGATGAAAATCGGAAAAAGACACAAGATGTAAAATTCATACTTGTCTGATAGAGAGGGAACGCACCATCTGCACTTCCTTAGTTATGGTTGCGGATGAAAAATTATGGGTGCAGATGAACATGTTCATCTGCACCCATAATTTTTCATCTGCAACTATAATCCTATTCGCCTCTCTTTTTAACTTTTGTGCTTTGTAATCTTCATCCGTCTCGCTTTACTTTTCTGCACTTCCGCAGTTGCAGATGCATGTAAGAGACATTCGCGTTGGTAGGGAGCTTGGAGGGATAAAGAACAAGAGGGAAAACCACACACACAGACCACGGCATCTGCCCTCGAACTGACTTAACAAACACCACTTTATTTTCGGATTCCGAAAATATTTTCGGGATCCAAAATGAAGTGGTGTTAGTAAATTCACTTAATACACAGATGGATCTCGTGTTACAAAAACAACTATAGGGGTGTTTTTTTCACACGACTGTTATGTACATAACACGATATCCAAAAAAAACGCTTTCGTTTTCTGTATTTGAGGGTTGGTGTTCTTGATCAGTTGTCAAATCAAAAAAAGAAATAAGCGAAATTTAACAAAAGAAACCAAATAAAATGGAAAATATGGAAAAAAAAAAACAAAAACGGGAGAATTTTATATCCGAATCAAAATTCAGAACAGCTCTGCAGACTGCAGAGCACAAGCAAAATTTGATTTAACAAATTATGGTAGCCCTCACTGATCAGCAAAACTCTTAAGCTATTAATAAAAAATATATATTTGTATATCAACATTAACATTAAGGATACGAACAATAATTCAAACACCAATTAGTTGGGTCTCAACTCCAAAACTTTTTCGACAAGCACGGCTTTCGACATCGATTTAGTAACTTTGGCCTTCTGCGCCTTCAAGAAATTGAGAAGCTGGTCTTTATCTCAAATCTTGATCTGAAATTTTTGCTACTTTGGCCGAAGGGACTTTACTTGTTTGGAGGAACAAAATTAAATATTCTTCTAAATACTGTTCTATTCGCTCGTCTTGCTTTGCAGCATCAGGCATTTGAATTTCACTCCCATTCTCGGTCTTAATATCAAAAGCCAAGGCCAGCAGTCTGGACTGAAGCTCTTCTAGCGCAGGATCCTTAATTTTACTCGGGTTGTACTTAACTTTCAGTTTCTTTGTTATCTTTCTAAAGAGCTCTTAGCCTTCCTCTGAGGGAGTTGCTTCGATATTCCATTCTTTAAAGTTGTACTGATGCAGTGCTTCAGCAAATGGCAAATACACAATCTTGAAGCCATTTCCATTCATGTACGAATGAGAATCTACCTCTTCGCCTGCAACTGTCACTGGCACAAGGGCGACGTAAGCTGGTTTTGACTTTCTTTTAGGAGCGAAAAAACACAGCAATTTTATCCTTCTCTAGACACAGTTTCCAAAGCGCCGCAAATAATTTGGAGGAGCCAGCAATGCTGTCATCAGGGAAAATAAACGAACAAGGTCGAATAAAGTGATCTGTTTTGAGAGCGTTTGTTTACGTTTTTGTGACAAAAAATACAAATGTCAAAAATAGGTCTGTTCCCAAAAATAACAAGGAATTTCTCTTGGATGTTTTTGACTCTGTTTACAAGCTGGGGTTGAATTCATATGAACTGTGATTTATGAGAAATGTCAAATTTTTGTGTTTATATTGAAAGTACAAATAATGCGAATTTCCATTCGTGCTTTAAATTTTGTAACTATCTGTTACTTATTTCGAGAAAGACAAAATATTGAAAATAGTCTTAATCTGCTACCACTAATTTCAATTGCATCCTATTGCCATCAAGGATATCCACAAATTCACCGAGAAAGAGATGTGGTCTGACGGCGTGAGGGCCGACACCAGCATGAACATCAGGTTTAGAATAAGGGAAAGTTCCACTTAAATTCTGAAATCGAGGAATACTGCCTCGAGGTACCAATAAGATCATCATCGGTTGTAAACAAGAAGAAAATACCACGAACAGATCAATTTGCAAAGCGGTGTTTCACTACTGATTCACATACCTACAAGACGGAGTTTCTTCCACAAGATTTTCTTGTCCCATGCAAACTAAAGCCACAATAGGAAAACTGTAATAAAGCGACGCAATGAAGAGAAGCCGTCAAAAAATATAAGCCGTGATTCTATTTTGCTATATTTATTTAGAACATGAATGTACTTTTTCAAGAAAATTAAAAAAAAATCAAAAGTTAGGTATTTATAGTTTTTTTTTTTTTGCTTGTTTAGTTTACAGTGGTTAATCCTAAGAATACGGACATGGCTTTTCTGCCGTCTGCCGGAAATGACATTTTAAAACAAAATTAATAAAGAAAAAAAAGAAAGGGTAATATACAAATTATTATTACATTAATCAAAATTATAATAAAAAAAAACGAAAATTAATGAGAAAGCGAGTTTATCGTAATTCTTATTATTATAATCTTTTTTTATTACTAATTTATTACTATTTTTTAACAATTTAGACGATTTGCAATAAATTACAATTTTAGAGTGATTTTATACATAAAAGGTGATAATTTTACATTATTTGAAACATAAAAGCACAAACTTTTTGCTTGTATTCAGTGCGACAGATTCAGGTGTTAAATCGTATTTATTCCGGCGATTCAAATACCTCTCTGTACAAACCTTGTTTGATTTTTCTCACAGGTGTTGTTTTTGTGTCGTTTATCTCTTTATCACATATATCAAGATTGTCCAGTTGGTAGCTTGAATCAGCAGGATCCTCTTTTTCATCGTGGCGAATCAAAGCAGAGCCCTTACCAGAACCGTTCATGCTCTTCTTTCGAATGCATTGCTCTATTGAAGAAATCCCATTAGTCGCCGCTGCTGTTTTGTCTTTGATTAAAAGCCGGCTGACTGGCGTTCACGTGTTTAAGGGTCTGGATATTGTTTGTAGTTGAGCTATAATGCATTCCACCAGTTGTTAAATCAATGTGATCGCAGACGTTTTGAAGAAAATTTCTTGGTTTACTTGATTCAACCTAGGAATACGAAAAAAATGCTATTAAGATGTTTCATACTTGGGAAAGTTTATTCAAATTAACTTACGGTGGAAGTGCTGAGCGCTTGCGACACATTCAGTTGCTGATGTCTGGTGCCTTTTTTCAGTCGCAGGTTTGGCAAGCTTAGCTCTTGCGTACAGTGCAGTGGGGGGCCCATTTTGAGAGTCACCTCTGGATTTTAAAAACAGTAGAGGAAGTCATCCCGCTCTTGGAAGAAATCACCCATTTCGAGGAGGATAGGAGGATAGTTTTGGCTTGTCTGAATGCTTCTGCATCTTTAATTCTAATGAAAAGAAGACAACAAAATTAGTTCCCATTTGAATTCCAAAGAATATAGGTATCAAATAGACTTACCTAGCTAAATGCTATGCCAATGCACTTATACTTGTCCATTGTAAAATTCGTAATATCTTTGCTGGCTGTAAGTAAATCAAATTATTGTCCGCAGGTGGTCACAATAATTACTGTATTAATTACTAGAAAATGCAGCAAATGATTTCTTTTACTTCACCTTTTACTTTTGACAGATTGGGTTGGGTTTGTTCGCGTAACATATATAAAGCACACTTTTTATGTCAAAATCTAGGTAAGTTTGCTTGGATTGGCTGCAATATTTGTAATTTCCCTATAGTATGCGAACGAACCCAAAATACATC
Organism: Melanostoma scalare; assembly: GCA_949752695.1. Lineage (NCBI taxonomy): Eukaryota > Metazoa > Arthropoda > Insecta > Diptera > Syrphidae > Melanostoma > Melanostoma scalare. The sequence goes on along the minus strand of OX456985.1, from coordinate 95,992,663 downwards.
CAGATGTAAAAATTTAAACCCGACAACGCAATGCGGTTTAAATCCATCGGGTTTATTTGGAGTGAATAATATGGATTTGCGTTTGACAACTGGGTTTATGCGATTTTACATCCGGATGTAAATTTAAACCCGGGTTTATTGGGTGAATAATATGGCCGTTAACAATTACCTTTGAAAAAATGTTAACATTCACAGAAAAATTTGAAAAAAATATGCAAAAAGTGCTTTCAATCACAAAACAGACCTTTTTTAATTGCTATTACGTTCTTTTATGTATCTTTATATAAAAATACAAATCTAACCCCTGAAATCAATGAAATTCTAAAAAAAATTTTAACCAACAAGATTGCGGAGTGTAAGAGTGGGCAGAGGATTTTATTCAGTGCAACATTTGTGAACAGACCTTCTGACACCCATTTTGCTTTTGTTCGAGATACATGAAAGTCTCTAGCCGCACCAACATTTAAAAATGAAAAGTCGAACAACTCATTCGATACTCGACTCAACGTCAAAACTCTATCCCCGACCAAATCTTAACCATCCTTTTATCCATAACATCGGTTGTCGGGATGTTGTTTTTGCTTTGCGTGTAAAATGATGTTATGTACATAACAGTCGTGTGAAAAAAACACGCCTAATGTAAACAAATAGAAATGCGGGGCAAGAGAGGTAATGGTTTTCCCTCTTGTTCTTTAATCCTCTAAGGTAGGGAGTATCTCGATGGCGAGTGGAACGAACCTCTACAATTGCCAGCAGAGGTAGTTGCTGTCGCCTCGATTATTAATGAAGTGACAGTAGGGTAGGAATTTTTGTGAGAAGTTTATTTTTTTTATATATATATTTAATATATTATATATATTAATTTTTTTTTATATTATTATAAAAAATTTTTTTTTATTATTTTATAGATTATAATTGAGAGTTATATATAATATAACTCTCAGAGCGGCTATCTTTTTTCGAAGATTATTGTCAAACATTGGAAAGACAACTTGAAATTCTCTCGAGTAAAACAAACGAAAAATCTGTTTTGATGCATTTCCCTTCAGATAATAAGGCAAACGAAGTTGAATTTGCTAAACAAACTTGTTTGGCCTTTTTGGTCTAGACTCTAGAGGAAAGCACTGAGTTGGCACTCGATAACACTCAAGAATTTCACAACCGGTACAATAAAAAAATAACAATATTGTTAAATTTCAAGAGCACTGAGATTGCGAACAAAACACCGAAACTTAAGAACTCGGGAATTGTACACAAAGAACAATCTCTCCTTTATCACAATAAAAAGAGGGCACTAATGACATAAAAAGCAAACTTCTGAAAAGAAATCCGAGCATAAAAATAAACATTAACCGCCGTATTAATAATCGCGGAATAGCTGTGTTAAGCCTTGTTCCATGGATTAATTTACCATTATACCATTTTCCATTTAATTTAAGTTACCATTATACCATTTTCCTATTAATCCATGGAATAATGCTTAACCCAGCTATTCCGCGTTTATTAATACGGCGGTAAAGGATCTTTAGCTACTTGCTTTGGGGAAATAGCACACACACACGATTTGTTGTCAAATTTTAACTTTATTTACACAATCAATTATCTAATAAACAAATTGAAACAATTGAGTTAGTAACTTGAAAATAATGAATTTACGGAAAAACACTTCTTAGCTCTTGAGGGTTGCAAAACAGAGTGAGTATTATCCGTTGGGAAATCATTTGAATTTTGTTCCCAGTCTGTTTGCTGACATCGCTGCCATCTAGTGGTGGTGTTCAAACAGGTACGACGAGTAATTCGCCGTAAGTCGCCGCCACATAACTCCCCCTTCCATTGACATATTATATATATATATATATATATATATATATATATATTATATATAATATGTCAATGGTGTGAATATTGAATAAACGTGATTATTAGTCGAGTTGTATACCGAAAGTAGATATTGAATAAAAGTAATAGAATTAAAGTAAAGAAAGGAAAAGTTTTATTTTTGCGAACTTTCAATTCTCTATAACGTTGCATACTTTTAGGTAAAAGAGTTACTCCGAGAAATAAATTTGGCGGCGAATTCGATCATAAACACTTTCAAAATTTAATTTATAAGTAACTCGAAAATTTCACTTACCCCGAGCTTTTGATAAGGTATTAAATTACTTGCACCATTGTATATGGAATGTATGTAAAATATACAATGCTTGCATTCAGTTGTTGTTATTGTTTTCTCTTTTCATAAGATATGTCTGCGACGATCCATTGAGGAAGTGCACCGCTTCAATTGTGATGGCATCGAGTGAAAGCTCTTTATTATTAGCTTTCGTTTTGTCTACCTGTTAGGATAAGATTAAACTTTAATTGTGTTCATCAATCGAATTAGCTTCACATAGTCCAGTCACTTTAGATGTTATTTAAAAATTTCCAGATAAATTTTTTTTCTGTTTCTTAGTATTAAGAACTTGTTCTTTTACTTTAACTATTCGTTTACTTTATGGTTAAAATTTGCTTTTGTTTCTTTAGTAATCTCGTTAATTATTATACTTACATTATGAAATAAACAACTCTATACAAAATACTTAGTCTATTGAATCCCCTACATTGTCAGAAGGTGCTTAGCTTTCTTCAGAATATAATCGGTTGCGATGGGTACTATCGTCGTTGGCGTGTGTTGCTGGTGATCTCGCTGTCTTAGGCTAGGCATCACGGAAGGTGTCGAATATGGTGTTTTCTTGATGTTTATGATGAGTAGGTTAAAGCGCTGTGCGACTTTTTTTCGTCTGATGACTTCTATGACGCGTATTGATGCAAAAAAAAATTTGCGGAGCGTTGGTGTAGGTGTTTCCGTATATGATGTTGTCGATGCAATACGACGAGGTAAGCTTTGGCTTCAAACACTATTTTCTTAAAACCGCCAATGACAGGTGGTCATATTTAGAAACATGCCGAGTCTGAAACCTTTGGCCAGATATTTCCAAGAAAAAAACAGAATTTCTACTCCAGCTAAGCAGACCTCGGCTTTCTCTGTTGATTGGCATTCTCACGGGACACAACTCGTTGGGTACCCACATGATGAGATTGGGCATTAGCACATCCGGCTTATGTAGAGGATGCCAAGATGAGGAGGCAGAGGAGGGATCATTCCACTTCCTCTGTGAGTGTCCTAGCTTGGCCCACACTCGGAAAAAAACCCTCATAGAAAACTTTTTCGACGAACTGGGCGAGATCTCAAGTCTCCCACTGAGCAACGTCCTGAATTTTACTCAGGGCTCCAAATGGTTCAGTGGGAGTTCCCTACCACAATAACCATCTACCTTTCCAATCCTCCCATTTCCTCATCCTCATGCGGCTGCCCAGCGAACTTAAATTTGGGTGCCCCACAGAGGAGCCACAGGACACGAACGAGTATGTGGACGACCTCAAGGAGAGACTCGCTGACATCCATAAAAGAACAAGGGAACGGATGAAAACCTACAGCGACCGGATGAAGAAACAGTACGACACAAAAGCGACAACGGCAGAATTCCAAGCAGGAGATCGTGTGTGGCTTTATAATCCTCATCGTCAAAAGGGATTGTCACCGAAACTTCAGCAAAACTGGGAAGGTCCTTATACTGTTGTCACGCGGATTAACGATGTGGTTTACCGCATCCAAAGAAGACTAAGAGGCAAGTTAAAAGCAGTTCATTGTGACCGGCTGCATCGATATAGTGGCGAGGCTGCAGATGGAATTATTCGGGACGAACAATCTTAAGGAGGGGGCAGTGTAATGTACACCCAACATTAATACCAATTTCCTAATCGAAAACGTTCAACCGAAAAAAAAGTGGCAACACTATAATGGAATGGTATAATGGAAGACGTTGGTTGTGAGTGTTTTTTGTGTGTGTGCAGAAATATACCGGGAGGGGAACTTGTCTAGACATCATGGTTCATAGCAAAACTACCAGAAAGCTCTCGATGTTTCACACTTCTATATAAAGAGGGAGCTGACGCAACCTGAAGTCTGTTTTATTTAGAAAGTGATAGTGTGAATCATTGACATATTATATATGGACTGCTAGTTGGCTCCTTAAAAGTGAAGCCAGCGATAAGCGACAGTGCTGCATCTTGGTTCAACTGGTTGTCGAATCTAGAACTAAACTAACACTTGTGTTTTTCGAGTTGTCAAACTGGCAGATGTTGTCTTGTCTTTTTTTGTTATGCTCGTGAAAGCATAAGTGTTTTTATTGTTGTTTGCACAGCAAACTTTTAGATGGCACCTAATTCTTGGGAAAAAATTGTAATGTTGCCGTAAATGGCGGACAGGGAAACCAAGAGGGCTAGTGTCGCTTGGCTTCAAAATCTTTGCCAGTCTTGTATGGAAATTACACTCAACTAGCAGTCCATATATAATATGTCAATGGTGTGAATATTGAATAAACGTGATTATTAGTCGAGTTGTATACCGAAAGCAGAGATAAGAAATTAATTAGATGGCAGACTTCACACACACATTGAAACTGCCTACAAGCTGATTTCACTACTACTACTTTGAGTACAGCTTCCACGGTTGACTTTACACAAAATCTCACTACTACCACTTTGAGTACAGCTTCCAACACATTCCACCGTTTTATTTCTATAAATTCCACCTTAAGGCCACGTCTGGCTGCCGTTTTGTATTTTGAAAGCGTTTTACTATCCTTAAAACATACAGAGGAGCCACAGGACACGAACGAGTATGTGGACGACCTCAAGGAGAGACTCGCTGACATTCATAAAAGAAGAAGGAAACGGATGAAAACCTACAGCGACCGGATGAAGACACGGTACGACACAAAAGCGACAACGGCAGAATTCCAAGCAGAAGATCTTGTGTGGCTTTATAATCCTCATCGTCAAAAGGGATTGCCACCGAAACTTCAGCAAAACTGGGAAGGTCCTTATACTGTTGTCACGAGGATTAACGATGTGGTTTACCGCATCCAAAGAGGACTAAGAGGCAAGTTAAAAGCAGTTCATTGTGACCGGCTGCATCGATATAGTGGCGAGGCTGCAGATGGAATTATTCGGGACGAACAATCTTAAGGAGGGGGCAGTGTAATGTACACCCAACATTAATACCAATTTCCTGATCGAAAACGTTCCACCAAAAAAAAAAGTGGCAACACTATAATGGAATGGTATAATGGAAGACGTTGGTTGTGAGTGTTTTTTGTGTGTGTGCAGAAATATACCGGGAGGGGAACTTGTCTAGACATCATGGTTCATAGCAAAACTACCAGAAAGCTCTCTATGTTTCACACTTCTATATAAAGAGGGAGCTGACGCAACCTGAAGTCAGTTTTATTAGCCCCGTTCACACTGTACAATTAGTTGGACAAACTTAGGTTTGACAAACCAATGCTTAATAGTGGGAACTCTTCATACGACCGCTTGTCCAATTTGTTGGATGGTTTTCAAAATTTTTTGAAAATCTAGAAGTTGGACGGAGTGGAAGGGTATGTGACATAAAGTTGGACGACAAGCTTGATAGGTGTGAACGAAAACTACATCAGACCATCCAACTTCCATCAAACGAAGTCTGTCCAACTTATTGTACAGTGTGAACTGGGCTATTTAGAAAGTGATAGTGTGAATATTGAATAAACGTGATTATTAGTCGAGTTGTATACCGAAAGTAGATATTGAATAAAAGTAATAGAATTAAAGTAAAGAAAGGAAAAGTTTTATTTTTGCGAACTTTCAATTCTCTATAACGTTGCATACTTTTAGGTAAAAGAGTTACTCCGAGAAATAAATTTGGCGGCGAATTCGATCATAAACACTTTCAAAATTTAATTTATAAGTAACTCGAAAATTTCACTTACCCCGATCTTTTGATAAGGTATTAAATTACTTGCACCATTGTATATGGAATGTATGTAAAATATACAATGCTTGCATTCAGTTGTTGTTATTGTTTCCTCTTTTCATAAGATATGTCTGCGACGATCCATTGAGGAAGTGCACCGCTTCAATTGTGATGGCGTCGAGTGAAAGCTCTTTATTATTAGCTTTCGTTTTGTCTACCTGTTAGGATAAGATTAAACTTTAATTGTGTTCATCAATCGAATTAGCTTCACATAGTCCAGTCACTTTAGATGTTATTTAAAAATTTCCAGAAAAGTTTTTTTTCGGTTTCTTAGTATTAAGAACTTGTTCTTTTACTTTAACTATTCGTTTACTTTATGGTTAAAATTTGCTTTTGTTTCTTTAGTAATCTCGTTAATTATTATACTTACATTATGAAATAAACAACTCTATACAAAATACTTAGTCTATTGAATCCCCTACATTGTCAGAAGGTGCTTAGCTTTCTTCAGAATATAATCGGTTGCGATGGGTACTATCGTCGTTGGCGTGTGTTGCTGGTGATCTCGCTGTCTTAGGCTAGGCATCACGGAAGGTGTCGAATATGGTGTTTTCTTGATGTTTATGATGAGTAGGTTAAAGCGCTGTGCGACTTTTTTTCGTCTGATGACTTCTATGACGCGTATTGATGCAAAAAAAAATTTGCGGAGCGTTGGTGTAGGTGTTTCCGTATATGATGTTGTCGATGCAATACGACGAGGTAAGCTTTGGCTTCAAACACTATTTTCTTAAAACCGCCAATGACAGGTGGTCATATTTAGAAACATGCCGAGTCTCTAGAAACCTTTGGCCAGATATTTCCAAGAAAAAAACAGAATTTCTACTCCAGCTAAGCAGACCTCGGCTTTCTCTGTTGATTGGCATTCTCACGGGACACAACTCGTTGGGTACCCACATGATGAGATTGGGCATTAGCACATCCGACTTATGTAGAGGATGCCAAGATGAGGAGGCAGAGGAGGGATCATTCCACTTCCTCTGTGAGTGTCCTAGCTTGGCCCACACTCGGAAAAAAAACCCTCAGAGAATACTTTTTCGACGAACTGGGCGACATCTCAAATCTCCCACTGAGCAACGTCCTGAATTTTACTCAGGGCTCCAAATGGTTCAGTGGGAGTTCCCTACCACAATAACCATCTACCTTTCCAATCCTCCCATTTCCTCATCCTCTGATTTCCCGGAGAGCACAATGAATCCTTGAGATCCGAGTGAGTTGTTGCCACTTGTGGCAGCACCCCCATTCAAACTAACCTAACCTAAGCTTTGGCTTGTTCGCGCCAGTCTTTTGAAAAGGTATAGTCTTCGTTTTTTTTCCTTCTTTTTTTCTGATTTTCGATGTCGAGCAGCCCGACGATAAGGTATTGAGGCCCGCGGCTTGCTCGAGTAGCCGTCTCTGGTTTGGTGGTGCTTAAATGCTCTTGTAGACTAAATTGCGGTCTAGGTCTACCCTGGCCTAGTTTACCTGTGTTGGGTTTGGCCAGCCCAGCTAAGACTGTGAGATCCTTTGATTCGTCTGCACCGAGTTCCTTGCTTTTTTTTAAATTTTTTTTTTATATTTAATATTTTATTATTTTCTCAGTGTGCGCTTTACCGCAAACTTTTATATTTCGGCTTTTAACGCTTACGTGTATACGTCTACCGCCGCCTTTCTCACTCGACTTACCAAACCCTACTGGCCCATTTTTCACATTTTCTTCCCCATTGTTGTTCGTCTCCGCATGAGTTTCTCGATAAGTTTTTTTTTTAATGATGGAAGTGTTTCCGGTAATGAGTTTTAGGGAATTATGGCTAAGATTTTATTTCCAAAATTCTGTTTTTTATCTGGATTAGCGATTTGGATTTTTTTCCATATAGGTGTGTCCCTATTTTAACTATTCCGATAATTTCTCCCCGAATCCCTTATCTCCATTCCAGCGTCCCCACTAACACCATCCCTTCTAATGGTATTAGTTAACGATCCTCATTTCCCTTTTTTTTTTGTTTTTTTCTTCCCATATTTTTCTTTTACACTACTATTCTGCTGCCATGCTCAACTCCTCCAAGAATGGTTCAGTCTAATACTTCTACATCCAAATTTCAATACTCTCCGTAGTCGATCTTTGACTTTCGAGCAGGAAAGACTTTAGCAGAGCAGTGTCAGTGTTTTTACAAGTGAGTGCAAGTTTAAGTGCAAATTAAGTTATCGTTTTGATAACTAAAAGTTAGCAGAGTGGTAGAGTGGCGGACTCTGAAGCCGAGGGTCGTGGGATCAAATCCCACTCAGAGGCGACCAAAATTTTGGAAGCTTTTTTCACAACAGAGAGGTAGAAAACGTGATCCATTGGGAAGAAAAGCAAATGGTAAAGGAGAAAAGGGCAGGGGCATCGAAAGATGCCTCTGCGAGTAAAACGTTGTTGGAAGCAACAACAACAACAACAAACAATACAGCAGCGGAAACAACCGCAAAACCGATAGCGGCAACAACCGCAACAACAGCAGAGACAACTGCAGTTAAAAGGAGGCGGCGCCTAAAGGTAAAGCCGAATTTAGTGCCCCGAAAGCAGAAGGCCAAGGGAGCGGCAGAGGAGGTCGACGACGATGGAATGTCGACCAGTTCTGAAAGCATCGTAAGTCCCAATTCGACTTACGACTATGAGTCAAACAGTGGCGAGGGCCGTTACACAGGTAGCGGCAATTCGTTCGCTGCCTTGGCAGAAAACAACAACGACAACAACGAGAACAACGACAACAACGACAACAACGACAACAACGACAACAACGACAACAACGACAACAACGACGAAGACGTAGAGCGGATGCGGTTTCTCACCGAGACAGTGGGTAAGCTAAGCAAAGAAATTGCCGAAATAAGACAAAGGCAAGAGGCTCGTAGACGAGCGGAGAAGGAGGCGCATCAACAACAGTCGCAATCAAAAGTTGATGCGCCAAAACAACAGCGACTCAATTCGACTTACGACTATGAGTCAAACGGTGGCGAGGGCCGTTATACAGGTAGCGGCAATCCGTTCGCTGCCTTGGCAGAAAACAACAACGACAACAACGACAACAACGACAACAACGACAACAACGACGAAGACGTAGAGCGGATGCGGTTTCTCACCGAGACAGTGGGAAAGCTAAGCAAAGAAATTGCCGAAATAAGACAAAGGCAAGAGGCTCGTAGACGAGCGGAGAAGGAGGCGCATCAACAACAGTCGCAATCAAAAGTTGATGCGCCAAAACAACAGCGACCAGCAGCTGCAGAAAAAGCGGCTAACAAAAAAACTGCGCCCGTGCAGCAACGCGGGACTAAAGCTGAAGTAAATATGAAAACTGCTACCAATGAGCAGCCACGAGGGACCGCGGCTATAAAAGCCGCGACAACGAGCCAGAATCAAGCCCGAAAGCAGCAGAAGCAGCCAGCAGAACAACAGCAGCAGCCAGCACAGCAGCAGCCAGCACAACAACAGCAGAAGAAGCCACAAAAAAGCAGGGTGCCCCTATAAACACCCTAAAAATGGATTTCAAAGCAACGAAAAACATATGTAAGTCCGCCATTGTCGATAAATTTACTATAAAACGATTAGGTCAAGATCGGCATGCGATCCAATGTGAAAACATTGGTGACCATAAGATCGTTCGGGAGTTGTTGAAAGTGACAGCCACCGAACATTTTACTTTTACTCCCAAAGAGGAGAAACCAAAATGCATGTTGTTGAAAGGGGTAGAACCTACCTCTGACCCAGAAGAGCTCTTAGTTGAACTCCGCAGGTTGGCGGGCGACGATCTCGAGTTCATCGGGGTCAAGTCGTTCACCACGGCCAAGGCAAGACGGGAGAAGCGCTATTGCCGATGTTCCTCGTCACCCTATCACCCAATAGCCGTCTGGAGAGTCTAAGAAAAATCTCCGTCCTGGACTACCAGATGGTAAGATGGGAAAAATTAAACAGGCACGGGGACATTTTACAATGTCTTCGTTGCCAACGGTTCGGTCACGCCGCATTCAACTGCCAAATGCAGTTGAGGTGCGTCAAGTGTGGAGAGAACTACAATGACAAAGAGTGTAAGCTCGGTGAGACAAGGGTCGAAGACAAGACCCTACTGAAGTGCGTTCTCTGTGGTGGAGATGGGCACCCTGCTAATTATCGGGGTTGTCCTCGATACCAAATTATAAAAAAATCAAAAAAAGCTGCTCCAACAGCAACTAAGGATGAGGGAAGGCAAACAGCCAGACCAATTCCAAGGGCCGTCGTTCCCGAAGTCTCTTACGCCCAAATGGCGTGGGGGGCTGGGAAAACGGTACATCCTCCTCAGAAAGCGGCCGCACAGCCATCTGTGTCTAAGGCTGCGACTGGGGAGTCAGAGGTGATGGTCGCTCTGCGTGTCATTCAGGCACAAATGAGTGAACTATCACGGCAAATAAGTGAGCAGGCGCGTAGGATGGATGTAATCTACCGTGCAGTGCCTTCGCTTGCGCAATTTTTGGGTTAGCGGGTGCGCTGCCGGAGAGGCCTTTCAAGATCCTAGCCGTGAATGTGAATTCGCTAGTTAGGGTAGAACGACGAACCAACTTCTCTGAGTTGTTAAAAGACCAACGTCCTGATGTATGTATGGTTAGCGAAACTAGACTAAACCAGCATCACAATTTGACGAATAATAATTACAATATCGTAAGGAGGGACCGACCCAACTCGACTTTCGCGGGTGGGGTTGCGATTTTCATACGTAAGGGCATTGCTCATAAGGTAATATATAGTGGTGAAGTACGCCGATTCCAGTTGCTTGAAGCGTGTATCGTATGCATCCCTCTCCAACAGGGGAGGCGCTTGTATGTGGTCGCGATCTATGCGCCGGAGGCTTCTCAAAATTCATGTTTTATAACAGAGCTTGAAACACTTTTTCGATGTCTGAAACTGAACTCAGAAGAAAACTATTTCCTTTTGGCCGGTGATTACAATGCTAAACACCAAGATTGGGGAAATCAATTAGCCAATCCAAGGGGGACCCAGCTATTCAATTGGCTGGGGCTCCACAGCATTGAGTGTAAAGTCGATCTGCTAGCTACTGACAGGCCTTCATATCCTCGAAGTGGCGCTTATTTGGATCTATTGCTTTTAGACTCAAGACTAAAACTGACCGACGACATTCTTCGACGGACGAAAAATTGTTTGACGACGGTTGAGTACGACAGTGACCACTGTGGACTTGCCGCCGTCATACTGCTTCCGAACAACCTTGTGGAACTGGAGGAGTACGTGCCGACGCACTCTTACAGCTACGGTAAGACACGTTGGCCGCGCTCTTCCGGTGCCGTCTCAAGGGAACTTCGTTCGAACGGTATTGCGCCGCCATGCAACAGGAATCTGTCGAACGTTGAGATCGATGGGGTATTAAACTCAGGGTATTAAACTCCAAAGGACGACAGAGAACAAAAACTTACTTTTGACAATAGGGATAGATCCGGATGAGGCCATCTTGGATGATGACCACTTTATAGTGGAAGATGCTCAAGAGAAGGTAGAGACGGTGGGTGCTGTTTTCGAGCGAGTATATAAGGTGAATGAGTGCATTCGCCCGAATTACGACCTTGAGAATAGAGCCTTCGTTGGACACTTCTATCTTAGAGACGAGATCTCGCATTGGCGATCCGAGAATCCTGGTTTCACTAGGTTCAATGACGACCGACTTGCAAATGCAGTCGTCGCCCAGCGAAACGGGGATAACACCCTGTTCGTTTCTTAGATAGACCTCTTGGACATCTTTCACAAAATAAAGAAAAAGAAGTCAGCAGGAGTCGACGGCATACCCAATGTTGTGCTGCGAAACCTCCCTTCGGAAGCGGTGGACATATATGTACACCACGTTGTTCAACAATGCGCTGAATAATGCATATTATCCAGTGCGTTGGAAGACGGCAGTGGTCCATCCTCTCCTTAAAAAAGGGAAGGATGGTTCCAATCCAGCAAATCTCCGGTCAATTAGTCTTCTCCCGAGTATCAGCAAGGTATTCGAGAAAGTTCTCAATAGAGCTCTGTCCACATGGGCTGAGGACAAACATATTATTCCAGAAAATCAGTTCGGTTTTAAGGCGGGCCATGATACCACACATGCCGCGTCTAAACTAGTATCAGATATTCAATGGAACAAAGCTAAAAATCAGTGTACGGGTGCATGTCTGGTTGACTTGGAGAAGGCTTTCGATACCGTTTGGTTAGACGGTCTTTTCTATAAGTTGATCAGATATGGCATGAGTAAACCACTGCTTTATATTCTTAATGACATGCTTCATGGTAGAACGTTTGTTGTCAAAAGTTGCAATATAACTTCTACCAGAACTTTTAAAATACAGAACGGTCTACAACAGGGGGCGGTGAATTCGCCTATTTTATTTAGCATTTTCACCGGCGATCTAATTGGTTCTCTTCACCATGCTATAGCGTACGCCGACGACCTTATTGCGTACAGAACAGGTCCAAAGATCGAAGTCATCAGAATACTTTTGCAGCGTGACTTCGATAAGATCCAGCAATATTGCGATGACTGGAAGTTGAAAATCAACGTCCAGAAATCGGAAACAATTGTGTTTAGAACCTCGTTGGCTCGGGCCTCATGGGATACGAGAAAGAACTGGCGAAAGCTGGTGATCGTTGATCTACATGGCCACCCACTGCCAAACAAAGTAGTAGTCAAGTACCTGGGCATCTGGCTAGATCAGTATCTATATTTTAACAAACATATGGATGCGGCTCTGGCCAGGGCTAGGGGAGCTTTTGCTCTGACAAGGCGACTGTTTCACAGCAGTCAACTTGATAGCAGAGTGAAGGTGATTTGCTACATGGCCCTCATAAGGCCAATGATTGTCTATGGGTGCCCCGTGTGGTTCAATGTTACAGCGTCTCAAATGGAAAAGATTCGGGTGTTTGAGAGACAGTGTCTGCGTACCTGTCTTGGATTGCACAGAACACCAGAGTCGGAGTACAGAAAATATTATCCTAATGAGGTCCTTTACAACGGGGCTCAAATAAACAGGATCGACAACTTCATTATAAAACTGACTCGGGGTCACACCGCAAGAGCGATGACCTCGACCAATGGCCTGATTTTTGGGGCTTATTACCCCAACACTGAATATATGGAGAAAACGCGCTTCAGTGGATTTGTCCCACCGGAGGCTTTCCTCTATTTTGATATGGTAGGGTTGATTCAGGATAGATTGGCGGTTCCGCTAATCTACCACGTCTGCCGTAAGTCCGTGGAACGACGGCTCCTTTACAACCGAGACGTCACCGCAGTAGGCGGAGAAGCTGTAGAGCTCCTCCGGTTCAGTAGGGCGGTTTCAGATCGCGATCGTCGTGACGTTGTTAAAACGTCGAAATTGTTCTGGTGGTTGTCGGAGCAACAACATGAATTGGATATTGATAGCGAGTCGCCAATGGCTGGCTTACACAGGTTTAGCTTGTAAGTCTTAGGGTATAGGGGGTGGGCACAGTGGCAAACAAAAAAATCACAAAATCCGAAAAACAAAACAAAAAAAACTTAAAATCAAAAAAAAAAAAAAAGTAGAAAAACCCACAAAAAAAATTACAAAATACAAAAAACAAAAAAAAAAAAAAAAAATACAAAAAACAAAAAAACTAAAAGCTACTGTGGCTGCTCTAGTTTTAAGTAGATTTAAGTAGTTTTAATAAGTTTTAATTAGTTTTAAGAAAACACAAAAAAAAAAAATGATTCTGAAAACTAAGTTTTTTAAAAATTTTCTTAGTTTTAACTAGTTCTAGTTTTTAATTCATAAGGTATTTTAAGGCCGAAAGGCATTAGTAGTAAGATATTGAATAATTAAGAGTACCCGCCTAGGGTCAGTAAGTTAATTAAGTTATTAAATAAGCTAGTTTTACACATTTTTGTTAGCATGTAAGTAGATATAAGAAAAGTTAAATAAAAATGAATTGAAAATGAAATGACTCTCCGTAGCCGAGTGGTTAGGACGCCCTACCTCGCTACTTTTAAGCATGGGTTCGAATCCGATGTTTATTTATTCGCTTTTTTTTTGATTTATTTACTTTATATTCATTTCTTATTACATTTTTTTCTGCTTTCGTTAAATATATATTTGTTTTCAACCTCATCCCAAAATCTACCTTCGACAACTCTACCCCTTTTATTTGAACATTGGCGAAAGCTGGTTACCACAGAGTATAACCAGAGAGTCCACTGCCGCAAGGTAGTGCGTTTTGCCTACGAGCTAAACTAAACCGGATGCCCGCACCGGATGCCCGCACTGGCCTTCACTTCCCACAGATCAAAGTCAGTTGAGTTTGAAAAGTAAAAAATTTTTTTTTGGTTGCAAAAAAAATCGATAATTTTTAATTTTCATACAGCCTAGAATTTAGAAAAATGAATTTAAGTTGCAGGAAATAACTTTTTTTTCCATTTTGACCAGTATTTCACTGCAAAAGACAAAAATTAGTAAAAAATTTCATACCGATGCAGGCGTTTTGTTAAGTTTTTACAGTTCATACTAGTGAGCACAGAGCCTCAAACTCAGAAATAGGACGCCATATTGAAAAATTTTTTGCGGGTGTTTCGGGCTGAAGGGGTGGAAGTGGATACTCTGTATTATCTACTCTGTGCTGGTTACTATGCTCTGAAATTCGGGGTTGCCTATCTTTTACGTCTTATTACGTTTTTTTCTCTTTGGCAAGATTTTAGTTTCAAATAATATATCTAATCTCCACACCTAGTCTTCCTATATTGGAATATCAGTGCGTGTTCTACTACTTTTCATTTTGCTACTTTTATTTTTTATACCCTTTTCACACCGCACGGAAATCCGGATTTTGATTATGATTAGGGTGGTACTATATTCAGCCCATTCACACCGTCGAAAATACTAGAGCTGATTTTGTTTGACAGTTGTCACTGTCAAGCTGTGCTGATAAAAATTTATTCAAAGAAAGCTACTGAAAAAATATTTCTGTGCATTTTTTATTTAAAATTGGTCGTCTATTGGATGCAACTAAACATTGGGACAATCATGTAAAAGTCACGTCGGTTCAAGAGGCTGCAAAGGATGGTCATACATTGTGCTGTTCAAGTATCTCCATCTGGTTCAAAATTATCAAAACAAACTGCAAGCAACTGGAATCAACAACACCGCCAACGCATGAAAACTTCAGTTAATCTACATTCAACAACAGAAACAGAGTCAACAATAACTGATTTGGGTTTCATCAAGACTAACACAGACCAAGTTATTTTTACGCCGTTTAACTATAAGAGTGCCGTTGGAGTAAGGAAGCGAATCAACACAAATTATATGAGTGAGGATGAACTCATGAGGAACATCGACTATAAGCATGTGGTTGACTAGGTATGAAACGTTTGAATGCCTACGAATTGAGGAGTTGTGTTCTTCACTTCTTGCACATTTCAGGAAAATGCCTCCAAATATGACAACGAGTTAAAACCCTGTGGCGAAAATCTGGAGCAGTTTAATGCTGAAGATGATGGTACTCGTCAGTTCTGCCCATCAGCATCAACAACAACAGCAGCAGCAGCAACAACAACAACCACTAATTCACCAGCAACAACACCTAACGATGTCCTCAAAAGCGATTGCACAAAAGAAATAGTGGCCAGCCAAAATGCTTCATCATCAGAAAGCGCACACCGGAAAATATTGAAAGCGAATTCGCGGCTGCCAAGAAACGCACAACAATGCGATATACAAACGGAAGATCAAATGGCCAAGCGGTTGTTTTATAAAACAGACTTGCTATACGCACTTGCAAAAAGAATTCACATCAGAAAAATAACTTGCATTAAAATTCAAACTGCACTGTTAACTCACTAGTAGGAATTCCTTTAAAGCAAAAAGAAAAGAAAAACTATCTGCTGATTAGCACATTTTGCTAGGATTAGTTGTAACCATTTATTATTTATGAAAAATTAAAATATCAATGATTTATTCAATGTTATCGCAAATGTTGTCTTAATTATTCCTTGGAGAGGAAATTAGAAGGTATTCAATACCTCCTCCATGCGGTTTGATTCTCCTGTGACATGCTCTCGTTGAAAATTTTCCTTATTAAAAGTCGGAGCTATTTTCTGTGGTGGTCGTTTCAATGATAGTTTTGACATATTAGGAAACTGATTTGTAGACGTGCTGGAAGGAATCATTTCTTGTAGACGAATGAACATGAACTACTTTCGATAGACCAAGTTGAACCAAAACTTTTAAAAATGATTGGCAATTGATCAATAATTTTAGGCCGCAATTTGCTTTGCTTTCTCGTCTGTCAATGCTAATGAACGTTTTGCATTCTGTAAGAATCGTTCAGATAAATCTAACTTAGGATTAAAAAACAAATTTTTACCACATGACCAGGCTTCTTGCCACCTAAGTACATTGTTATACGGTCAGTGACATCATGCATAGCCTCTGCTTGTTGTTCTGCGATAGTGTTGTGATTGTTGGCCTTGGCCATTTCGTATGCTGTACTGCCACTTGAATCTATTGCGTTCAGATCGGCTCCTCAAATTAGGTATAAGCAACTCAATCAGCGAAGCTTGTCCAAATGTCGCAGATAGGTACATGCAGCGCATTTGAATTTTTTCCTATCGAAATAGAAATGCATACATTTTCGTTGGTTTTTCAAAAACATTATTAGAGAAGAAAGTTGGGATTCACCTCATCAGGATCAGCTCCTTGGACTACCAAATGAAGACACGTCTCAAGATTGCTTGTCCTGACACTAGCATGCAACTGTTTGCTCAATTTAGTTTCTAAATTTACATTGAAACTTTCATCATCCTGGAGATTCGGTTTCAGTTCATAAGCCAATTTTACATGCTAGGCTTTGATAAAATCCGACTTTGTAGAATTGAATGGATCTTTTGGTGAGGGTTTCTTCAGTTGCAGTTGCTTTACCAGTTGAATCCAATAAACAATGCTCCCATACACTGTTTGCACGGTTGGCATTAAGATAATTATTAAAAATGAGAACAGATGGGCACCAATGACCCTGCCGCAGTGACTTCACAACAGAAATGTGGCCACCAAGACTTCTATGAACAGAACAGCAACTTGCATCAGAAAACGGAGAAAACACAATTGTGGCCTGTTTTACACTAAAAATAACCAGCATTATGTGCGCATATTTTGAAGCAATTCAAATATTCTGTAAGAAACAACATCAACACAATTAATTATATAAAAACCGAGCAACAAAACTTCTAAAAACAAATGTACAACCGCATGTCGTCATTTGAAGTGTTGGATTACTATACAAAATGCAAATTTTCGATGACAAGTGTCAGGTTTCTTAAGCATTGTGGTTGTTTTTTCTGAGAGTTCAGTTTCGTTCGCTGTTCTGAGGTTCGTTCCATTTCACCATTTTTCAGCTTTATTACTTTTTGGAGGAGATTTTGTGGAAATCCGAAAAAAAGACTATAAAAAATGTAAATTTTGTATGGAGAAACTAGTCGATTTTTTGGAGATTTCGGATTTTTATTACTTTTTTCGCTCGAAATCCGGATTTCGGCGCAGTGTGAAACCGGTATTAAACCCCCATTCCGTAACTGCCATTTGATTTGCCACATGTATTTATTTGTTATATTTATGTATCTAGTATTTATTTATATATATTTATAATGACTGTTATTTTTTTTTTTTTTTACTATCAGAACAGCTTATTTCAAGCTTGTGAAACAATGTATCTTTTCTTCAAGAGTTTTTTCACCCTTAAATACTCAGAAATATGTATCACTGTCATCATTGAGCGAGGTGCTAGTTGTTAGTAAGCAAAAATTAAGTCTAACACACTAAAGACAACAGAACTAAAACATATTACAAAATTATTGATAAACATATACCAAACCAAAATTAAATATGAGATGTAAGAAACATAAAAAAAAACATAGTCAAGAGAGTGGAGCTCTGGTTCGAATTAAGGACTTTAACGTAGTTTGACTAATATGAAAATCTATTAAATTTGAGTTTTGGTTCAAAACCTTTATCATACGAGTAATAGCTAATAGGCTAATTCAATCCATAATTAGTTCTATGATAAAGACAGTCAGTCGTATTTATAATCCCATTCCAAAGTATGTCTAACTTTGGACAGCTCTTAGAACAGTGTCCAACTCCAAACCGTATTTATAAACACTTTCATCGCTGTCTAAGGAACGTCTAACTTTAGACACCGAAATTGGTTGTCTAAACTATGGCTAAAGTGACATTTGCTACAGCAAAAAACAGTTTTGTTGAACATGTTAAAAAACACTGTTGAGAGCTCTAAGATCGAAAAAAATAATTAGTTTGAGGTGCAAAAATACTACTTTCCACTATTTAATTTATAAATTGCACAAATTTCATCGTTTTATGAGACTTGGAAAAGCTGTAACTCAGAGTCAAATCAGCTGCTTTTTTGTTCTGGTTCAAGTGCTACGCCACACTCTTTCAGAGCCATTAAGTTGTTGCACTCGTATATCAAAACACAAAAAATGGTACTGCACGGATACATCATGAACGCCACCAGTTAGTTTTTCATTCGAAGTTGACAGTTTGAGGGTTTGTTTAGACAACTGTTGGAATGCATTTATAAATACGAAATTGGCTAAGGGTTGTCCAACTCTTTAGACACCGTCTAGTTGGACAGTTGTCTAAGGATGTTCTAAGCAAATTTTATAAATACGACTGAGTAACTCCAAGTTGCGCAGTTGGTATGAGCCTCCCCGGTAGTTAAAACCTATGCATGCGAGCAAGTCAGGAACATCAATTTGTCTTTATGAGCTGGTGAATAAAGACTAAATCATTATTTATTCGGCGATGCGAAAGCAGTTGCATCTGCAAAAGTTGAATACGATGCTCATACGGTGGAAGGTCTTAAGGATCAGTCCAAGGAAGTCCCTTGAGAACAAATCTAATAAATCTTCGCTGTATACTTTCTATTCTTGGATTTTGGACTGCATAGCAAGGAGACCATACTTGAGAAGCATATTCTAGATGGGGTCGAACATGACAATTATACAGCGAAAGAGTGACGTAGGGGTCTGTAAACTCCTTAGCCCATCTTTTAATAAAGCCAAGCATTGAATTTCCTTTACTAACAATGTAATTGATATGAGATATAAATTCTAAATTTGAGCTAAAGTAAACGCTGAGGTCCTTAATACTGGACACCTTGCATAATATTTGATGAGAAATCGAGTAATTATGCAAAGCCGGTGTACGTTTCTTCGAAAAAGTTATTCTTTGACATTTGCTTGGATTGAGAATCAATCCATTTTTATCGCACCATGTGGCAAAATTTTCAACATCAGATTGTAAAATAAGACGATCGGCTGCGCAGTCTATTTTCTTGAAAATTTTTATATCATCCGCGAAGATCAAAATTTCGCTCGATGACAAGCTAAAAGTAACATCATTAATGGCTAGTATAAAGAGGATAGGGCCAAGGTGACTACCTTGTGGTACTCCTGAGTGCGCCTTAAAGGAGTCTGAAAGAATGCTTCTAAATTTTACAACATATGATCTATCAGTAAGGTACGATCTGATCCAATCGACGAAGGTCGAAGGGAATCCATATGCATTTAGTTTAAACAATATAAGGTTTGTTCGTTGAAGCCCTAGGGTCGCCATAGGGTCGCCATAGGGTCGCCACAAAGCGTTTTTTGAGAAACCTAAATTCGCACTGAATGTCAAATTGAGTGTTTTTTGAGCCATAGGTTTGCCACAGGTTTTCCCCAAACTCGCCCTAGCTTTTTGCTGTGGCGATTTGAGGGCTGTCAAATGGCATGTGTTTTTATTTAAATGACAGGGATGTGTGGCGATTTGTGGTTTAGCGTTTTTTGAGGACTGGAAAACCCAGTTTTTTTTGACAACTCATGGGGTTGTCAAGAAAACCTGGGTCAACCCTGGGGAAAGTTCAACGAACAGACCTATAATATCGTGAGATAGTTTATCGAAAGCCTTTGAAAAGTCAGTATATATACAATCTAACTCTTGGCCGCTTTCAAGCGCGTTTGAACATTTATGAAGGAAATATACAAGGTTTGTTACTGTTGATCTTTTCTGTACAAAACCGTGCTGCTGTTTGCAAATTATATTTTTAATATCGAAAGTTAAGCTTTCACAAACAAGCTGTTCAAATAATTTGGGGATACACGAAAGCTTAGATATGGGTCTGTAGTTAAGGATATATGATTTAATATTTTTTTTAAATACAGGTGTAATAAAAGATCTTTTCCGCAGTAAAGGGAATCGACCAGAATCTAACAATAATGAAAATAAATAATGAAGGGGAAATGCAATTTGGGACTTACACTTTTTTTAAATTATTGGCGGGATGCCATCAGGGCCAGCAGAGTAATCATCGTTCAAAGATGAAATATTGTTAAAGACTCTTTCTAGGATAATTGGAACATTATTAAAATTAACTTAAGGACATTTACGTAGAAACTCGAAGTAACTACGATCTATACCAACATTAGTATCAGAGAAGGAATTACAAAAATGGTGAGCAAAAGCGTTGCAAATGTCGGATGTTTTTGTCAATGTGTCATTACCATATGTAAAGTTATCTGGGTATCCATCCGAATCTTTCTTTGAATTGACAAAGTTCCAGAAACTTTTTGGGTCATCCCTTAATGAGTTGCCCATTCTGTGAACATAACTTGAGTACAGAGTTTTTAATAGTGATTTAAATTCATAAAAAAAAAGATGTTAGAAAGGTGATCAGATTCAGAACGCGTCTTAATGTAAGTCCGCCAAGCACTATTTCTTTTGTTGCGAAGCTTTTCCATGGTGTACCATGGGTGATTAGAGCTCACATTCTTTGAAATTTTGAGGGGTATAGCTTTGTTCATGCAGTCGTTAAGAATAAAATAAAAGTAACTAACTGCTTCGTCAATATTATTGAAAGCTGATATATTATTAATATTAGATCTACTTAGTTCATCAGAAAGCATTTGAAAGTTAGTCTTTCGATAGTCAAATAGATGCGAGCAGTCATATGAATTACTATAACTATGAATGTGACCGCTTAGGTCAAGGAAAATGTCTAGAGGAGGGTGATAGTCATCTACATTAGTAATGCCGGAAATAGATTTAAGAACGACAGTACTAATAGCGTCAGATGTAAAGACTAAATCGAGATTTCGATTTAAAGAGTTTTTAATACAACTCACTTGTTGTAAGTCAGTAGAAATTAGATAATCCAATAAGATAAGCTCTTGTTGAGAGGATGTCAAGGAAGCTTTCTGAAATGAACAGTCAATTGAAGGAGACCAATCTATATAAGATAGATTAAAGTCACCCAGCAGTAAAATATTTATATCTAAAGAAGAAAGGTGGGTTTAGGCGGTCCTTTCTAAATACTTGAAATTCTGAATTATTTATTTATATGTTATGTTCAAGTGTATCGTTAGGCATTTCTGGTGTGCGCATCTATTTATGTATTGTATGTGTATAGGCAGTTCATGTCAAGTTGAGTATTTTATGTATTTATGTAAGTATTTATTATTGTATTGTAAGTTTATATGGGTACATTATGTAGTATTTTGTGATTATTTTAGGAATTAAAAATAAAAATAAAATTGAATTCTGAAGCACCACCACACCACTCCCACTAGCGATGCTAAGGTCCACTGGGATGGGGGCCTGGCATAATCTCTAAGAGGCTGGTGAGAGTGGGTGATAGTAAATGATGTGGATGGCAAAACGAACCGTTCGACTTTGAACAGGCTATGGAAAGTCATTTTCAAATTAGAAACAAAACTCTATGGAGAACTCACAAAATCTAGTGTTGACATTTAAATTTTGATTGTGTAATTTTTGCGTATTCTTTTTGTGGCTATAAATATGTGATTCATTTATTTGAAATATAAAAATTGTTTAGCGAAGTGGATTAATCAGAGAAGAAAAAAAAACAAGGAAAAACATACAGACGGCTGAATTGTGTAAATTGTGTAACATATATGTATGTACATACATATTTACAAACCAAAAATACCACGAGTGAGTTTGAATTTAAATTTTTAAGTGCAATTCTAAAGAGGACTTTTGGTAGTTCTGGGGGTCAAGCCTTTTCGGCAAATTGAACCTTGAAAAATTGGAACCTGCTCATAGAGAAACTCCTGAAAAAAAAAAAAATAAATATAGAAAAACATAAAAAGAAAATAGGTTTGAGTGGATAACAGTCCAGTAATTTAGGATAATTTGTAAATTAAGGATTAGTTATTAAGGATTTTCGTTATTTATTATTTTCTAACTGTTAATTTATTTTTTTTATGGTTAGTGTTTTGAGTTGTTTAGAGTTTTGCTTCATTTTTGTTTATTTTAGTCTCATATTGGTCGCATTTTTGAGCTGTTTATTTTTGTTGTTCGAGTTTAGGTTTTATTTTTGTTGTTAGTTTTTTTAATAAAATGTTCATCACGCCGATAGGTTGATATAGAGGTTTTTCTTTTGGATCGACAATGATGATGGCGTGCTAAGCACGATTTCAGGCGATGCATCGTGGGTAATTGGTTTCTCCTGGCAGCAGTGATCGTCATCGGGGAACTCGAAAACATGGCCGACCGGGTTTCTATGGTTGGGTGGGCTACAGGCCTCACTGCCATTTCATCTTGCAGTGCCTGAAAAAAGCAACGGTGAAGATGGGGACGATACATCAGAACCTTAAACAGAGATGTCAGTTAAAGAAGCACGATCCTCATTCGATACCTTACAACGCTTCTGTCTACAAAACGAAAGTGATGAAAACGCATTTCAGGCACTTTTTCTCTTAAAAAAAGTTATTGAGCAGACTGAGCAGCAGCAATGTGTTTTGAAGCAAACCAGTATTACACAGTTCTCTCGAAACATTAATTAATTCACATTATGATTAGGTTTATTTATGTTTACGAATGTACATGTAAAATCTAATTTTTTTCATAGCTATAGAATAGCAGTTAAAAAATAATAATTTATTGATCAATACCTAGTAATTCAAAGTTTTATTTATTTTCTCTCACAAATTTCGAACCATTTGATATTTCAAACATTCTATAATTCGTAGTATTTTAAGAGTCCCTCCAGTTTCGAATTAACGAGAGTCGACTGTATTTGCGAAAATACAAAATGGGTAAAATTAAAAAAAAAAAAAAGATTTTTAAATTAGAGGTTTGTTTGAATAAAACAATAATATGGGCACTTTTAGTAGTTTTTATGTATTTTATACAAATACAATTATAACAAGTGCTGAAAGTGCCCTCATTCGTTTTGAATTTTGGGTGTTGCTCTCGATAACTCTTGTCTTATTTCTAGTCTTTTAATTTTTGAAACTGTATTTAAATTGGATTCCTATAGGCTTAGGGTTGCCAGATTCTCAGTTAGGATAAAGTTCGTGGTATCTTCGTTGTGCTCTTCTTGAATTTCCATTGCAAAACTCATATAAGAAAAAAATGTCTGCGTAGGCACTTTGAGCACTTGTTATAATTGTATTTGTATAAAATACATAAAAAAATACTAAAAGTGCCCATGTTATTGTTTTATTCAAACAAACCTCAAATTTAAAAATTTTTTTTTTTTAATTTTTTCCATTTTGTATTTTTTCAAATTTCATAAAATGTATGGGTTTTTGAGTGCACTTATTGCTGAGTTTTTTTTTATTATTGTTTTTTTATCTGTATAAATAAAGAAACTATGTTTAACAGGCATTTTCTGCAAAAAAATGACCTCAAAGTCAAAACTTTGTTTCGGGAAGAAAATTCGAATACCACTTTAAACTGAAAATCAACTTGAAGCTCAACTTAAATACAGTCCTAAAGGTTGTTATTTTTGCAAATAAATAAATAAATATAATTTCTGATCAGAAAATATAAACTTCATGGCTGTATGTCTGTTAATATAAATGAAACCCCAAAAAATGTACAAAGAGTTTCTGACAAAATCAGAAATTGAAAAATTCTTCGTGTATTTGGTAGCGTCATTTCTATAAGAATAGACATACAGCTTCAAGATATATATTTTCCGATTAGTTATTGCATTTGCTACAAAACGGTATCATTACATTTTCAATCAAATCAAAATTTGAAATAATTTTCGGTCAAAAGTGATTTTACTAGATTTACTGATTTTACTGATTTTAACCGTGTTTTCATCCGTTCCCTTGTTCTTTTATGGATGTCAGCGAGTCTCTCCTTGAGGTCGTCCACATACTCGTTCGTGTCCTGTGGCTCCTCTGTGGGGCACCCAAATTTAAGTTCGCTGGGCAGCCGCATGGTTTTCCCGAACAGGATGTCGGATGGTGTTTGTCCTGTCGAGCTATGTACTGCACTTCTATAGGCCATCAGGAATAGCGGTACGTGCCTATCCCAGTCTCTTTGGTAGTCGCCTACGACCTTGGTGAGGTGTTCTTTAGAGGTCCGGTTGAATCTTTCAACCATCCCATCAGTTTGTGGATGAAGCGGTGTGGTTCTCGTCTTCTTAATGCCAAGTAGTCCGCACACTCCTTGGAAGATGTTTGACTCAAAGTTCCTCCCTTGGTCGGAATGGAGTTCCATAGGCACGCCAAACCTACTCACCCAGTTAAACACAATCTGGTCGACCACCGTTCTGGCTTCTTGATTTGGGATGGCATACGCCTCAGGCCACTTGCTAAAGTAGTCCATTACAACCAGAATGTACTTGTTTCCAGCGTTGGTCTCTGGAAAAAGCCCAGCTACATCTACTGCAATCCTCTCAAAAGGTGATCCAACGTTGTACTGATGCATATTTCCTTGAATCTTCCTACCAGGTCCTTTGGTTGCAGCACACTTGTCACATGTTCGGCATATCGGTAAGATGCAAAAAGAATCCCGCAAACCAACGTTTAAAAAAGAAATATAAAAACCTGTGTATTGAATTAAAAAAGGAAATTCCTATTTGTCGTGATACCTATTACCGAGATAAGCTCAACTCCGCACAGGGAAATCTAAAAAACGAATGGCGTGTAGTTAATAGTTTACTGAATAAATCTTCTGCTACTAAGAAACCTGTTTTTTTGCATGTGAATAGTGCAATAGTGCGTAATAAGATCGATATTGCTAATGTATTTAATAATTATTTCGCAAATGTTGGTTGTGATCTTTTGCCGAGTAATTTTCACGCCTCATGTTCTTGTTTTTCTTCTTTCTGTCGAAGTACTGAGCATATTCAAAGTAGCAGTTTTGTTTTTCAGCCTATTACTTCTTTTGAAATACTGAAAGTTATTAGGAATTTACGTAATTCGTCTTCGTGTGGAGCTGATGGTATTTCAAGTGATGTAGTAAAAAAAATTGCCTTTTACTTAGTTGATGTCTTAGCGTATGTTTTCAATAGTTGCGTATATAATGGTGTGTTTCCTGAAGAACTCAAATGTGCAGATGTCTTACCATTATTTAAAAAAGGATCTGCTACTGAAATAAGCAACTACAGGCCTATTTCTCTTCTTTATGTGTTTAGCAAAATTTTTGAAAAACTCTTGAAAAATAGGATTATGTGTTTTTTAGATAAAACTAAGTTTTTTAATCCAGCTCAATTTGGTTTCTTAAAAGGCAAATCAACGGAAGATGCACTTCTAAAATTTTGTTCCTTAACAATGTCTCAATTAGATGAGAAAAAATACGTAGCTGGCCTTTTTGTTGATATAACCAAAGCCTTTGATATGGTCAACCACAATATTTTGTTAAGAAAGTTGGAGAAAGCTGGTTTTAGAGGATTTATTCTTAACTGGTTTAGGTCTTACCTTAAAAATCGATCGCAGAGAGTAAAGTTAGATGGTACTAGGAGTGATGCAAGGTCTCTTAAATTGGGTGTTCCACAAGGTTCTGTCTTGGGTCCAATTTTATTTTTGGTATACATCAATTCGCTTTTCGCCTTGAGTTTCAAGGGCTCGCCGACAGCTTTTGCCGATGATATTGCGCTTTCCTACGGTGCTAATAGTCCTTTAGATCTTATTTCAGATATTAATTTTGATCTTGACTTATTGCGAGTTTGGTTTTTTGAGCACAATCTGTTAATAAGCTCCAAAACCAAGGTAATGTTTTATAGTTTATCTTCATGTAGATTGTTGGATGCAAATGTTAGCTTTCACGCACCTGAGTGTCGTAGTTTTAAACTGTCAACTTGCCGCTGTTCGTCAGGCTTCTCCTCACCTACATTTCAATGTGATTTCACTTGTAGTGATAAATGTTTCGTAGTTGAGAGAGTTGACGAGTTCAAATATTTGGGACTGACCTTAGACTCTCGGATGTCTTTTGCAAATCATGCTGAATCCCTCAAAAAATATCTCCGTTGTACCCTCAGACATTTTTACTATTTACGAAACGTGTGCTCAACTAAGCTATTGAAGGTAATTTACTATGGTATTTTCCATTCCAAGTTACAATATGGAATTGCTTGCTGGGGTGGTATTTATCAAAATAAAATACAACCAATATTGATTTTACAAAAATACGTCGTTAGAAAAATTTGTCGTAAGCCTTGTAGACATTCTAGCTTTCCTTTGTTTTGTGCTCTCAAAATTCTCCCAGTTCGTCATTTATATTGTTTTAAGACATTAAAATTATTTTTTATGAAATCTGGTAACCTCAATTTTCGCTTAATTTCGAGATACAATCTTCGAGGAAACCTTTCGAACGTATTAAATGTACCTTTTTTTCGCACCACTGCCTACCGTAATTTTTTTTCTATCATGTCTTATCGGTTATTTAATATTCTTCCTCAATCAATAAGGACAATCACTATACCTGGAGCGTTTCTTAAAAATGTTAAAACTTGGCTCTTTACATTAAACTATATTGCTCTGGAATCTTGTATTTCTAATGTTTTGGTATAAAAACTAAAAAAATTTAAAATTCTTGCTTAAATGTAATTGGTTTTTAACAACCATTTATTATAATTTGTTTAATTCTTTCTTTTGTAAAATTTATTTTTGTATTATAAATTAACTTTGATTTTACTATATTGAATTTCTTGATAATTTTAAGGGTCACCCCACCCATAAACTTTGTAATTTTTAATTATTTGAAGTGGCATTCAAATCTATTTTCTTAATTGTTTTGAAAATAATGAATGTCACCAACCTTTCTTATTTTTTCTTAAAATGTTATTAATTTATTTTACTTTATATGAAAATTGTCATGAAATTATAAGAAACAAACATTCTAAACATTCTAAACCGATGTCGCACCTTCTCCAGTGTTTTGATAACTCTCAGGTGGCCTCCTGAAGGTCCGTCGTGCATCTCCCGAAGAACTTCACTGACTTTCGATTGCGGTACGATCAGCTGCATCACATATGATTTACCGTCAGCGGACTCCCATCTTCGCCTGAGGACACCTTCTTGCACATATAGTGAGTCCCACTGTGCCCAATAGGCTTTGAGAACTGGACTCCTGTCAGAAATGTCTCCCCATTCAGGTTTCTCTTTATTTTCTTTCCATGCGAGAATGGGTTCGATATCTGGATCCTCCTGTTGAGCAGTCCTCACTTCCTCATTGCTCCATCCGCTTATTGGGTCAGCTCTTAGTCGCCGAGCGGTAATATTTTCTTTGTCTTCTTGCCGCCTACAATGCTTGCAATCCACTTTGCAAGGTCTTCGGGATAATGCGTCGGCGTATGAGTGCAGCTTTCCTCTGCGGTGTTGAATCTGGTAATCATAAGTCTGCAGTCTTTCTATCCCCCTTGCGACTTGACCTTCTGGATTTTTGAAGTTCAACAGCCAGTTCAGAGCACCATGGTCTGTCCGCAGAAGGAATTTCTGTCCATAGATGTACTTATGGAAGTGCTTTGTTGCCAAGATAAGAGCTAGCAGTTCCCTTCTGGTCACGCAGTAGTTTCTTTCGGGCTTCAAGAGGACCTTGCTGTAATATGCCACCACTTTCACCTCGCCATCATGCACTTGGGATAGTACCACCCCGATTCCAACGTTGCTTGCATCTGCGTCGATGATGAATGTTTTTCCAGGTGTTGGATGTGCCAGCACTGGAGCTTTACAGAGATGGTATTTGAGTTCCTGAAAAGATTTCTCACACTCACCTGACCATTTAAACTGCTTGCCTTTCTCGGTGAGCTGATGCAAACTCTTTGCTACTCCAGCAAAGTTCTTAACAAATCGTCGGTAATATGTGGCAAGACCAAGAAAGCTTCGGAGTTGATGTTTGTCCTGTGGTGTTGGCCAGTTTTTGACGGAGTCAACTTTTTCAGGATCAGTCTTCACTCTTCCGGATCTGCACGTGGAACGTAAGATCCCTTAACGGACTAGGTGCAGCTGGAGAATTAGCGGACGCCCTGGTCTGCTGTAAAGCAGACATAACCGCCATCCAAGAAGTGCGATGGAGTGGACCGGGCATAAAGAAGATGAAAAACTGTGACATCTACTATGGCGACTGCTACAGGCAACAGAAACAGCGCTTATTTGTGTGCGGATTTGTCGTTAGAGGAAGACTCAGGGATAAGGTGATCAGCCAAAATCCAGTCATTGAGCGTATAATGACCATCCGCATCAGGGCTAAATTCGCCAACATTAGCCTTATATGCGCCCACGCCCCCACAGAAGAGAAAGATGACGATTCCAAAGACTGTTTCTACGAGCTCCTTGAAGAAACGTATGAGCAGTGCCCTAGACACGACGTGAAAATCGTTCTTGGCGATTTTAACGCAAAGCTAGGGAAGGAGGACATCTTTGGAAACACAATCGGTAAGCATAGCCTCCACGACAAAACCTCCGAAAACGGACTGAGGCTAATCGATTTTGCTGCGGGGCTAAATCTTGTTGTAAGAAGTACACGTTTCCCGCATCTCAAAATTCATAAAGGTACATGGCGATCTCCAGATCAATTAACTGTCAACCAAATTGACCATGTTGCGATCGACGCAAGGCACTCTTCCAGTGTGCTAGATGTCCGAACTTTCCGAGGGGCCAACTTTGACTCGGACCACTACCTTGTTGTAGCCAAGGTACGAATGAGGATATCTTGTTCATGACTAGCACGAACTAACGCTGTGAAGAGATATGACGTCGGAAAACTACAATCGCTGATCTAATAATAGCTGATCTGCATGATATGGTCGGAAGAAAGCATGCCCGATGAATGGAACCTCAGTATCGTATGCCCGATCCTAAAGAAGGGAGACCCTCACAATTGCGCTAATTACAGAGGGATAAGCCTCCTTAACGTCGCTTATAAGATCTTGTCTGCTGTAATATGTGAACGTCTGAAACCCCACGTCAACAACTTGATAGGTCCTTATCAATGTGGTTTTAGACCAGAGAAGTCCACAATAGACCAAATTTTCACATTACGGCAGATCTTGGAAAAAACCCGAGAACATAATATCGATATTCACCATCTCTTTATCGATTTCAAGGCCGCGTAAGACAGTATTTACAGAGACGAGCTGTACAGAGCCATGACTAGTTTCGGCATCCCTGCAAAGCTCGTACGACTATGCAGGATGACTTTGGAGAATTCACGCTGCTCCGTCAAGGTCGGAAAAGAACTCACCGAGACCTTTGATGTCGAAAAAGGCTTTAGGCAAGGCGAAAAACTGTCATGCGATTTCTTCAACATCATACTTGAACAGATTGTAAGAAACTCAAACGTCAACACCAGAGGAACAATCTTTCAAAAGTCTGTACAATTACTCGCCTATGCAGACGATATTGACGTAATGGGAAGAAAAAAGCGTGATGTCATAGGTGCTTTTGCGAGTATTCTAACAGAAGCGGCAAAAATGGGTTTGATGGTTAATGAGGGCAAAACGAAGTATATGCTGTCATCAAACAAGGACACAGAACATCGACGAATTGGACAAATCGTCACAATAGACAGACATAACTTCGAGGTAGTACCGGACTTCGTCTACCTAGGATCCGCTGTAGACACGGACAACAGCATCAGTGCGGAGATCAAACGGAGAATAACTCTTGCCAACCGTTGCTTCTTTGGGTTAAGAAGGCAATTGAGAAACAAAACCCTCTCTAGAAAAACCAAGGTGACCTTGTATAAGACCTTGATCATCCCAGTCCTGCTGTACGGCGCGGAAGCATGGACTTTATCGAAAGCGGATGAGGAAAGCCATGGTCGTTTCGAAAGAAAAATTCTCCGAATGATCTTTGGTCCCGTATGCGAAAACAATGTGTGGAGAAGAAGATACAACAACGAGCTGTATGAGCTGTACCGCGACATGGGCATAGCCAGAAGAGTACGCATCGCGAGGCTACGATGGTTGGGCCATGTCGGATGGACCCAAACGCTCTAGCTCGTCGGGTGTTCAAAAGCACATTGCAGGGAAATCGCGGAAGGGAAAGACCTCGTCTTAGGTGGCGCAATCAAGTGGATGAAGACCTCAACCGACTTGGAGTGCGAAACTGGAGAGAGCTCGCCCAAGATCGAAATCGTTATAGAAGGATGTTGGTTGAGGCCCAGGTTCACCCCGAACTGTAATGCCCACCTAAGTAAGTAAGTAAGTCTTCACTCCTTGGGAAGAGATGATGTGTCCCAAATACTTAACTTCGGTTTTGAAAAGTGCACATTTTTCTGGATTCAGTTTAAGGTTAGCCTCTCGAAGTCTCTGAAACACGGCTTTTAGGTTCTGTAACGAAGCATTTATGGCTTAGTCACATCCTCTGAGTATGCCATGGTAAATTGCCAAATGCTTGAAGTATGCAATGGTAAGTTGCTTAGCACCACCCTCTGGCGCCGAAACTAAACATATCAGCCGCGCCACGAACCACCGGTAAGTCTTCATACAAACAGGTAGCCAAGGCACTCACCCATATTGTACTGAGGTATACCACAGCGTGGTAGGCTGTGCTATTAACAACAACAGCTGTGTACCAAGCAGAATACACACAGCATAGGTAAATGGCAAGGGGGAGATAGCGAATGGCAACAACAATGTCCATTGGTTATGGTCTGCACACTGCCATGTAGCAATGAACGCACATATGGTTCGGCTGTGCTGAGGTAATAGCATTGTTGTTCGTATTAAGCAGCAGCATGGCAATTTCACCGTGCGTTGTTTTTATATTGGCTGCACACGACACCACGTATGAAAAACGAGTATAAATAGGGCAGCCAAATGGTGGAAAATCAGCACAGTCGTCATTCGCAGTCAGTCAGACAACATGGACGTGTGTACAGATAATTTAACAAAACAACCACCAAAAAAGGATTGAGCCTTTACTACCAGCCAGCTACCTGAAAGGACATTCCGACTAATCACCGAAGGGTTATTTTCTGGAAGTCAATTAATTTTACTACCCTGTGGTAACTAAAATTGGATTTCCCCCAACGGACTAATCACCTTTTTCATCATCATCGACTTGCCTGCACAATAAAAGCAATAATCACCAGTTTACCAATTACTAGAAGTAACAACAGGATCATCAGCTTATTATAAAATGGGTAAAAAAGAAAAAAGGAAGGACGAAGCCGCCACTACCTATGATGAGTTCATTTCCAAAGTCAAGGACAGGATAAAGTCACATGGAAAAGAGTTTCTTCTTCAAGTCCATGAGAAACTCAGCGACTTTGAAGATCTCTACAGCGACGAAGAAGTAGAAGAAAAAGATGCACTCCAATCGGACTTCGAAGGTCTGGAGGACATCCAAGAATGAAGGAGAGATGCAGATGAGGACAGTAACCAACCCATAATGGCAGACGCAGAGAAAGCATCTGTAAAAATTAATGACGCCAACATGACCGACGATGAGCAACGACAGGAGACCCAGTCTGACTTTATTAAAGTCATAAGTGTAAGACCATTACGTAAAATAAAAGTAAACTATAATTCTCATTCGGCGAATGCAGTAATTTTTTTTTTATTTATTTATTAATAAAGGAACAGTAATGAACAGTAATTAAAAAAAATAAATTTTTTTTTTTTTTTTTATTCATTGATTCATTAAATAAGAACTAGATTTACATCATATCATATAATAAATAACTCTAACATTTATTGAATAAGATATAAATTTAGTTATGAAAATAATAAATCAGGTACATCATTTAATTACAAAACTAGTGGCGGATGTATCGAGTTCAGAGATTTATAAAGCAAACATAGAAAACTCATAGAGGGGAGAGTGCATGTATATTTAATTTATCAATCAGATACAATATAAATTTAAGTTATTATTCGAATTACATTATTTATTTCAATAAAATCGTTGCCAAACAACCATAATTTAACCTTCTTTAGGAAAACAAAAGGTCTACGAGTACATCGAAGCTCAAACGGTAAACGGTTGAATAATCTTGGCGCTACGCAAGTGTAAAAGTTCAGATATTTTTGATTGTTGTGCGATGAAATGGGTGCAAGAAATCTTTCATTACTACGAAGGCTATAGGCACAGGAACTTGAATTAAAAAAATTGCCACTTCTCAAATAAAAAATTTTTAGGACTTTGTAAAAGTAAAGATGTTTTAGTGGAAGAATTTTAGACTTACGAAAAAGATCGAAGCTGTGGTCACGACGTCTTTTTTTCCAAATTATACGAAGTACATGTTTTTGAACAAGTAATATAGGTTGCAAGTTTTTGTTAAACGTACCTCCCCAGCAGACGAGACCATATTGAATTTTTGACTGTACCAAACCATAATAGACTAATTCAAGAAATTTTTGCGAGCAGAGCTGTCTTAGGTGATACAATATATATGTTGTAGATTGAAGATACTTTTTCAAATGAGGTGTGAATACTCCAGTTTAGGTCACTATCTATATACAAACCCAGATATTTAAAATCAGGTACATTATCTATAGTAAAACATTTAGAGGAACAACAAACACCAGCATGATAAGTTGTCTTGTCTTTGGTCGCAGAGCAACAAATTGCATTTATAAGCACACATTTACAATCAGTACTATGGAAAATAAAGTTAGGTAAGTCATTAATAAGTGAAGATACATTAAAGTGCATTATTTTCGTTTTGTCACTAATGACAAGTTTGTGCATCCCAAACCAATGTCTTAAGAGTTCTAAATCATGGTTTATGTCAACTATTAAATCCAGCGAAGATTTATTAGCATATACACAGCCAACATCATCAGCAAATCCAGTTTGTTTACCTTTCAAATCAAGGCAAAATAAGGAGTTGATAAAAATTAAGAACAAAATGGGACCTAGTACCGATCCTTGCGGAACACCAATTTTTATATACTGACAGTCACTGAAAACATTCTTAATTTTAACCCTTTGTTTTCTATCCGAAAGATAAGAGGAAAACCATTTTAGCATGAAACCTCTGAAACCAGATTTTTCCAATTTAGTCAATAAGAGTGAGTGGTCCACTGTATCAAATGCCTTAGTGATGTCTATAAGAAGAGCAGCAGTATAATTTTTTTTATTGAGACTTTCATATATGTTGCTACAAAAATCTAAGAGCGCTTTTTCCGTTGATCTGCCCGCTCGAAACCCATATTG
This sequence comes from Melanostoma scalare, assembly GCA_949752695.1. Lineage (NCBI taxonomy): Eukaryota > Metazoa > Arthropoda > Insecta > Diptera > Syrphidae > Melanostoma > Melanostoma scalare. The sequence continues at coordinate 95,959,357 of OX456985.1, read as the reverse complement.
GAACTCACTAAAAAAGGAACTGCTATCCAGAAAATAGACTATTCTGACCTTCATCATTTTTTCAAAAAGTTTAGAAAAGACGGAAAGAATTGATATTGGTCTGTAATTATTTAAGCTACTTTTATCACCTTTTTTGTGAATAGGTATCACTTCTGCTGATTTCAAACTACTTGGGAATATTCCACACATAATACTTTTGTTGAAAATGTGAGCTAAAACATCCATCCACAATATTAAACGAGATTCTTTTTATAAAATTATTTGAAAAGCTGTTTTGGGTCACCGAATTAGAATTATCTAGAGACAAGATACAACGATACAGTTCAAATGAAGAAATTGGCTCAAAGAAGAAACTGTTTGCATTCATACTTTCATTGCTAAAACAACGTTCTGAACAATAGTTATCAGCATTGTCTGTAAAACCAGCATTCGTTACAGTATTCTTAGCAACACTCGTAAAAAAATTATTAAATATATTAGCCATTTCAAAAGGAGAGTAAATTTTCATATTATTGTGGTTGATGGATGATATTGTATCCAATGACGCATGTCTTGAAAATACTTCGTTTACGATCCCCCATTCCTTTTTTATATTTCCTTTAACTCTGTTAAATTTATTAACATAATAATTTTCTTTACATAGGGGAACTTCGATTGCAACTTCTTTACAGATTTCCTTATAAGCCTTTTTTAAATCTAAGTTGTTAGGTTCCTTAATACATTTTGAGGGTAGGTTTAATATGTACATGTATTTGATTTGGTGAAGTGAATCATTTCTGAATTTCGAATGATCTCTGTAAAGAAACAAATGAGAACCTATGAACATAACCATCAATACAGGCCACCATTTAAAACTAACTCTTTTAAATTGCGTGATAGAAACAAAGAACAACTACTCATACTACCACTATTACAGGCGGCCGTTGGCACTCGGCACTCTACGGACTTACGCCGGCGCCGTTTCAGATTTAAACAACACTACTACAGGCGGCCGTAGGCACTCTACGGACTTATGCCATTTCAGATTAAACCAACACTACAACAGGCGGCCATAGGCACTCTACGGACTTATGCCATTTCAGATTAAAACAACACTATCCCAGACGGCCGTCGCCGTCGTCACTCCACGGACTTACGCCATTCTTTATACATTTCTGCCAGGCGACCAACACATACACACTCACAGGGTAGTCGTTGGATGTTATGCCAATGCCTATGAACTAGGAAACTAACACAATACACACACATTCGAATCTCTTACTCGATTGATGTACTTTAAGTTTCTTTTGATTTTTCTTAATGTTCAAGCAATTATGCCACACCAATCACTATGAACCAAAGAAAATACTACTAATATCTACATTACTTCAAATTAATTCTTAACTAATAGATTTTGATTATTCAGTGAGATAAACTCACCTCTTTTCTTTTTTTTTTTCTTTTTTTAATCTTTGTTTTTTTTCTCCTTTTTGTAAGTATACACAAAACACAATCTGCTTCCTTTCACGATCACACCAGAATACAGAATGACCATGACAAAGAAAAGAGTTGTGTATCTAACACAAAATAACTGGCATACGTTTAAATATTTCGGCATTACCAAACAGTAAGAATAAGTTTCTTAAATAAAATCAGTACCCGATAAACAATTTTAATTACTTCCTACTTTCATTTTACACGACAGGAAAAGAACAACTCCCGAACAATCAGAAGCAAAGAAACCAACCCCATCAGCTACACAATCACCACCAACAACCTCATCAGATACACCAACCCGAATGGATTCAGCCGCACCCCCAAATACAAATGCCAGGAAAGGAACAACAACAACTTCGTTTGAAGGTTCTTCAATTACGAAACTGATGCCACCCATTGTCTGCTTCAAGCTCAACGTTGCAGAGCTCAACCGGCACTTGAAAGGACATAACATAAGCTACAAGGCCCAGAACTACAACAACGGAAAAACCATCATCCTAACGAAAACCAAGGACAACCACCAAAAGATCACCGAGTACCTCAGGGAAAGGAAGACGGAGTTCAACACATACACTCCAAAAGAAGATAAAAAAGTTCTGTTGATGCTGAAAGGCGTTCACAGTACTTTTGAAGTCCAAGACATCATGGATGAACTGAAGCACGAGGTAATTTCAGCAATCAAAGTAAGCCCCCAGAAACTAAGGAAGGACAAAGAATCGTGGTAGAGCTTGATAAGGATTGCGACATTCCAAGTGTTTTCAAGAAAACACTCCTGTTGAACCAGAAAATCCACTGGGAAAAGTTCAGATCAACCACCATCACCCAATGTAAGAACTGCTGCCAGGGTTTCGGACATGTTGCCAGCAACTGTGGGATGCGATACAGATGTGTCAAATGCAAGGACCAGCATTTACCTGGAGAGTGCCCCCGAAACCAAGAACAATGTGAAGGATGACAACGTCTAAAATCGGACACCCTGCTAGCTGGAAAGGCTGCCCCATCCTAAAACGAAAAATGGAAGAGAGGAGGAAAGCCAACGAAAAGAAGGTTGAACAAGCAAAAGCAGTGAAGAAGACAACGGTGGAATTCCTCCAACAAGGTTTGAGCTTTGCAGCTATTGCTGCTCGTGCAACAGTGAAACGACAACCTACTAAAGCCACCAAACCCCAGGAAACAGCTCCACAGGCACAAGCAGCAGAAACCACAAAGGGGCAACATGCAACAAAATCAACAACAAAGATCCAGAACAACGGTGACATCTTTGCAGATGCGGAAAGACTATTTGGAGCTGAACTTTTCACCTTAGTGCAAAAGGCCAAGCAGATAGTCCCAAGCAATTACGCAAGCCTGGACAATAAGGCAAAAACAGTAATAATTGGCCGTCTTATCTGCCAATTATGTATATAAAAACCCTTAAAATTTTACCTACAATGTAAACTATATTTAATCCATAACCAAACGGGTTTCTTTAAACTTGTTTTTAAAGTCAAAGAAACCCGATATTCTTTTCTTACAGGAAACTAACTTACAGACGAGGAACCAGTACCACCCAGATAGATACCAACTTTTCAGAGAAGACAAAACAAACAACGGAGGACGAGGAACTGCCACACTGATAAAGAATCTGTTTCAAGGAGAAGAGATTCAAATCACCGGACTCAAAATCACAGAAGCAACCTGCATAATCATCAAAACATCGGATGCGGATACCTTGATTCTGATGTCAATTTACATGAAAGGAGCATCTTCTAAGGGAAATATCCAGGAGGATCTTAGAAGACTAACGGACATCGCAGAGCAACACACCCAGTGCATCATAGGAGGAGACTTTAACGCCAGGCACCCAAGATGGTTTTACCACATGAGCACAGCGCAAGGAGGACAACAATCCACATCTGCACTCACTGGCCATTATTTCACAACCTACACCTATCTTCCCGCGGACACCATCAACGCTGGACTTTTTCTTGGCATCTTCGAACATCGTCAGCATACTCCCACAGTTTGAGAACTACCGTTGTGTGGCTCACCCATCGGATTCGGATCATCTTGCTGTAGAGCTTGATATCCGTCTCAGACGCAGAATACTGACTGCTCAACCTGATCCGGACTTTCATATCAGGTATGATCGAGTCAACTCGAGGCAATTCTGCAATGACACCGAAGCAAGACTACCAGAAGTGCCCAACATCACCAACTTCACAAACACCGAAATTGACGGATCGATCCACGGACTGGAGATTGCAGTCAACAGTGCTTTGGACAACCAAAAGACTCAGAAGACATCAAGGGATTTATGAACCTTCCCGATAACATCATCGCCATAAACAACCACAGGCAAAGGCTAAGGAAAAAGCTCCAGCGGATACTGCACTGGACCTACAATACCGAGAATCAGGAATATAAGAGGACCCAGTCGGAACGGAAGTGTACCCAAGTCTTGTTTGACAGGGCAGTCAAACATTTCCAGGACTCCCAGCTACAAAGAAGACTAGAAGACATCAAACCTGGACCAGACTGCTTCAAAAAGATAAATGCCATCGTGGGAAGAAGACGAAACCTTCTGGATGCTATCAGCCATGGACAGACAACAGCACTAACCCCAGCAGAAAAAGCCGAAGTTTTTGCAAACCACTTCGAGGGAAACTTCGCGGACAATCCACCAGTTCATCTCGCAGAATTCCTGATGGAAGTTGAATCAAAAGCGCATGCAAATGCAAGACACCAGACATCAGAAACAATCACGAAATTCAACGAAGAGAATCCTGCCTACAACCCCAACAACGATGACGTATTCACCAATACAGAAGAAATATGTGAGACCATCAGCGCAGAAAACTCAAAAAAGTCAACTGGACCAGACGGCATATCCAACTTTGTTTTGAAAAAGTTGCCGAACATCGCCCTCTTCCTGTTGACAGTCATTTTCAACAACTGCCTAAACAACGGCTATTTTCCTGCAGCATGGAAAACAGCTAGAATTGTTCCAGTACCCAAGAAGACAGACAGACACACCGTGGAAGGATACAGGCCTATCTCACTACTTTGCTGTGTTAGCAAAGTACTTGAGAGTCTATTACTGAGGAAGGTTCTGTTTCTTTCTGCTTGGAAAGAAATATAATACCAGACTTCCAGTATGGATTCAAGACCAAACACTCGACGATACATCCTCTTCTTGGACTTCACAGCAACATCACTATGGGATTGAACAAAAAGGAAAACACCGTAGCATGTCTGATAGACATCGAAAAGGCATTTGACAGCGTCTGGATCAATGGACTCATTTACAAGCTAATGGAATTTGGCTTTCCAGGATATTTGGTAAAATTAATTCAAAATTTTCTTACTAATCGCGTCCTTTTTGTACAGGTTTCCAGCGAAAAAACCGGAGTACGACACATCAAGGCCGGAGTCCCACAGGGGTCAAAGTTAGGCCCCTTTTTATTCAACATCTACACCGCAGACCAACCAGAAAACCCACCAGGCACAAGGACTAAGCTGTATGCAGATGACTCCATCACCTACTCAACATCTCCATCGCCTGAGATAGCAGCCCGTAGAGTGCAGGAGCACGTCAATAATCTCTGGAAGTACTACCTTAAATGGGAATTGAAGATCAACGCCAGCAAGACGGAACTGATTTGCTTCAGACCACCACAGACAAGGACGAGAGCCCGAAGAAGAATCGCTGAAAGGAGTAGGAAATCACCATCGGATTTCCAGATAACACAGTTGTCACAACAAAGGACAGTGCCAAATACCTGGGTGTAAACTTCACCCACCGGATGAAGTTCAACAAACATGCCACAGCTATTTTGAAACGCGCCAGCTTCGCGTTTCACCTGATATATCCTCTACTAAGGAAGCAGTATGGACTCAGCAAGACGACAGAACTACTCCTGTATAAGCAACTCATCAGGCCCGTCATCACATATGCCTGCCCGGTCTGGTTCACCATCTCACCGTCAACCATGAAGAAAATCAAGCTCTTCGAGAGAAAAATACTAAGTTTGCACTGGACTTCATAGGAACCCCCTCACGAGGAAGTACTGGCCAACTAAGATGGTATACGAGGCAGCTGACATGGTACCAATATATGATGGAGCTATCCAGCCGAATCTTGAGGAACCTCGAAGGACATTCAAACCCAGAAGTGCAACAGCTACTGCATTATTAACACCAGCCATAGGTATCTACTCCCAAGAGCAATCATCGATGCCAGATCCCATGATGTATTGTTCAACGAAGAAAGACCATTCTACGAAAAAGCAGACAGTGGACACGACAGGGGATGAGCCATGGAGCTCATATTATTTTTATCTTATTTCATTTTTCAAGACTTTAAGTCACGACATTTTCATTTTATTTTATTTTCATGTAGTAGATTAAGTAGACAAAAATATGTATTTTATTTTATAAAAACCATTCCTTTAGACAGTAGAAATAAGTAAGGCCCCTTCTGTGCCAACAATCTAGTAATAGTTAGTCATAAGCATAGTTTTAAGTCAATTGTATATAAAACTTAGCGAAATGGAAACAAATCTTAATCTAATCTAATGGAAAATCAGCAGTCCGCCGGCACCGGCACAAGAGTGCAGTTCGTTCCCAAGTAAGGAAAGACCAGTAGATGACAAAAAGGTAGAAGGGTGAAAAGGTAAAATAATAAAAATATATTTATTAAGTTTTGTGCCACAGGGGGCAGAGAATAGTACCCGTGGATCCGACCGGCCATAGCTTGAGTTTGTACCCTACCAAGGCTTTCGGGTGCTTGTTGTTTTTACCCTACCAAGGCCTTCGGGTGCTTGTTGTTTTTACCCTACCAAGGCCCTCGGGTGCTTGTTGTTTTTACCCTACCAAGGCCTTCGGGTGCTTGTTGTTTTTACCCTACCAAGGCCTTCGGGTACTTGTTGTTTTTACCCAACCAAGGCCCTCGGGTGCTTGTTGTTTTTACCCTACCAAGGCCTTCGGGTGCTTGTTGTTTTTACCCTACCAAGGCCTTCGGGTGCTTGTTGTTTTTACCCTACCAAGGCCTTCGGGTGCTTGTTCTTTTTACCCTACCAAGGCCCTCGGGTGCTTGTTGTGTTTACCCTACCAAGGCCTTCGGGTGCTTTTTGTTTTTACCCTACCAAGGCCTTCGGGTACTTGTTGTTTTTACCCTACCAAGGCCCTCGGGTGCTTGTCGTTTTTACCCTACCAAGGCCCTCGGGGCGCTTGTTAACGCGGCTACCTATAGGGTGTATTGCCGCGAATTTGCCGCGCCTCTGGTGGCCGAATAAATAACCAGCCTTAACGCGAACCTGTTCTACTATTCCTAGGTGACGAGACGATCACGAAAAGGGCTGAGTACACCTCAACCTCACCGGGAGTCCCATACCACACCTATCGCAATACAACGCTTTTCCGATATATTCGGAGGTCCCGCATCTGAGGTTAAACCTGCTGTATTATATTATAAATAATAAAAAATAATAATAATAATATTATAAATTCACAAATTGTAAATTGTATTCAAACGTTTAAGAAAAGTTCAAATAAAGAGAGAGTTTCTGACCTTTGTGAATTTTCGCGTTGTTTATTTCACTGACCTTGGCCAGCCGCGAGTTTTACCCCGGCTGGAAACTAAAAAACGTCACAATTTGGCGCCCGAGCAGGGACTAATAAGGTCCACTCCGTGAAACAAAAGAAACTCTCTTTAGAACTATAAACCGACTTACCGAAAAGAAAAAAATCCAGACATGTCCGACTCCGAAGATAATTTTGACGTGCTTTGGAGTATATGAGTATATATAATTTACTTGCTCAGCAAACCCGAACTCGTCACTCGCATGCAACAACAAGGACTTGATACGGAAGGCACCTTGTCCGCAACGGAAAGAGAATTTAAACCGGCTTGTGAAGCCGTAACCGAAATCGAGCCGAAGTCGCCCATATATACAGAAATCTCTTTCGAGGTACCCTCGTACGTACCGCCGCTGCCGCCCTCCGAAAACACACAGCCTAGACCAAGCAATGAATCGGACCCCGACGAGGCCAGTACTTCACGTGCAATTGGTGCAGCGTCGACCAGGTCCAATCTCCGACTGACCGGACGATTCATCCTCAGCTATGAAGCAGAGCTGATGAACAATGTACGGAAGTGGGGGTTGAGGTTCGATTCATCGGGGAATGCCATGGAATTCATGGACCGTCTCGAGGAGTTGACGGCCTGTTACGATATCCGCCCCAATGACATCGTTAAGGACGTCCCGGAGATATTACGGGGTACGGCGTTAGAGTGGTTCCGCATTAACAAGGAATGTATAAAGACATGGACTCAGTTCCGCACAGCCTTCTTGGACCTCTTCCTGCCGGCTAGATACCTTTGTAAGCTAGAGGAGGAAATACTACGCAAGAAACAAGGGCCCCGCGAGAAGGCCAAAGACTACACACAGGCGACTCAGTATTTGATCTACCGGCGTCCTCGGATGAATATAGAGGATAGCGTCGACCGTATTTATGATAGTCTGCGGCCTGAGTACCATTTGTACATAAAGCGTCGCGACTTCGAAACGCTGGGCGAATTAATGAAACTAGCGGAGGAATATGAATATATAAGAGGAGAAGACCGAACCACCCGCCTAGTACTACCTCGCGCCGCTCCCTCACCGAACCCTTTTAATTCAACAGACCGACCGAAAACCGACCGCCACGCAGTAATGCCTCCACCCCGACTAAACTTCAGCAGTCCGGACTTAACCCAGGCTCCCACAACCAAGCAGTCGGTACGACATAAGCACCCATTGTTGGAATTGCAAGCAGCGGGGGCACCACAAGAGTAATTGTCGAAGGCCTTTCCGACTGGCCTGCTCATATTGTGGAGAGGACGGACGGTTGACAAGTGAGTGTAACTGCCATCTTCACAGAGCTGCTGTCCTAGTCGCGCAACAGAGTAAGCCCAGAAAGCAACGTCCTCAAAGTGCTCCGGCTACTGCTCTTAAAGAGATTACACCGGTGACTATTCAGCCAGAGACGAAGGAAGAACGTGACGACCCAAGGTGTTTCTTACCTATTCAATTATGTGGCCAAACCGTCAGGGCATTGTTGGATACCGGAGCCACAAAATCTTTCGTCAATACAAGTACACGCCAGTTGCTACGCCGCCATAATGCCCCCGTACGACATCACCATCACTGCACCCGCTTGGCTAATGGCGAACCGGTGACCAGTTATGAACACTACCCACTGACTATGACTATCGAGGGTCAAGTCGTTAACAGAGTGGTGACCTACATGAAACAGCTCACGGAGGAAATGGTGCTCGGGTAGACATACTGGGCGACGCCGATTTCCGAATGAGCCTATGCGGTAAACAGGTACCGTGGCCAGCAATACCAAGCACAACCGAGCTACCAGAAGCAAAGCGGAGAGATAATCTCTGTATTGGGAGGAAAACCTGTCAGAGTCACAAGAAGAGACTTTAAAGGTGCTATTAGACAAAGGGCTACCTAAGTTCGAACTGCTACCGAAAATAGCTAATGCCGCCATACACCGCATCAAGTTAAAAACCGACCAGCCATTTAAACAGAGGTATTACCCCAAGAATCCCGCAATGCAAAAGGTAATTGACGACGAAATCAACGAGTTGCTCCAGGGTGACAAGATAGAGCCGTCAAAAAGTCCATACAGTTCACCTATAGTACTGGTGAAAATGAGAACTGGCTCGTGGAGAGTGTGCGTCGATTACCGCCAATTAAATAGTATCACAATCATGGACATAGACAAATTAAAACGAGCGAATTTCATCTCTACTATCGACCTCACACAGGGCTACTGGCAAATACCGTTACACCCAGATTCCCGTGTCTACACGGCTTTCACAGTACCAGGGCGAGGACTGTATCAGTGGAAAGTCATGCCGTGCGGTCTGAATTCGGCCGCAGCCACATTCCAGCGGATGTTAGACAGTATTATAGGCCCAGATATGGATGAATATGCTTTCGCTTACCTGGACGACATTATCGTCGTAAGCGGTACATTTGAGGAGCAAGCATTTAAGGGAAGTGTTCACCAGACTACAGGCAGCGAACTTGCGGATCAATAAGGAAAAGTGTGAGTTCTGCAAGAGTCACTTAAAGTACTTAGGCCATGTGGTAAGCGAACAAGGCATCAGCACCGACCCTGATAAAATAGCCGCTGTTCAGGAATTGAACGCCCTGCGAAACGCAAAAGAACTAAGGCGAGTGATGGGGATCACGTCGTGGCACCGCCGTTTCATACAAAATTTTTCCCAAGTGGCAACTCTCCTTACCAAGTTACTCAAGAAAAACCAGGAGTGGATTTGGGGGGCCAGAACAAATACTGGCTTTTCCCGAACTAAAAAACCGCTTAACCGAAGCGCCCGTTTTGTTTCCTAATTTTGACTTACCATTTACTCTACAAACTGACGCCAGCCAATACGGCCTCGGAGTAGTTTTGTCACAAAATACGGATAAGCAAGAAAGAGTTATAGCTTATGCCAGTCGCACTCTCACCGACCTGGAAAAAAAATATTAGGTCACTGAAAAGGAATGTTTGGCCATACTGTTCGGCATACGGAAAATGCGACCGTATCTCGAAGGTTATCACTTCACTGTCGTCACCGACCATCATTCTTTGAAATGGTTACACTCCCTTGACAATCCCTCTGGCCGACTAGCACGCTGGGCGATAAAACTCCAGCAATACGAGTTCGATACCAAATACCGAAAAGGTGCAATGAATGTCGTAGCGGATGCGCTTTCAAGGGACCCGTTACCATTCAACCCCAGTGATTTATCCATTCTTTGTAGTTCTACCGATGACTGGACAGAACGACGCGCCAGGCAAGTGGATTAAATCCTGCGCAATACCCAGAGTACCGAATAGTAGACAACAGACTATATCGCAATTTCCCCGCTCACCCGCTTTGCAGTCAAGAGGATGACTGGAAGTTGTGTGTACCATTTACTGAGAGAAAAAAGATCATGTTTGAGAATCATGACGTCACAACAGTTGGACACCTTGGGATTGCCAAAACAGCCGACTGCATCATGAAAGCCTTTTATTGGCCTGGCATGTATCGCGACATAGCACGCTATATAAAAAGCTGTTCTGTATGTATAGCATACAAGGCCTCACAGCAGAAGCCGAGCGGATTAATGCATACCAGCGTACCCAACACTCCGTGGGATAGAGTATGTGTAGATTTTGTTGGACCCCTACCACGTTCCATGAAAGGTCATACCATGATGTTGGTAATAGTGGACCGGTGCCATTAAGAGCAGCAACCAGTCAAGCCGTGATAAAAGCATTACGAGAACGAGTTATAACACGATTCGGAGTTCAACGCATTTTACTCTTCGACAACGGAAGCCAGTTCACTAGCACTATCATTACCGACTTTTACACGAGATGGGTATACAGCAGCGTTTCACCGCCCCTTACTCTCCGCAAGAGAACTTAACTGAACGTGTTAATAGAGTACTTAAGACAGTGATAGCGCAATACGTGCATAACAACCACCGCACATGGGACGAGCATTTGCCTGAATTGTCTTTCGCAATAAACACGAGTAGATACGACTCGACCGGTTTTTCCCCTGCCTTTCTTAATTTTGGAAGAGAGATCTCCGCCCCTCAGCACCAGTCGCTACCTGCCGCCGACAATACAGAAACACCATCGGCTAGGCAAGAGAGAATACGAATGCTGTACCAGCTGGTGACCAGCAACCTACAAGCTGCTGCACAACGGCAGACAAGGAACTATAATTTAAGAAGGAGAGCGTGGCGGCCCAGTATTGGTGAGCATGTGTACAAAAAGGTTAGAGTGCTCTCATCGGCTATCAACCACTTTACTGAGAAGTTGGCACCAAAATACGGAGGACCATACGAAGTTCTCCGCTTTGACTCACCAGTTATCGTCATATTGCGAAGAGTAAAGGGGAAAGGCAGCAATGAAAAAAATACCGTTCGGGCTCATGTGAAAGATCTGAGAGGATTCCTGTGGACGGACAACGAAAATACAAATCCGGAAGACCAACTGAATTTTATTCAGTCTGCATTAGTCAACCACCGCGATCACACGTCAATGCCAAATTCGGAAGAAGAAATGGACGCCGCACAGCCCTGGAAACGCCAGCCGACCGCACCACAGAAAATTACGACCGGCAAAAGAACTACCATATTCTTCAAAAACCTACCAGCCGCCACTACCAAGCGACACATAGCCCATACGCCAAAACTGGCTGGTGCTCCACCTAACACTACTGCCAGGGGATCCAGCGAGCATGCAACGACCAGCCGCACAGTCGTCACCAAGACCACCGCTCCGGCAACTGCAATAAAAGCATTAAGCCGCAGAATCCCCAACAGACGAGGACCCCCAACCGCTCTTAAAGACCATGGCATGCCGATACTGGGGAAGAGGTATGCCATACCGAATAAGGCCGTTCCTTTGCATGCCCAGTCTCTACCAACATCACCCAGAGACTCATCAGTGCCCCCAGTGTGGAGCTAGGCCATGCACCAGCATCTACCAGCACTAGTCAGAAATCCAGCAGAGCTCCCGGTAAGGAGTTAGGCCAATCATCAGCCACCACCAGCCAGGAAGCCCAAACCAGGAGTACAAGCGTGAACATAACATCACAGCCCAGTGGACTCGACATCGCCGCTAGCCCCTGCGGAACGAAGCCACCAGACCAGCGCCCCGGAATAACCAGCAGTGCTCATGAGAATCCACGTTGGCCAGCCATGGAGGCCGCAAACCACACCAGGACAAACCAGCACCTAACACCAAGGAAAGGGAAGACCCATTCAAGGGTATCAGCGTTAAAAGCCATCACTTACACCATCCCAGTAGACGTCGCCAACGATTTTTTTTAAGAGGAGGATCGGCACCATCGATTGTCGAATCATAAAGCGAGAGGTGGCCGTTTTATGTCACAAAAAGACCGGCCAAACGAAGGAGGTCATTTTCGACCCCTAGGCAATGGAAGCCGATAAATTTTTTCAATAATTAAGGAGTTATTTATTTTGTTTACTAAGGAGATTTTTTTTGTGTTAATTTGAAGAAAAAAAAAGAAAAAAAAAAAGACTCGATTAAGGCGTTTGTTTTTGTTAATAAACCAGGAAATGACAAAGAAAAAAACACAGCAAAGCAGGAAAAGGTTACAAAAACCTATTTATAGACGTGAAGGTTCACGTCTCCGAAAAGGAGGGAGTATGTAACGAAGCATTTATGGCTTAGTCACATCCTCTGAGTATGCCATGGTAAATTGCCAAATGCTTGAAGTATGCAATGGTAAATTGCTTAGCACCACCCTCTAGCGCCGAAACTAAACATATCAGCCGCGCCACCAACCACCGGTAAGTCACCATACAAACAGGTAGCCAGGGCACTCACCCATAATATTGTACTGAGGTATACCACAGCGTGGTAGGCTGTGGTATTAACAACAACAGCTGTGTACCAAGCAGAATACATACATCATAGGTAAATGGCAAGGGGGAGATAGCGAATGGCAAACAACAATGTACATTGCTTAAGGGCTGCACACTGCACTGTAGCAATGAACGCACATATGGTTCAGCTGTGCTGAGGTAATCGCATTGTTGTTCGTATTAAGCAGCAGCATGGCAATTTCACCGTGCGTTGTTTTTATATGGGCTGCACATGACACCACGTATGAAAAACGAGTGTAAATAGGGCAGCCAAATCATGAAAAATCAGCAGCACAGTCATTCAGTCAGTCACAGTCACAGTTCGAGTCACTGACATTCAACCGACGCAGACAGACGTGCTACGGACAAAATATCAACCACTGAAAACAACCCTCATTAAAAAAAAGGAAAAAAGATTTTTGCTAGGCTACCTGCTTTAATCCCAACAACCTTTTTTTAAAATAATGGGGTTTTCCCTTACATTTATATTTATGCGCACGCAAGACAATAGTTTTTCTTAAAATAGTGTTGTGCGCATTTATATACCTAAAAATTTAATCCAATCCAATCTTTTTTTTCTTTTTTTCCAGAGAAATGGACGAGGCTTTTAATCCGGAGGCGGCATTTGCTTCCTTGGAAGCATTGTTGAGAAAGATTATGAACAATTTGGGACCTCAGTACGCACCAAGGCTAGCGGAAACATTCCAGAAGATAGTGACGCCAAAATTGGACGAATCAACAACAAATATAGAGACAGAAGCCATGGCAACGAGGATTCCCGCAGCAGTAGCGAACCTTCAAGCGAAAAAGAGAGCTCTGACGATGAGCAGCAGAAAGAAGACGCTGAACCTCTCAGCTCCGGGGAGGACTTCCGCGACTCACCCTTACCGGGTCAGAAAAGGCACCGGAAACCAAACAAAAAGACCGATATTGTCCCCAAGCGCCATCAACCGAGCACGGAAGCCAGCTCGCCCACTAGGAAAGATGTCCCTTCCACCTCTTTAGCAGCAACAGCATCTACTGCAACCAAAAGAGCGCCAACTCAGCCACATAAACCCACCAATGCCACCGCCAACCACATTACTAAAGGACCAGGAATGCCTCCAATTTTCTGCTACTCCGGCAGCGTGGCCGAGATCAGACGACAATTCAAAGCCAACAATCTTACGGCTACCTTCAGGAACCGTAATACGAAGACCACCATCATCAACGCTGAGGACAGGAGCTCATTTGACGCCATTAAAAAGTATCTTCTGACAATGAATATACAGTTTAACTCATTCACGCCAAAGAAGAAAAGGAAAAACCTACTGTTACGGAAAGGAATTCACCACAGCTATTCGGACATAGAAGTTGAGGATGAACTCCGTATTGAAGGAATCCCGATTATAAAAGTCACCCAGTACAAATCAAAAAAGGCTCAAGGAAAGGTCTACAACAACTTCGTAGTCGAAGTGCCCAAGACATGCGACCTGAATGAAATCTACACGAAGACCCTAATGATGAACCAGAGAGTGCACTAGGAAAAACTGAAGTCCAACGACATTGTGCAGTGCCGAAATTTCCAACGCTTTGGCCACGTAGCCACTAACTGTGGACGCCAGTACGTCTGCGTTAAGTGCAAGGAAGACCATCAACCAGGCCAATGCAAAAGGACACAAAATACATTGGCCCTACTCTGTATTCCGTTTCGAAAGCCAATCCTATTCGAAAGGGATTTTCGATCCGTGTATGATTTCATACTCTGTAAAATTTTCGAATCGAACAAAAAGTGCTTAGTACAATTTCCATTTACGGAATAGATTTTCGAAGTATTTTTCATATTTCTCGTGAGAGAGAAAAAGACATCAACACAAGTTGCAAACCAAACAGGAATTCGTTTTAAATAAAGCATTTTTTTATTCAATCAAAACTAAAATGCATTCGGTTGCACTTTGGATGCATGCAAAAAACAGAAAAGAACTGGTTGAACAAAAAATGTTATGCGATAAATCAAATATTCTTTAAATGTGTGCCAGAATGGGAATAAAGATGAGCACACATGTACTACACCATCATTTCAAACTATTTTTGTTTTGTGCTAATATTTTTTCCTAATTATTCCCTGTGTCTTGTGAAAAAATTCTACATTTATTTATGGAAAAAACTTAACTTGAACGTCTTTTAAGTTCACTACACAATATATTGACTGGTTGAAAAATGTGTCCCTTCAACACAATCATTGTTTTTCAGTGAGTGAATTGAGATTCATTAGCTATGTACTTTGTTGTCGAAAGAAAACTTTCATTTTCGAATAGATTTGACATTCGAAAACGCTTTGCACGGTGCGAAAAATTCGTCTTCGGATTTCCTTTTCCGAGTGTAGTAGATTTTAATCTGCGTTAAATATAAACCCCCGTATTAATAAACGCGGAATAGCTGGGTTATTATTATTCCATGGATTAAGTTACCATTATACCATTTTCCATTTAATTAAAGCTACCTTTATACCATTTTGCACTTAATCCGTGGAATAAGGCTTAACCCAGCTATTCCGCGTTTATTAATACGGCGGATAGAGTACAAAATATTCGGTTTCGGAAATTTTTGCTTTCGAAACGAATTACAGAGTAGGGCCCCAGGACTGGACGTATGGTGCGCCAACTGCAAGAAAGAGGGACATCCAGCTAGCTTCAAGGGCTGCCCGACTCTGAAGGCACGATTGACCGAAAAGAACCAGATACTAGCAGAGAAGAAAATTCAGAAAGAACTGGCCATTAACTCAGCGTGTGTGGTAACCCGCCCAGGAGTCAGCTACGCAGCAATGGCAAAACAAAATACAGCAACCAAACCAACAAGCAAAGCCCCACAACAGCAACCTAGGACCCCTGCCAAAAGAACACCCGTCCAGAGAATACCGACCAAACCACACAAGCCCCAACAATCTTCATTGGACCTCAACAATAAATTCCAGCGATACTTCGGATCTAGCTTCCAGACCGCCGTGAACAGGGCTAAGGGCGCCATACCACCCAACTACGCTCAATTAAGCGATGGTGATAAGTCCGTGGCACTGGCCACCTTCGTCCTCCAATTATGCAACTGAAGAAACTACGCATCCTGACGTTTGATGTTAATTCATTATACAGCCTAGACAAGAGGACGTCATTCAACTTGTTCATGAAGAACAACACCCTCGACATTGCGCTAATCAGCGAGACGAACGTCACTAGACGCAACAACATAAACATCAAGGGATTTAAGACTTTTCGGCAGGACAAAAATCATCTTCAAAGAGGAACAGCAGTCTTCATAAAAGATAAACTCTCGCCCAACACATAGGAAGTTACCATCGCTGGACTACTGACTAGTGGAGCCGCAGCCATCAAGATAAGCTTTGGAAGAGGAGACCTTAACAGTCATAAACTCACATCCTCAACGGAATACTGAATCAAAGCACGTACGGACTCATCGGCGGGGACTTCAACGCCAGACACAATTTATGGTTGGACACAGACATCAGAAAAAGGCAGGGCAATAGCAGACTGGCTGGACCAAAATACGAACGATCATACGCTTTATGATGTTTTTATATGGGCGTAGTTATATCACAACCAAAACCAACTTTTCCCAGAACACCATCGACACTTGACTTTTTCTTAGCCTCTTCCAACTTGGTGAACACAATGCCAGAAATACAGAACTTCATCTGTAAGACAATAGATAGTGACTCTGACCACAAAGCCGTACAACTAACTATTAATTTAAACCAACCAATTTCTCTAATTTCAGAAACACCAGAAGGCTTCATCAACTACAGACGACTGGATGTAGAGATGCTGCTCAGTGACATCGAGGACAACCTAGATCTGCCACCACCAAACAGGAACCTTCTTGACAGCGAGATTGATGCTGCAGTTGGCCATCTAGAAGAAGCAGTATCTAGGGCGATCGGCAACCAAAAACGGCCAAGAACTTCAAGGGATAGGTACCAACACCTACCGGAATACATCCAAAATCTATACGCGCACAGACAACTGTTATAATGATTTGTACAATTTCTTTATTTAACTGTGTGTCTCAGAAGAAGACTGACTCTGCCCATACGTTGGGCTGTATTTATAAGTACATGGAAATTTTTAGGTATGTAAAATGTTTTAAGAATATTTAAATATTTCAGTTGGCACAACTTTTCTGCCGTAACGTGTTCTAATAACATCTGTATGTGGATTAGAAAGCGAATCTTGAATGTTTGGACATAGTAAAGAACTGTCTTCGCTATTACTATTATTATTTTTACCAGTTGGTGATGTTTCACCGGTTGTTTGAATTGCTTGATTATCCACGTTTTGATCATCTTCAGTTTTGTTATTTACACCACAGCTGCTTACTGCTGGTGATACCATCAGATGTTCACGATTTCTCCTGTAACAATTTCCATTTAAATCAGATACCAAATAAGAACGTGGTTCCTTACATTTAGAAATAATTTTGCCTGGGCTCCATACTGACTCCGGTGTCTTTTTATAATAGATATAATCATCCTTTTCCAGGGGCTTTAATGTTCTTTTACCTTTATTATTATTTTTCTGAGATATCTTTTGACTTTTACTGACTTCTTTTGTATGTTTTGAAATATCAACTAGCTTCGGTTTGAGGTTTTCTTGAAGGATCGGTAATTTTGTTCTTAAGCTCCGCGACATCAGAAGCTCTGAAGCTGAACTAATATTCCCTTTTTTGGTTGTTCCATGTAATAAAAGAGCAATGTATGGGTCACTATTTGTTTCGTCACACTTTGTTAGTATTTTTTTTTATTGTTTGAATGGATCTTTCCGCAAGAACGTTTGAATGAGGTAAGTAGGGACTAGAAGTACAATGATCAATATTCCATTCTTTCGTAAAATTTTTAAAATGGTCTGAGCTAAACGGTGGACCATTGTCCGATATCCACTCTTAAGTTATGAGCGGTTGTTGTTTTAAATAACTTCGAAAATTCGAAATTTACTGACAGCGTCATTTGTGGTTGTTATTCAAAAATCAAAATGGAAGGAGAAGGAGCGTTGAAAAAAATAAGAAATTCGAATTATGGTTTGCAATACAGAGAATGAATTAATTTTACGTTCTACCTTTTCTTAAAATTCCGAAAATTTCCGAATTAGCTTAGACTAGACCCTGTTATTGCTTGGTGAATAGCACATCCAAATTTAAAACTAAGAGCCTCTTAGCTTTAAGAGCGCTCTTAAGATTGTTTGGTGAATACCACCCTAAATCTTTGCAGCGCTCTATTCCCATGTGACCTTCATGAAGAATTAATAAAATGCGATGTCGCAACGACTTTGGTATAATGAGGCGGTTGCACATAAATAATAAACCATTATTAACTTGAATTTCATTTCGAATATTAAAATATGGCATGGCAATATTATCTTTTTTTTTTTTTTAATGGTTGGCCACCCCATTTGGCAGTAATCTTTAACTAGACTCAAAGTTTTATCTTTTTCAGTTTCATTTCGTATTTCCTCAAGTTTTGAATCAGACACAGATAAGTTTGTTATCAGTAAATTACAATGCAGGTTCATTTCATTATCAAATTCAGTTAACACATTTTCAGTAAGAGGAGCCCTTGACAGCGTATCCGCTACATAAAGAAACTTTCAAGGTTTGTACATATATAACAGACAAATCGTAGTTTTGCAAACGCAGCATAAACCTTTGCAATCTTGTCGGTATTTCATGGAAAGGCTGTTGCGGATACCTGAAAAAGAAAAGAAAAAAATCAATAAACACAAAACGTAAACGATAGGGATATGTAGGTATGTTTACTGAAGAAAGAAAACAAACTCCCGGGATGGAGATGGAAGGGTGATGTATCTCTTTTAGATAGGGTTGCACTTAAGTAGAGTCTTAGTCTGAAAAGGAAATTAAAAGATGTAAAAATAAGGAAAAACTAAAGGGATGAGAATACAAATTAAATTAGAAAATAAGAATTGAAAACTCATGTGTGATGAAGATGACAGCCATAGGAAAAAGTTTTTTTTTTGATGAACGTCAAAACGTAGAATAGTAGAATTAGATGTCACAACATCGAATTCTACTTGACATAAGAGGTACCATCTAGGGGAAAATAAAGAAATAAAAACTAAAACTAATAAAAAATAATACCAAAGAGGAAAGGGAAACAAAAACAAAATTCAAAAGATTGTTCAAATACCACTGACTTACCAATGTGTTGACGGATTAGGGATCGCCTGTTCCGAAAGATGTGGGAGGAAGAACGGGATGATGGTGTGATTCCTGATCATGACCATGACCGCAAGCTAGAGACATAACAGTTGGAGCTAGTTGTTCGATATGACTGAGGGAGTAAAGATCGACTACTCTACTCTGCTTATAAAGCAAATCCGATAAGTCGTGTAAGGTAATCTTGAGATACAACGCCGTGACAGGCCGAAAATTTAGTAAAATCATTGTATATATTATCTATAGTACTATCATCAGATAGCTTTTTCTGAGACCTTTATTCACCGAGTGGTGCGCTGAAATCGCTTAAGCAAAGAGACACAGACAAGAGAGAATTAAGCGCTTAAATTTCAAAAAGTTCCGTGTGAACCAAAAACAAAGCAAATTATTTAAGGTGGGGAGGAGAAACGAACACACAAGACAAAGTATAGAGAATCAGTAATCTTATGGTTAAGCAAAGCAGAATAGGTGTGAAAAAATAATTACAAGAATAGATTTGTCTTTCTTTTAGGGTGGAGTATAGTGGTGGTAGTAGGTCAAGAAAGATTTTACGTACAATTGAACATCTGATCATATTGTTGTGATTGAGGTACTGAAATTTCAATTTGAAGGGATAAAATGAAATTGCTATGTTGCAAGCAAAAAATTTCATTTCAAATTCATGAAAAATTGAAATTTGTATTAATGAGCAGACATTTTTTTTTTGTTTTGAATTTATTATTTGATATGTGAAAAATGATATTGACGAACATTTTTTCGGAAATGTTGGAATTATAGTTGAGAAAAGTAAGTATGGAAATGTACGGTTATGATAGATAAAAACAAATTTTATTTTGTATTTTGATAAATCTATCTATTTTGATAAATAGATTTTTTAAAAGGAAAACTATAGGCAACTACAAAAAAGTGTATTTTTTTCCGGATCACCCAGGAGGTAAAATGCAAGATTCGTTTTTTTTAATGAGGTTCCCCAGGAGGCCTGCCTCACTAACTACTTTGCATGCTTGATTTGCTTGAATTGTCATTGATATCACCAATTTTTCTACGACTTTTGACTTCTCTTTGTCTTTTGTCGTTTTATCGAATTTCCGTTCCTCGGCCAAGTCAGCTGTGCTAAGTAGAGGCTCTGCTCCAGCATCTTCCGTATCTCTACTCTTCCGTATCCGTACTGAATGTCGTCCTTGTTGTTGTACTCTTTCTCCTGTTCAACAACCATTTCGTCGAACCAGAGTACGCATTTCCGGTCCATTTCCGTCATATCTTCCGCTTTCTGTCTGAGCATGTGCATCACAGTCTCAGTCAGGCCTGCCTTGAGTCGTATTTCTGAGTGCCATCGGTATATGGTACTCACTGCTGGTAGCTTAAATCCCGAAC
The DNA here is from genome assembly GCA_949752695.1 of Melanostoma scalare. NCBI lineage: Eukaryota > Metazoa > Arthropoda > Insecta > Diptera > Syrphidae > Melanostoma > Melanostoma scalare. The sequence goes on along the minus strand of OX456985.1, from coordinate 95,938,853 downwards.
TAATCAAAATCGCATAGCACGCTGGAGACTTAAAGAAGATTTTTAAGAAAAAATCTTTTTCTTTAAGAGTCCAGTGTGTTTTCTTTTCGTATAAAAGCTGTGCCAACACGAAAGTAAGAACTTCTTCTTTCGAATCTTCCAGCTATTCTTCGACCCCTTTTCTTAAAATATACCTCTTGCTCTTTCGAATATGGCGAGGGGTGTTAATGGTTACCCCGCGAGGTTTTTTGGGGGTCGTAGATTTCTGGGGGGATGGGGACTTTGCAAAACGTCTGTGAATTGGAGACGGAAGTTGTGAGGGTGAAAGCGGAGTATCCTCCGGAAGATCTTGAAAGTTGTGGTCCCAGCCATAAGTCGTAGTGGATGTAGATGCCAAATTATGAAAAGGAACATTTGG